>JASAUF010000294.1:0-1405000 GCA_030180095.1 Magnolia changhungtana
CCAACTAATGTTGCTAAGAAGCACGTGCACCCTTAAAATTGAATCCTACCATGGATTGTGAAGTTATACATGAGATCAGGTTTCTACAAAGTATTTATGGTCAAGATTAATATAGCCTAGGGTTTGAATTACTTGTTTTTAGGATTTTGATGTAGAACTTAGAGTTTTATCTTAGAGTTTAGTCCTAGACTTACATTCACTACCAAAAAATCGAGCAAAGGCTATGGACTTTGAAAGTTTTTAGCTACGGATATAAACTGTAGCCATATTGCTACGGTTTTAATCCGTAGCTAAAAGCTACAACCTCATGACTACAAACTGACGCTTTGTAGAGGCTCCATAGGGTTTACTACAGTGTGTATGTTTATCTAAGCCGTCCATCCATTTTGATACTTCGTTTCACGCATGCATGTAAAAAAGGAGGTAGATCGAAGGCTCAAGTTGACCACATCATAGGAAATAGTATAGATTAAGCCCCAACCATTGATTTGTGGTGTGGTTCACTTGGGATTTTGATCTGCCTCATTTTTTGGATGATGCCATAAAAATAGCTCTCAAAATGAATAGATGGTGTGGATAGACCACATACATCACAATGGGGCCCCCGGAGCGCATAATAGGACCGTCTGTTTCCGCTCCATCCCACGCCTGAAAAAATCCCCCCACGCCCAAAAAGATCCCGCGCCCAAATGAAAAAAACCCTACCCTCCACTTCTCTCTCTCTCTCTCTCTCTCTCTCTCTCTCTCTCTCTCGTCCTTCGTCTTCCAACAACCCACGTACCACATCCCACATCCCTTAGCTTCTCTCATCTTCTCGCCGTAATTGCAAGCCTCTTCAAAGCACTAGATTCTCTCTCTCTCCCGAGAACTTCCATTGATTTGGGCTTTTTTTTCTCTCTCTCTCTCTTTGACCCTAAAACGATTTGGGTTTTTCTTTTCGATTTGAAACCATATCTCGTTTTTTTTTTTTTTTTTATTCTTCCGATTTTTGTTTTATTTTCGTAATGTTTAAAAATTTGTCTGTGTATTTCCTTTGATTTGGTTTTTCTTTTCAGTCCTGCATTAGCCTGTTTTCTTTATGTGCATTCTGAATTTTTTGAAGCTTTGTTTTGAAAGGTATTTTTTTTTTTTTTTTTACATGAAGCTTTTTGTGTTGCTATGTTCAATATATGATGGCAAGAAAGGCTCATTGTCACTATTCGCTCTTTGTAGGTGTCGTGGCTTTGGCACTTCATTTTTTTGTCTGTGGCTTACTTTGTGGCGCTTAGTTCGATAGCATCTTTGTGGCATGTTTGCATGGAAGGTATTCAAACATGTTTGGATTTACTTATTAACTGACGTTTCTGGTAAGCAGTCTTTGCTAGAGTTAATCGACGTCTCTAGGATCATCTTCACCACTCTAAGTGCGGCTGGCCCCCACCCTTCACCTCTTCCCGGCCATTTCGGTAAACAATGGAACCAATGATCTAGATGGTCTGGGTTTTTATAGATGTATGCCATTTATACAATGGATGTAGATATAGAATAGTCTTGCCATTCATCATTTGTTGTGAATGTTTAAGGTGTGCAGAGCATGTGTTTGATGAAATGTCTCTGTTTTAACAATTTTCAATTTATATTTTCACATTGGTGGGCTCACTTATTGAATGGTGCATTCAGTAAATGACAGACAAATGGTAGACCATTAATAACCCTTAATGAATGTACCTACATGATTAAAAGACTCGAAGATTTGGATTGACTCATTCAGCCCTGAGTCGATTTGAGACTCACCCAAATCGGGCCCGAATCGGTTGAGACTTGCCCAAGTCGGGGGTGGTGGGGTGGATGACTTGTGGTGTCGAACCGATCGGGTTCCAGCGAGTCTGGTCGACTCGTTGAAGTCCCACCAGACTTGGACGAGTCTTAAAACCATGCACGCCTACTAATTGAGTGATCCAAAACATGAAATTGTGGGCCATCTCTTGGTTTTGCCATAATAGCCTAATTGCATTATGGATAGAATTTTCTAAACTGTGGGATTGACAGATTAATTTTGAATTATCAGTGTGGGCAATGATGGGTTGTTCAAGATATTGATATCAAAGGAGGGATGGTTTGGGATCTATGGAAGTATGTCTGATTGGATGTTGGAGATAGTTTACACCAAATCTAGATGTAATTCTCTCAGTCTCATGATCTGAGTCTATCCTACTGAGTGAATGATCTAGTGTGTAAGCTATTATCCATTCAGCTTGCAGGCCAGTTGATCTAAACCGTGCTATTGATGGGCCAACTTATGGATTTGCCATCAAGTAACTATGGGGTTGATAGCTTGCTTTTGGACTTTACAATGGTGAATTCCTAATTAGGGATTTACATTGTTGAAACCCTAATTAGGGATTTATATCTATGATTTCCTATTCTGTCGGTGAATGATGATGCTTGATGATTTTCATTGCAACCGTCCAATAACTGTTCACCAATCTGAAAGTCATAAAATCAAATAAAAAGTAGCTTTTTTCTTTATTATGTCTCAACTGGGACCCATACCATAGTTTGTCCAGTTCATCCATCACACTTTGCCAGAGTATCAAAAGTTCTCCTGATGTCATAATTCTATCCTTATCAGAGGCATGATATCTGAGAAGGTTGTTCCAAGTTCATTTAACAGCCTTCTTCTTTTTATTTATTTATTTATTTAGTAATATAAATTCTGCTTTATATTGTGTTTAAAGGAGGAGAATTTCTGGAATTACTTCATATTTCTTATTTGTCAACTCCTACACTTCTCCAACTATCTTGTATTTAAAAATTCAGTCTCATACTACATTATTTTGATAGCAGAGCAAGTTCTAATATCTCAGGTGTTTATTTTCCATTTATTCTTAATCTACTCCTGCATCATTGGGTGAAGTTAGTCATTGTTTTTATTTTTCTACTCTCGTAGTTCACTATGTGCATCCAATCAGGTAAGTTTTGGTCTATCATTTGTCTGTCATTTACTGAATGCACCATTCATGGACAAATCATTTTATCCCCAACAAAGCATCTGTTGCAATATGTTTTGGGTTGATTTTTGTTTCCACCACTATTTTAAATCTGTCGTTTATAGCAATTGCTTGATGGCTTTTCTTTTTTGGCTACAAATAGAATCAATCAGATACTTTTGTGGGTTATATGCTACAAAATTCATCAATTAAGCTAAATTAAGTAGTTTGATTTGGTATTCTGCTACAATTTTAACCTCAGGAACATAAATGGGCTAATCTAAATTCTATTTATTTTCAGTCAAAACTATTCCTTACTTCAAGCATTATGTTTGTACAAGTTCCTAGGTATGCAACAAGGGCCTGTTTGGATGACATTCATTTTTCATTTTAAAGTAAAAATAAAATTCTCCCATTTGGTCTTTTGGTTTGGATAATATCCAGGAAAACAGTTCAAGCGCTATTCTTCTTAACAATCGGTTTGAGGTCCTTGGAAATACAGCAGGAGCCCTTGCACATGCCAATACATGGTCCATGTATAATAAGTCCATTATGAGGATCTTGGTGGAACAATACTATACACTTTTTTTTTAATTGATTTTTCTGAAATGCAAGTATATGAGGTGCAGAGATACAAAGAGTGCAAATGTAATAGTGACTGTTGTACATGACGGACTAAGATTTTGGGACAAACGGTATGGATGAATGCTTGGTTCACTAGTCTTTTCAAATGAAAGATCACTTTGCTCTGTTTTTATTTTGATATATTTTCATGCTTATTAATCAGCAAGATGTGACTTGGTGACCAAGTTTTGTGAAATTTGTGAAACTACGTGCCATGTTTGGCTTTTCAGGTTTCCGTTGGCAATGGCAATGGATTATTGACAACTGTAAGATGGCAACTATAAGTTGCGAACTTCCAAACAACATAAGCAATGGTCGATATGCTTGTCAACTTTTTCCTTAGTGGTTTCAGTGAAATGGATGGTCATTATCTTATCAACGATAATTTCACCAGGTTCTTGGTCTAGATTCTCAACTTCCAATATCTGGTCATATACTGCCATTCTTATGATCAATATGTATTTTAGATGTTTATTTGCATCCTCTGGCTGTGATACAGACTTGCTGAAGTGTTTTGAATAATTTCTTTTTAAAAATAATCATTTATTCGATTCACCGCACCGATTTTTAGCTGCAAACGATCTTAATTACTGTCCTTTGAAACCGAATCCAAGAGAATCAATTGGATTGTAAGACATTTCAAAGCATCCGAGTTTTCTTGATTTCTATTCTTGTAAACAAAATTTCGAAAACCATTTGCCAAAGCAATTAGTAGCTTCTTTGTTAATAGTTTGATTTTAGTCAGAATCTAATTTCTATTCTCGACAAGATCTTGTTTTCTAAAACATCTGCAATCATCGATCCTTTGCATGGTAATTTGAACTAGCTCCAACTCACTGGGACAGGGCTATGATGATGATGATTAGGAATACAAGAACTATAATTTATGTCACTTATTGTTAGTTAAGGTTGGTGCTAGCCATGTTTGAAAAACTATAATTTCTATCGCACTATTGTAATTTGATTTTGAATTTTGTTCATCAAGCTAGTCTGATCATCAGGTGGGCCACATTAAGGAGGAGAGTGGTTGATTAAAAAGGATTGGATAATGGTCAATATTTAATAGCACAAATGTGGTCCACCTAATGAGAAGACCTGCCTAAATTTCAGGCTGTGGAATACACAAGGTGCAGCCAGCATGATGACCATGCTGAGTCTTGGCCACTTGTCAGCTTGGGACGCAGCCTGCAAGTAGCCATCACGGTTTTCAAATACATTCCTAGAAGTACACTGTAATTTTTGGTGGAGCCCATGCAAGAGGTGAAGAATTGAATGGCCTTAATTGATGCACGCACATCATTTGGTCTGTGCAGATGGTTATACACCAAATTTCAGTGTATAAATTTTAGGTTTAGCTTTGTTTATTTTTTGTGGTTGCATGGTATCAGGACTTTCTGGACTTGTGTCCTGAGAAAGTGGAAAATTATGAGGAGAAGCTGAAGAACTTCTTTCGAGAGCATATACATACGTAGTGTGCATTTTGAACTAATTTTGAACGTGGTGTGCATTTTGAACTAATTTAGCACTCTTTTTTTTTAAAAATATTGAATGAATTTTGTACTCTATATTTGAACGTATTTATAGTCTTAGGCTTCATTTGGTCATCACATTAGTATTTATGAAAACATTTTTTTTGAAAACCAAATGGAGCCTAAGCCCTTTTTTAACTCCGCTAATGCAACTTCTTGCATTGCCGGTCCCAAGCCCCGGTAAAGGAGGAGGGAGAAGGGCTTTAAAATGAGATCGTTAACTGTGGTGGAGATCCTGAAAATGCAGTGAGTATCTCTGGCTTTATAGTTTTACTTGTACATTCATGTATTGATTACTCAAACATGACGGTTATGCGCATTCTTTCAGGTGAATGTTGCATGTGGGAGGATTGGAGCTGCATATTTCAGATTCAAGCATCCGGTACGTCTCTTGTCAAGAATGCACATGTGTAGTTCATCAAACAATAAATTATGCGATTATAATTACATTTATTTGTTGCAAATGTGAATGGTATTGTATTTACGAATGTGAATGAAAATAAACAATATATATATATATATATGTTCTCAATGGAGGATACCTTGATTAGGGGGACATGAAATTCTTGTAGAAAACATATGGTATGTAATGAGATCATGTAGAAAAGAAACTCTTCAACAAAGGCAGCCATAACCTTGGTTAAGGTTTGGGCTGAAAGTACGAGTGAGGGAGCCGACGCTTTTGGAGTCCGAACTCATTCTTTTGAAAAATAGAAAAATGGGAATATTAGTAAATATGGATTTTCTTGTTAAGAAGAAAATGGAAGGTAAAGAAGAGACGTAACTGAAACGTTGCACTGTGAAAAGTAATATTAACCATCTTACTTTCCCCATGGAATTTGACGTCCAAGAAATGGACCTTTTCCAGAAAACCATGGATTTAAAACCATTAAATCCTTCTCAGAAATCTGAGTTTATTAAATTGAATTGAATTATTACAATTCAATTTTGTTGAATATCCAAACGCAAGGTTTCCATGAATTAGGCAAATGAATTCATTCTAACCCATTTTGTTGAATATCCAAACGCAAGGATTTTTTATTTTTATTTTTATTATTATTTTGTGATATGCAATAGCTTTTCAGAATTCATATGTAAGTGCATACTTGTGCACATTCACATGGACTTTGACTATCTTTCTTAAATATTGTAACATCCCGGATTTTTGCCAACCTGGGATTAGACGTCCTTAGGCAATGGGTCGATCCTAACACCTTATTAACTTGTTAGAACTGAATCCCATAGTCTAAAATAGCTCCTTAACTCATTTCCTTCACAAATCCCACCCTTTCACCACATTGTTCTTTAAATTTTCTAAGTACTTTCACATTAGACGCTATCTTAAAGTTTAGGTAATGAAGAACAATACTTAAACTAAACATTGCTGCAAAGGACTAAGTACCACCTCAGACCAAAATCACCCAGGACTAAATCCTTTAGAAATTAGGCGAGAATTAGCCAGTATAAAACTAGAGTCCCTGTGAAATTATCACTAATCACTTTAAATACAATTTGCAAGACTCAAAACTTGTAGAATCATTGACGCTAGGTTACCCTAAAATCTAGGATCAATCTCATTACCCGGCTGCTCTCGGGAGCATCTCGAAAAAAAATAATCATCTGCAGAAATGAACATCTGAAAAATAGCCTGTGTACAAGTATGTACAAATATAATCAACCTAGGTTTTGTTCACATGTAATGCCATTCTGTAATTTTCAAAAGAGCACTTTAAAGTTCACTTTCATGTCAACTCTTGAGATGAGGAAATGGTTATGAATCTACCATCATGATTTGATTTTCTAAATCATGGGTAGTTGTGGTTTCTGAGTGAACGGGTGATGATTTGATTTTGTTCACATGTTGCTGTTTATTATTTGGAAGGTCATTCTCCAATTAACAAAGTGCTAGAAGTCTATGAACATCATATCTGGAAAGAGTTGGCACTCACACTTTCTCTCCTTGTTAGCTAAATTAGTGAGTCTTCTTTCCTTCATACTGTATGATACATTGATGAAGTAGCCTGGCCATTTGGATAGGCCCATGTTTATATATTATCTTAAAATTGATGAAGCAGATCCGGATGTGCGTCGGAGCTATCCGGATGTTGAGCGGGGGTCCCTGGAAGGTGGGAACCGCTGTTATGACCGTGATGAAGCTGTCCATTTCCTATGGACGGCATTGGAGGGGCCTGGCCATTTGGGCAGGCCGTGTTTATGTATTTGCTCAAGATTAATGGAGCAGACTCGGATGTGCGTCGGAGCTATCCGGAAGAGCGGGGGTCCCTGGAAGGTGGGAACCGTTGTTATGACCATGATGAAGCTGTCCATTTCCTATGGACGGCATTGGAGGGGCCTGACCATTTGGACAGGCCGTGTTTATGTATTTGCTCGAGATTAATGGAGCAGACCCGGATGTGCGTCGGAGCTATCTGGAAGAGCGGGGGTCCCTGGAAGGTGGGAACCGCTGTTATGACCATGATGAAGCTGTCCATTTCCTATGGACGGCATTGGAAGGGCCTGGCCATTCGGACAGGCCGTGTTTATATTTGTATTATATTTGTATTTGCAGGGACCACACCCGAACCCATTCTCAAATCCTATAACCTATAACCAAAACCTATAACCTATAACCTATAACCTAAATCAAAACCCCTAACCTAAACCAAAACCAAAACCTATAACCTAAACTCAATTCCCTAAAGCTAAACCTTAACCTAATCCTAATCTCAACTCCCTAACCTAAACTTAAACCTTAACTTGAAAACCCAAACTTAAACCCAATCTTGAACCCGAACCCGATTTCCTAAACCTAAACCATAACCCATTCTCAAATCCAAAATCTATAACCTAAACCTAAACTAAAACCAAAACCTATAACCTCTACCCGAACACATTCTCAAATCCAAAAATCTAAACCTTAACCAAAACCTATAACCTAAACCCAAATCCATTCTCAAATCCAATAACCTAAACCTTAAACTAAACCAAAACCAATAACCTAAACCAAAACCTATAACCTAAACTCAAATCCCTAAAACCTTAACCTATAACCTAAACTCAAATCCCTAAACCCGAACCCATTCTTAAATCCCATAACCTATAAACTAAACCAAAGCCAAAACCTATAACCTAACCTAAACCTAAACTATAACCCATTCTCAAATCCCAAAAAACCTATAACCTAAACCTAAACCTAAACCTTAACCAAAACCTGTACCTAAACCCGAGCCCATTCTCAAATCCCAAAACCTATAACCTAAACCTTAACCAAAACCTATTCTCAATTCCTAAACCTTAACCTACAACCTAACCTAAACCTAACTACCTAACCTAAACCTAAACCCAAACTTGAAAACCCAAACTTAAACCCGATCCCAAACTCGAACCCGAATCCAGTTTCTCAACCTAAACCTTAACCTATTCTCAACCCTAAACCTTAACCTACAACCTAACCTAAACCTAACTCCCTAACCTAAACCTAAACCTAAACTTGAAAACCCAACCTTAAACCCGAACCCGGTTTCCTAAACCTAAACTTAAACCTTAACCTATTCTCAATTCCCTAAACCTTAACCTACAACAGCTTCTATAAACCTAACTCCCTAACCTAAACCTAAACCTAAACTTGAAAACCCAAAATTAAACCCGATCCGAACCCGAACCCGGTTTCTAAACCTAAACCTTCACCTATTCTCAATTCCTAAAACCTTAACCTACAACCTAACCTAAACTTAACTACCTAACCTAAACCTAAACCTAAACTTGAAAACCCAAACTTAAACCCGATCCGAACCCGAACCCGGTTTCCTAAACCTAAACCTTCACCTATTCTCAATTCCCAAAACCTTAACCTACAACCTAACCTAAACCTAACTACCTAACCTAAACCTAAACCTAAACTTGAAAACCCAAACTTAAACCCGATCCCGAACCCGAACCCGGTTTCCTAAACCTAAACCTTCACCTATTCTCAATTCCTAAACCTTAACCTACAACCTAACCTAAATCTAACTACCTAACCTAAACCTAAACCTAAACTTGAAAACCCAAGCTTAAACCCGATCCCGAACCCGAACCCTGGTTTCCTAAACCTCGAACCTTCACCTATTCTCAATTCCCTAAACCTTAACCTACAACCTAACCTAAACCTAACTACCTAACCTAAACCTAAACTCAAACTTGAAAACCCAAACTTAAACCCGATCCCAAACCCGAACCCGAATCCGTTTCTCAACCTAAACCTTAACCTATTCTCAATTCCCTAAACCTTAACCTACAACCTAACCTAAACCTAACTCCCTAACCTAAACCTAAACCTAAACTTGAAAACCCAAAATTAAACCCGATCCCAAACCCAACCCGGTTTCCTAAACCAAAACCTTCACCTATTCTCAATTCCCAAAACCTTAACCTACAACCTAACCTAAACCTAACTACCTAACCTAAACCTAAACCTAAACTTGAAAACCCAAACTTAAACCCGATCCCAACCCGAACCCGGTTTCCTAAACCTAAACCTTCACCTATTCTCATTCCCAAAACCTTAACCTACAACCTAACCTAAACCTAACTACCTAACCTAAACTTAAACCTAAACTTGAAAACCCAAACTTAAACCCGATCCCGAACCCGATCCCGGTTTCTAAACCTAAACCTTAACTTATTCTCATTCCCTAAACCTTAACCTACAACCTAACCTAAACCTAACTACCTAACCTAAATCTAAACCTAAACTTGAAAACCCAAACTTAAACCCAATCCCGAACTCGAAAACCGGTTTCCTAAACCTACCCCTTAACCTACAAACTAACCTAAACCTAACTACCTAACCTAAACCTAAACCTAAACCTAAACTTGAAAACCCAAACTTAAACCCGATCCCAAACCCGAACCCGAACCCGGTTTCCTCAACCTAAACTTAACCTATTCTCAATTCCCTAAACCTTAACCTACAACCTAACCTAAACCTAACTCCCTAACCTAAACATAAACCTAAACTTGAAAACCCAAACTTAAACCCGATGCCGAACCCGAACCCACTTTTCTCAACCTAAACCTTAACCTTTTCTCAATTCCCTAAACCTTAACCTACAACATAACCTAAACCTAACTCCCTAACCGAAACCTAAACGTAAACTTGAATACCGAAACTTAAACCCGGTCCTGAACCCAAACCCAGTTTCCTCAACATAAATCTTAACCAATTCTCAATTCCCTAAACCTTTACCTACAACCGGACCTAAACCTAATTCCCTAACCTAAACCTAAACTTAAACTTGAAAACTCAAAGTTAAACCCGATCCCGAACCCGAACCCGGTTTCCTAAACTTAAACCTTAACTTATTCTCTATTCCCTAAACCTTAACCTACAACCTAACCTCAACCTAACTAACTAACCTAAACCTAAACCTAAACTTGAAAACCCAAACTTAAATCCAATCCCGAACCTAAACCCGATTTCCTAAACCTAAACCTTAACCTATTCTCAAATCCCTAAACCAAAACCTACACCTAATCCTAAATCTCAACTCCCTAACCTAAACCTAAACCTAAACTTGAAAACCCAAACTTAAACTCGATCCCGAACCCGAACCCAATTTCCTAAACCTAAACCTTAACCTATTCTCAATTCCCTAAACCTTAACCTACAACCTAACCTAAACCTAAACCTTAACTTGAAAACCCAAACTTAAACCCGATCCCGACCCGAAACCGGTTTCTAAACCTAAACCTTAACCTATTTTCAATTCCCTAAACCTTAACCTATAACCTAACCTTAACCTAACTCTCTAACCTAAACATAAACCTAAACTTGAAAACCAAAACTTAAACCCGATGCCGAACCCGAACCCATTTCTCAACCTAAACCTTAACCTATTCTCAATTCCCCAAAGCTTAACCTAAAACCTAACCTAAACTTAACTCCCTAACCTAAACCTAAACCTAAACTTGAAAATCCAAACTTAAACCCCGTCTCGAACCCGAACCCAGTTTCCTCAACCTAAACCTTAACCTATTCTCAATTCCCTAAACCTTAACCTACAACCTAACCTAAACCTAAACCTAAACCTAAACTTGAAAACCCAAACTTAAACCCGATCCCGAACCCGAACCTGGTTTCCTAAACCTAAACCTTAACCTATTCTCAATTCCCTAAAGCTTAACGTACAATGTAACCTAAACCTAACTCCCTAACCTAAACCTAAACCTAAACTTGAAAACCAAACTTAAACTCGATCCCGAACCCGAACCCGGTTTCCTAAACCTAAACCTTAACCTATTCTCAATTCCCAAAACCTTAACCTAAACCTAACTACCTAACCTAAACCTAAACCTAAACTTGAAAACCCAAGCTTAAACCCGATCCCGAACCCGAACCCGATTTCTTAAACCTACACCTTAACCTATTCTCAAATCCCTTAACCTAAACCTACACCTAATCAGAATCTCAACTCCCTAACCTAAACCTAAACCTAAACTTGAAAACCCAAACTTAAATCCGATCCCAAACCTGAAACCGGTTTCCTAAACCTAAACCTTAACCTATAACCTAACCTAAACCAAAGATTTGTATTTTCAACATTATTGGAATTGTAAATTGTAATTGTAATTCATTGAATGAAGGATATTTATTCTTTCAATTCTTTATCTTTGGAATTTCAGGGTGAAGTCGAGCAAATTTCCTTAATGAAGCCAAAGATTTGTATTTTCAAGATTATTGTAATTGTAATTGTAATTCATGAATGAAGGATTGTAATTGTAATTGAAATTGTAATTCATTGAATGAAGGATTGTAATTGTAATTGATTGAATGAAGGATTGTAATTGATTGTAATTGAATGAATGAGTGATTGTAATTGATTGTAATGGAATGAATGAATGATTATATTGTGGTAATTGAATGATTATACAGGATGATTATACAGGTGGTAATTGAATGATTATATAGGATGATTATACAGGTGGTAATTGAATGATTATACAGGATGATTATACAGGTGGTAATTGAATGATTATATAGGATGATTATACAGGTGGTAATTGAATGATTATACAAGTTGATAATTGAATAAACAAATAATCCGTAGCGTTGTAACCTATAGCTACGGATTCAATCCGTAGCTGTTGTGATTAAATCCGTCGCTGTTGTAATCTTCAGCTATGGACATAATTGCTACGGATTATATCCGTAGCATTTGCCAGATATAGCTACGGATTTAATCCGTAGCTGTAGTGAGTAAACCGTAGCCGTTGTAACCTACAGCTACGGACATAATTGCTACGGATTTAATCCGTAGCTGTTTTGACCTATAGCTACGGATTTAATCCGTAGCTATAGGTTCCAGACCTATTGTTACTGTACCTACGACGACGGACGTGCTACGGACTAGAACCGTAGCCATAGGTCTAAGGCTACGGATTTTATCCGTAGCCTTTGTCCCTTTTTTTGGTAGTGATTCTAGGATTTAAATGTTAATCACTGTACAATTGATTATAATACTAATAATATTAATAATTTTATGGTAATGATATAATTAATATTAGTTAATGTGACACTAATAATCATTGTAATGGAAACAAATAGTATGCGCTACTATTAATGATAATCTTTAAGAATGAAGAATAAAACACTTTCATTTAATCATTGAAATTTATATGTAATAACCGATATTAGTATAGGTAATTTATTAATGGCTATTAATAATCCTAATAAGTGATAATAGTGGTTATAATGATAATTGTAATCAAAATAATTTCAATCTGGGAGGAGAATATGGGCTCACCTTATCCGACTCGGTAGTTCAACTCGACCTCCTTCAAAACATCGACCCACTCCATGACTCAATCATCTTCTTCCCTTCTTTCTTTCTCATTTATTTCTCCCACTCTCTCTCTCTTTATTCTCATGATCCAACAGGGTTTGGGCTTGTTCGAAACTCGGATTCAACTCAGCCGAGTTGACTCAATGAGTCAAGATCCCATCGCTTCCCTACCTTCCTTCTCCTTACTTTCTTTATTCTTCTCCTTCCTTTCTACTTCACATTTTCCTTTGTCTCCCACTATTGTTTGCATGTTACATGTCTAGCCACACCATGGACTCGGCACTCTAGTAAATAACCCAAACCAGCTCACTCAAAACACAACGAGTTAACTCGATATTAACCGAGCAACCATCGACACACACACACACACACACACACACACACACACACACTCTCTCTCTCTCTCTCTCTCTCTCTCTCTCTCTCGTGTGATTCCCTCTCCCTAGTCTTCCACAAGGCATGGAATGGACCAGACCCACGCTCAACTCAGATTGAACTCGACCCACTTTGAGTTCATGACTCGCCAGTGAGTCAGAATCTCATCTGGACTCGATAAGTGTGGATCGACCAGCAACTCTCCCACTGATTCCCTTCTTTCTTCTTCTTCTTTGACTCATGACAGTCCAAATACACCTAGACTTGACCTGGACGCACCCCAAACTCACCAGACCCGGTCCGACTAGGCCCCCAACTTAAGCAAAGTCTTGGTGCGGCTTGAGTTCGGGTCTTACACCCGACTTCTGTCTTCTCTCCCACTCTCTTTCTTTCTTTCTTTCTTTTTTCTTCTTTCTCTCTCTATTGTTCATTCCTATCGAGTCCATCCAACTCAGCCACCACTTTAGTTAGAGTGAGTAAGTGACTCGGTTTGAACCGAGCTAGTGCGGCATGACAACAGCTATTGATTTCTCTCCTAAACGCTCTCTCTCTCTCTCTCTCTCTCTCTCTCTCTCTCTCTCTCTCCTTGTCATTCTCCATCTCCTTGAACTTGCTTCCCATCTACTGGAAGTCCAGCAACAGCATCTAAGCAACAAGGCTCATCTTGGCTCGAACCGAGTCTAACTTGGTTTGCTACAGCGTTGAAACAGTGAGGAAGATAGGCTGTTGCTAATGGCGAATCATCATCAGGTGAGTTTTTCTCTAAAACGAGGCACCTATATGGTGTAGACAGATCTTTGAGAGCTTAGAGGGATGGTATTTCGAAGCTTCATGGAACTTTTCATGGTGGCTTCGAAGGGAGAAAGAAACGGTCGATTTTCTCTTGGCCCATAAGGAATGGGATTTGCTCCCATTGGGCATCGAGTCTAGGGCTTTTCTAAGGTTAGTTGGACGAGGTTTGGGTGGTCTAGATCGCTTGGGACTCGAACGAAGGGCTATGATGCATTACAAGGTGGAAAATATCTCAACAGAAAAGCATCCTCTTTCTTATTTATTTGTTGAGAAAACCCTAAATCGAAGGGCTAAGATTTGCTTCAAATGAACGATTGTGATGCAAAAGGAGGGAGGACGCGGATCGCCAAGCTGGCAGCAACGAAATAGAGTTTTCCATTTCTGGAAATGTGGTTGCACACAGTCCAGATGCGTCTGAATTTGTGCCCGCACGCGTACCTCCCTTCATGCAAGACAACTTAGGTTTCAATGGAAACTTGATGCCACACCATATGGACGATTTGGATCTTCCATATGGGACGAGATGGTGGGCCACATTTAAAATGAACGTCCTACGTTTGATGCTGGCAAGAAACTGAAAAAGAAGGAGGTGGACCATATTACTTGATTTACATTCTTTAAGTGTCGACTACGTTGATTCGACGATCAGATCAATTTCCATCCGAGCATCAATGGTCAAAAGGTCCTAATGGATCGTTTGTAAGACTTTCATAATATATTAGAAACCACATACTAATATTAATATTAATTTTATTAGTATCACTATCATTGTTTACCTCACTTTATTATTATTATTACTTTCACACATGTGTGCATTTATAATCATGTTGTGGGTCCCGCTCTATAGGTTATTAGGAATATTTGTCTCATTATTGATAATACCCTTACTGCTATTAAATTCTTGAATAATATTATTTGCATTATTATACTATTATTACTTATTTTACCTTTGTACATTATAATTATGTGTACACATAGATATTTACTTATTTATTTTATTAATAATAGTATTTTACATGGGACCCGCCTTTGATTGGAGTCATCATCACTTTGAATCACTTCTTGTTAAGCCACGAGTCCAAATCTCAGGCATAGCTACTACTTAGGCAATTTACGGTTAATTTTATAATCCCGATGGTCAAGTTATGGGAATTGATTGTTGGAATGATCAACGAAAGCATTGTGGATCTTATGAGCAACGATGGATCCATGGTCTCTTTAACAATGCGATGGTCCATCTTGAGTAATAATAGATGGATCACTTGATCTATAGTTGGGGATCACTTACAACGGTCCTAAGGGTCCTAAACTAGTTTAGGTACTTCTGAATAGTCATCATCACCATCTAATAGTCGAATTCACATGATTTAGTGTTGTACCGTTGAATGAGATGTCACAAACTTGATGGATGACGGATCTTTAGGATTAGGTCCTGAAATCGATGTTTCTGAAATCATGATGGATCATTTCGAAAATCAATCGGATGGATGGCTTGTTATACGAATGAAAGTTGTACTGGACTGTTGAGATGGATTGCATGAGATGGATGGTGACGTGTAAGGTAAGTTACATGTATTCGTACACACGTGTAAACCAATTTAAATCTCCATGGTAGCACCCAAGTACTGAAAAGTACAGGGTGTTACAACGAACCTTCCTGGTTCACTGGCCGATATGATTAAGAGGATGATCAAGAGGTATCTCAGATGCATCTTGCTTGGGAAAGTTACCCCATTTATAGGGATCTTCTTTCCTGTGGTACGATTGATGCTGGAAAAAACGCTAAGGTCAAGATTGAACAATACTACTCGAACTAACTTGCTTGACAATTTGGTTGGTCTAGTGCATTCCTTGCCCATTTACTCAAACAACTTGTAATCAACCTCGTTTTAGTCTAACAGTCACCGATCGCATCAATCACTATCACTCTCTCGATTCCACCTTTTAGTCAGCTAGCCTGACTCATGAACTCTCCTATTATCCCAATCAGCCTTAGGTAATGGACACCTTTACTGCTTGGTGGGATAACCATTACAAAAAATTGACCAATAAATATCTGCAAGACATTATAGCTCAGCTCTCTTATACCATTGAGCTTCGAGGAAAGAAAAGAACAACACCTTAATCAGCCACAACTCTTAGCTAAGGAATAAATAAGCCGAAGACCAAATCAGTTGTTGCATCTTCTCCAGAAACTTCACCAACCAAGACAACAACTACTTAACCAAAGTGCCAAAAAGCTATGGTGAAAGTACCGGTTGCTCCTACATCTCCACCATCTCCCCAACTTCCATCCGCTCTGAAGATGATTCTTAACCTAGGAGCTCCTCTTGGTCCACCTCCTCAACCTCCTACTCTAGTTTTCAAGCGCTCTGACCCACCTTCCTAGCCGATCATTGCAAATTGACCGTTATCGATTTCATTGAAGGGATGTCGACAATCAGGTACTTCCTCGGCTAAAGCCGTCTCTTCATTAAAAAATACTTTAAAACCAAATACTGGTCAAGACTCTTCACTAAAGATTAAAGAAATCGAAGAAGGTTTGAAACGTCACCAAAAAGCTCATTATAATAAATGATGAAACAAATGGTGGAAGGATAGGGAAAGATTAAATAATCTCAATCTCCCATTTGATGAAAAATATCTTACCCCCTATCATCCCATTTTCCCACCATTCTCTACTTCAATACTAGTAATGGCGATGATTATAAAAAACACTTTAACTATGGATAGACGATTCATCACCTACACTGTCCGTTTCAATTTAGTGGAAGTTACTTATATAATTTTTTTGAATCTTATTTGCCTCTCATGTCGGTTAACTATATTATTCTTTAATTTGTAGTTATTAGAGAGTTATCAGCAGCATAAAGATAATTTATTACGATGCAGCCACTAAAACAACATCAGCCACTGATTGATGCTCCTGAAGTCCCTAATGTATAAGCCGTCGATTTTGAGGACATAGTCAGTGCTGAAGCTCTTCCTTTCCATAACTCTCCTAAAACTACGACTCTTGTTATTGAGTCTGAATACATGGTCAACCTTTCCTAAACACGACTTGATGTTGTCGACTAAGAATAGGAAGAAGAAGAACAACCCTTGATTGCCACTCCTCACGGTCCTGGTAGAAGATCACCTCCTTGACCTGTTTCCTCATCTGTCAAGCAACCCCCTCTACATGTCGAAGAATCTTCATCCCATGAAGCGACCGTGCATGAACAAACCATAGAGGAGACTCTTGCGACTGATGCTTCTCTGTCTGTCTCACCACTAATACCAGCATTAGCACCATCAATCATAGATGATGCCTTGGCCCTTCCTACTTTTGTCGAAGACATGCTTCCGATCAACGACATCCTCTCCTCTCTCAAAAATGCTCTTGTCAATGTTCTCAACGTGGTTGAGTCTCCTTCTCTCTTATTAGTTTACAGAATCTCAAAGAAGAACTCTGGATCCTTATGTAAGCAAAGTTATCTACAACCAAATCAATTGAGATGATCGATAGGCTTGACCAACTGATAGAACCATACAATGCTTTCTCTTTTTCAGATTCAAACCTCATGGCCAAATTATCAGCTCTCTAGGAATTCTTAGAATTCATCGAAGAAGAGCACAAGCTATGCACCATCATCGGCCGCTTTGAGATAGAGCACACAACAACATAATCCCAAATTGCCTCTATCAAAGACATCGCGAGCAAACTTTCAATCAACAATGTTGAATTGAGATGAAAATCAAAATTGTAGCTTAAGAGGCAAAACTAATGATCCTATAAAGCAGAGCTATGAGGAAAAAAATGTTGAATGCAACCGACCAAAGAAAATGGTCGAGGATTTGGCGATATCTACTAGAGTCCAGATGACAAACATCGGTCACCTTTGTCGAGCTACTGTTAAACACGAGGTTGCTTTAGGCATAACGAAGATTCAATTGGAAGATGTTAAAGAATCAATCCAACGCTTTTCTTCTTTTGAATTATAACTTTTTTGTATCCAAAAACATTTATCAATACAATAGACCATCGAGCTTCTTTTCTATTGTCAAATGCCTTTGCTTGTTTTTCCCTTGTTTTGTAACTAACTGCTGACCTGACCCTCGGAATACGAGGAGTTGTGCATTATCCTCCAAATTAAAAGCCTAAACGGCTGCACATCCCTAATTTATTGGGACATTAAGTGTCTTTCCTGCCATAACTGCTCCAATCCTGGGCTTTTGAATAATCTATTTAAACTATTTTGGATCGTATCCGAATTTACATCGATATCACCATAAATTGTCTAATCCTCCCTTCTCACTACCTTGGCCTCCGACTCTTCTTCATTCTTTACCTGTGCCAAAAGTTACATGTAGGAAATCTTTGACTGGGGTCTAACTGACTTCTATCAATCTTCATTATTTTTTTTTACGTTAACTACTTCGTCAGGGAGGCTTCGGCAGCAGCCGAACAAGAGGCTGCACTGAAAGACCTTCAAAAGTTGAGGCATCTGTACTTCATTGGGAATCGTTAGTTCGAGATTATCTTTAAATATGAGAAGCTGACTAGATATCTTCGACAACAGGCTGCAATTAAGGAGGATTCTCTGGAGGTCAATGAAGTTCATGAACTGGCTTAGAATGAATGACTGTGATGAGCTCAAAGCCATCAATTCAACTGAACTATGCTAAGCATGCTACAGAAGCATTGTACTGGACCGCTGGAAGAACTTAAGGAGAGGGAACATTTTTTCTTTGCCAAAGATTTGCCTATTCCCGAGGATCTCTCCTTCCTGGACTCATAAATCGTCATCTAATAGGCTCGGTCGAAAGTGAACCTAGCTGGGAAAAGAGAGGCCGAGAACAGAGTCTCTACTCATTGCATCCATGTCAACCAACTTCTTCTTCTTCCAATCCTCATAAAACAAGGGGCTAACTGGATATCCAAATAGGAGCAAAATGAAGCCAAGAAGCAAACCCTCCTTAAAGCGTTCAAAGAAATGAAAGCTAAAGTTTCCTAAATCATTTGGCCACCTTGTTTCCTTTCTTCTCTTTCTACTTTTTCGTTTGTAATGAGGTTGATGACCGGTGTGTCTTTGAATAATTACTCCTTATTAAATTTTCACATGTGTTAAAATTGATTTTTCTAGTGTATCATAAAAAGACATTTTTCTTCATCAGAATGTCCCTATAGGATATCGAACCCTTTTCTTCACAATCATTCATAGCTCAAGATATTCAAAGTGACTGATTAACTTAAACTGTTTATCATTATAATATGAGATTCTTCAGATGGCTACCCTTGGCTGATTAAAGCTATAATGTTGTCTATCTCGTTAACATCCCTATCTTGGCTGAACTTTTTCCACCGTAACTCAGCCGCTCAACACTTAACCTTTTTTTTTACATATGTAACCATGTGCTAACTAGACTGTAGTGAATGTGTACCACTTTTCGAGGAAACTCATTTATTTCGTTGCACGCTCCAACCTTTTAGGAATTAAAGCAACACTCTAACCACCTGACTTGAGTTTCTCAACCGTCAAATCATATCCGATGCATGCATTTATTACTCCTCATGATGCTTATAAAATAACCTCTCATTTATATTCAAAATACATCCAACTGATACTTTGACAGTAAGCCTTGCATTCATGGCCTCTTCTTTGTTCTTCTTTTAATCCTTGACCATCTTGAAGGAGATCCTTGAAGAAGGAATTGAGTATTTCTCCCATTCTTCCTTTCTTCATGACATTTATCCTTTCACTAGAGATGTCTCTGAAGTAGCAAAGATAGATAAACATTTACAAGAGATCTTGGCGGTTCTTTCTTATTTACAGCACCTCAGGGACATCTACTTCAAGGCCAATTTAAAATTACAGTGATGTACCGCTCTTCTAGAGGAACGATCTTCCCTCTGTATTGAGCCCAAGGTCTTCTCGACCTGATAAAATGTTGCATGGAAAGATTGGTTGCACTGGACCTGTCAACATCATTTTGACAAAAAGATGTTACGATTGCTAATGGCTCAGCGCACCAACCTCTTCACCTACCTCTGTGAAGTTACACGCCTCTATACAGGGCAGGATCGAGCAGACTCTTAGGAGCTCTTAACATTCATTGAGTCCAAAATAGAACTTTATCAAACTCATGAAGAATCTAATAAGTTTGAAAAGTTAAAGGTCGATCACGAACTCATAACAGTCGATTGACGCCTTGGCGCGTTCATCGGCCTTCGTCACTAGTTTATAGCCAAGTATTCGTTATGTAGGAGCAAGCACGCACAGGATAAGGAGGCGAAGGAGTTAAGCACTATGAAATTTGAAGAACTCAAAGCAACCTACCCGTAACATAGCGGATTGGCCGAGCATTTCTTTTTTTCTTTTCTTTTTTGTAATCGAACGGTCCTTAATTTTAATGCCTCTTTTCTTGCAATACGAACTTTCTTGCATTTATTCCCTTACTAGCAATAGGATACTGTAATTCCTCCCTTTCAAATCCATTTATCCCATTCTTAGACCACTTCCCATAATGAGGGATAATGAGGCTTTAGGAAGTGGCCATTAATTGGAGCCTTGGTGACCTTACCATTTATATCCTTCAAGATATAAGCTCCACCTTTAAAGACTTGGATGACAATGTACAGTCCACCCATGTAAGAGACCATTTCTTACCCAAATCATGATTGTATATCTGATCATGAACACAACTTTTCAGACCATATCTCATTCTCCGAAGGATTTTTCTTTTACCATTTTGTTATATGCTCGAGCAACGATCAATTTATTGGTAATGATGGAATCCAAGGCTTTCATTCAGACTTCATCCAGTCTTTCAAACTCGAACAACATTGCCTTCGTAAACTCGGGAGGGGTTAACTTGGCCTGATAAATGGTCCTTAAGGACAGCACAGTGACCTCCAAAGGCATCACTACATCATGTCCATAAGTTAATACGAATGGACTCATCCCAGTACTTGTACGGGATGAGTTTCTATATACCCACAATGTGTAACACCCCGGTTCCCGAAACCCAAGTATACTACTTATTTTCCGAAAACCCAAGTGTTAACCTTTAAAGATAGCCCAAATTTTGCATGTATATTTTTGTTATTTTGTTTTTAGAGTGAGTAGTTAAGTGAAAGATAAACAAATCAATTATAAAGGGAAGTCCAATTATACATATCCAAATATTAAAGTGTCTGCCTAAAGGCTTATACAAACCAATGTCCTAAGTCTTTACAGTAAATGAAAATACACATTCAACATAAATGAAATCTATAATCTAAGTCTGCGAGGTCATCTGACTCCTCATATTCCACATGAACACCAACATGTGCTTCATCTATGTCTCCTGCACATTGAATATGCTTTGATAGCATTAATGACTATCTCAATGTGGTATAACCCCCAAGATTTATCGAAACATTAAGATAATTAAACATAGTTTATCAGGAACAGTTTATAATGAATATTTCTCAATAACCATCATAATAATGAAACAAAGTTCATCAGATGCGTAAACATTAAATAAATTTCATAAAGATATTCTTATTTAAATGTATAGATGTGTGCACATGCTCATAAACCTGGGGATGATCATCCGGCTTACAAAAGGTTGCCCAAGGAGAACTAGCCACCCAACAATATTTCAGGTACGTCCAAGGGGCACTACTTACTTGAAAAAGACCATGTAACGAGGACACCCAAGGTGACCTAGCTTATTAGAAGAGTACTCTATGATACACTCAAGGAAAACTAGACACCCAGAAAAGTCCATATGAAAAGGACAATCCATGGTAGTCGAATGCACGCAACAATAACTTAGGATCTCTCAGTAAAGTACTATACAGTATGACCCATAGTGACACAAGAAAAATCCCTCATCTTATATCGACCACCTGGGAAAGTCCACGTGCCATGAAATATATGATTAGCCTAGTCATTATTATTTCAATTGCAACCAATCAATTTATGAAAACTTAAAGGCTATTATAAGGGTTCGTCACCCAGCATAGGTCAACAATTCAGCATAATATCCCATATCACCATTTTCAACTCAGGGGAATCTAACAAATATGATGGTTTAAAGGTGATCTCTTCAACTAGTGACCAATTATAGTTCAATAAGTGAAATATATGATCGCAAGGTTATACATAAATAGTCCATCAAAGCCACATAGGGCTATTATTCCATCAAAGCTGCAAGGGCCAAATATTCTATTCAATAATGCAATAAGAAGGGATTATTCATTAAAAGTCACATAGGCCCAAATGATCCACAAGATGGTAAATCCACATCAAATGTTCTATTTAATCTATTCGATAAAAGTGGCCACTAGTGGCCACTAGTTCAAGGACCTCTAAGCATTCCATCAAGTAATTATATATGACAAATTAAACTACGTACAATATCAATAGCACATGCACATCTAAAGTATCTATTTAAAACTAGGATAGACATATTTCAATTTCATTACGTGTTTGGATATTTAACTTTAAATCCAATTCATCAATCATTTATAAATAACCAAATTCAATAAGAGAAATCAACCATACTAAGCAATCAATGAGAAAAATGAACGAAGATGAATAAACAAAGCTTGTTATCAAGATGTAGGAAAGCTTGAAGCGTGATCATCACCTTTCAAGAGTTAAATTGGCTTCCTATGTAGTTGGAATTGTTTGCACATGTCCATGAATCAAATTCCATTCATACTTTAAACCGTTTGTTTAGTTAGATCGCAACACCATTCCCTAAGATCAACCCTAAAGATTAGATAGTGTATGATTTGAGTATGAATCTATTACTTAGAGAAGGTGATTTGAATTCAATATAAGAATAACATAGTTAAATGATTGCTATGTTGGAGTTAAAGCTAAAAATCTAAAATCTTCGAGATTAACTTACCTTGTCTAAATCGAGTTAACTTAACGCGGTGTCAAAATTTCGCTCCCAGCTTGAATCAAACACAATGTACCACCCTGACAGGGTTCTTGACATTATAGGAACTGAACTGACCCAAATCAAGCCCAGTTCATGTGTTTTAGGGGCTGACTCGGTGAGTCACTCGATTTTTCTTCACTCTCCTTTCTTTCTCCTTCCTTCCTCCTTTCTCTTTCTTTTCTACTTCTCCTCTTGTTTCTCTTTTTCTCTTTACTAGAATCTCCAACAGTTTGCTAGACTCAGCCAAACACAACTTGACTCGCCAAAAGCCTGGTGAGTCGACTTGTCTAACGTCTTCCTCTCCCTGTCACTTCTTTTCTTCCTTCTTCTTCTCTGTTTCTCCCCTTTTTCTTTCTCATTTCTCTTTTCTCTCTTCGGAAGACAAGCCCGACAACCTAACTCAGGCATCTATTAGAATCTACAAACCCAATGACTCACTAAGTCATTGATTCGCAGCTGGAACTTAACTCGATGCAGTACCAAGTTGCGAACTCGTCAACTCTCTCTCTCTCTCAATTCCTTCTCTTCTTCTCTCTATAAATCTTCACCTTTTACAACACCTAGGAAGATTCAGACTCGATCTAACTCACCATGACTCGGCTTGAACTCAACGATGAAAAGGGCACAAAAAATGATGAATGCCCGCCAAATTTCAAGACATTGGGACAGCGCATTTCAACTTAATGGATGTCGAAAGCTGGTTGAGAAATGGATGGCAAGATCGTAAATACTCAATGCCACTACATGCCACCGTTGATGCTCGATCTGACAGTATGACCCACCTGATCAACAGATCTGTCCCATTTTCAGCCCTTATCCTAGCAGGGTGTGTTCAACGCAATGAACAGAGCGGATCGTATAACTACAATTAGTGAAGTGGGCTCCACACAAAAGAAATCCATTTATGTGGAATTACAAATAGTCACAGAGACATGCATGAGGAAGGTGTGGCCCACCTGGGACTCAGATCTACTTCATACTTTGACCCATGGGCCAACACATTATGACAAAGGTTGTGAAGGGAGTAGATTTCCAAGATGTTAACCACAAATGGACCCCACCTATTTTGAACAGCAACATGAGGAAGCATTAGTCCGCACGCTGTAAACAACAGGCAATAGAATGGGTAGAACGTTTGGTTTTCACCCACCTGATCAATGAATCCGCCCCATATTTTGGCCCCTGGCCTAACATGACCTTATGAAGCAAATGAACGGTATGGATCTATCAAGGAACTACCACAAGTAGGCGCCACCAACTCCAACCATTCCAACCAAGGTCGACATCTCTCTCTTATCACTATAACAGTGTTCAAAGAAGGATCGACCACAAGACTTCCTTACACATAGGATCTCTTACGCAACCCCCTCTACCATATCCCAACCGTCTAAAACTTCCTATGGAGTATTCTGATCCGAGCCTAGAAGTCCAACTGGACTGGGAAATATCGCACATGCCGAAATAGTCGTCTTCTTGGGGATCCGATTACGGTGGCATGTGAAGAACAGATAACCCACCAAAAAAAAGGGAAACCAAAAACCATCAATCTTGTGGACCAAGAAACATTAGAAAATAAAGTCAATCCATTAAGAGAAGCCAGATCAAAGAATGGTTGGCCACACCCATCCACCAATCCTAGATCGCCTTTGACACACTAAGTAGGATAAAATAATTAGAACCTTATCTAGATCGACGTCTACCACAAGCCGTGGAACTCTCTTGCGAAATCAAATCAGCCCAAGGCACTGTTTGCATTAGGTGGGGACTCTCCATCTCACTAGACATCGTCTGAAGGCCTATAAAGGCCTGACATGCAAAGGAAGAAAAAAAACATCTAGCCACATTTAAAAAAACACCTGGGAGAGAAAGGAAAAAAAAAAAGAAAAAGAAAAAGAAAGAGGAAGAAACGTGAGAGAGCAATGTCTAGCTCCCTGCTGGATGTAGCAACAAGGGAAAAGAAAAGAAAGGAAAGGAATAAAGAAAGAGAGAAAGAAGGAAAGAAATAAAGAAAGAGAGAGAGAGAGAGAGAGAGAGAGAGAGAGAGCATGCCAAGTATTCCACCCTCTCACATTCTCTTTTCCAACATCTTAAATCTAGGATTCAATTCCTCGACATATACTAACATTCGAGTAAGAAACAACATTTGATGTAAGGGTTTTATACTTTAGGCTTACATTAATTTAAGTTATTATATTTACCTTGCCCTCACATGCCATCCCGTTGTTTCATCTTACCTTTACATGCCTTTTTATTATTTCTATCTTGCCTTTAACATGCCTTCGAGTTACTTTGAATTCTTCCTGCAATTATATGTTTTACCATCAATTATTTACCCTTTGAGATTATAGTATAATGTTTCTTACAAGTGATCTTTATGAATTTATGTGAGGTGATAGATACAAGCCTTGCCCTTGCCTTTATCAATTTATTGAGTTGGCCCTTGCAACTCTCCTCTTTATTGAGTTGGCCATTGCCACTCATCTATTTGTTTGAGTTAGCTATTTCTACTCTTCTTTTATTGAGTTGACCATTGTCACTCTCCTCTTTAATAAGTTGGCCATTGCCACGATTTCTCTGTGTTGAGTTGACCTTTGTCACTCTTCTCTTTATGTTAGTGGCTCCGTGCTATTTATCTTTAAGGCTTAGGCATGTGTCTTGATATTCTAGAACTCCCATAATTTAATCTATCTCTCTATAAGTGCAAGTGATGTGTAAGATGTATCACAACTGGTAATTCAAATATTCTATCATGGGCGTAATGCGCTCTGGGTAGAGACCCTCTTGGTCGTCATATAATTTCATAGGTTTTTAGGTAGTGGTGCACAAATCGATGTGTATAATTCACAAATGCAGTGTCACATCACTTCTAAGATTGTATGTCATAAATAGTCACTTCATGATCAAATCATGTCACGTAATTCACCTGGCTCATGTATTGTGCGCTTTGAGGTGTTCACGTGAATCCACGGTAGCATTAGCCATACTGGCAAATATCCGTAGTTATGGGATGCGGGTTGAGTCGGGTTTTCTATAAATCGTATTATACATTACAATGATCACTACATATAATGAACCCCACATACTTTGCTAAGCACGCATTTCATGTTACCTGTTTGCACATTTTGATATCCTCGTATTAGTGGACTACGGGACATATTAGAACCCTTACATTCTTTTATGAATCTCATGAATTATTGTTAATCTTAAAGGATAACCATCACTATGAGTAGGGCGTTGACCCTTTCCAACCGTACAGATGATGCAGGTGACGTACAGATTAAAGACTTAGAGGACCATCTCCCTATGGAAGATTATACTGAAAGAATTAAGAAGATAGTTTTATGTATGCCGTTGCAAACTTGATAAATGTAACAAGCTTCCCTTGAGAAGGCAATTGATTATTTACTGAATTCTTTTACTCTGATGAAATGATCAATACGGTCGATTTTATTCTCGTGAATGTTACCTTCATGAATGTATCCAGATGTGATTCAAATGAAAAAAAATATGGTGAGATTTTCTAAAAGCATCCAAGTTTATACATTATTAACACTTGATTTTCTCGGGCACAGTATAAACTCTGGCTGTGAAAATTAGGGATGTTACACATAAGCCGAATTCAGTAGTTCCCGACATAAACCTGATAATTCATTTAACTGCAATTAGATGAGATTCCTTAGGGTTAGCCTGAAATCTAGCGCATTCTCCTACGCTAAATGCAATATCAGGTTGACTTGTAGTTAAATATAGCAAGCTTCCTATCATGCTTTGGTACAAATGTTGATCCACACTCTTGCCATGAATATCTTTGGAAAGTTTGAGTGTGGTGCTCATGGGTGTATGATTACAACCACATTCAAGTTCAAATCGTTTTATTAATTCCTTTGCATACTTAGATTGACCTATAAAGATCCCATTAGCCATTTGTTTAACTTGTAAACCGAGCAAGAAATTTAGCTCACCTACCATGATCATTTCGAATTCTGATTTCATTAGTTTAGCAAAATCATGAGCACTAGTTTCACGTGTGGAACCAAATACAATATCATCTACATAAATTTGGACAATAAGTAAGGCATTCCAGGTCTTCTTTGTAAATAACGTTTTATCAACACTCTCTCTACAAAACTAGTGATTGATCAGAAATTGAGTTAAGCGCTCATACCAAGCTCAAGGTGCTTGTTTGAGACTGTAAAGAGCTTTGCTCAATTGATATACATGTTGAGGGGATTTAGGATCCAGAAATCCTTTTGGTTGTTCTATATATACTTCCTCCTCAAGAATACCGTTGAGAAAAGCACTCTTTACATCCATTTGAAATAGTTTAAACTTCAAGGCACATGAAATGGACAGGAGAATTCAAATGGACTCAAGACGTGTTACGGGCAAATGTTTCATCAAAATCAATGCCCTCGATTTGAGAATATCCTTATGCTACGAGTCTTGCCTTATTGCTTACTATATTCATAGATTCATTGGATTTATTTTTGAAGATCCATTTGGTTCCAATAATGTTTGTGTCTTTCGGTCAAGGAACTAGTTATCACACCTCATTTCTTGTAAATTGTTGTAGTTCTTCTTGCATGGCTACAATCCAGAATTCATCTTGTAGTGCTTCTATAACATTCTTCGATTTGATCTTTGAGGTGAAGTAGAGATGACTGTAAATACCCTCAAGTTATCGTTGAGTTTTTACACCTTCATTAGGATCTCCAATGATTTGATTTGGAGGATGATCCTTAATGAAAGGTATATTATTGGACGACTGGGGATCAGGAGAGGAGATGGATTTTTCATTAGATATGTTTGTTATACAAAGTTCCACATCATCCTCTATATCAATTGAAGGACCATTTTCATTATGAGGTTGGTCATCAACAACCACATTAACAATTTCTTGAATAGTGAGTGTCCTTAAATTCTATACTCTATAAGCACGACTGTTCAGTGAGTATTTAAGAAAAATACTGTCATCGCTTTTAGAGTCAAATTTGTCTAATATTCTCTGTCTTTAAGTATGTAACATTTGCTACTGAAGACACGAAAATACTTAACACTAAGTGGTTTTCCAGACCATAACTCATACATAATTTTGTTTAATCTCGCTCTAAGATATACTCGATTTACTATGTAGCAGGCAGTGTTGACAGCTTTGGCCCAAAAGCTTTTAGCCATATTTTTGTTATTAAGCATTACCGAGCCCATATCTTTAGAGAATGAGATGGAGTGTTCTTTGTCATAGATTTGGAAAATACTTAGAAGGTTGTGCTTTAATCCTTCTACATAAAGAACACTCTCAGTTTTGGGCAACCCTAGCCCATCTATTATACCCCGTCCAATTATTTTAGCAGAACTCCCATCTCGAAATGTGACTGACCCACCATCAAATTCCAAATAATCACAGAATTGGGTTTAATCACCAGTCATATGTTTGGAGTAACCGCTATCGAGATACCATTTTGAACTATTGCCTGCTTTTAGTATGATATGAATTACAAGGCAATTATTCTTATTTTTTATTACCCATTTGTTTATCATCTTCTTTGGAGGGAATGTTTTCTTTTATATTTCTCCTCGAGGTTGATAGACAAGGAATTCCTTAAATTCTTTGGGTTGAATCAGATTTACTTGATTCATCAATTCTTCAGTTTTCTGATTCATTTGAGCTACCTCTTTTAGTAACTCCTCCATCCTTTCAATCATGTTGGGTGGAGTAAGATGCTTTCTTTCTTCATCAGATATATTCTTTGAAGTTCTCTTTGCCACATTTCTGGTTGTTTTGAATTTTTCTGTATCTTCCAACCGGAAAGTGTTTCTTGTGTTGCTTACTTATGCAACACATTTAGTCACAGGTGATGCTAGAGACAAGCTTGATTTGTTTGAGTCATATCCTAGACCTCTCTTATCTTTAATATTTCTTCCCATTCCTAGAAGTCTCTCTAGTCTTTCATTACTATGGGAAAACTTGTAACTTAGTTCAACTAAATATTTGGATTTCTCCACATCTATTTTCAGTTTATGGTTTTCAGTATTTAGATGAGTTATCTGATTTCAATTTGTTATTTTCATATTCCAATTCATTTATATGTTTATTTAGTTCTTTAATTTTAGAAATCTAACTTGTTGTTGTTCTTTCAAGCTTGTCATTGTCGACATGATATTGTTGACAATCTTTGATCAGATGAGTATTAATATCTAGTGCTTTATCAAGATCTTTTTGCAATTGTCTTTTTTTGTTTTCAGCAATGCCAAGCCTTTTAAGAACATTGATGTTATGAGAATAGAGTTGATCATAGGCATCATGTATATTTTCTTCATCTTCTACTTCCGAGATGAGTGTTTCATATTCACTCATCTCCTCAGTGTTTATTAACACTTCTCCCTCTCCATTAGTCATAGTTCTAACTTTAAGGATCTCCTTGTAGGTTGTTAAACCCTTCAAGAGGAACCCTTTCTGATACCAATTGAAATTGCGGTATAACCGCTAGTACTGAAGTATGAAGTATGACTAAGTGTCCTAGAGGGGGGTGAATAGGACTTTTTCAAAATTTGTTATCTTTTAATAACAACCTATGCCTAACTTTTAAAACAAAAGAAGTAAAGCAAAGTAACTTTATGGCTTCCAAGCCAATAGAGGGTCCAATTCACATAGGATTACAAAATATACATATGTAAACAGTAAAGCCTACAAGGATAGTGTATATTGTGTGTGGGATGTAATTTCTATCAATACTTATATATTAACTAAATCATGCATCATTGTGAATATATGATGAATATAAGTATAATTAGATAAATGTACTCAAAACAATCCCAAACACTATCATATATAGTGGTTTAACTACGTGCCTACTCTACTCCTGGCAGACACACTCTCTCTAAAAGTGTACGGAATTGCACTATCCAATGGTTTTAAATCAGGTTAACCATGAACCTTCACAACCTACACAAGGTTAAACTAGGACACCTACACAAGGTTTCTAAATGCCTACACAAGGCAACATGTCTTACTTAAGGACACAACACAGGGAGCCTACACAAGACTCAGCCTACACAAGGCAACCCAAGCCTACACAAGGGGACACGAGCCTACACCGGACTCAGCCTACATTAAGCTAACCGTCCTACACAAGGACACAAACATATTCTCCCATCGGAGGCCTACAACTAAGACTTGGCGAGTTTAACACTTAAACTCTGAATCTCAATCTTACACAACGAGAGAGCTTTAGACACTTTTAAACTCTAAGTACTTACAAAGTAAGTTGATGAGTCTCATTCTCGCATAGTGAAGATCTTCGATGATGACGAAGAATCTTTTTCTCCCTTGAACCACAACCTGCTGATGATGCTTTCACAAAGTCTCTGAGGTTATGAGGTTTTGGGTTTTCTATCTTCTCTATTTAAATGATGGAGTTTAAATCAATAGATTTACTGTCTCCCCGTAGTGGCTGGGGCCACGTGCCTCCCCGTAGTGACCAGTGAGCAACTAGACTCGTGAGCCGATTATGGTGGTATGGGACACTATATTCGAGCTGTCGACACCTATAGCTAGAGCCGAGTACGGTGAGATCTGTACTCGTGCTGACGAGCGACGAGTCCTCCGTAGTGTTTTCGAGTATGCTCTAAGGTCTGTGATTGGCGACGAGCCCTTCACAGCAACTTGAGCATGAGTTGAGCCGAGTACGGTGAGATCTGTATTCGAGCTGACGGCTAGTGATTGAGCCGAGTATGATGAGACCTGTATTCGAGCTGACGGCCAACAATTGAGCTGCATACGGTGAGATTTGTATCTGTGCTGACGGGTGACGAGCCCTTTGTGATGCCTTCGCTACGCCTCTCAAACCATAATATCGTATGAGATTATCTAGGTTTGACGACCCTAGAATGGATCATGTTTGGGAATGATACAAGGGAGGTACCTTAGTTTCCCAATACTGCTGTTTGAATTGGACTAATAACAACTCGGTAATCATGATCATCATCGCACCGCATGTGCTTAGTAGATGTGGCGCACTGAGGGAGTTAAGCATTCGCGAACGTAAGATGATGTCGCTGAGGGTGGTTTGGCAAGGGCATACATCATGTCATTTCATACTTGCATTTAATAAGAGTAGTTAGAATTGTTTGATTTGTACTGCTTTATCATTACTGCTTGATTGAATTGATAACATGTTAACCTATGCTTTATTGTTCCACTGAGTTGATCACTCACTCCCACGTTACGGGACGGTGTTTCGAACACCCACCAGACATTGTCTGATTGTAGATGGCTACGCTTACTCATGAAGGTGAGCCGGACTACTACTATGATGTCGAGGAGGAGTTCTCCTACATGTAACTCTCTGACGGGTCTCTGAAGACCTGGTATTGTATTGACGGGGCTATGGTACATGGGATAGAAGACATTTACTTACACATTGGTAAAATTTGAAGCGTACTTGTAATTTATTAACTGGTAATGTTATCACGCTCCGGAGACTCACCATTGATTTTCTATATTTTATATATCTATCATGTCTTCCGCTTGCTAATTTACTGTCTCTGGAGTATGATATTCTGTTTTGGCTTAATCTCACTCATGTTCAATGCACAAATACAGTCAACATTCAATCATCATTCATTTTGTTGCATAAGTGATGTTCTAGAATTCGGGAGTTGAGTTTATGCTCGACCCCCGATTTTCAGGGCATTACAAGATGGTATCAGAGCATGATTTGGATTAAATCGAACCTGGGTTATGGTCACACGACGCACACTGACGCACTCTGACTTAGGAGAGAGCGACGGAACGTAGAAACAGTCTTAGGTTCTCTAATATCACTAAATAACACAATGGGTTAAGATCAACCGTAGAGATTGGACCCGTAGGCCTCAATGATTACACGAAACGATCTCGAATCACCTCTAGACCATCAGTCAACGGGTTTGAGTCGTTCCCTAGAAACGAATACCCTTGGTCGTACGAGTCGACCTTAAAACATTCCTAGGCCGTCTATAGATGATTCTAGATTTCAATCCACCTCACCCCAACTGTTGAAATGTTAACTACTCCGAATCCTCGGAGCTCCTCTGGACTCCTTACAGAGACTTCTCGAGTCTACGAGAAAAGAAAGCAGAAAGTAGAAATAAATTCTAATAAATTCGAAATTGATTAATGAATGACTGAAAACAAAAAAAAACGAGTTCACAACCCTTTAAATAGGAATACCAAGTAATGGGAAAGAAATCAGAAACAAACTACAACTAGAACTCTTAGAAGTCGCGACTTACTATAAGGTCATGATGTCTACTAGTGTGCAGGGTTCTCAGCTAAAAATAATAAGTGTCCTATTTGGCTTCACCAAACCGTTCTCCTAATTATTCTAAGCCCTTTACACGATGAGTGCAACTCCTAAAACCCAACTGATGAAGGGTAATTAAACTAAAACTACTATTTTTAGCAAAATGAAATTGAAACGGGGAAATGACCGTCAATCGGAGGGTTTTCTCGTAATTTCGGGCTGCACAACCCCGCAAAGCAGGGTTGGTTGGCTTCATTAGCTCGTCCTACCCCAAATTCATATATTTTACGTCAGATAACTCATTCCGGATTGCAAGATATGTCCTGTTTGCCCGAAACTACCTGAAATAGAGCGAATCAGAGTCGGGGGCCTCCCCACTTAAATCCGATGGGACCCAGGGTTGAACCAGGGTGCATTTGGCACTTTGGGACCATGGAGAACATGGCCCCACCGCGGCAGCGCAGTTCCAGCCAAGGTGGACCGCGGTGGAGCCGCGGTTCCGGCGGTGGACCGCGGTCCGGTGGCCCACCTGGTGTGGGGCCGGGGCTAGGGTTGGTCGGCCCGACCTCCCCTACCCCTTGGCACGTGCGGTTTTCTGGGGTTTGGGATTTTTAGGTCTGGAGCCCCCTCTCTCTCAAACGCCCCTCCAATCTCTCTTTTCCTCCTATTCTTGCTGTTTTCTCTTCAAATCGCCACTCCAATCGTCTCATTTCCCATTTTCGGTCATCACCCACTCCCTTCCATCGTTCACAGTAACACCTACCCTCTACCCTTTCCGTTTCCTTTCATTTGGGCTTTTACATGCCCCATTTGGAGCTCGAAAACGTACATACCTCTCAACCCATCCATTTCTCCCTTTTTTTCCTCCTTCAATCCCTGTCCGTTGGGGCCTTTACAATCTTTGTTGAGGTTCAAACTCATGGAGGAACAAACCTCCAGCCCTATCTCTCTCTCTCCATCACTTTTCATTCGCTTTTCCTTGGCTCTATCGGAGCTTAGTTCGGCCACCTTCGCGGATGTCTAGCTATCCACACTATTGTTTGAAGGTTGCATGAGTTACCGTCTTTGGATGTTTATGCTTTCATGATCGATGGGTGTAGTAGTTGGTGCGATGTTCTAGATGTGTGAGGACGTTTAGGGCCCGTTCGACCAACTGCATTAGGTGAGTTTCAGGTGGATAGAATTGTATAAGTAATAATAAATGTACGTGTAGGGTATGGTTCCTAGATTGGTGTATCCCATGTTTTCCAATACCATGTTTGGAGTGTGTGCAATTGAAAGTAAACGAGATTTCCTTTCAAATAACACTTAGAAATTCGATTCCTGGGATTTGGAAATCCCATCTCATGCTTTCCCACACGAGGCTCATTTTCCAAAGCCTATACCATTAATTTTAATCCCTCCCACCCTCCTACCAACCATGTCACTCCCAATCCCGAGGTAGGATTAGTAATGCAATCCCATTTAGTACAACTTAAGACCACGGCCAAATAGTGTTGAAATGATAAAGTCCCTTGATACACATTAACCCACCACACTCGATGATTAAGCCTTTATAGTAAAGGGTTGTTTGACAAATGGGCCCATAGAGTTTGGACTGCAGAGTGATGCTTGACAGACTGACAAAGATAGGAAATCCAACCAATTAAGAACGTGAACTCTAGAACCCCCTTTGTGGTTGGTTTGAGCATGTGTGACATGCTCGGGCGTAGTTAAATTCGACTTTAGGCAACTCAATTCCAATTAGACAACTTTGACCTTAAGTAATAAAACCATTCCTTGTATTAAAAATGAAGTGAAATCATCTAGCGTATAAGCATAGACTTTGGACTCACCTATGGATTCCCGCTACTCTTAAATTAAGACTAGACTACTGGTTAGGCTAAGGAAAGTAAAAGACTAATTAATTATGTTAAGCCAATTGAATAATAGACTTAGTTGTTCGGCTTAACCGACTCAGACCCACTACACAATTTTCTTTCTGTGTTCATTTACAACTAAAAGTTTATAATTTTGCCCTTGACAAGTGTTAGGAGTATATAGCTGATAGAGACTGTCTTTTAGGCCGAAGGAATTGCCCAAATGGGCAACAGACAGTTAGGAATTAGGTCTCAAATCGCATGCCACGTCGGCATACATATTGTGCTTATGAACGTAGAAAGATAGCCTGCCTGTTAAGCCAGACATCATTAAATAGGATAAGTTTGGACCGCGACAAAAACTCCTTGGTAGAATTAGGCATCTTGCCTCACACTCACACCTGCCCCTGACATCAACTACATTACCCATCATTTTTAGCTCCTCTCGATCCCCATAGGTATCAATGTCATCGTACACATCGTCGATGAAAGGCAGACCAATGTATTTCCCATTTCATGTCAAGGATTTACACCTTGTTCCGACATACAGATCAGGGCATAGCTCTTGAGCCTTGAGGGTGAAACTAAAATTTTAAGGGGGGTAGAACATTATGAGCCCAATCTAGTTAGGTCACCTGTTACGCCTCTTTGATCAGAGTGGCGCAGCGAAAACGCGGTGGACCCTACCCCACTGGCCCAGGATCGAAACGGTGCTCGTTGAATACGAACATTATAGAAGCCCTAGTCTGCCCTAGTAAGATTTGATTCACCATTTCCTTGGACATAGATAATAATGAGGACTCTCTTAGACTAAGACCTAAAGGGCAACCTTAGAATAAACAATTTGAACCTTTCAATGATGGACATTCCCTACGTTTTTAGAGTGATCGGTCTACGGAGTTACTGAAATATACAACTGCGAAACATTCGCGGCTTGACCCAATTCTTAATCCTGGGCGACAATGGACTCACTGTTTTGACTGAGCAGAAGACCAGGATTCACCAGGGCTAGGAGGGGATACGACGAGCCTTCTACCCTAGTCAGGTAGATGATCGATGTATCGGGATCAAGCCTACTATAACCGTCTCTCCGTGCTGGTCAAACAATGAAAACAGCTATCTTACTCTAAATAATTGGGGATTGTCGTCGAGACTCCAGATAGGTAAAGAAATAAATTAATTGTAGCAAACCTTCCGGTATGAGAAATGGATAAAGAAATAAGTTTTAAGGGGGGTAGACTAAAATGAACCAACTAATACATACCCTACCACGCGTAGAAACTTGGAACCAATAAGTCTTAGCAAATGAAATAATAGAAATCTTCCCTTATTACCCTTAGCCAATTTCGGGGACGAAATTTTGTTTTAAGGGGGGTAGATTGTAACGCCCCGGATTTTTGCCAACCTGGGATTAGACGTCCTTAGGCAATGGGTTGATCCTAATACTTCATTAACTTGTCAGAACTGAATCCCAAAGTCTAAAGCCGCCTTTGAACCCATTTGCTTCACAAATCTCACCCTTCACCACCTTGATCTTCCAATTTTTCTAAGAACTTTTACCCTAGACACTATCTTAAACTAGTTAAGTATCATAACTTGGATCACCTCATATACAAACTCCAAAGGCCTGAGTACCACCTCGACCAGAAATCACTTTGGACTAAATCCTTTAGAAATTTGACAAAGTGAACTAGGTGCTAAACTAGATTAGCCATGAAATCCATTTGAATCACTTTAAATACGATCTGCAAGACCCAAAACTTGTAAAATCATTGACGCTAGGTTATCCTAAAATCTAGGATCAATCTCATTACCCGGCTGCTCTCGGGAGCATCTCAAAATTTCGTATTTGATCTGGACCGCACATCGGGAGTCCGAACAATACGAAGTTAAGGACTTAGGACCGCCTCGCTGGGCTTGACTATCATCTCAAAAATCAGGTCCAGCCGATGTCCCACGGCCATTCGTTTGGATCCGGAGCGAGGGTGTGTGAAAACACTATTCCCATTCCAAAATAAATATCGGAATAGTGATCGGCACCATTCGCCTTGCGCATCAAGATAAGCAACCAGACCGTGTAATCGACTAAATTACACCCTTGGATCAGGAAAAATTTCAGGAATATTTACATGTGCTTGGAATTTCGGATCGTGGCCCACTGACCGTTGAACTGAAAGTGGTTCGCCACGTGCAATCTGGGAATCCGATCGAGTCGAAAACGTAATCCCACATTGATCCATGTGTGGTAAGCTTAAGTCTGACGTTTGGCTCAAGGAGGGCCACCAGAACCTCTCTTTTGAGCTGGAAAAGTGACAAAATACCTATATTAGCAGTAACCCTTGAACAGGAGTATATTTCGGTGAGTTTTGAGACTATATAAGGACCTTAAACCCTCTCCCATTCCAGCCATACGAATTTGGATTTGAGAGAGGGAAAAGAGAGAGAAAGTGAGGGAGATGTGGGAGGAACTCCCTGCCGCTCCACGGGCTGCACTGCCTCCTTCCAGACGCTTTCCTGGCGATACCGACTCTGTTTTAAGGTAATAAACCCTAACCCTAACCTGTTTGGGGGATTAGACACAGTGTAGGTTATGAAATAACTAACCTGTTTCATTCTTTAGGTCGCTAAACTCCGTATACGGAAGCTAGACAAACCTATCGTTTCCGTTGCGATTCTACGACAAAGGTGCGGACTTTAGGTGTATAGGTTATGGTTTTCAACGCTTTCAATGTCGGATAATGATAGATTCATGATCTCGCATGCAATTACACATGTACAAAGTGCTTTCCGTTTTCTGTTTCGATTAGAATTGTAGAATTTGGAATTTCACATACTCTAGGTATTCGTATAAAATACCGTATACATATTTTTTATGGAAATGTGTCTGACATGTTTATTTGTCGTATGTATATATGACGTATGGATAAAATACTTATTTGGCGAAAGGATTAAGCCTAAATACATGTTTACTAATAAACACTATGTATGTAGAAATACGGTATTGTAAGAAGTACCGTATACGTGTATATTTTAGCGATGTGCTTGTCATGATTACTTGTTGTATAAATATATTATGTGCGTATAAATTAATTGCTTGGCGAAAAGAATCGCCGTATTATAAGTTCCCTTGTATACACTATGTATGTTAAAAATGCGTATTTTAGAAAATACTGTATACGTATAAATTTTGGAGATGTATTTATCATGACTATTTGCTGTAGTAATATATTATACAAGGATAAAATACTCACTTGGCAAAAGGATAGCCCTAATACATGTTTTGCTAACATACACCATGTATGTTGTAATAGTGTATTCTAAATGTTTGTGAAAATGACTGAATGAGTATAGAATCCTCATTCGTGCTTTCGCCATGACTAATTGTCATGGATTCATGATTGTTGTATTGGCGAGACCCTTTTTTGTGAAAGGATTTTCCTAAATCACGCCATACCAATATACACTATATATGCTAAAATGTGTGGCCCAAGTGTTTATGAAATGACCTGAATGAATATGGAACTTGATTCTGCTTGCCATGACTATCCGTCGTGGGTGTACGCGTGTTATGATTGGGGCAACTCCCTAGTGAAAGGATTTGGCCTAATGCCTATGTGATCGACATATGTCATGTATGTTGATGTATGTTTGTTTAAGTGTTTCTTGAAATGTCTGCATGAGTAGTAGTTAGCAAATTGTAATGTATAAGGGTGTTGAGAAGTGATTCTCAACCTCTTTTAACTATGTGTATGATCTCCTTGGATTGTTGTATGATTAGGAATTGAACATGTATAAACTCATGCTTGTGTTGTGATTCATAACATGCTCAACTGCTTTATGATTATAACTATGTAATGCATATGTTTAAATTTATATTTACATTGTATGATCCGTCATGGGTGATGGGGAGCGGAGCAACGAAAGTGCGTGCGCAGTACCCGGCAAGCGACCCTAAACGGATAATACCATACCTTGATTGTATGAGTTGAATCTTGATCCATTCTTGCTTTATCTATCGCAAGTTATCATGTTTGGGGCTATGATTATAGTCCGGACAATCGGTACTGAATTGAATTCGTGATCGCGATTCATTTGCCACGTGAGATGTGTTCGACGAACCGAGTCGTGCACTTCGGTTGGCGATAGTGGTTGGCCACGCGAAGTGCTTATGCACTTCATGTCGTTCAACTTGTTGTGCTCGAGCTAGCCGAGCTCGTCAAGTAACCCGATCTATCTTATGTATGTTCACCATGTTTGGTACATCTTGCCGAACCTAGGGTATCAAACTTACCGGTGAAATCCCTTTTAACCATGGTACCTCGATCCGCTAAGACTCATGAGCCGGGCATGGTGGTATGGGACACCGTGGTCGAGCTGTCGGCCTACGGGGCCACATGCCTCCCCGTAGTGACCAGTGAGCAACTAGACTCGTGAGCCGGTTATGGTGGTATGGGACACTATATTTGAGCTGTCGACACCTACGGCGAGAGCCGAGTACGGTGAGATCTGTACTCGTGCTGACGGGCGACGAGTCCTCCGTAGTGTCTTTGAGTATGCTCTAAGGTCTGTGATTGGCGACGAACCCTTCACAGCAACTTGAGCATGAGTTGAGCCGAGTACGGTGAGATCTGTATTCGAGCTGACGGCTAGTGATTGAGCCGAGTATGGTGAGACCTGTATTCGAGCTGACGGCCAACAATTGAGCCGCATACGGTGAGATCTGTATCCGTGCTGACGGGTGATGAGCCCTTTGTGATGCCTTCGCTACGCCTCTCAAACCATAATATCGTATGAGATTATCTAGGTTTGACGACCCTAGAATGGATTATGTTTGGGAATGATACAAGGGAGGTACCTTAGTTTCCCAATACTGCTGTTTAAATTGGACTAATAACAACTTGGTAATCATGATCATCATCGCACCGCATGTGCTTAGTAGATGTGGCGCACTGAGGGAGTTAAGCATTCGCAAACGTAAGATGATGTCGCTGAGGGTGGTTTGGCAAGGGCATACATCATGTCATTTCATACTTGCATTTAATAAGAGTAGTTAGAATTGTTTGATTTGTACTGCTTTATCATTACTGCTTGATTGAATTGATAACATGTTAACCTATGCTTTATTGTTCCACTGAGTTGATCACTCACTCCCACGTTACGGGACGGTGTTTCGAACACCCACCAGACATTGTCTGATTGCAGATGGCTACGCTACTCCTGAAGCAGAGCCGGACTACTACTATGATGTCGAGGAGGAGTTCTCCTACATGTAACTCTCTGACGGGTCTCTGAAGACCTGGTACTGTATTGACGGGGCTATGGTACATGGGATAGAAGACATTACACTTACACATTGGTAAAATTTGAACTGTACTTGTAATTTATTAACCTGGTAATGTTATCACGCTCTGGAGACTCACCACAGATTTTCTATATTTTATATATCTATCACAGTCTTCCGCTTGCTAATTTACTGTCTCTGGAGTATGATATTCTGTTTTGGCTTAATCTCACTCATGTTCAATGCACAAATACAGTCAACATTCAATCATCATTCATTTTGTTGCATAAGTGATGTTCTGGAACTCGGGAGTTGAGTTTATGCTCGACCCCCGATTTTCAGGGCATTACACCGTACCATTCCTTAGACTTTCGCAATCCTCTTTGATGATTTTCAGCAACCCATGACCCGTAGACAGTATTTACGCGCGACCTGATCACATCCCTTAGATCTGAGTCGTCTCGACTCAAAACTTGTACCCTAGCAACGCGCTGTTACCGCAGTTCTAATGCCGCGTCTTGCACACTGATGTGATACCCAAGCCAGGAGTTGTGGGCTCACATTTATTTTGAAGAAAATGCCCCATGTTGCGAATCCCAAGAGAATCTCTACCATCTATCATATCAATCAATCAATCACAAGTCAAGTACACAACCCATCCCTCTATTACACAAGCCATCCCCAAAGTTAACTCTCTCTGTCTCCACCCATCCCTTTCTTACACAACCCATCCCTTTCTTACACACACACCCATCTCTCTCTTACACCACCATCCCTCTCTCCCATCCATCACTCCATCCCATCTCATTCTCCACCATTTTTCCAAACTTCCATGAGAGAAAATCCAAAGGAGAGAAAAGAGAACCCAAGATCAAGGCCCACTTTCCTACCCCCCTCATCTTTCATCTTAGCCCTTTAATCTTCATCATCCTCTATCAAAATCGAAGCCAAGGAGCTAAAGAAGAAGACCATCGGTGGGTGTTCATAGCAATAGATCGTGATTTTTTATTCAGGGCCCACATAATTTGGGACCCATTTTGTTGTATGTGTTATATATGGCCCACCTAGGGGAGCTCATTGTGGTGGAGCTCCCCGCCTCATCTCTCTCTCTCTCTCTCTCTCTCTCTCTCTCTCTCTCTCTCCTAGATTTGACGACCGACCATTGATAGATATATGTGATATCCATGTTGTCCACGAGTGGGACAGCCTTGCTGGACATCCAGGGCCACACTGCTGCATGGTTTTAGGTTGGTTTGAATGGGGAGGAAGACCTAAATATCAGCTTAATCCAGACATTTGGTGGGCCACCCTTGTGGACCCCACTTAATCTTTGTATTTATTTTCCCACCGTCCATCTGTGGATGCTGGTGGACTGATGTCCAGTACTTGTGGAACCCATCTGATGTGTGTGGTGTCCATACCATTCAGCAGATGAGACGACAGGACCCACCATGATGTTTTATCCACACTGTCCAGTGGAAGGATGTGGGATCCACTTTGATTTATGTATTTTATCTGGACCGTCCAAACATTCAACAATCTAGACCGTCCACACGGTGCTGACTCATCTGGTGCATGCATTTCATCTGCACCGTCCATTCATGGGTCCACCATGATATGCGTTTCATCCTCCACCGTCCAGATGTTTGGGATGGTGGGGCGTGCTGTGGTACATGGGTCATTCACACCGTCCATCTTCATGAACGCTGGGACCCACATGGTGTAAGCGAATTGGCTGGAGTACCTTACACCAGCTATATAGCCACTGTATTGACGTCAGCAAGTGCTGTGGCTGATCACGAGTTGTGTTATATCCATTTGTCTATCTATGTGGGGACCACACGTGTGGGGCCTTTCATGTTGCATGGGTTTCATCCCCACCATCCAGCTGTTGGATGGTGGGAACCCACCATGATATATGTATTTTACCAACGCTGTCCGTCCCTTTTTCTGGGACGTGGGACCTACCCCACACGTGCTGCACGTGTGAGGGTGGGGCCCACCTTACTATGTGTATATTCACGCCGTCCATCTGATGGTGGAGCCTACCTATGATGTATGTGTTTTTTGCCACACCATCCATCTATTGGCTAGACTGTATTTGTTCTATCTGCACCGTCCAAGCATGCTGGATGGTGGGGGCCCACATGATGTTATGTTTCATCCACACTGTCCATCAGTCCGTCCAAATCTTGGACGAGGGGCCCCAACTTGATGCTTGTGTTTAATCAGCACCATCCAGACGTCGTGGAGCCTTGATGTATGGGTTTCATCCTCACCATCCAGGGACGTGGGTCCCACATGATATATGTGTTTTGTCTACCTCATCTGTCCATTACTGGATGGTGGGACCCACTCTGCACTTGTGGGATCTGCACCGTCCAGCTAGACATGGGACCCCCCTTATGTATGTGTTTCACCACACCGTCCATCTGTTCTAGTGGGGGATGGTGCCCACCTTGATGTATCTGTTTTATATTCACACTTGTTGGACAGTGTTGTGTGCGGCCAGCCTTGAAGTATATGTTTATCCACTTCGTCTAGCCATTGTGTGGCCCACCGGGGCTCGATCCATGCACCAGTTGGACCGGCCCACTGATAGGACCCACCATGATAATGTTTCATCCATACCATCAATTTGCTAAACGCCCATTGGACCCTGAATGTTGGGTGGGCTGGACGACCAGCAAGGATCCATTTTATGTATGTGTTTTGGCCCTCATTGGTCATCTCCTTGTGGGGCCCATAAGTGTTGCGTAAGGCCCACTCTATGTATGTATTTTATTCAGGCTGCCCATCCATTTGGTGCCCAAAACGAGCCAGGGGCGCTGCTGGACTGACCATCCAGCAACAGGCCCACTTGATGTATGTTTTATATTCGCACTGGCCATTCCTGGTGGGGCCTGTTTAATGATGTATGAGGCCCACTATAAAGTATGTGTTATGTACACACAACACCCATCCATTTCCAGATAGAATAAGGGCCATGGGCCCCATTATTGCTTTGTAAGACCCAATATGATGTATATATGGCCCATATGATGAGGCTCGATGTGATGTATACGTGTCCCATGAATGAGGCCCATTGTGATGTGTATTAGGCTCACTGTGACATGTAAGGCCCATGTGATGAGGCTCATTGAGATTGTATATGAGGCTAATGCGATGTGGCCCATTGATGTATATAAGGCCCATGGGATGTGGCCCATTATGATGTATATGCGGCCCGTGTGATGTGGCCTATGTGATGTAGCCCATTGTGATGTATGTTAGGCCCATGTGATGCAGCCCATTGTGATGAGTGAGGCACATATGATATGGTCTATTGTGATGTATATTAGGCCCATGTGATGCGACCCATTGTGATGTGTATTATGCACATGTGATGTGGCCTATTGTGTTGTGTGATTCCACCAGGATGTATGTAATGATGTTTATGATGCCCATCCATGTTCCTGGTTGATATTAAACGGGTCATGCTTTGGGAACAATGATGGTTTAATGTCCACGTTGTATGAGCAATGATGGTTAGATGTCCACATTGTAACTCTCCCTAGGGCCTGTTGTTAAGCCCATTCTCATCTCCCCTTAATGAGCTAACTCAAACTGTTGGGCCCCCATTGATAATTATATTACCCATCTTTCCCTTGATTAGGCTATCCCAATCTATTGGGCACCCATTTGATAATGATGCTTTCCACCATACCTTATAGGACCACCCAAGCCTTAGAACCCATCTTGTGTTAATACCGAGCCTTCCATAGGGAATGTGGCCCACCTGTGTATTGGGCCCTTAGGAAGCTCATATTTTCTACGTGATAGAACGGATAAGGAAGCCCACTCCTTGTTCTTAAGCCCATTCTTGATATGAGTAGGCCATATAGGCCTACCCTTGATATGAGGAGAGTACATCGTCACCGTAGATGGAAAGATCGATGGTGTTAGGTTTGGTATTCCACTGTTGAGGACCGATCCTCATGTTATGGATTAGATCTACTATCCTTCTATGAACCCCGCCATATATATAGGCTGATTATCGATTACGACTATAATTGGTATACACACTGAGTATGTGTTAACATAACATTGTGATTGTATGAGGCCCATTGTGACTATGTGAGGCCCATCGCGATTGTATGAGGCCCATTATGATTATATGAGGCCCTTTGTGATTGTGTGAAGCCCCTTGTATGTACGAGGCCCAATTGTGATGTGTGAGACCCACCATGTGTATGAAAGTGCACCTACTTGTGCCCTGCTTTGTCAAGTTACGTGAATGATGGGTCAGACTATCTACAGAGCTCGATAGGAAGATTATTTCAAGCGTCTGCCTCAACTGGATGTGTGGAAGCTCGCAATAGGTAAATCATAGCCTCACATCCCATATCCCAAAACACCAGGTGATTAAAACCCTTAAAATAAGATAGACATCTTATGATTTTTGTGGTGAGAAAACTTTTTCAAAATAGGAAAATCTCTATGTTTTTCTCGCCTTGTCGATCTTATCGAAACACCCTCGATATGATCAACCTGCACTGTCGACGTCCTCGATACCTTAACGATATTATCGATAAGAGGACCAAAAATGTCCAGCAACTAAATATTCATCTGGACGGATTTATCGATATATCGATACACCTATCGATATCATTGATAAAAGCACTAATTATGTCCAGTAACTTCACAACATAACTGGAAGAATTATCGATGTATTGATACACATATCGATATCATCGATATTCAAATCTTGAGACCATCGAGAATGGCTTGATAAGATCGACAAATAGATTTTCGGCGCCCCTGTTTTTTTAAAAAAAATCACAAAATTCTTCGATAGCATCGTTGCTCTTCCGATATGATCTAAATTCAAATACCGACAAGATCGGAGATCCATCGATGATATCGATAGTGGGCACGCATTTCTTACAGCAGATATTTCAAGTTGTTTTTAACTATGATCGGGGGCCCTTTGATAGAATCGATATTCAAATATTGATGATATCGGCACCAGGTCGATTGCATCAAACAATGACACAAATCATCCAGCAAGCTTAAAGACAAATCCGCTGGATTTATCGATCCATCGACTCTGATCTCGATATCATCGACATTCTAATTCCGATGATCTCGATGGTTCCCCCTATCATTCATGAAAACCTGAAATTAGAGTTTGAAGTAAAGTCTCTCTCATTTTTCATGTGTCGATCAATCGATCCTGTCATCGATGAAATTAGAGTTTGAAATCCAATGACATCGACAACTGTTTTGATTCATCGACCAATTAGCAAGAAGTTTTAAAAGTGTATGACATTGAGTCCGAGTCATCGAGCAGAACATCGATGCTATCGAGAGTATATGCTCGATGATATTGAACTCTGTCATAAATGTGACCATTTTATATCCATTGGAACTTTTTGCCTATTTATAGAGGACTTGTCTTTTGTTGTTGTAAGAGAGAATAGAGAGAGCTTTTGTGTATTTTAACTTACATCTTATACCCTAAGCCCTTTCTCTCGAGGGAGTTCATCCTCCAATCCACCCTCACCATTGATATTTAATAGAGTGGATTGGGGAATGAATTTTCACATTCAAGGATCCTTCAGCTACTACCTTAATGACAAATCATTGAGCTGGGATGCCTTGAATGCATAAGATTGGAACTACTCTACCGTTCTTATAGGTAAACCTTTAGAGAGTAGGATTCCATCTTAACCTTGACCCAACCCTAAGCCTAGTCTTGGTATATCTGTTGTGTTGCGGATCAAGGGAGAAGAAGACTCTTCGTCAACAAGGAGGAGGAGGTCTTCGACATTATGCTTAACGGGACTCATCAACTTATTTGTAAGTATCTAAAGTCTAAGAGGACACTTGTGATCATTCCTTTCTAGGATTGGGTCTTAAGTGGTTCTCACCCTCTGAAGCCCTCGTAGGAGGCTTCCGGCGGGAGTGTACGCTGTGGGTGCGTTATGTGGACCCTTGCTCTGTGAAGAGCATAAACATCTAGTTATGAGTGAACCAGTGAAACTCTAGGGTTAGAGGTGAACCGAGTAGAAACCTCTGGGTGCGTTGTGTGGACCCTTACTCTATGGAGAGTATAAACATCTGGTTATGAGTGAACCAGTGAAACTCCAGGGTTAGAGGTGAACCGAGTAGAAACCTCCGTGTAAAGGTTGAAGGTGAACTTGATTTAAAACCTTAGGTTTGAGGTGAACTCTGGGAAACCTCCTTAGTGAAATCTGGTACACTCAAGGGTTGAGTGCGCCAGCCGGGAGTGGAGTATACTTATCGTCGAGCCACTATAAAATGACTGTGTTTGTGATTATTTTTCTATATGTGTGATTCATGACAATGCATTCATATTCATATATCTAATCATATCTCACACACATACACAGTCACATCCAACATAGACTAAGTTATATATTGCTATATCTTGATTAGTTTGTGATTGGATCCTCTACCTGGCTTGGAAGCTAGCAGAGTTACATTTGAGTAATCCTGAAAATTGCATACATGATAGGATTAGAGTGATAGAATTTTTAATATAACTCATAAATCTTTAAAAAGTCCTATTCACCCCCCTCTAGGAGATATTGGCATATTTCGACTTCAACTCAAGCTGTCTTCACCGCTATTTCATTATATGTGATTGTGTGCACGCCACTCGTTCATTATTACGGGCCACGGGCCACCTTATATAGGCCTACCATGATGTATGTGATTATAATCATGCTTAGTATACTTCATGATATATGCTCATACGCATCATTCGCATGTTTTTTATGAGGAGTGATTGAACATAGCATGTGTCATTGGGCTGATTGTTTATGGGACTCCCCGAGAGACGGAGTTGCCCCACATGAGCGCACAGTACGCGCAGGTTTGATGCATGACTGGATGGTATGGCTCATGCATCTCACATTTTGTGACATGATCATTTGACTCCCTAGCGACATCAAGGTTGTGGCCTCCACAGGTAGATCGTGGATGGTTAGATGGGACATCAAAAATGTTTGGTTTGAACATATGGGCACTTTGAATTTTAATGGGTGAAAGTCCCTAAACTCCCATGGCCATGGGATGCTCCAATGTCTAGACTGAGTGGAAGACATGAACGTCGAGTACCGAATACCAGGAGGCCGCGCTTCCCACTGTGTCGTAGTTGGTTGGGAGGGGGTGTGGCTTTATCAGATCGAATGAGGGGGCTGTAAGCTAGGCTGAGTTTAACCAACTCACAAATGGGTTTGCTATCGACGAGCTGGGCCGATATTGGCGGGCGGGTAGTGAGGTCTTTTCCACTCGCTGGGTTATGCGGCCGGCAGGGGCGGTAGCCAGTTTGAAGTGTACTAGACCCCAGCAATGATCTCAGAGATGTATAATACTGATATGTGGACTTACTGAGCAGCAGTTGCATACTCAGTATTTGATTCATTCATTCATTCACTATCCACTCAGGTTGGTGGTGCGTAACCAAATCATTATATGTACCTTCGCAACGACCAGGATTTTGGTTGGGGGGCGCGACCAACCTGAGATCAAGAGTTTAACACATAGAGTCTACCTATCCAAATTTAGGCATGGGGCTGGTTTGGATAGAAGACCCTTGTGATGGACCTCATAGCTTGCGATACTACTACTATCATCCCGACTTCACACTCCAGTTTAGTCATTTCGTTGCACCACATATTATATTGCATTCTCAGTATCTGATATTTAACTCATTTATGACTTTATATTGCATCGTCAATCTGCATTGCATACTCTAATATTGAATGACTTATAGCCTTGCCAGTATTCCACTTATGCTGATATTTATGTGATTGGCACTTATCTTGCGCATACACATACACCACCCTCTAAGCTTTCTATAAGCTTATACACGATAGATGCGTGTAGGTGATGATAGGACACAGTTGAGCTGAGGCAGGAGCATGTGGCAGAGCTTCCGAAACTTTTGGTATTTATCTTGTATTTCCCTTTCGTGTATTGTACTCAAGTTTTTTAAAAATTTTAGTGGATACGTGATGATGATGTTGCCTTTGTGATTTGGGTAAACTTGTGGTTATGCTTATCTACAAAGAAATTCATGTTAAAAATCCTCCTTGTTGGATCCCAGGATCGAAATCTAGCGTATGGGCACTGGAAGCTGATAATAGGGTACTACGGAGGCTGTTGGCACCAGATTTGATGATTAAAAATTTTCTGAGCCCAGTTTCTGAGTTTGGGGCATGACACACACACACACACTCACTCTCTCTCTCTCTTCCTTGGGTGTTGGAAAGGATGGACATGTGGGTGGATAAGGGATGCGCACACCCCTTTTTTATAAAGAGTTTGCGTGTAAGAGGGGTGTGTTTCACATCCCACTTGGATTGAGTTTCTCGAATTTGACCTTTTTTTACATCTAATTCGTCCAGTGTGTCAAGGTCGTTAAATAGAGGCGGGGTTTATGATTTTCTTGGTGATATGAAATTTAGATTGGCCCATCTTGAAAATTCTCCTAATGGGTGTCAAAACGAACTTGATCTCAATTAATGGTCCACACTTAATGATCAGCACCCAATTTGGGAGAAATGTGTAGTCAAGATAGGCAAACAGTTAGACAAAATTTGATAGTTATTTAATTGTGAAAAATGCCTAAATCTGAAATTTTAACTTTTGCACCAAAAGAAAGGAACTGGCTTCAACATTCAACGGTGTAAGATCATAGATCGGGGTCTAAATTTTGTATAACCTTATATTCATATGAGACCAAAGTGTGGTCCAAATTTAAGTTATGATGGATACCAGAAAGTAGTTAAATTGGAAGATCCAGATTTATAAGGAGGTTTTTTTCACACACATGCACATACTCACGCCGTAGTGGGATTTCACCACCTATGGGTACTCGAACCCTTGACCAGGTGTTGAAACTCCTGAGAGTCTACCACCCGAGTAAGAGTAAGGACCCAAATTTATAAGGAGTTGGTAGACATTCAAAGGATAACTTCGCTCCTAAGGAAAAGCCTACCAAAGTGGGGTCTTCATATTTCACACTTGGTCCATATTATGAGCAATCTAAGTCATTCATATGAAGGAAAATATCCTATTACGATCACCAACGAGATTTCTTCACTCGATGGACACCAAAATCAACGATTAAGGGGTTGATTTGTCAATTAGGTCACTTTTACAATGATCTAAGGGTTAAAATTTAACATGTATGGTTAATTTATAATACATAAGCATAGTATAAATTTTCACATCAAACGAATCGTGGGAACCTTGTGATCTAGAATTCAAGGGTCTAAGTTAATGGCATTTTCATAATTATTGCTGATATGAGAGTTTTGGGATATTTAATGGTTCTATATGGTTGTACGCACGTTTCTAAGTAATTCTTACAAAAAAAGCTTATGTCTAAATCATTATGAATAAAGAATTATTCACCAAATTAACTAAGAGAACGTACATATATCAACCAATATAATGGATAGTCAAATAACATGTTAAAAATAGAAAAACTTGATGGTTAGTAGTCGGATCATGTATGTGAGTGGATGTACGGTTATTTTTATAAACGGATGATCACAAGGGGGTTTTTAGAGTGATCAAGAGGTAGAACATGTATACCATTAGATTCAAGTGACTTGTTCATATGTGTCAGTTTCTCATATTGTAGTTTTGATAATGGGTAAAACATATTCATAGATGGTGAATAAGATGAATGGATTAGAATTTCAATTCGATATGTGTACGAGCGGATGTAGATATCAAGTAGTTAGTTTACTATAATCGAGTGGTCCAAACTCAAAGTAGATGGTTAAATATGTTTACCTATTAGTGAATAGTTGTCTGAACGGTTGGTTATAATGGACAAGTGTGAATACTTGGACATATGATGATCTTATCTTAAAATCAATAGTCGGATGGCTTGATCTATGGAGGAAGATCATTCTCAACGGTCATATTCATGTTGGAGAATAGATGTAAGGTTAGGATTGACTAAATTGGTATCATACACGTGTACATACTAAGTTAAATTTTATGGTAACACTCGAGAACTTTCAATACTCGGGTATTGAAAAGTTCAGGGTGTTACAGTTGGAGTTAGAACTTTTTATAAAGGGCATTAGGTTCTAAGGCATGGGTTGGGTTTTTGGAACAATAAGAGGTAAAGGTGATCCCATATGCATATCCTCTATTCCTTGCCTCCATTCTTATGAGTTTCAAGCAATCTCCCTTGAGATTTCAACTCTAATGAGGATTCTAACCTCACAATTGGAGATGTGCTCGAACTCCTCCATTTCTTATAGATTGGACTTAAGCATCTTGGTATATCATTTTCTAGATCTTCTAAGAGACCCATCTAGTTGAATCCCTTAAGAAAAACAACTTTCCATTAGTTGTAGGAGATTTAACTCACTCTCATCACCTTGGTCATCTTGAAGAAGCATCAAATGTAATAAGATTGATCATGGACTTGAAGTCTTGGCTAAGTAGCAATAGCATGATCGGGGGAGCATCGGGGAGCTAATTGAAGCATGTAAGAGTGAAGATCAAGCAACCCAAGAAGATCAAGCAACCCAAGATAGAGCTACAAACGGGACTTAATCCGACGAGTAAGTATCGTTAGTAGGAGTCCATGTTTGTACTCCTTCCTTTTGTAGGTTCGAGTGTAAGAGTTTGTGTTCAAACTCACCTAGGTTCTTTCGTAGGACCTTGGATCTTCCACATGACCTAAATTTTGTAGTTCTTGTGTAGGACCAATGTTGTCGGTTAGCCTAAGGAGAAACCAACCAACATCCTTTTGTAGGCCTCCAACGAGAGAATACGTGTTGGGTTCGGGGGTAGTACCCTTGCTCTTGTGTCGGGCATAAATCTTAGGTTCGGGAGTAGGACCATTGCTCTTGTGTAGGGCATAAATCTTAGGTTCGAGAATAGGACCTTGGCTCTTGTGTAGGGCCTAAACCACCAAGTTCTTATGAAGGACCTTGGCTCTTGTGCAGGGTCTAAATTGTCGGGTTCGGGAGTAGGACCCTTGCTCTTGTATGAGGCTATAAATGTTAGAGGTAAACTTGCTTTAAAACCTCTGATAGTGAAATTCGATACACTCATGGGTTGAGTACATCCGGTGGGAGTGGAGTAGGCAAGTAACGAGCCACTATACATGTTCATGTTTAAGTGTCATTTGTGCAATTGTTTAATTATTCTTATGAGTTTAAATGTTTACATTTTACATGCATGATTAGATAAATTCTTAGTATTGATAGGTAGCACAACCCACATATGCATGTTCATTATCAATTTATAAACTAGTTGCTTATTTGCATATCTTTTGTAGTTTATGTGATTGGACCCTATATTGGTTTAGAAGCCTTAGAGTTATATTGACTTAGTTTAAGTTAGGTGATTTCTATTTTTAATTGGTGTAAGTTTAAATCGGTCCTAATCACAACCCCCCCCCCCCCTTTCAGGATATAGCTTTCACTCTCTAGCTCTGCCATACTTCTACACTTAATGCATTATAGTACAAAAACTGTAATTTTAATTGGTATCAAAGCGTCTAGCTCATGAAGGGCATAATGGCCTTGAGCTAATCCAAAGAGCTTAAGAATGTTGTATAACCAAGAGGGTAGTACCGTCACATGACAACCATACTTTAATGGGTCTTACTATGCCTATTCAAAGGTTAGGATAAAGATATTCCTAATGTCCTTAGACCATTCAATTTGGAAAGCTATCAAAGAGGGTTGGATAATTCCCATGGAACGAGTCGTGATTGATGGTAGCACCATTAACACTCCCAAAACAAAATCCAAATGGAGTGTTTTTGAGAAAGTTGCACATGCCTATAATGTCAAAGCTCTCAATGTTTTTTACTGTGTGATTTTTCCGAACGAATTTAGACACATATGCACTTTTACTACGGGGAATGAAGTGTGAAACATCTTAGAAATCACTCATGAAGGAACTAGCATATTAAGAAGATCGAAGCTTCAACTCTTAGCTACTAAATTTAAAAATGACACTTCATTCTTTTAATTGGTATCAGAGCGTCTAGCTCATGAAGGGCGTAATGGCCTTGAGCTGATCCAAGGAGCTTAAGAATGTTGTATAACCAAGAGCGTAGTACCGTCACACGACCACCATACTTTAATGGGTCTTACTACGCCTATTCAAAGGTTAGGATAAAGATATTCCTAATGTCCTTAGACCATTCAGTTTGGAAAGCTATTGAAGAGGGATGGATAATTCCCATGGAACAAGTCATGATTGATGGTAGCACCATTAACACTCCCAAAATAAAATCTAAATGGAGTGTCGTTGAGAAAGTTGCACATACCTATAATGCCAAAGCTCTCAATGCTTTTTACTATGTGATTTTTTCGGACGAATTTAGACGTATATGCACTTTTACTACAAGGAATGAAGTGTGAAACATCTTAGAAATCACTCACGAAGGAACTAGCATAGTAAAAAGATCAAAGCTTCAACTCTTAGCTACTAAATTTAAAAATATTAGGATTAAAGAGTCTAAAACTTTCATGAAATTCTACTCTAAACTGAATAACATTTGCAATTCCATGTAGGGTTTAGGAGAGATGATTCTGGAAGGACGTATATGTAGAAAAATTCTTAGATCCTTGCCGAAATGCTCACTTCCAAAATATTTGTAGAAGAACTTATAGATTCTCTACAAATATTTAAACTACACTTTAAGGCCCCCTCTAAAGGTAAGAAATTAGTCATTCTCAAAACATCATATACATACTCAAATAAACATAAAAAAGTAAAATCTGAAAGTGATAGGATGATGTGGACGAAGATGAATTAGTTAATACACTTAAGAAATTCCTCAAATTCACTAGAGGGAAGAGTTGTGGAAAGAAGGACAAGAATATAGATAAACATAAAGGAAAATCCACCAAACCATCTAAAAGGGTCTAATGTTACAATTGTGGAAATTTTAAACATTTTGCCCCTGGTTGCCCTTGTAAAGAAAAATCTAAAGGTGAGGCAACGACGATAACATGGGATGATACGAAGGAGTCTGAATCCACTCAAGATGACTCCTCTAATGTGGAAAATAGGAGTCACATGTGCGTTTTGTCGGCTCACATCACACATCCCTCCCAAGAAATTTGAGAGATCATAACTCCACAAGGAGGTGACCTTAGTGGTCTATTTGAATTGAAATGGTAAATCAGAGGATCAAGCCTCTTATTTTGTGCTCTATTGTTGAATTTGAGAATTTCAGCCCCATACATGAACTAATAAGTATATTAGAGGATTCTAGCATCATTTTGTGCTTTATTGTAAAATCTGACGATTTAGCCTCATTTAATTTGATAATTTAAGCTTTAAATTTCTTGAATTGAATATTTCATGTTTATAGCTTAGGTTATCTTTGGTGATTCATGTTTTCATTAGTATATCTTTTCAATGACCTTTAATCTGCATGCTCCATGTTTTTCATATTAATATGCATCCCTCACCCTTGTTAGTTTAAGCTTTACAATTGGAAATCTTTGACTTATAGATTTGGTTCATATGTGATTTTTATTGATATATTTTTCATTAAAGTAGCCCTTTGTCAAATACTAACAAAAAGAGAGAAAAATATCAAATCCCACCAAAATAATGCATTCTCTTTTGTAGGGTTTGTTTGTTATGTAGTGGGTTTGACCTTTATATATTGCCTTACTTCATTTAAATGCATATTTGTTTAAGTTAGGCAATTTCTTTTTCTAATTGGCATAAGTTTAAATCAGTCCTAATCACCCACCTTAGGGACATAACCTTCACTCTCTAGCTCCGCCATACTTCCACACTTAACACATTGCTGCACAAAAAGCGCAACTTCAACCTACATAAATCAATTGATGATATTATGAAATATGTCATTCATTGACCTTTAATATGTGTCTCCAGCGTTTTTTAGCACGAAAGGCATCACCACCCAAAAATAAGTCCCTACGGGCCTGAAGATGTAAATGTCGTCTTTAGTACATCGTCCGTTGCGATATAAATTTGATTATACCCAAAATAACCATCCATGACGGACATGATTCTATGCCCAACAACTCTATCAATCATCCGATCGGCCACTTACATATTAGGGTTTTTAATATGCTCAACTCTTTCATCGGCCACAAGGATGAACGATTGTTGAGGGTCAAATGTTGCATATTAGACCCCTGTTATGGCCTGGATTTACGAGATCCACTTTAATCATTTGTGATGCGAGTGTATTTGCTTGGGACTAAGAAAGGGTGCTAAAAATCGAGATTTAATACTAATTCATCAAAGTATGAGAAGGACCCCAGGGGACCACGATCATCGAATTTTTCATCAAGTGGCCCGAAAGTCAGGAAGCGAGGATCCCGCCATCGATTGACACGAAAATCACATGGCCACGGAGACCATAAAACCGTACACGACAATTTCTCTTAAATCCCACGTAAGTATAAAATCACAAGATCACCTACATATCGGCGATTTAGGGCCCACGTGATATCCGGATACGCTTAAATTTTGGGCTCACACATCTAAAATAAGATGAGGAAAGGAATGGATGGAGGGGATTCATCGTATACATCGGATGGGACCCACTTCACAACGTGCGCGTGCACAGAGCACATGCAGGACGCGCACCGCAGATTACACATATCGGTCGGCATGCGGCACCGACTCCTACCCGAACTCTCTCTCTCCTCTCAACGGACGGACGGACGTCCGCCGGTTTTGAGTAGTGGGGCCCATTAAGCTTCCTAATCGATGATCCAACGTTTAAAGGTCTCGGGAGGGCCAAAATACCCTATCCATGGTTCTCGGTCCATGAACAGGGGGCATATGTAGATTCTTATCCAACGCAAGATGAACGGTGGACTAAAGCGACTTGAGGGCCACACCGAAATTCGGGTTTTGGGATTTCGAATTTTTTTTAGTCACTGAAGTCACGGGACGGAGTGGATTTTTATCTTGTGATCTACGGTGGGCCCACAAAATCGAAGGAGTCAATAGACGTAGCCTCCTGCTTGATGCAGGTCGGATGATGTCGATGGGCCCCACCCATTGGTCGGGTAAATAATCCAGGACCATCCATTGCTCCAAGAGCAGAAGACCTAGGAAAAGGGGTATTTTTCAAACCCATGCATACACACGTGGAGGAATACTGATCAAACGCTGTTCGACGGTGGAATGGGAACTTCGGTGGGCCACACCTATTTTGCTCTGAAAACAATCTTTCCCAGACGGTTTTTCGTCCCGAAGCCATTGAACGGAGTGGATTTTCTACATCAACGACGAAGTGGGCCTCGTTCAATGCGTAAACAGATAAGACCTACTGTTTCGCGGCGGCATTGTCCGGGTTTTGCGGTTCTTTGTGGGAGCTTAGTGGTGATCGGATGGTCCATCGGGAGTCCAAATCGCCCATGGCATGGGACGACCACCCCCATGAAGCATGAATGGCTTGGATCTTGCGTGGAGCTCATGTAGCGGAAAACCTTCGAATGAAGTGGTTCGATTTTCATTGCGTAACGTGCGTACGCATTTACGCCCGTCACTTCTTCCCTTGCTATTACTATAAAAAGAGAGAGAAGAGGGGGAGACGGGGGGCAATAGCTTGACGCATGCACTTGAGGAGGCTTGGGCTTCTACGTGGAGCACCGGGAGAGAACAGAGTTAGAGTTTTTGTTTTTACTTATTTATTTATTTATTTATTTGTTTAAGAGATCTAGCCGCATCATGTGTGGCTAAACCTCTTGGCTAGGGCCAAGAGGTGAAGCTTGTAGCGTGATGGGAGGTCTCTTTGCTTGTGCCTTTGTTTAAGACTGATCTGATTTTGATTTAATTTTATTAAGGGAATGTTTTCAGTCTTTAATGGTCTGTTGTGACTGAAATTACAATGGGTCTGCAATGGCTTTGAGCATGTTCTTTTCCTTTTATGTTTATGACGTCAGGAAGCCCTATTGTTCACCATCGTCTCATAGGCATGGTTGGATGTGGTAACCTTCCTAACCTTCATACATTGATTGGTTGGTAATTAGTTTAATTACATTGTTTGCTTTGTCTCTGGGCATGGTTTGGTGATGGAATCCATTCTGATTCATATACCTTTCATCTTATCAAAATTACATTTAAGGCAGTTCAGTTAATTTCCTAAATTGTAATACAGGCATAAGATCTCCCTGATCCCTACAAGTGGATCCTCTGAATCCCTAGTTTCCCTTCTCTGATTTTTTCTAAAGTTTTAGATTAATTATTTCACCATTATTCCTCAAATCATAATTGGTTTAGATTTCATCTTAGCCTAGTTCTAGATCTGGTTATTTTTAGAAAGCGTACAGGTTTCAGTCCCTGTGGATTCGACCTCGGTCTTACCGAGTTTATTACTACATCACAACCCTATACTTGGGGAGTGAACAACGATATGTTTGTTGGTGAGACAACTTGCAATGCTTCAACAATTGCTACTAATTCATTTACCAGCCATTCATCCCCTAGGAAGCATTCATCACTAAGACAATCTAATAAATTATCACAATCATCTTTATCTTTTGGACTGATCAACACACGAGGTCAGTAAAAAATATTGGAATCTTGATCGCATAACACAGGAGATAGGACTAATCAACTATGTTTACAACTATTGGTTCTTCAGACATAGGAATTCTCCATAATGGTCACGGTCGTGCTACTTCTGCTTGAGGCAGGCCTATGACCTTTTCTGATTCTCTCCTCATATCAGCTTGATGTCTCTGCCACCGGCATTCTTGAGTTTGAGTCAATGCATATGGTGCTACCAAAACTAAGGGTCGTTCAATGTGGTTAATACTGGCTTTTTCCTTCCATTTGTCTTGGAGCCATGTAACGGCCTTACAACCTTGATTTTGGGAGGACCTTCCCATCTTGGAATAGTCCTTTTAGAACATCGGTCGCATAGCTATGAGCCCCACTCATCTTGCCGAATCAACTTCGGCCGAGTGACGTTCAAGTGAGGGGACCGATGTCTTCCTTACGCTAGTTGTTGCAGTAAGCATTCTTTCTTAGTCAGGCCAAGATCGACCTTTGGCCGTGGTCAATTATCCTTTCTCAGGTTTTTGGTAACTATATTGACTTCAAGATTGGATAGGAATGGATCTGTGTTGATCAACATAACTTCATCGCCTTTTTCAGGAAACTTTAACAACCCGCAATCGATATTATCTTGGACCATGTTCCTGAATACAACACACTTATTAGTCAAATGGGACCGAGTTTTGTGCCATTTATAATACTCAATCTTTTGTAACTTGTTGGCTTAAGGTATCTTATGATTCATAGGAATCTTGATCTTTCCAGCAAACAAAATTTCAAATATCTCATCAACTATTGTGATGTTAAAAGTATAAATCTTTTTGAGTTTTTTATGTAGTCGATGAGGTCGATTCTACTTTGACCAATGCTGAGCATATATGAGTGGTTTCTTAGCTACTACTTCGGCAATTGGGACCTCGTAATTTGGGTCATGATAGTATGTCCCGATTGACGAGTTCTTTTGGCTAGCACCTTCTTGCAGAAGTTCCTCCTACCTAGAGACCTTCATAGTCGGGTCATACAAGTCCATGAATTATGTCCTGATGAACTTCTTACGAAGTTTATAGTCTAGTCCGTCTTGTGCGAGCTGCACAAATTCAGCTTTGGTCATAACAACTTTGTATCAGCTTTTTGCCATTTTAAACCAAGTAATATAATTCTCACAGGTCTCTCCTACTAGTTGCTGAAAGCAGGTGAGATCGACCATAGTTATTTCTCTATTCTTAAAGAAAAATGAGCATAAAAATTTTCTTCCATTTCTTGCCAAGTATGAATCAAATTTAAAATAGGTTAGAATACCATGTAAAAGTCATTGTTATTAGCGAATGACTAAATAATTGTAACTTATGATAGTCATCATTCGCTAACTTTACACTGCATAGTGAATCATCCGACATGTTCTATAATCGACTGAACAGGATCACATGAAAACAAGAAAAAATCCAGTTGATAATTTTGTGACAACGGATGTTGTCGATCTATCCATTCAGGGTGGGGCTTCTAGTAAATTAGGATAATATTGCAGCCGAGTACCTGGCCTACAACCTCCTAGACAATTTGCATGATTTGGTCAGGATCCACTTATTGAGGTTCGATGACCGGTGGTGGATCGAGACCCAATCAATTCAGTCCCTCTTGGAATAACGGATTCCTAGGGAATTGTCAAGGGCTATATACTCATGAAAAGCCTTGATTCCAATTTTCAAGTATGAAATTTCTAGCCACCTACTCTAGTCGACTAAGTTCAACCGAAGGAAGAGTATTTCGCATCTCTTGAACTGGGATTGGTGGTGGATTCCTCTATAGAGGAGGCATATGTGGTGGCTGAGCCGCATGGCTGATAGAACTTCCTTCAGCATTATATTGTATTGCTGAGGCATTCACTCGACCATCATAGCCATCAATCAATGCATGGCCTCAGTCTGGCTAGCCATATATCTGTTAATATTCTTAATTTGAATACAGAATTGCTCAACTTGGGTGCTTTCATATTCCTGAATATGTTAGATACTCAGTTGTACATCTTGAAGCACAACTAGTATCTCGTCTGGGGGAATGGTCCAAAAGGTCGATGCTCCTTTTTGATTTCTAGTACTGAGTGTTAGACTATTATTCAAATTTAATGCTTCAAGGGCCACTTGAACCGGCACGTCCTTAAATAAAGGTGGTGTGGTTGGGGTGGAGGGCTCAACCCCAATGATTTGATTACTTATTCTATTCATAATCCTGATTGGCAATGTTACGCTAGTAAATTAGAGACATGGTCCCATCGGGCATGCCAAAAACTTGTTGGTGCTGATTTTCAGTAGTTAAAATGCGGGCATGCCAGAGTTGAATTTGCAGCTCAATTTAAACCGAATAACTATGACCCCAAGCGCAGAGATAGGATGATACGCAGTATATGATTGAGATATGATGAGATTGGTCGCCTATTCAACCACTTGCTCAACGTGTAAATAGGATTAGGCGATATTCAGAGGGTAGAGCTCATCCTTTGATGATGGATTACACATTTGCCCTCCTTACGAAAGGACTTTTCGATACAAATAAAATAGAAATGAGAAAAGGGGTCATTATAGTCATTCATGATGGACAGCTACAAAACACCTCTCCTAATGAAGAACTGAATCCATGGCATGAGCTTGGACTCAAACTACAACTAAGATTATCAACTACTTGATTGTCGCTATGGATTACACTACGAAATGTAGATAACATGGATAAAGTAAAGGATTACACTAAGAAACGTAATTGACTTGGTGGAAGAAGTAAAGCTATTTACACTACTAAATGTAAAAAATGATTGATAATTGAAAGATATGGGTTTGATTGAATTGGTAGGAGACATTTCTTGACGGTTGCTATAACGAGTAAATATTTCGTGGTCTATTTTACTTCTACTCTTGTCACCTGTCTTATAATTACTTCTACAATATCATTTTTTATCGGCCGACTGACAACATTGTGACCATATATGATGCATTCAAGTTGTACTGTCAATACAATCCTATCTATATATTTATGTGGATCTTCAAACACATCATGCCGATTAGGAATGCCAAAAATAGGGATGGACAAATGAGTGGACTTGAACTTTGGATCTGCTTCATTTTTCTTTGGCTCAAGCCCAAAATAATATCTCTGGATGAATGGACCATGTGGAAGTAACAAATAAATCATGCTAATATACATCATGTTAAGGCTCCCAGAACTGAGTGACATCACTTGGGAATATAACTTCAATCGGGAAGCGGGGAATATGATTGTTGAAGTCGTCAGTACCTAATCGGCGTCCACAATTAAGAGGCTCGTGCCTCCTACGAGGGCAGGTTGAAGAACGAGGATTGCCTAATGACAGTGAGAGTTGCAAGGTGGCTATCGAGATTGCTGTTAGTGCCCCACCATGATATATGTGTCATATCCACGTGATTCATTTTCTTTTCTTTTTGGACTATTTTGCGGTGTGTGCCCAAAATATGATAGATCCAAATCTCATGTGCACCACACTACGAGAAAGAATGCTCCTCACCATTAAAAACTTCTTATAAGCTTTCAAACACCACTATTTTCTTGTGGTGCTTGAGATTTGGATCTCCTTTTTTTGTCTCATTTTCTATATATATATATATATATATATATATATATATATATGTGTGTGTGTGTGTGTGTGTGTGTGTGTGTGTGTGTGTGTGTGTGTGTGTGGTGGGTGACCTACGTAGTAATGTCAGTAGCCACCATGCTACTGATGCGATCAATATGCAATCCCTGAATGGACACGTATTAGCTACTCATTACTTCAGTAGCTATCTGACTACGGTAGTGGCCTCGCCAAGTGATGTGCGACCTATCATAATGTACGTGCACTCTGTTTGGCTAAATCATTTTAGGTCACAAGCCTAGTGAACCATTATTAAAGTTTAGGTCACGAGCCTAGTGAACCATTATTAGAGATGTACACGAACCAGTTAGCTCAGTTAACTCTGCTGGACTTGACTCAAAAACACAAAGCTGATTTGTGGAGCTCAAAAATATTTTGAGCCAAGTTCGAGCTTGTTCGAAGTCAAATCGACTCATATCGAACCCCAACTTGAATCGAACTCGGTGACTCGGTTATTTTGATATTGATGTTCCTCACCAGGTGTTTGAAGAAATGACTCAGTAAAGTGTCGGCTACTAGCGAGGAAGGTATAGATATGAAACAAATACCCTTGTATCTTGATTTTGATGTTGCCCACTGAGTGTTTGATAAAATACCTATAAACTATTGCTTCTGTTTTACATACTATGATAAACTGAAGGTGCACTCCGTGTGTGTGTTTGAGAAAATGCGGCACAGACTCAAACTTAGCTCGAACTCGGCTCAAACTGACATGACCTACTAACTGAATTGAGGCAAGCTGGCCAATCAAGCTTAAGGACTGAGCCGAGCCAAGTTCAAGCTGGGGTCCGCTAGTGGCTGAGCTGAGCCGAGCTGTGTAAAGCTAGACTCGTGTACAGCTCTAAGGTCCATTATAGAAAACAGTGGGACAGTGATGCCCCACGTTGAAACCTTCCTGAGGAGGCTTATTAGGATGTTTATTTGATATCTAACATAAGTTCACATAGACGTCGACGAAGGCAGAACACAAATATCGGCTTAATTGGAAAAATTCTGACAGCTCAAAAGCTTTTAATGGTAGGTGTTCAATCCTCATTGTCTTCTATGGTGGGTCCACTTGAGTTTTAGATCTACATCATTCTTTGGCTCATGCACTGAAATGATCTCTACAAATGGATGGACGGTTTGGATACAACATGTTGTTTCACCTCATGTTCATCTCACATCCTAAGAATTATCCTGATACAAAATTCAATCGGGACGCAGCTCACTCTTAAAACCTATATATTCGCATCCTATAGCCACTAGTGTTTTCAATGGACCACCAGTAGGTCGGTCCCTTCATCTAGGTGGTTCACACCTGATGAAGGGTCTGGATGGTATATTCAAAAGGACACCATATTCCATGTGGAAGTTTCTATGGTATCACCCTCCCCAGTGTCCTCCAAAGTTCACTTTAGCGTGGTCCATCTGAGTGGTGGATCAGGCTGGGTTGTTCTAGGCTTAACACATTTGGATGCAGAAGATGCACGATTCAGATTCCACATAAATATCACAGTGGGACCACACAGCGCAAATGCAGGGTAGCTTGAGGGCCTTTTTAACGCACTCGACCAAAACCGTGGGTCAGCTGTAGTTTCTATATCAAGGGCTGCAATATCATGCGCTATTCAAATGCAGGATGGAGAGTAACCACACTTATCTTCTGATCATGGCCGTTTTACATGACCCGTTGTTTCCTTTCGGCATCTTGTTTACACCCGATTTGTTGCAACCATATCTGATAAGTAGAATGTCATCACGTGTCCGAACAGTCATTGAGGCAAAGAAAAGCTACTCACGAAGTACGGATTAGAAATCATGAGGATTCTAAATATCTCTCTTCATAATACGCATGCCATGCTAGGAAAGCTAAGATATTCATAAATGCATATAAGACCAAAATCCAACCGACAATCAACCTCTCGGCGACAAGTGGTAAGCAAACAAAAGAAAACACTCAAAGAGCACGCGTAGGGCATTATGGCATATATGTGGTGGCATACTGGATCATATCTAATTGACCATATTTTGTATACTCATGAATAGAGTTAGGCACAAACCAACCCGATCCGACGAATCTGACTCGATCCGAACCGATCTAAAGGCCTGGATCGGTGAAGTTCGAGTTAGATCAGTCAGATCCAACCGTTCATTGCATCGAGTTCGAATTGTGGTCAATCCAGACCGATCCAAACTAAATGGATCCGATTTGATCCGATCTGAAGTGCTTCTTATGAATATTTATCACAATGTGTATAGATTTTAGGGGAACATAAGTATTACTCTTAGGTGACCAGCATAGTTCAGGTGATTTCATGCTCAAAGATAACTTCCCTTTTAAAGGAAATCAACTTCGTATTCCTTGCACTTTCCTCCGGGAATTCCTTATTTGAGAACTTCATGATGGAGAAATAGCTGGCTATTTTGGTTTAAATAAGACCATCACCCTAGTGGAGGATAGATTTTATTAGTCAAGTCTCAAGCGAGACGTAACCAAAATTTTAGAGCAATGTCAAACATGTCAACTGGAAAAACATAAAGGGAATAATACTGGATCGTACATGCCATTTCCAGTGCCACATGCACAATGACAAAAGATCAATGAGGATTTCATGCTTGGGCTTCTTAAGACAATTAAAAAACATGATTCCATTTTTGTGGTCATGGACCGTTTCTCCAAAATGACACACTTTCTCTCCTATTTAAAAACATCAGATGCGTTCAACATAGCCAAGATTTTCTTTGAGGGAGTGGTTCGATTACATGGTTTGCCTAAGACCTTGATATCTGACAATGATATTTGGTTTACTAGTTATTTTTGGAAGACATTATGGCACATGATGGGCATGAGAATCCAGTTCTCATCTGCCTACAACCTCAAACTGAGGGGCAAACTGAGGTTATGAATCAAAGTCTTAAAAACCTACTATGATGTTTAATCGATGAACACATCAAAACTTGGGACTTAGTCTTGCCTATCACTGAGTTTACATATAACAGTTCAGTTAATAGAAATACTAGTATGAATCCATTCGAGATTGTTAGTGGTTACAAACCTAAATTGCCCATATATTTATTACCTATGTTAGTCACCTAGAGGCCCTCAGAGTTAGCTGATGCATTTTTTCATCACATTCATGAGTTGCATGCGGAGATTAGAAGATGAATAAATGCTAGTAATGAACAATACATAATTTCAGTTGACTTACATTATAGAATTCAAGAATTTAATGAGGGTAATTGTGTAATTATTAGGATGAAGCCGGAATAGTTCCCACGAGATACTGTTAAGAAGTTACAAGCACACAGTGCTAGACCATTTAAGATTCTGAAATAGATTAGATCCAATCCGTATTGGTAGATCTTCCACCTTGCACGGTGATTACTTCAACAGTCAATATGGAGGATCTAATACCTTATTCAAGTTATCCCAAAGTCATTAATTTTGTTCCAAACAATTGGCCAATTTCTAAAATTTATTCCCAACATACACTACCTATGCCCACTATACCTGAGAAAATAGAAGAAATTGAAGGAATTGTGAATGAACAAATTGTTTCCACTCGAGATGATGGATTTCAAAAGTGCTTTGTGAAGTAGAAGAACATACCATCATCCAATTATACATGATTGATGAAAGTGGAGTTGCAGAGGCTAGATTCAGATATGTTAGAAAGGCACAAGAATTTTATCTCGCTAGACTTAAGCTCTTCTTAGCCAAGGGGAGTTAATGTGAACATCAGACCATTTAAAGTATATCAACGCAAGAGGCGTACGTTACCTGTGTTAATGTGGTTAGATAACAGGTATAGGTCGAGTCTCTAGAGGTTGGAGACCTTACACATGTATTCGTGATGTGCATAAGTTACTCAGAGGAGATATTTGGACCATTGGATTGTGATAATGGTGTGATCGGACCGTTGGATCTTCGCAGCCTACTTTCATTGCTCTATCATCAAGGCCCACTGGGCATTTGGGATTTGAGTTTATTTTATACACATTTTATTTATTTGAGTTTTAAGATAGTGCACACATAATTTTTTGTGTGAATTTTTTTAAAAAAAAATAAATTAGTAAGGGTATTTTAGTTATTTAATGAAATTCCAAATTTAGAAGGCTGTTTTACCCTTAACCTAAAAAAATATTATGTTATGTTTATGGAAAAAAAAAAAAAGAAAAAAAGAAGAGCTTTTGCTTCTTCATGGCCGGATGATTCCGTCTTTGACTTACCATGGAAGAGGGCGTGAGGCCTAAGGAAGTGATTTCTCATATTCTCATTCTCTCATCTTCTTTCTTTTCTCAAGCTATTCTTTTCTTTAAATCTCTTTTTTTTTTCTTTTTTTTTTTCCTAAATTCTCTATATTTAGAAGCATATCCCTAAATCATTAAATCTTGTAAGATTTTGATCCTCACATATACATATTTCGATCTTTTTCAAATCTCATCACCAAAGGCCCTAGAGTTTAACTATAATCAAAGAACCATTCATTTTTCTGAATTTTTTAGATTTCTCAATCCAAAAAATTCATATTTCCTATATTAGAAAATCCACTTGGATCGTCGAACGGACCCATCGTGAGACGAAAGTTCTATCTTTCGTTAGATCCGACTAAATTCATATATTAAGGTTCAATACAGCGTGTTTATGATGGATGGTTGTGATCATTGCTAAATTTCCTTAGTCCCTTCTTGTTTTATGATGTATAATGTTGAATTTTTATTATTAACACTTGTATAAATTTTTTCCTTTTAAATTCCACATTCATTTAGGGTTGGATTAGGCAGTCGTACACCAAACATCCACTAATAATCTCTCTCCTCCTTATTATCTTCCAAAACAAATCATTGCTTACCCCATTCTTCTTACAACAAATCATGGCCTATCTTACTCTTGTTATACCTCTCTCACCTAGGCCAATGCATGTGGAGGAATTGGCCACATCACCCATCCACACCATCATCTTTTCTCCAATTAAAGCTCACCAAAGTGCCACCTAGACATTCTACTTACAACTCACTCTCTCTCTCTCTCTCTCACACACACACACACAAGACATCTCAAATGAACCAATGCATACCAAGCTATCTTACAATGAGCCAATACATGTTAGCCCCCTGGTCATGTCACCAATCCACTCAAACTCTATCCAATATAATTTCACGAAAATGCCAACTATGAATTCCACCTAAATTCTCTATATAAGGAGAAATCCTATCAAGAGTTTAGAACTTTTCTAGAAATTTTGTAAGTGTTTGAGAGAAGAGAGAGAGTGGAAGGACTGGAGCAAGGAGAGGAGCTAGGAAATTTAAAGTCTTGAGATGGGTGTACCTTCCCGTCCGACTTCCTTTTCTTTTCTTTTGATTGGTTTTGGAGCCCGATGTAAGGGCTCAGATTTCATGTGTGGGGCCTACCATTCTGATCAAAGGACGGCCCCACAGGGTGTCTAGTCATGTCCCAAGAATAGTCTCCAACTTTGTTCTTTCTAGCCCAATTTTGGACTCCATTTTAAGACACCCTTGGAGATGCCTTGTTGTCCCATTTTTGGGATTAAAAGTACTTGAAAATGTGGTAAAAGGTTTGGCCACCTTGTTTGAAATGGGACTCCTTTAGACCCTTGATGGCGGTCCAGAATTTAACTAAATATCAGAACAGAAATTCTGTATTTTAGGTCAAACCCCCATTTTGATCCATCGTGGCTGGCCCAACAAATATTCTCTAAGGAAACTGCCACAGGGATTTTGTATCCTTCGTATGGGAAAAGGGAAATGGAAACTTACACCACTTATAAAGGCCCCCACATGATCGGCACACAACGTTCAAGATGGGGCCAGCACTAGTTGTGCAGAAAAACTGTGTAGATTTTGTAAATACTCATATTGGGCCATGCACCGTTAATTCCACACACGCTTTGAGTAGGGCCCACCTTATAAATTTTGAATTATGTACATAGGAATATCAAGGGGTCATATTCAGCAGAAAATTGTGGGCCCCACTCGACAAAAAAACAGATTTGAAATTGGGCCCAAGCCATTTCTGCACACAGAAAAAGTGCACAGTTTTTGCAAGTACCCATGTTGGGCTTTGCACTTCTACGCACACATTCAACACGCCCACTACAGGGGTTTTGAAGATCACATATAGAGTTATCAGGAGATCTTGTCCTCTCTTCGAATGCAGTCCCCATGTGGCCGCAGATCAGGGATAAAAATCGATCCGACCCATTTCTGCCCAACCTGCAAACTGGAAATCTGCTTACACTAAACTTGAGTTAGCCCACCCCCGTGCGGTCCACCACCTTATATTTGACCTTCTAGACCTCGGGCAAGGTCCACTGTCCGAAGTGGACCAAAGGATCAATGTAGGACCCACGATGTGGACCCCCTGACCGTGCGGAACCGTCCAAGTGTGTGTGTGTGTGTGTGTGTGTATATATATATATATATATATATATATATATATATATATAGGGGTAGACGTGTGCCCTGATGCGTGTGCCCTGATCCATACGGCCCATCCGCTGGGTCACATCATTTTAGAGCATGGTTCCCAAAATCAGCCAGGCCCAAAAATCTGGTAGGCCACTCGAAATGGAAACAGTGGTGATTTGATTACCCACTATTCAAAGGGTCACTAAAAGAAAAGATAAGGGGCCAGAAAAAACAATAGCCATCTGATAATTAAAAAAAAAAAAAATTGCAAACAGCTCGCCTTTGCACGCTGAATGCAAACAGCGTGTAGCCCTTGCACGTCTTGCCACTGAACGTGTGGGGCCACCTTGTGGACTCCAATTCATGCCTGTATTTCACGTCCACGCTGTCCATCTGGTCCACTAGTGGGCCATCACTAATGAGGACAGAACAGACCCAAATCTAAGGTGGAACGCACCATAGGAAAGTTGCGACTGGACGGCCACTACTAGAATGTTGGGCCCACTATAATGTTTAATTGTCATTTAATATTGAAAGTTTGGGTCGACTAATATGTCCCACTATGATATATGTGCTATGCTCAAGAGGGTCCCATTTTGGGCGTTGGAAAGGTCAGTAGGCCGGTGCAACCAGGCAGGCCCAGTTCTGCCTTAACGCCACTTTGATTCCGGACCTCTCCGAGGGCCATAGGCATTGACTCCCACCATGATGTATGTGACCCATCCAAGTGTTGCGACCGATCTGGCCACAAGAATGGGTCACGGGCCTTAGTGGGTCGTTTGTAAATGTATCCTATCCAGCATTCTTGGTGGAACAACATGCTGTACAGCTTGATGTATAGCATGTTTGTCCACGCTGTGGGCATGCTGTGAGGGTCCCACCATTATAAAATTGTTTTATCCCTATTGTCGATACTTGAAACGGTTCATTTGGGACTGTGGGGAGTACTGGTGTAGGTGGACCACGGCAAAGGAAACGACAGTGACTGGATGCCAATCATCCAACCTCCTTTGGACCCATCTGATTATTGTGTTGCCAATACTTGGGCTCTTCTCAACATATGCTTTGTGATTGTTTATCTTATATGTGGATGCGGTTGTATGATGACGTGTGTAATGTAATTTTATGTTTCTATTTGGCCCATTTGGCAATGTATTTGTAATGTATTAGTTCTTATGATGGTCTAAGGGTCTGTCACTTGTGTTTTTAGATGACCACATATCCACACTTAGTGGAGCCCAAGCCTTGATGCACATGAATGCTTAACTCATGATTTTGGACCACACCGACCATGTGGACCTCATAGATGAATATTGTAACATCGTATAATAGTTGGATAAATTGAGGCATGCTTCGTGGATCAAATTCATGGGCATTTGGCGCTTGATGGAGTACACTCACATATGGACTTGGGCATTATGCAAGCACACTAGTGGCCAAAGGGAAAGTGATGTGAGATGCAAGCCCAATGGGTAGGTGACCGAGCCAAATCATTAGCCTTAAAGGCCACCTTTGTTGAAAGCCCAAGTAGGCCTATGAATCTTGGATCTTGACACTAGAAGATTGAAAATGTGTCATGGTTGGACACAGACAATGTTTCGGATTTTATTCCTTAACAAGGCTGGTAATGTAAAACTATACCCGCGAACTTCATTTCATTCCTCTATATATGAATGGTAATATACTAGAATAATTTGTAATTTGGCTACATAAGCATTCATCCATGAGAATGGATATATATATATATATATATATATATATATATATATATATATATATATATATATATATATATATATATATATTTCTGGAATGGTTCGTATTGTCACCTTAGAAGCGGGTCCTCCATCATACCAACTTATGATCCACACATGGGATGGACTCACAAAACACGTCGTTGAAACGGCAACGACGATACGAGCAAGATGGCATAGGTCTCAAGTCGATCCGAGTCGAGTCTACGTGACCAGACTCAAGGATGACCGTAAACATAATCTGAGAGTCGCGGGTTGCCGGAATTCAACCGGTAGAACTGCAGGACCACAAGGAATGAAATACATACTCACACACACACATGCACATGCAGGAACTCGGGTCGGGTCTTACAATGGGTGTTCAAAACTAAACAGGACTGTAAGGTTAATGTCGAAAGATATAAAACTAGACTTATTATCATGGGTTTTAACTAACGTGAGGGTATTGATTTTAAAGAGACTTTCTCACTAGTATCTAAGAAAGACTCATTCAGTATCATAATGGCTCTTGTAACTCATATAGATTTAGAGCTACATCAGATGGATATAAAAACTATATTTCTTAATGGAGATCTAAACAAGAATGTGTGTGTGTGTGTATTGCAACTTGAAGGTTTTGTAGCCAATGGCTCAAAATACGTGTTGTAAATTAAAAATATCCATCGATGGGTTGAAACAGGAATCACGACAGTGGTACCTAAAGTTTCAAAAAGTGATTTCCCCATATGGTTTTATATAAAATACTGCAGATCATGAATATATCTGTGTTAAAATCAATGAAAGTAAGTTCGTCATATTGAATTTGTATGTTTATGACATTTTGTTGGCTAGTATTGATCCAAAAATGTTGAGTGACACCAAAAAAATCTTATCTCAAAGGTTTGAGATGAAAGATTTTCGTGATGTCACTTATTTGATTAGCACTGAGATATGTCGTAACAAATCACGCGCACTACTTAGCCTCTCACAAATGACCTATATTGATAGAGTACCCGAAAGGTATGGCATGTAAAATTGTGCTCCTGAATAATCACCCATTGTAAAGGGCAAGAGTCAATTCCAGTGTCCTAAGAATGATTTGGAAAAAAAAAATTGAATGAAAGATTTTCCATACACGTCAGTAATAGGGAGTATCATGTATGCTCAAGTTTGCACGTAACCGGATATTGCCTTTACAGTTAAGAATGTTGGTCGAATATCTATCTAATCTAAGAATGCAACATTAGATAGCTACAAAGAATGTGTTGCGCTACCTGTAAAAAACAAAGGACTTTGAAATTACATACAAATGATCTTATCATTTACAGTTGTTTAATACTTAGACATGAATTATGCTACCTACGTTAATGCAAAGAAGTCCACATTAAGTTACATCTTCATGATGGTTGGCGGGACTTTGTCTTATAAAAGCACGAAACAATCAACCACAGCCTCATCCACCATAAAAAATGAGTTCCTAACTTGTTATGAAGCATTAAATCAGGCACTATAGTTACAACATTTCTTCTCAAGTTTGTACTTATTAGAGTATATCCTGGAACCATTGAGAATCTTTCATGATAACTTAATTGCGGTTTCATTTTCTAATAATAACAAGCATTCATCAAGGTTGAAACACATCGACATCAAATGTCTTATTGTGATGGAAAGAGTTCAGAATCGTCTAGTGTTTGTGGAGTTCATCAGCACTAAGTATATGATTGTAAATCTGCTCACTTAAAAGTTTCCTATCACGCCATTTCAGGAACATGTAACATCCATAGGAGTCATTGATCCCACAAATGTATTCAGTTAGTGGGAATTGAACGCTTTTCATTTTTATAGACATTGAAGAGATCTCATTTATAAAGTTTTGATGATTTTGATATAAAGTTAATTTCTAATTTTCTCTGTATATAAGCAATTTGTTTCGAGTAAGCATAAATAAAGTAGTGTCTCGTTGGAGATATTTGAAAGCTCTATGACCTCTTAAGGATAGACACAAATCATCACACAACATGTGTAATCCTTATATCACACATCCTAGTTCCTGATCTATATCGTTAAGACTGGTAGTATTTGTGACCGCGCTTAGTCTTACTTCGTCAAGATTAAATGTTATGATGGATACCACGATCCGATACTAGTGGTCTTAATGGACCAAATTGTAATAGTGTTGCCCGTATTACTCAACAATGATATTGGTTAACCATCTAGTTATTTTCCTTAATACTAAAACATGTTTTCAAAATATTTTCAAAGATTAATCACTAACATTGATTAATGTGGCCCAAGTGAAAAAATGTAAGAATTCTATAAGGTGGACCTTATTGATAAACGGTCTGAATTGCCTTAAGGGTTGGATAGTATGATTGTGAGTACCAATGGACCCCAATCAGTTAAAATTGTGTAAGGGGTGGTGCACTATAACTGTGTCACACACACAGTGTTCTAATTAGACTGAGATTGACAAATTCATATGGAGCTTTAGGGAGAGGAGTTTTGATGAGTTCCAAACTCCTCAACCATCTAAACTATATAAACGGGGCAGGATCCCCAAACCTACATATGATAGAAGCTTTTATTTCCATCCCGGTGCTTCTCTAAATAGTATAAGTTTAGAAAGACTCGGCATCAAGCCTATAGCAATGATGTCCTAATAATATACAAATTTTGATTACTTGATCCCCATTTCCAATGCACTGATCGGTCCTTTCAATTCCGCAATCAATTTTTACACTACATTCTTCAATATTTAATCAGGGGGAACAACCTTCAAAATGAGTATATCGAATCGTCTGAAAGTTCTGGCCCACTGGTAAGGTTGGCCGGGTGGTGTTTAGAAGAAATGTATGGTTACTGGTGATTATTGGTATTTTCACCGTTTCAGAAAGGGCTGACTGCCATGACATCAATGCGATAGAAAGTGGTGAAATAAAGATGGCATAAAAATCTAAACGAGTCCGATCTTGACATCCATGGCCTGATTATTTGACATCAATATAATACTTTCATGACACTATCATCATTCCACTCCATTAGAAATAGGCAAAAATTCACCCTGCATTCTAACTAATATAATTACGCAAGTCAAAACCTCAATAAATACAAACATCGAATCTCAATGGATAGTGAAATTCCTTATTCTTGCATAGGAAATTTCGATAGTTCCAATCTTTTTCAAGAGAAACCAAGGACAACAACATTTGGAGAAGCCGATAGAAAACAGAAAATAAGACGAGCTCAACATTTTTTCTAACAACAAATCAACTGCAAAAAGAATTCAAACGTTACAAATTCAATACCTACGAGAGAACTGCAACCTTCTACAATTATCCCCAATTCTAACCTTAACCCTAATATCGTCTCTCACGGCACCTCCATGCAGAGCCTAACTACCTGTTGGTACGAACGAGCCCGCAGCTCAGACGGTCCACAGATGGATGATGAGTTTCAACATTGTGGCTTTGGATTCAAGCTCAACTTACCTATAAAAAGGAGAAAAAAAAAAAAAAAAACTACATGGGGTCTACATTCCGCACTATTACTAATCATATGTACAAAAATCATAATGAAAGAAAGTGTTTCTTACTCCACCACCACTTTCAGATGGATTCAAGAAAATGGGTGGTCTTTCTAACGAATTCCGGTACTGGGCCTGGTATTTTCTCGCCTGACTTAATCCTCATCTCCAGAACTTTCTTGTGGGAGTTTGAGTGGACTGATGCGATGAATGTTGGGCTCGCTGCAGGCCGGTACTCTGGGAAGAGCCGGCCCGACTTGTAGCGGACTCCACAAGCATTGCACAGTGTCTTGGGACCCATCGGCCCTTGTCTCCATTGTGGGGTCTTCTGTATACCGCAGTGCATGCATTTCCGAACAGCAATGGGCTGGGACGTTGCCTGATCCGCTTGCTGCTGATGCAGCTTTTTCTTCTTGCTTAACTTCTTGGGGGGTTCGGATTCTGCGAAATAATCAGATTGGGATAGTAGTGGGGAGATAGGGGACTGCATGGAAGGGTCAGAGGTCTCTGAGGAGGTGGAGGAAATGACGGAGAGTGGGCGGGGAGAGAAGGATGCAGGACGTGGGCGCTTGCTCCTAGCACGGCCCGGGACGAATGTATTGGGGCCAAGTGGCAGGGATTTTCCTGAACAAGAGCTGCTTTCGAGAACAGAAACCGGGCTTGAGATATGGAACCGAGTGTCTTTAATAGAGTAGTTGTTGTTGTCGCCAATGGCATCAGCAATGCCTACATTTTCAGAGAAAGAGTCCTCCATGAAAGTGGATAGCCATTCCAGATGAGCAATGTCATCACACTGAGGAAAAAAAAACAAGTGGAGCAAATGGATTAGGAGAGAGAATTTGAAAAGGGTGTGTAAATGGGTTTTGAAAAAGCAAATTTAGTTGATTCACGAAGCCCCTGGCTCAAGCCAGACTGCCAAGACAAGTTTTTTTTTTTTTTTTCTACATCAATCCAAAATGTTATTCAAGACTCAGCATGATAAAATCATCATTGCTAGAGTGACATGTCACCCTTCAGTCTTGATCAGGCGGTGTTGAGATGTTTAGGGCCACCGTTTAAGAAAATGGAGATGCTTGGACCCACATACTAATACCATCCAAACAAACATTATGTGAGCCATCATGTGAATTTGAAGGCCTTTGGATGATTGTCCATTATTTTCTTTATTTTCTTAGGTGGGACTGCCTTGTGTTATATATTAATATATGGCATTCAAATTGTTAGCTCTGCCATGATTATGTGATGCCCAGAAAATTAGTCCTACAGTCATTAAAATCACTAAGTGGACTATACCATAATTAAAAAAATAATAAAAAATAAAAACAGTAGACAATCATCCAAAAACATCAAGTTCTAATAGAAAGACCCAAAAAGATAAAGTATGAGAGTGGGCACTTTCTAGCTGAGACAGAAGAATTATTAGAAAATCCCGTTCTCCACAATTTCACAAGAAATTTCCTAAATTTGAGGTTTTTCTTATTTGGTAAATCTTGCAATATATATATATATATATATATATATATATATATATATATATATATATATATATATATATATATATATATAAAATCTTATAAATTACTAAATTATTTTAAATTTAAAATATATGTTTTAATGAATTAGTTAGAATATTAAAGAAAGTTATCTGCTCCTAGTTGCATTGGGACAATTAAAATATCAAAACGATCCATCTAGATTGTCCATTTCGTCCAACAGTTAGTTCAGCGGATATGATGCGTATATCACATTAATCTGACTACCGTAACAATATGGTTATTAGACTTTAATATGGACGGTCAAAATTATTTCAAAAAAATAAGTCTAATAAAAATTTTGATCGATCTATTTGTTGGACGCGGATTGCGTACAACCGCGCTCGTCTACCGTTTGGAACAGGCAGGAGCTTTGAGTGGCCACAGTGATGTATGGGTCTTATCCACACCGTCCATCCGTTGTTTTAGTATCATTTTAAGTTTTGGGCCCAAAAATGAGGCATATCCAAGGCTCAAGTGGACCACACGGCAGGAAGCAGCGGCGATAATGATTCTCACCAATGAAACTTTTCTATGGCCCACCGTGATGTTTATTTGCCATCCAGCCTATTCATAAAGTTACATAAACATAGACCTGGATGAAGAGAAAACACAAATTATCAGCTCCATCCAAAACTTTTGTGGCCAAGTTTTCAACTGCAAGAGTTTAATTCCCATTGTGTAGTCCACTTGAGCCTTGGATCTACCTCATTTTGGGGCTCAAGCCCTAAAATGATACAAAAAATGGATGGACGGTGTGGATAAGACCCATACATCACGGTAAAGCCACTAAAAGCTCCTGCCGGTTCCCAGCTGGAGACGGGCAGGGGTAGGAGGCAATCCGCGACCTTATTTGTTGGGGACCATCATAGCTCACTTTTGTGTAATCCTAACCATCCTGGAAAAAATGATGACTAGTAAAATGAGACAACTCCAGGATGGATGGGATTATCAGATCAGTAATGTGCTCCAGACTTACTGGACCGTTCTGATCTATCAATTGGACCGTCCAAGTGGCCAGATGCAACTAAGAGAGTGCTCTGAGAACGGTCTATTAAGTTCAATCATTGATCTGAATTGTTCATTAATTCCAGTCCTATTTCACTTCCTAACATCCAAAATTTGAACGGGTCGGATGATCCCTTGATAACTTATTTTATGAAGCCATCCTTTTTCCATGCAATGGATGGGATGGTTACAATTGCCTAACAGAAATGATTCTTTAGAGTCATCTGTAATTCATGATGGTCCCCAACAAATAGATGGATCAAATTGTTGATTTGACCTATCTTTGTGTAAAGAATCTTGACCGTCAATATCAAAAGGCCATTAATCGGATGTTAATATTTTCACATCTTTGTGATTTTTGCACTATAGCCCATGAAATGTGCGTTGGATCTAATGAACAGTCCAGAGCAATGGCTTGGACTCTCTATGTGCCTTAGTGCAAGTAGTAGCACTATAACTTACCACATCATGTATAGCCCAACATCGATGGGCCACGATTCCAAAAAATAAAAAAAAATGCACTGACTGGAATAGTTGGTGGGCCCAACCTTGAAGTGAGAGAAAAAAAGGGAATGCAGCCAGAGTCTTGAGGCACTACTGGATGAATAGCTCAATCTCATTGAGATTGGAACAGTGTACGGTGGAGATTGGAAACAAGTCGAATCATGAAAGCCCAATGCCGGACCCTAGCCCACCCACTGACAGCACAAATGGGACCTTTTCCAGGCTTGGGATGGACCTTTGAAAACTTGAGAAACCTAAGCATGGGCCTGGCCCATTTATTTCAAAAGACTACACACCTGATTGGTGGGCATCTATTCCAAGCCCACTTCTTTCTGCTTTTGGCAGTACAATTATACACAGTTGTGCCATTGCATTGACAAAAGTAGCTGCCGCAATATATTCCTCAATCCGGGCCATCTAAATTCCGGCCCATATATATTTAAATTGGGCCCAGGGGGTTTAATGAGGTGCTGCTTCACATGAACCGTTCAGATTTTGGAGTGACACCACATATGATGAGTTCTCCAAAAAAAAGTTCACCGTGCAAACTGGTACGCAGCTGAATGTGTATGTATATATATAATAGAGGTGCACCCCAGTGGTACCGGTACCAGGTAAGTTTCCAGTGTTATTGGGCTGATACGAGGCCCACGTCATGTATTTACATCCAACCCATCCATCAGATGGGTCTCCTCAAAGTCCAAAATTCCGCTCTCTACTCAGGTGAACCACACCCCGGATTTTCACCAGGGCCAACTTAAACAACACGGTGGGCCCCACTCAAATAAATGGTGGGCCTCACCTAGTGGCTTGTTCAGGCCCTGGGAAATTTCATGGTGACGCATCTGATGGACGGATTGGATGTCACTCACACCATCACGTGAGCCTCATATATGGCTAATGCCGTCATAGCTTGCGGTAGTATTCAGTAGATATTAATTGGAAGGTTATGATAACCGAATATCAGAGGAGCCTATGTTTTGTTATTGTGGGAGAAAACTTACAGAGAGGTTAAGATAGTCTCCTTGGCTGCTTTCGAGAGTATGTCCAGAGAAAGCGTGACCGTTAATGGCGTCTGGACCATTGGACGAATGTCCTTCTAGCCCATTCCCCACTTCTCCTCCCACCCCTTCAGATTCATCGTTTGTAAAAACCAATAACTCGTCAGCTTGTTGTAAGTACAAGTCCTCGCCCAAATCCAAACTTCCAGCGGAGCCCGCGCGAAACATGGTTTTTTGTTTTTCCTATAATCGAAAATCATGACGCCTTTAATTCTTATAGAGAGACTTGCGACCGTACAAAACAGGGTAATTGCTATACAGGTTTTTTTAAAAAAATAAAATTTGAGGATAATCATGAAAGATTGCGTCTTACGGTCTCTTTCTGGTTTTTTCTGTTTTGTTTTTTTTTTTTTTTTTTTTTAAGATAAAAGAAGTTTTCACAGAAAGCGGATTGCCTGCAACAGCCGGCCGACGAATTGTGGGACCCACCGTCATGTTTTTATGAAATCCATCCTGTCCATCCGTTTTGCCGGCTCCTCTTAGAACATGAGCCCAAAAATGAGGTGTAGCTAAAACCCAAGTGGGCCACGCCCTAAGAAAAAGTGGGGAGTGGAATGCCTACCGTTGAAACCTTCCTGGGTCCACCTTGATGCTAATATGCCATCCAATTGTTCACAACGTCATTTCCAAAGCACAAAAATATTAGCAAGTTCTGTGGCCTTGCCAAAGTTTCAACGGTGGTCATTCAATCTCAAGTTTCTTGTCGTGTGGCCCACTTGAGTTTTGGTCCTGCCTCATATTTGCTCTCATGTACTAACCGGAGCTAGCAAAACGGATGAACTGCGTTGATTTCTCGCAGACATCACGGTGGACCCCACCTAGCTTCCGACCGTAGTCAGGCAATCCGCGTTCATTTCCGAGACGTATGTAAAGTAGATGTCTATTGTTGTGGTGACAATAGGGGTCGCTATGGGACGGGGTTTCGGGGAACCGATTGGTTACTCCCCCGACACCAGGCCCGTGGCTGGTGGTCGGTGCTCGGTGTACCCCACCATGATGTATGTGTTTCATCCATTCCGTTCATCCATTTTTACAGATCATTTTAGGGCTTTGTCCCAAAAATAAGATGAATATAAATCTCAGGTAGACTACACCACAGGAAATCAATAATGATTGAATATCCACCATTAAAATCCTCCTAAGGCCCACTGTACTATTTACTATTTGTTTGACATTCAATATGTTGATTAAGTCATACAGACCGAGATGAGGAAAAAAAAAAAAAAGATCAGCTTGATCCAAAACTTTTATGCCCCATAAAGTTTTTAATAGTCAACATTCGTTCAACACTGTTTCCTGTAATGTGGTCCACTTGAGATTTAGATATACCTCATTTTTGGTCTTATGATCTCAAAAAAATAGATGGATGGCATGGATGAAACACATACATAATGGTGGCCCACATAGCACCGACCACCATCCATTGGCGGGTGGCAGGGGGAGTAGCCAATCCGTTTCCCGGTTTCGGACGCGGTTTGACTAGTGACGCTGCCGTTAGCAAGGTGGCTAGTGGTCGGTGCTCTGTGTGCCCCACCGTGATATGTGTGTTCTATTCACACCGTCCATCCATTTTTAAACATTATTTTAATACCTTATCCCATAAATTAGGCAGATCAAAATCTCCGCTGGACCACACCATAGAAAACAGTAGTGATTGAATGTCTACCATTAAAAACCTCCTAGGCCCACTGTAATGTTGATTTGACATCCAATCTTTAGATTAGGTCATACAGACCTGGATTAAGGTAGAAAAACAAATATCAGCTTGATTCAAAACTTTTGTAGGCCCAATTAAGTTTTTAATGGTTAGAGTTCAATCAACACTATGTGGCCAACTTTAGATTTTTATCTACCTCAGCTTTTGGTTCATACCATAAAATTATCTTGAAAAATGGATGGACGGTATGGATGAGACACACATCATGTTGCGGCCCACAGAGCACCGACCACTAGTCATTGGCTAGTGGCAGGGTGAGTAGCCAATCCGTTTCCCGGGGTTTCTACGAGATAAGGCGTGGTCCCACGATATAAGGATCAAGGCCCGACGCCAACCCGAACCTAGCATGGCCTTACACGAGATGACTAGAGCCCAGCCCAATCAGGCATGGGCCTCGCACAGCTTGCCTGGCCAGAAAAATTGGGGATTGAGAACTAAAACAGTCCACATGCAAGATGCATGTGTTGCCTAACGGATGATTGGTATAGATACCTGCATAACATAATCGTCAGTACTAGGACATTTCACCAAGGCAGGCCCAGTGTCCTTGCCCATTTCTACCCCTAGGCGCATGTTAGCTAGCTGTACCCCGCTAGGATAGATTATTCTGATGGGTCGTCACCCCCATCAAGCCCAGAACTCAGACCAGCCCAATTGCATTGCTGCTGGTGGTAAACTAGCAAAGAAGTTGGGGTTTCAGGAGAGGCATACTTTCATTGGGAATGGCAGAATGTGGATAAAGGACGAAACTTAAAAGAAAGGAGCATTGTTGTACTAATTTCCAAGGGACCGGAATCCTCCACGCCACCCGTTTTATGCAGGGCTCTGTGGGGCTCACCATGTTGAATATGTAAAATCTACTCTTTCCATCAGGTTCTATCTTAGATTTTGGGCACTGCATCAAAAACTCAATCAGATCCACAACTCAAGTGGGCCACACCACAGGTAACAATGGGTATTGGTGCCACCATGCGTTGTAATTTCAATCAAGGCCGTTAATCAGCTTTGACGTACCAGGATGAAGTGAAGATACAAAAAAAAACAGCGTGATGAGCAATTTTACGTTGCTTCCATTGGTGTAGCCCATTTGAATTTTTCACTCGCGCTCATCTTTTGTAAGTACGGTTCAAATTAGAGTTCTCACCTGATGGACGGAGTGGATTCACATATGGTAGACCCCACAGAGCTTGGGTGTCTTACCTAGCGTTTAAAATGAGGATTGCGTCCGTCCAGTCGGGAGCTCTGTGGGGCCCACCGTGATGTATATGTTTTATCCACACTGTCCATCCATGTTTCCAGATCATTTTAAGATATAAACCCAAAATTGAGGCAGCTCCAAAGTTCAAGTGGACCACACAGAGGAAGATTGAACGCCCACCATTAAAAACTTCTTTGGAGCTGCAAAGTTTTGATCGAGCTGATATTCATGCTTTCCCTTCATCCAGGCTTATGTGACCTTATGAACAGGTTGGATGGAAAAATAAACGTCAGGTGGGCCCTAGGAAATTTCGACGGTGGGTGTCATTATCACCACTGATTCCTGTAGTGTGGTCCACTTGAGCCTTAGATCCACCTCATTTTTTAACTCATAACCTAACATGATCTTTCAAAATGGATGGACGGCATGGATAAATTACATACATCACGATGGGCCCCACAGAGCTCCTACCAGGACCGAGTCTGTACCAGCAGGGGCAGTACGCAATCAGCGTCCGTAAACCAAATGTAGTAGAGGAATCTGGTTCATTGCTGAGGCTGGTTCTATCACTGTACTTATCCTTCCACCAGGACGAGTAGGTCCGTGACATAGTCATACAACGGGCCCCGCTTCAAACCGGCCACAACTCAAAATTGCAGAGTCTATCGCTGGCCTGCAAGCCACCGGTTTGAAGCACAAGCAAGGGGCTTTGGAGAGCGCAACCCCCAAAATTCAAAAGTTAGAACGAGACCAATCATGGTCATTCGGTCAGTATGATTCCGCAGCACGACCCACTCCTTCACAGTGGGGCCCACGAGATGGACGGAGATGGACGGAGATGGACGGAGATGGTAGTAAATGACCTTGGTTTCAGATAGCAAGCAACCATTGATACTCGAAATAGAAATTGATAAGAATCCATAATATTATTTTTTTAAAATCGAAAATAAAGTGATATTTAGGGAAAATTAAAGGACGTTTTATTATCTAATTGGAGAATAGAAATTGAAGAATATTATATATTAAAAATTAAAAATTTAAAAATTTAAATAAAATAAAATAAAATAAAACGTGAGAAGCATGTGTGAATGGTGTTTGATAAACGAGAAGAAAAAGGGCAAAATATTTCGAGAAAACAAAGGGAATTGATATTTTCACACTCAAATTATTAGTTCCAACCCACAAAATTGCTCGTTATATAAAATATCACACTATTTTTCAAAGCATATAACCAAGCAATTGTAAAAGACCCTACGCTCGTGGCGCATATTAGTAACAGCCGGCGGTAATTTCTAAGGAATAAAAAGAAATTTATAATTTTCAAAAACTGGATGAAAGAAATTTCTCAGGAAAATGTGTACTGCTCTGAGAAGAGAAAAAAAAAAAAAATTCAAGCATTTCTCACAACAAGTTTCGAAACAGAGAAGGAACAAAAAATTCTGAAAACATACCTTTGATATATGCGGATATTCCCTTCTTCTCAAACGCCTACAACCTCTGTTTCTCCTTTCGAAACGTTGAATCCCTTTTCAAACCCTAATTCCCGCCTAAATCTCAAAGAAAAATCAAGTGCGGCAGAGAGAGAGAGGGAACTTGGGCGTAAACCCTGGATTTCTCTTGGAAATCCAAAAGGAAACTCGCGAGAGACTTGTAAATGGAATAGAATCCGCAATTTTCCCAAAAATGGAGGGAAATGCAGCCAATCGCCTTCAGAATTGGAGAGAGAGACTAATTCCCTTTCAAATCTCGGAGAGAACACATCAAAATCCAAGAAGCACAGAGCAAAACCCTACTGAGAGAGAGAGAGAGAGGTGGAAATGAGAGTGAAGGGGGAGTAGCTTCTTCTCTTGTTGCAGTGGGTATAGGTCAGGTAGGTGAGCCCCTGTCTTCAATGCTAGCTGTCTTTTACCATCCCTCCTCTCACTATCTTGACGTTGAAGCCTTCCTTCGTTCTCCCTCCTCTCTCTCTCTCTCTCTCTCTCTCTCTCTCTCTGATGATGAGCTTTGAAAGAAGAACGGGTCCTACCGCTGCTTGTTTATTTTTATTGTTTATTTTTTAACCTTTTCTTTTTTGAATTTTGAGTGTGTTTGGTTCGTGACAACTTGCACTCGTTTTTCTGTCTCTCAGAACCATGGAAAAGGCATTTATAGAGGGCCTGGTCTTTTAACCACCTACGTTTCGAGACTTTACTTTAACCGCGTAATTTTTCAAATTCAATATAAAAAATTGCATTGTTTTAATGTCTCTATAATATTATGATATAGATTTCCTCTTTAAACATATAAATGGAAAGTTAAACTATGAACTTGAAGTATTAAACTGGAGATCATAGTAATGCATAGTATTTAGGAAAAGTAAAAATGGTTTTGATATTTCTAAAAATCCCTCAGATGAATAGTTGAATTAAAATATATTTAGTAGTTTATAATCGTTAGAGAAGTAGAGAAAATGATGGAGATGATTTTTCACTTGTTTTAAAAAAATAGAACAGTGATAGAGTAGGATAATGTTTGAACGGATCCGATCGATCATTCCACCTGCCAGGTGTACGCTAGAAGGAGAGATCGCTATCCTACTATCATGGTTTGCCTAACTGATGGAGTTGGGTTTAGTCATTTCTAATCGCAAATTTGAAGAAACAAAAAACCAAACCAAACCGAAAAAAAACAAAGACACCTGCCCGTGCTGCTAGCCACCCACCACATGATGACCTAGTTGGTTTGTGAAGACTGTCCAAATGTTCATGGACCACATATAAGCTATCTCAGTATTTATTTTATTTTATTTTTATTTTTTTATTTTTTAAGTATTTTCAGGCTCACATCATGTCTATTTGACCTCCAAACCTATACAATGGTGATGTATAGCAGGGTAGACTTATTCTTGGCCCAAATGGACCAAAGAAAGTCCAAATGCAAGTGCATGTAATCCATAAGATCTGGGCCTAGTTTAGAGTAGGGCATGATGTGACTGGGCCCCATATGCACGTTTAGATTAGAAATTTTCATTTTGGATTGGAGAAAAAAATTCGTCGTTCAATGTGCAAACCATAAATCAACCATAACTTTTGATTCAGAATGAGTTATAGCAAGCACGGCATATGAAATTTGACTGAAATTTCATTGTATGGTCATCCAATACCAGAAAATGACTCATTCTTACTGAAGTTTCCCGTTTTTCAAAAAACTTACTATTTTAGTAAGTTTTAGGTCGAACATAACTTTTTATTCTTAGAGTTTTAGTATTTGGTGTCTTCTTAGGATTTGTTTCTTATCATACTAGGAATCATCTTGCATAGTTAAACTAGAACTTTCTATTTTTAGTAAGTTTTACTCTTTTAGAAAAGTTTTAACTTATTTACATTAAGACTCTTAATTAAGGTTTCATTTTATTATTTAAAGTTTTGTAATCTTGTTTGATATATATATTTCAATAAAATATTTTCAAATTTTCTTAACATTTGTGGATTCGAGAGCCATTATGCCTTTTAGATTTAAGGTCTTATTCACTTGAGGAAGACGAAGATCTTTCTCTCTATCCATTCACGCTCCCTACGTCAGTTGATATCAAAGTGATGTTTTTCCTCATGACGATGGCATCTAATAAAGGTGCAGGCAACAATCCCATGGGCGGCGCTCCAAAGAATAATCCTATGACTACGGTAGTGTTTGAGGTTTTTCGGCAAGAGAATATGCAAGTTATGCAAGGGTTGCATTTGGCAATCAATTATTTGATGGAAGTCTTAGGGTAAGCTCGTGTGTGTGATGATGAGTGACCTTAGGTTGTCGTTGGGACTCGCAATCGTCGTGTTCATGGGGCAGTACGTGTGGCTAATCGGAGACCACCGTCCGAAGACGGTGGATCTAGCGATGACGAGATTGATAATATGAATTTCTAGTACGAAGAACAAAGGGATGTCAGGTCAAATTGAGATAGAAATTTTTGAATGAAGGTCGATCTCCCTAGCTTCATTGGCTAACTTCACATTAAGGGATTTTCTCAATCGGCTTTCTGAAGTTGAACGATTCTTCGACCATATGAAGATTGCTGAGGAGATAAAGGTCAAGCTTGTGGCCTACAAGTTGAAGGATGGAGCCTTAGCTTAGTGGGAGCAACTCCAACTTACTCAAAATGGGCAGATGAAGGCACCCATCCATAGGTAGCAGCAGATAAAGTAGTTGATGCGAACATTATTCATGCCAAGCGACTATGATCAGGTATTGTTCTAGTAATACCAGAATTTTCGGCAAGATAGTCGATTCGTAAGAGATTATACAGAAGAATTTTATCGCCTATCTGCGAGAAACGATCTGCCCGAGACCGAGTCACAATAGGTCGTCAGATTCATCAATGGTTTATGTATGGAGATCTAAGATCGGATCCAAACACATTCCATCTAGACGATAAACAAAGCCACCCGAGCAAAGATGCAAGTAGAGTGTTCCAATACACAAAAATCTGTTTTAAACAGGGTAACCACTTCTGGACCATCACAAAATGCATCACAATCCTGGGGAAAGGAGCCTATGGAGGGCATCATTGACCCCCTTAAACCACGAATCGATATTCAGGGAGCAGCCAATGTAGACCTCAGAAAGTAGCAACCGATGCTACTTATCTAAGTAAAATTCATAACCCCTATAGTTCATGATGCAGGGGAGGATATGAGGTCGAGCACCGTCTTCCTCAAGAGGATAACTATTCCGAATCCACGGAACTTCTCTGGACTCCTCACAGAGACTTTCTCGAATCCACAAGAAAAGAGAGAAGAAAATAGAAATCAATTCTAATAAATTCGAAATAGACTAATCAATGCATAAAAATGAGTTCACAACCCTTTAAATAAGGGTACTAAGCAATGGGAAAGAAATCATAATCAAACTACAACTAAAACTCCTAGAATTCGTGACTTACTATAAATAGTAAACTTACTATTTATAGACGGTCATGATGTCTACTAGTGCGCAAGGTTTTCGGCCAAAAATAGTAAGTGTCCTATTTGGCTTCACCAAACCGTTCCCCTAATTATTCTAAGCTCTTTTCACATTGGGCGCAACTCCTAAAGCCCGACGGATGAAGAGTTATAGTCAAACTAAAACTTACTATTTATAGTAAAAATGAAATTGAAACAGGGAAACGACCGTCGAATCAGGGGTTTCTCGCAATTTCGAGCATTGCAACCCGGCATAGCGGGGTTGGTTGGCTAAAGTAGCTCGTTCTACCCCAAAATCATATATTTTACGTTGGCTAACTCATCCCGAATTGCGAGATACACCTGATTGAAGGTCTGATGGTCCAGATCACTTCTGTCGCTGATGGGGCCTTTTCTGATCCATCTTTGCCATGTAATTGTCCGCGACCCGCTCTACATCAGTCTCCTCCACTTCAAAAGAACTCGTCCTCGAGTTATCATTATGCGCTGGTTCATGATACTCGGTCAGGTCCGCAACATTGAAAGTCCGTGAGATCACCATATCATCTGGAAGATCAACAACATAAGTGTTGTCATTGATCTTTCGGATGATTAGTACCAGTCCAATCTTTTTATTCTTCAACTTGTTGTATGTTCCGGTCGAAAATCTTTCTTTGCACAGACGGACCATTACTTGGTCGCCCACCTCGAACACTTTCTGTCGCCGATGCTTGTCCGCTTTCTCCTTATACTTTTCATTCGATGCATGTAGCTTGTTCTGTACCTCCGCATGAATGCCTATGATTTTATCTGCCATATGTTCTGCTACAATGCTCATGCCTGGGAGCTTGGGCAGAGGGACCAAGTCTAGTGTGTGGCGAGGTACTCGTTCATAAATAACTTGGAACGGGAATTTTCCTGTCAAGCGGTTTACCATGTTGTTGAATGCAAACTCCGCTTGAGACAAGGTCAAATCCCACTGCTTCGGTTTTTCTTCTGCAATACATCGAAGGAGGTTTCCCAACGTGCGATTTACAACCTCAGTTTGACCGTCGTGCACAACAGGTGGTACGCGTCGCTGGCGAAGGCGTGTATCGAATCGAGTCCACAAAGTCCGCCAAAAGTGGCTTATGAACTTCGTGTCACGGTCGGAAGTAATAGTCTTGGGAACCCCGTGTAGCAGCACAATTTCTCTGAAGAATAGATTCGCCACGTGTGTTGCATCGAGAGTCTTCTTGCATGGAATAAAGTGCGCCATCTTCGAAAAACGATCTACTACCACGAACACCGAATCCATGCCGCGTTATATTCATGGGATACCAAGCACAAAGTCCATAGATAAATCCTCCAAAGGGCCGTCAGGCACGGGTAACGGGGTATAGAGGCCCATATTATGAGATTGCCCCTTAAAAGTCTGACAAATATAACAGCATTGGACTGTCTTTCCCACATCATATACCAATTGCGGGCCGATGTCTAGTTCTTCCACAAGAGCTCGCGTCTTGTCTTGCCCAAGGTGTCCACTGAGGCCACCTCCATGTAGCTCTTGGATTATCTGTTCCCTTAGCGAATTCTTTGGGATACATAGTCAATTTTCCTTGAAAAGGAACCCGTCTTGTATATGTAAGTCAATTTCCCTTGGATTATCTGTTCCCTTAGCGAACTCTTTGGGATACATAGTCAATTTCCCTTGAAAAGGAACCCGTCTTGTATATGTAAGTCACCGGGGTGACCTTCCTAACATCTAACCTATGTGTCCTTGAAGTCGTCGTCGTAGGCATATATGTCTTTGAGGCGATCGAACCCGACAAACTCATTGCTCATAGTGACTAACAAAGTTGCACGGCGACTCAGCGCATTGGCTACTTTGTTATGTTGCCCTGACTTATGCTTTAGCGCGAATGTGAATTCCTGCAAAAACGAGATCCATCTAGCATGCACACGGTTAATGTTAGCTTGACTATTAATAAATTTGAGAGCTTGATGGTCTGTGTAAAGTATGAATTCTCTTTGAATCAAATAATGTCGCCAGTGTCGCAGTGCCTAGACCACCGCGTACAACTCGATCTCATATGTAGACCACTTCTTACGTGCATCACTAAGTTTCTCACTGTAAAAGGCTACCGGCCTACCTTCTTGAGACAAAACTCTCCCAATCCCGACATATGAGGCATCACATTCGACTTCAAACAGTTTATTAAAGTTGGGAAGTATAAGAATTGGGGTCGTGGATAATCTGTGCTTGATTTTGGTAAAGCTCCTGTCGGCTTCGTCAATCCACTGAAACTGCCCTTTCTTCATGCAATCTGTGATCGATGACACAATGGTACTGAAATTTTTCACGAACCGACGATAGAATGTCACTAGTCCATGGAAACTTCGCACTTCGTGAATGTTTTCGGGAATCGGCATTCTCTGATTGTCTTCATCTTTTTCTCATCCACTCGAATGCCCGTGGATGTAACCACAAAACCCAGAAACAATAGGCTATCAGTCATGAAGCTACACTTTTTTAAATTGAGGTACAGTTTATTTTCAGTGAGCACTTGAAGGACCTTCTTGAGGTGCTCCATATGGGCGGTTTCGTCTTGACTGTATATCAAAATATCATCAAAATAAACCACAATGAACCGCCCAATGAAAGGTTTCAGAACTTGGTTCATCAACCTCATGAATGTGTTAGGCGCATTAGAAAGATCGAAAGGCATGACCATCTATTCGTACAATCCTTCCTTGGTCTTAAAGGTTGTTTTCCACTCATCACCCGGCCGTATTCGAATCTGATGGTAGTCGCTCCTTAAGTCCAATTTAGAGAATATTTTTGCGCCCTCTTGCATATCCAACATATCATCCAACCGTGGTATAGGAAACCTGTATTTTATAGTGATCTTGTTGATGGCCTGGCTGTCGACACACATGCGCCAACTCCCATCTTTCTTTGGAGTTAACAGAGCTGGTACAACACATGGGCTCATACTTTCTCGAATAAGACCCTTACGGATCAGTTCCTCCACTTGTCCCTGTAGAATCTCGCACTCATTTGGGCTCATTCGATAATGAGGACGATTAGGTAAACTAGACCCAGGGATAAAGTCGATATGGTATTGGATATCTCACATAGGGGGTAACCGAAGGTCCTCGGGCCAGATTTCTTGGAATTTATGTAACAAGGGCCTTAGTCTTTCAAGGATGATGGTAGGCTCGAGTTCTTCCCCTTTCACAATTAATGCATAAGTCTGTCATGTTTCTTTGGATTCTTCCACGAAGTCCCGAATGGTTAAGAGAAAATGACCCTCCACTTTAGAAGTTTCAGGTGGTCCTTCTGGATCCATAGGGGCCAATATGGTCTTCCGGCCGTTCTTGACGAAGATATATATGTTATCTCGCCCTTTATGAGTGGCGTCATGGTCAGATTGCCAGGGTTGCTGTGGATGCACTTCTTTTCTTGGTGCATATAATAGCCGCCTCATAACGAGCGACTCGCCATGATCTTGCTGAACCCAATCATCTACCTCGTCCTCGGCGGTATGCTTCTGTTCTTCAATATCTGGATCTTCATAAGCGTTATCAGCACAACCATCATTAATGGCGAGGTTTGCCACTTTTCACTGGGGACAAGTATTTGACAGGTGGTCGGGCTGACCACAACGATAGCAGCTGTTGGGCCTTAGCCGAGCATAAAGGTTCGGAATTCTACTTGTACCAGCAGCAGTCGAGATACCCCTTTGGGGTCTAGCTTGCCCGCTTCCCTGATCTCGATTCTCAGACGTAGGAGGTTGAGCGCGTGCTCCTACGGGCTCCTTCCCCTTAGGCTGTAGAGCTCCCTGAGGTGGACCTTGAAAAGGCCAAGCTAAATGTCCTAGAGGGGGGGGGGTGAATAGGACTATGCCAAATTTAAAATAAAATTAGTGGAAATAAATTAAACCAATAACCTTACAATATGAATCAATTCACAATGCTAAATTTTAAATCACCTTGATAAATAAGTATTGAGAGATTGATCAAATTGATTAAGGATAACCTTACACCATATTAAACAAGGGCTTATGGTAGGACAACCTTATTTCTAGAACCTCTTTTGGATCAAGGACTCAATTTTAATATAAGTAAATGAAATAGCAAGGAATTGAAATTAAATATGAAGTATAGATCTAAATTATTACAACAATCCCCACACTTGCTTGAAATGTAAATAGTTACAACATTCACATCCACTTGTACATTCCACACAATCGAATGATAAAAGATATGAAAATTAAGCAAGCATTCAATCCACAAGACAAAGAGTTATAGTGGTTCACTGTGTGTACACCAATTGTTTTCCAATGACCACACAAAAGCTACTCCACTCTAATATCCTCACACAGGGATATTAGCGTTCACTATCAAATAGGTTTTCACAGTTCACCAAAAACCTTTACAATTGTGTCTTTTCACTTGGGCTTACACAATTCAAAACCCCTCTTTTCTTGAGTTTTACTGGTTTTCCTCGAGACAACCAATACAATGAGATTTTTCTAGTTCAACCTCAAACAAAACCGATCAATGAGATTTTTCGGCTTAACCTCAAACAAAACCAAACTAAATAAATTTTCAATTGTAAAATACCCGGATTTCTCCTTTTCTCAGCCCGGTAGAACCAATCGGAGTAGATGATTGAATGTCAAAGTTCAATTTCCAATACTCTCATTCATAAGGTTCTAAATTCTAATAGATTTTAGATTTAACTCGTTGGGCGTAGCTATATTTGATTTTGATTCCAAGAAGAAGGAATAAGATAATTCCTCTTTTCAAATAAGATTGGAATATAGAAACAAAATCAAATTAAATAAGCTAGCAAAAAGGAATATTAAATAAGCACAATGTAGCTTAAAATAAACACAGACTTATCTCAGAGTGATCACTTGAAAATTCTTGAATAGAATAGAGTTGAAGTGTGAAAACTCAATTTTGTTCAATTTATATAAGCAAAATCGTTCCTACGGTCTTAGAAACCTTCGGACCGGTCGTAGCTCTAACTGATTTTGAAATATTGAGCGCGATCTTTGAAAGTCGTTCCAGTCGTGGTGAGTAGCCTACGACCGGTCGTGGGTCACCCTACGACCGGTCGTAGATCCTCTGACCGGTCGTAGGACCATAGATTACGTTCTTGGACTTTGAGTCGTAGATCCACGACCGTGGACGTGGACAGTCCCATACCTATGATGGGTCGAAGGACCTCCGGGGATTTGGTCGTGGGCGTACCAAAATTTCTGAAAAATCTTCAACTACTTAGGGTCAGTGTGGAATTTCTTGGACTAGTCGAACCAATACCAGGATCGAGTCGAACAAGAGCTAGGACCTGGTCGTAGAATAGACCAAACTTATGTAAAATAAATATTTGATTTATGTATCCAAAGTGACCTACTTAAAGGGTCAACATAAGGTCATTCAAACCTGAATCATGTCGTATGGACATTGAACTTCAACCATTCAACGAATGTAGATTGTTTAAACCATATTAGGCTTGAGACTTGAACTTGTTGTATCAAACTTGAGATCTTCATCAAAGATAACAACTACTTCATGCATTGCTTATTAGTCTTGAAGTCATGAGTCGTTTTCTTAAGAGAACATCAACATTTAGCTTCGAGACTTCAACATGTAGCTTCTTGAAAAGTTCAACTTGTAGCTTCTTGAAGTGTTTATGCAGTGTCTTGAATTCATATAAATCATCATACAAGCACAAGACACAGATAGATGTTTTGACACATCAAAATTTGACAACCAAAGAAGCATGAGACCATAACACTTACAGACCTGCCGCAGTAATCCTTTTAGTAGGATAGGTCCGTGTGTTAGGACATTCAAGTTACGCTTCTGCCCGAGTAGCCAGCTTAATCGTATCATTTATCGTCCAGACGGACTACATCTGGACCCAATCCTGAATCGTCATACGCAATCCACTGTTGAATCGGGCGACTTGTTGCGATTCAGTCTTGACCAAATCGTTACGCGCCGCCAGGCGATAAAATTCTTCTGCGTACTCTCTCATCGACCGACTACCCTGTCGACAATTTTAGTATTATTGGAATAATACCTGATCGTAATCGCTAGGGAGGAATCGGGTGCATAGTAGCTGCTTCATCCGCTGCCATGTGCGGATTGGTGCTTTCATCTGCCTGGTTTATGCGAGTTGCAGTTGTTCCCACCAAGCTGACGCTCCTCCTTTCAACTTGTAGGCCACCAGCTTGACCTTCTTTTCTTCAGGGATGTCCGTATAATCAAAAAATTGCTCAACTTCAGAAAGCCAATCAAGGAAATCCTCAATGTGTAGTTGGCCATTGAAGTTAGGAATATCAACCCGTATCTTGAATTCTCGATCTACTCGATCGTCACCCGGTGTAGGGTGTTAGAAGATTATGTCGTCGATCTCCTCCTCACTGGAGCCCCCATCCTCAGGCATGACCCTTGGATGCACTGCCGGTATTATCCTGCAATCAGGCCGATTACGAGTCTCAGCAATCGGCGGTGGAGGATTACCACCAGGAACACGGAGTTGCCCTAGGGTTTCTGCCAAGAGATTTGTTATGCGGTCCATGGAAGCCTGTAGCCCTCGCATAGCTTGCCGATTCTCTTGTTGCGCTGCTTGGAAAGTTACCGCCGTTAAAAGCAAATTCCCTGGAGCATTGTCTATGGGATTGTTGCCCGACCCATCGTTAGAAGTCATCGATCTGATGAGAAACCTCGCTCTGATACCAAACTGACGCAGAGGAGGATGTGAGGTCGAGCACCGTCTTCCTCAAGAGGATAACTATTCCGAATCCACGGAACTTCTCTGGACTCCTCACAGAGACTTTCTCGAATCCACGAGAAAGGTGAGCAGAAAATAGAAATAAATTCTAATAAATTCAAAATAGATTAATCAATGCATAAAAATGAGTCCACGACCCTTTAAATAAGGGTACTAAGCAATGGGAAAGAAATCATAATCAAACTACAACTAAAACTCCTAGAATTCATGACTTACTATAAATAGTAAACTTACTATTTATAGACGGTCGTGATGTTTACTAGTGCGTAAGGTTTTCGGCTAAAAATAGTAAGTATCTTATTTGGCTTCACCAAATTGTTCCCCTAATTATTCTAAGCTCTTTTCACGTTGGGCGCAACTCCTAAAGCCCGACGGATGAAGAGTTATAGTCAAACTAAAACTTACTATTTATAGTAAAAACGAAATTGAAACAGGGAAACGACCGTCGAATCAGGGTTTCTCGTAATTCCGAGCATCGTAACCTGGCCTAACTGGGTTGGTTGGCTAAAGTAGCTCGTTCTACCCCAAAATCATATATTTTACGTCGGTTAACTCATCCCGGATTGCGAGATACGCCTGATTGAAGGTCTGATGGTCCAGATCACTTCTGTCGCCGATCGAGCCTTTTCTGATCCATCTTTGCCATGTAATTGTCCGCGACCCGCTCTACATCAGTTCACCTCTACTGAAGAAGTGTTATTGAGATGTAAGAAACCTGGGCACCGATCTAACACGTGTCCTCAAAAACAGATGGCTAATCTAGCCATCAACGATGGGGGAGCAGAATATGTAGAAGATGATCCAAAAATTAGTGACACTAAGCATGCTGAGGATGATGGAGAATGAGACGAATGGACACATGAAGATCATGACAAGTCTCTGATCATGAGGAAGTTGTTTTACACTCCAAAGAATGAAGTAGATCCACAAAAGTACAACATCTTTCGAACGAGGTACATGGTGAATAAAAAAATATGTGATCTGATCATAAATAGCGGGAGTAGTGAGAATATTGTATCAAAGATTATGGTGGAGAATCTGCAACTTGAGACAAAAGCACCCCTCTCCATACACGATTAGATAGATAAAGAATGTCAGCAAGACAAAAGTAACTGAATGATTATGTATTTTATTCTCCATTAGAAAATATTATAATGACAAAGTTATGTACAATGCAGTCGACATAGAGGCATGTCACATATTACTTAGTCGACCATGATAGTATAACGTAGATGTTATGCATAGAGGTTGAGATAACGTATATATATTTGTCAAGGATGGTAGAAAAATTATACTTGCCCCTATGTGACTAAATACCCAACCCGAGACTTCTAAAGTGAATGGGTGGTCCCTCCTAACCATATTAGGTTTCATGAAAGAATCGAAGGAAATGTGAGAGGTATATGTACTAGTCGTGAAAAGGAAAGAGTAGAACCCCTGAATATCCTTGAGAAGTTAAAACCAGTGTTGCAATAATTTAAGGACATCATACCTGATGAACTCCCTGATGAGTTGTCCCCCATGTGAGATATTCAGTATCATATTGACCTTATCCCAGGGGCAAGTCTGCCTAATCGCCATCATTATCGGATGAGTCTGAAAGAGTACGATATCTTGCAAGGGCAAGTAGAGGAACTGATCTATAAGTGTTTAATGAGAGACAGCATAACTCATATGTTATTCCAATCTTGCTGACACCCAAGAAGGATGGGAGTTGGCGTATGTGTATCAACAGTCATACCATAAATTAAATAACTGTGAAATATCAATTTCTTATACCACAATTGGATGAAATATTTGTTAAACATGCTTAAAGTGGTAAAGATATTATTCAAATTAGATTTGAGGAGAAATTATCATCATATTCGTATTAGGCTGAGTGATGAATGAAAAATAATGTTTAAAACTAAGGAGGGACTATACGAGTGGATGGTTATACCCTTTGGACTCTTGAATGTGCTTAGCACACATTTATTAATGAATCAAGTTCTAAAACCATTTATTAGGCGGTTCATAGTAGTCTATTTCGATGATATCCTAATTTACAGTAAAAACGAGACAAATCATGTGGAGCATCTCAGGCAGGTGCTTCAAGCGCATATAGAAAATAAATTATACTTTAATATGAAGAAGTGTAATTTTTGACAAATAACCTCTCTCTTTTTTTTGGCTTTACAGTGACATTAACTGTAATCTATGTGGACAAAGAGAAAGTGCAGGCTATTAGAGAGTGCCTGGTCTTAAAAAATATTCATGAAGTGTAAAGTTTTCATGAGTTAACGACTTTCTATTGCCGGCTCATGAGAAACTTTAGTACCATTGTGGCACCTATTACTAATTACATAAAAAATGGTAATGAAGTGAGAAAGTAGATAGAAGCTTTGTGGAGATTAAGGAACGATTATCTACCACCCCGATCATTGTGCTCTCTAACTTTGACAAGATATTCGAGGTCGAGTATGATATTCTTATGTGTGTATTGGAGGCATGTTGTCTCTAAAAGGCAGGCCGATAGCTAAGTGAAGCTCGTAAGAAGTGATCGACATATGATCTAAAGTAATTTGCAGTCATCTAGACTTTGCGTCATTAGAGACATTATCTGATCTAGAGGGAATTTATCATTTATACATACCATTAGGCCCTCATATATAGTAACGGTTAAGCTAATGTTAATCATAAGCGTGCCAAATGGATTTATTTCTTGCAGGAATTCACATTTGTATTGAAGCATAAAGTAGGGCAGTAGAACAAGGTTGTTGATGCACTTGGTAGATGAACAACCTTACTAGTTACCATGAGTAACGAAGCCGTGGGGTTTAAGTATCTTAAAGAATTATATGCATATGACGACGACTTTAAGGATGTGTGAGCTAGATGCCAGGCGGGTCTGTCAAGTGACTCGTATATCCAGGACAGTTTTCTCTGTAAGGGAAACCAGTTATGCATTCCATGAACCTTGTTGTAGGAGTGCGTCATTCAAGAGTTACATAATGATGGCCTTGACGGTCACTTAGGGCTAGACAAGATGATAACCCTTTTGGAGGAACGCTACTTCTAACTACAATTGAAAAGGGATGTCCGGAAAGTGGTGTAAATGTGACATACATACCAAACATTTAAGGGGCAATCATAGAACATAGGCCTTTACACCCCTTTACTTGTACCTAATTGCCCATTCGAGGACTTGTCCATGGACTTCGTGCTAGGTCTTCCACGGACTCAGCGAAGTATGGATTCAGTCTTTATGGTGGTTGATAGGTTCTCCAAGATGGCCCATTTCATCCAGTGTAAGAAGACTCTCGATGCGACCCACGTAGCAAATATGTTCTTTAGAGAGATTGTGCGATTATATGGTGTCCCAAAGATGATTACATCCGATCACGATACCAAGTTCCTTAGTCACTTCTAGAGGACTTTATAGCGATGATTTAACACCACATTACAGTTTAACAATGACTACCACATACAGATAGATTGGCAAACAGAAGTAGTGAATTATACACTTAGGAACCTCATACGTTGTATTTCTGGTGATAAGCCTAAATAGTAAGATCTTGCTCTCGATCAAATAAAGTTCGCCTTCAACAACATGCAGAATCGGTCCATCGACAAATCCCCATTTGATATTCTCTATGGTCGAGTTCCCAAGCACATGCTCGACTTAGTCCCGTTGCCCAAGTTACCTCGAATGAGTATTACGGCAGAAAATATAGCAGACTAGATCGCGACTATGCATGCCGATGTTTTTAAAAAAATTATAAGTGTCCAATGCCAGGTATAAAGAAGATGTGGATAAACATCAACGCCAAAAGATTTTTAAAGTAGGTGATAATGTGTTGGTTGACCTATGCAAGGAACGATTTCCAACGTGAAAGTATAACAAGCTGAAAAATAAGAAAATATGCCCAATCTTGTTACTTTAAAAAATCAATGGTAACACCTATGTTATTGATCTTCCTAAGGGCCTGGAAATCTTGCAAATATTCAACTTGGTAGATTTATACAAGTATCATGAGCAGAGTCCTACGGATAACTCGTGGATGAGTTTTTCTTAAGTGAAGGAGACTGATGTAGAGCAGGCTGCAGACTTATTCCTAACCTAGATGGACAAAAAAAAAAAAAAGGCCCGAAGAAAGTGGATGTAATCCATCATATCTAGGCCTAGTCTTATGTGGGGCATGATGTAATTGGGCTCTAGGCGCGTCCATATCAGAGAAATTTATATTAGATTGAGAAAAATTGATGTTCAAAGCACAAACCATAAATCAACTATAACTTTTAATCCGGAATGACTTACGAGATGCACGATTTATGAATTTTGACTGAAATTTTAATATGGAGCTAAACAAAACGCATAAGCATATTACTTACTCACTTTCACGAAAAATGACAATTTATACTCAAGTCTCCTGATTTTCGGAAAACATACTATTTTTAATAAGTTTTAAGACGGGCATAACTTTTTGTTCTTAGAGTTTTAGTATTTGCTGTCTTCTTAGGGTTTGTTTCTTATTATGCTAGGAATCATCTGCGTAGTTAGATTAAAACTTTTTATTTTTAGTAAGTTTTACTCTTTTAGGAAAGTTTCAATTTATTTGCATTAAGACTCTTAATTAATGTTTCATTTTATTATTATTATTTTTTAAATCTCGTTTGAGACGTATTTGTATAAAGTATTTCGAATTTTCTCAACTCTTGTAGATTCGAGAGCCATTACGTCTTGTGGATTTAAGGTCTTATTCACTTGAGAAAGACGATGATCTCTCTTTATCCCTTCATGCTCTTCCCTGCGTTAAATAGGTTCATCACACATGATGCTCATTTTTTTTTTATTATTATTTTTTTTTTAAAGGGCCGATGTAATCATTAGTTGGGCAACACATGACTTTAAAAGTGTTTGGGTGGTGTCTCTTGTGAAAAAGTGATATTATTATTCAACAACACATTATATTCCTGATGCACATGAGGATTATATTTATCTGTATACATCCATGACATGTTTCAACATATCACATGCACGGTTTTCAAGTTCAAGCATCTTACACGTGCACTTATGCTACCATCAATTTTAAGCAGTAAAACATATAACAAATGCGTTCGCATTCATGCAAATGTTAAGTATACCACTAATTGAAATGTATAAGAATACTAGTAATCAAATTTCAATTACCCTACATGTGCCACATATTACTGTCAATGGGCTAGGCCTGGAGTAGGTATGGCCTGGATTTTGAATTATTTCGGATTGCGCGGTCACACTGGCTTTATTCAAAATTCTAATTTTTCAGCCCGAGCCCGGCCTATTAACTCCCGCTGCACATATATGCTAATATGCTATCCATACTCTCATATGTGTAACAAACGAGGGAACAACTGGTCAGCAATAGTATGCCGAGGACTTTCTGTTCTAATTTCACAGATTTAACCTTGCCGTCCGTTACACACAAACCACCTAACCAGATTAAAAAAACATTATCAAGGCACCACACCGTTTTCGAAATCCCAGGGGCTTTAAAGTCCGAATAAAAAAATACACTGAAATAAAGAAAGGGAGAGGGACAAAGGGCTTAAAGTGACCGCACAGCTGAAGGTGGTTCCGGTGCAATGACTACAAATGATGGGTCCACCTCCCTACCCTCGTCTCTTCTCTCCTTTACTCCTTTTTTAACTAACTTGAGATGCACTCTTTGAATCACGAGCTTTTTTTTTATATATACTCCTGCAGAGCATGATGGATGATGATACACAGGCACTTGAAGTTGTACATGTCATATAGGTGTAACTCAAATCAAACCGTCCGAATTGTAGAAAACCCCGTTAAATGTATCTTGGACTTTAAATGGTTATAGGTGGACCATCTTATTCTCGATTTATGAAAAGTTATTTGATGAATTTGAACTATTGATTAGTTTTCATGTGGGCCGTTCATTTATGATCAACTAATAGATTAGTTAGGGTACACTTCTGTATAAATAATCCCTTATAAACCATCTAAAGCAAGGGGCTCTTTATTTGGACGGTTTGATTTGAGTGCCTACATGTCATCCATGATCCATCACGATGTGAAGGTAACAATGTTTTTCTAAAAAATCAACCCCCTGTAAATCTCTCTTAAAAAAGTTTTCAAGGGTGTGTAATCTTTGAGAAAGCTACCTTAGTCTTTCATACTTTTCTTTCCTTCTTTTTTTCTTAAAATGCGATTAGCCAGGTATTGATTGACCACCCTGATACATGTGCTCATATTTGCCACGTGTACAAAATCCGAACCATTCATCAAGCTAGCCTTCACAAAAAAATTAAAATAAAAAGACCCCACACCCCAATGAAATTTCAAGATGGTAGTTGAGTGGGCCACTATCTTAGGTTCATACCAGCAGTTGGGATATCATGTGTTGTGTCATGTGACACCCAAATATACCCTAATGTAAATTACCAAAAACCCATTTACATAATCTTCGGTGAGTCAACATGGGTTTCATTTCTTACCTTTGAAGGGAAGAAAAGTCATGAAGTGCTATCATTTTCATAGAATCATTCTCCATGAGAGCCAAGGACAATTTGGTAATTTTCTCAATGAAAAGATGGACAATTTTTTGAAATGATGGTTCGGCGGACTCCCGTTTAAAATTCAAGATTTTTTAGGTATTGACAAGCATGAAACCATTATATGGTAAAGAGATTTTTTTTTCAAAAACATAAGGCGGCACGTCAGATTTGTGACTAAACGCGCTTGCATCCGTCGCAAGGTTACTCGCCAGGATATTTCTGCTGACTAAGAGCCACGTTTGTGGAACTTTCATAAGATCCAACCCGTCCATCCGGTACAATGCCTCATTTTCACCATGGAATTCAAAAATCATAATGATCCAACGTATAAGTGAGTCACACCTTAGAAAAGAGTTGAGATGGGGTACACCATTAGTTTTTTGCAGGGCCCACCGTGGTGTTTATGTGTCATCCAATCCATTTATGTGATGTGCTTCATCAGGATGAAACAATTTTCCAAAAATCAATGTATTCCAAAACTCAGATGAGTCATACCACTTGAATAAGAAGTTTTAGCTAGAATTCTATGGGTGACCCACATGAGTGTTGAATCAGTTTATTTTTTTAGGATCAAGGCCAAAAGGGGGTGATATAACTGATGGAAGGAGTGGATTTCCTGTGCATCAAGCCATTTCTCCTGTTAGAGAAAGCAATCTCAATAGGTATTTAGGTGAGGTAGCCAGGTGTTTTACTTTCTAAATCGATTGCAGCAGCTAAGATATGATTACCCACAAATCTCTCTGGACACTATCAATCCATTCAATAACTAATTCGTCCCCACATCTATGATAACATTTTCATTTTAAATGAGGAAAAATAAGTGAGGTAGTCTGTAGGCCACACACAAACGTCCAATTTAAAATTTTGATTTTGCACCTATGGCCCATGTACTTCAAAGTTGGTAACGTATCTATATCATATCATCTTCCATACTTTGTCGTTTAATGGCTAGATATTTTGTTAGTTGGTTTTCTCCATTTAAAAATGGTGGTGACTCTTTAACCTTCACCTTACATATTTGTATGGCAATTCAGATCGTCCAAACTGCTGGCCTAAGCTTCGATGGAGGATAACCTAAAAATTGTTCCGAGAAATAATATTAACCGTTTAATTTTTCTTTCCGAATTTGGATCACTGTGTTTTTCTTCTAACTATCCATTTAAGAGCTATAATTGTATGGTTAGGATTGCTTGATCAATGTGATTTTAGGCATATGATTTATCAACAATTTGACCCTACAACTTGGATGGTCTTGATAGCTGCACATCCATGCTGGATGTAAGGAGGATGAGTCGACCTCATTTTTTAAATGTTGCAAAACTAACATATAATTCCAGCTTATTCTTTTTTTTTTTTTTTTTTTTTTGTTTTGAAGTGTATATAATCCAATGTGATACGGTATCCGAAGCTTTGTTGATCCCAATGAGGGGTATCATTTACATGCCACCACATGTGCCAACGTGGTAGCGGACAAGTGCAACACTGGATTGTCCTTAAGGATTGGACCGTTCCACAAATAAAGCTATTTTACTAGCGGGCCATGATTTAAGAAATGTTAAATCAAGATGCTGCATTTTGAAAAAAGAAACTTATTTATTTCATTAACAATGAAGAGAAGACATAAAAGAAATTAAGGATCTCTAAAGATCTAGAAAAATCCTAAAAGGTATGTATTAATAAAAATTGTATTCTACTCTACTTAATATACTTTAACATCCCTCTTAGGTATGTATTAATAAAAATTGTATTCTACTCTACTTAATATACTTCAACATTCCTCTTAACATCCCCCTTAAATTCAAAGTGCTTTAAAAGGGGTTACTTGAGTTTATGATGAACATTTATTTAAAAATTAAAAAAAAAAAAAATTACAACGGCAACATGGGGCCATGAATAGCGATGAAACAACGATGAGTATCTTAAAAAAAGCAGGCACTTCTGATGACTTTTAAGATGTAAACAAATTGCACTTTAAATAGTTGATGAAAGATTTAGTAGCAATTCTAGTGACCAAGATTTCACCCATATGTTCTCTTGTAAATACACAATTTCAATAGCTGGGGGTTCAATTGTTACTCTTCTCGCAGCTCTGGCGGAAAAAAAAAAAAAAAAAAACCACATCTTGTCAAAATGCCTGATTTAGACAATTTTGGCGATGAGTGTAATAGTGGTGCAACAACATGGTAGGAAGCAAGTGGTTAACTTTTCCAGAGATGATAGTGGTGTGGCAATGGTAAGTGCGATGGTACTCTACCAGAGAAGGAGATGAGATAAAGATATGATGTAGGATATTGAAGATGGGGGAGGGCTCCCCCAGGCAAAGATGGTAGCTAATGGGGAGGACAATGGGCATAATAGTGATGAAAGGGTAGTGTGGCGATGTTGGCACAAGGGTTAGAGATTGGGGAAGATGGGGTTCATGGTAGTTGCGTGGCAGATGGATTTCACAGTGATGAGATTAATGGAAATCGATAAAGAGAATAGGTTTGAGGTGGTGGGTTTGTGGAGATAGCGATGGGGTGCCAACAATGGTGGCTTGTCCACAGATGTTGGTGGATGGGGAGCTGGCATTGGTGGATAATGGAGATAACGGGGTTGTTCAGTGTAAATGGCGAAGGCAGAAGATGAAGGTAGGAGGCGGAAGGGAGAAATGACACTAGAGTACTATCTTGGTGGAGGCGGGGCTGATGGAAGGTGTGATAGGCTATTACGAGGGTCGTGAGTTAGGGGCGAGTAATGGATGAGGTAGTAGCTTGGCCCAAAGAGGGTCGGAGATGGGGCTACGGGTTTGTAGAGTATGGATGAGGAAGTGGCTTCGGTTGGGTTTGGCAATCAGAGATGGTTCAAGTTGATGTCGGTAGAGAAATCCAAAGCCTGAATCAGGTTCTCTTGTATCATGTGAAACTACATTTTAAAAAATTGAAACTTATTTATTTTATTAACAATAAGGAGAATATATAGAAGAACTTAAAGAATTCTAAAAATCCGTAAACACCCCACATAGGGCTGATAAGTTGATCTAAGCGCAATGGGACCCCTAAAACTAAGCCAAAACCCAAGCCCAAGTTCGAAGCCCAGACTAAGCCCAACCCATGTAGCTTTAAGATCACAATAAAACAAAAAGGAACAAACTAGAGGGGAACTAGCACCCCACCTAGGCCCTCAACCAGAAAGGGAACCATCCACATGCTAGACGGCGCATCATGCACCACCTGCCATGTGGAATCTCACGATATTTTATCGCACGTTAGGTAGGGAGGGGAAAAAGCAAACCAGCCTTGGGAAACCTGCACGAGGTAAAATGACCCATTTGCCTTAACTTTTTCCAAAATTATGCTTTCAACCATCCGATCCAACCAACGACAATAAACCACGTAGCACATCCATGCCTTCAGCCAATCACAACCCTTAGAGCCTTATTTAGCCCTTGAACTTCTCAAGAATTACCAAAAGACCACTCAAGACTTTCACACCCCAAACTCAGAAAACGGGCTCACAAAATTCTCGATTGTCAAATCCGGTGCCGACAGCCTCCGTAGTACCCCATTCTCGGTTCCCAACACCCATACGCCAGATTCCGATCTTGGGATCATTAAAGAAGGATTTTCAGTATGAAATTTTTTTATAATGGAGCATAACCACAAGCATAACCAAGTCACAAAACAACATCACCACATATCCACTATATCAAAAACTTTAAGTACAATGCGTATGAAAAGGAAATACAATATAACGAAAGTAACAGAAACTCCAGAAGCTCGGCTGCACGCTCCAAGCTTAACGCTGCTGCAACCTAACGCCACCTGCATACATCCATCGTGCATAAGCTTATAAAAAGCTTAGAGGGTGGTGATAGTGTGTGTAAGGCAAGTGTCAAGTGTACAATATCAGAGTAATGTGGAAATATGCGGTAAGTCCATGAATGCTATCAGCTATACCAAAGCTATGTGATGCAAGACATTTATACTATCGGCCATACCAAGGCCATGCGATGCGATGCCTATGTAGTCAAATGTCATATGCAAGATGCAAAGAAAGCGTGTTAGTACTCATCAAGTACACATATCAGTACGGTTCCTCTCTGGATATCACCAGGATCTAATACACCTCATACTGACTGCCTCCTCCCTAGCTGCACAGTTAAGCAAGTGGAAGAGACCACACTATCCGCTTGACCAGTAGTCTGCCAATACCTACCCGGCTTGTCAATAACGGACTCATTTGCGAGTTGGTCAAACTCAGCCTAGCTTATAACCCCCTCACTCGGGCGGATAAGGTCACACCCCCTTCCAACCGACCATGACACAGTGGGAGACACGGCCTACTAGTATTCGACACTCGGGTGCTCGTGTATTCACTCAGTCTAGACGTTGGAGCCTCTCCTAGTACCAAAAAGGTTCTGGAATTTTCACCTAATGACATCCTAAGTGACCACAATACTAGAACCAATATTTTTGGTATCCAATACGACCATCCACGATGTGCCTGTGAAGGTCACGACCCCGATGTGCTAGGGCGTGCAGTGAATCATGACACACAATACGAAATGCATGAGTCACACCATCAGTCATGAAGCAATCTCGTGCGTACCATGCGCTCATGGGGCACTCCGTCTCATAAGGAGTCTCGTAAATGTCTCAGCCCAATGGCTTATGCTATGATTAAACATTTCTCATATCAAGCATACATATGATGCGTATGCGCATGAATCATGGAAGTGTACTAAGCATGTTATAAAGTAATGAACTATCCTTACACTGAAGATGGGCCTAGACGGCCTACACATAACCAGTATGGGCCTATCAATAGGCCTTATGGAGATTTATAATGCGGACATTAAACCAACATTATTTTTACAATGTGGACGTCAAACCAACATTGCTCCCAAGGCATGGCCCACCATAAAATATCATTACACAAACCATGGAGAATCACACATTGCAATAGACCTATATACATCTCATTGGGCCTCGACCCATAGTCCTCAGATACATCAAATGGGCCGCCTCATATGGGCCTTATATAAATCAAGTGGGCTTCATCAATGGGCCTTATGTACATTGCAATGGGCCATATCCCATGGGCCTTTGAAAACATCACAATGGGCCTCGTAACATGGGCCTTACATTCACATCGAGGTGGGCCTCAACAACGGCCTCATACACATCAAGGTGGGCCTCAACAACGGGCCATAAATATGACAAGATGGGCCTAATCACTTGGGCCTTATATATATACCAAGGTGGGGTCCACTTGAACTATAGATCTGTCTTATTTTTAGTCTCAAGCTTACAAAATGAGCTTTCGAAATGGTTAGACAGTTTAGATGCAACACAAGCATCATGGTGGGTGCCATAAAGGCCCACTATCATGTATACATTATATAATATAATATATAAATGATATATATAATATATAATACATACAATATATATATATATATATATATATATCACAGGTGCAGCCCACACGTGGGGTGGGTCCCACCGTCCAGTGTGGACGGTGTGGAGGGAACACATAAATCAGGGAGGGGTTCCACCATCCACCGTCAGTGGACGGTGAGAATGAAACACATACATCACTGTGGGTCCTACGTGGGCCCACCACAGTGTTTATTTAACATCCAACCGTTGATAAGGTCGCACGGACCTGACTGAATAGGAAAAACAAATTTCATCTTTATCCAAAACTTCTGTGGCCAGAAAAGGGTTTCAAGGGCAGACGTTCAATCCCACTATTTCCTCTGATGTGGGCCACCTGAGCTTTGGATGTGGTTGATTTTTGGAGGGGGCCCACTTCAAGCAGAGGCCCACCTAATGAACGATTGGATGATATACACACATCATGGTGGGGCCCACGACTGGGGGCCGTGGGTCCCTGCGTCCGCCCGCTTACATACCGTAGGCGCTGCTTGGCCTCTGGCAGCAGCAGTGTCTGCTGCATATAGTTATTATTATTTTAAAACTATATTTTTTCATAGTTTTTCACACGTGGGGCCCGCATCAAGTGAATCTACCTTAGCCAATGGATTCTATAGTACGTAACCCATCCATCAAGCCCAATATTGGGCATCATTCGACGTGTAGAAAAATTAAGATGAATTTAAACGGTGAAAATCACTATTTTCAACGCTATAGCCCACCTGATACTCGGATCAACCTTATTTTTCAGCTCAACGCCTAAAATGAAGTGGGGAAAGGAATGGATGGCATGGATTAAGTCCATACATCAAGGTGGGGCCTGCATGAGTGGCCCACTCAATAAGCTTTGAAACAAGCTCATCTTTGTGTTTTCCATTCAATCGTCCAGCATCCACGGACGCTGGACGGTTGTGCATTTCAAGTAGGCTGCACACGTGGGCCACCAAATGATGGATGATGTGGGTACAATGCTTATAAAGTGGGCCCCACCTATAGATGACTTGAATAAAATACATGCCTTAGGGTGGGGTCCATCCAAGTGGGCCACACAGCCACATCATCACACATAAAAAAATATGAACAAAAGAGGGAGAGAGAGAAATAAACACGTGTGATGGAGGGCTCTGCCACTATGAGCCCTCCCTTGCAAGAAATCATACATCAAGTGGGTCCCATTACACGTGGGCCCATCAAACTGAAAATCAACAGTGGAGATCCTTTCTCCACCAAATGTAAGGTTTAGATGACCCTATCCATACATGGAAAATAAACATCATGATGGGATCCATGAAGAATGGCCCCATCATAGAATGATCATGAGGATCAAGGTGGGCCATCGGCCACATCTTAGGGTCCAAAGTGAGATTCATACCATCAATCGGTAGGCCTCACTTGGCCCATCGTCAAAACATGAAGATCTAGCCTATAGAAGCACCCACCATTCGATTTTCTCGGTCCGTTGGAACGTCGGTCTCTTTGTGCTTCACTTTGATGGAGAGGATGAGAAATGAAGGGCTAGGATGAATGATTTTGGGGTCGAAAGTGGGCCACACATATGCATTTTCTCTCCTTAAAAATGTTGGAGGTCCACTCCTCTCTTTGCTTGGAATTGTGTTGAGAAATGAGAGAGAGAGAGAGAGGTTTGTAAGGAGAGAGAGTGATGGTGTACTTGACATGTATGGGTGTGTAAGAGAGAGGGTGAGAAAGAGTTGACTTGGTGGTTGCTTGACTTGGGGAGAAAGAAAGCATTGATTGATTGATTGATTGATTTGAGTGATTGATTGATGGGACATGATGTAGAGATTCTCTTGGGATTGTAACCACGCAGCATTTCTTTGAAATAAACGCCGGCCCACATCTTTCGGCCAAGGTATCGGATCAGTATGCAAAGCGCGGCGTTGGAACCGCAGCGACGGTGCGGTCGCAATGATACAAGTCTCGGATTAAACCTACTTAAATCTACAGGGTACGACTTAGGGTCACGCGCAAACGTTGATTATAAGTCACGGATTGCCAGACTTTGACTGGAAGGATCGGGGGAGTCGACAGAACAGTACAAACTAAGATACGAGTCTTACAAAGACTCTTATAAATACCCACTCCCTTCTCATTTTAAAATCATTTCTTATTCACCAATCTTCACTTAAGAAGAGGCGAAGAGTGGGAGAGTGGGGTCTAGCCCATCCGTCCACCACCGAGAGGAAAAGAATGTAGGAGTTGAAGCCCTTCTAGCTTTAAGTCAGCCTAGCCAAATCTGAATCTTAGCCACCTAAGTTGCCAAAAAGCCGATCTACTCCACTTAAATCAATCATTACGACTACTTGTTAACCTACTTACCTGGCTCATAATTAACTTTATTGATATTAGCATTAACATTGTACACATCATCTCCATTCTCAACCACTCTGCTCGCCTAGTTAGCTCGAGTGTATGTTCTATTGCTTGTCGAAATATCGGATCCTGCCCATAAAAAGCTCTGATTAACTAAACTTCTACTACTTCTCTAAGTGGGTGAGTGGGTAAAGAAGTCTTTCCTTGTTCATCGCTTGAAGTAGGTATCACATTGCCACACTGTATTCCACACATTATATTTGCATTATTCATGCACAAGAACTATCCTAATTCCTTATATTTTGATGTGTAATGTGAAGTAGAGACTGTACATTTATACGGACAGAGTGGGTGCCTAACACCTTCACTCTTTAACATTGTGATCCCTTATCCAGAATTCCAGGTCACAGGTCAGAAGTCATTTAAAAGCAAAGAATCCTTTAATTTCCTGGCATAAGGTTTCTACAGGATCTAGCTAATAGTGGAAATTCGAGTAATTGGTTAGTGGCAAGTTTAAGTTAAATATACAATACCTGCAGTCATAAATATACAAAAGCTTAAAAATGCACCTCTGAGTGTGATGTAAGAATTCTATAAGTTGGGCCTTATTGATCAATGGTCTGGATTAGCCTAAAGGTTGAATAATGTGATCGGGTGTACTTGTGGACCCCACTAAGTTGTGATGCATCCAAAAATTTGTGTAAGGAGTGGGATGCTAGAACTATAACACACATATAGTATTCGAGTGGAACTAGCATTACTAATTCATGTGGAGCCTTTAGGGAGAGGAGTTTTGATGGGTTTCAAACTCCTCTACGCTCTACAACTATAAAATAGGATTAGGTCCTTAATCCAACACCATCAATAGAAGCAGTAATCCCATCAGAACTTCTCTAAGGATGTAAGGAGAGGAAGACTCCAAAATCCGACCTACGGCAATGGCGTCCCAACAAGGTAAACCATTAAGTCCTTTAGATCTCCATATCCAATGTACAATAAGATCCTTTAGCAATTCTACATTCAGATCTAACAGTTGGTATTAGAGCCATCTGTGCATCAGGTATGAAGATCAATCCAGTAATTAGGGATTCTAAGTTCCCAATTTTTGAAATCAGGAATTTGAATCCCCAAATGCAGTAGTCAAGGATTTCGTATTCCCAAATCCAAGGAGATTGGCGATTTCAGATTCTAATCCCAAATCAGATAGTTAGGATTTTTTTTAAAATTTTTTTTTTTCGAATTCCCAAATCAGGAGCAATTGGGGATTTCATATTCGAATCCCAAATCCAGAAATTAGGGATTTCTATCCCAAATCCAGAAACTAGTGATTTTGATTCCCAAAATTAGGGAATTTCAAATTCCCAAATAGCTATTAGGGATTTTGAAACTGTAAGTGCTATGGTTTCCTATTCCTTTGATTGTCAAATTTTGTAGTGCCAATTAAAATACAATCTATGTCTTGTGTAGCATGTTGATTCATATGTTCAAGACACTGCATCTTTGCTTCAAGTCAAGAACGAAGAATTACTTCAAATCATTTCAAGAAATGCAAATACAAGCTACAACGAAAGAAGTGATCTTGTTCAAGACTCAAGTTAGTGTACAATTCAAGATGAAGTGTAATTCAAGCTCTAGAAGATCTCAAGTTCAATGCTACATCAAGTATAGAGATCTCAAGCTTCACAATCTTCAAAAGGTCAACTATCATCTGAAGAAATGAAGATTCAATGTCCATACTTCACATTTAAGGTATGAATGACCTTAGATTGACCTTAGGGTAGGTCATTTTGTATACATAATTTAAATTGAATCTTTTTATAAGTATTTGGTCTGTTATAAGACTAGTCCTGGACTCTATTTGACTAGTCCTAGAACTGGCTCGACTAGTCCAAGAAATTCCAAGACCAGTCCTAAGTTGTTGCAAAATTTTAAATTTTTTTGGTTGAGCTTTGACCAGTTCTGGAGTCTGCTCGACCGGTCGTAGGAACAGTGCCGACTCATTCACAACTAGTCCCGCAGCTACGATTTAAACTCCAGCAACCATTCTGGGTTCCTCACGACCAGTCATGGGTTGGTCACGACTAATCGTGGACACCCTACGACCAGTCGTGAAACAGTTTTATCCGATCGCGCTTAAAATTTCAAAATGCAGTTCGACCTATGACCAGTCGTGGTGGCCACACGACCAGTTGTAGACGTGATTTTTTCTTCTATAAATAGAACATGAATTTCAAAGTTTCTCAATTCCAATTCGAGTAAAATCAAGGCATCACTCTGAGATAAGTTTGTGTTATTTTTAAGCTACGCTGTGCATATTTAATACTATTTTTTGTTAGCTTTGTCAATTTGATTTTGTTTCTATATTCCAATCTGAATTAAATAGAGGAATTGCTGTATTCCTTCTTCTTGGAATCAAAATCAAATAGAGCTAGCCCAACTGGTTTAATTTAAAATCAATTAGAACCTAGAACCATTTCAAAGTGAGTATTGGACAATTGAACTTCTATATTTGAACTTCTATTCCGATTGGTTCTTTTGGGCTGCTACAAAAGGAGAAATCTAGGTATTTTACATTTGTGTAAATTTTCATTGCTTTTGGTTTCTTTTGAGATTGAGCTAGAAAAATCTCATTATGCTGGTTATCTAAGGAGAGCCAGAAAAACTCAGAAGTGGGGTTTTTGAATTATATAAGCCCATTTAAAAGACACAATTGTGAAGGTTTTAGGTGAACCTGAGAAACCTATTTTTATAGTGAATGCAGATATCCCCTGATATTAGGAGTGGTGTAGCAAGTTATGTGACTGTTGTTTAATAGTTGGTGTACACACAGGCAAACCATTATAATTCTTTGTCTTGTGGTTTGAATGTTTGTTTAATTTCTTTCTTTTATCATTCAAAGTTGTGAAATGTAAGTGTGGATGTGAATGTTATAATATTTACATTTCAAACATTGTGGGAATGTTGTAATAGTTTAGAATTTCAATTCTTGTTATTTCCTTTATTCCTCTTCAGTTTGAGATATTGATACTTATACCGTTCTAGTAAGGTTTTCCTACCATAAACCCTTGGTTTTTATGGTGCAAGGTTGTCTTTAGAACATCATTTGTATTAGCCTCTCAATACTAAAATATTGAGGTTGCTTTACATTTCCGTATTGTGATTTATTTAAAGTACTATCTTTCATTTATTTGTTTATAAGACTATCTTATTATTTAATTCCGCTGGTATAATTTTAAATTTGGCATAGTCCTATTCACCCTCCCCCCCCTATAGGACATATAGCTAGGCCTTTTCAGAAACCCATTGATAGAACCCTAATTAGAGTAATGATGTAATCCCTAATTACCTGCGTCCCAACAAGGGTAGTTGTCGACCTTCGATTGAGCAACCAAAGGTAGGAATGGAAAATTTTCTTGTCTTTGCTTCGGCAATACTCATTCTATCGTCCGTTAGCACTGTCATCTCTCTGGAGATTGCAACAGCCATTAATGGTTGCCATTCCCGCTTGAATAGAGGTGGGTTTTGTTTGAACCCTTACATATCATTGTGGCGGTAGCCATTAATGGCATCTCGGAGTAAAACGATGGTTGTCATCTCCTTCTTTGGGTGTCGTAAGCAGTGGCTCAGCTCTCAACTGAAGTTGAATTGGGATTCCAAATGAGTCTTCAATCATCATTGATGAAGGCGAGCAGTGATTTCGGTGATCCTTCGTCTAGAATCATCTGGGCAGAGGGCAGAGGCATCCATGCGACTAGGGTTTCTCCCCTCTCTTCCTCTCTCACTCTCTTCTAAAAAATGGGTCATCCCAAAAACAAAAACAAAAAAACAAAAAAAGGAGCCATTCGCTGTCCCCCATAGAAGAGAGAGAGAGAGAGAGAGAGAGAGAGAGAGAGAGAGAGATTTTTGAGCTTGTTAATGGGGCTGCCAAGTGGGCCTAACTCTACTCCAGATTACTTGCTAGGCCCATAATGTTAAGTCTTGGGCCCATATATATTAGGCCTTATCATAGACCTTTTGCACGTTTATTTTTTCTGATGATGGGATTTGGCTTTAGAACCTGGACCATTTGTCATGCATGCATGTTGTTTGAATTATTTGTTAGATGGACGTATGAACATCTAGATCCACTTTAATGAACCCTAATTATTAGATTCTGACGGTCCATTTTCATGGACCTTAAAATAAAATCCATCAATCCATTTGCATTGCATCAAATGTTTTGTCCAGGACGCCCGTCTTATGAATTTTAAACTCAAATTAAGGATTCTTATTGATGACGATCAGAACATAATCATATAGTTCTGTTTAGGCCCAACATTGGGCACATTACCCATCTTTTAAGAGTTGATGTAGGTTGTTAGAATGGGAAAAGTGAAACTTAATCATTTGCTTCACCTAAAGGACTTCTCATCTTTTAACGGTTAATGACAACTACTTAATGGGCCAAATCAAGGTATTCATTATTAATCCAATGAGGCAAGATTAAAATCGCAATCCTAAGTCCGTATTTATGAGATTGGATTCAATTGTGTTAGCCACCATAGTGACCTAGATCGGAGAAAATTTTACGAGTCCTGACTTGTGATATTAGGATTCAGATTATGGATTGCATGTAGAAGCGTTTATGTCTAATGCGAGCAGCGACGAAAACGCAAACGATCGCCGTTTGGTGGGGCATGAATGAGGTTGAGTAAATGGTGCTGGTAATGTAAAACTGAAAAACTTATCATACCCACATGTGTTGAGTGTCTCAGATTTATATAATTGACATCGCTTAGCTTCATATTTAGGAGAGTCACTTGCATATTATGATTACCTCCCACAAGAGTAGTGATGATGATGTAACCGATTCTCGTTAGAATTAGATGATTGGGCCCATCTTTATCCTGGATAGTTTAGTGAAAAGCTCCATTCAATTGAATTAATAAGTTTCGCCTGATATTTGGTTTTATTCATGAATTGTTTTATGTAAACAATCTGCTAATATGAGTATTTTTTTTTAAAAATCAGTCGCAATTCCAACTCAAACGCACCTTGTTCTTGCCCTAACCAAGTCCAATTATGTTTAATAGAAAGAATCTATGGAAATCGTCTTGAGTTGCCTGCAATTAAATCTTGCCTTGGTAAAACTAGAGCCTCTAAGACCATCTGAAAATGCTATTGAGTCGAAGGCTAACCCTTATGAGGCATAATCTAGATCTAATAGTATGTATCTCAAAATCATAAAGTATTCAATTTCTGAGTCAATGAACGGTGCCATGCCTAATGCGAATAAGGCCAAACTTTTCTTGACCGAAATGGAAAATCGATTTAAGAAATCGGATAAGGCTGAAGTGGGTTTTATGTTGAACTAATTAACATGCTCATCTTATGATGGAAAAGGAAACATTCGTGAATACATTTTAGAGCAGATTGAAGTTGTATCTAAGATCTTCTCTTTAGGCCTAGAAATTACAGATGACCAACTGGTTCACTTGGTCATGAACTACCTTCATCCTCAATTCGAGTACATTTTTAGTGAACTATAATACTCTAAATGATACATGGACGTTGGACGAACTAATTTCTCAATGTGTCCAAGAGGAGGATAGGATCAAGTTGATATGCAAGGCACAAAATGTTAATTTCATGACCTTTGGGCATGGACATGGGCATAATGGAAAAAAGAAAAAGGAAACAAAGTTCTAATAAGGATCCTCAGGTCCCCCGGCTGGTGTAACGCCCTGAAAATCGGGGGTTGAGCATAAACTCAACTCCCGAGTTCCAACGCATCACTTATGCAACAAAATGAATGATGATTGAGTGTTGTCTGTATTAGTGCATTGAACATGAGTGAGATTAAGCCAAAACAGCATATCATACTCCAGAGACAGTTAAATTGCAAGCGGAAGACTGATAGATATATAAAATATAAAAACAATGGTGAGTCTCCAGAGTGTGATAATGTTACCAGGTTAATGAATTACACGTACAATTTCAATTTATACTAAAGGTGTAGTGTTATCTAGTTAACATCCCTGTAATCCCGTCGATCAAGACACGACTCATTTGAAGCCATCAACATACAGCGTAACGAACAAGCAGAGTTATCATCATAAAAGTTTGGCTCCGCCTCAGGAGTAGCGTCGCCATCTGCAATCAGACAAAGTCTGGTGGGTGTTCGGAACACCGTCTCATAACGTGAAAGTGAGTAGCTAACTCAGTGGAATAATAAAGCATAGGTTAACATGTTATCGACTCAGTCAAGTAGTAATGATAAAGCAGTATAATCAAACACTCCTAACTACTCTTATTAATGCAAGTATGAATGCAGTCATGATGTATGCCCTCACTAACATACTCCCTCATGCGACACCCTCTTCGTTCGCGGCATGCTTGCATTCCTTAGTGCTCCACATCTTTCAGGCACATGCAATACATGATGAGCATGATTACTGAGTTGTTATTAGTCCATTTCAAATAGCAGTATTGGGAAACTAAGGTACCTTCCTTATATTATTTCCAAACAATGATCCATTCTAGGGTCGTCAGTCCTAGACAATCTCATACGATGGTGTGTTTCAGGTCACTGCAAGGGCTGCCAGGGCTGTTACACGAAATCGTTGCACCACTCCCCCATTACCTTATCAATACAGGCTTAGCTTATACTCTGTTACTACGGGAAGGCTCATCGCTTCACCATAGATTTAGAGTATGCTCGAGGTCACTACACTGGGTACGGTCAGGGCTGCCAGAGCTGTTACATGGAATCATTGCACCACTCCCCTATCACCCATCAAGTAGTGTAGGCCGACAGCTCGAATATAGTGTCTCATACCACCATAATCGGCTCACGAGTCTGGTTGCTCACTGGTCACTACGGGGAGGCACGTGGCCCCAGTGTAGGCCGACAGCTCAACCACAGTGTCCCATACCACCATGCCCGGCTCATGAGTCTTAGCGGATCGAGGTACCATGGTTAACGGGATTCCACTGGTAAGTTTGGTACCCTAGGTTCAAGCAATAGCAACCAAACATGGTAAACATACATTAGACGTATCGGGTTACTTGACGAGCCTGACTAGCTTGAGCGCACAATCAACTGAACGACATGAAGTGCATAAGAACTTTGCGTGGCCTAACCACTGTCGCCAACTGAAGTACGACTCGGGTTCGTCAAACACATCCTACGTGGCGAAAAGAATCTCAACCACGAACTCAAGTCTAGTACCGATTGTCTGGACTATAAACATAGTCCCAATCGCAATTATTCCATATTCAAAGCATGTGGAGTAAAGCATAATAAACAAAGTAATTCAAGCATGCTAACAAACATGTCATAAGCATATTATAAAGCATGTTATAAAGCTTGTCATAAAGCACCATATAAACAAGAATACAAACACATATAATTCATAAGTAAGCGGTTTAAGTAAACAACCTCATGGAGGAAATCATACATGTCTCTAAGGTAGTTGAGAATCCCATCTCAACATCTACTTAAGGCATCATCATCCAAACACTTACTCTCACAAGCATTTTCACAAACACTTAGCATGCACTATTTCAACATACATAGCGTATGTTAGCAAAACATGTATTAGGGCGAGACCTTTCGCCAAACAAGTATTTTACGCATATATAATATATTTATACAGCAACTAATCATGGCAAACACATTTCCAAAATATATACGTATACGGTACTTTCTACAATATACTATTTCTACATACATAGTGTATATTAGCAAATCATGTATTAGGGCGAATCCTTTCGCCAATAAGTATTTTATCCATATATCATATATTCATACAACAAATAATCATGTCAAACACATTTCCAAAATATATACGTATACGGTATTTTCTATGAATACCTAGAGTATGTAAAATTCCATATTCTACATCTTTAATCGAAATGGAAAACAGACGGCACTTTGTACATGTGTAATTGCATGCAGATCATGAATCTATCATTATCTGACATTGAAAGCATTAAAAACCATAACCTATACACCTAAAGTCCGCACCTTTTGTCGTAGAATCGTAACAGAGTCGATAGGTTTGCTAAGCTTCCGTATTCGGCAGTTTGGCAACCTATAGAATGAAATAGGTTAGCTATTTCATAACCTACAACTATCAACACCCCAAATCAGATTAGGGTTAGGGTTTCTTACCTAGAAACGGAGCTGGAATCGTCGGAAAAGCGATTAGAACGGAGTGTTAGAGCATGGATAGTAGCAGGGAAGAAGGGCAGGGAGACTCTCCCACATCTCCCACACTTTCTCTCTCTTTTCTCTCTCTCAATTCAAATTCGTATGGCTGTGAGAGAGAGAGTTCTAAGGTCCTTATATAGCCTAAAAACTCACTAAAATAGACTTCAAGTCAAGGTATACTTAGGTTATAGCCAAAGCGAGGCTGTTTCAGCTCAACGGAGGACTTCTGGCGGCCCCTTTTCTGTGTGCGGTCGGACTCAAGTTTACTAACACTAGATCTAGGTTTAGTTAAGTTTTCATTCCAGTCGGATTCCCAGATCACGCGTGGCAGACCAGTTTCAGTTCAACGGTCAGTGGATCTCGATCGGAGATTCCTAGTACATGGATATGTTTATGAAATTTTTCCTAATCCGAGGGTGTATTTGGGTCAGATTCTGATGGTCAGGTTGCTTAATACTGACCGGCAAGCGACAAGTCTTAGATTACTATTTGAGATATTTATTTTTAAAAAAAATTAAGTATTTTCACCCTCCTCGCTCCGGACTCAAGCGAATAGCCATGGGACATTGTCTAGATTTGATTTTCGAGATGGTTGTCAAGCCCAGTGAGGCGGTCCTAATTCCTTAACTTCGTGTTATTCGGACTTCCGACGTGCGGTCCAGATCTGATACGGAGTTTCGGGATGCTCCCAAGAGCAGCTGGGTAATGAGATTAATCCTAGATTTTAGGGTAACCTAGCGTCAATAATTCTACAAGTTTTAGGTCTTACAGATCGTATTTAAAGTGGATCAAGCGGATTTCGTAGCTAATCTAGTTTAGCACTTAGTTACTTTATCTCATTTCTAAAGGATTTAGTCTTATAAGATTTTTATCTGAGGTGGTACTTAGTCCTTTGTAGTTTGTATATAAAGTGATCCAAGTTATACTACTTAGCTAGTTTAAGATAGTGTCTAGGGTGAAAGTACTTAGAAAAATTGAAAGATCAAGGTGGTGAAGGGTGGGATTTGTGAAGGAAATGGGTTCATAAGTGATTTTAGACTGTGGGATTAAGTTCTAACAAGTTAATAAGGCGTCAGGAGCGACCTATTGCCTAAGGACGTCTAATCCCAGGTTGGCAAAAATTCGGGATGTTACAGCTGGAAACCAAGAAAATTGACTTAGGAATGGATAGAGCCACAAGCGGGTTAAAGGTAGCAATTGCTTCTTCTGTAAGAAGCCGGGCCATCAAAAGAAAGACTGCGTGAAATATAAGCAATGACTTGTAAAAAAGGTAATGATTCTATTCTGGTCTATTTTGAATAAAATCTAACTGATAGGTTGGTGGATTCTCGTTGGATAGATTCAGGAACTATTATTCACATATGTACTTATATGTAGGACTTGTTACAGACCAGGCCACCAACTGGTGCAGAGTGCTCATTATGCATAGGAAATGGTGTCAAAGTAGATGTGAAGGAAATTATAGTCTATAAGCTTAAATTAGAGTCAGGTTATTTATTGGATTTGGTAGATACATTTTATGTGCCTTCTATAAAGAGTAATTTGATCTCTATTTCTTGTTTAGATAAATTAGGATACTCTTTTCAGTTTGAGAATAAAAGATTAAGTATTTACTTTAATTTGATTAAAGTTGGCACCGACTCTATAGTGAACAACCTATATCAGTTAGACTTGAATGCCTCACACGTCTATAGTGTAAATGGCCTGCATAGAAATAAAATAGGATCTAAACGAAAACTAGATTATAAGAATTCCTCCATGTTGTGGCATAGGAAATTGTGCCATATCTCTCTTGAGAGATTGGACAGGCTTGTACGAGAAGGGATTCTTCGTTCTTTATAATTCTCCAACTATAAAATGTGCATTGCTTGCATTAAAGGAAAATAGATCAGAACCAGAAAGAAATGTGCAACAAGGGGTGTATGACTCTTAAAGGTGATAAATACTGACATTTGTAGATCATTTCCTACAACATCCTGGAGTGGAAATAAATATTTTATTACCTTTATAGATGACTACTCTCATTTCAGGTACCTCTATCTTATCAGTGAAAAATCAAATGCCTTGAATACTTTTAAAATTTATAAGGTCGATGTTGAAAATCAACTCAATAAGAATATTAAAGTCTTTAGGTCTGACCGTGGTGGTGAATATTATAGTAGATATGACGAACCATGTAGTAATCTAGGGTCATTTGCTAGATATCTACAAGATTGTGGCATTATTGCCCAGTACACCATGTGTGGGACTCCAGAGTAGAATGGTGTGGCTGAAAGGCATAATCGCGCTCTTATGGATATGATGTGTAGCATGATAAGCAATTCGAAATTGTCAGAATCTTTTTGGGGTGATGCGATCAAAACTACAGTTCATATCCTTAACAAGGTTCTCAACAAGGCTGTAAGCAAAAATCCTTTTGAATTATAGAATGGTAGAAAACCAAGTCTCTGATATCTACATGTTTGGGGATGTCCTGCTGTGGCCAAAATTTATAACCCGCATGAAAGGAAGCTCAAGCCTAGAACCATAAGTTGTTTCTTTATTGGATACCCGGAAATGTCAAAAGGTTATCGATTCTACCGTCCTTCCCACTCTATCAGGATTGTTGAGACTAGGAATGTCAGATTCATTGAGGACACTAAAAATAGTGGGAGCACGAACATTATGAACTTTGTATTCGAGGAAGAAAGGACTGTAACTCCGGTCACAATCATTCCAGATCATATTGATATAAATGCTACAGTCGAGCTTGTAATCACTGCAGAATATCATAATAAGCCTCCTGTACAACCTATTGATGAAGGAAATCAAAATCACACCCATGAATGTGAGCCATTGAGAAGATCTGAAAGAGAGAGGATGCCTGTAAATTGAGACAATTACATCGTATATGTACAAGAGCACGAGTTTGACATAGGGGTGAAAAAGGATCCTAAATCCTTTATACAAGTCAAACAAAGTGCTCATCCTTCTCGTTGGATTGATGTCATGAATGATGAGTTGAAATCCATGAGGGACAATAAAGTGTGGGATTTCATAGACTTACCCTCAGGAATAAAGTCAATTGGTTATAAATGAGTATTTAAAACTAAGCGGGACTCCAAGGGTAATGTTGAAAGATATAAAACCAGAATTGTTACCAAGGGTTTTAACCAGCTTGAAAGCATTGACTTTAAGGAGACTTTCTTACCAGTATCGAAGAAAGACGGGTTTGGGATCATAATGGCTCTTATAGCTCATATGGATTTAGAGTTACATCAGATGGATGTGAAGACCGCGTTTCTCAATCAAGATTTAAATGAGAAGGTATATATGTTATAACCTGAAGGTTTTATAGCCGATGACTCAGAGCATTTAATTTGTAAACTAAAGAAATCCATCTATGGTTTGAAATAGGCATTACAACAGTAGTACTTAAAGTTTCATGAAGTGATTTCCTCATATGGTTTCGTAGAAAACACTGCAGATGAATGTATCTATATTAAAATCAGTGTGAGTAAGTTTGTTGTATTGATTTTGTATGTTGATGACATTTTGTTGGCTAGTAGTGACATCAGGATGTTGAGCGACACCAAGAAATTCTTATCTCAAATATTTGAAATAAAGGACTTTGGTGACGCCTCTTATGTCATTGGCATTGAGATTCGCCATGACAAATTACGTGGACTGCTTAGTTTGTCACAGATGACATATATTAATAGGGTACTCAAAAGATATGACATGCAAACTTGTGCTCCTTGATAGTCGTCAATTATTAAGGGTGATAAATCCGGCCAATTCCAGTGTCCTAAGAATGATTTGGAAAAGAATCGAATGAAGAAATTTTCGTATATGTCAGTAGTAGGGAGCATCATGAATGCTTAAGTTTGTACGTGACCGAATATTGTCTTTGCATTTAGGATGTTGGGCATGTATCTATCTAATCCAGGAATGCAGCATTGGATAGCTGCAAAGAAGGTCTTGCAGTACCTGCGAAGAATATCTTACATTACAAATGACTTCAGACTCACATATAGAAGATCTGATCATTTGGAGTTGATTGGATACTCAGACACAGATTATGATGGCTGCGTTGATGTAAGAAGTCCACCTCATGCTACATTTTCATGATGGTTAGAGGGGCTGTCTTGGAAAAGCGTGAAACGGTCAACCACTACCTCATCCACTATCGAAGTTAAATTCATTGTTTGTCATGAAGCATCTAATCAGGCATTATGGTTACGATGTTTCTTATCAGGTTTGCGGGTACTAGAGCATATCCCGAAACTATTGAGAATCTTTTACAATAATTTAGCTACAATTCCTTTTCTAGTAACAACAAGCATTCATTAAAGTCAAGGCACATCGACATCAAGTATCTTGTTGTAAATGGAAGAGTTTAGAATCGTCAAATGTTTGTGAAATTCATCGACTCTAAGCAGATGTTGTGGATCCGATCACTAAAGGGCTCCCTATCATGCCATTTCAGGACCATGTAACATACATGGGAGTCATTGATCCTACAAATATTTTCAGTTAGTGGGAGTTAAGTGTGTTAAATTTCATAGACATTAAAGTGATCTCATTTGATAAAGTTTTTTTATTTTTATTTTTATTTATATATATATTTTATGATTTTGATATAACGTTTATTTATGCTTCTTTATAAGTATGGCAAATTTGTTTTGAATAAGTAGAACTATAGTCGTGTCTCGTTGAAGACATTTGAAAGCTCCAAGACCTCTTAAGGATAAACACACATCATTATACTATGTGTGTAATCCTTATACCATACATCCTAGTTCTTGATCTATATCATTGAGGCTGATAGTATTTGTGACTGCGCTTAGTCTCACTTCACTTAGATTAAATGTTTTAATGGCTACCGTAATCCAATACTAGCAGTTTTGATGGACCAGATTATAATAGCAATACCTATGTTATCCAACAATTACATTGGATAACCATTTGGATGTTTTCTCAAAATTATTCTCAAAATTAAAACATATTTTTTAAAATGTTTTCTAAAGATTAATCATTGACATTGATTAAAGTGGCCCAAGTGAAAAATTATAAGAATTCTATAAGTGGGCCTCATTGATCAGTGGTCTGAATTATCCTAAAGGTTGAATAATATGATCGGGTGTACCAGTAGACACTACTAAGTTATTATGTATTCAGAAATTCGTGTAAGGGGTGGGATGCTAGAACTATAACACACATATAGTATTTAAGTGGAACTGAAATTGCTAATTCTTGTGGAGCCTTTAGGGAGAGGAGTTTTGATGGGTTTCAAACTCCTCTATCCTTTACAACTATAAAATAGGGTTGAGTCCCAAATCCAACACCATCAACAGAAGTAGTAATCCCATTAGAACTTCTCTAAGGGTGTAAGGAGAGGTAGGAACTTATCTAAGGGTGTAAGGAGAGGAAGACTCCGACATCTGACCTACAATAATGGCCTCCCAACAAGGTAAGCCATTAAGTCCTACAGATCTCCATATCCAATGCACAGTAAGTTCCTTTGACAATTCCATATTCAAACCTAGTGGGTGATTCACCCATGATCCAACATTCATGAGATCTAAATAAATCCTAACAAATGTATTAACTAAAAAGATAACATCTTAATTTATGTAATATATATTCTAATAAGAAATAAATAAAGTAGCTAGAAAATTTTGGCCACATTATTAGAGAAATGTGACCCCACTAGATTATTAAATTGACTTAAAGACTATAATAAGAAAAACTACAATTTATTTATTTTATTGACAATAACAAGAATATATAAAAGATGTGAGAAATCTATAAAGACCTTAATCTAAAATAAGAATAAATTTACATAGCTATATATAGTAAGTATTTTATATTCTAACATGTGCTGCCCTCCATATGAGTGTATTGAATCTCGGAACCGACATTCTGGCACACAGTAGATGTGAGCTGCCTTGAACATGCGCATGTGGGCTGATAAAATCTCCTCCTCATGCTGCATCGAGGTATCATAGACAATGACTTCGATACGACTTGTTGGAAGCTAGCGTCGGTACTTAGTAATGAAACGTTGAGCAAGTCATGTGGAGCGCTATTGTGCATGACATATGGCATAGTAATGTTCCCTAATAAAAGCAAAGCGCCCCACAGATCATTAATTTTTTTATTTGTTATTCTTATTAAATATAAATGTATGTAGAGATAGACAGGACTCCAATGAATTTCAGCTGGAAAACACTCAGCATACTACCATTTCCACCGCTATTTGTGGTGAAACTGGGCTATTGCGAGTACAACCTTGTTTTTTTTTTTTTTTTTTTTGCTTTCATCTGGGTCTTTATGAACTAATCAACAGATTGGATGTCAAATAAACAGTACAGTGGGCCTTAGGAGGATTTTAATTGTGGATATCCAATCAATATTTTTGTCCTATGGTGTGGTTCACATGAGATTTATATTCCTCTCATTTTTTGGATCGACCCCTAAAATGATCTGAAAAAATAGATGAATGGAATGGATGAAACACATACATCATTGTGGAGCCCACAGAGCACCGACCAGCAGCCACTGGCTGGTGGCAGGGGGAGTAGCCAATCCGTTTCCTCTGAATTTTGGTCCCAGAGCCTGACATCTAAGGGTGACCCTAGTGGGTATAAGTCCAGGCATGCCCACTATAATGACGGGGCACCCTAAGACAGTGGGCAGAGTGAATTAAATTCACACATCATGTGGGTCCCACAATAGGCCAGTACCATCACAAGCCGTGACGGTACCAGTACCATATGACCGCAACCCCTTTCAGCATCATGATTCATCAGATCATGAATAGCAGCCCAACATACTTATGCAAGGCCATAATTTCGTGATCCAGACTATATATGGTCAGCTCATCTTATCTAGAGATGCTCAAACTATCCAATGAATTAAAAGATCCTAGCCTCCCAATCTTCCCCTTTCTCTGGACCATGAACCAATTGTACCTTTGGCTATTGCAGTAAAAAATAAAAAAAAAAAAAAAAAAAAAAAAAAGAGAAGAAAAAATCTTTCGTAAAAGTGTATTTGGCCGATTGGAGGGTAAGAATCAAGGGCTCCATACCAACTAAAGCATCACGACACGTTCACGTCACAATCAGCATTTTCCTGTAGCTCTATAAGCAATCAGATCGATAGAGAAACAGACAGTTGGCCATACAGAGAGAAAGATATATATCAGCTCTATTATTGAAAAACTCAGAAAATCTCAAAAAAACATTTATCTGAGTTTCTCGATTCGTCCAATCAGATTTTCAAGTCGAGTTTTCAAAATTTGAAATTTGAAACAATGAGATAGATTAAGGTAACGCTGCCCATCCAATGTATCTAACTAGAAAAATGCTACTAAAAACAAATAGGAGCGGGCCGTCACTCACGTTAGCATTCCATGTGCTTGAATGGAAAATGTGATACATGCACATGGCATGTGTCATGGTGTGCCCCATGTAGTAAGCAGTTACTTAATGCATGTCAATCCAAATTTTTAAAAAAGAAAATCTCTCTCTCTTTTTTTTTAAAATTTTTTTTTTTTTTAATTAGTTATTATAGTGCTCTCAAATGTTTGTGTGGAAACCTTCCTACAAATATGGTTGCACCGTGCTTCTCGGTCATGCCTTCACTTATCTAGACCGTCTATCAGATCCAGTCAACTCTTCTTCCGCTGCTATGCAAAAATCAGAGGAATTGATAATTTTAAAATCTTTGACTAGGCATATTTTCTATATACAATCTTGGTCATCCATTTTTAGCATGTCATTGACTAAATGGTCTGGATCATTCCAACAATATGATTTTTCTAGGGTAGCCTACTAAGAGTGGGCTGGACCTAATGGACGTTTCAGATAGGGTGTGAATGCCGATGAGTTCAAATGCAACTATGTGCATGGGAAAGGTTCCTATGCACTTACTCGATCATTGCTCTGCGGTAATTCATTTTGAATGGGTATTTGCATGTGGTTGGTACCTCATTGTAAGCATCCGCTGTCACATGTACTTGCGGTTTTAGGAATGAAAGGGGCATCCGACCTTTCAAAATGTTTCTTTGTGACGAAAATACCCTTGGCGATAACATTCCACTTCAAGATAATTACTGTATATTATTGTTATTTTCTTGCCCGGTGAAAAAAATAAAATAAAATAATACTTTGAGAATCAAGGAACTTCGAGAAAGTGAATGACTGAAGTGGGGCTGATACATCGTAAAGTGAGCAGTGTACTAACGTACGCGGATTTCCTTCCACAGCCAGTTCCTACACTCGTGAGGGTGCGGCCTATCGTGATATTTGTGAGAAATCCGGAAACGCATTATGTTGGGCTCCAGTAAGTTCTCAACATTTGACATTTAATTCTCACCTTTTCCTGTCGTGTGGCCCACATGACTCTTGAATCTGCCTGATTTTTGGAGTCATGTCCTATTATGAGGTTGAGAAACTAATGAACGGAGTGAATTTCTCACAGGCATCTCAGTGGTCCCCACATAGCTTCCGACCACCCTGAAACCAGGCACACCGGCAATCCGCGTCCTAGTGCAAGTGGGGCCAATGTCTAGGTGTAAGATCGTATCCCTGTGATCAGTAGTCCACAAATAGATGGTTAAAAAAGAATATAATTCAACCCGTCTGGGAAAACATACACATGTTGGAAGCTACTATATTTGAGTCCGTTATCCATCATCACCATCAATCTCATTACTTTAACGGTTCTGATCACGTAACCAAGGCCAGCTTTTACCAAATAGATGCAGCAGGACAATAATAATCAGGGTCCTGTAATTTATCTTTGATTAAATGACCATAAACGCCTACAGTTAAAAGCGCCTGTTTCATAAGAATAGTGTCGGTGGGTAATTCCCAGTATATTCCAACACGAGAAATACCCAAAAATATACAAACTCTCATCACATTTCTTAAGCCTTGTAGGCCAGGATACTTTACTAGTTACAACACCTACTGTAAGAAGAGTCTGCAACAGCCAAGCTTTGTGGGCCCACTATGATATGCATGCAACATAAATTCTATTCATCAGTTGTGAAAACTCATGTTAGGATTTGATCCCAAAAGTCAGTCGGACCCATAGCAAAATGGGAAATGGCAAAAATATGGTACTAGACATGTACATTTTAAAACCGGTATCTATGGTCAGAAAATGTTTAATACGGTTTGGACTAAAAACAGGAATGATAAAAAATAATACGCATGTACTTATTAATAAAGTGGATATAGGTCATTTTAATTAAAATAATTAGAAGTTCTATATGCATTTAACGATCTCATTTATACATAGTTAAATGGTGTTCTATAGCTTTCTTATATATATATATATATATATATATATATATATATATATATATATATATATATATATATATATATATATATATATATAGGAAAAACGCTCACCTATGAACCAGTTCGTGTTGATGACCCATCATATATGAATTTTTTGACGGTTCATGAAGAAAGAACCTCATTCCATATGAATTTTTACTTTGATCCGAAACTTTGGTGGACCGTGAAAAATGTAAACAACTTCTTTCCTTGATTTTAATTTCTCTTTGCTATACGGTATGGATAAAAGTTTTAGATAAAAGTAAAACTTGGTCCTGGGGGTTTTCACTAGGTGTTGCTACAGTTTAGATTTTGGATCAAGATCACGTATGATGGGTTCTCAAAAAGTTCGTACGTAGTACGTACGAACTGGTTTGCAGGTAAGCGCCTCTCTCTCTCTCTCTCTCTCTCTCTCTCTCTCTCTCTCTCTATATATATATATATATATATATATATATATATATATTTTTTTTCTTCAAACAATTTTCATATGAATTTATGTTTCTTTTAATTTCTTTACCTTCTACTCGATTTTATTGATGGGTGGTGGCCACTAGTTTCTATTTTTTAAACTACCCCAAAAGTTTTCTTTTGAATTAAATATTAGAATTGAGGTAGGGACAGTAGTGTACTTGAATTGTGTAACAATGTTGCTATCTTTAAAGTGATATTTATTTCTATGGACAATTAAATTAGTTTGCAAGAGGGCTACCGACAAATCCGCCTCCGGAAAAATCAAGTTGCCTCTCAATCATGAGAATACTGTTCTTCAACTTGCAAAATTAAAATGAACACCCACCGAATACTCACACTTATCTACTAAGGTTTGTTCGTTTGTTTGCTTGTTTGATTTTTTTTTTTTTTTTTTTTTTTTTTTTGTGTGTGTGTGTGTGTGTGTGTGTGTGTGGATGCACATACAATATTTTGGGGCTCTTGGATGTGTCTATTTAGCCAACTTGAATATGCACACACTCTTGCATTAACATGTCCTTTCATGGTATCTTTTTATTTGATCAAGACTTTTCGAAGCATTTGAATTTCAATTTTCTTCTATTAACTGCCTATCAATTGTTACTTATAAGCACCACTTGAATATCCAATGGCGCCTACGATTGAATCCCACAAATAATTTACTTATTTTGAAAAATTCACAACATTAAATGCGTTTTGTTGGGAAAAAAGTGATTAATTTAATTAGCTTAAAGAAACTATTTCTTTTGCCTATCTTTCAAAATATACATAGTTATAATCGTTTAATCAATTATACTAGGCATTGTGATATGTGGCACACAAATAAATGGTTAAAAGAATATAAAGCAATTGTTTGGGAAGAAGTATGCATGCTGGAGAAGAGTTCTTTTAGTGTGCTATCTTATCTTGACAAGTATCAAATTTCTTATTGGAAAGATAGAATTTACTAGCTTTTGGTATAACTCCTGGTTAGAAAACGACAACCTTGCTACTTGGTTTGGTAGGAATGTGGTCTATGGTCAAGACATTTGTCTTCGGAAAAATACCAAGGTTAATTTTCTCATTCAAAATGAAAATTGGATACTTTTTCCTACTTCTTCGGGAGATCTTGCTCAGATTATAAATGAAATTAAAGAGATTAAGATTTATAAGTTTGATAATGAAATCATCCAGATGCCGGATATTGTTGACAAGCTTTCTTTCACATCCATCCTAGTTGCTTGTCGTGCCTCTTCTCATCCGTGGTATGAATTGTTTTGGGAAAAAAGGCCTTATCTCGAAGCATTCTTTTTACGCTTAGTTTGATCAGTCAGGTAATCATAGAAGCACACAAAGACAAAATAAGCAAAGTACACACAATCGCACAACCAAGTCCAAACAAGAACAATGCAAATTTTACATGAAAAAACCCATGTTGAAAAAAACCACCGCACAAAGCGACAAGTAATGCACTATGAAAGAAAAAATTACAAGAGATAGAATCTTACCAATTCGAACAAGCCTCTTATCTACTCCACAAACCTTAGCTATGCTATTGAACCCCTTAGGAATGAATTAGAAAGTCCCAAAACACCCTCTCTCTTACCAAATCCCAGTTACACCTGATATATAAAGTATCACAACAGGAATAGGAAACAGATCCCGCACTTTTGCAACTCTATTCACGTGCTCGATGAGACCTTTGATGGCATCAACATCCCATCGAAGACCTCGATGGACATCAAGTAGCACCACTAAAATGTTCCAGCAACCAATATGGATTTTTTCGATGGAATTGAGCACATGTCGATGGCATTGAGTAGTCTGTTGATGGCATCGACAAACCCTGTTATTGAAAGTGATGGGTTTTTTTGACCCGTTGTCCTTTCGCAACTGGGATGCGCAAAGTCCTTTTGCAACTAGGATGAGCAAGTCCTTTCGCAACTAGGATGCAGAAAGGAGTTTCCTAAACTATAAAAAGGGGTCCCTAGGATTTTTCTATGTATATTGTGTTGATGAGAAAAATACAAGAGGCCTATCAAAGGTGAGAGAGAGGGAGAAAGAGAGAGAGGAAGCTTATAGAAGGGAGGTTCTGCTCGGGGAGGTTTTTCTACTTTGCAATTTATATCTCAGCGCTTCTATGTCCTCATAATCGGTTAGATCTCTTCGTTTTCTCTATTTCTCTTATTGTTCATCCACTCCTGCGTGAGTGAAGAAGGTTGTAAACGTTCTACTTCATAGTGAATTGTTGATCTGGACGAGGTCCCGTGGTTTTTACCTCTTTGAGGGTTTTCCACGTAAAAATCTCTTGTGTGGTGTATGATTGATGCATTGATTATTTTCATTGCTTTATTATCCATAATTCTGGTTTGTTTTGGAGGGCTAGATCCTAAGGTTTTGTGCAAGGCCCCCAACAAAGTCGTATCAGAGCTAAGTTCATTGAATGGGTAGGATCGGTTTGGAATTATGGAAGGTGGCTCAAGGATGATCAGCCTCAATGGTTCTAACTGGACCATATGGAAGGCTGAGATGGAGGACTTGCTTTATTGCAAGGACCTATATTCTCCAATCTCAGGCATATCAGCAAAATCCAAGGATATGACTAATGATGATTGGAAGAAGATGGATCGAAAGGCGGTGGGGTTTATTAGACAATGGTTGGACGATTCTGTGTTCCACCATGTGTCTATAGAAACCTCAGCCGAAAGCCTATGGCTAAAATTACAAGGGCTGTATGAGAGGAAGACAACCGGTAATAAGATATTTCTGATAAGGCGACTTGTAAATCTCAAGTTCAAGGATGGTGGTTCTGTGGCCGAGCATATGAATGAGGTTAGTAATATAGTGAACCAACTCACCTCTATGAAGATGGTCTGGATGATGAATTTGAGCTTTACTATTGCTTAGTTCATTGCACGACGGTTGGGAGACATTGGTGGTGTCTCTAAGTAACTCCGTGCGAGTGACGGAAAGATATCCATGGAACAGGTAACCAGTTGTCTCTTCAATGAGGAGACAAGGAGGAAGTCTCAGGGGTCTACTCAGCAAGAGGCTCTTGTGACGCAGGAATGGGGGAGAGGAAAGAACAGGAAGGGCGGGAAGGCCCGAGATAAATTAAGAGGTAAGTCGAGTAACAGAAAAGAGGTTGAATCTGGAATTGTGGCAAGAAGGGCCACTACAAGCATGAATGTCGTGGTGGTAAGAAAACGACAAGAAAGGAAAAGGGAAGGAAGAGATCTGATTCCACTGCGGTCGCTTCAGATGGCGACATGGTAGTTATTCTTTCTACAGATCACGATGTATGTCTCACGGCTACGAGTCAGGGCACCGACTGGGTGATAGATTCGGGAGCTTCTTTTCATGCGACTCCACACAGGGACTCCTTCACAAGCTACAAGTCAAGTGACTATGGGACTGTGAAGATGGGAAATTCTGGCGTATCAAAGATCGTGGGAGTCGGTGATATTTGTGTGAAAACTGATGTGGGCTGCACATTAGTTCTCAGGAACATGAGGCATATCCCAGACCTTCGCCTCAACTTGATGTCGACGGGAAGGTTGGATGATGATGGTTATGAAAGCCGGTTTGCTGGTGGGCGATGGAAGCTCATCAAGGGTTCATTGATCGTGGCTAGAGGAAAGAAGTGTTGCACCCTGTACAAGGCAAGTGTTAGTATGTGCAAGGGTGGGTTGAACGCAGCGAAAGATTCGGCTATTGACATGTGGCATAGGCGTCTAGGCCACATGAGTGAAAAAGGGCTTCAGCTACTAGCGAGGAAGCAACTCCTTCCAAACGTGACAAGTATGCCTCTCAAAACCTGTCTTGATTGTTTATCAGGGAAACATCATAGAGTTTCATTCATTAAAACTGCTTCTCATGTTAATAAAGTGCATGCATTAAATTTGGTTTATTCTGATGTTTGTGGTCCTATGAGGACAAAAACCTTGGGTGGGGCATTGTATTTTGTCACTTTTATAGATGATGCATCTAGGAGGGTTTGGGTTTATGCTTTGAAATCCAAGGACGATGTCTTTGGTGTGTTTAAGTTATTTCATGCTATGGTCGAGAGAGAGACAGGTAGACCATTGAAGTGCATCCGCACTGACAATGGTGGTGAATACATTGGCGACTTTCACGAGTACTGCAAGTCCCAGGGTATACGGCATGAACAGACGGTTCCCAAGACCCCCCAGCATAATGGTGTAGCTGAGCGAATGAATCGCACCATTGTTGAGAGAATTAGATGCATGTTATCCCATGCGAAGTTGCCCAAGACGTTCTGGGGAGAAGCAATGCGCACAACGGTGTATTTGGTAAATAGGTCTCCATCAGCCCCGTTGAATGGAGAAGTACCTGAGAAGGTGTTGACTGGACAGGATCCATCATACAGTCATCTCAGGGTGTTTGGATGCAGGGCATCCGTTCACGTAACAAAGGACGAGAGGTCTAAGCTCGATATGAAGATCAGGCAGTGTGTGTTCTTAAGGTACGGTGATGAAAAATTCGGTTACAGGTTATGGGATCCGACCGAGAAAAAGCTCGTCAGGAGCAGAGATGTGGTTTTCTTTGAAGATCAGTGTATCGAAGACATTGGTAAGCCAGAGAAGAACCAGCCTAGTTCAGGTGAGCTAGAGGACATGGATCCGATTACTCCTCCCGTGGTGCCTGATGACGGGGAGTACAGCAAGGTGCAGAGGACGAGAGAGTTCCTTCAGAAGATGGACCAAGGGAGCAGCCCCCACTTGATCCACCTGTTGAGCCACAGGTGAGGAGGTCATCTAGGGACAGACAGCCGTCCAAGAGGTACTCGCCGCATGAGTATATTATACTAACCGATGGAGGAGAGCCAGAAGATTATTCTGAGGCCCTAGCCGACGAGCATAAGGGGGAGTGGTTGAAAGCTATGCAAGAGGAGATGGAATCCTTGCATAAGAACCACACCTATGACATGGTGAAATTGCCTAAGGGCAAGAAAGCTCTGAGCAACAAGTGGGTGTTCAGAAAGAAGATTGAGCAGAAGAATTCATAGACGAGGTTCAAGGCTAGACTTGTGGTGAAAGGGTTTGGTCAGAGCAAAGGCATAGACTTTGAGGAGATATTCTCACCAGTGGTGAAGATGACATCCATACGAGTGTTGCTTAGGTTGGCGGCTAGCATGGATCTGGAGATAGAGCAGTTAGATGTTAAAACTGCCTTTCTCCATAGTGACCTGGAAGAAGAGATCTACATGCACCAACCAGAGGGGTTCGAAGTCAAGGGCAAGGAGCATATGGTGTGTAGGCTGAGGAAGAGCTTGTATGGGCTGAAACAAGCTCCACGGCAATGGTACAAGAAGTTCGACTCATTTATGTTGAAACATGGGTATGACAGAACGAAGTCAGACTACTGTGTATTCACGCGTAAGTTCTCAGACGGTGATTTCTTAGTTCTGCTGTTATATGTTGATGACATGCTCATCATGGGAAAAGACATCAAGAAGATTGTGGTGAAGCAGGAGTTGGGCAAGTCTTTTGCGATGAAAGACTTGGGCCGGCTAGACAGATCCTAGGAATGGAGATAACCCACAGCGAAGCAAAGAAGAAGCTCTACATTGTCACAAGCGGTATATTGAGAAAGTCCTAGAGCGGTTCAATATGAATGCAAATGGGCTACCATCGATACTCCACTAGATGGTCACTTCAGATTGAGCGACAGGCAGTGTCCCAAGACGAAGGCAGAGGTGGAAGAGATACAGAAAATACCCTACGCGTCAGCTGTAGGAAGTTTGATGTATGCTATGGTGTGTACACGCCCAGACATAGTATATGCAGTTGGTGTTGTCAGCCGGTATCTTGCCAATCCTGGCAAAGAATATTGGGCAGCGGTGAAATAGATACTACGGTATCTAAGAGGCTCATCCAGGTTGAGCCTATGCTATGGTGACAGAAAACCTGTGTTAGAGGGCTACACAGATGCAGATATGGCAGGTGACATTGACTCCAGGAAGTCTACATCGGGGTTCATGTTCACATTTACAGGGGGAGTGGTTTCTTGGCAGAGTAAGTTACAGAAGGTTGTAGCATTGTCAACTACAGAAGCCGAGTACATTGCAGTCACAGAGGCATGTAAAGAGATGCTTTGGATGAAGAGGTTCCTACAGGATGCGCAAAGTCCTGTAGGAACTAGGATGAGCAAGTCCTTTCGCAACTAGGATGCGCAAGTCCTTTCGCAATTAGGATGCGGAAAGGAGTTTCCTAAAACTATAAAAAGGGGTCCCTAGGATTTTTTTATGTATATTGTGTTGATGAGAAAAATACAAGAGGGCTATCAAAGGTGAGAGAGAGGGAGAAAGAGAGAGGAAGCTTATAGAAGGGAGGTTCTGCTCGGGGAGGTTTTTCTACTTTGCAATTTATATCTCAGCGCTTCTATGTCCTCATAATCGGTTAGATCTCTTCGTTTTCTCTATTTCTCTTATTGTTCATCCACTCCTGTGTGAGTGAAGAAGGTTGTAAACGTTCTACTTCATAGTGGATTGTTGATCTGGACGAGGTCCCATGGTTTTTACCTCTTTGAGGGTTTTCCATGTAAAAATCTCTTGTGTGGTGTGTGATTGATGCATTGATTATTTTCATTGCTTTATTATCCATAATTCTGGTTTGTTCTGGAGGGCTAGATCCTAAGGTTTTGTGCAAGGCCCCCAACAGAAAGATTTAAGACATGAACAACAATTTCCATTATTTCTTCAATCTTCATGCATCATAGCTCATTATCATCATCTCTAATTCACCTTCCATCATAACTCTACCATTGCTTCTTGAGCACACTCCATCTTCCATTTATGCATTCGCCAAGCCTAAAGAAGTTGGACAAAACTTGAACTTATCTATGGGAACCACTTTCGTAAATGTGTTAGCTGGATTCATGCTTGTGTGAATCTTCTCTAGAGTCACGCCTCCTTCTTCAAGTTCCTATTGAATAAAATGATAACACGCATTAATATGTTTAATACGTGAGTGATAAACAAAATTCTTAGCTAAATTGATCACGCTTTCGCTGTCACAATTAAATGGCACGACTTCCAGCTGAAGCCCAAGTGATTTATCATTCCTCTAGCCAAACACCTTCCTTGAATGCTTCTATCACTATCATATACTTAGCTTCTGTTATGAAAAGACCCACCATATACTAAAGCTTCGACATCCAACTTATCACTTCACCCACTAGCAATTCCTGGTTTACTACGTTTGTAAAGCCTTGGTCCCTGTAGAGAAATAATTTCCAGTTTACTACGTCAGCAAAGCCTTGGTCCCTTCAGAGACAAGATACCCCACATTGAGAAAGTTGGCTCTGGTGTTGGTAATCTCTTCCCGAAGCCTGCGGCCGTATTTCCAAGCTCATTCAATCGTCGTTCTGACCAGACCACCCACTACGTCAAGTTCTCTAAAAACCTAAAGCTTCAGGTCGGATGACTAAGTGGGCGATTGAATTAAGCGAGTTCGACATAAAATACCAACCACGATTGCGATCAAGGGTCAGGCAGTGATTGACTTTATTGTTGAACTAACATGCTCTCCTGGAAAAGATTCAACCACTGGCCGACCTATAACTAGCCTACTTAGGCCAGAACTCCCCTCAGAACCGTTCGACTCCCAAATAGTACCCGACCCTCCCAAATGGAAGCTCTACATTGATGGCTCATCCAATTCTAAAGTAGGCGGGGCCGGGATAGTCCTGGAGACTCCTGACCATATGTGCATACAGTATGCCTTGAGATTTGGATTTCAACCCTCCAACAATACTGCGGAATATGAGGCCTTGCCAGTTGGACTCAAATTGGTGGCAAACATGGGAGCTCAACACCTTGAAGTTTTTAGCGACTCACAATTGGTTGTCAACCAAATAGCCGATGCTTATCAAGCTAAGAAGGAACGCATGAAAGCCTACCTCCAAAGAGTCAAAGAATTAATCGGCAAGTTTTAGAAATGTAGGGTCGCCCTGATTCTACATGTCGAGAACTCAAAAGTTGACATGTTGGCGAAGCTCGCTATGGCAGACTAAGATCAAATCTCGAGGTCCATCCCGATCGAATTCCTAACCGGACTGAGCATCAATGAAGCTGAGCTCATCGCCGTGCTTCCAGTTAGCTCGGAGTCAACCTAGATGGATCCGATCATCAAATACCTTCAGAAAGGAGAGCTACTCGAAGATCGAATGGAAGCACATCGGATGAAAATCAAAACTGCCCAATATACCATACTCAACGGTATACTCTATAAAAAAGGATTCTACCTTCCCTACCTGAGATGTGTCTGACCAGAAGAAGCAGAATATATTCTAAGAGAGATCCACGAAAGAATCTGCGGTAACCACTTTGGGGGACAAGCTCTAGCATACAAAGTCCTTCGACAGGGTTACTACTGGCCGACCATCCAGCATGCCGCACAGAAGCTCGTCTAGAGATGTGATAAATGTCAAAGATTCACCAGTATACCTCAGCAATGGTCGGGCCATGGCCATTTGCCCAGTGGGGAATCGATATTATTGGATTGCTCCCCATGGGTAAAGGTCAGACCAAGTTCGTCGTCGTGGCCGTCAACTATTTCACCAAATGGGCAGAAGCGGAGCCATTATCAAGGATAACCAAGCAAAAGATCACGAACTTTGTTTGGAAAAATATCATATACAGGTTCAGTATCCCTTAGACTATCATTTCGACAACGGGAAACAGTTCGATAACAAACAGTACCAGGAGATGTGTAAGAACCTCAAAATTCATAATGTTTACTCTTCCCCATGACATCCACAAGCGAACGGGTAGGTCGAAGCAGTTAATAAGATCATCAAGTATCATCTCCATACCAAGCTCGAGGATTCTAAAGGAACGTGGGCCGAAGAACTCTTGAAAGTCTTTTGGCGTACTAAACTACTACCCGAACAGCTACTGGAGAGACCCCTTTCGCCTTGACATATGGAGCAGAGGTAGTCACTCCCATAGAAATTGGACTACATACATCCTGAACAGATTCATTCAACGAACATGCTAATACCGAGCTTATGTCCCTCAATATCGACCTCCTCGAAGAGCAAAGGGAACTAGCTCGGACTCGGACTATCGTTTGCCAATAGTAGGTATTATGCTTTTATAATATACGGGTGAAGGTCAAAAGATTTCAAGTCAGAGACTTGGTTCTTTGGAGAAAGTTCCAGAATACCAAAGAGATAGGATCAGGAACCTTAGGTCCAAACTGGGAAGGACCCTATGTGGTGTCTAGCACAAGCCAACCTGGTTCATATCGACTAGAGGACCTAGCTGGACAACTGCTCCCACACCCGTAGAACACTGAACATTTAAAGATTTATTACCCTTGAATTGGGTCGGTACGACATTTAGTATATATTATTCAATTCTGAGTTGCATTAATAAAGCTACAACACGATTATCCGATCAATTCCCGACTAAGATCTAATGTCTGGGAGACATAGATCTGATCAACGACCGACCAAGGTCCGATCAAAGACTGAACCAAGTCCAAACTAACTAGTTTAGATAGTTCCAGCAATTCTGCGGACGATATTCAACCGACATCCAAGCTATAACTTAGGCTCAGACTGACACTCTCATATGAAGTAAAAAACGACATACTTAGTTTAGAAATTCGGAATTTAAAACAAAAGTATTTTCATTGACAAAGGCCCAAGGGCATGATTACATCAGTAATAACCCAAAAAAATATATGAATACCGATCTACAAAGGGCTAAGTATAGAAAACAAAAAAAAAGGCACAGGCAAAGTGCGCTTAAAGTGCTTGAAGCTGAAAAAGGCTCGGGCGAAGTGTGCTTGAAGTGCTTGAAGATGATAAAGGAGAAGCAAAATAGGATGAAGGAAATACTGCTTTGTAAAAGCCGAGCATTAGGCCTCAGAAGGTTGCTCGAGAGTCACCTCTGGAGCCGCCTCAGGAGTCACTTCATCACCCGACCCATCGGAGCTCGACTCTGGCTTGTCAAAAGCGGAGAGATCAAGCTCTGGGAAGGATTCCTTCATCGCCCTCAGGCACTCGGTATAACCTTGTCGAAAGAGGTTATCCCTCTCGTCCAGGAACACCTGAACATTACGAACTCCTGGGTTGCCTCCTTCCGAGCTATGGTGATTGCAACCTTGGTCTCCTTCCTCAGCTTCTCCAGCTTCACCTCGGTCTCGACAAGTCGAGCGTGACACTCATCATGCAAGTCCTTGGCTTCCTCCAGCAACACAATTACCTCGTCCTTCTCAGCAAAACATGCCTTAAGAGCCGTCTTTGCATCCCGCAGCTCGACTTCGGAATAAGCCACCTGTTGCTCGGCCACCTTCGCCCGAGTCTGCATCCGAGCGAATTCGGCACACTTCCTCAATAAGTACAGGGCGAACTAAAATAAGAAAAAAAATAAGGTGAAAATGAGCAACCATAAGAAAAGCGAAATTCGAATCAATTTCAGATGAGATACTTACCCCAAGAAGAGTCGTCGACACGTGTCAGAGGAGCATGTCCATAGGAGAGCCAAATAAAGCGACATACTCCTACTCAACCGTGTGGTGCTCTACCCATGGGAGGATCTCCTCCATGGACTGGCGAAGGACTCCTCACCTCTCTTTTGCCTCCACCCCTCCGCAGGAAGCTCGACAGGAGCAAAGCTTTCGGGAGCTATTGGTCCCGCTACTCCATAGGAGGTTTCCACCTCCATGCCCTCATCCTCGACCTCTAGGACGACCGAGCAAGAGGGCCCGACCTTCCCCTTAGCCTTAGAGGAGGTCTTCTTCTTCTTCTTCTCTGGCGCCGCCATTTCGTCTCCCCAGGGGGGGAACCTTTGAGGGAGGACGGAGGAGAGGCTGAGCTTTAGGCATCTCTGTGATGACATACGAGCGACATGTCAGAAAAATTCTCAAAAATTTCTAAAAAGGAGAGCTTAACAGTCCTGGGGGGGGGGGGGTGAATAGGACTATGCCAAATAAAAAAATTAAAGCGCAGAAATAATAAATAAATTTAAAATCTCAATCGCACTAGTATTGAAAAATTGATTCAAACCAGTTCGTAGTAAAACCTACACCCAAAACAAAGTTTAGGTAGGACAACCTTATTTCATGAATATTTGTAAGAATCAAGATCTCAAACCAAATAAGAGAAAGTAAATCTATGTATTACAAACATTCACCACTTTTGCATAAAAGAAATTACAAAGTTCTCCACAAATGCAAAAAGAAAAACATTCACCACAAACACCAAGAATTATAGTGGTTCGATGTGTACAACAACTGTTCTCAAATAGCCACACCTACTCCACTCCCAAGAGTACTAACCTCGTAATCTCGTCTTTCACTATGAACAAGGTTTTCACAGGGTCACCTTAAAACCTGATACAATTGTAATTTTAACGGGCTATCACAAACAAAAAAACTTCTTTCTGAGATTTTCAGGCTATCTCAGACAAAACCTCTAATGAAATTTTTTGGCTATCTCATAAAAAACCAAATATAGAAAATAAAATGATACTTATCTTCACCGAAGAAGATGCTATAGCCATATATCGCTTTTCTTGAATGACGAATGTTTGATGTTCAGTCCAATAGAAAAGGTCAAGGGTTCTAGTTGATTTTAATTAAATTTAAACCCAAAGGCTACTTGCATTAATTCCCTCAAATCTCAATAAGAGTAAACACTCTTTTTAAAATTAGAATGACAGAGTTTTGAGATAAAAGAATTAATGAAAAAGCTATAAAATAAATTTATAAATACCGCTTGATAGCTTGACAATAAATGAGGCTTGTCTCTTTCTTGAATAAGGGCTTTGATAGGCTTAAGTTGTATTTTTGAATTGAGAAAGAACCTCTATTTATAGTTAGAAAATTTGTTCCTTCGACTGGTCTAAGGCAGTTTTCGACTAGTCGAAGCACCAGATTCAGATCTTTGACTGGTCGAAGAGCTTATTCGACTGGTAGAGGGTGACCTTCGACTAGTCGAACAAGCAGAATCCGACTTGATTTTAGTTGCTGCATTTCGATTCGAGGAACCTTCGACTGGTCAAAGGGGGTCATTCGACTAATCGAAAATGCAACATAATTTCTTTTACACTTCTGCTGTTTCTTGGACTAGTCAAGAAATTTCTTAGATTGGTCGAAGCAAAACTTAGACAAGTCGAAACTCAGTCAATTATAAGTATATAATCCGAATTTAAATATGTTTTGAAAGCCCATAAACCTAAGGTATTTCTAGGGTTTAAAATACCTATATGTACTGAACTTCATAGGATTAGAAACTTAAAATTTTCAAAGGAGCTTGATCTTCCACTAATTGATCCATTAGTAAGAGTTAAACTTGTCTATGAAGCTTGATCTTCTACTAGTTGATTAATTAGTAAGAATTGAACTTGTCGATGAAGCTTAATCTTCTACTAGCATTTTCAGTAGAACTTGAACTTATACTTGAAGGTGAACTTTCCATCTTGATCCACGAGACTTGAACTTTAGCTTGACTTCAACTTGAACATAAGCTAGACTTCAACTTGAACATAAGCTTGTCTTTAACTTGAAGAACACTATGCTAAGTTGTTTTGACAAGAAGAAATTTGACAAACCAGGTGTAACATATACTTTAAACATAATAACACTTAAAATTTCTAAGTCATAAAGCTCGGCTAAAGATCTTACTAAAGCTCTTATCACTAAAGGCGGAATCTAAGCCTGTTTTAAGAAGTAGCTCGGGCTAAAGAAGTACTATCCAAGACCTCTTCCCTTCCTTGAGCGCCTGCAAATCATGGATCCAAGCTAAGGATCTGCTGCTAAGCAAAGAAGGATGTTTGGGTGTAACTACAACAAAAGATACATGAGACAAAGGTCAGGTGTTAGTAAATACCGACCAATCAAAGCACAATTACTACAATGGTAACCTGGATCGGAGAAAGCCCAGGGAACAATGGGAGTCGATTCTGGCTCAGCTATCTCCCAGCACTTGGAGGCCCAGAACCATTTGTCTCTCCAATTTTTGTTGGAGGATAGAGGGTTGGTTATAAGAGCCCTGCCAGTCTTCCGCCAAGCAGAGAAGTAGTACCAGCCAGATTGGAGATGGTTCGGCTTCAACTGGTATAAGTGAAGGAAATCATCCACAGATAGCTCAGGCTAGTCTAGCTCGGCCCAGAGGACTGCATAACCGAATAAAGCTCTCCATTCTTTCAGGATCATCTGTCCCGGGGCCAAGCCAAGGCCAGCTAGCAAACGCCTGACTATTCCCTACAGAGGTACGGTAATTCTTACCCTAACATTCGATTGGTGTCTCTTTTCTGGAAACTCTACTCTATAAAAAGACCCTGTTCTTGACTTAGGCATCAGAGAGTCCCCTGCACTAGCCAGGGTTTCCTTTGTTTGTTTCTTTCAGGTGTGCAGGTATAAGAGGATCAGCCGCAGAGGGTCTGCTGGAAAATTGCATCAACAAAGAACATATATAATTCTTTTTTTTTCTTGGCTTGATAATACTTTTTAAAATTAAATTTTAGGTGTTCAAGTTTAAGTGCCTAGTTATGACATGAAGAAGATCATTACAATTTCCTCGGACTCCACCTGGAAGTTGTTCCTTGAAGAGAGCCACTAAAAGTTTGTGATATGGAGTTCAAGCTTCTATCTTTGTCATTTTCTCATTATGTAGGACGATTGTTGCCAAGCTTGTGGATATTCCTATTTTTAGGTAGTTAGCCAAGGGGTGAGTTTCTCTCTTTAGAGTGGGGTGGGGGCATTTTTTTTCTCTTTATTTCTTTATTTCTTTATTTCTTTATTTCTGTTTTCTTCTCTTGCAATGAGGCTTTGACTTCTTCACTTTCTATAATTCTTGAACTTTAGCCATTGATTGATAGTAAGAGAGTATTTTTCTTGTAAGGAAAATGCCTCATATTACCATATTTAAGTCTACTCTGCTAGAGTATTAATCATCCACCATGAATTCCATTATTTTAATAGTTCTGACCATGTAACCAGGGTGCAACATTTACGAAATAAAAGTTTAAGAATAATATTAATTAGTGTTGGGGGCCTTGAACAAAACCTTAGGATCTAGCCCTCCAGAACAAACCAAAATTATGGATAAGAAAGCAATGAAAAACATTTAATGCATCAATCACATACCACATAAGAGATTTTTATGTGGAAAACCCTCAAAGAGGTAAAAACCACGGGACCTTGTCCAGATCAACAATCCATTATGAAGTAGAATGTTACAAACTTCTTCACTCACGCAGGAGTGGATAAACAATAAGAGAAATAGAGAAAACGGAGAGATCTAACTGATTACGAGGACATAGAAGCGCTGAGATATAGATTGCATAGTAGATAACCTCCACGAGCAGAACCTCCCTTCTATAGGCTTCCTTTCTCTCTTTCTCTCTTTCTCTCACCTTTGATATCCCTAAACCCTTTAACAAATCCCTTATAAAGCTTCAGGAAACCCTCTTGTCATGCCTGGAAAATTCTAAGAACTCCTATTTATAGTTTTAGGAAACTCCCTTCCGCATCCTAGTTGCAAAAGGACTTGCGACACGAAATCCGGGCAGAATCGCGGAACGAATCTGCATAACCTCGATTGGTCGAACCGAGTCCACAACCGGTCGAGAGCCACTTTCGACCGGTCGAGCACCTCCTTCGACTGGTCGAGCACCCCAGAGAAAAATAGTCCACAGTCACTAGACTTTGAGTCGTGCCACGACTCGACTCTTTCGACTGGTCGAAACTAGCCTTCGACCGGTCGAGCAGGGCTCACGACCGATCGACGACGGGTAAAAAAAACCCATCAAATCTCCCCCTTTTGACCCAGGAGGGATCCACCTTCTTCAAGCTAGCCAGGTTTCTACAAACCTCAAACTTGCCCTTGAGCAAAGCCTTGGTCATCATATCTGACCATTATCGTCCATGTGGACCTTCTCAAGTTGTAACACCTTTTGTTCCAAAGTATCCCTGATCTAGTGATACCGAATCTATATGTGCTTTGACTTGGAATGCTGACTTGGATTCTTGCTCAAGTGTATAGTACTTTGACTATCGCAATAGACCACGTGCTCCTTCTGCTTTAGGCTAAGTTCCTGTAAGAACCTTTTCATCTAAAGCATCTCTTTACATGCTTCTATGACTGCAATATACTCAGCCTCTGTCGTCGATAATGCTACGACCTTCTATAGCTTGCTCTGCTAAGAAACTGCTTCCCCTGCAAACGTGAACATGAACCTCGATGCAAATTTCCTGGAGTCTATGTCACCTGCCATATCTGCATCTGTGTAGCCCTCTAATACAGGTTTACCCTCACCATAGCGTAGGCTCAACCTGCATGAGCCTCTTAGATACCGCAGTATCCACTTCACCGCTGCCTAATGTTCTTTGCCAGGATTGACAAGATACCGGTTGACAACACCAACCGCATATGCTATGTCTGGATGTGTACGTACCATAGCATACATCAAACTTCGTATCGTTGACGCGTAGGGTATCTTCTGCATCTTTTCCACCTCTGCTTTAGTCTTGGGATACTGCCTGTCGCTCAATCTGAAGTGACCATCCAGTGGAGTACTAACCGGCTTCGCTGCATTCATATTGAACCGCTCTAGGACTTTCTCAATATACCGCTCTTGTCATGGCCCAGAGCTTTCTCACGCTTCATCACGGGTTATCTCCATTCCTAGGATCTGTTTAGCCGAGCCCAAGTCTTTCATCGCAAAAGACTTGCCCAACTCTTGTTTCAGCCTGTCGATCTTCTTGATGTCTTTTCCCATGATGAGCATATCATCAATGTATAATAACAGAACTAAGAAATCACCATATGAGAACTTGCGCGTGAACACACAGTAGTCCGACTCTGTTCTGTCATACACATGTTTCAACATAAACAGTCGAACTTCTTGTATCATTGCCGTGGAGCTTGTTTTAGCCCATACAAGCTCTTCCTCATCCTACACACCATATATTCTTTGCCCTTGACTTCGAACCCCTCTGGTTGGTGCATGTAGATCTCTTCTTCCAGGTCACCATGGAGAAAGGCAGTTTTAACATCTAACTGCTCTATCTCTAGATCCATACTAGCCGCCAACCCAAGCAATACCCGTATGGATGTTATCTTCACCACTGGTGAGAATATCTCCTCGAAGTCTATGCCTTTCCTCTAACCAAACCCTTTCACCACAAGTCTGGCCTTGAACCTCGTCTGTGAATTCTTCTGCTCAATCTTCTTTCTGAACCCCACTTGTTGCTTAGAGCTTTCTTGCCCTTAGGCAATTTCACCATATCATAGGTGTGGTTCTTATGTAAGGATTCCATCTCCTCTTGCATAACTTTCAACCACTCCCCCTTATGCTCGTCGGTTAGGGCCTCAGAATAATCTTCTGGCTCTCCCCCATCAGTCAGCATAATGTACTCATGTGGAAAGTACCTCTTGGACGGCTGTCTGTCCCTAGATGACTTCCTCACCTGTGGCTCAACAGGTGATCAAGTGGGGGCTACTCCCCTGGTCCATCTTCTGAAGGAACTCCCTCGTCCTCTGCACCTTACTGTACTCCCCTGTCATCAGGCACCACGGAAGGAGTAACCGGATCTATGTTCTCTAGCTCACCTGAACTAGGCTGGTTCTTCTCTGACTTACCAATGTCTTCTATACACTGATCTTCAAAGAAAACCACATCTTTGCTCCTGACGAGCTTCCTCTCGGTCGGATCCCACAATTTGTAACCGAAATTTTCATCACCGTACCTTAAGAACACACACAGCCTGATCTTCATATCGAGCTTGAACCTCTCGTCCTTTGGTACGTGAACGGATGCCCTGTATCTAAACACCCTGAGATGACTGTACGATGGATCATATCCAGTTCACACCTTCTCAGGTACTTCTCCATTCAACGGGGCTGATGAAGACCTGTTTATCAAATACACTGCCGTGTGCATTGCTTCTCCCCAGAACGTCTTGGGTAATTTCGCATGAGATAACATGGATCTGATTCTCTCAACAATGGTGCGATTCATTCGCTCAGCTACACCATTATGCTGGGGGGTCTTGGGAACCGTCTGTTCATGCCGTATACCCAGGGACTTGCAGTACTCATGAAAGTCGCCAATGTATTCACCACCATTGTTAGTGCGGATGCACTTCAATGGTCTACCTGTCTCTCTCTTGACCATAGCATGAAACAATTTAAACACACCAAAGACCTCATCCTTGGATTTCAAAGCATAAACTCAAACCCTCCTAGATGCATCATCTATAAAAGTAATAAAATACGATGCCCCACTCAAGGTTTTTGTCCTCATAGGACCACAAACATCAGAATAAACCAAATCTAATGTATGCACTTTATTGACATGAGAAACAGATTTAACAAATGAAACTCTATATTGTTTCCCTGATAAACCATCAAGAAAGGTTTTGAGAGGTGTACCTGTCACGTCTGGAAGGAGCCGCTTCTTTACTAGTACCTGAAGCCCTTTTTCACTCATGTGGCCTAGACACTTGTGCCACATGTCAGTAGATGAATCTTCCGCTGCGTTCAACCCACCCTTGCACATACTGACACTTGCCTTGTAAAGGGTGCAACACTTCTTTCCTCTGGCCACGATTAACGAACCCTTGATGAGCTTCCATCGCCTACCAGCAAACCGGCTTTCATAGCCATCATCATCTAACCTTCCCGTCGACATCAAGTTGAGGTGAAGGTCTGGGATATGCGTCATATCCTTGAGAACCAATGTGCAGGCCACATTAATTTTCACACAAATATCACCGACTCCCACGATTTTTGATACGCCAGAATTTCCCATCTTCACAGTCCCATAGTCACTTGACTTGTAGCTTGTAAAGGAGTCCCTACGTGGAGTCGCATGAAAAGAAGCTCCCGAGTCTATCACTCAATCGGTGTCCTGACTCGTAGCTGTGAGACGTACATCATGATCTGAAGAAAGAATAACTACAACGTCGCCATCTGAAGCAACCACCGTGGAATCTGATTCATCTTCCTTCCCTTTTTCTTTCTTGTTGTTTTTCTTACCATGACATTCATGCTTGTAGTGGCCTTTTTTGCCACAATTCCAGCAATCAACATCTTTTCTGTTACTCGACTTGCCTCTTGATTTATCTCGGTCCTTCCCGCCCTTCCTGTTCTTTTCTCTCCCTCGTTACTGTGTCACAAGGGCCTCTTGCTGAGTAGACCCCTGTGACTTCCTCCTTGTCTCTTCATTGAAGAGACAGCTAGTTACCTGTTCCATGGATATCTTTCCATCTAGCGCAGAGTTACTTAAAGACACCACCAATGTCTCCCAACTGTCAGGCAATGAACTAAGCAATAGTAAAGCCTGCACTTCATCATCCAGGACCATCTTCATAGAGGTGAGTTGGTTCACTATATTGCTGACCTCATTCATGTGCTCGGCCACAGAACCACCATCCTTGAACTTGAGATTCACAAGTCACCTTATTAGAAAATTTTTATTAACGGATATCTTCCTCTCATACAGCCCTTGTAATTTCAGCCATAGGCTAGAGGCTGAGGTTTCTGTAGATACATGGTGGAACACTGAATCATCCAACCATTGTCTAACAAACCCCACTTCCTTTTGGTCCATCTTCTTCCAATCATCATCAGTCATATCCTTGAATTTTGCTGATATGCCTAAAATTGGAGAATATAAGTCCTTGCAATAAAGCAAGTCCTCCATCTTAGCCTTCCATATGGTCCAGTTAGAACCATTGAGGCTGATCATCCTTGATGAGTCACCTTCCATAATTCAAAACCGATCCTACCCGTTTAATGAACTTAGCTTTGATACCACTTTGTTAGGGGCCTTGCACAAAACCTTAGGATCTAGCCCTCCAGAACAAACTAGAATTATGGATAATAAAACAATGAAAAACATTCAATGCATCAATCACACACCACACAAGAGATTTTTACGTGGAAAACCCTCAAAGAGGTAAAAACCACGGGATCTCGTCCAGATCAACAATTCACTATGAAGTAGAATGTTACAAACTTCTTCACTCATGCAAGAGTGGATAAACAATAATAGAAGTAGAGAAAACGGAGAGATCTAACCGATTACGAGGACATATAAGCGCTGAGATATAGATTGCACAGTAGATAACCTCCACAAGCAGAACCTCCCTTCTATAGGCTTCCTCTCTCTCTTTCTCTCTTTCTCTCACCTTTGATAGCCCTAAACCTTTAACAAATCCCTTATAAAGCTTTAGGAAACCCTCTTGTCATGCCTAGAAAATCCTAGAAACTCCTATTTATAGTTTTAGGAAACTCCCTTCCGCATCCCAGTTGCGAAAGGACTTGCGACACGAAATCCGGGCAAAATTGCGAAATGAATCTGTGTAACCTCGACCGGTCAAACTGAGTCCACGACCGGTCGAGAGCCACCTTCGATCAGTCGAACACCTCCTTCGACTGGTCGAGCACCCTGGAGAAAAATAGTTTATAGCCGCTGGACTTTGAGTCGTGCCACAACTCGACTCCTTCGACTGGTTGAAACTAGCTTTCAACCGGTTGAGCAGAGCTCACGACCGGTCGAGCAGAGCTCACGACCAGCCTTCGACCGGTCCAGTAGAGCTCACAACCGGTCCACAATGGGTAAAGAAAAAACCCATCAATTAGAGCCATGTAATTTATCTTTGAGTAACTGACCAAAAGCACTGTAACGTGAAAAAGCATATATTTTGTAAGAATGAGCGTCGGCTAGTTGTTCTCGATATATTCCAACATGAGACAATGCCGAGATATTTACAAAATCTCGTCGCGTTTCTTACACCCGTTCGACTTTAAAATAAAGCCCTGTAAGAGCTGCACATGTAGTATGCGTGCATGCAGCCATGGACCAGAATACTTCACTTGTCACAACACAAGTGGTAGAAAGAGTACGCAACAACCAAGCTTTATGGGCCCACCGCGACGTGCGTGCAACATTCACTCTGTTCATCAATAGCGAAACTTCATGTTAGGATTGATACCAAAAGTCAATCGAACCCGTAGATATCAAAACCAAAACTGGCAAATATACAATATAGAAAGTGTTCATTTTTAAATTGGTATCTCGTAATAAGAAATATCGTAAAAAAATGGATAAAAATTGAAAACACCCAAAATTTCAAAGAATGAAAAGTTCAAAACTGAAAATGGCAAAATCACGGTATAGAAGATGTTCATTTTTAAATCGGTCTCTAGCAATAAGAAATATGGCAAAAAAAAAATGATGAAAACTGAAAACGGAAATAACTTCAAAGAATGAAAAGTTCAGATTTAATATAGTTTGGACTAAAAACAAAGTCAAAAGAAACAATTATGCATTATATGTGTATATATTACACAAATGAAGTGAAGGTCGAAAAAATTTAATTAAAATAATTTGAATTTCTATATATATTAAGAAACAATAACACATGTACCTCTTTCAAATCCTCTTTTCTTCAGGTATTCTTTATAAAAATTAATCTACTTCTATCAAAATTTTCACTGTCTACTCAATTTTATTGATGGGTGGCAACCACTAATTTTGGTTTTTTAAACGGTCCCCCAAAAGTTCCTTTTTTTTTTTTTTTTTTTCCAACTAAATGTTAGAATTGAAGTACGGCAAATAGTAGTAAGCTTGAATTGTGTAACAATGTTGCTGTCTTTAAAGTGATATTTGCCCCTATCAGTAGCTAAACTAGTTCACAAAAGAGTCACGAGCAAATCCATTTTTAGGATAAACCAAGTTATCTCTAAATCACAAGATTGTCCTTTGACTTGTAGCAAAATAAAAAAGAACACCGACTGAGTATCCACAACACTTATCTACTCGGACTATAAAAAAAGATTTTATAATCAACACTTATCTACTTGGACTAAAAGAAGATTTTATAAAAAACACAATTTGATTAAACACTAACCAATTTTGCTGAAAAACACAGCTTGGTCATATACTACCTTTGGAGAGCTTATTTAATCAAGTAGAGAGAAGTTTTAATGGAGAATACGTGGCTTTGACATAGTAAGTTGAGGTAATTCCATGATGATATAGGTGGCTTTTTTATAATGTATTTTGAGGCTCTCGAATGTATATATTCAGTCAACCTGATATACACACACCCTTTCATTAATGGCCGGTTCGTGTCCACTAAATAAGTTACTTTTTAACTAAAGTTAAGAAATTAAGGTTTTTATTATTATTACTATTTTTTATTTTATTTTTTTAGTTTGATAAACATAAAGCTATTTCATCCTCTTAAGTTTTTTTTTTAGTAACTTTAACTTTTAACTTTCTCTCTCTCTCTCTCTCTCTCTCTCTCTCTCTCTCTTTCTCTCTCTCTCTCTCTCTCTCTCTCTCTCTCTCTCATGGTCCATATCATAGGAGGCCCCACATGGACAATCCACATCGAAGGTAGGGGGCCTATACGATGGACAATCCACATCAAAGGTGAGCTTCACATGATAGGCAACGAACATTGAAGTTGGCCCCAAATGATCGATGGCCCACATTGAGGTGGCCCCACATGATGGACAATCCACATCAAAGGTCGAACTCTAATGATTAATGGCTCACATCCAAGGTGAGCCCCGTATGATTGGCAACTGACATTGAAGGTGGAGCCCACACGATGGACAATCAACATTAAGGCTAGCTCCACATGATGGTCAATTAATAATGGTTAGCCTTATATGATGGATGATCCACATCAATGTGGGCCCCCAAATGATGGACAATCCACATCAAAGGTCAGCCCTAATGACGAGTGTCCTATATCCAAGGTGAGCCCGGCATAATGGATGATACACATGAATAATAGGTGTTTACTTGCCTTCAAGTGCAGAGGTTCGTAAGTAATATCCTGTGAATATAGGGTCTATCCCACAGGAAGATGATTTATGAGAATAAGAAAATTAAATGCAAAACTAAGGGAAACTGACCTATAAGAATTCTAATTAATGGACGTAATGATTTTGAAGATTTTGTTTTTAAATGAAATTTAATTAAATTAAAAATAACACCTAAGCTTCAAAGTTCCACACATAGGTTAATAACCCATAAATCATAATGATTTTGATAACACAATTAGGATCTGATCATTATGGTCGGCCTAATCAGAAAATAAAACAGTTTAAATCTTTTTAATAAATGACATGAGAGGTTAGAGAATCATGAATTTGCACCATTAACATATATTCTCAAGCGCCACTGATTGTAAGCATTCAATATCCATGAGATAATGAATCAAACAATGTAACAGGTTGAAAATATCTCCCATCTAGGAATCTAATGATTCAGGTTACGCCTATCCATCAATATGGATCTCATACGATGGAAACATATGAATCTCACATGATGTCACGCCCCGAACTCGGAAACCGGGCTCACAAAATTCCCCATCGCCGAATCCGGCGCCGACAGCCTCTGTAGTACCTCATTCTCGGCTCCTGGCACCCATATCCCAGGTTCCAATCCTGGGAGGCTACATGGAGGATTTCAAATAATCAATTTGATTCGTAATGAGCATAACCATGTAAAACCCACGAACAATAACCACAAGAACACCATCACAAAATCCACTATGATCAAAAACTTTAAGTACAAGGCGTATGAAAGAGGAAATACAATATACTGAAAGTAACAAAACTCCAAAAGCTCGGCTGCACACTCCAACTGCTGCGAGTCTACGGTTGCGTTCTGGCGTCACCTGCACGCATCAATCGTGTATAAGCTTATGGAAAGCTTAGAGGGTGGTGTAAGTGTGTGCGCAATATGAGTGTGCTCAGAATGCAAGGTCAGAGTAATGCGAAAATATGCTGATGAGTACATGAATGCAATCAGCCGTACCAAGGCTATGTGGTGCAAGATATGAATGCTATCGGCTATGTCAAGACCATGCGATGTAAGATTCAACTCAAGTATGCCAAACCTCATCATATATCAGTACAGTTCTCATTCAGGATAATCATCGGGGTTTAGTACACTCCAAATGGCACTGTCGCTCTCCTAACCGCACAGTCCAAGTGAGTGTAAGAAACCTCACTATTCGCCTAGCCAATAGTCTACCAATACCTATCCGGCACGTCGATAGCGGATCCATTCACGAGCTGGTCAAACTCAGTCTAGTATTGCCCCCTACCCTCCGGCGAGTAAGGTCACACCCCTTTCCAACCGACCATGACACAGTGGGAGACGCGTCCTCCTGGTATTTGGCCCTTATGCGCTCATATATCTACTCGGTCTCGACGTTGGAGTCATCCTCTGGTACCATCGGGTTTAAGGATTTTCACCTAGGGACATCTATGGCGCCTGTATGCTAGAACCAAACATTTTCGGTATCCAATCCAGCCACTCACGATGTGTCTGTGGAGGCTATGGCCCTGATGGCGCTAGGGCATACAATAACTACAATCACACAATGTAAGTGCATGAGTCACACTACCAGTCATGCAATAGTCCTGCGTATATCATGTACCCATGTAGGGCAACTCCGCCTATTAGGGAGCTCTTAAACATTCTGCTCGAAGGCATATGCTATGATCAGACACTCCTCATCTCAAGCATACATATGATGCGTATGATCATGAATCATGGGGCGACACTATACTTATGATATGATAATGGGCTTTGCTCAAAACGAAGATGGGCCCAAACGGCCTGCAGAATACAAATATGGGTCCATCAGTGTGCCTTAGGGAGAGTGACAATGCAGACATTTAACCGACGTCATCCTTACAATGTGGGCATCCAACCATCATTGTTCCCAAGGCATTTCCCACTATAAACATCGTTATATACACCACGGAGTATTACACATTGCAATGGACATAACCGTACCCCATTGGACCTTAAGTACATCAATTGGGCAATATCATATGGGCCGTATATTTACCAAGTGGGCTATATCAATGAGCCTTACCTACATTGCAATGGGCCATAAATCATGGGCCTTGCATTCATCACAAAGGGCCTTACAACAAGGGCCTTATACAAATCTAAGTGGGCCTCAACAACGGGCCACGACTACATCAAGATAGGCCTCAACAATGGGCCTTATACACATCAAGGTGGGCCTTAACAATGGGCCACCAAAAATGTTTATTTTCCATTCAAACTATAAATAAGGTCCCATGGGTCTAGGGCCCATTGTGATGTTTATTTTCAATCCGACCTATTCATAAGGTCACGTGGACCTTGGGTAGGGCCCACTAGAGTGTTTATTTGCCATTCAAACTGTTCGTAAGAACAAGTGGGCCAGGGCCCACCATAATATTTATTTTCCATCCAAACCATTCGTAAGGTCACGTGGGCCAGGGGGGCCCACTGTATTGTTTATTTGCCACCCATCCTATTCATAAGGTCACGCGGACCAGGGAGGGGGCAGGGACCCACCGTAATGTCTATTTGCCATTCACCCTGTTGATTCGCTCACACGGTCAGGGGCCCACTGGGATGTGGTTCACAAATCCAGCCCACCCATTATGTGTGTCCCACCTGGCTGACCGTTCAGACCAAGTTTTAGCTGCATCCAAAATTTCAGGTAGGCCCCACCAAGCGATTTTATATGTTTTAGGCATGTCTTCACATGATTTTAGATGGTATGCCCCACCTGAGTTCCGTATACGGCTGATTTTTGGGGATGCCCTATATTCAAAGGGGACCCATCAAATGCCCGATGCGGATGTTTGAAATGCATCATGGTGGGGCCCACAGCTGGGCCGTGAGGCCCACCGCCTGCTCGCTAAGCCAGCAGCGCATGCTGTCGTCTGTCGAGCAAGGCTCGTCGTGAGTGTTAAGCTTGCCTTTTCTCTCTTTTTTTTTTTTTTAAATAGAGAATTTTGGGGGTTTTTCCTGGGTGGGGCCTGCATCAGGGAAATCCATCCCGTCCACTCGCTCCCATGGCTTGAGACAAGTCAAATGAGCCCAATATCCAACTTGTTTCGACATAAAAATAATTAAAGTGGATTTTAAACGGTGAAAATCCCTATTTTTAAAGGAATGGCCCGCCTGTTAATCAGATTGGCCTCATTTTTGGGCTCAACGCCTAAAATGAGCTAAGGAGTGGAATAGACGGCTTGGATTAAGAACATACATCAAGGCGGGGCTTACACAAGTGGCCTGCCAATTTTTATTTTTTTTTGTTCTTTCAAACTGATAATTCTGTTTTCCCTTCACTGATGTCCAGCGTCCCAGACGCTGGACGATTTTGGATATAACACATATTAAGGTTGGCCCCACGTGGATGTGGCCCACCCATAAAAATCTAATATTTGTGCCTTCCCATCACCATCAGGTGGGACCCATATGGGTTGGATGGCCATAGGGTCCACTTGATGGACGGTTTAGATTCCACATGCACATGTGGGCCACAAAATAATGAAAGGAAGGGAGAGAGAGAGAGAGAGAGAGAGAGAGAGAGAGAGAGAGAGAGAGAGAGAGAGAGAGAGAGAGAGAGAGAGAGAGAGGAACACACGTGCATGGAGGGCTCCGCCACTATGAGCCCTCCCATCCATATCTCCAATCATACATCAAACGGGTCCCACTACATGTGGGCCCACCGATCAAAATCAATGGTGAAGGTCCTTTCTCGACCCCAATGAAAGGTCTAGATGACCCTAGTTATGCAAGAAAAATAAACATCATGGTGGGGTCCATGGAGAATGACCCCATCTTGGAATGATCTTGAAATCAAGGTGGGCCATTGGCCACATTTAGGGTCCAAAATGAGATCCATACCATCGATCGATAGGCCTCACTTGGCCCATCATCAAAATAAGAAATCTACACCTATAGAAGCACCCACCATCCGATCCTCTTGGTCTGTTTGAAAGCCGACCTCCTTGCGCTTCACTTTGATGGTGGGAGATGAAGATTCAAGGGCTAAGATGGAAGATTTTGGGATGAAAAGTGGGCCATACTACTCACTTCTCTTTTTCTCTCCTTGGAAAAAAATGTGGACGTGTGAGGCTTATGGGTTGCTTGGAATTTGAATTTTGTGAAAGAGAGAGAGATATGGTGGTTGAGAGAAGTGATGGGTGATGGATATGAAATGTACTTGACATGTGTAAGAGAGAGGGTGAGAAAGAGTTGACTTGTGATGTTGCTTGACTTGTGGAGAAAAAAAGCATGGGTTTCTTTATACTTGACATAAAGTGCTTGATTTGATTGATTTGACATGTCGTAGAGATTCTCTTGAAGTGCGCAACACGCGGTGTTTCTCTTGAACTGAACGCAAGCCGACATCTTCTAGCTTGGGTATCGGATCGGTGCTCGAGTCGCGGCGTTGGAACCGCGGCAACGGCGCGGTCGCCAAGGTATAGGTTTCGGGTCGAGCCGACTTTGGCATGCAAGTCTCGTCTTAGGATCGTGCGCAACGTTGGCTTTAGGTCGAGGATTGCCGGAATTCGACCGGAAGGATCGCGGAAGCCTTCAGAATAGTACGAACTAGGATACAGGTCTTACACATGAAGATTAAAAACCTAAACCTACATAATTGATAACATGCATACACCAGAAAAACAATCAATCATCATAACTTATGAATCATTAAACCCATGTGTTTCCCTTCTAGCTTGAGCTAGAGAGAACTAAAAAGATATAATTAAATTATAAAATAGAAAAGCAATAAGAAAGCAAAAAAGAAAAATAAAGATATAAAAACTTGTAATGAAAAATAATTTTTAAAACTATGAAACTTGAGAGCTCTCTAAAAACCCTAGATATACTCTCTAAAAAACCTTCGATATTGCCCTTGAATGCTCTAAAAAATAATGCTTAGGAATGCCCTGGGAAGCCCTGTTTATAAGTAGGGAACTCTCTCTTTCAAACCGACTTAAAAAATCCAATAACCGCCTCAAACTTTTTCACTCTGCGTAGGCTCCTCATTACACTACACGATTTCGGTAGCACCGAAGTTGTATCTGAAGTTGCTGAAATTGTATGTGCAAAGTACTTAGGTAGCAGTAGGTAGCACCGAAGTTGCTACTGAAGTTGACTTCAATGACACTGAATTAAATTGTTTTCTTACTGGACTGTTTTGTGCATTTTAGGTAGCTATCGAAATTGGCTTAGGTAGTACCGAAATTGCCTGTTTTTCTGCTGTTTAACTTGTGCTTTCGCCAATCTTTTCTCCATATTTGTACTTGGTTTCCTTGGATCTTTGGTATGAGAATTCTCCATTCTTGGTCTCCTAAGATCCCTCATTTGCCTTGGTGATTCTCGAGCACTGGATCTATGCTTTTAACATTCTTTTTAATTTAAGCTCTCAGATTCACCTTGCAACACAAACATGTATAAAATAGAACATTAAGTAGTATCGTATTCATAAAACCAAGATATAAATGAGAAAAAATATGCAATATTTGAGTCTCAAAACACCCCCCAACTAGCATTTTGCTAGTCCCCAACAAAATAAGCGAAGGAAAATTTCAAATAAAGAATAAAAACTAATTCAAAACAAAAACAAAAATTCTAACTAAACCACTTTCCCAGGTAATCTTGATTGCATTTAACATATGCAATAAGCCTTTAAACCTCTAAGTTTCCCCTAGTAGATGAGTTATAGTCTCGTGAGGGTTTCCAGAAATGTTACCCACAAACATTAAAAACATGTAAAATAATTCAAAACTCATAAATTTATACAATTATGCTTCCTTTCATCATATGAATTCCGAAACAAAGCAACACTTGTCCTAAGTCTGAAGTTAGTTAGAATCTCGATTTCCTAATCCATTACATCCTTGAGTTCAGATACCTAATCAAAATTTAAAATAGTTATGATCCAATATATTTAAGTGCTTGGTGACACTAGTCTAACTTTGATAAATATACATGTTCTCTATCCTAACTCCTTTCAATCATCTTAAGAATATGAAATCTCTAGTTATCTCATTTCCTTCACGCCCTTTCTTCTTTTATCATTATATCCTCATTATTATAGACCACCTTTAGATGAAGATTTCCATCAAGTTTGCTTCATAACCTAAGGTATTATAATTGTAACGGTAACGACACTGGATACTTTGGTATCCTTACTCCGGATTACTGACACATTTGTTATGGTCAATACATTCATAAAATTTTCTTTTTCCATCACTTTTTTTTTCTTCAATATTCTCTCTTTTAAGCATATGCCATTGGTACTAGTTCATTCAACCTTGTTTGAATCAAAATTTGTTATTCTGGTTCACATATCATATTAATCACTTAGCTAGCTAGGGAGCATTGTGAATTCAGTACATCAAATTACAACTCGCTCTAAACTAGTGATTAAATAATCGAACTCAAGCCTATAATTTTCAATTATCAGAATTTTGACTGCTATCAACATAGACTAAGTATTAACTTTGTCTTTAGAATTCGCATAATATCATGTTCACATTCTTGTATAAAAAAAATTATTTTAAAATTTTTGAAAAAAATAGACTCTATTATTCCTAAAATATAAACTCACATGGATGACTATCTACACCTTCCATCTTAAAATCTACATTGTCCCCAATGTAATGATACATATAATGCAGAAAATATGAGAACAACAAAAATAAAAGAAAGGATGGATAGTACCCGCCATGAAGAACTCACTTGCAAGCTGACACTAAAAAGTGAATATTATACAAATCCTATACAATTGCTCTGTCAAACTAGGAGCATCAATCCGAATATTCTGGCTCATAAAGTAGGATGAACTCCTCTCTCAAATGAAAGTTTTCCATATAAGGCTTTAATCTTTGACCATTAACCTTATACGCATTGCCATTACGTGGATTCTCAATTTTAATAGCCCCATGAGTATATACATTCTTCACAATGAAGGGGCCCATCCATCTTGATCTTAACTTTCCCGGAAAGAACTGAAGACGGGAATTGTATAATAAGACCTTTTGCTGAGGTTCAAAATTCTTTCTCAGGATGTTTTTATTATGGAAAGCTTTAGTCCTCTCTTTGTAGATTTTAGAGTTTTCATAGGAGTCTCTCCTCAGCTCATCTAATTCATTCAACTCTAATTTTCTTTGTCCACTTGTTTGGTCTATGTCAAAGTTTAATTTCTTTATAGCTCAGTATGCTCTGTGTTCTGTTCACTCCCCAAGTATAGGGTTGTGATGTAGTAATAAACTCGGTAAGACCGAGGTCGAATCCACAGGGACTGAAACCTGTACGCTTTCTAAAAATAACCAGATCTTAGAACTAGGCTAAGATGAAATCTAAACCAATTATGATTTGAGGAATAATGGTGAAATATTTAATCTAAAACTTTAGGAAAAATCAAGAGAAGGAAAACTAGGGATTCGAGAGGATCCACTTGTAGAGATGGGAGATCTTATGCCTGTATTACAATTTAGGAAATTAAGAATTGCGCTTTAATGTAATTTTGATAAGATGAAAGGTATATGAATTAGAATGGATTCCATCACCAAACCATGCCCAGGAGACAAAGCAAACAAACAATTAAATTAAACTAATTACCAATCAATGTATGAAGGTTAGGAAGGGTACAGACATCCAACCATGCCCAGGGAGACGATGGTGAACAACATGGGGCTTCCGACGTCATAAACATAAAAGAAAAAGAACATGCTCAAAGCCATTGCATGGACCCATTGTAATTTGACAAAGAAGACCATTAAAGATCGAAAACATTCCCTTAATAAAATTAAATCAAAATCGAGATCGGAGTCTTAAACAAAGGCACAAGCAAAGAGACCTCCCATCACGCTTCTAAGCTTCACCTCTTAGCCCTAGCTAAGAGGTTTAGCCACACATGAATGGGCTAGCTCTTAAACAAAAGAAAATAAAAAATAAAAATAAAAAGAAAAAGAAAAGAAAAGAAATCTACTCCCTCATCTCCTTGTCTTCTCTCTCTCTTTGTCTTCTCTCTCTCCTTGTCTTCCTCTCCTTTCCTCAGTAGTGAGTACCTTCCCTTTTATAGAGCCAAGCATCCGTCAAGTCGGTGTTCAAGGAGTTCAACTCAGTGGGAGTCGAAAACTCCTGTTTCGCTAAAGAAATCCTACGCAAGTAGGTGATTTGTGGGCCCATTATCGATATCAAACACGAAATCCACTCCATTCATTCTACTCGTGGCGGAAAATAACCGAGAAGTAGTATTTTTTCTTGAGTTTAATGAGGCCCACCATCTCAAAGCAGTTTCCACCGTCCATCGCTTTTGTGCTAAAATTTTTCGATAACTTGCATGGAAGGAGATGGACACTCAGCGTAGGTTTTACCCTATCTCCGGACTTAATGGGACGGTTCGGATCATTGATCCGAGCCATCGATGGGACCCACAACGAAGAACCGGCGTCGGTTCTCGCGGGACGCCGCTAAAAAGCTCCTTCGCAAACGCTGCTGACGAGTTCGGTGGGCCCCACTTTGATGTTTGTGATGAAATCCAATCCGTCTGTTGGAATCAACAGGAAAAACCGGTCAGACATGACCTTTTCCTTTTATTTCCGTGTGGCCCACAGAGAATTTCAACTCAGCCGTCCGTTCTTCGTTTTGACGGTAGAAAACTGATCTCCGACGTTTTCTCCAATCCGAACGACTAGGCACGGGTCTCTTGCCCCAGAGATGAATGAACGGGTCTGGATTGTCCGTTTGGACAATGAGTGGGGCCCACAACTCAAAACGGACAAATCGCGTCCGTCGTCCATTGTCTCGCACTTGGCGAGAAGAATCGGGTCGGCGCCAATTGACCGGGCGACCGGTCCGGTTGCACTTCTTTGATGCATTTGTGCACATACCCCATGTACATGCGTTGTACATGCGGGGTCCATAGTGATGGTCGTGCGAAATCTGTACCGTCCATCCTTTTCCCCATCCGCTTTAAGACGCTGACAACGAATTTGAAGGATATCTGGATATCAGGCGGGCCCTAGATGAGTGATTTGTGGGCTGATCTATCCGTTGGGCTGCTTCCACAAGGATCCAACGGCCAAAATTCAACGTGTACGGTTAATTCATGGTCCTGAAGCCATGTATGGGGTTTTGAGCCAAGCGGATGGTGGGAACACTGTGATCTTGCATTCTGGACCAATTTCGGGCCACCTGAGCTTCAGTTTCTCGATTTTCTCGGGTCTTTGGCATGTAATTCTGTTGATCTCCGTACCCTGGGGTCCGTTCCTTGCTCTGGTAAATTCTGAGCGTCAAATACACACTTTTAATACCCAAGTTCAGTTTAAGCTCCTAAATACATCCTGCATCGAAAACACAATTAAATTAACCCGTTTAAACAATATCATGCTCTTAAATCCAGGTAATAAATAGGGTCTAATATGCAATATTCGACCCTCAACATGTTCCAATTCCACAGGCAAGTGGCAAGCCTTCCCATACACTAATCTGTATAGGAACATTCCAATCGAGGTCTTATAAGCAGTCTTATAACCCCATAAAACATCGGATAGTCTGAGGGACCAATCCTTCCTATCTGGCCTTATAGTTTTTTCCAAAATGGGTTTGATTTTCCAATTAGAAATCTCAGCTTGCCCACTCGTTTGTGGGTGGTATGGGGTGCTCACTTTATGCTTGATGCTCTATTTCTTCATCAAAGCCTCAAATGTCCTATTGCAAAAGTGAGACCCACCACTACTAATGATGGCTTTTGGAGTTCCAAATCTAGAAAAAATATTTTCCTTGAGGAATCATATGACTACTTTGTTGTCATTGATCCTGGTTAGAACTGCCTCAATCCACTTAGAAACATAAGCTACACCAACCAATATATAATGAAATCCAAAAGAAGATGAAAATGGGCCCATAAAATCAATACCCCAATAATAACAAATCTCCAATGGTAAAATAGGGAATAAATGCATCATATTGCGCCGGGACACTCTTTTGAATCTTTAACATCTATCACAAGTAACACATAAAGCATGGGTGTATTTAAACATGGTGGGCCAATAGAAACCATACTACGGGATTTTTACATTGTTTTTCTAGTAGAAAAATGGCCACCACATGCTTCCATGTGACAAAAGGAAATAACACTTTGAACTTCATTCTCTGGGACACAACATCTAAAAATTTGATCAATCCCATATTTATATAAATACGGGTCATCCCATAAGAAGTTCCTAACCTTGGTTCAAAACGCTTCCTATCTTGTGACTTCTAATGATATGACATTTTTCCCATCACAAGATAGTTCACTATATCTGCATACTAAGGTAATTTGGAGATTGCAAATAATTGTTTGTCAGGGAAAGTGTCTTGGATATATATCTCCTTAGTGGATCATCTAACACTAATCTGGAAAAGTGATCGGCCACTACGTTCTCTAAGTCAAATTCCTGGAGTAAAAGGATCCATCTCAAAAATCTCGACTTTACATCCTTCTTAGATAACAAATATTTCAAAGCCCAGTGGTTTGTGAAAATGACCACTTTGGATCCCAACAAGTAAGACCTAAACTTATCCAAAGCAAAAACTGTTGTAAGTAACTCCTTTTCAGTTGTTGAATAGTTCACTTGGGCTGAGTTTAGAGTTCTACTCGCATAGTGAATAACGTAGGGTCGTTTATATTTCCTTTGGTCCAAAACTGACCCTATGGCATAATCACTTGCATCTTACATTAATTCAAAAAGAAGTGTCTAATCTGCTGGATGTATGATAAGTGTAGTGGTAAGGGATGATGTAATTTTATTAAAGACACTTGTACACTCATCTGTCCACTTAAATGAGACATCCTTTTGAAGAAGATTAGTCAATGGTCTAGTAGTGACACTAAAGTCCTTGATGAATCTTCTATAGAAACCGGCGTGCCCTAGAAGTGATTTAATATCTCTAATAGTTCAGGGAATAGGTAGATTAACAATAATGTCGAGTTTTGAGCGATCTACATCGATTTCATTTTTGGAGATAACATGGCCCAAAACAATTCCCTTTTGAACCATGAAATGACACTTCTCCCAATTTAAGACAAGGTGCTTCTCTTCACACCTAGATAAGACAAGAGATAAATTGTTGAGACATTCTTCAAAACTACTCGCAAATACAAAGAAGTCAACCATGAAAACCTTAAGAAACTTCCTAATCATATTTGAAAAGATACTTATCATACATCATTGGAAAGTTGCTAGGACGTTACATAATCCAAATGACTTCTGTTTGAAAGCAAACATGCCAAATAGACAAGTGAATGTGGTTTTCTCTTGGTCTTCCAGGGCTATCTCTATTTGATTATGTCCGGAATATCCATCAAAGAAGTTATAGAAGGAGTGATATGCTACCCTCTTTAAAACTTGATCAATGAATGGTAGAGGAAAATGGTCATTCTTTGTGACTGTATTCAATTTTCTATAGTCAATGCAAACATGCCAACCTATGGTGACACGTGTTGGTATGAGTTTATTATTAGAATTTTTCACAATAGTTATTTTAGATTTCTTTGGAACTACTTAGGTTGGACTATCAGATATTGGGTAGATGATTCCCACATCCAATAATTTGATCACCTCATTATTTACAACTTTCATCATGTTTGAATTGAGATGCCTTTGAGGTAGTCTAATTGGTTAGGCGTCCTCATCGAGGTGGATCCAATGGGTGCATATGGAAAGACTTATACCCTTAATGTTAGAAATGGTCCAGCCCAAGGCTCCTTTGTGGTCCCTTAGAACATTCAACAATTTAATCTCTTGATCCTTGTCTAAAAATGAAGAGATCACCAAAGGATAAGTTTCATTTTCACTCAAGTATACATACTTAATCTCATTTGGTAGTGGTTTTAGATCAAGCTTTGGAGTATTGGTTGGTGATGGCAAAGGTTGCAAGTCTTCGATAGATAAGATTTGAGTGCGCGGTCTCCATCGGTACATACCAATGTCATGAGTGGTAGTGCTCTCATTATCATCACAAATTTTAGTAAGCACTTTTTCTAAATCAAAATTTTCTAAGTCCCCAAAAACTTCAACCAATTCCTTAGGTAGGCTAGGTTCCAATCCCTCTTCCTCTATCAAGCAGTACATAAAATTCAACTCACGGATCTTATTATTGTCTATGGGCTGCTTACATAGATTGAAAATATTGAGCTCTAAGGTCATGTTACTAAAAGACAACTTCATCATTCCATTCCTACAATTGATGATTGCATTTGAAGTTGCTAGGAATGGGCAGCCAAAAATAATGGAAACTTGAGCGCTAGTGTTTACACATGGTTCTAGTACAATAAAATCTACGGAAAAGAAGAATTTCTCCACTTGGACTAACACGTCCTCTATAATTTCCCTTGGTACCTTAATGGAGCGGTCAGCAAGTTGGAGTGTAATCGTGATGGTTTAAGATCGGCTAACCCCATTTGTTAGTAAACCGAATAAGGTACTAGGTTGACACTTGCACCTAAATCTAGTCTATGCTTAATTTAGAAATTCCTAATAATACAGGGAATAGTGGGACTTCCCGGGTCTTTGTATTTGGGTTTGACTCTTTTCTGAATGACAATGCTCACTTTTTCAGTGAGGAAGACCTTCTTGTGCACGTTTAATTTCCTTTTCACAGTGCACAAGTCCTTGAGATATTTAGCATATGATGGAATTTGTCTAATGACATCAAGTAGAGGAATATTGACAGTCACCTTTTGGAGCACATCCAACACCTCTTGATATTTCACGGGAACAATCGGGCTCCGAAGTCTAGATGGGAATGGAACTGGAGGCTCATGTGACTTAGTCTCTTTATCCTTTTGTTGTTGCGGCTCTGGAACCATAGTCGGTTCATCATTCTCTTGAGAAGGTGGCTTATCCTCCGGTATTTCTACTGGTTGCATTATCTTGTTATCGACTTCTTTTCTACTTCTGAAGGTAATGATGACTTTAGCTTGTTCATTATGTAGCTCACTTAGATTTACATCTCTAATGAAATGTGTAGGGTTTGGCACAGGTTAAGAAGGAAGTGTGCCTTTTTCCCTAGCATTTAGTTGAGTCTCAATCCTAGCCATGACCATCTTTAATTCCTGATTTGATTGGATTAGAGACTGATTCATTTGAGCTTAAGAGTTCATGAATGTAGTCAATGCATCTTCCACAGATGATCGCTTTGGTAGGGGCACATATGGTGCATTGTTTGGTGCCCCGAAGAAGTTGTTTTGTGGAGGCCCTTGAGGTGCATTGGGCACATTAATTTGTGGTCCACTCCTCCAACTAAGATTAGGATGGTTACGCTAATTTGGATTGTACGTGTTTCCCATTGGTTGCACAACTAGCCTTTGGTAGTTATTTATAGCATTTGCTTGCCCATGCTCATGCATGATATCTTGTACAATTGAGATTGTTGGACAATCCTTTGTATTATGGTCGACACCACCACAAATGCTACAAAAATTACCTAGGAGGTGTTTGCTTTAATCGCATCAACCGTCCTAATTTCCAAGGCTTCGACCTTTCTAGCCAATACAACAAATTCTGTATTAAGGTCGTCTTCCTCTCTTAGGATATACATCCCCACTTTCTCTCTAGGAATGGGTCTAGTTTGGTCCGGTTTAACAGATACATCCAATGTTTGAGTATTCTCTGCTAACATGTATAAAAAATTCCAAGCCTCATTATAATCTTTGTCAAGAAAGGTTCCACCACACATCATCTCTATGAATTGACGGGTTTCTATGGTGACCCCCTTTTGGAACGCATCAATCAAGTGCCATGGTTCATAATCATGATGTGGGCAAGTGAGTAGGTCTTTGAAGTGCTCTTAAGCTTGCAAAAACAGTTCATTCTCCCTTTTGGGAGAACGACATGATTTCCTATTTCGGTGCATTTGTTTTGTGTTCAGGAAAGAATTTAAAAAAAAAAACTCTCTACTTAAAGCTTGCCATGTAGTGATGGTATGAGGTCTTAGAGAGTTGAGCCATGCTTTGGCACTATCCTTTAGAGAAAATGAGAATAACCTAAGTTTGAGTGCATCCCTATTGCCATTGTTTACTTGTAATGTTGCAATTACTTCCTCAAAGTCCTTGAGGTACAAGTAGGAGCTTTCAGAATATAAGCCATGAAATTTAGTAATCAATTGAATCACACCTGGTTTAAAATCAATGTTTCCTATGTGAGCAGAGAACACAATGCAAGCTAGTAAAGTTGATCTCTCAGGGTGTAGATGTTCATGTAAAGTCTATGGTTGGTTTAACACATTCCTATAAACTTCATTCTCATCCTCAAGAGGAGGATTGCGTTGATTTTCTCTGTTTTCGATATTAGTTGGATCTGACAGATTTGGATTTGCATTATTAACTGGGTCTGCCATGAAATCCAAGTGGTGTTGACTACCTCTCCTAAATGAATGAAAGGCCTGTGACTAGTCCACCTTCGGAGGAGAGTCGATTGTTTTGATCCCTACTCCAATGGGACATAAACCATCCACACCACACGACAAAAACCACAACTTCAAATTGAAAGTATGATACTTAGAGTGAAAAATAAAAACTTATCCAATAACCCAGGCGGCAGAGTCGACTATAAGGATTCAAATCACAAAGTAAAATAAATAAAAAGAAAGTAAAACTAATGCAGAAATTAAACTATGCTAATATGGAAAATAGATTCAGCGGATGATCTTTGTGATTAAACAGCAACTGTAGGACAACTATAGCACTTGACTAATAAAATCCCAAGCAGGAGCAACCTTATGTTACAGTTAGTGTTTGAAAGACCCAACTGAATTTACTTTTAAAGTAAAACAGAAAATCTACACAAATTTTGGAGGTTTTAGAAAAGAACTTACCTTAGGTATCTTGTACAGATCTAATTTATCTCCGTCTCCCGGGCAACAATGCAAAAAACTTGTTTGCTTGCCTTCAAGTGTAGATGTTCGTAAGTAATATCCTGTAAATACAGAGTCGATTCCACAGGGAGATGATTTATGAGAATGAAAAAATAAAATGCAAAACTAACCGAGTAAGGGAAACTGACCTATAAGAATTCTAATTAATTGATGCAATAATTTTGAAGATTTGTTTTTAAATAAAATTAAATTAAATTAAAAATAACACCCAAGCTTCAAAGTTCCACACATAGGTTAATAACCCATAAATCATGACGATTTTGATAACACAATTAGGATTTGATTACTATAGTCGGCCTAATTGAAAAATAAAATAGTTCAAATCTTCTTAATAAACGACATGAGAGGTTAGAGAATCATGGATTTGCACCATTAACATATATTCTCAAGCGCCAATGATTGTAAGCATTCAATATCCATGAGATAATGAATCAAACAATATAACATGTTGAAAATATCTCCTATCTAGGAAATCTAATGATCCAGGTTAAGCCTATCCATCAATATGGATCTCACATGAGGATCAAAAACCTAAACCTATATAATTGATAACATGCATACACCATTCATCTCATCATTAAAAATAATCAATCATCATAACTTATGAATCATTAACCCCACATGATGGACAATGTATGTCGGGAGATTGAACAAACTTAAAAGATAAATACTAACCATGCTGGAACCAACTTATTTGCAAAATTAGTAGAAACCAAGATAAGCTACTTGTGACATAAGTAGCTTATCTAAAGTAACTTAGGGCCCAAATGCCTCTTAATAGTCACATCCTTTTATAGTGTTGCTTAATTTAATTACAACTTTCTACTAAGAGACTTTTAATTAAACACCCATTCCTATCCAATGGCCAAGATTGAATTCTATATTTATTTATTTTGAAAAAAATCTACCACATTAAATGTGTTTTATTAAAAAAATATATTTAATTTAGTTGCCCTAAAAATAGATTGCTTTTGCTTATCTTTCAAAATAATACGAATTTTAATAGTTTTTCCTGTATAATTGGAAAAAAAAAATATGGAGTTTAAAATGGAACTTTGCTAAGGTCAGGCTCCACCATAAGAGACCGGATGGATATATACCCAACGTAGAAGCCTTCCTAGACTGCTGGGTTATTTCTACGGCATCTGACCGTTAATGAACAATGCCCCACCAGGAGGAAAAGACATCCCGCAATTCAGTTTGGTAGTAGACCACGCCGAGTTAGTTTTGGAAGTGATACTACATTGTTTACGTGGTGTGGCCCATCTGGGTTTTTTAAGGAGTCTTGGATGCTGAGGATACATGTTTGAACAGTACGTTTGCTTCCTTAAGTGACCCAGACCGTTGGAATGCTGACCCATGTACTAAATATCCTCCTAGGGTCTGTTTGAGACCAACAGATAAGGTTTTTCCTTTTCTTTTTTTTTAAAAAAAAAAAAAAAAAACTTATGGCAATAGATAAGTAAGTTGGGTTTATGATTAATTATAAGTAACTTTATTACTTGAAAGTATTTAATTACTTTAGTTAACTTTTTTAAAAGATTTTTTTAATTTCAATAGTTGCTAAACACAGCCTAGGGAATTGGAAGAGATTAAAAGCCGATAAGTAGGCTGTTTATCAAATTGTGACACAAGTAATTTACACCCAAATCCATAGCTCAACTGGCGGACAGAGATGTCTTGTTTCAACACTTGAGGTCTTGGTACCGATCCGCATTGGGGTGGCTAACATGGAGTGTGTGTACTGACATGGGTGTGTACTAACGAGTTACCCCCATCCTCCCCCCTCCCCCACCCAAAAAAAATAAAAAGTAATTTATCTTAAGCAACTTAAGATCCAAATGGGCCAGATTAAATGTGAACATTTATTTATACACCAGTAGCATTGATGCACATGCGTTGCACGTGTACTACGATGAGTCACTGCCACTTTTTTTTAACGGGCACAGATGCAAAGCAGGAGTGGATGAGTTTGTGTACTGACATGGGTGTGTACTAACAAGCTAACCCCGGATTTAAAAAAAAAAAAAAAAGGAAAAAAGAAAAGAAAGGAGTGGATGAGTTTGGCAACGAGGGACGCGGATTGGCTACTCCCCCTGACACCAGCCCCGGAGCTGGTGGTCGGTGCTCTGTGGGCCCCACCATTATGTACGTGTTTCATCCATTCCGTTCATCCATTTTTAAAGATCATTTTATGTCTTTATCCAAAAAAATGGGAGGGACATAAATCTCAAGTGGATCACACCACAGGAAAAAAAATAGTGAGTGGATATCCATCATTTAAATCCTCCTAAGGCCCGATGTACTGTTTATTTGACATCCAATCCGTTGATTAGGTTATAAAAACCCAGATGAAGGGATAAAACAAATATCAACTTGATCCAATACTTTTATGGCCTCCAAAAAGTTTTTAATGGTCGAAGTTCATTAAACACTATTTCCTGTAATGTGGTCCACTTGAGACTGGGATATATCTCATTTTTGGTATCAAGCCCTAAAATGATCTTTAAAAATGGATGAATGGAATGGATGAAACACATACATCATGGTGGGCCCACAGAGCACCGACCACCAGCTCCGGGGCTGGTGTCAGGGGGAGTAGCCAATCCGCGTCCGGCAACGAGATGCCATTTTCGGACGCGGATTTCCTGCGAAAGCCTTTCGCAGGAAGTTCCTGCGCAAGGATATGGGTGGGGCCCACTACAATGTATGTGGGAAATCCATTCCGTCCATCCGTTTTGAGATCTCATTTTAGGATGTTCAACAAAAAATGAGGTGGATAAGAAGCTCAAGTGGGTCACACGAGAGGGAAAATTAGGGAAAGAAATTTCTACCGTTGAAATCTTCCCAGGCTCCACCTTGATGTTTATATGTTATCTAAACCGTTTATAAGGTCATTGTCAATGGGATGAAGTGAAAAAACCAAAACTATAGACAGATACAATAATTTTTTGGGCATAAGAATGCTTCAACGGTGCTCACTGAATGATCACTGTTTCCTCTCGTGTGTCCCATTTTATTTCTATACATACCTAATTTTTTTATCTCAAGTCCTTAAATAATCTCGAAAAACGGATGGACGGAATGGATTTCTCAAATACATTGTAGTGAGCCCCACCCAGCATCCTTGCGCAGGAACTTCCTGCGAAAGGCTTTCGCAGGAAATTCGCGTCCGCCATTTTCGGATTTCATTGACCGCTGAGAATTACCCAATATATCGACGAGATGTTCTTTGTCGGGAGCAGATTAGGTGCGGCCCCGGCCTTACCCAGGACGGTACGACCCATACCGAGGAGCCCACCTTGATATATGTATTATATATCCACTCTGCCTATCCGTTTTTATAGGTCATTTACCAAAAATTAACTAGATCAAAATCTCAGGTGGACCATACCATGTGAAACAGTCGCTGTTGATATTTAAAAACTAATTTTGGCTACGAAGATTTTGGATCAAGTTGATTTTTATTTTACCCCCTTCAAAGAGGCTTTCTGGACCTTATCAACAGGTTGGATGGCAAATAAAAATTATGAAAATATTACGGTAGTACCTGGGAAGTTTTTAATGGCGGAGCCTTCAACTACTAATGTTTCCCATAGAATGGTCCAGTTGAGGTTTTGATCTACTTCATTTTTTGGTTCATGCCCTGAAATAATCTGGAAAAACGGATAGACGGTATGGATTTAGATTACATAATCAAAGTGGGCCTGATGGTAAGGGCCGCACCGTCTTGGATGAGACCGGGGCCGCACCTCATCGACTGCCTTCTTTGTCTACTGCTCGCTGCCTACGTGGCCGTTTCCGCCAAAGACGGGAGATAATCAATACAGCGTGCGAGCAGTTATGCAGTAATGTACGCCCACCTAGTGGGCCCTACCACATTTTGATATGGGTGGGTAAAGGCCCTGTCTCAGGGCATGATAGGCGGTAGAGCCGGTATAACCGGCGTATGGCAGAACCAACTCTCCACAATACGACTGGCAGGGTAACGAATCAATCTGGTCCGTCCATCTTCTTGCCCCTTACTTTAAATGAATAGTGTTTTCAAACATACAAATTTCTAATTATAAAATTCATCTGAAGCTACCGGATGAAATGAAAATACTTAATGGCCAAACATTCATCAAGGGAAAATGTTGAAATTTGATGGATATGATTGTAATTGGTGCAATTTTTTTAACTCGGCCTTCCATTATAGAGCCTACTTATATGGACGGCCGCGATGGGTACATCTCCCTACCATGTGTAATGTAGAGAGATAGCTCTAACGAGTTCAGGTTCTCCGGTTCTACCCTATCATCTCCATGCCGACACGTACTCTAAGCACGTGGCAGATTATGGTTTGCGATTGCTTAAGATAAGTGGGCCCACGGAACGTACACCCACCAGGTGCCACCTGGTCGACGAAAGCGACGAGGTTAGGCACTTTACTGATTGAAATTGGCACAAGCACGAATCTACTTTGAGCAACTTGGTCTGTGCCACGTGTCTGCAGCGGAATACGGCAAAATTTTCGGAGTAAGTCGGTCCAAACGGGGACGCAGATTGCATACAAACCCCACTCGGTTGGGACGCGGATTGCCCGAGACTCTAGTTACGTAGTAGTTTAGAAGACAAACACCTACACGCTTTACGTATACGTGGCAAAATTTTATGGCCCCACCATAATGCACGTGTTTTATTCATGTTTTCCGTTCATTTTCATTCATTTTGCTGGATAGTTCTGGGTATCAGCTAAAAAATGAGGTAATCCAAAAGCTTAAGGGACCACACCACAAAAACAATGGAGATTGAGCGCTTACCATCAAAAGCTTCTTTGAGCTACATATGATTTGGAACACGCTGTTCTATGTTTTCCCTCCTTCCCATGTCTTAACGATTTTAAATGTCATGGTTGTCCTTGGGAAGGTTTTATCCATGGGTATAGTTATCTCATTGCTTTTTATGATGTGATGTGATGTGACGTGGTCTAATTGAATTTTGGGGCCTTGCACAAAACCTTAGGATCTAGCTTCCCAAATCAAACCAAAATTATGGGATAATAAAGCAATTAAATAAATCAAAGTATAAACTACACCACACAAGAAATTTTTACGTGAAAAATCCTCAAAGAGGTAAAAACTGAAAGTACCCTGGTTTGTCAATTAACGTGAGTGTTGAGTCAGTTAGATTGCAGAGCCCCATAGAAAGATTAATTCAGAGTGTCTGCCTCAACCAGATGTGTACAAGTTTGCCACAGGTAAATCTGAGCCTTACATCCCATATCCCAAAACACCAGGTAAATAAAACCCTTAAAACAAGTTAGAATATTATAGGGTTTTTAAAGTTTAAAAAACTTTTTCAAAATCAGAAAATCTCTAAGTTTTTTTGCTTTGTCGATTTTATCGAAACACATTTCGATATAATCGACCTACGCTGTCGATGTCCTCGATGATAAATCGATTCCATCGAAATGAGGACAAAAGTGTCCAGTAACCACACGTACATCTGGACGGATTTATCGATGCATCGATATATTATCGATATCATCGATATTCAAATCTCGAGTCCATCGAAAGTGACTCGATAATATCAACAGGCAGATCTCCGGTGCCTCTGTTTTAACTTAAGAATATCATATGTGCATCGATATATTGAAGCACCCTTGATACCATCGAAATTCAAATCTCGATGATATCGGAAGGCTCTCGATGATATCGGTCATGGGCACCAAGTTTCTCCAGCGAAATATTTTAAGATTGTTTATCTATGATCGGGGGTCATTTGATATAATCGATATTCAAATATCGATGATATTGATACTGTTTCGATGACATCGAACAAGGACATAGACTGTTCAACAAGCTTAATGAGAAATCCGTTGGATTTATCGATGCCTCGACACAGTTATTGATATTATCGATATTCAAATTCTGATGATCTCGAAGGTCCTTCGATCATTCTTGTAAACTTGAAATATTTCTTGTCAAGTCTCTCTCATTTTTAAATGTCGATGAATCGTCACTGTATTGATAGAATCAGAGTTTGAAATCCGATGACATCGACACCTGTTTCGATTTCATCGACCAGCTGACAAGAGGTTTCAAAAGCGTATGACATTTGAGTTTGTGTTATCGAGCGGACCATCGATGCCATTGAGAGTATATGCTCGATGATATCGAACCTGCTCGATTATATCGAACTTTGTTATAAATGTGATCGTTTTATATCCGTTGGAACCTTTTGCCTATATAAAGAGGACTTGTCTATTGTTGCTGGTAGAGAAAGAAGAGAGTGCTTTTGTGTGTTTTACCTTAGATCATATACCCAAAGCCCTTTCTCTCAGGGAAGTTCATCCTCCAATCCACCCTCATCATTGATATTCAATAGAGTGGATTGGAGAATGAACTTCCACATTCAAGGATTCTCTATCTACTACTGTAACGCCCCGGATTTTTGCCAACCTGGGATTAGATGACCTTAGATAATGGGTCGATCGTAATACCTCATTAACTTGTCAGAACTGAATCCCAAAGTCTAAAACCGCCTTTGAACTCATTTCCTTCACAAACCTCACCCTTCATCACCTTGATCTTCCAATTTTTCTAATAACTTTCACCCTAGACACTATCTTAAACTAGCTAAGTAGTATAACTTGGATCACTTTATATACAAACTCCAAAGGCACGAGTACCACTCACTCGATTTAATTCACTTAGGACTAAATCCTTTAGAAATGAGACAAAGTAACTAGGTGTGAAACCGCATTAGCTACGAAATCCGTTCAATCGCTTTAAATACGTTCTGCAAGACCCAAAACTTGTAGAATCATTGGCGCTAAGTTACCCTAAAGTTTAGAACCAAACTCATTTCCGTCTGCATTACGCTCTCGGGAATGAAACGAAACTGTATTAGGGTCTAGATCGCACATCGGAGTCCGATTAACACGGCTAAGGAACTAGGACCGCCCCACTGGGCTTAACAATCATCTCAAAAATCAGCTCCATCCGATGTTCCATGGCCATTCGTTTCGATTCGGAGCGAGGTAGTGTGAAAAACACTATTCACATGCCAAAATAAATATCTGGAATAGTGATCTGGCATCATTTGTTGACGCGTCAGTATTAAGCAACCTGACCGTCAGAATCAGACCAAATTACACCCTCGGATTAAGAAAAATTTCAGGAACATTTACATGTACTTAGAATTTCTGATCGTGGCCCACTGACCGTCGAACTGAAAGTGGTCCGCCATATGCGATCTGGGCATCCGATCGAGTCAAAAACATAATCCCACGTAGATCCATAGATGGAGAGCTTAAGTCTGACGTTTGGTTCAAGGAGGGCCACCAGAACCTCCCTTTTGAGCTGGAAAAGTGACGAAAATCCTATATTAGCAGTACCCCTTGAACCTGAGTCTAATTTCGAAATGTTTTTGGCTATAAAAGGAGCTTAGAACAGCCCCTCTCACAGCCATACGAATTTTGAAGAAAAACCCTAGAGGGAGAGAGAGAAAAGAGAGAGAAAGTCTTGGAGATTGTTGCCGATTTCCCTCCTCCTGCTTTGGCTTGTTGCACGGCCTACACCGCCTTATTCTAGGCGTTTTTCCGGCGTATTCCACCTCATTTGAAGGTAAGAAACCCTAACCCTAGGTCTGATTTGAGGTGGGATCGATGTAGGATGTGTACCGACTAACCGATTCTGCTCTTTAGGCTAGAAATCACCCGTAGACGGAAGTTCTTCTACCCTTGCTGATTCGTTTCGTTTCCAAAGGCAAAGGTGAGGACTTTAAGCTTATAAGTTACGGTTTTCAACGCTTTCAATGTCAGATAATGGTAGATTCATGATCTGCTTGCAATTGCACATGTACAAAGTGCTTTCCGTTTCGTTTTGATTAATAACGGTGTGAAATATGGAATTTCACATATTCTAGGTATACGTAGAAATACCGTATAACGTATATTTTTGGATAAATGCTTGACACGTTTATTTAATGTATAATTATATAACATATGAATAAAATACTAGTTTGGCGAAAGGAATCGCCAAAATATATGTTTACTTGTAAATGTAGTATGTTGAAATTACGTATTTAGAAATACCGTATACGTATTTCTTTTGGAATAATGTTTGACATATTTATTTAATGTATGATTATACAATACATGATTAAAATACTAGCTTGGCGAAAGGAATCGCTGAAATCTATGTTCCTTTGTAAACACTATGTATGTCGAAATTGGGTATACGTGGAAGTACCCTATACGTATAAAATTTCTTTGATGTGATTGCCATGTTTAATTGTATGAATATGATGTATATGTATAAAATACTAGTTTGGTAAAGGGACAACCCTAGTACACACTTCCCTAGCATACGTCATGTATGTTGAAATATTGCATTCCAAGTGTTGGTGAATTCACTTGTGAGTGTAAGTGCTTAAGTGTTAGAATCTTAGGTAGGTCTTTGAGATGGGATTCTCGGCTACCTTAGAGTCACATATGACACTCTCCATGTGGTTGTTCACTCTAACCACTCGCCTACGAAATTTAAGTATTTGTATCCCTATTTACATAATGCTTTATAACATGCTTTGAACATGCTTTGTGACTTGTTTATTAACATGCTTCATGTTATGCTTTATAATATGATTGCTAGTGTTCTTGAATTACCATGTTATCATGCCGTATTTCACATGCTATGGTTAGGATTTGACTGAGCTTGGGACTATGTTCATAGTCCAGGCATCCGGTATCAGACTTGAAGATGTGGTTGGGATTCGTTCCGCCACGCATGATGTATTGGTGAACCCGTGTCGTACTTCGGTTGGCGATAGTGGTTGGCCACACGAGGTGCTTCTGCGCCTCATATCGCCCAACTTGTTGTGCGCTCGAGCTAGCCGAACACGTCAAGTAAACCGTGTGTCTTATGTGTGTTCACTATGTTTGGTCGCTAATGCTTGAACCTAGGGTACCAAACTTACCAGTGATAATCCCGTTAACCATGGTACCTCGATCCGCTAAGACTCATGAGCCGGGCATGGTGGTATGGGACACCGTGGTCGAAAGTGTCGGCCACGCTGGGGCTACGTGCCTCCCGTAGTGACCGGTGAGCAACTCAACTCGTGAGCCGATTATGGTGGTATGGGACACTATATTCGGGCTTTTGTCGGCCTACATTGATAAGGTGATGGGGAGTGGTGCAACCTTTGTGCGTAATGCCACAGCGACCCTTTGTAGTGACCGCGAGCATATTCGAAATTGCAAGCTGTGCCTTAGGGTTCGCCGCGATATATAGAGTATGAACTAGGCCTGCTTTTCGTATAGTTGTATCGTGATGAATCGTTTAAGGGGTGATGGGGGAGTGGTGCAACCTTTGTGAATGCTTGACCAAGCGGCCCTCGAAGTGACCTAGAGAATACACCATCGTCGATATTAACTAGGATCGACGACCCTAGAATGGATCATGTTTGGGAATGATACAAGGGAGGTACCTTAGTTTTCCAATCCTTGTTTGAAATGGACTAATTAAAAACTCGGTAATCATGCTCATCATGCATCGCATGTGCCCGGAAGATGTGGAGCACATGTGGGATGTAAGCATGCGCGAACGTGAGATGGTGTCGCATGAGGGAGTATGTCGGAGAGGGCATCCATCATACCACATTCATACTTGCATTAATCGAGTAACTAGGAGTGCTTGATTTACTACTTTATCATTCTTGCTTGATTTTTGATGAACATGTTAACTTATGCCTTATTGTTCCACTTGAGTTAGCTACTCACTCCCACGTTACGGATCTGACGGTGTGTACACACCAAACAGATTTGTTGAATTTCGGATGATGGCGATGCTTATGAAGCAGAGCGGGACTACTTCTATGGTGATGAGGAGGAGTTCTCCTATCATGTAACCCTCGACGGGTCTCTGAAGACACTGTCTTGTATTGTCGGCCGTAGTACTTGGGGATAGAAGACATTAAACTTACACATTTGGTATGTTTTAATCCGTACTTGTATTTATTTAACCTGGTAATGTTATCACACTCTGGAGACTCATCATATTTTAAATATTTTATCTATCTATCATAGTCTTCCGCTTGCAAAATTAACTGTCTCTGGAGTATGGTATGCTGTTTTGGCTTAATCTCACTCATGTTCAATGCACGAATACAGTCAACATTCAATCATCATTCATTTTGTTGCATAAGTGATGTTCTGGAACTCGGGAGTTGAGTTTATGCTCGACCCCCGATTTTCAGGGCGTTACAACTACCTTAATGACAAATTATTAAGCTGGGATGCCTTGAATGCATAGATGATCGGAATCACTCTATCTTCCTTATAGGAAAACTTTTTATAGAGTAGGATTCCGTCTTAACCTTGACCCAACCCGAAGCCTCATATTGGTACATCATCTGTGTTGTGGATCAAGGAAGCTGAAGATTCTTCATCAACAAGGAGGAGATCTTTGTCAACGTGCTAAATGAGACTCATCCACTTATTTGTAAGTTATTAGAGTCCAGAGGACACTTGTGATCATTCCTTTTAGGATTGGGTCTAAGGTGGTTCTCACCCTTGCAAGCCCTCGTAGGAGGCCTCCGGCGGGAGTGTACGTGGTGGGTACGTAGTGTTGATCCTTGCTCTATGGAGAGCATAAACTTCCGGTTGAAGGTGAACCTGTCTAAAACCTTAGGTTTGAGGTGAACCGTATGAAACTTCAGTTAGGGTCTTATGGAAGATCCTTAGCCAGTGTGCCTAAAAGTGGGTGCGTTGTGTTGATCCTTGCTCGTGAGAGCATAAACAGTCAGCCTCAGTGTAGGTTGTAAAGGTTGAAGGTGAACCTGATTTAAAACCTTAGGTTTGAGGTGAACCGCTGTGAAACCTTCTTAGAGAAATCCGGTACATTCAAGGGTTGAGTGTGGTTACTGGGAGTGGAGTAGATAAGTAGCCGAACCACTATAAAAATAACTGTGTTTGAGATTGCTGTTCTTCTGATTGTATGATTTACTTTAATATTTTCATATCTGAATATCTGAGCTCACACCTCACACACATACACAGTCATATCCATCATAAACTAGTTTGCATATTGTTCACTTCTTAAATAGTTTGTGATTGGATCCTCTACTGGGCTTGGAAGCCAGTAGAGTTACTTTTGAGTAATCCTAATATGAACATGTTGTTAGGATTAGTGCAATAGGATTTTAAATAAACCATAAAACTTTAAAAAGTCCTATTCACCCCCCTTTAGGACATATTGGCATATTCTTACTTCAACTAAAGCGGTCTTCACCGCTATTTCAAAAACCACGGGACCTCGTCCAGATCAACAATCCATTATGAAGTAGATCATTACAACCATCTTCACTCACACAGGAGTGGATAAACAATAAAAAGATAAAAGAAAAATAGAGATATCTCACCAATCATGAGGATGTAGAAGCACTGAGATGTCCAGTGCACAGTAGATCGCCTCTACGAGCATAACCTCCCCTCTACAAGCTTCCTTTCTCTCTCTCTCTCTCACACATTTGATAGCCCTAAACCCTTTAGCAAACCCTTGCAAAGCTTTAGGAAACCCTCTTGCATTACCTAGAAAGGCCCTAGGCACCCCTATTTATAGTTTAGGAAACTCCCTTTCGCACCCCTTGCGAAAGGGCCTTAGATTTCCGCAGTCCGCGCAAGATCCGGACTCAAATCTGCGTATCCTTGACTGGTCGAGACTGTTCACTCGACTGGTCGAGACGGACCCTCTACTGGTCGAGTACTGTTCATTGAACTTGCTGGACTTTGAGTCGAGTGACCCTCGACTGGTCGAGCACTATTCACTCGACCGGTCGAGCAGTGCTCTCAACTGGTCAAGCAGTACTCTCGATTGATTGAGCAGCGCAGTGATAACACTGTTTGTGGCATCCGAAACACACTACATCTCCTCTGACCTGAGGAAGAAAACCCCATCAAATCTCTCCCTTTTCGACTCAAGAGGAATTCACCTTCTTTAAGCTAGCTTAGTTTCTACAAACCTCAAACTTACCATTGAGTAAAGCCTTGGTCATCATGTCTGACCCATTATCATCCATGTAGACCTTCTTAAGCTATAACACCCTCTGTTCCAAAGTATCCCTAATCCAGTAATACCGAATCTTTATGTGCTTCGACTTGGAGTGCTGACTTGGATTCTTGCTCAAGTGTATAACACTTTGACTATCGCAATAGACCACGTGCTGCTCCTGCTTCAGGCTAAGTTCCTTTAGGAACCTTTTTATCCAAAGCAACTCTTTACATGCCTCTATGACTGCAATGTACTCGGCCTCTGTCGTCGACAATGATACGACCTTTTGTAGCTTGCTCTGCCAAGAAACTGCTCCCACTACAAACGTGAACATGAACCCCGATGTAGATTTCCTTGAGTCTATGTCGCTTGCCATATCTGCATCTGCGTAACCCTCTAACACAGGTTTTCCATCACTATAGTATAAGTTCAACATGGATGAGCCCTCTTAGACACCTTTGCTAGGATTGATAAGATATCGACTGACAACACCAATCGCATATGCTATGTTTGGGCATGTACACACCATAGTATACATCAAACTTCCTATAGCTGACGCGTAAGGTATCTTCTGCATCTCTTCCACCTCTGCCTTTGTCATTGGACACTGCCTGTCGCTCAAGCTGAAGTGACCATCTAGTGGATCTTGGTAAGCCCTTCAAAGACATTCATATTGAACTGCTCCAGGACTTTCTCAATATACTGCTCTTGTGACAGCCAAAGCTTCCTATTGCTTTTGTCACGGGTTATCTCTATTCCTAAGATTTGTTTAGTTGGGCTCAAGTCTTTCATCGCAAATGACTTGCTCAACTCTTGTTTTAGCCCGTCGATCTTCTTGATGTCTTTTCCCATGGTGAGCATGTCATCAACGTATAACAGCAGAACTAAGAAATCACCATTTGAGAACTTGCGGGTGAACACATAGTGGTCTGACTCCATTTTGTCATACCCATGCTTCAACATAAATGAGTCGAACTTCTTGTACCATTGCCGTGGAGCTTGTTTCAAGCTCTTCCTCAGCCTACACACTATATGCTCTTTGCCCTTGACTTCAAATCCCTCTGGTTTGTGCATGTAGATCTCTTCTTCCAGGTCATCATGGAGGAAGGCAGTTTTAACATCTAATTGCTCCATATCCAGATCCATGTTAGCCGCCAACCCAAGCAACACCCGTATGGATGTCATCTTCACCATTAGTGAGAATATCTCCTCGAAGTTTATGCCTTTCCTCTGACCAAACCCTTTCACCACAAGTCTGGCCTTGAACCTCGTCTGTGAATTCTTTTGCTCAACCTTCTTTCTGAACACCCACTTGTTGTTCAAAGCTTTCTTGCCCTTAGGTAATTTCACCATATCATAGGTGTGGTTCTTATGCAAGGATTCTATCTCCTCTTGCATAGCTTTCAACCACTCCCCCTTATGCTCGTCGGCTAGGGCTTCAGAATAATCTTCTGGCTCTCCCCCATCAGTCAACATAATGTACTCATGCGACGAGTACCGCTTGGACGACTGTCTGTCCTTAGATGACTTCCTCACCTGTGGATCAACAGGTGGATCAAGTGGGGGCTACTCCCCTGGTCTATCTTCTGAAGGAACTCCCTCGTCCTCTGCACCTTGCTGTACTCCCCCGTCATCAGACATCACGGGAGGAATAATCGGATCCATGTCTTCTAGCTCACCTGAACTAGGCTGGCTCTTCTCTGGCTTACCAATGTCTTTTTTACATTGATCTTCAAAGAAAACTACATCTCTCTTCCGATGAGCTTCTTCTCGGTCGGATCCCACAATCTGTAATCGAACTTTTCATCACCGTACCCTAAGAACATACACTGCCTGATCTTCATATCGAGCTTGGACCTCTCATCCTTTGGTACGTGAATGAATACCTTGCATCCAAACATCTTGAGATGACTGTACGATGGATACTATTCAGTCCATACCTTCTCAGGTACTTCTCCATTCAACGGGGTTGATGGAGACCTGTTTATCAGTTACACTGCTGTGTGCATTGCTTCTCTTTAGAACATCTTAGGCAATTTTGCATGGGATAACATGCTTATGATTCTCTCTATAATGGTGCGATTCATTCGCTCAGCCATACCATTATATTGCTCTGTGCATTGCTTCTCCCCAGAACGTCTTGGGCAATTTCGCATGAGATAACATGCATATGATTCTCTCTATAATGGTGCGATTCATTCGCTCAGCCACACCATTATACTGGGGGGTCTTGGGAATCGTCTGTTCATGCCGTATACCCAGGGACTTACAATACTCATGAAAGTCGCCAATGTACTCACCACCATTATCAGTGCGGATGCACTTCAACGATCTACCTGTCTCTCTCTCGACCATAGCATGAAACAATTTAAACACACCAAAGACCTCGTCCTTGGATTTCAAAGCATAAACCCAAACCATCCTAGATGCATCATCTATAAAAGTGACAATATACAATGCTCCACCCAAGGTTTTTGTCCTCATAGGACCACAAACATCAGAATAAATCAAATCAAATGCATGCACTTTATTAACATGAGAAGCGGTTTTAACGATTGAAACTCTATGCTGTTTCCCTGATAAACAATCAATACAGGTTTTGAGAGGTATACCTGTCACGTCCGGAAGGAGTCGATTCCTCGTTAGTACCTAAAGCCCATTTTCACTCATGTGGCCTAGACGCCTGTGCCACATGTCAATAGTTGAATCTTCCGCTGCGTTCAACCCACCCTTGCACACATTGACACTTACCTTATAAAGGGTGTAACACTTCTTTCCTTTGGCTGCGATCAACGAACACTTAATGAGCTTCAAGCGCCCACCAGCAAACTGGCTTTCATAGCCATCATCATCCAACCTTTCCGTCGACATCAAGTTGAGGCGAAGGTCTGGAATGTGCCTCACATCCCTAAGAACCAATGTGCATCCCACATCGGTCTTCATATAAATATCACCGACCCCTACGATCTTACATATACCAAAATTTTCCATCTTCACGGTCCCATAGTCACCTGACTTATAGCTTGTGAAGAAGTCCCTGCGTGGAGTCGCATGAAAAGAGGCTACCTAGTCAATCACCCAGTCGGTGTCCTAAATTGTAGCCATGAGACAAGCATCATGATCTGTTGAAAGAATAACTACAACGTCACCATCTGAAACGACCACAGTGGAATCTGATTCATCTTCCTTCTCATTTACTTTTCCTTTCTTGTCGTTCTTATTCTTACGACATTCATGCTTATAGTAGCTCTTCTTGCCACAATTCCAGCATTCAACATCCTTCTTAGTACTCGACTTGCCTATTGATTTATCTCGGGCCTTTCTTCCCTTCCTGTTCTTTCCTCCCCCCCGTTCCTGTGTCACAAGGACCTCTTGTTGAGTAAACCCCTAAGACTTCCTTCTTATCTCCTCATTGAAGAGACAACTGGTTACCTATTCCATGGACACCTTTCCGTCTGGCGCGGAGTTACTTAGAGACACCACCAATGTCTCCAAACTATCAGGCAATGAGCTAAGCAATAGCAAAGTCTGCAATTCATCATCCAGGACCATCTTCATAGTAGAGAGCTGGTTCAATATATTGCTGACCTCATTCATGTGCTCGGCCACAGAACCACCATCTTTGAACTTGAGATTCACAAGTCGTCGTATTAAGAAAATCTTATTGCCGACTGTCTTCCTCTCATATAGCCCTTGTAATTCAGCCATAGGCTACCGGCTGAGGTCTCTGTAGACACATAGTGGAATATGAAATTGTCTAACCATTGTCTAATAAACCCCACCGCCTTCCGGTCTAATTTCTTCAAATCATTATTTGTCATATCCTTTGACTTTGCTGATATGCCTTGAATTGGAGAATACGAGTCCTTGCAATAAAGCAAGTCCTCCATCTTAGCCTTCCATATGGTCTAGTTAGAACCATTGAGGCTGATCATCCATGATGAGCCACCTTCCATAATTCAGAAACAATCCCACTCCGTTCAATGAACTTAGCTCTAATACCACTTTGTTGGGGGCTTTGCACAAAACCTTAGGATTTAGCCTCCCAAATCAAACTAGAATTATGGGATAATAAAGCAATGAAATAAATCAAAGCATAAACTACACCACATAAGAGAGTTTTACGTGGAAAACCTTCATAGAGGTAAAAACCACGGGACCTCGTCCAGATCAACAATCCACTATGAAGTAGAATGTTACAACCTTCTTCACTCACGCAGGAGTGGATAAACAATAAGAGAATAAAAGAAAAACAGAGAGATCTCATCGATCACGAGGACGTAGAAGCGCTGAGATGTCGAGTGCACAGTAGATCACCTCTACGAGCATAACCTCCCTTTAACAAGCTTCCTCTTTCTCTCTCACACCTTTGATAGCCCTAAACTCTTTAGCAAACCCTTGCAAAGCTTTAGGAAACTCTCTTGCATTACCTAGAAAGGCCCTAGGCACCCCTATTTATAGTTTAGGAAACTCCCTTTCGCACCCATTGCGAAAGGGCCTCAGATTTCTGCAGTCCGCGCAAGATCCGGACTCAAATCTGCATAACCTCGACTGGTCGAGCAGAGTCCTTAATTGGTCGAGACTGTTCATTTTACTGGTCAAGCCGGGCCCTTGACTAGTCGAGCACTATTCACTGAGCTCGCTAGACTTTGAGTCGAGTGACCCTCGACAGGTCGAGCACTGTTCACTCAACCGGTCGAGCGGTGCTCTCAACTAGTTGAGCAATGTGGTGATTCCACTATTTGTGGCATCTGAACCGCACCACATCTCCTCTGACCTGAGGAGGAAAACCCCATCACATTAATTTTGAGCTTATGCTAAAAAATAATTTAGAAAAATAGATAAAGGATGTGGAAAAAATACATACATCATGGTGGGGCCCGTAGAATTTTATGACATATATACAATGCAGAAATTGTTTTCTACACTGTTAGATTACCTGCTAGGATTAACTTGGTCATGGCAGGAGCTTTGTGAGGTCCACTTTGATGTATGTGCTTTATCCACACCGTTCATTTATTTTACAAGATAACTTTTGGGCAAAAGCCCAAAAAGGAGGCATATTCAAGACTCATGAGGACCATGCTACCGGAAGCAGTGGTGATAATGACTCTTATTCTTAAAACCGTCCTACGGGCTACTGTGATGTTTGTTTACCAATGTTGAGTGTCAAATATTGCATATTTTTCCATCTATATCTTGGTTTTATGAACATGATACTGCTTAATGGTATATTTTATACATGTTTGTGTTGCAAGGTGAGTTTAAGAGCTTAGATTGAAAATAATGTTAAAAGCATGAATTTAATGCTCAAGAATCACTGAGGCAAAGAATGGACTTTTGGAGACCAAGATTGAAGATTTCAAGACCCCAAGAGTCAAGAAAACCAAGCGGAAAAGGAAAGAAGTGCAGAAATTCGCAGGATCTGAACTTAGATAACATCGAAGCCCTTAGATGACATCGAAGCTAGTCTTCGATGATATCGAAGCCCTTAGATGACATCGAAGAATTACAGGAAAATCAAGTTTTGTTTCTGGAAAAATTGGAGCTAGTCTTTGATGACATCAAACTAGGTTCGATGACATCAATGCTAGTCTTAATGACAACGAAGGCTGTTCGATGACATTAAAGGGTTTACGTGGAGCCTACATGAAGTAAGCAGTTTTGAAGTAGTTTTCGATTTTTTTTTTTTCCAAATCTGTTTGAAGGAGGGAGTTCCCCACCTATAAATAGGGCATTCTAGGGCATTCCTAAGCAATTATCCAAAGCATAGAAGAGCATTCTAGTATTTTTCTAGTTTCTTTTAGAGAGCTTTCAAGTTTCATAGTTCTTATTTTCTTTACAAGTTTTTTTTGTTTATTTATTTTTTTTTTTTTTTTTTTCTGTTTGCATTTCTTTCTTTTCATGTTGCTTTTTATTTCTTCAATTTACTTATGTCTTTCTAGTTCCCTCTAGCCCAAGCTGGAAGGGAAGCACATTGGTTTTATGCTTTCATAGTTATGATGATTGATTGTTTTAATGATGAGAAGAATGATGTATGCATGTTATCAATTATTTAGGTTTAGTTTTTTATCCTCATATGAGATCCATATGTTTCCATCATATGAGATCCACATTGATGGATAGGCTTACCTTGGATCAATTAGATTTTCTAGATAGAAGAGGTTCTCAACATGCTATATTTCTTTGATATTCATTATCTTATGGATATGAATTTTTAAAATCAATGGCGCTTGAGAATATATATTAATGGTACAAATCTATGATTTTCTAATCTTTTATATCATTTATTTAAAATGTTTAAACTATTTAATTTTTCAATTAGGCCGACCATAATGCTTGGATCCTAGTTGTATTATCCAAGTCATCAAGATTTTGGAACATTAACTTATGTGTGGAACTTTGAAGCTTGGGTGGTGCTTTAATTCAATTGCATTACATCCATTCAAAACTCCCTAAATCAAATCATCAGTTTAATTTTTATTACTTAGTTTGTTTTGTATTTGATTTTTTCCTTCTCGCAGTTCATATCTTTATGGGATCAACCCTGTATTCATGGGATATTACTTATGGACCTCTGCACTTGGAGGTAAGTAATCAAGTTTTTGGTGCCGTTGTTAGGGAGAGACTTAGATTAGATTTGTGCAAGATAGCTAAGGTAAGTTCTCTTCTAAACCCTCCAAAATTTCTGTAGATTTTTTTTTGTTTTTCTTTGAAAGTAAATTTAGTTGGGTCTTTCAAGCACTAACCATGATATAAAGTTACCCTGCTTAGGATTTTATCACCAAAGTGTTATGGTTGTCCTACAGTTATTGTTTGATCACAAAGATCATCCTCTGAATCTATTTTTCAGATTAGCATAGTTTATTTTCTGCATTAGTTATATATATTTTTTTAGTTATTTTTCTTTGTCGATTGAACCCTTATGGTCGGCTCTACCACCTAGGTTATTAATTTATTTTGCTTTATGGGTTGAACCATTACAGTTGGCTCTGCCACCTGGGTTGTTAGTTAAGTTTGTTTTTATTTTAAGTATCATATTTGCTATTTGAATTAGTGGTATTTGTTATGTGGTGTGGATAGTTTATGTCCCATTGGAGTAGAATTCAAAACAATCGACTCTCTTCCAAAGGTGGACTAGTCCCAGGCCTTGATCATTCATTTAGGAGAGGCAGTCAACACCACTTGGATTCCATGGCAGACCTAGTTGATAATGCAAATCCAAATTTGCAGATCCAACTTTAATCCAAAACAAAGAAAATCAACGCAATCCTCCTCTTGAGGATTAGAATGAAATTCATAGGAATGTGTTACACTAATCATGGACTTTATGTGAACACCTATAACCTGAGAGATCAACTTTACCATCTTACATAGTGTTCTTTGCTTACACAGGGAACATTGATTTTAAACCAGGTGTGATTCAATTGATTCCTAAATTTCATGGCTTGGATTTTGAAAGCCCCTACTTGCACCTCAAGGACATTGACGAAGTAATTATAACATTACAAGTAAACAATGACAATAGGGATGTACTCAAACTTAGGTTAATCTCATTTTCTCTAAAGGATTAGGCCAAAGCATGGCTCAACTCTCTAAGTGTCAAGCCCCAAACTCAGAAATCAGGCTCACAGAATTCCTGATGGCCGAATCCGGCGCCGATAGCCTCTGTAGTACCCCATTCTCAGCTCTCGGTACCCATATACCAAGTTCCGATCCTGGTGTTTCGACAAGAAAATAAATGCGTTTGATTTGGGGGATTATTCAATGATAACAAAGAAAAAGTGAGAGAACAATGATCATAAGATATATATTTATTCTGAGTTCATTTACATCCTCGAATTCCCTTGATTCTGAAAACAGAGTATAATTAATGCAATGCAATAAATGAAATAGAAGACAGTTGTAATGTCAATTTCGGCAACATTTCAACGCATTTTCATCCAATCTCCAAGAGAGACGAGTTGTGTGGATCCAAGAGGAACTTATGAAATTGCAGAACATAGAGCTGTAGAGGTCTGCGCAACAGTGACTATTCACCCGTTGCGTGGCACTATTCACTATTGCACGGAACTATTCACTGTTGCGTGGGACTGTTCATTGTTGCGCGGCACTGTTCACCGTTGTGCGGGACTCTTCAATGTTGTGCGGGACTGTTCATCGTTGCGCGGGAACTGTTCACTGTTGACGGGAACTGTTGGGTGGAACTATTCACCATCGCATGGAAACTGTTGCATGGGAACTGTTCACCGTTACGCGGGAACTATTGCACGGAACTATTCACCGTTGCATGAGAACTGTTCACCGTTGCAAGAGAACTGTTGCGCGGGAACTGTTCACCGTTTCATTACGCGAGAACTGTTCACCGTTGCACGCTATTCACCTTTGTGCGGGCACTGTTCACCTTTACGCGGGTACTATTCACCTTTACGCCTTGTTAACCTTTGTACGCACACTCTTCACCTTTGCTTGCTATTGACCTTTACGCGGGACTATTCACCTTTGGGCGAACATTGTTCACCTTTGCTCGCTGTTCACCTTTGCGTGGGCATTGTTAACCTTTGCGCGGACACTGTTCACCTTTGTGTACTATTCACCTTTGAGCAGGCACTGTTCACCTTTGCGCGCTGTTGAACTTTGGGTGGACATTGTTCACCTTTGCACGTTGGTGGTGTTGTGCACCGCACAACACCTATTCCGCACAACAGGTGCAAATTCTCCCTCCTTTCCTCTTTTCCTTTATCTTCTCTTGAATCTGGTGCTCCGTCTTGTCTCCTTCTTGTCTCCTCTTCAAATGAGGCATGAGAGGGAGTATTTATAGCCTCCCAGTTCCTTAAACAATGGTGATCACCACCACTTCTCCTTAAGGCAACAACCAACCTCCCTCCTTAAACAATGGTGTCCACTAACTTTCTCCTTAAACAGTGGTGTCCACTAACTTTCTCCTTAATACAAAGTAGTGTCCATCCACTCCTTTTTACCAAAACACCCTCATTCATCCCTTTTACCAAAATACCCCAGATCACTCATTTTTACCAAAATACCCCGGATCACTCATTTTTACCAAAATACCTAGAATACCCTCAGATACTGATTTTTACCAAAATACCCAAAATATCCCCGGATACTGATTTTTACCAAAATACCTAGAATACCCCAGGATACTGATTTTTACTAAAATTCTCAGAATACCCCTGGATACTGATATTACTAAAATACCCAGAATACCCCTGGATACTGATTTTTACCAAAATACAGAATACCCCTAGATACCTGATTTTTACCAAAATACCTAGAATACCCCAAGATACTGATTTTTACCAAAATACCCAGAATACCCCTGGATACTGATTTTTACCAAAATACCCCAGGATATTGATTTTTACCAAAATAAGGAGTGAATGACCCTAGGAAAGATCTGCACCATGAAATTCTCTAACCACTGCAATGGAATATTTTTTGTGCCTCAACACCTGGGATCTAATAAGGAGGATTTTCAACATGAATTTGTTTTATAATAAGCATAACCATAAGCATAACCCACGAACAATAACAAGAACACCATCACAAAATCCACTATAATCAAAATCTTTAAAGCACAATGTATAAGAGAAATATAATGATAATATCGGGACTCCAAAAACTCGGCTGCACGCTCCTGCTCATGCTCAGCTATGTCCTAGTGTCACCTACATGTAACGGTCGTGCATAAGCTTATAGAAAGCTTATGGCCAATGTTATATGTGAGATGTAGCCCAAGCATGCTAGTCCTCATCTGAATCCACATATCAATACAACTCATCTTTGGAATACACCGGGGTCTGATACACTCTACACCAGATCACCGCCCCAACTGGACGAGCAACCATGCAACTGGAAGAGGCCTCACTACCCGCTTGACTAATAGTTTGCCAATATCTACCCGACAGCTGGTCAGACTCAACCTAGTATTACCCCCTACCCTCGGGTGGGTAAGGCCACACCCACTTCCAACCGACCACGACATAGTGGGAGACAAGTCCTAACAGTATTTGGCACTCGGGCGCTCCTACCTCCACTCGATCTCGACGTTGGAGCATCCTCTTGGTACTATAATGGTTTGCAGACTTTCACCCTGGGACATTTACGACGCTCCCATGCTTTAACAAGTATTTCCAGTATCCAATCATGCCATCCATGCTATACCTATGGAGGCTACAGCCCTGATGTCGCTAGGGCGTATAACAATCATAACACACAATACAAGATGTATGAGTCACACAATCCAGTCATGCATCAATCCTGCGGGTACCGTGCGCTCATGTGGGACAACTCCGCCTATCAAGGAGTCCCATAAATAACCTACCCAATGACATAATGCTATGATCAGTCACTCCTCATAACAAGCATGTAGATGATGCATATGGGCATGTATAATGATGCTATGTTATCACATATTCATAATCAAAATTGATAATTGGCCTATAGACAAGGCGGGGTCCACAAATGGACAACTGATCTGATCTATAGTGAGAAGATCGGTCCTCAATAGTGGATATACTAAATCTGATACCACATATTCATCCATCTTCAGTAAGGGTGAATCACACAATAAGTGGGTTTCCTTACACACCCTATTATAAAGCTGGCTGGGCTATTAATGGGGCCCAAAAGATATAAATGGGCTAGCATTAGTCGGGGCCCAATAATTTGGGATAGCCCAAAAAGGTGAGATGGATCATACGTGTACTAGTGGGGGCCCATCAATTTGGGTTAGCCCACAACAGGGGAGATGAGAACGGGCTTTTAGTGGACCTAATGGGAGATCATAATGTGGGCATTTAACCACCATTGCTCTTACAATGTGAACATTTAACCATCATTGCTCCTAAGGCATGGCCCATAGAATCTATTCTACGATGGGGACCCAAGGCCTTATACTAGCTAGGAGAATAGTTGGGCATCATAACATTACTATATACATCATGGTGGGCTCACACATCATAATGGCCTCACCACATGAGCCTCTCATATATCATAATTGGCCTCACCAAATGGGCCACATATACATCACAATGGGCCTCACTCAAGGCCTCATACACACCTCATTGGGCCTCACACAAAGGCTTCATATTCATCATAATGGGCCTCACCAAATGGGCCACATATGTATCACATTGGGCCGCACATATGGGCCACACATACATCATATTGGGTCTCACCATGTGTACCTCATATACATCACATTGGGCCTCATCATATGGCCTCATATACATCACAATGGGCCTCACCATGTCGGCCTCATATACATCACATTGGGTTGTACATATGGGCCACACATACATCATATTGGGCCTTAAGGGGTAGCCCATAATTTGGTAAAAATGGAGGGGCAACATGTACAACATACATCTTAAGGTGGGCCCTATACAAGCAGCAGGTGGGCTTGCACATTCCATATGGGCCCCACCAGATAGACGGCTAGATATACAACACATCCATTTTAGAGGGCCGTCTGCCCCGAACGTCAAGGATGAAACACGTACAACATGGTGGGCCCACATCTAGCAATGAATGGTGTAGATATACATTATATGGGCCCCACATGTCCCAGCCGTGGATGGCATGGGAAAACACATACATCAAGTGGGGGTCCATGGGCGGACAGAGTAGATATAACACTTACATCATGTGGGTCCCACCGTCCAGGGACTGAACGGTGTAGATACACACATATCATCAAGGTAGGCCCCACATATCACCATCCAGAGATGGATGATGTGGATACAGAATACATATATCAAGGTGGACCCCACCCCCACACGTGCAGCACATGCGGGGTGGGTCCCACATCCAAAACGGATGGACAATGTGGATGTAAAACACTTACGTTATGGTGGGTTCCCACCGTCCAGGGTCCGTACGGTGAGGATATACAACACATCTTAAGGCGGGCCCCACCCCCACACAAGCATCATGTGTGAGGTGGGTCCCACACCCAGAAAACGGACGCGTGGTGTGGATAAGACCCATACATCACGGCTGGGCTCCACCGTCCATGAATGGATGGATGAAATGCATGCATCATCGGTGGGTCCACACGTGTGGCCCACCTGCTTTGGACAAGTTGATATTTGTACGATCTCTATGGTTCGGGCCAGTTCAAATGGACAACAATAGTGGGCCCCGGACATGGCAAGGATGTGGGCCCTGCTTTGGGACAGTGGTGTGGTCTACTAAATGGGCAGCGTGAATAAAATACTTGCATTATGGTGGGCCATAAATAGGGAAGAGAGAGAGAGAGAGAGAGAGAGAGAGAGAGAGAGAGAGAGAGGGGCCCGGCCACATGGGTCCCTCAATACATACATCATACATTCATCAAAATGGGTCCCATGCATTGCATGACCCTCAATTTAGTAAATCAAGGTGGGGATGCCATCCCCACAATAAATCAAGGGTCTAGATGACCCATCAATATCACGGATTAACTCAAAACATCATGATAGGGTCCATGGAGAATGACCCCATAATGGATCATGCATGCATCAAGGATGGGCCATTGGCCACATCCAAAGGGTCGAATAGGATCTTCACCATTGATTGGTGGGTCCTATATGATCTTAAGCAAGAAAATCAAAGAAAAATGAAAGATCTACCCTAAACATGGCACCCACCTTGGATCTTGAACTTCTTCTTCTTCCCTTATGCTCCAATGCTCCTATGAAGCTCTTTTAATGGTGGAGATGGACTTTTGATGGTTGGATTGGGGGTACTAGAGAGAGGGAGTTGTAGGATTTTTGGAGAAGGGTGGGACGTTGGGAGCTCTCTCTCTTGCTAAAGAATGAGAAGATGAAGAAGAAAGGGAGGGAAAGAGATAATAGAGAGAGAAAATGGGGTAAAGATTACTAGCTCTCTTAGCTAGGCAATCATTGGATGTATAAGAGCATGTGAGAGAAAGGGCCTCATTACTAGCATGCTTGGGGCTATGGGCTAGTGTAGGGTGGCTATAGCTAGGGAGATGTCATCACCCTCATAATTACTTAGGGAATGGTGCCATATGGGATAGGTGGGTCCCGCAACGTGTGACCCACGACCATTATAATGTGCGGTACATATCTTATGATCTAAGCATCGGATTGGCACGTGAGATGTGGTGACAGCGTGGTCACAATGACATAGGTCTCGGGTTGAGTTGGCTCGAGTTTATAGGATGCGACTTAAGGTCACGCGCAAATGATATCTACAGGTCGCGGGTCTCCTGAATTCGATCGGGAGGACCACGGGATCCAATGGAACGATGAGATGTTAGGACACAAGCCTGACACTAAGACCTCGTACCATCACTACATGGTAGGCTTTAAGTAGGGAGTTTTTTAAAAAAAATCTTTCCCGAGCACAAAACAAATGCAGTTAAATAGGAAATCATGTCGTTCTCTCAAAAGGGGAATGAACTATTTTTTCAAGCTTGGGAGAATTTCAAAGACCTTTTACTTGCCCACATCATGGTTATGAACCATGGCAGTTGATTGATGCATTTCGAAAAGGGCTCATCATGGATACGTGTCAGTTCATAGAAATGATGTGTGGTGGAACCTTTCTTGACAAAGATCATAATCAGGCTTGGGATTTTTTAGACATGTTAGTAGAGAATACACAGACATGAGATGTCTCTGCTAAACCAGACCAAACTAGACCCACTCTTAGAGTGAAAACAGGGATGTACGTCCTAAGAGAGGAAGACGACCTTAATGTAAAATTCACTATATTCGATAGAAAAGTTGAAGCCTTGGAAATTTAAAAGGTTGATACAGTTAAAGAAAGCACTTCATTAGGTAATTTTTGTAGCATTTGTGGTGGTGCAGACCATGACACAAAGGATTGTCCAATAATCCCAGTTGTACAAAATATCACGCATGAGTATGGACAAGTAAATGCTATAAATAACTACCAAAGGTCAGTTATGCAACCAATGAGAAACACGTACAATGCAAATTGGCATAACCATCCTAATCTTAGTTGGATGAATAGACCACAAATTAATCCGTCCAATGCACCTCAAGGCCCTCCACAAAACAACTTCTTTGGGGCATCTAACAATACACCATATTTGTCCCTGCCAAAGCGATCATCTGTGGAGGATGCATTGACCGCATTTATGAACTCTTAAGCTCAAATGAATCAGTCTCTAATCCAATCAAATCAGGAATTAAAGATGGCCGTGGCTAAGATTGAGACTTAACTAAATGTTAGGGAAAAAAACATCCTTCCTTCTCAACCTGTGCCAAACCCTAGAAGTATACATTTCATTGGAGACTCAAATCCAAGCGAGATACATCATGAACGAGTTAAGGCCATCATTACCTTGAGAAGTGGAATAGAGGTTGATAACAAGATAATACAACCAGTAGAAATATCGGAGGATGAGCCACCATCTCATGAGAATGATGAATCGGTTATGGTTCAAGAACTGCAGCAAGAAAATGACAAAGAGACTAAGTCATATGAACCTCCAGTTCTGTTCCCATCTAGACTTTGGAACCAAATTGTCCCTATGAAATGTCAAGAGGTGTTGGATGTGCTTCAAAAGGTTACTGTCAATATTCCTCAACTTGATGCCATTAGATATTTCCATCATATGTTAAATATCTTGAGGACTTGTGCTCCGTAAAGAGGAAATTAAATGTACACAAAAAGGCCCTCCTTATTAAGAAAGAGAGTGCTATCATTCAACAAAGGACGGTACTCAAATACAAAGACCCGGGAAGTCCCATTATTCCTTGTATTATTGGGAATTTCCAAATTGAGCATGCTTTGCTATAACTTAGTACTTTATTTGATTTACAAACTAATGGGGTTAGGCGAGCTTAAACCAACCACGATTACACTCAAACTCGCTGACTGCTCCATTAAGGTACCAAGGAGAATTTTAGAGGATAAGCTAGTCCAAGTGGAGAAATGCTACTTCCCCATGAATTTTATTGTACTAGGCACTGAACCTTGTGTAAACGTTAGTGCTTAAGTTCCCATCATTTTAGGTCGCCCATTCCTAGGAACTTCAAATGCAATCATAAATTACAGGAATGGAATGATGAACTTGTATTTTGGTAACATGACTCTAGAGTTAAATATTTTCAATCTATGTAAGCATCTCATTGACAATAATGAGATCCATGAGCTGAATTTCATGGACTGCTTGATAGAAGAAGAGGAATTGGAACCTAGTCTGACTAAGGAATTAATTTAAGTCTTTGGGGACTTGAAAAATTCTGATTTAGAAAAAGTGTTTGCTGAAATTTGTGATGAAAATGAGAGCACTACCACCCATGACATTAGTATGTACCAATGGAGACCGCGCACTCAAATCTTATCTATCAAGGACTCGTGACCTCTGCCATCATCAACTAATGTTCAAAAGCTTGATCTAAAACCACTACCAAATGAGCTTAAGTATGCATACTTGGGTGAAAATAAAACTTATCCTATGGGACCACAAAGGATCATTTTAAGACAAGGATAAGCCACCATATGCAACCATTTCTTCATTTTAAGACAAGGATCAAGAGATTAAATTGTTGAATGTTCTAAGGGACCACAAAGGATCCTTGGGCTGAACCATTTCTTATATTAATGGTATAAGCCCTTCCATATGCAACCATCGGATCCACCTCATAAGGATACCAAACCAATTAGACAACCTCAAAGGCGCCTCAATCCAAACATGATGGAAGTTGTAAAAAATGAGGTGATCAAATTATTAGATGTGGGAATCATCTACCCAATATCCGATAGTGTTTCGGTGAGTCCAACTCAAGTAGTCCCAAAATCTAGAATAATTATCATGCAAAATTCTAATAATGAACTTATACTAACATGAGTTACCACAGGTTGGAGTGTGTGCATTGACTATAGAAGATTGAATATGGTCACAAAGAAGGACTATTTCCCTTTACCATTCATTGATCAAGTTTTAGAGGGGTAGCAGGTCACTCCTATAGTTTTCTTGATGGATATTCCTGATATAACCAAATAGAGATAGCCCTGGAAGATTAAGAGAAAACCACGTTCACTTGTCCATTTGGCACGTTTGCTTTCAAACAGATGCCATTTGGATTATGCAACACCTCAACAACTTTCCAACGATGCATGTTAAGTATTTTTTCAAATTTGATTGGAAATTTTCTTAAGGTTTTCATGAACGACTTTTCTGTATTTGGGAGTAGTTTTGAGGAATGCCTCAACAATTTATCTCGTCTTGTCCAGGTGTGAAGAAAAGCACCTTGTCTTAAATTAGGAAAAATGTTATTTCATGGTTCAAAAAGGAATTGTTTTGGGCTATGTTATCTCTAAAAATGGAATCGATGTAGATTGATCAAAACTGGACATTATAGCTAATCTACCTATCCCCTGAACTGTTAGAGATATTAGATCACTTATAAGGCATGCTAGTTTCTATAGAAGATTCATCAAGGGCTTTAATGTCATTAGTAGACCTTCGGCTAAGCTTCTCCAAAAGGATGTCCCATTTAAGTAGACAGATGAGTGTGCAGGTGCCTTTAATAAAATTTAATCATCCCTTACCACTGCACCTATCATGCGTCCAACAAATTGAATACTTCCATTTGAACTAATGTGCGATGTAAGCGATTATGTCATAGGGGCTGTTTTGGGCCAAAGGAAAGATAAACGACCCTATGTTATTCACTATGCGAGTAGAACTCTAAATTCAGCCTAAGTGAACTACTCAACAATTGAAAATGAGTTATTTGCAGTAGTTTTTGCTTTGGATAAGTTTAGGTCTTATTTGCTGGGATCCAAAGTAATCATTTTCACCAACCACTTGACTTTGAAATATTTGCTATCTATGAAAGATGTAAAGTCGAGACTTTTGAGATGGATCCTCCTATTCCAAGAATTTGACTTAGAGATAAAAGATAAGAAAGGAGTATAAAACGTAGTGACCGATCACCTTTCTAGATTGGTGTTAGATGATTCCACTGAGGAGATACATATCCAGGACACTTTTCCTGATGAGCAACTATTTATGATCTCCAAATTGCCTTAGTATGCGGATATAGTAAACTATCTTGTGACGGGAAAAATACCATATCATTGGCAGTCATAAGATAGGAAGCATTTTAAAATCGAGGTTAAGAAATTCTTCTGGGATGACCCATATTTATATAAATATGAGATTGATCAGATTTTTAGACGTTGTGTCCTAGAAGATGAAATTCAGAGTGTTGTTTCCTTTTGCCACATGGAAGCATGTGGTGGACATTTTTCTGCTAAGAAAACCACTGCAAAAATCCTGCAGTATGGTTTTTACTGGCTCACCATGTTTAAAGACACCTATACTTTCTATGTTACTTGTGATAGATGTCAAAGATTAGGAAGAGTGTCCCGATGCAACATGATGCCTTTATCCCCAATTTTACCGTGAGAGATTTTTTATTGTTGGGGTATTGATTGTATGGGCTCATTTCCATCTTCTTTTGGAATTGGTTGGTGTGGACTATTTTTCTAAGTGGATTGAAGCAGTTCCAAGTAGGACCAATGACAACAAAGTGGTCATACAATTTCTCAATGAAAATACTTTTTATATATTTGGAACTCTAAAAGCCATCATTAGTGATGGCGGGTCTCACTTTTATAATAGGACATTTATGGATTTGATGAAGAAATATGGCATCAAGCATAAAGTGAGCACCCCTTACTACCCACAAACCAGTGGGCAAGCTGAGATTTCTAATCGGAAAATCAAACATATTTTTGAGAAAACTATAAGGCCAGATAGGAAGGATTGGTCCCTTAGACTTTCCAATCCTTTATGGGCTTATATGACTGCTTATATGACCTCGATTAAAATGTCCCCATATAGATTAGTGTATGGGAATGCTTGCCATTTTCCCGTGGAATTGGAACGTAGAGCATACTGGGCAATAAAGAAGTTAAACGTTGACATGAACCAAGAAAATGGATAAAGGAAATTAGAGTTGAATGAATTAAAGGAGCTGAGGAGAGACTCCTATGAAAGTTCTAAAATCTACAAAGAAAAGACCAAAGCTTTTCATGACAAAAACATCCTGAGGAAAAATTTTGAACCTCAAAAAGGTCCTATTGTACAGTTCTCGTCTCCAGTTCTTTTTGAGAAAATTGAAATCAAGATGGACATGCCCTTTCATTGTGAAGAATGTTTATACTCATGGGGTTCTTGAAATTAAAAATCCTTGTAATGGTAATATCTACAAAGTTAATGGTCAGAGATTGAAGTCTTATGTGGAAAACTTTCATTTAGGAGAGGAGTCCGTCCCTCTTCATGAGCCAGAATATTCAGATTGATGCTCCTAATCTGATAGAGCATTTGTGTGGGATTTATATCATATTCAATTTTTTTAGTGTCACTTAGCAGGTGAGTTCTTCATGGTAGGTACTATCCACCATTTCTTTTATTTTTATTGTTCTCTGCATTACGTTATCATTACATTAGGGACAATGTTGATTTTAGGTTGAGGGTGTGGATAGTCATCTATGTGATTTTTTTTTTAAATTTTTAAAATTTTTTTTATAGGCTTATGGGAATTTTTTTAAAATTATTTTCAAAATAATATGTTTAGATACAAGAATGTGAACTTGATATTATACGAATTTCAAAGGCAAAGTTAATACTTAGTCTAGGTTGATAGTAGTCAGAATTTTGATAACTGAAAAGTTTAAACTTGAGTTTAATTTTCTAATCATTAGTTTAGAGTGAGTTGTAATTTGATGTACTAAATTCACAATACATAGCAAACTCAGTAAGGAATATGATATGTGAACTAGAATAACAAATTTCGATTCAAACAAGGTTGAATGAACTAGTACCATTGACATATGCTTAAAACAGAGAATAAAAAAAAAAGAAAAAAATAAAAAGAAAAAAAAGATATATATATTTTTTATTTATTTTTTGTTTTTTTTGCAATGACCATAAAAATTGTCTCAGTAATGCAGAGTAAAGATACCTAAGTATCCGTTTCTATTACCCTTATAATTACGATACCTTAGGTTATGAAGCAAATCCGGTGGGAACCTTCATCTAAGGGTGGTCTATAATAATGAAGATATGATGATAAAAGAAGAAAAAACATGATGGAAATGAGATAACTAGATATTTCATATTCTTGGGATGATTGAAAGGAGTTAGAATATGGAACATACATATTTCTAAAAGTTAGAGTAGTGTCACTGAGCACTTAATTATATTGGATCATAACTATTCAAAAATTTGATTAGATCTCTGCACTCAAGGATGTAATGGATTAGGAAATTGAGATTCTAACTAATTTCATATCAGGATAAGTGTTGCTTTGTTTTAAAATTCATATGATGATTGAAGGCATAATTGTAAAAATTTCAGAGTGTTGAACTATTTTCTGTGATTTTAATGTTTATGAGTAACATTTCTGGAAACCCTCATGAGACTATAACTCGTCCATTAGGGGAAACTTAGGGGTTTAATGGCTTGTTGCATATGCTAAATGCAATTGAGATTACTTGTAAAAGTGGTGTAGTTAGAATTTTTGTTTTGGTTTTAATTTTTCTAAAATTAGTTTTTATTTTTATTTTTATTTTCGCTTATTTTACTTGGGACTAGCAAAATGCTGGTTGGGGGGCGTGTTGAGTGTCAAATATTATATATTTTTTCCCATTTACATCTTAGTTTTTGAACATGATACTGCTTAATGGTATATTTTATACATGTTTATGTTGCAAGGTGAGTTTAAGAGCTTAGATTGAAAGGAATGTTAAAAGCATATAATTGATGCTTAAGAATCACCAAGGCAAAGAATGGACTTTTGGAGACTAAGATTGAAGATTTCAAGACCTCAAGAGTTAAGAAAACCAAGTGAAAAAAGAGGGAAGTGTAGAAATTAATGCAGCAATTCGCAGGATCTGAGCTTAGATGACATCAAAGCCAGTCTTTGATGACATCGAAGCCCTTAGATGACATCGAAGAATTATAGGAAAATCAAGTTTGGTTGTTAAACAAATTGGAGCCAATCTTTAATGACATCGAACCAGGTTCGTTGACATTAAAGCCAGTCTTAGATGACATTGAAGGTTGTTTGATGACATCGAAAGATTTACGCGGAGCCTACGCGGAGCGAGCAGTTTTGAAGTAGTTTTTGATTTTTTTTCAACTATGTTTGAAGGAGGGAGTTCCCCATCTATAAATAGGGCATTCCAGGGCATTCCTAAGCAATTATCTAAAGTATAGAAGAGCATTCTAGGGTTTTTCTAACTTTTTCTAGTTTTTTTAGAGAGCTTTCAAGTTTCATAGTACTTATTTTCTTTACAAGTTTTGGTTTATTTATTTATTCTTTCTTTTTTGTTTGCATTTCTTTCTTTTCATGTTGCTTTTTATTTCTTTAATTTACTTATGTCTTTCTAGTTCTCTCTAGCCCAAGCTAGAAGGGAAGCACATTGGTTTAATGCTATCCTAGTTATGATGATCGATTGTTTTAATGATGAGAAGAATGGTGTATGCATATTATCAATTATTTAGGTTTAGTTTTTTATCCTCATATGAGATCCATATATTTCTATCATATGAGATCTACATTGATGGATAGGCTTACCCTGAATCAATTAGATTACCTGGATAGGAGAGGTTATCAACCTGCTACATTTCTTTGATATTCATTATCTTATGGATATGAATTCTTAAAATCAATGGCGCTTGAGAAAATATATCAATGGTGCAAATCCATGATTTTCTAATCTTTTATATCATTTATTTAGAATGTTTAAACAGTTTTATTTTCTGATTAGGCCGACCATAGTGCTCGGATCCTAGTTGTGTTATCCAAGTTATCATGATTTTGGAACATTAACCTATGTGTGGAACTTTAAAGTTTGGGTGTTGTTTTATTTCAGTTGAATTATATCCATTTAAAACTCCTAAAATGAAATCATCAGTTTAGTTTTTATTACTTAGTTTATTTTGCATTTGATTTTTTCCTTCTCGCAATTCATCTCCCTGTGGGATCAACCATGTATTCATAGGATATTACTTACAAACCCCTGCACTTGGAGGCAAGTAATCAACCAACTAACCTGTTCATAAGGTCACATACACCTGGATGAAGGAAAAACATAAATATCAACTGATTAGTAGAGAAGTATTTAATAGTGACCTGTTCACTCCCCAAGTATAGGGTTGTGATGTAGTAATAAACTCGGTAAGACCGAGGTCGAATCCCAAGGGACTGGAACTTGTACGTTATCTGAAACTAAGTAGAAATAGAACTAGAATGAGATAAAATCTAAATCGATTGTAATTTGAAGAATAATGATGAAATATTGATCTAAAACTTAGGAAAATTCAGAGAAGGGAAACTAGGGATTCAGAGGATCCACTTGTAGATATCAGGGAGATCTTATGCCTGGATTAAAAATCAGGGAAATTAACTGAACTTCCTTTGATGTAGTTTTCAAGAGATGAAAGGTATATGAATTAGAATGGATTCCATCACTAAACCATGCCCAGGAGACAAAGCAAACAACAGAATTAAACTAATTACCAACCAATCAACAGTGTATGAAGGCTAGGAAGGGTACCGTCATCCAACCATGCCCAGTAGACGATGGTGAACAACAGAGCTTCCTGACGTCATAAACATAAAAGAGAGAAGAACATGCTCAAAGCCATCGCAGACCCATTGTAATTTCAGTCACAACAGACCATTAAAGACTAAAAACATATTCCCATAATAAAACAAATATCAAATTCAATTCATCATTAAAACCAAATTAAAAACATAAAATTAAATCTCCCATCCCTCTACAAGCTTCACCTCTTAGCCCTAGCTAAGAGGTTTAGCCACACATGAGTGGACTAGATCTCTTAAAAATAAAATAATCAAATAAAACAACAAAAGAAAAACAAACTCTTTTTCTCTCTGTCTCTCTCTCTCTCTCCTCACGTCCAGCCTCCAGCCTATTCCCAGGATGATTTTTCCAGCCGTGGATCTCCTCTCCTTTTATAGAGCCCGTAAGGGTCGGGCAAAAAAGAGGTCGATCAAGAATGTGGTCGAAACCCCTCTGTTTACGCGCAAATGAAAAACTCTTACGCACTACGTTGATTGATGGGCCCAGGACTGATGTCAAACAAGAAATCCACTCCATTCATTCTACTCATGGCGGAAAATAACTGAGAAATGTGTATTTTTTCTTAAGTTTAATGCGGCCCACCATCTCAAACATTTCCACCGTCAACCTTCCGTTCCACAGCTAGAATCTTCTGATAGCTTGCATGGAAGGAAACGGACACCTAGGCGTGGGTTATGGCTGTCCTACGGAATGAATGGACGGTCCAGATTGTTGATATGGACAAGTAGTGGGCCCCACTGAGAGGACCCGGCGGTGATCAGCGAAGACGCTGTAACGTCTTCCATCTTTTTGCGTGAAATCGTCGGTGGACCCATGATTGAATTCAAATGGGAAATCCACGCCGTCCACTTGATTCAGGAAGAAAAACCGTTCAGGGTTGGCCAATTTTGGAGTGTTGATCGTGCGGCCCACCTGCTTTCTGCTCTGCCGTCGATCATCCGTTTGAAAGGTTGGATTTCGATCCTTGCGATCTTTTAAAATTCTTCCACCTAAGACTTGGTAACATGGGCCATGAAAATCTGGTGAACGAGTCGGATTGCCTGTATGGACAATAGGTGGGGCCCACAACATGAATCAGCGTCCGCACCTTATGGACGCTGTGCGTATGCACGCTTAGTCTTGCGGTGATACTGGTGGGGTCCACATACCCCACTGTTGAGAAATCCACCTCGTCCATTAGTTTTATCTCGGAAAACCGTCCAGATATGCACGGTTTTGATTTAGATTGAGTATGGCCCAGTGAGTTTTAAACGCGCCGTCCGTTTGATGCGGTGATGATGTCTCCATGCGTACACGAGCTAGGATTTGAAAACCCACCACATGTACGGTCGGTTTTACTTTCTAGGACGAATGGATGGTTCGGATCATCAAGCAATGCGATGATAGTGGCCCACCGGACGTCGACCGCAACTCCCAATTGAAGAGAATCCGATTTCTTTGATTTGAATCGGGTCAGCAGCCGCTGACCGGTTCCTTTGGTCCAGTGCAAGGCGAGTGCACTAGTGTTGTGTACTCCACTGATGTGATACAGGTCCCACCTTGATACATATTCGAAATCTGCTCCGCCCATTCATTTTGCTGGCTCTTTTAAGACATTGATTCCAAATTTGACACGTATCCAGTAATTAGGTGGGTCCCATAATGACGATTTATGGGTTGATCTGTCTGTTGGCCCACTTCTCAAGATCTCCAATGGCTGAAATTTAATATGTACGGTTAATTTATGGCGTTCAGGCCACGTATGAAGTCTTGTGTCAATCGGATGGCAGGAACCCTGTGTTCTTGCATTCTGGACGTCCTTCGGGCCACTTGAGCTTCAGTTTCTTGATTTCCTTAGATCTCGGGCGTTGATCTTGGTTCACTGGGGTCCGTCCCTTGCCTGTGGTGTCATTAGAGCATTAAATCCATGCTTTAAGTGCTCTTTTACAATCAAAGCTCCTAATTTCAACCTGCAGCATAAACACGATTAAGTCGGCCTTTAAACAATATTATGTTCGTAAATCCAAGCAGTAACTAGGGTCTGATATGCAATATTTGACCCTCAACACAACCCCCAACCAGCATTTTGCTTGTCCCGAGCAAAATATGTGAAAATTTAAGTTCAGAGTTTATAGGACAATTTCTATGAACTCGAGTGATTTTGAAAACAATCCAGATACTAGAAGTCTGAGATTCATGAATGTTAGGCATAAATTTCTCCTGGAATCAATCTCACAATAATTTCATAATCAAGTTCAAATATTAATCCATTAACTAGAATAATTCTAAACATTGAGTTTCATGTATAGTATAATCTCACTTACCATCATTAAGAGATCCAATCGTCACTTTTCATGAAATCATTGACTATAAAAAAAAATAATCAGGATAACCTAGACCAGAACTTGTCTTATAGGTTTTTTTTTTTTTTTTTTTCTTAAGTCAGGGAAAGGGGAATCGAATCTGCACCTATAGGGAGCAAACCTATGGTGAAGATTGTCACCCAACCATTTTCACATATCATTCATGGGGAATTAAGTCTACACTTATAGGGAGCAAACTTATGGTGAAGACCATTCACCCTATCCTTTCAATTTCTCAGATAGGTTCCTTTCAAGCTTAGTGATCACCAAATTGACCCTTCAGTTTCAAACTGAAATCTTAATGTGTGAGCGAGATGTGACATGTGAAATCATGACTCAATCAATGTTTTACAACTTCTAATCATAGATTAATAATTCAAACATAACTGTGAAATCTAACGAGCAACTGAATCCAAGAGTAGTAAATCACTAACATTCCATATCCTGTAATTCTAAATTAAAGATGGTCAACAAATCACTTCAAATTCATAAGAATTTCCAGAAAAAATTTTAAAAATTTTCACAATTTTTGCTCAAGACAACGAAAACACTGATTAGGTTACCTAATCTCCCACCCCCAACCTAAAATCTACATTGTCCTCAATGTAAAAGCTGTAAACATGCAATGCACATGGGACAACGAAAAGAAAAGAGGAGTGATCGGAAAATAGTACCTGGATGATGAATCGTGAGAGACTTTCCAAGAGATCGCATCATGGATGCCGGCTATCACGAGAGAGAGAACAATACAAAAATAATAAAAATAAAATCCTACCTATACCACTTTCGCAGGTGCTCTCAATTGCATTTAGCGTATGCAACAAGCCTTTAAACCCCTAGGTTGCCCCTAGTGGACGAGTTGTAGTCTCGTGAGGGTTTGCAGTAATGTTACCCACAAACATTGAACTAACTCGAAAAATGAAATCAATTGAAAAGCTGAGTTGCCTCCCAGGAGCACTAAGTTTAACGTCTTCAGCCAGACCAAAGCAACTACCCTAGTCCTATGCAAATAGGAAACCTACTTATACCTCCATCAGACTAGGAGATCATTCCTGGTAAACAGGATCAGTCAGAGGCATGGACATGTCCTCTGAATCAAATTTCTCGACAAATGATTTTAATCGATGTCCATTTACTTTAAACTCCTTACCATTGTCGGGATCTCTTATCTCAACGGCCCCATGAGGATAAGCAGTAATAACAATGTAAGGGCCGGTCCAACGAGATCGAAGCTTACCCGGAAAGAGATGTAATCAAGAATTATACAAAAGGACTTTCTGGCCTGGCATGAATGATTTTCGTAGAATATGTTGGTCATGAAACGCCTTCATCATGTCCTTGTAAATTCTTGAATTCTCGTATGCGTCGTTCCGGATTTCTTCAAGTTCATTTAATTGAAGTTTGCGTAGCGAGCCAGTGTTGTTCAGATTGAAATTTAGAATTTTTATCGCCGAGTAGGCTCTATGTTCCAACTCTACAGGCAAGTGGCAAGCCTTTCCATAGACGAGTCTAAAGGGAGACATTCCAATAGGGGTTTTAAAGGCAGTACGGTAAGCCCATAAGGCATCAGTCAATCGAATTGACCAATCCTTATAGTCAGGGTTAACCGTTTTCTCCAAAATGTGTTTGATCTCCCTATTAGAAATCTCAGCTTGCCCACTTGTCTGTGGGTGGTATGGGGTGCTCACCTTATGAGAGATACCGTATTTCTTCATTACACTCTCGAATGGCCTATTACAAAAGTGTGAGCCCCCATCACTAATGATGGCTCGAGGCGTTCCGAATCGGGAAAGGATGTTTTCCTTGAGGAATTTAATGATCGTGCGATGGTCATTAGTTCGACATGGAATCGCTTCGACCCATTTAGTGACATAGTCTACGGCAAGCAAAGTATATAAATTCCCAAAAGATTGGGGGAATGGTCCCATGAAATCGATGCCCCAGCAATCAAATGCCTCTATGATAAGAATGGGATTCAAGGGCATTATATTTCGACGGGACAATGCTCCCAATTTCTGACAACGTTCACAAGCTTTGCAAAACTCATGAGTGTCCCTGAACATAGTGGGCCAATAAAAGCCACACTGCAGAATCTTGGCCGTGGTCTTTTTTGAGAAAAAGTGACCACCACGGCCTATGAGTGACAGAAGGAGATGACACTCGATGCTCATCGTCTGGCACACATCTCCTCAAGATTTGGTCCGGGCAATATTTAAACAAGTATGGATCATCCCAGAAGAAGTTGCGCACCTCGGTGAAAAATTTCTTCTTATCTTGCGCAGTCCAATGTGTCGGTATGGAACCTGTAGCAAGATAATTAGCAATATCAGCGAACCAAGGTGAATGGGAGACTCTGAACAGTTGTTCATCAGGGAACATGTCGTTGATATGGGTCGCCTCAAGGGAATCAGAGGTATTAAGGCGAGAAAGGTGATCGGCCACTACATTCTCTACTCCCTTTTTATCTTTAATTTCCAAATCAAATTCTTGGAGTAGAAGGATCCATCGTATCAGGCGGGGCTTAGAATCATTCTTAGAAAGAAGATACTTCAGTGCCGCATGATCTGTATAGATAATGATCTTAGATCCGATCAAGTAGGACCTAAATTTGTCCAAGGCGAACACCACGGCTAAGAGTTCCTTTTCTGTAGTCGAGTAGTTCACTTGGGCAGGATTTAAAGTCCTACTCGCATAATGGATGACGTAGGGCCTCTTATCTTTTCTCTAGCCTAGAACCGCTCCAAGAGCATAATCAGAAGCGTCGCACATAAGCTCAAAAGAAAGGCTCCAGTCGGGTGGCTGCATGATGGGTGCAGTGGTTAACATGCTTTTAAGCTTGGTGAAAGCTTCCTGGCATTGCTCAGTCCACTCGTATGGAACATCCTTTTGAAGAAGATTACATAAAGGACGAGAGAGAAGACTAAAGTCCTTTATGAATTGCCTGTAAAATCCTGCGTGACCTAAGAAGGATCGCACGTCCCTGATGTTCTTGGGTGGAGGCAGGTTAGAGATAAGATCGATTTTTGCCTTATCTATCTCAATTCCCTTCGACGAGATGATATGTCCAAGGACAATTCCCTTATGAACCATGAAATGACACTTCTCCCAATTAAGTACCAAGTTCTTTTCTTTACATCTTTTCAGCACACATTTAAGACTTTCCAAGCACTTGCTGAAAGATGAGCCATAGACAGAGAAATCGTCCATGAAGACCTCTAGATATTGCCCCACCATATCAGAAAAGATACTCAGCATACATCGCTGAAAGGTGGCAGGGGCATTACATAGTCCAAATGGCATCCTTCGGTAGGCAAAGGTGCCATAGGGACATGTAAATGTGGTCTTTTCCTGGTCCTCAGGGGCGATTTCAATCTGATTGTAGCCCGAATACCCGTCAAGGAAACAGTAATAGGAATGACCAGCTAGCCTTTCTAAGATTTGATCGATGAAGGGCAAAGGAAAGTGATCCTTCCTTGTGACGGTATTCAACTTTCTGTAGTCAATGCACATTCTCCAACCAGTAGTGACTCTAGTTGGCACGAGTTCATTATTAACATTGGCTACGATGGTTATTCCGGACTTCTTAGGAACCACCTGAGTTGGACTCACCCATTGACATCAGATATAGGGTATATGATACCCACATCCAATAGTTTGAGAACCTTGGCCTTAACCACTTCCTTCATGTTTGGATTTAGTCTACGTTGTGGTTGCGGAGCGGTCTTCACATTTTCCTCAAGATATATGTGGTGAGTACAAATCGAGGGATGGATTCCCTTGAGGTCCGCTATCGTCCATCCTAGGGCTCCTTTATGCTCAATGAGAGTAGATATGAGTATACTCTCTGTTCTTTCTCCAGTGGGCGAGAGATCACCAGGGTATGTCTCATCTTGACCTAAATAGGCATATTTCAAATCAGAGGGTAAAGGTTTTAGGTCAAGCTTCGGTGCCTTGAGGTTAGACGGAAGAGGCACTACATCAGTTTGTGGCAATTCTTCAAATTGTGGCCTCCGGATTAAGCTTAACTTGGCACGTGCAAGATTAAGCAAGGCACACGTCTCTCTAATCATATCATCATCAAACTCATGAGAGTGGGCCAAGCACGTCTCTAGAGGATCAGAGGATAAGGTAAGGGGTGTCCTATCTTCCACGAAAGTATCGATCATGTTAATGTCGTGGACATCGTCATCATCCTCTGAGTTGCTGCTATTATTGAAAAAGATGTTTGACTCCAATGTCAACTTTCCAAAAGACATAGTCATGACACCATTCTTGCAATTGATGATTGCATTTGACGTGGCAAGGAATGGGCGACCAAGAATGACGGGAATCTGAGTGCTCATGTTGTTGATGGGTTCGGTGTCCAGGATGATAAAATCTACAGGGTAGTAAAATCTATTGACTTGGACTAACACATCCTCAATAATCCCTCTTGGTACACGAACAGTTCGATCGGTAAGTTGTAGTGTGGTTAGGGTAGGTTTTAACTCACCCAATCCTAACTGTTTGTATACCGAGTAGGGGATCAGATTGACGCTCGCTCCCAAGTCAAGAAGTGCGTGATCAATTCGATGGTTCCCGATTACACATGATATGGTTGGGCTACCGGGATCCTTGAATTTCTGCGGCACGTCTTGCTTTAGGATGACACACTTTCTCAGTCAAGAAGATCTTCTTTTGAATGCTTTGCCGTCTTTTGGTCGTGCATAGGTCTTTCAGAAATTTTACATATAAAGGAACCTGTTTTACGACATCAAGTAGAGGAATGTTGACTTTCACTTGTTTTAACACCTCCAGAATATCCTGAGAGTTAGAAAGTCATTTTGGTGCAACCAACCGTTGGGGGAATGGAGCAATTGGCTTCTCTAGAAGTTCCGGTTCTAATTTTTGTGGGACATCACTAGATCCATCATTATTGTCCTCTTCTGGTTCTTGAAGCTTTTCGGGCCTAACCGGAAGGGTTTTATCAATGATCTTCCCACTCCTAAGAGTGGTGATGGATTTAGCGTGTCCCATTTGATTTGAAGAGCTGAGATCATTTATCTCGTATTGCGGTTTAGGATTGGGGAGCGGTTGTGCAGGAAGCATCCCCTTTTCTATAACCGTCATACGTGAATCTATTTTTTTGCATAAAGTCTGTAAGTCCACGCACTGCCTGAGTCAGCTCTTGTATGGAATTTTGAACCGGTTCTTCTTGAGGTTTCCCCTGATTTGGATTTTGATTGAAGAAACTTTGAGGGGTAGCAGTTTGTCCATTCTTCCAACTAAATTTTGGATGATTTCTCCAACCAGGATTGTATGTATTGGAGGTAGATCCATTGAAAGGTCTTTAATAGTTATTTAAGGCATTAGCTTGCTCATTCAACACGCCTTGAAAAGCAGATATTGTAGGACAATTTTCAGTTGTGTGAATGTTGCAATCACAGATGCTACAAACAATTTCATTAACCTTATCCTTCTTTCCTTCTATGGCCTCGACTCTTCACATGAGATTAGTCACTTTAAATTTACATCATCCTCTTCTTTCAGGAGATATACTCCACCTTTCTCCTTAGATTGAGTTGGCCTAGGCGTGGTGTTTGATTTTGGGTAATGGTCCCATGATTGTGCATTCTCGGCAAATCTATCGAGGTAATCCCATACCACGTCGACCTCTTTATTCATGAATTCTCCATTACACATTGTCTCGACCAGTTGGCGCATGGAAGATGTCGGTCCATCATAGAAAAAAAATTTGTAATGCGCCACATTTCAAACCGTGTTGTGGGCATGAACTGACAAGATCCTTGAACCTTTCCCAACATTGGTAGAATGTTTCATCTTCCTTTTGGGCGAAGTTCATGATTGCTTTTCTGAGGGTAATCGTTTTATGGTGTGGGAAAAATTTCTTTATGAATTCCCTCTACAAATCATTCCATGTGCCAATGGATCTAGGACGCAGTGAATGTAACCACGTCTTAGCCTTCTCTTTCAAGAAAAAAGGAAAGAGTTTCAGCCTGATTGTATCCTCGGATACATTGGGAAAGTATAAGGTGGCTATAATCTCATCGAACTCTTTCAAATGTAAGTATGGACTTTCTGATTTAAGCCCATAGAATTTAGGAAGGAGTTGGATAACTCCTGGCTTGATGTCCATCTGTCCTGTGTTTTCAGGAAAAATCATGCATGAGGGCGTACTCACCCCCGCCGGTTGTAAATAATCCCGTAAAGTACGAAGCGGGGGTGCTTGATGCACCTCATTCTCATCATGTACTTCCTCATCCATATGTTGAGGTAGTGCTTGAGGTTGATTTGCAGCCATAACCTCAATTAACTCAGGAGAATTCGAGTGGAGTCTAATCCCGCGATGGAAGTCAACCCCTCAACTAATCCTCCTTCAGTCAAGAGACGTCGAGTGTCGTCACGGGCCCACTTGGGCAAGAAACACTCGCAGCCCTCAATCAAATTCTAAACCTAATCCTAAGAAAGAAAATCTAGAAAGAAAGAGAGGGTTGGAAGGAAGTTACCAAATTGAAGTCCCTAAGCTAAAGACCTACAAAACAAAATAAAATAAGTTAGTTTCTAAATAAAAGAAATTTCTAAAGAAAATCAAATCTAAAGAGTTAGAAAATCTAGAAAATTAGAAAGAGTTTACCAAATTAGAAGTTCTTATCTTAACAACCTACAGAATAGAAAATAGGTTAGTTCTATGAATCAAAATAGAAAACAAAATTAAAAATTAAAATTAGTAAAATCCTAATCTTAAACTAACTCTAAATCCAATTAATTTCAGAAAATCGTAGCCGTCGGTCCCAGTAACGTGTTAAAACTTGTTCACTCCCCAAGTATAGGGTTGTGATGTAGTAATAAACTCGGTAAGACCGAGGTCGAATCCCAGGATTTGGAACTTGTACGTTATCTGAAACTAAGTAGAAATAGAACTAGAATGAGATGAAATCTAAATCGATTGTAATTTAAAGAATAATGATGAAATATTAATCTAAAACTTAGGAAAATTCAGAGAAGGGAAACTAGGGATTCAGAGGATCCACTTGTAGAGATCAGGGAGATCTTATGCCTGGATTAAAAATCAGGGAAATTAACTGAACTTCCTTTGATGTAGTTTTCAAGAGATGAAAGATATATGAATTAGAATGGATTCCATCACCAAACCATGCCCAGGAGACAAAGCAAACAACATAATTAAACTAATTACAAACCAATCAACAGTGTATGAAGGCTAGGAAGGGTACCGTCATCCGACCATACTTAGGAGACGATGGTGAATAACAGAGCTTCCTGACGTCATAAACATAAAAGAGAGAAGAACATACTCAAAGCCATCGCAGACCCATTGTAATTTCAGTCAAAACAGACCATTAAAGACTAAAAACATATTCTCATAATAAAAAAAATATCAAATTCAATTCATCATTAAAACCAGATTAAAAACATAAAATTGAATCTCCCATCCCTCTACAAGCTTCACCTCTTAGCCCTAGCTAAGAGGTTTAGCCACACATGAGTGGACTAGATCTCTTAAAAATAAAATAATTAAATAAAATAGCAAAAGAAAAACAAACTCTTTTTCTCTTTGTCTCTCTCTCTCCTCACGTCCAGCCTCCAGCCTATTCCCAGGATGATTTTTCCAGCCGTGGATCTCCTCTCCTTTTATAGAGCCTGTAAGGGTCAGTGCGCAAAGAGGTCGACTCAGTAACAGAGTCGGAAACCCCTCTGTTTACGCAACAGAAAAACTCTTACGCACTACGTTGATTGATGGGCCCAGGACTGATGTCAAACAAGAAATCCACTCCATTCATTCTACTCGTGGCGGAAAATAACTGAGAAATGTGTATTTTTTCTTAAGTTTAATGCGGCCCACCATCTCAAACATTTCCACCGTCAACCTTCCGTTCCACAGCTAGAATCTTCTGATAGCTTGCATGGAAGGAAACGGACACCTAGGCGTGGGTTATGGCTGTCCTACGGAATGAATGGACGGTCCAGATTGTTGATATGGACAAGTAGTGGGCCCCACTGAGAGGACCCGGCGGTGATCAGCGAAGATGCTGTAACGTCTTCCGTCTTTTTGCGTGAAATCGTCGGTGGACCCATGATTGAATTCAAATGGGAAATCCACACCGTCCACTTGATTCAGGAAGAAAAACCGTTCAGGGTTGGCCAATTTTGGAGCGTTGATCGTGCGGCCCACCTGCTTTCTGCTCTGCCGTCGATCATCCGTTTGAAAGGTTGGATTTCGATCCTTGCGATCTTTTAAAATTCTTCCACCTAAGACTTGGTAACATGGGCCATGGAAATCTGGTGAACGAGTCGGATTGCCTGTATGGACAATAGGTGGGGCCCACAACATGAATCAGCGTCCCCACCTTACGGACGCTGTGCGTACGCACGTTTAGTCTTGCGGTGATACTGGTGGGGTCCACATACCCCACTGTTGAGAAATCCACCTCGTCCATTAGTTTTATCTCGAAAAACCGTCCAGATATGCACGGTTTTGATTTAGATTAAGTATGGCCCAGTGAGTTTTAAACGCGCCGTCCGTTTGATGCGGTGATGATGTCTCCATGCGTACACGAGCTAGGATTTGAAAACCCACCACATGTACGGTCAGGTTTACCTTCTAGGACGAATGGATGGTTTAGATCATCAAGCAATGCGATGATAGTGGCCCACCGGACGTCGACCGCAACTCCCAGTTGAAGAGAATCCAATTTCTTTGATTTGAATCGGGTCAGCAGCCGCTGACCGGTTCTTTTGGTCCAGTGCAAGGCGAGTGCACTAGTGTTGTGTACTCCACTGATGTGATACAGGTCCCACCTTGATACATATTCGAAATCTGCTCCGCCCATTCATTTTGCTGGCTCTTTTAAGACATTGATTCCAAATTTGACGCGTATCCAGTAATTAGGTGGGTCCCATAATGACGATTTATGGGCTGATCTGTCTGTTGGCCCACTTCTCGAGATCTCCAATGGCTGAAATTTAATATGTACGGTTAATTTATGGCGTTCAGGCCACGTATGAAGTCTCGTGTCAATCGGATGGCAGGAACCCTGTGTTCTTGCATTCTGGACGTCCTTCGGGCCACTTGAGCTTCAGTTTCTTGATTTCCTTGAATCTCGGGCATTGATCTTGGTTCACTGGGGTCCGTCCCTTGCCTGTGGTGTCATTAGAGTGTTAAATCCATGCTTTAAGTGCTCTTTTACAATCAAAGCTTCTAATTTCAACCTACAGCATAAACACGATTAAGTCGGCCTTTAAACAATATTATGTTCGTAAATCCAAGCAGTAACAAGGGTCTGATATGCAATATTTGAACCTCAACATGAGCGTCCAATCACCATTGTGTGGTTCACTTGAGAGTGTCCCCACAACACATGATCACATGATTGAATGGCCATATAATCACATATCTACTTAAATAAGGCTCATGTGGAACTAGTTGGGCCCTCTTTAAGGTTCACTGTATTAGTGCACTGATTTATACACCTTATTTGTCAATCATGTGAGTACATGTTTCATCTAGTCAGTTGAGAACTTAGAAACTGAAGATTGAAGACACAAGAGGACATGGCGCATTAAGGAGAAATGAATAGTTAAATAAAGTACCTTAGTGACCCTAACCTTGACATAAAATAAACTTTGAAACTCTAGATGATCCTTGCCTAATAGGAAAACCTTATGTGATCAACCTTTAGCCTTAGAAGCATAATTAAAACATGATAAAATAGGTTATAGAGGTCTCAAGCTGTAGAAAATCAAACTGCCCAAACCAGTAGACTCATTAGTGTGCTAGAGCAAAGTTCAATCGATCAAACATGACAAAAAAATGTCCAGTAAGCACTAACATAAATATGATTTAGTTCAAGTGCTTGATGCACGAGCTTGATCGATCGAGAAAGCACTGACAAAAATATGATTTAATTTAGTCATGTTTGATTCCTCTTAAGCGATCGAGCTCGATTAATTGAACATGGCTAAAACAGTCTAGTGAGTTCACTGGACCATTTTTTGCCTAACATGATCAATTGAGGGTCAAGCTCGATTACTCGAGGCTAGCCGTTAGAGATCTGTTGGAGCATTTTTTTTATGTATATTGCATCCAGATCTTTGGGCAATTGATGAATTTAGCATTTAGAGACCCTGGTGCATACTAAGCTCTACCAAACCTCCCAAACTATATCCCAATGAGATCCATGCTCTCTTCTAAGTGATTCTTCACTCTAATGACCATTCCAAGCTCCTCTATAAGAATATTGGGATCTCAAGCATTCTCTAGAGTTCAAACATTGATTCTATTGGCAAATCTTAGTGTTTATTAACTTCTAGAGTGCCCATCATAGAGAATTCCTAAGGAGTTCAACTTTCTATTAGTTATAGGAGATTTTACCCAACTCCCATCACATTGGTCACCTCAAAGGAGCATCACATGCAAAGTATTTGATCTTGGTGTGATCGAACCACGGCTGGACTAGGTTTTTAATCCAGTAAAATAGAAGAATTATAAAAACAATTATAACAATGGATTAATGATCCAAGAATCTTCAATCAATAGATTTTGAATTTAATTTGTCTTCTTGAATTGATAACTCAACTAGTACTAGATTTCAATATGTTCCAATTGGAAGATAATACATTAATATTAATTTAAAATTTCCAACATAGATTAGAATTATGATAGGCTTGATCTCTTATGCGGATATAAGTAATCACATCACAGGTAATTGAAATCATCTAATGTACCCGGAGGCGACAATAGATCAAACAACTTTGCAGATTGATTCCTTCCCCAATAGGAATTCAATTACATCCAATCACAATTCAACATAAAAACATTAATTTTCATTGAAGAAATAAAGTAAACATCAAATATCTATTGAAAGGTTCATCCCTTGCTTTAGCTAAGAGTTTAGCCAAGCATGACTAACATCTTAAACAAAACATTAAAAAAACTAGAGAATACATACTAGAACTGAAGAATTGAGAAGGAAAGATGATTTTGAGGAAGCTCTAAAATTCTTAGGTCTCTCTCCTCTACCCTAATTCGTATCTAGGAAAGCGTAGAATACCTCTTTAAACAAGAAAAATTTACACCGACTTGGAACCGACTTTAATTTTTGCACTTCACTTACGCTTTGGCTACAACCAACTGTGGCCTTCGATCGCACCTAAGCGTCGGGCCAAATTAAGTATGAAAATCATAGTTTGTTACTAGATTGTTCTGTCCGCATTCGGTCAAATCGAACAAAGCTTAGGTGCGACGAAATAGTCTGTTATTTCTGTTATTAAGTTGTGTGATTTTTCAGTACTTTCTCTATCTTTTGTACTTGATTGTCTTAGATCTTTAGCATGTGAATTCTTCATTAATGACTTTCGATTCTCCAAGTCTTCTCTTGATTAATCTTTTAAGCTGTAATCCTTATTCTTAGGAATGCTTTTGTCTTTGTTTTTTGAATTACCTCGCATGTACAAAATAGATGTCGGTTAATCAATTAAGCACTTTGAATGTATAGAAACTAGTGCAATTGGGAGGATAAATATGTAATATTTAGATGTTATCACACCCAAACCAACATTTGGATAGCCTAGGAAAAACATGTGAGAAATTATGAATTCAAAACAATTCCGAAAAGGAACCAATCACTACAAGAAAAATGGGCAAAGGCTACGGACTAGATCCGTAGCAAAATGGATTTTGCTATGAATCTAGTCCGTATCACGTCCGTCGCAATTGGTGGGGTAGCTAAAGGTCTAGCTACGGATAATATCTGTAGCAATAGATACAATTAGCTACGGATCTTTTCCGTAGTAATAGAGACCATTAGCTACGGATAATATCTGTAGCAATATACACCAATAGCTACGGATAATATCCGTAGCAATAGATACCAATATCTACGGTATTTACAGCACTACATACGGAGAGCTACGGACATAATCCGTAGCTATAAATACCAATAGCTACGGATATAATCCGTAGCAATTGATAGCAATAGCTACTATTAAAAGTCAGTAGCTTTGCTACTGGATTATATTTCGTAGCTATTTTCCCCCCTGTTTCCATTGCAAGAACCTGCTATGATTGATAACTCATCTAAGCTTAATGCAATCAGAGAAAAAAATGATGCATTTATTACAATAGCAATCAAATCTACAATGCATCCTACATTCACATTTCTAAATAAACAATACTTCACTTTGCTCAACCTATCAAAAGAATTACAACTAAGGCGTGCCCTCATGTATTAAAAAATGCTCACGCTTTTACAGAATTTTCTTTCTTCAGACGGTCAAGTTTAGCAAACACAGAAGATAGAGCTTCTTCTTTCCTTGAAACTGCATATGTAACTTCTGTAGACTTCAACACAAGATCACTTTCAAGTTTTAAAACTCGTCCCTTGAGAAAATGAATTTCATCATCCACTGACTTCTTTAACTTGTCAGCCTGTATAAAACAACAATTGTAGACACAATTAAACAAGCATGCCTTTGTACACATCTCAAAAGGAAGAAAGACAAAAAAAAAAAGAGATGGAAAAAAACAATTATATATAAAGAAATAAAAAATGTACCTACAAATCTTCTAAACTATAACAAAATCCATAGGTTAGGTTATCGGTTATAAGTTTAGGTTATAAGCTATAGGTTAAGGTTTAGTTTATAGGTTTAGGAAATCGGGTTCAGGTTCAGGATCGGGTTTAAGTTTGGGTTTTCAACTTTAAGTTTAGGTTTAGGTTAAGGAGTTGAGATTAGGATTAGGTGTAGGTTTAGGTTTAGGGATTTGAGAATACATTTAGGTTAAGGTTTAGGGAATTGAGAATAGGTTAAGGTTTAGGTTTAGGAAATCGGGTTCGGGTTCGGGATCGGGTTTAGGTTTGGGTTTTCAAGTTTAGGTTTAGGTTTAGGTTAGGGAGTTGAGATTAAGATTAGGTGTAGGTTTAGGTTTAGGGATTTGAGAATACATTTAGGTTAAGGTTTAGGGAATTGAGAATAGGTTAAGGTTTAGGTTTAGGAAATCGGGTTCGAGTTCAAGATCGGGTTTAGGTTTGGGTTTTCAAGTTTAGGTTTAGGTTTGAGAGTTGAGATTAGGATTAGGTGTAGGTTTAGGTTTAGGGATTTGAGAATACATTTAGGTTAAGGTTTAGGAATTGAGAAAAGGTTAAGGTTTAGGTTTAAGAAATCGGATTCGGGTTCGGGATCGGGTTTAGGTTTGGGTTTTCAAGTTTAGGTTTAGGTTTAGGTTAGGGAGTTGAGATTAGGATTAGGTGTAGGTTTAGGTTTAGGGATTTGAGAATACATTTAGGTTAAGGTTTAGGTTATAGGTTTTGGTTTAGGTTAAGGTTATAGGTGTTTAAGTTTTAGGTTTAGGTTATAGATTTAGGAATTGAGAATAGTTTAAGGTTTAGGTTTAGGAAATCGGGTTCGGGTTCGGGATCGGGTTTAGGTTTGGGTTTTCAAGTTTAGGTTTAGGTTTAGGTTAGGGAGTTGAGATTAGGATTAGGTGTGGGTTCAGTTTTAGGGATTTGAGAATACATTTAGGTTAAGGTTTAGGGAATTGAGAATAAGTTAAGGTTTAGGTTTAGGAAATCGGATTTGGGTTCGGGATCAAGTTTAGGTTTGGGTTTTCAAGTTTAGGTTTAGGTTTAGGTTAGGGAGTTGAGATTAGGATTAGGTGTAGGTTTAGGTTTAGGGAATTGAGAATACATTTACAATAAGGTTTATGGAATTGAGAATAGGTTAAGGTTTAGGTTTAGGAAATCGGGTTCGGGTTCAAGATCGGGTTTAGGTTTGGGTTTTCAAGTTTAGGTTTAGGTTTAGGTTAGGGAGTTGAGATTAGGATTAGGTGTAGGTTTAGGTTTAGAGATTTGAAAATACATTTGGGTTAAGGCTTAGAGAATTGAGAATAGGTTCAGTTTAGGTTTAGGAAATCGATTTTGGGTTCGGGTTCGGGTTTAGGTTTGGGTTTTCAAGTTTAGGTTTAGGTTTAGGTTTGGGAGTTGAAATTAGGATTAGGTGAAGATTTAGGTTTATCGATTTGAGAATACATTTAGGTTAAGGTTTAGGTTATAGGTTTTGGTTTAGGTTAAGGTTATAGGTCTTGGTTTAGGTTTAGGTTTAAGTTTTAGGTTTAGGTTATAGATTTAGGGAATTGAGAATAGTTTAAGGTTTAGGTTTAGAAAATTAGGTTCGGGTTCGGGATCGGGTTTAGGTTTGGGTTTTCAAGTTTAGGTTAGTGAGTTGAGATTAGGATTAGGTATAGGTTTAGGTTTAGGGATTTGAGAATACATTTAGGTTAAGGTTTAGGGAATTGAGAATAGGTTAAGGTTTAGGTTTAAGAAATTGGATTTGGGTTCGGGATCGGGTTTAGGTTTGGGTTTTCAAGTTTAGGTTTAGGTTTAGGTTAGGGAGTTGAGATTAGGATTAGGTGTAGGTTTAGGTTTTGGGATTTGAGAATACATTTAGGTTAAGGTTTAGGGATTTGAGAATAGGTTAAGGTTTAGGTTTAGGAAATTGGGTTTGGGTTCGGGATCGGGTTTAGGTTTGGGTTTTCGAGGTTTAGGTTTAGGTTTAGGTTAGGGAGTTGAGATTAGGATCGTGTGTAGGTTTAGGTTTAGGGATTTAAGAATACATTTAGGTTAAGGTTTAGGTTTAGGAAATCGGGTTTGGGTTCGGGATCGGGTTTAGGTTTGGGTTTTCAAGTTTAGGTTTAGGTTTAGGTTAGGGAGTTGAGATTAGGATAAGGTGTAGGTTTAGGTTTAGGGATTTGAGAATACATTTAGGTTAAGGTTTAGGGAATTGAGAATAGGTTAAGGTTTAGGTTTAGGAAATCGGGCTTGGGTTCAAGATCGGGTTTAGGTTTGGGTTTTCAAGTTTAGGTTTAGGTTTAGGTTAGATAGTTGAGATTAGGATTAGGTGTAGGTTTAGGTTTAGGGATTTGAGAATACATTTAGGTTAAGGTTTAGGTTTAGGTTCGGGTTTAGGCTATAGGTTTTAGTTTTGGTTTAGGTTGTAGGTTTTGGTTTAGGTTATAGGTTATAGGTTTAGGTTAAGGTTTCAGTTTAGGTTATAGGTTTTGGGATTTGGGAATGGGTTTGGGTTTAGGTTATAGGTTTTGGTTTTGGTTTAGGTTTTAGGTTATAGGTTTAAGTTCGGGTTATAAGCTATCGGTTTCTGGGGTGAGAATAGGTTAAGGTTTAGGTTTAGGAAATCGGGTTTGGGTTCGGTATCGGGTTTAGGTTTCGGTTTTCAAGTTTAGGTTTAGGTTTAGGTTAGGGAGTTAAGATTAGGATTAGGTGTAGGTTTAGGTTTAGGGATTTGAGAATAGGTTAGGTTGTAGGTTAAAGTTTAGGGAATTGAGTTTAAGTTATAGGTTATAGGTTTAGGTTAAGGTTTAGGTTGTAGTTATAGGTTTTCGAATGTGAGAATAGGTTTAGGTTATAGGTTAAGGGTGTAGTCTCTGCAAATACAGATATAAACATGACCTATCCAAATGGTCAGGCCCTTCCAATGCTGTTCATAGGAAATGAACAGCTTCATCATGGTCAGCGGTTCCCACCTTCCAGGGACCCTCGCTCATCCGGATAGCTCCGACGCACATCCGGGTCTGCTCCATTAATTTCGAGCAAATACATAAACACGACCTGTCCAAATGGCCAGGCCCTTCCAATGCTGTCCATAGGAAATGGACAGCTTTATCATGGTTAGCGGTTCCCACCTTCTAGGGACCCCCGCTCATCCGGATAGCTCCGACATACATCCGGCTCTGCTCCATTAATTTCGAGCAAATACATGAACACGGCCTGTCCAAATGGCTAGGCCCTTTCAATGTTGTCCATAGAAAATGGACAGATTCATCATGGTCATAACAACGTTCCCACTTTCCAAGGACCCCCGCTCAACATCCGGATAGCTCCGACGCACATCCGGGTTTACTCCATCAATTTCGAGCAACTACAGATATAAACACGGCCTGTCCAAATGGTCAGGCCACTCCAATGCTGTCCACAGGAAATGAACAACTTCATCATGGTCATAACAGTGGTTCCCACATTCCAGGGACCCCCGCTCAACATCCGGATAGCTCCGACGCACATCCGGGTCTACTCATTTAAATAAAATGGATTATCAAGATCATTTAAATAAAATCAGGTCCAATCAACAATCTGACCTGGAGGATTCTGTTAGCATTGTTGACGGCACCTCGAATCTTGTTTTAGGGCCTAGAAATTCAAAATTAGATACAAAAATTAGAAAAACCAAAGAAATTTAAGAAAGATAATCAAAGTCCATGTGAATGAGCACAAGTATGCACCTACATATGAATTCTGAAAAGCTATTGCATATCACAAAATAATAATAATAATAATAAATAATAAATAATAAATCCTTGCGTTTGGATATTCGACAAAATGGGTTAGAATAAATTCATTTGGAAACCTTGCGTTTGGATATTCAACAAAATTAAATTGTAATATTTCAATTCAGTTCAATAAACTCAGATTTCTGAGAAGGATTTAATGGTTTTAAATCTATGGTTTTCTGGAAAAGGTCCATTTCCTGGACGTCAAATTCAACGGGGAAAGTTTCAGTTATGTCTCTTCTTTCCTTTCCATTTTCTTCTTAACAAGAAAATCCATATTTACTAATATTCTCATTTTTCTATTTTTCAAAAGAATGAGTTTGGACTCCGAAAGCGTCAGCTCCAGCACTGTACTTTCAGCCCAAACCCTAACCAATGACTCCAAAATTACCAAGTACTCATAAAAATTAATTGCAAGCATTTTCTGTCTATGTGCATGACGACCATACTGTTAAGATCAATCCTCTTATCTTCATTTACAGAAACTAGTGGATGACAAATTATGTGTAACATACAGAGCTAGTTCAGCCACTTATGCAATTAGGGAAGGTTCAAAATGGCCAGATTTCCACATCAAGCATCAGTTGCATACATATGATACAGAAGGACAAAAGTATCACCTTCAACATGACTGTCAAACAAGTTTCCTCACCAAAAATTCAGATCACAAACCATCATGGCATGTGTCCAATTTTGGTTTAATTTTCATTTTTCTCTTTAATTTTGGTTCTTTCTTTCTGTTTTTTAGTTTTAGTGTTTTGATTGCTGAATAAGGAGAGGTGTGGGTCATAAATCCTTTCACAATTGAATGCATCAATTACATGTGCAAGAATGCACCAATTACAATAAGAAGTGTGTGAGTAGGATTCTAATTACTACCATCCCTACATGTATGTAAGATCCAATTTATCTGGTGGTTGCCACCGTGTATGTGTTGCTAGAAAAATCAGGTTGGTTCTATTTTTGAGATGAGCCATGTATGTATGGTAAGAATGGAAACCGAGTCAACTAGAAATCTAGATTTGATGCCCATGTATGGCCCAACTGAGAACCAGACATACCTGATGAAAGGCCTGGATTTACATTGAATATAAATGCTGCCAGACATAAGAAGAGATCTCTGCAAAGACATGTCCATAAATGTGTGGTTCGTGCACGTGGTAAAGGAGCTGCATTAAACACCCAAGAGTAGTGGGTCCTTACCTTATCCTGTATTGTTACCAAACATACCCACAACTCTCACAATGCCCGCTGGAGTTATGTTGACACATCCTGGGACATAAAGCTGCAATGGAACACAAAAAATAAAAATAAAAATCAGGTTCTCTTGGAGGCAATGTCATTTTCAAATTATAAAATCATACAACTTATTATGGTTGTTCCTTGTATGCCCGTCCACTTTATCAAATGGGCCACAAAAGTATTACAATGGAACAGGAAATAGATTGGCATATGGTTTTATGGAGGTCCATGAAATGCTGAGCAAAACATGTGCTATATTTGGCACATGCACATGGATCAGGAACCTTGATTAGGTCTGCAATCATATGGATAGGCCATGATAAATAAATAACTAAATTTAAGATGATCAAAGGAAACCATCAAATCACATGGGCCACAGTGGTAGTACCAAGGGAAACCAGAAATAGAATCTAATTCCGAACACTGACATGTCATTTCATGGAGGTCCATAGTCAGATTGGGACCTACTTTAGCTTGGTCGCATAGTCAGATTCATGGAGGATTGCTCATAGATGGGCCAAGTATGTTGTATGTACTTGGGACTGAGTAGCATTCAAGATACCAAGCTGCTCATCAAAAGGAAGAGGACCCAGTGAGGATTGTGCCCAAGGATCATGTACTTCCTCAAAAAATAATATTACCTGAAAGTTGAACCCACCAGTTATGCTATCAATATTCAACACCTGTAAAGAAATCAACTTAGTGGGCCTTGATGGATGGACTTAAAAGCTTTCTAAAATAAAGCAGGACAGAAAATACCACCTCTCCAGCTAAGAAAAGATGAGGCTGTATCCTGCTTTCCATGGTATTGAGTGTAATCTTCACAAAAGGAAAGAGGAATGTAGTTAAATATCTAGAAGAAATGAACCCATAAAAATTATTCCAGCAGACATGCAATTGCAGAAGTGGAAACCTCCAAGAGTGGGACCCCTCCGGCGGTGACAAACTCATCCTTAAATTGACCCTTCATTTAAAATAAAAAAAAATATGTATAAATTTCTACACGATACACCTGACGTTGAGAAATGTATGCATTTATAGCACCCCTGAGCTTATATTTTTTACTTAAAAAGAAACAAGCCATAAAAGATAATAAGCAATCTTTTTCTCATTTTTAATCAGGTACATGGCTACATGCAGGGGAGTCTATAACACTTTCTTTTGTTCCTAGCTTCCATCTGGAAGCATAAAGGGAGCATGGAAGTAGTTTAGAGGCTAGGGAGGCGTTCAATAGCAATACTTACTATATTAATTGCTTGAACAAATTATAACTATGATATTATTAGCATGGGCTTAGAATACTCTTCAATGTGGGAATACTTCTTGAAACTGATAAACCATGACAAACATCTAAGAGACGTATTTGATTCACTTCAAGCAGCTCTAGTTCAGATAATAAAGAAGCAACTCTTGAATTCTGGATTTGGACATGGCCCACTCCAGGGCCATAAATTAGATCTCTTAAAGACTCTACCTTGAGATGGTTGAGGAAGGGCAATAGTGGATTGACACTATAGCTATTGGAGTTAATTGTATAATTGCCTATTAAATATACCTTGAAAATGAGTTTTGATCTCATTTAAATATATCAAATCTTGTGTTTTAATCTCGAAAACAGGCCTGAATATAGTTGAAAATGAGCTCACAGGCTTCTTATCCTTAAAATGAAGAAAATACCTTGACAAGTACATAAGGAGCTATACAACTATCCAATACAACTTAATTGCATAATTAAAATCCATGACTAATTGTAAGAAATAAGATTCTGTCATAGAAAAGACATAAATCACAAAACCTGATTTGGATCAAGAGGAATTCTTCATGATCCCATCCCTGATTCAGGAAACCAATTCAGGGTTAGAAATGGAAAAAAATCACCCAACAACTAAAATTCGTTGCTGAAAAGAATCCCACCCAAATCCAAAAGGTTTTTTTAACAAACACAATCTGGTTTACATCATGACGCCTGAAAGAATCCTACACAAGTCCAATTCCCAATTCAGATCGAGGGTAGAAATGCAGGGGGGAAATCAACACAGAGCTAATTCATCACTTCTCACAAGAAATCCAGTTAGGGTTACAATGACAGATGCCATGTTAATGAATCGCCAAAAAGAATTCATCGTGATTCTCAAAATTCATTATTCTCACCCAAATCCCCAATTCAAAACCCAAATCCTGCAAATTCCAATTCAAGAAAATCCTGTTTCCAATCAAACGTGACAAATCCAAATCAGTTTTTCATATAGCCAGTTTCACGTCAACGAATGCACATGATGGACAGATTGGTTATCATGCGCCCATCACGATGGGCCCCACCTACAAAGATGCATGTGTATTAAACATTATATTCTCCCAAGTATCAAACAATTGGCTTGTAAACTCTTTACCTGTAAAGTGAATAAAATTTTCTTCTTTTTTTTTCCTTGAAAAAAGGGGTTTCAGTGTAAACAGTACTTCACATGCAATGTTTATCATCTAAACACATCCTATAAAAAGCATATGGTTTCCTACCTCTGATCCGTGCTTAAAAACAGAAAGCATTCCAGGCAAGAATCTCATTTAGAGAAATAACTTTCACATACAACCCCATCTTTCCCACAAATATGTCTCATTCGTAGCAAATTGGATCCAAGAAAAAGGTGGGCCTCACCATGACGATCACCTAGCATGAAAATCAGGCCATTTGACTCATTAGGTGTGCCATAACTATAAACCAAGTTAGACATCAGCTATCCATTGATTTAGACATGTAGCAAAAAAAAAAAAAAAAAGTGTAGACAAATCTACAAGAAATTATCAGTGGTTTCCTCACAACAAAATTAATGTAACATGTTTACTTTGGATTTCTATCCACATCTATGGTTCCCTCACCTTTTACATATTATCTGATATCATCATTCGGTTTTCCATTGCCTTCTACCTTTTTCCTTCTCAAAATAAGTAATAAAAAGTATTTTAAAAAAAAGTACTAAAAAAGTTCAGTCAAAGCTCATAAGAAAAGCAACAACAAGCTTCCAATAAACAAGATTTTGTCTGCTTTCAGGAATTACCTGCTAAACCAATACCTGATTCAACATTGCTATCAGTGGCCATAATTTAGACAGCTTCAGATGAATTACTATGTAGTTTTTAAGTGAGTTGTAACTTGAAGTGCCTTCACATCACTCAACGTGCTCTAGCAGAGGATCACAGTTTTGCTCTAGAAGATTATGACTTTTTGTACCGGAAAAAAGAAAAAAAAAAGATCTCTACCCATCAAGTTCCACAAGAAGTTTATTGATAAATGCTTCATGGTCCTACTCTTTAGTGTGAATAAACTTCCCACAAACACCGGCAAAGAGGTTGAAATCCTCAACAAAGATTATCACTTGTGCCTAAAAATGAATCACATAATTACTAGATAAACAAATGTAAGATGTTTAAGAAACAAATAGCAGCTTATCTTGGAAGCTAAGTCTGAGAAATCAATGAAAATCACTGTAAGTAAATAAAAATAGTTCCTTACTAGAGCCGTGCTAAGCTGACACGCGTGTGCAATAAAGCTCATGGTATATGCTAGATAAAAGGTCCCTAAAGTAAATATTTCAGAAAAAACAAAAAGGATTGGGCCAAAAGTATAAGACTTGAATTTAGTTGAGAAAAAACAATTAGAAGTTAAAACAAGGTTATAGAGGACAACCAAATCCCTTATTGTTTGAAATAGCTCCCTAACATTATGAGGCGCTTTGGCCAACCCACAATCCAGCCTCCAGTTGGCGAGCTTTAACTTCAACAACAGGCACCTTAGCTTCTGCAGCTATCGCTAGTGCTAGGGAAGTTTTCCCTGTTCCCCTCTCACTTACAATAAGAACTCCCGGCAGTTTCAAGTATAAACTGCTTTAGAGTGCGTCAAACAATAAGTGCAGTGCATATCCATCCTTGAACTTCTAGTTTTTTGTAAACTATAAAAGTAAATAAATAATGGTTAACTCAAAAAATTACATTAGCACCAAAATAAAATAGAGAAACAACAAGAGTGAGCTGGATGTATGATGGATGAAGAGGAATCAATCAACCCACATCTCCTCCAGTCAGGAAGATATCCATAAGAAACAAATTAAAGGTTTGTAGTGTTTTCATTTCCAAAGGTCAATTTGGGAAAGATGGTGCAAATTTATTGAGGCGAAAGGTGGAAAAAAAAAGGAAAAACATGAGAAATTTACATGGAAAGAGAGTCCTTGAGGACAACGGAACAACACTTACCAGAATACATGTGATCATATCTTAAAACCTCCATTTTCATTGTAGAAACCACAATTCACCACAACAGTTTCACTCACCTGAAACATTCATGTTCACCCAACACCGTTACAATAAATTGAACACAAGACCAAATTCAGTAAGAGAGAAGCAACACCAATCACAAAGCAACAACTTTAGGGCATGTTTGGATATATGGATTTCATTTGGATTCCGTGTCCAATGATAATTTCCATGGTCACCGTAGAAAGTAGGATTCCAAAAATGGAATGCATGTTTGGATAGCAAGCAGAATCCTCAAATTCAATACACAATGGTCATCCTTCTTTCCTGTGCCAGAGCATTCTAACCATAGATAGGTGCAGTGATTACTGTATGAAAACCACATATCCAAACAGCCTAACTATCTTGTCAGTGGAACAATTTCCATTTCCACATGGATTCCATGTATCCAAACACACCCTTAGAAACATGTAAGATATTCTACCGAGATCATCTCAGCATTAAAAGATGGAAATGTCCTGTTGTGATGATGTTGAGAACATATTCATTAACAGACGACATTAAAGCATATGAATGCAGATAAAAACCTTCAAACTTTTTGCTCTCTTCCAATGTTTGTTTCCAGTAAATAAATTAAATCCGGTAGCTGACAACCAATGCACTTGCAAACATATTAGCTGAAATTGATGTTTAAAGATATGTGGGCCATCAATCCACGTGATATTAAATTAATTTCCTCTAAGGGAGGGCCTACCATAATAGCTTGATAACGTGGCCCTTAAGTGGTGCCCCTGTGTTGCACTACCGCATGGGCTGGGCACACCCCTTAACATCAACACAACCATTACTAGACAAAGCATAATCGAAGCAGCACCACCACCTGTGACCCATAGATCACAAAGCCACCACGGACCAGCTCAATTAGGATAGCACATAGCCCCTCACTCAAGATGATCTTGAGTCAATAGGGCAACAAACAGACTTTTTATCATGCCATTTCATCAAACAGTCATCAAACAGATAGCATGCATGAAATCTAGCCATTTCATCAAACAGATAGCATGCCATTTCATCTAGCCATTTTATCAAACAGATAACATGCCATTTTATCAAACAGTTAGCATTTATGAAATTTGAAAGACAGAAAAAGAGACACAAAGAGAGGAAGATATCAAACCTATGGAGAGGAGCCTCAGATTCCTTTGGTTTAAAAAGATACCTCAAAGAGATGAGAAGGGTTTCAAATGACGTGTGTTTCTTAGGGTAGGAGCTTCACGGCTGCTGCAATGGAGAGAGAAGCGACGGCAGAGATGCATTGGAGAGAGAGAGAGGAGAATGGGAAAGATGGAGCAGAGATCGGGAGGGAGAGAGGATTAGGGGAGAGAGAGAGAGAGAGAGAGAGAGAGAGAGAGAGAGAGAGAGGATTAGGGAATAGAGAGAGAGAGAGAGAGAAATGGAGAGATTTTGGGCGCGCCCAAATTTTTGTCGTCGTTTCGTGAGATGGACCATGACGGTCTTGTCAGAGGCTCCGTGGGGCCCACCATGATGTATTTGGTTTATCCACTCCGACCATTAATTTTAATAAATTATTTTAGTTCACGATCCCAAATTTAAAGTATATTGAAGGCCCAAGTGGACCATAACATAGGAAGCAAATGTGATTTAATCTCCATGTTTCCTACCTTGTGGTTCACTTAAGCCTTCAATCTAGCTGATTTTTTATTTCATTCCCTAAAATAATATTTCAACATAGATGGACGGTTTAGATAGAACACATATATTTTTTTAGGCCCTATAGAGCCCCTTATACCAAAGTTAATTATTAATGGTGTGGCAAATTTTAGCTACGGATTAAAACCGTAGTAATTATAGCTCCGGTTTATATCCGTAGCAAAAAAGTAACGTGGTCTGTATTCTTTGCCCTTTTTTTTGGTAGTGAATTCTATAATCTCGAATAATTTCGATATAAACCAATTCAAAGAGAACTAAATCAAGCATTTTATTCACCTAAATTCTGGTACTTTAATAATTATTTCGATTAAACTCAAGTAATGATCATATAATTAAATAATTACCAACATTGAGTTTCATGAATGTGTTATTTAGTTTAACTTAACAACAACAAAAATCCCATTTTCCACTTTCATATCTATAATGATAATCAAAGAAATGAACAAATCGACCAAAACCTAAACCAGAACTTGTCTTACAGTTCAACAATTCACTCTTCCAGCTCTGGAATTTTTCATTGATGGCTTTCACACTATTACCTCCCCCCCCTTTTTTTTTCAAAAATTCGTTATGAACTTCAATAGGTAGCCCTTTTCGACGACAACTATTTTTTAGCTAGGTAATACTCTTTCTTCTTCATTTTTTTCAATAAAAATGATGGAAAAGTTCTCCAAGCTTGGTTCCTAACATTCTTCATAATCACCACTTTAATAATTCAGTGTCCAATTAAGGTCTAATGCATAAGTTAGATGTGACACATGAATTCATGATCCAATCAACGTTAAAAAATTTCAACTAAATATTGTTAAAATGAACTTAATCTTAAAATCCATTAAGTAACTAGAATATACACTTCAAAAGTATTCAATACTAACTATTGAATTTATCTCCTTAAAGTATCTAAAATTACATTAATAAGTTTTTAGATATTTTTAAAACTTTAGAATTTTTAGCTCAAAAATTTTCTATGGAAACCCACCCCCAAGCTAAAATCTACATTGTCTTCAATATATAAAATATATGCAATAAATGTAAGATGAGAGCGAAAAAATAAAGAGGAGTAGGTGAAACAAGTACTTGAAAGACAAAATATGACAACGAACTTTAAAGATTGGTGCTTCAACAACTAGAAATTACAAAATAAAATATCTTATTCTACTAAAAGAAACTAAATCCTACGAAAGCAATGGAAATTATCTCCATCAGACTAGGAGATTAATACCGATAAACAAAATCTTCCAGAGATATGGACACTTCTTTTGGAACAAAATTTTCCACAAACAGTTTTAGTCTCTGACCATTTACTTTAAATACATTACCATTTTAAGGATTTACAATTTCCATGACCACATAAGGATAAATAGTCTTTACTATAAATGAGCCGGTCCTTCTGTATCACAATTTTTCAAGAAAGAGATAAATACGAGAATTATAAAGGAGGACTTTCTGATTTAGATCAAAAGTTTTCCTGACTAAGGTTTAATGTGTAAGTTAGATGTGGCTCGTGAACTCATAACTCAATCAATGTTCAATTTTTTTTTTTAAAACTAAATCTCATTAAAATGCACTTAATCTTAACATTCATTAAGTAATTAGAATTTAGACTTCAAAAAGATTTAATACTAACTCTTGAATTTATCTCTTAAAGCGATCTAAAATTACATTTGGTTCTTAAATTTTCTTTTTAATTCAAAATTTCCAGCTAAGAAAATCTATATGGAAACGTACCCCCGAACCTAAAATCTACATTATCCTCAATGTATAAAATATATTCAACGAAAACAATATAAGAGCAACAAAATAAAGAAAATTAAGTGGAACAAGTACCTGAAGGGTGACATATGGTAGCGGACTTCAAAGATTGATGCTTCACGAACTAAGAATTACAAAATAAAAGATCCTATTCTACCAAAAGAAACTAAATCCTAAGAAAGCAAAGAAAATGAGTCTCAATTAGACAAGGAGATTAGTCCTAATACACACGATCTTCAAGAGACATGGACTATTCCTCTGGAACTAACTTTTCCACAAACGGTTTTAGTATCTAGCCATTTACTTTAAATACATTGCCATTTTTAGGATTCATGACTTCCACGACCCCATATGGATAAACAATCTTTCCTATGAGTCGACTGGTCCATCTGAATTGTAATTTTCTAGGAAAGAGATGGAGAAGAGAATTATAAAGGACTTTTTGATTTAGCTCAAATGTTTCTTAAAAATTTTCTTGTTATGGAATACTTTCATCCTCTCATTATACATTCTCGCATTGTCATATGTGTCTTTCCTAATCTTTTCTAATTCCACAAGATGGAGTTTACGAAGTGTGTTAGCTTTGTCAATGTCGAAATTAAACTTCTTTATGACCCAATGTGCCGTATGCTCCAATTCCACTAGTAAGTGACATGCTTTTCTAAAAACAAGTCTATAAGGAGACACTCCAATAAGAGTTTTAAAAGCAGTCCTATTAGCCCAAAATGCGTCTATTAGCCTTAAAGATCAATCCTTACATTCTTCATTCACAATTTTCTCTAATATCCCTTTAATCTCCTTATTAGAAACTTCAGTTTGGCCACTCGTCCGTGGATGATGGTGTGTGGCTACTTTGTGTGTAATACCGTATTTCTTTATTATGTTCTCAAATGATCTATTACAAAAGTGTGACCTACTACCATTGATTATAGATCTCGACATTCTAAATCTCGATAAGATATTTTATTTTAAAAACCGTAAAACTATTTTGTGATCATTAGTTCTACAAGGAATCACCTCTACCCATTTGGAAACATAAACCACATCTAGGAGGATGTAAAGATGTCCAAAGGATGGGGAGAAAGGTCCCATGAAATTGATACCCTAGCAATAAAATTTTTTAACAATTAAGATTAGATTTTCAGGCATTTTATTTCTTCATGACATTCTTTCCATTTTTTTACATTGCTCATGTGCTCTGCAAAATTCATGTGTATCTTTAAACATCATTGGCCAATATAAACCACATTGAAGAATCTTAGTTCTGGTTTTCTTTGCTGAAAAATGACATCTACAAGCTTGTGAGTGATATAAGGAGATGACACTAGAGTGCTCATTATTTAAAACACGTCTCTTAATGATTTGGTTTGGGCAATATTTAAACAGGTAAGGATCATCCCATAAAAAACTACATACCTCGGTTAAAAATATTTTCTTATCTTGTGATGTCCAATGGATCGACAATTTTCCCATCACATAATAATTAACTATGTCAGCGTACTGAGGTAACTGGGAGACAACAAATAATTGTTCATATGGAAAAGTGTCTTTGATTTGAGAACACTCAATGGAATCTAAATGAACTAGTTAAGACAAGTGGTCCACTACTACATTCTTTACTCCTTTCTTGTCACGTATTTCTAAGTCAAATTCTTGTAGTAGGAAGATCCATCTCAAAACATGGGGCTTAACATCATTCTTTGAAAGAAGATACTTAAGCACCGCGTGGTTAGTGAAAATTATAATTTTTTTATCCAATCAAGGAAGATTTGAATTTGTCTAGAGCAAATACTATAGTAAGAACCTTTTTCGTAGTGGAATAATTTATCTGGGCCCAATTCAGCGTTATACTTACGTAGTAGATAACACATGATTTCTTATTCTTCCTTTGGCCTAACACAACTCTAATAGCATAGTCACTAGCATTCCAAATGATTTCAAAAGGAATACTCCAATTAGGTGGTTTCATGATTGGTACGGTTGTTAACATACCCTTTAGCTTTATAAAATCCTCTTGGCATGAATTAGTCTACTCAAATGGGACATCCTTTTGAAGGAGGTAACTCAATGATCTAGAGATTTGGCTTAAGTCCATAATGAACCTCCTATAAAATTCTATGTGACTGAGAAAAAAGCGAATGCCACATATATTTTTTAGAACCAATAAATTAGTAATTAGATCTATTTTGGACTTGTCTACTTCAATTCCATTGAATGAGACCACGTGTCCAAGGATAATTCCCTTCTGAACCATGAAGTGACACTTTCCCAATTCAAGACAAGGTTCTTCTCTTCACACCTTGTCAAAACCAAATTCAAGTGCTAGAGGTCTCATCAAACATTCTTCCAAAAATGGAAATGTCATCCATAAACACTTCTAGAAAATGCCCAACTATATCTAAGACTATATAAAGCATGCATCTCTGGAATGTTGTAGGGGTGTTACATAGCTCGAATAGTATCCTTCAGTAAGCAAAGGTGCCGAAGGGGTATGTAAGGGTGCTCTTCTCCTGATCTTCAAGGGTTATCTGAATCTGATTGTAGATCGAGTACCCATATAGGAAGCAATAACAGGAATGACCGACCAATCTTTCTTAAATTTGGTCAACAAAAGATACGGGAAAGTGCTCTTTTCTCATGACGGTATTCAGCTTCCTGTAGTCAATGCACATTCTCTAATTAGTGGTAAATTTGGTTGGCACAATTTCATTGTTGGCATTGGCTATGAAGGTAATTCCGGACTTCTTAGGCACCACCTCAGTTGGACTCACCCACTGACTATTGGATATAGGGTAAATGATACCCACATCTAGTAGTTTAAATACCTCAATCTTAACCAAATTCCTAATGTTAGAGTTTAATCGGTTTTATAGTTGCCTTGATTTTTGGTGTTCTCCTCTAGGTGTATTTGGTGAGTGCAAATTAAGGGGTTAATTCCCTTGAGATCCGTAATAGTAAATCCTATGTAATTCTTGTGATTTTGAAGAGTAGCAATGTAAGTGCATTTGTCTCCATTTTATTACTAATTTAAGTTGCTCATTGCATTCTCATTGTGATTCAACCTTTTTTCTTGAGTTTTGAAATCCTTTATTTCTATTAAAGTTGATTTCCTTAATCTTCTTGTTTCCCTTTTTACTAAAAATGAAGGAACATTGATTTAAATGTGTTGTATGAAAAGTACAAGCCGATTCCTTGTCTCGATTAGTTTCCCATAAGATTTGGACGATTCGTCCCCCGGAGGATGACCCCAAAAATTTTAGGGATTTTAGATCAAGGAGTATTATCATTGAAAGTTCTGTAAATCTTAATCATATTACTGAATATGAGTTGCATGAATTTCTTTCTGAGGTTGGATGGGAAAAGGTTCTTCAATGGGGAAGAAATGCATACCAATCGATAGTACAAGAGATGTATTCCTCTATTTTAAATATCTTTTTTTTAGAAAATGACATATTTTTTATGTAAATTTTTTAGAGGAAATAATTTTAATTACACCCTCCACCATTACATCTTTAATGGAAATTGAATTGGTGAAGGATGGAATTCTAATTGCTCCTCTTTTGGACAAGATGTCAAATTTTGACAGAGAATCTATTACTAAAGTACTATGTGGTTTTGATGCAGATTGGAGATCGGGCAATGATCTATCGACTGGGAAATTTTTTCCTAAGTATCGTGTTCTTCATCGCATTTTTAGTTCTAACGTTTATCTAAGAGCCGGTAACAAAATTGATTTCACTCCATTCATGGTTCATATCCTTCATGTGATAGCTACTGGAGTCAAAATTTGTCTTTTGACTCTCATTTTTTAATCATTATTCATTATTGGATGCACCCAAAGCATGGTTCTCTTCTATTCAGTTAACTCATTAAATCTCTCGCGTTATCTTTCTGTGTCTGAATTCCTTCCATTGAGGCACTGGAATCTGAGCTTCCTTTTAACTCTTTAAATTTAGATATGATGACCTTAACTCCTCTACCTAAGTAATAAGGGGTTCATGGCAACAGGAAAGAAGAGGAAGAAGATGTTAATATGGATGACATTTTCAATGAATTGGAGGAAGATTCTGCTAAAGATGAGGATGATTATAACACCGTGGATTTTGGGGGTCGAGTAGATACTAGACTCCCGATATCCTGGGTGTCACTTATGTTTTACGAAAGCTAGTTGTATGGTTCATTTTACTTGGCATGTGAGCATTTGAGGAATCAAAATGGATCATGCAATGTACACTGAAATGAATGTAACTTAAACTCAAAATGTGACTAACAAGAAGATATATATATATATATATATATATATATATATATATGTCAAGTGTATGAGACCGTATCCCAGCAAAATACATATGGTTCCAAAATATAAAATGTCTCAGCCTTAAAGTCTCATCGCTGACCTTAAGCCAACCTATAATGGTCCGCCCATTATATGGAAATACGAGAGCTCTTATTCTAAGTCCACAGACACCTCCTCCAGCGCGTCGGCCTCCATGGTACCTACATCTATGATAAGGTCTATTTGGTGTTTTAAAACACTGTCCTAAAGTGGAAGTGAGTGATTAACTCAGTGGTTCCATTAACATCAAGTTACACATTTATCAATTCTATAAGTACAGTTAATGATAAAGCAACTTAAACATTTAAGTCCTAGATACTCTTATTAATGCACGTGCATGCTATTATGAGATGATCCATGTCCTCGTAATCTAACACTCCCTCATAGCAACTCTAATGCCTCATTCACAAATGCCAACACTTACTTATCACGCAACCACAAATCCTAAGTTGCCACCGCCTAAACTAATACAATGCAATGAATGTTCGTGTTAGCTGAGTGATTTAATTGAGTTTGTTCATCCAGTAAAATTGGGAAAGCTGGAATACCTCCATTTGCTCATCATTCTCATCTGAATCACTAGGAATGGGGCAACCGTAGTGGCTCCATGCTTGTGTCCCTTGATCCGTATTCGGGTTTATCACCCAGGCGACAACTACCAATTAATGTGAGGCTAACATTTGCCCGACCGATCACTAAGGACTCGAATGATACAGCCCGAATGCATAGGGTTTTCCAGCCCATCGATGGGTGGAGGGCACCCACAAATATACAAGAGTCGTCACCTAAACAAAAATGTGGAGCGGTCGCTATATCATTACAGTTTGATGTAATAGGTTTATAGCCTTCTTAGTTGCTCATTGGTCACTAGTGGAGGCGTCACCCCATCGTAGGCTGACAGCACGGACATGGTATCCCATACCACCAGACCCAACTCATGAGATTTGAGGATCGTACCGTTAATGGTTATCAGAGACTTTTCAAATGGTATGGGGTATTCTAGATTCAGGCAATCGCGATCAGACATGCTGAACATACATGGTTAGTTGGTTGTTAGACGAATTTGGTTGGTTTGGGCGAACATCAGTGAAGTCGACATTAGGTGCAAGCATCCTGTGTAGCCCAGCTATCATCGGTCATCCGTGTTTGGCATGGATCAATCGAATGAATATAGGGTAGCCGACCAAACCCCGGCCACCCCTGTGTTCTCCGATTTGTTGACTAACCCGACTACTCAAGTAGTCCTAATCATTTAATAGAACTAGTTAACTCATAATAGTAATTTACAAGAATGAAACATGAGCAATAAATCTAGCAATTTACTAGTTTGGGTATTTCATCGAGCAAACAAGCTTCACCACGTCGTCAATAACAATCTATGAAAAGGAAATCAAAATATACATATACAAGTTAGCATGCATTCACAACTTCACAAGCATAAATCATTAACTAAATCATAAGACTCAATAAACAAAAACTTAGGGATAATGGTCTGCACATCTAAGAAGGAATCTTTGATTTTGAGCTCCTAGGGTTAGGGATTTGAGGAAAAATAATCAATTCCTAAATCAAAATCAAGAAAAATACCATTAATGACTAGAAATCTACACTAGGTTGCTTAATTAAAGGGTAATATATAATTCTCACCTTCAATTCTTAGCATGGGTGGATTTGATGGGGGTTTGGTAGTAGCCAAAGGTTTTGTTGAAGAAATACCAACCCTACTAGCATTAAGATTTTCCTCACACACACACACACACACACACACACTCTCTCTCTCTCTCTCTCTCTCTCTCTCTCTCTCTGTCTCCCTTCTCTTTATCTTCCTTTTCTCTCCATCTCTCTCTTTGTCTTTCTCTTCTCCTTCACCGAAACTAGGGCATGAAATTCATATGGGAGAAGGGGGTGCCCAAATGAAGTTCCTATATAGTTCAAAAAATTGTGCAAATGACCCTAAGGGCTAGGTTTTCATTATACTAGTCCTATAGGAGGGTGTTGTTAACATTTGGGGCCCACAATGGGGTGTAGGAGTTAATATACACTGTAGGATAATTATCCCTAATGATGATCTACGTAGGGATATGATCGACCCGCCATTTGAATACACCAATCGACAGGTATGATCAGAAATCTGTTCGATGGTCACCGATGATCAATCAGGGCCACGACTATATGGATATGTTTGAGGAAATATATTTAGTCAGTACCTCAACTTTGGTTGTGATCTAACCATAAAAAAGCCACGACTTCTCATGTAACGCTCGTGCTCGAGAAATTCGGGTGTTAATAATGTATAAATTGGACGCTTTAAAAATTGCACCATATATATATTAATTTTAAGATCACATTTAGATATATTCATAAAGGTAACATTCACGAGAATAAAATCGATTGTATTGATTATTTTATCAGAGTAAAAGAATTCAGTAAATAATCAAATGCCTTCTCAATGGGAGCTTATTACATTTATCAAGTCGCAGCAAAAGTATTAAACTAATTCATAAAACTATCTTCTTATTCTAAAAGTACAATCTTCCATAGGGAGATGGTCCTCTAGGTCTTTAATCTGTACATCACCTGCATCATCTGTACGGTTGGAAAGGGTCAACGCCCTACTCATAGTGATGGTTATCTTTTAAGATTAACAATAATTCAAGAGATTCATAAAAGAAAGATAAGGGTTTTGATACGTCTCATACTCCGCTACTATAAGTGGTATCAGCATGCGTAAACAACCTACCTGAGATGCATGCTTAGCAAAGCGTGTGTGGCTCATCATACATAGTGATCATTATAATGTGGAATACGATTCATAGAAAAACCCGGATCGACCTGCATCCCATAACTACGGATATTTACTTGCATGGTCAACACTAACATGGATTTATGCGAATATCTCAAGGTGACACAACAATGCGATTGAGGAATTTATGTAACATGATGTGTTCATAGAGCAACTATTTGTGACATCCAATCTCGAAAAAAAGTGATGCAACACGCATGGAGATTTACTTACATCAATTGTGCACCACGCCAACCAACTCACGAAATTACGTGCTGACCAAGAGGCCCGTTACCCATAGCATATTACGTCCATGATAAATATTTGAATCACTAGTTGTGATACCTCTAACACATCACTTGCATTAATAGAGAACGTGATCAGAATCATGGGGTTTTGGAATATCAAGACACATGCCCAAGCCTTAAAGATAAATAGCACAAGGCTAGCAAAATAAAGAGAAGAGTGATAATGGTCAACACAACAAAGAGAACAGTGGCATTGGCCAACTTAATGAAGAGGAGAGTAACAATGACTAACTCAACAAAAAGGAGAGTGGTAAGGGCCAACTCAATAAAGAGAAGAGTAGCAAGGGCTAACTTAATAAATTTGATAAAGGCAAGGACAAGGCTTGTACCCATCACCCACATAAATTCATAAAGATCACTTGTAATTAACATCATAACATAATCTAAAAAGGGCAAATAATTATTGGTGATAAATTAAACATTTGTAGAGAGAAAATCATAAGAACAGGTAAAAGGCAATATAATTCATAACAACTTGAATTAAAATAAGCTTAAAGGGTAAAACCCTCATATAAATTTTGAAAGGCCATGAATGATTATTATCACTCCTTAATCAATAATCCCAAAGGATAAATAGTTGGTGTTATAGGAAAGTTAACAGTGTTATGAAAGCGCATAAATGGCAATATAATATCAACTCTAAATCACGTAAGCTTAAAGGAGAACGCCCTCACTTATAATTGTCTGATCATCCGCTACCAAAGTTATATGCCTAGATGCACTTTTATCCTTTATTCCATCCCTAAGCTTCAACCTGATGGCTCAGATCCAATGGGTCTCGATGTACTTAGTTGTTAAGTCGGTCTTACTTAATAATGCTCAAAGAAGACTACAACCATTCATCCTTCCAAGTCATGGACTTGGAATTGAAATTTATCGTCTATTACATGTTATAAGAGAAGGATGAATGAGGTAGCTTACCTCAGTGGGTTTGGGAAGTCATGACTTGATACTGAACTCGACTGTGACTCAATGAGTCTTGGTACAATGCCTTCTCTCTCTCGTTTCTTTCTCTTTCTTTCTATTTCTCCCTCCATTTCTCTCATTTTTTCTATCGTGTGCTTCCCCCAGTGGAAGAAGTTCGGTTTTATTAGAGTTTTGACAGGTTCTAGGAGGTTCTTGCATAATTCGTATGCCAGATGCAGCATACGAGGGCGAACTGTGATAGCATTGCCCTAAGATTCCGCTAGTTCTATATCTTTCTTTCTTCTTTCCTAGAGTTGGGTCAGATTGGATGGTCCACCATTTGGTTGGATCAATCTGCTATGTAATGCAGTAGCCTGCAAGTTGGAGTGGCTTTATCATGATCAGTCTTGATTTAAAGGCGTGGGTCGGATGATCCTCTATAGAAATTTTCTTCCTTGTGTAGAAGACGGTCTGCAACAATGACAAATCATGTCACTGCCATCTGATCTTTGAAGCGATTCACCTGGTTGGTCCGGATTGGAATACCGGTGTTGTTTAGGCCACCAGATTGACGGTCTAAGTTTCTTTCTTGTGGTGAGTTTCTTGGACAACATCTATTCACACTGTCGCAACTTCATCCACATAGATCGATCGTCCGCGCGTGCGGCCATCCCGATCTTTTTGTATCTCCAAGGTTGGATCGGAATCCTCCTTAGAGAAGTTTGGATGGATCGGAATCCTCCTTAGAGAAGTTTGGATGGTTGGGATGTGCAACAAGTTGCATAAGGAGGTGTAATAAGGAGGAGAGATATTGCACTCACAATTTCATCGTGCGTTATTGTCGAGCGGGTCGTTCTTAGTCGGTTTGTTTGTCGTTTCGGTGTGGTCCACTTATGACATCACTTAGGGAAATCCACTCCCTTCATTATCATGAGGAGGTCGTGTTGGGCCATGGGCCAAAATATGGAATGGATCCGTTAATCAGGTGGCCCATAGGCGGAGCAGGGAGATGGGTAAAAACCACTATTGCACTTGGTTTTTAACGCCTGCTGTTACAACGTACGACAGGAGTGGTTATTTTCGAAATAGGTGGGTCTACTTGTGCTTGTCTTTTGGGAAATCCACTCCCTTCACCATCTTCTTCATAACGTGTAGGTCCATGGGTTAAAATATGAAGTAGATCTGAGATATAGGTGGGTCACTCCATCCACTGGTGATGAGGCAATGCCCACCATTGAAGCAAACCTTTGTTCCACTTACGTGCATGCATATGAAGTTCCCTTAATTACATATTTGCCATCATTCTCACCACTGACTTTCAAAGTGCGTTATGTTTGAATGCACCATCCGATTTCCTTGAAATTGAGCAGGTATTCCTTATTTTTCATGCTCTTTTCATCGGTCAAGTTTTGAAGTATTCCTTATTTTTTATGCTCTTTTCATCGGTTAAGTTTGGGCCCCGATCTCCAAAGTATGTCTCAAATGCTCTTTTAAATGGCTAACACCCTCCGTAATTCAAAATAATGTTTGTACACATCTAATTGATGAGTCACCAGGTGGTTTGGGCCTATACCCTGAGATCTTCATAATGATCGGTTTACCACAATATTTGTGTGGCCCATTTGGCAGATCCAGCCATGATGGAAAGTCAGACGGCTTGATAGAAATAAGGGAACTTGATGGTTAGCACTCTGACCATGTATGTAGGTGGGTGTATGGTCAGTTTCATAAATGGATGGACATAAAGTGGGTTTATAGAGTGATTAGGGGTAGGACATATATACCATTAGATTCGAGTGACCTGTTTACATGTTTAAGTTCCTCAGATTGTAATTCTAATACTGGGTTAAGCATATTCATAAGGGGTGAACAAGTTGAACGGATCAGAATCTTGGTCTGATAAGTCTACGGACGGATGTAGAAGTCAAGTAGCTAGTTTGCTATGATCTAAGGGCTGAAATTCAACGTATATGGTTAATTTATGATAATTAGGCCTGGTATAAAATTTTGCATGATACGGATCATGAGAACCATGTGATTTGGAATTCAAGGGTATAAGTTGATGGCATTTTCGTTATTATTGCTTATCTAAGAGTTTTGTGAAATCTAATAGTTCTACATGGTTATATGCCCATTTCTAAATAATTATTACAAAAGAACTTACATCTAAATATTATAGATAAAGAGTATTCACTAATTTAGTCAAAGGAAATAAACATATATCAAACCACATGACAACGGTCGGATGACTTAATCTATGAATGGAGACTATTCCAAATAGGAGATTCATATTGGGGATTGGATGTATGTTTAAGATAGTTAAACTGGTATTGTACATATGTACGTATTAAGTTGAACTTCTTGGTAACACTCGAGAACTTTCAATACTCGGGTATTGAAAAGTTTGGGGTGTTACATCGCGAAAGAGTGGGAGGTTCATTTTACTTAAGTTTCAGTTTTTAGCCTTGGGTATTTGCACATTTCAAGCACTCGGCCTCTAGCCCAAGTTACGCAGTTCTGGATACTATCTTGTCTCACCACCTACGATGGACGTTAAACTCAGTAAGATGAATGTCTTTCTATAGCCTCAAGTTTAGTGGCCGACTAATGAGTGGTCTAGAAATATTCAGATAATTAATGCATTTATGGAATGAATTAGTTTAAGAGATTTCTTGTGCGCAATGATTAAGGTCTGGATTAATTATATTCATAGTGTAGCCTATTCGAAATGTCACGCCCCAGACTCGGTAACCGGACTCACAAGGAACCTGATGGCCGATTCTAACCGCAACAGCCTCCGTAGTACCCCATTCTCGGCTCCTGATGTAGGTTCCGATCCTGGGATCCCACAAGGAGGATTTCTAAAATAATATAATTATTCCAATATGAGCATCCCCAAGATCACAACAAATATATCTGAGAATAATAACGAGACACATAACAAAATCCACTAAGAATTTGAACTTTTCCAAGTATCCATAAGGTCCAAAAGGACATACATAAGATGATAGAAAAGGGGAGAAAAGTCAGCAACAATAAAGTCCTCAAGCTCAGCTCTACTTTAAGCTCTGCCACTACGATACCCGCCTAGGATCACTTGCACGCATCAATCGTGCATAAGATTATAGAAGCTTAGAGGGTGGTGTAAGTATGTGACAATGATGTAAAGAAGAATAGTAGGAGGTACAAAGAGAGAACATGCTCAATGAGAATATCACTAACCTTACCAAGCCTTATCATGAATACGACGCAATTAGTACTGGGTGCCATACCAAGGCAATGCATGAAGGGGCTTATACAGCCAATGCTAATGTGATGCAAGTAATGTCAGTGCTTATACCTAAACCACATGTTAAGTACATTTCCATTCATAAGGAAATCACTGGGGTCCATTACACTGTTGAATGACTACAGCTCTACAGACTCCGCATAATCAAACGAGCATAAGAGACCTCACTACCCACCTGTAGACAACCAATCACCAACAAGGCCTGAAGGTAGCGGACCCATTTAAGAGCTGGTCAGAGTCAGCCTAGCAACGCCTCCTCACACCAGGCAGGTAAGGCCACACCCCTATCCAACCGACTACACGACAATGGGAGGGGCGACTTAATGGTATAAGGCCCTCATGCACTTATAGTTTTCACTCGGTCACGGAGTTGGAGCAAATCCTTGGTACTATGGAAGTTTTGAGAATTTCACCCATGAGCATCCAATGCACCCGCTATGCTAAAGTAATATTTTCGGTGTCCATACGTACGGCCATCCACGAATGTCCCTGTGGAGGCAAGGCCCTGATGAAGCAAGGGCAGTATCATCATGAAATACGATGCCAATGCATGAGTCACACATACAATCATGCACTAGCTGTAAGCACGATGTGCACGAGGGGAGAAACTCCATCCCTCAATGACCACCATACAATGCAATCAATTCATACAGATGATGCATATGAGTCATAATAATGTAAGTGCGCTACCTGTAGAATATGAACTCCTCCGTCCTAAGGAGGGTCAAGGACAAGATTTACAGACAAGTACACTAAGGGGAAATGAAGTTCTCTTAAATGGGGGCCCAACAATTTTGGATAACCCACAAGCTAGGGGAGTCCTAAAACCTCAAGGAGGAAACGAGCCTAATAAGGTCCAAGGTATGCCTTCAGCCACCTATAAGGGCCTTAGGGGCCTACCTTAGGGCCACCAAGGAGGACATCTAACCTCAACTGGGTCCCAAAAAGGGTAGCCTGCTACGTATGAAAGGAAAAGTCTAAGGCCTAAATCAATTCATGGCCTAATGGGACATACACTAAGCCCAATACATAGGCAACCTATTGGGCCTTTAAGTAAGGTTAGGGCCCAAGCATAAGGGTCATGGGTTCACTCATTGTGGTGGGCCTAATGGGCATCCCTTTATCCCAACATATGGAAAATCCTTATATTTAACACAAGTAAGTTGAGCCTCACATCTTGGCCTAAGCATGGATTTATTATTATGGGTAAGCAAGGGCCCAACTACTTGAGTATTTGGCCCATAAGACCCATCAAAATGGCGTGGTAAATATAAGACCCAAGGGTCCAACGGGCCTATCAAAAGTTCTAGCCTAACCAAGGCCATAAGGCCCATTAATTAACTAGAAGGCTAGCCCAAGAAGAATCCAATTGGAATGGGCCTATAATCTTGCACTAATTAAGCCCAAAAATAAAATTAGAATGGTAAGATAACTGACTTAAAACCTCCTCAAATCTAGAGGGCCATACTGCCCCAAAATAGACATTTATGGGACGGCAACGTTGGGCCCATTGCTGAATTTCCAGGCCACCCGCTTTCTTGGTTTGTTAGAGTTCAGCAATTAAATTAATTTATAGTATTTATTTTCTGATGACCCTCACACATCACTGTGGGTCCCACCAGATGAGAGGGGACTACATAACACACATTAGAAGTGGGCCATGTTGTTGGAATATAGGCCCACCAATAGCCCAAGGTAGGGGCGTTCTATGGTGGGTAGTTGTATGGGCCTGGGTATTTGGCCCAAAGGTGACCCAATTTATAGACTGTATAAAGGTCAGCTCGAATGTCTGTTGGGTCTAAAATTTTGTAAGGTGACACTTCCATAGGTGGGACACACCCCCAAAAAATTTCAGAATTTTTGGATATTCTTAAGTATTTTAAATAATTTAAATAAGACAGTCTGTCCAAAAAATCTGATAGACCTGGACATCCCAACGTGGTGGGCCAGATGGGTCCTTGCCACGGTGTGCACAGGGGTCCATTGGACCTGAAATTTGATAGGTGGGTCCTAACATGGCTGGATGACATCTCCAAAAAATTTCAGAATTTTGGAACATGTGGAAATAGTTTAATTTATTTAAAGAACTCAATCTGTCCTGAAAAATCAGACTAATCTAGACACCACATTATAGTAGGCCGGTCCAGCCACCACCATGGTGTATACAGGTGTCTATTAGCCCCAAAATTTTGTAGGTGGGTCCTAACATGGGTGGACTACCTCCCTGTAAGATTTTAGGATTTTTGGATACTGACAAGTATTTTAATAAATTTCAAAATTACAATCTATCCAAGAAGAAATGTTGCTGGAAATGTAACTGCACTGAATTTGGGCCATCCAAATGGGTGGGTTCTGGGCCTGCAAATTTCCTAAAATTTGGACCCATGGTCCCTCATCAAACCTATAACAAGGTTGAACCTAAAAAGATTACCCACCTTTTGAGAAAATATTTTTTAAATTTTGTTTTCATAGGATTATGCTGCTGGACTGCACAACAGAAATTCCTGGCAATGCATCAAGTTGGCCCACCTTTTTGGATGCCCAAATGGGGTCCAATGGGGCTGAAATTTGGTATGACTGTAGGTGGGTCATAAGGCTACAAGAATTAAATATTAGTTTATTTTAATATTCTCACCAAAGATTCAGAAATCAGGCCCCAAGGTGGCTCAAAATCAATCTAGGCAGATTTTGATAGCAATATGTACTTCAAAAAAATAAATTGCAACTGTAAGTTAAATGGGGACGTAGCCCTTGAAAATCATGGTGTGGTCCACCCAAGTGGACCCCACAAATATCCAAACCATCCTATTGTTTCGACAAGAAAACAAATGTATTTGATTTGGGGAATCTTATTCAGACGTAACAGAGAAAAGTATAAAGATAATCATCACATTTTATTGATTCTAAGTTCATTTACATCCTCTAATATCCCTTGATTCTAAGGTAGATTATTTAGAATAGAAGAATCATCCTAAATGCAATTGTTATTGTCTAATATAAATTTTGGCAGCATTCCGGTGCCATTTCAGTCATCTCCCAACACTTAGGAGGAATTGCTGAATAGATCTTCCAATCTTCCTGGAGGCAGGAATTTCGATAGTACTTCGGTAGTTTCTTCAATTATCTCCCCACACTTAGGAGGAATGTTGATTTCCTCAAAGAAGGATGCTTGAAGATCAGATACAACAGCATTTTGGCCCCTTCACATGTTGGCCAACTGACCTAATTTTGTGACCTGCGCAATCACTAAATTGGTTGTGTGGTCGGCGCAATGGATAAACTTGTTGCGTGGTCCATGCAACTGGTAAGCTTGTTGCGCGGTCCGCGCAACTGATCGTTGCCTCTGCTCTCTACTTGCAGTTGCTCTGCTCCAGTTTTCTTCCAATCCCCCAAATGAGAGGAGGACCGGGATATTTATAGGCCTCACACACGTGCCAATCCTCAATTCCTCGTGTCAGCAGATTCTTTGATTGCGCGATTCTCGCAACTGACTTCTTGATTGCGCGATCCTCGCAACTGACTTCTTCGTTCCGTGACCCACGCAACTTGTCTTCTTGCTTCCGCGGTCCGCGCAACAGACCTTCTTGGTTCCGCGACCCGCGCAACCGTCCTTCTTGGTTCCGTGATCCACACAACCGTCCTTCTTGGTTCCGCAACCCGCGCAACCGACCTTAGTAATATTTTTATGCTCCAACACCTATCACCAAAAAAGCTTGCATGCACCTATTTTTGTGAATTTAGGGGCCACACGTTCATTGGGAGGGACTTGTGAAAACATCCCCTCTCGATAGATGGTTGGGATCTTGTTGGTCCATAAGGTGGGCCACACACTCACGATCAGTACTCTCAACAAAAAAAGAGCATTCGACCATCGAGGGAGGGCTCCGCCATTATTGAGCCGTCTCCACACAATCATCACCACAAACAACATTACAAACACTCGTACAACCTAGATCTTGTGATGCATGGCCTAGATCTTTGAGACGAAGGGTTGGGTGCCATCCCAGCCACATTCAAGGGTCTAGATGACCCATCATACTTAGGGAAATAGGAGAAATCCCCATGCAAGGGGTCCATCAAGGGAGAAATCCCATGCATAGTCATGCATGCACAAGATGGGCCCATTGACAGCATCGAAAGGGTTGGATGGGATCCCCACCATGGATTAGTGGGTCCCACTTGTTTCCTACATGAAGAAACAAAAGAACTAAGAGAGTGAAGGGAAATTAACATTTGTGGAAAACATCCACCTTGAATCTTCAAGCTGCCACCAACATTAAATACTCCAAGCTCCAAGCTTTAAGGTTCAGTGGTCAAGACGAGCTTGTGGTGGCTAAATGGAGGAAGAAAGGAAGGAGAAGTTGCTGGAAATTGAGATAGGGAGGGTTGAACATTCCACCATGGAAGAGAAAAATGAGAGAAATGAAGGAGGAGAGAGAGGAAGGGAGGGTTGTAGGAATGAAATGATGAATTTGGGAGAAGGAGCTAGCTAAGGAAGATGAATTCATCATGACACATGGCAGAAGCAACCAAGATCTTATGATTACTCTCTAGAAAAGAGAGACAATCATAACTAGGCTATAGGTAGCTAGCAAAAAGTGGATAGCATGGGAAAGAGAGAGCACTAGGTGGGCCCACATGGGAAAATGTGCCCATAGGTCTAGGTGTGTCCCACATGCATGATTAAGGGCTAAGAATGGTGGGATCCATATCTCAAAATGCACATGACAAAATAGTGCATGAGATGCGGCATTGGAATCGGGGCGACGATGCGGACACAATGACGTAGTTCTCCAATCCTAGTCGGGTCTACGTGATTGGACTCAAGGATGACCGCAAACACAATCCGAGGGTTGCGGGTTGCCAGAATTTGACTGGTAGGACCGCGGGACTAAAATGGATGGAATGCACACTCACACACACACATGCACACATGCGAACTCGGGTCGGGTCTCACAATCCTCCCCACGAACAACTAAATTTTGTCCTCGAACTTGACAAAATCGAAACAACAAAAATGCATAAACATCATACATATATATATATATATATTGCAATAATTAATCATAAAGAATGCGATGCAAGAAATATAAGAAATCAACCATCGAATAAATGGGGATAATGCTCTCTAATCTTGGCCTCGTATTCACAAGACGCCTCGGCCTCAGAATGATGACCCCATTCCACCTTCACCAAGGGAATGACCTTGGTCCTGAGGACTTACTCATTCCAATCAAGAATATGAATCGGCTGCTCAATGTAAGAAGCATCCTCATGGACGTAGAGTGGCTGCCAATCAATCACAAGAATAGTTTCCGACACACACTTCCGCAACATAGAAACTTGGAACACGTCGTGGATTACGGACAACTCAAGAGGTAAGGCAAGCCTATAGGCCATAGCGTCCAAGCGCTTGGTAATCTCAAAAGGTTCAATAAATCTAGGGGCGAGCTTGCCCTTCATACCAAAGTGAACCACGCCTTTCATAGGCGAGACCTTGAGATACGCCATGTCCTCTACTGCAAACTCGAGGGGTCAATGCCGATGATCAGCAAAACTATAACATCCCGAAAATCGGAGGTCGACCATAAACTCAACTCTCGAGTTCTAGAACATCACTTATGCAACAAAATGAATGATGATTGAATGTTGACTGTATTTGTGCATTGAACATGAGTGAGATTAAGCCAAAATAGCATATCATACTCCAGAGACAATTAAATTGCAAGGGGAAGACTGTGATAGATAAATTACATATAAAAACTGTGGTGAGTCTCCAGAGTGTGATAAAGTTACCAGGTTAAATAATTACAGTACAATTCTAAAATATACCTAATGTGAGGAAGTGTAATGTCTTCTATCCCAAGTACCATAGCCCCATCAATACAATACCGGGTCTTCATAGACCTGCCAGAGAGATATAGATAGGAGAACTCCTCCTCAACATCATAGTAGTAGTCCGGCTCTGCTTCATAAGCATTGCCATCACCTGAAACTCAACAAATCTGGTTGGAGTTGCAAACATCGTCCCGTAACGTGGGAGTGAGTGATCAACTCAGTGGAACAATAAAGCATAGGTTAACATGTTATCAATTGAGTCAAGCAGTAATGATAAAGCAGTAAAATCAAACACTCCTAACTACTCTTATTAATGCAAGTATGAATGCTGTCATGATGTATGCCCTCACTGACATACTCCCTCATGCGACACCCTCTTCGTTCGCAGCATGCTTTCATCCCTCAGTGCTCCACATCTTTGAGGCACATGCAATGCATGATGAGCATGATTACCGAGTTGTTATTATTCCATTTCAAACAGCAGGATTGGGAAACTAAGGTACCTCCCTTATAACATTCCCAAACATGATCCATTATAGGGTCGTCAGTCCTAGACAATCTCATACGATGGTGTGTTTCTAGGTCGCTGCAAGGGCTGTCAGGGTTGTTACACGGAATCGTTGCACCACTCCCCCATCACCTTATCAATACAAGCTTAGCTTATACTCGGTTACTATGGGAAGGTTCGACGCCTCACCGTAGGTTTAGAGTATGCTCGAGGTCACTACACTGGATACGGTTAGGGCTGCCAGGGCTGTTACACGGAATCGTTGCACCACTCCCCCATCACCCATCAAGTAGTGTAGGCCGACAGCTCGAATATAGTGTCCCATACCACCATAATCGGCTCACGAGTCTGGTTGCTCACTGGTCACTACGGGGAGGCACATGGCCCCAGCGTAGGCTGACAGCTCGACCACGGTGTCCCATACCACTATACCCGGCTCATGAGTCTTAGCGGATCGAGGTACCATGGTTAAAAGGGATTTGACTGGTAAGTTTGGTACCCTAGGTTCAAGTAGTAGCGACCAAACATGGTGAACATACATTAGACACATCGGGTTACATGACGAGCCTGACTAGCTCGAGCGCACAATCAATTGGACGACATGAAGTGCATAAGCACTTCGCGTGGCCTAACCACTGTCGCCAACTGACGTACGACTCGGGTTCATCAAACACATCTTACGTGGCGACATGAAACTCAACCACGATCTCAAGTCTAGTACCGACTGTCTGGACTATAGACATAGTCCCAAACTCAATCAAACCTTATTTGTAGCATGTGAAGTAAAGCATGATAAACTAAGTAATTCAAGCATGCAAGTAAGCATGTCCTGAAGCATGTTATAAAGCATGTTGTAGAGCATGTTATAAAACACTACTTAAATAGGAATACAAACACATATATTTCACAAGTAAGCGGTTTAAGTAAACAACCTCATGGAGTAAATCATACATGTCTCTAAGGTAGTTGAGAATCCCATCTCAACACCCTCCTAAGGCATCAGCATCCAAACACTTACTCACACAAGCATTTTCACAAACACTTAACATACACTATTTCAACATACTTAGTGTATGTTAGCAAACATATATTAGGGCGAGTCCTTTCACCAAGCAAATATTTTACGCACATATAATATATTTATACAACAAATAATCATGGCAAACACATCTCTAAAATACATATTTATACAGTACTTTCTACAATACAGTATTTCTACATACATAGTGTATATTAGTAAAACATGTAATTGGGCGAATCCATTCGCCAAATAAGTATTTTATTCATATATCGTATATTCATACAACAAATAATCATGTCAAACACATTTTCAAAAAATATACGTATACGGTATTTTCTACGAATACCAGAATATGTAAAATTCCATAATTTACATCTTTAATCAAAACAGAAATCGGAAAGCACTTTGTACATGTGTAATTGCATGCAGACCATGAATCTATCATTATCTGACATTGAAAGCACTGAAAACCATAACCTATACACCTAAAGTCCGCACCTTGTATCGTAGAATCGTAACGGAGTCGGTAGGTTTGCTAAGCTTCTGTATTCGGCAGTTTGGCAACCTAGAGAACGAAATAGGTTAGCTATTTCATAACCTACAACCTATATAGCCCCAAAACAGATTAGGGTTAGGGTTTCTTACCTAGAAACGGAGCTGAAATCGCCGGGAAAGCGATGAGAATGGAGCGGTTGAGCTTGGATACGGCAGGGAAGAACGGCAGGGAAGAATCTCCCACTTCTCTCTCACTTTCTCTCTCTTTTCCTAGGGTTTTTCTCAAATTCGTATGGCTGCAATGAGAGAGGGTTTAAGGTCCTTATATAGCCTAAAAACTCACCGAAATAGACTCCAGGTCAAAGTATACTTAGGTTATAACCAAAGCGGGGTCGTTTCAGCTCAACGGAGGACTTCTGGCGGGCCTCCTTGAGCCAAAGGTCGGACTTAAGCTCACTAATACTGGATCTACGTACTATTAAGTTTTCATTCTAGTAGGGTTCTTAGATCATGTGTGGCGGACCAGTTTCAGTTCGACGGTCAGTGGGTCTCGATCGGAGATTCCGAGTACATGTAAATGTGTATGAAATTTTTCCTGATCCGAGGGTGTAATTTGGTCAAATTTTGACGGTTTGGTTGCTTAATACTGATCCGCAAGCGACGAGTCTCAGATTACTATTCAAGATATTTATTTTGTAAAGAAAATAAGGGTTCTCACACTCTCTCGCTCCGGTCTCAAGCGAACAGCCGTGGGACACTATCTGGATTTGATTTCCGAGATGGTTGTCAAGCCCAGCGAGGTGGTCCTAAGTCCTTAACCTCGTATTATTCGGACTCCCGATGTGCGGTCTAGACCTGATACGGAGTTTCAAAGTGCTCCCGAGAGCAGTCGGGTAATGAGTTTGATCCTAGGTTTAGGGTAACCTAGCGTCAATGATTCCACAAGTTTTGGGTCTTGCAGATCGTATTTAAAGCAATTCAAATGGATTTCGTAGCTAATCTAGTTTAGCACTTAGTTACTTTGTCTCATTTCTAAAGGATTTAATCCTAATTGATTTCTGGTCGAGGTGGTACTCAGGCCTTTGTAGTTTGTATATAAGGTGATCCAAGTTATAATACTTAAATAGTTTAAGATAGTGTCTAGGGTGACAGTACTTAGGAAAATTGAAAGAACAAGCTGGTGAAGGGTGGGATTTGTGAAAGAAATGGGTTCACCAGCGATTTTAGACTGTGGGATTCAATTCTGACAAGTTAATAAGGTGTTAGGAGCGGCCCATTGCCTAAGGATGTTTAGTTCCAGGTTGGCGAAAATCTGGGCTATTACAAAAACTCTTTTGCCAGCTCTGAGCTGTTCGCATCCTCTGCCTAATAACATCAATAGCCTTTGACGTCTGCTGCATAAGCTCGGGACCTAAGAGACGATGCTCTCCAACCTCTGTCTAACAACTAGGAGATCTGCACGGTCTGTCATAAAGTGCCTCAAAAGGAGCCATGCCGATAGTCGCCTGATAACTATTATTGTACGTGAATTTGGTGAGGCGCATATGCTCATCCCAACTACCCGCAAAGTCGATTACACAAGCCCTGAGCATATCCTCAAGGTTCTGGTTGACCCTTTTGGTCTGCCCATTCGTCTGTGGATGATAAGCTGTGCTAAGATGCAAAGTGACCCCCAACGCCTGCTGGAAACTCCTTCAAAACTAAGATATAAATTTGGAGTCTCGGTCAGAGATGATCGAAACTGGTACGCCGTGCAGTCTCAGAATCTCCTCAATGAACAGCTTTGCAAGCTGGTCCATTGACAAGGAAGCACGCACTGGAATAAAATGAGCTGACTTCGTCAGACGATCGACGATAACCCAGATGGTATCGTGACCACGCTAAGTCATTGGCAAGCCTGCGATGAAGTCCATCGATACGTGCTCCTACTTCCACTCTGGAACGCTCAACAGCTGCAAGAGACCAGGGGGTCTCTAATGATCAGCCTTGACACGCTGGCATGTATCACACTCGGCCACAATACTCGCAATTTGGAGCTTCATCCCTTGCCAGAAGTACTGCCTCCTCATATCACAATACATCTTTGTAGAGCCAGGGTGAATAGTAAGTCTCAATCAGTGTGCCTCAGTCATCAGATCACGACGCAACTCTGGCACGTCCAGGACACACAATCGGCCTCTAAAGCATAATCTACCATCGAAACCAATATTCTAGTCTGACTGCTCCACGATTGTGGCCTCTGCTCGGTACTCCTGAAATGACTTGTCCGTCTGCTGAGCCTCGATCACCCTAGCCACCAAAGAGGGTTGAATCGACAAGCTCGAAAGCTGAATAATGGAAGACTGCAGATCGAACTCAAAGTCAAACTCTGAAACATCCTCGAGCTTCTATCACTGTTGAACCATCATATGTGCTATGAGGCCTCATGGCTGACAGCTAAGCGCGTCCTCTACCACGTTTGCCTTATCTGAGTGGTACTGAAGGTCGAAATCATAGTCCTTTAACAGCTCCATCCATCGCCTCTGCCGTAGGTTCAACTCAGACTGCGAAAATAGATACTTCGAGCTCTTGTGATCCGAGAAGAGCTCGAACTTGACCCCATATAGATAATGCCTCCACACTTTCAGTGTGAAGACAACTGCGGTAAGCTCCAAGTCATGGGTGGGGTAGTTCAGCTCGTGGACCTTGAGCTGTTGTGAGGCATACACCACTGGCTTCCCGTGCTGCATCAGTACAACACCCAAGCCAACTCTAGAGGCATCGGTAAAAACAACAAAACCCTCACTCCCATTAGGAAGAGTGAGAATAGGAGTGGACGTGAGGCGGTCCTTCAACTCCGTAAATGCCTCCTCGCAGGCGTCACTCCAGAAGAACTCGATGCCCTTTCGCGTTAACCGGGTCAGCGGTACAGCAATACGGGAAAAACCCTCGATAAACCGATGATAATACCCCGCTAGACCAAGAAAGCTACGGATCTCGGACGGGTTTGTGGGCTGACCCCACTGACGTAGTGCATTAACCTTTGAGGGGTCTACAGTGACACCCTCCCTCGTCACCATGTGACCCAGGAACTTCACCTCCTCCTGCCAAAACTCACACTTCTCCAGCTTCACATACAGCTGGTGGGTACGGAGGGTCTCAAGCACAATACGCAGGTGCTCGGCATGGTCCTCACGGGTCTTCGAATATATAAGAATATCATCAATGAATACCACCACGAACTGATTGAGGAACGGCCAGAAAACCTCGTTCATCAACTGTATGAATACGACGGGTTCATTGGTCAGTCCAAACGACATGACCAGAAACTCAAAGTGACCATAGCGCGTCCGAAAAGCTGTCTTTGGAATGTCCTCCTCTCAGACCTGAATCTGATGATAACTGGAGCACAAGTCTATCTTGAAAAAATACTGTGCACCCTGCAACTGATCGAACAGATCATCAATATGGAGAAGCAGGTATCGATTCTTGATCGTGACTCTGTTGAGCTCACTATAGTCCACACAGAGTCGCAACGAACCATCTTTCTTCTTCACAAACAATACCGGGGCTTCCCAAGGTGAACTGCTGGGACGAATGAAACCTAACTCCCGGAGCTCATCCAACTGTTCCTGCAGTTTCCTCAACTCTAATGGTGTCATCTGGTAGGGGACCTTTGAGATAGGCGCGGTACCGGACACTAAATCAATCTAGAACTCTACCTGTCGACACGGTGGTAGACCCAGAATCTCCTAAAACACATCCGGGTACTTACAAACAATTAGCAGCTGCTCAATACTCTCTGCCACAGAATTCTCAATGACCGAAGCAAAAAAACTAGATAACAGCTCTCCTCTAGGCTCGGCGACGAACTTAAATACTGGCAAGCCTGGGATATGAAACGTGACTGTCTTTGCGGCACAGTCTAAGATGGCATCGTACTCTGCAAGCTAGTCCATACCCAGAATAACATCAAATCCCATCATCAACATCAGGAACAGATCAACAGGAAGAAACATCTCGCCCACTAACACTGGGCAAGAAGGGCAGCGACGGGTCAACACAACGGACTTCCCCATGGGAGTCAAAATTGCCAAGGCCTCAGACACGAACTCTGACAGAATACCGGTCAATCGATAAAACTGCTCAGCCACAAAAGAATGGAAAGTGCCAGAATCAAACAAAATATGAACAATGTAGGAAGAAATAAGAAGAATACCCTCAACGACTCCACCGGTCGATGACTGTGTGTCTTAGCCTGGCGCCTGCTGCGCAGAATAAAAGTGGCCCTGAGCTGGAAGAGGAAGCAAACCTGAAGACTGTGGGTCCTGAGTCTGAGCCTGCTGGGCTGCTATACACACTATACCCAAAGACCGAATATACAGATATCCCCTCTCTTTGGTGCTACGGTACGCCGATGTCTCTCTCGCTGTCGCTTGTCTCTACCGAGGAGGTCTCGCACTGGCCTCGCCTCTCTGGCTTGAGGAGGAGCCCTAGGAGCGGTGGGTGTAAGCTGTGCTCTCTGCTACTGCTGAGGAGGATGAGGAGAGGGCAATTGCAGTGGCCTTTGCTGCTGAATGGGGAGAGGGCACTCATGCCTCCGATGCCTGGCCTATCCGCAACCGAATAAAACGTCGAAACAGGGGCCAGAAGATGAAGCAGTTGACGGTGCTGATGATGATAAAGAAGCTATTATCTGAACTATGGGCTGTCGAAATCCTGATCTGCCCCTCCTTCTCTGCTGACGGAGCTACTTGAAATTGTCGGCTAGTGCTCTCCTATTCTGGTCTCCACCGGAACTCCACTCTCTCAAACTCTGGGTCAAAGGCTAGTCCTCCTCATAAACTAGTGCCAGATGAACGACCTGGTCGAATGTCTCCAAGCAATGCCCTACTACATGGTTGCAAAGGGCAGGGCACAAACTAGTCACAAAACAACGAGCCCTCATCTTCTCATCACTGGTGAGATGAGAAGCAAATTAAGACAAGGTCAAGAAACGGGCCTCTTACTGAGATACGGTCATATCACCTTGTACAAGGGTCTCAAACTTAATCGCCCGCTAGATATGAACGTGCTCAGGGAAGAACTTCTGATCGAAATAGACCACGAGCTCCTCCCACGTCCAAGCAAACTGAGGTTTAACCATCTTAAATACGGATGGCCACCAATGACGGGCCTCACCCTGAAGGAGATAGGTCGCAAGGGATACTCTCTGACCCGTAGGTTACTGTATTATGTCAAAAATCCTCACAACCTCAGTACGCCAAGCATTGGCTGTAGAAGGGTTAGGGTCACCACTAAACCTCGGGAGATCATGCTGCCGAAACTCTTGAGCTATCGCACTAGCTCGTGATAAATCCGACTACCTAGAAACCTGTAACATCCCAAATTTTTGCCAACCTGGAGATAGACGTCCTTAGGCAATGGGTCGATCCGAATACCTTATTAACTTGTCAGAACTTAATTCCAAAGTCTAAAATCGCTTTTTAACCCTTTTCCTTCATAAATCTCACCTCGCACTATCTCGTTCTTTAAATCTTTCTAAGTACTTTCACATTAGACACAAATCTTAGAATTTAGGTGATGAAGAACAATACTTAAACTACAAATTACTGTAAATAGTAAATACATAAATAAAATGGACTTTTAACCATTACCCTCATGGAACCCCACAAACTGAATAGGTTATTTGGAACATTAGCCTCTCCTACCCTAGGACCTTCTTCTGTTGTAACTAGGGCGTGATTCAGTTGAGTATTAATAACTTGGATCACTTTATATACAAATTATAAAGGCCTTAGTACCACCTCAGACAGAAATCTTACAGGACTAAATCCTTTAGAAATTAGACAAAGTTAACTAAGTGTTAAACTAGATCACATACGAATCTGCACTAATCACTTTAAATCCGATCTACAAGACCCAAAACTTGTAGAATCAGTGACGCTAGGTTACCATAAACTCTAGGATCAATCTCATTACCCAGTTGCTCTCGGGAGCATCATGAAACTCTGTATCAGATCTGGACCGCACATCGAAGGTCTGAATAATACGAGGTTATATAATTAGGACCGCCTTGCTGGGCTTGACAACCATCTCGGAAGTTAAATTCAGATAGTGTCCCACGGCTATTTGCTTGAGCCTGGAGCAAGGAGTTTGAGAAAGCATGGGTTTCTTTAGAAATTAAATTAAATTTAAGTAATCTGAGACTTGATGTTTGCGAGCCAAATATAAGCAATCAGACCATCGAAATCTGACCTAAATACACCCTCGGATCAGGAAACATTTTTGATACATGTTTGTGTACTTGTAACCCTGATCGAGACTCTGTGATCGTTGAACTGAAACTGGTCCGTCACGTGCGATCTGGAAACCTGATTGGAATGAAAACTTAACTCGACCTAGATCTATAGTCAGTGAGCTTAAGTCCGACCTTTGGCTCAAGGGGAGGCTCTAGAAGTGCTCCGTTGAGATGAAACAATCCATATTTGGACATAACCTAAGTATACCTTGACCCTGGGTCTATTTTGGAGAGTTTTGGGCCTATATAAGGACCTTAAACCCTCTCTCATTCAGCCCATACGAATTTGAGAGAAACCCTAGGAGAGAGAAGAGAGAAAAGAGAGAAATTGTGAGAGAAGTGGGAGAATCTTCCTGCTATTCTACCCCACCGATCTACGTGGTTAACCATCGTTATCTAATCGTTTTTTCGGCGATTCCGGCTTCATTCTTAGGTAAGAAAGACCTAACCCCAACTTGTTGTAGGGTTTCCATTGATGCTAGTAGTTTGATAGCTAACCTAGCTTGTATTACAGGTTGATATTCCACGTATACGAAGACTTAGAGTCTTTGTTGAGTTTGTTACGCTTTTACGGTGTAAGGTGCGGATTTTGGATGCTTAGGTTGTCAGTTTTCAAAGCTTTCAATGCCAGATAATGATAGATTCATGATCTGGATGCTATTTCACATGTACAATGCGATGTTCATTTTATGATTCAGTTACGTATACAAAATATGGCGTATAGTGTATTTTGTATATTTGTAGAAAATACCGTATACATACAAATTTTGAAAGTGTGTTTGCCATGATTAATCATTGTGTGTACATGTTAGATATATGTGTAATACTTACTCGGCGAAAGGATTCACCCTATTATATATTTTTGCTAATATACGTTATGTATGTTAATGAGTGTATCCTAAGTGTTTGTAAAAATGCTTGTAAGAGTAAGTACTTAAATGATTGTGCTTTAGGTAGGTGTTGAGATATGATTCTCAACTAACTTAGAGATGTATATGATTTCCTCCATTGCAAGTTGTGTAATTTAATTGCTTACTTATGAAATATATGTGTTTGTATTTCCTGTTTATATGGTGCTTTATGACATGCTTGTTAACATGCTTGAATTACTTTATTTATTCTGCTATACTCTACATGCTTCTGGTTAAGGATTGAATGTGATTGGGGCTATGATTATAGTCCAGGTGATCGGTAACAGACTTGAGTTCATGGTTGAGATTCATTCGCCACGTAGGACATGTTTGACGAACCCGAGTCATATGTTGGTCGTCGACAGTGGTTATGCCACACGGAGTGCTTATGCACTTCATGTCGATCGATGCAATGTGCGCTCATGCTAGTCGAGCTCGTCAAGTAACCCGATCTGTCTAATGTATGTTCACCATGTTTAGATGCTACTGCTTGAACCTAAGGTACCAAACTTACCAGTGTTACCCCGTTAACCTTGGTACCTCGATCCGCTAAGACTCATGAGCAGGGCATGGTGGTATGGGACACCGTGGTCGAGTTGTCGGCCTACGTTAGGGTCATGTGCCTCCTTGTAGTGACCCAGTGAGCAACCCAGACTCGTGAGCTGAATATAGTGGTATGAGATACTGTATTCGAGCTGTCGGCCTACACTGTTTTGATGGGTGATGGGAGAGTGGTGTAATGAGTGCGTGTAACAGCCCTGGCAGCCCTGACCGTGCCTGGTGTAGTGACCTCGAGCATACTCTAAATCTGCGGTGAGACAACGAGTCTTCCCGTAGTAACAGAGTATAAACTAGGCCTGTATTGATAAGGTGATGGGGGAGTGGTGCAACGAGTGTATGTAATAACCTTGACAACCCTTTGTAGCGACCTAGAATTGCACCATCGTATGAGATTATCTAGGACTGACGACCCTAGAATGGATCATTGTTTGGAAATGATATAAGGGAGGTACCTTAGTTTCCCAATACTGGTGTATAAAAAGGACTAATAATAACTCGGTAATCATGTTCATATCGCACTGCATGTACCTGGAAGATGTGGAGCACTGAGGGATGAAAGCATGCCGCGGACGTAAGATGGTGTTGCACGAGGGAGTATGTTGGCGAGGGCATGCATCATTATTGCATCTCATCCTTGCATTAATTACAGTACTTAGGAATGTTTGATTTGCTTACTTTATCATTATCGCTTGATTGATTTGATAACGTGTTGCTCTATGATTCCACTGAGTTAGCTACTTACTCCCACGTTACGTGACGATGCTTGCAACACCAACCAGACTGTCTTAGCTGCAGGTGATGGCGATGCTTGTGAGGCGGAGCCGGACCTTTCCGACGATAAGGATGCTTTCTTGTATATGCTATTTTTGAAGGTTTCATGTGAGTCGTGTCTTGATCGACGGGGTTACAGGGATGTTGACTAGATGACCTTACACAATTTTGTATATTTTGGAATTGTATTTGTCATTCATTAACCTGGTCACATTATCACACTCTGGAGACTTACCATAGTTTATACATTTTATACATCTATCACAGTCTTCCGCTTGCAATTTAACTGTCTCTAGAGTATGATATGCTATTTTGGTATAATCTCATTCATGTTTCAATGCTCTCATCATAATCATCATTATCTATATTGCATAAGTGATGCATTGGAACTCTGGAACTGATCTTTGCTTAACCCCTGATTTTCAGGGCGTTACAAAACCTCGGCGGTAGTAGGCTGATGGGTCTACAATGCTGTGGTAACAAGCTGCATTAGCTGCTGGAAATGCTTGGCTCCTATACGTACTGTAGGAAAGGCAGGGGAGGCACAGGTGCGGCCGGCAGAGCAGGAGCCTCAGAAACTGGAACAACAGATTGAAAAGGGGGAATAGGTGGGGGAACTAGAGTAACTAGAGGTGCGGGCGCTATGGGCTCAACTGGGGGAGCAGGCCAGATTAGGACCTCAGGAATCGGATCCTTAACAACAGGAGCATGATGTACTCGAATAGGACGGATAACTCGGGCGCCTCATCCACGGGCACCACGACCACGGGTGCCACAACCACGTGCGTCACGTCCATGCGGCATCGTCTACAAAACAATGACGATGCAAGTAATTAGGACTTTAACAGGCTTAATACGGAGTGAAAGGAAAGGTCTTGGGACACTACTTGTCTTATGCTCTCGGCAGTATATGATGTTATCTTGAGTTATTCTAGAATTAGTTGCTATGCTCTGATTCTAACTCATGTCACGCCCTAGACTTGGTAACTGAACTCACAAGGAACCTGATGGCTGGTTCTAACCACAACAGCCTCTGTAGTACCCATTCTCGGCTCCTGATGCAGGTTCCAATCCTGGAATCCCACAAGGAGGATTTTTGAAACAATATAATCATTCCAATATGAGCATCCCCAAGATTATAGTAAATATATCTGAGAATAATAATGACACACATCACAAAATCCACTAAGAATTTAAACTTTTCCAAGTATCCATAAGGTCCAAAAGGACATACATAAGATGATAGAAAAGGGGAGAAAAGTCAGCAACACTGGAGTCCTCAAGCTCAGCTCTACTCCAAGCTTTACCGCTACGACACCCGCCTAGGATCACCTGCACACATCAATCGTTCATAAGCTTATAGAAACTTAGAGGGCAATGTAAGTGTGTGACAATGGTGCAAAGGAGAGAACATGCTTAATGAGAATATCACTAGCCTTACCAAGGCTTATCATGAATACGATGTAATGAGTACTGGGCACCATACCAAGGCAATGCATGAAGGGGCTTATATAGCTAATGCTAATGTGATGCAAGTAATGCCAGTGCTCATACCCCAACCACATGTCAAGTACATTTCCATTCATAAGAAAATCACCGGGGTCCATTACAACCGAATTTGAATGACTGTGACTCTGGACCACTCGCACGGTCAAACGAGCATAAGAGACCTCACTACCCACCTGTGGACAACCAATCACCAACAAGGCCTGAAGGTAGCGGACCCATTTACGAGCTGGTTAGAGTCAGCCTAGCAACGCCTCCTCACACCAGGCCGGTAAGGCCACACCCCTATCCAACCAACTACATGACAGTGGGAGGGGCGACCTAACGGTATAAGGCACTCATAGTTTCCACTCGGTCACTCATAGTTTCCACTTGTGCACTCATAGTTTTCACTCGGTCACGGCATTGGAGTAGATCCTTGGTACCATGGAAGTTTTGAAAATTTCACCCATGAGCATCCTACGCACCCGGTATGCTCAAGTAATATTTCTGGTGTCCACACGTACGACCATCCATGAATGTCCCTATGGAGGCAAGGCCCTGATAAAGCAAGGGCAGTATCATCATGAAATGTGATGCCAATGCATGAGTCACACATACAATCATGCACTAGCTGCAGGCACACGATGTGCACGAGGGGAGAAACTTCATCCCTCAATGACCACTATACAATGCAATCAATTCATACAGATGATGCATATGGGTCATAATAATGTAAGTGCGCTACCCGTAGAATATGAACTCCTCCCTCCTAAGGAGGGTCAAGGACAAGATATATAGATAAGTACTCTAAGGGGAAATAAAGTTCTCTTAAATAGGGGCCCAACAATTTGGGATAACCCATAAGCTAGGGGAGTCCTAAAACCTTGAGGAAACGAGCCTAACAAGGTCCAAGGTAGGCCTCCAACCACCTATAAGGGCCGTAGGGGCCTACCTTAGGGCTACCAAGGAGGACATCTAACCTCAACTGGGTCCTAAAAAGGGTAGCCTGTTATGTATGAAAGGAAAAGTCCATGGCCCAAATCAATCCATAGCCTAGTGGGACATACACTAAGCCCAATGCATAGGCAACCTGCTGGGCCTTTAAGTAAGGTTAGGGCCCAACCATAACGGTCATGGGTTCACTCATTGTGGTGGGCCTAATGGGCATCCCATTATCCCAACATATGGGAAATTCTTATATTTAACATAAGTAAGTTGGGCCTCACATCTTAGCCCAAGTATGGATTTATTAAAGTGGGCAAGTAAGGGCCCAACTACTTGAGTATTTGGCCCATAAGACCCATCACAATGGTGTAGTAAATATAGGACCCAAGGGTCTAACGGGCCTATCAAAAGTTTCAGCCTAACCAAGGCTATACGGCCCATTAATTAACTAGAAGACTAACCTAAGAAGAATTCAATTGCAATGGGCCTCTAATCTTGCACTAATTAAGCCCAAAAATAAAATTAGAATGGTAAGATAACTGACTTTAAACCACCTTAAATCTAGAGGGCCATACTGCCCCAAAATAGACATTTATGGGGCGGCAACGTTGGGCCCATTACTGAATTTCCAGCCCACCCGCTTTCTTGGTTTGTTGGAGTCCAGCAATTAAATTAATTTATAGTATTTATTTTCCGATGACCCTCACACATCACTATGGGTCCCACCAGATGAGAGGGGAGTGCACAACACACATTAAAAGTTGGCCATGTTGCTGAAATACAGGCCCAGCAACAGCCCAAGGTAGGGGCGTTCCATGGTGGGTAGTCCTACGGGCCTGGGTATTTGGCCCAAAAGTGACCCAATTTACAGGCCATACCATGGTCAGTTAGAATGTTTTTTAGGTCTAAAATTTTGTAAGTGACACATCCATGGGTGGGACACACCTCCACAAAATTTTAGAATTTTTGGATATTCTTAAGTATTTTAAATAATTTAAATAAGACAGTCTGTCCAGAAAATTGGACAGACCTGGACGTCCGAACGTGGTTGGCCAGTCTGGACCTTTCCACAGTGTGCACAGGGGTCCATTAGACCTGAAATTTGGTAGGTGGGTCCTACCATAGGTGCAACATACCCCCACAAAATTTTAGGATTTTTGGATACTTAGAAGTATTTTAATAAATTTCAGAATTACAATCTGTCTAAGAAGAAATGTTGTTGGAAATGTAAGTGCACTGAATTTGGGCCATCCAAACGGGTGGGTTCTAGGCCTCCAAATTTCCTAAAATTTGGACCTAAGGTCTCTCATCAAACCTACAACAAGGTGAAACCTATAAAGATATCCCAATTCTGAGAAAATATTTTTAAAATTTTGTTGTCATGAGACTATGCTGCTGGACTGCACAACAGAAATTCCTGGCAGTCCATCAAGTTGGCCCACCTTTTTGGATGCCCAAATGGGGTCCAATGGGGCTGAAATTTGGTATGGTTGTAGGTAGGTCATAAGCTTATAAGAATCAAATATATATATTTTTAATATTCCCACAAAAGATTCATAAATCAGGCCCCAAAGTGGCCCAAAATCAATCCAGGTAGATTTGGACAACAATATGTACTTTAAAAAAATAAATTGCAACTATAAGTTAAATGGGGATCTAACCCTTAAAAATAATGGTGTGGTCCACCCAAGTGGACCTCACAAATATCCAAACCATCCCATTGCCAAAACAAGCTTGCATGCACCCATTTTTGTGCATTTAGGGGCCACATGTTCAATGGGAGGGACTTGTGAAAACATCCCCTCTCTATGGATGGTTGGGATCTTGTTGGTCCACAAGGTGGACCACACTCTCATGATCAGCACTCTCAACAAAAAATGAGGAGCATCTGGCTGTCGAGGGGGGGCTCTGCCACTATTGAGCCATCCCCACACAATCATCACCACAAATAACATTAAAAACACATATAAAACCTAGATCTTGTGATGCGTGGCCTAGATCTTTGAGACGAAGGGTTGGGTTGTCATCCTAGCCACATGCAAGGGTCTAGATGACCCATCATACTTAGAGAAATAGGGGAAATTCCCATGCAAGGGGTCCATCAAGGGAGAAATCCCATGCATGGTCATGCATGCACAAGATGGGCCCATTGGCCACATCGAAAGGGTTGGATGGGATCCCCACCATGGATTAGTGCGTCACACTTATTCCTTACATGAAGAAACAAAAGAACTAAGAGAGGTAAGGGAGATTAGAATTTGTGGAAAACACCCACCTTGAATATTCAAGCTACCACCAACACTAAGTACTCCAAGCTCCAAGCTTTAAGGTTCAATAGTCAAGATGAGTTTGTGGTGGCTAGATGGAGGAAGAAAGGAAGGAGAAGTTGCTGGAAATTGGGAACGGGAGGGCTGGACATTCCACCATGGAAGAGAAAAATGAGAGAAATGAAGGAGGAGAGAGAGGAAGGGAGGGTTGTAGGAATGAAAAAAATGAATTTAGGAGAAGGAGCTAGCTAAGGAAGAGAAATTCATCATGACACATGGGAGAAGCAACCAAGATCTCATGATTACTCTCTAGAAAATAGAGGCAATCATAACTAGGCTATAAGTAGCTAGCAATTAGTGGATAGCATGGGAAAGAGAGAGCACTAGGTGGTCCCACATGGTAAAATGTGCCCATAGGTCTAGGTGGGTCTCACATGCATGATCAAGGGCTAAGAATGGTGGGATCCATATCTCAAAATGCACATGACAAAATCATGCATGAGACACGGCGTTGGAACCGCGACGATGATGCGGACGCAATGGCATAGGTCTCGGGTCAATCCGAGTCGGGTTTATGTGACCGGACTCAAGGATGACCGCAAACATAATCTGAGGGTCGCTGGTCGTCGGAATTTGACCGGTAGGACTATGGAACCAGAATGGATGGAATGCACACTCACACACACACATGCACACATGCGAACTCAGGCCAGGTCTCACACGAAATTAGCAAAAATGATGATTCGATCATGATTACTCTAAACCGTTGGTTGTTAGACTAAATGAGTAAATAGGTTGACTTAGTTCGTTAATTAAAATCCGACCCATAGTTGTCTCAACTTTAGGTAGATCTTTAATTTAGTTGTGGTTATCTTGATTTGTTAGTGATAGGTCGGTTATATTTGGGCCTAAGATGAATAATTCACGAGGCTATACTTGAGGTTTAAGTGATCATGCGGATTTGTTTGCTTCCTATGGTTAGTTAATTGAATTTGTGCAGTTCTTTACTAGTACCATCCACATATATGTTCACTTTGAACATCAAGGGTCAGTAAGTAGGCTAGTCATATAAAAAAATTTCAAAGATTTTTAAAAATTTAAAATAGCAAAAATCTAGGACGTTACAATGATTTTGACTATCGTCCTTCTAGTTTTGATGAGAGATTATCTTCTTTGTAGCATAGGGTGGATGCATTACATGTTTTTCTGGAAGCTTTATCTTTAAATCAAAAGTGTAATATGAAATACAAGAAAAAGTTCTTTCATTGTATAAGCAAAAGCTTGAACAATATTAATGCTGAGATGCTAGCTCCATCTTCTTCTAAATCTGAATGATGTTTTTGTCTTGAGTTTTTAACTTGGATATTTTTCTTTATATTTTCAGGCTTATGATCATATTGACTTGAAATGCTTGTTTAACTTTTAAACTTTGTGATGTTTAATGTTTAATATTTAATCCTATTCTTGTTTTCTATATGTTTCATGAATTTCATCTTCCTTTGTCAAATTGTGATAAAAATGGGGAGAGATGATATATGATATATGGATGATATATATAATCTGTGGAAACAAGATTTTTTTTAGTATATTTTTCAGGGGGAGCAAACAACATATTCTTCATGAGAAACCTTGTACTAAATGTTTGTGATTTGATTCAAAGCCTTCATTATTTTGATTCTAGTTGTTGAGTTTATGTAATCATTGAGTATTTGTAATGTGATGAGTGAGGTGAATGTGGAATGTGATGAATATGTAATATGTCATGTTCTGTCATCAAATTGGTAAAGGGGGGAGATTGTAAGTGCTAATGTTTTAAGCACATAAGAAGGCTGTTAAATTTTGTAGATAAAATGTATAGTGTATGGAACTTCAATGGAACTTCAACACACTTCATCTCACTTCAACACTTCAAGACTAGAAGACCACACTTCATCTCACTTCAACACTTCAAGACTACAAGACGACTCAACATCTCAAGATTAGAAGGCTCGGAAGGATTTCAAGAGTAGAATCATTTGTATGCCAACCTCTAGGTAAAGATGACCTTATAAATGACCCTAGGATAAAGTACATCTTAATAGTTTTCTAAGATTTATCTTATGGCATTTTTACATAAAAACTCAAGGGTGTTCGGCCAGCCCAACTCTTCTCTTGGCCAGTCAAACCATCTCAGGTCAATCTGAGATCAGCCTAGGTCAAGTTTTTAACAACCAATAATTTTTTATTCTTATGGAACTTCGACCAGCCCGACCCTACCTTTAGTCAGTTGAACTAGTTCGAGTCAGCCCGAGAGTGACCCAGGTCATGTTTATAGCAATGCAAATATCTGATTTCCTGGAATCTTAGGCCAGCCAAAGCTATCTTCGGTCAGTTGAAGTTTAGCTCAGGGCATCCTAAGTTTGGATCAAATCAAATCCCATGAAATCTGATGGCCTTTGGAATAGTATCGAGGAGGTCTGGCCAGCTGAATGGATTCTTAGGTTGATCGAAGATGAATATATTTGGCTATAAATAGAGTTCATTTCTCATTATTTCAAAGCATGGAGAAAGAGAGAACTTGTAGAAACAAAAGAGAGAAATCATATTCTTTTTCAAGTTATTTATATTGTCATTCTTATACTACCTTTATAGCTTATTCAATTCTCTTCTCAAGTAGTGTTAAATTTAATTAGGGAGTACTCGATACTTAACTTGAAATTAGATGATTGAATCTATAACTTTTAGGGTTTTATTCTTTGAAAAATCTTATATCTCTAAATCCTTCTTGTTTATGCATACATTGGTTCATCTTCATCTAAGAAGAAAGATCACTACATCTACTAAAGTTTCAACTTCAAAGGCTTCATCGATATCTTCGCTTCGACTTATGTCTTTAAGAAGATAAGTTTTTAATTTCACTAAATTACTTTCAGTTTGTATTTGTTGATATTGCCTAAAAATCCCATCAGGTTGAGGAGTAATAAGCCCGTGAAAATCGCTTGAGGTTTTGTTATGATAAGCCTGTGAAAATCACAAAAATTGTAAGAGGTTTTTGAGGTTATCCTATGAAAACCTTAAAAATAGTGGAAAGCTATAAGACCCGACCCGAGTGCATGTGTGTGTATGAGTGTGCATTTCATTTCTCTTGTTCCCGCAGTCCTACCGGTTGAATCTCGGTGACCCTCAACCCTCGGATAGTGTTTGTAGTCATCCTTAAGTTCGGTCATGTAGACCTGACTCGGATCGAGCCAAAACCTATGCCATCTTGTTTGTATTTTCGTTGCAGTTCCGACGCCATGTCTTGTGCGTCCATCCGATGTGTAGATCATAAGTTGTGTTCATCTCATTTTCTAGCCCTTGATCATGATCATGTGGCCAACCTAGTATGCAAAGCACATTTTTCAAGGTGGCAAACTCCCTCTTGTACAAGTTCCAACACACACTACCCATACACCACCCAAAGTTCTATATCCTACACTACCCATTACCCAAACACCTCCCATCCCTAACCTATAGCCTCCATTATGCTTTCTTTTGCTAGCTCATCATGGAGCTCTCTATCCAAGCCACTCTTCCCTAGAGAGAAATGATGGAATTCTCTTATCTAGGTGGTCTCTTTTAGAGAGACCATCACTGCTTTACTATAACATCTCTCTCTCTCTCTCTCTCTCTCTCTCTCTCTCTCTTCTCTCCCTCTCATTTCTCCCTTCTCATTCTCATTCTCCCAAGCTAGAGAGGGTGGGACGTCCACACCATTCCAGTCCCTTTCTTCTCCAATCTCTCTTAATGCATCCATCCCAATCCCATCTCATCCATCAATCTTGATTCCTTTGAGCATTTGGAGCTTGGTGATCTATGTTTTGGTGAATATCTTTAGGTGGGTGCTCCCCTATCCATGCAATTTCTTTTTCATAGTGTAGATCTTCTTCTTACCTCATTTGGGAAGTGTAAGACCCACCAATCAATGGTGGAGATCCTATACAACCCCTTAGATGTGGCCATTTGGCCTACCTTATGCATGCATGTCCCATGCATGGGGTTTCTCCTTGATGGACCCCATCATGGAGGTTTCTTCCAATTTCATAGCATGATGGGTCATCTAGACACTTGGATCATGGTTGGGATTGCATCCCAACCATTCATCTTAAATATAGATCATGCATGATGAAGATCCATGATGTAATATGAATGTGAATGAAATGTGTGGGTGTGATTGTGTTAGGGAAGGCTCAATAGTTGCGAAGCCTTCTCCCTATGGCCGGGATGTTCTCCCTCTCCTCTCTCTTTTCTTCTATTTCTGATGATGATGAGTGTGGCCCACTTGGTGGGCCTAGATAGTCCAGAAAGTTCAGCTAGGGTGGGATGCCCATACCCACATACATTATGATTTTGGGTGTCCTATTTGTTGACTATTGATGATGCATGCAAGTGTGGTAACTTTGGGATTTGATTTGAACATTTGTGGGGACCACTAGGGTGGGCCATAACACCTAGTTTTGGGGTAATCTCCTTTTTAATTAACTCATACATTTAATTTAATCCAAGTATATGTTGTTGTCCAGAATTCTCTGGACAGTTTCTGGTAAATTTTAGACCAGATTTTGGGACTGTTTAGGGGACTTTTATTACCCATCAAATATACTTTTGTGAAAGGAGGGGATCCCATCTTGATGTCCCCCAAATTTCAGCCCCATCTGACCTTGATTGAGGTCCCAAAGATGTGACCCAAGTGAGGTGGACAGTTTGGATTTTCTAGACTATTCCAACAACATGTCAGTTTGAAAATCTTTAATTATAAAATATCTTTTGCATTGGTAGGCCACTTCTGTGGACCCCACCCTGTGGTGTACATATGAGGGGATGTAAAAACCATTTTTTGTCCACACCATTGGGAGCTCAGATCAGGGCCTGTCTAAATTCTTCACTAACCAGATTTTTGGGCAGGTAGTTTTCTTTTAATTCATATAAATACTTTTTCAATTCAATAAAATCTAAAATTTTGACAGGAGGTGACCCACCCATGATAGGACCCACCTACCAAATTTCGGGGCTAGCGGACCCCTGAGTGATCTTCGGTGAGGGCTGGACCGGCCCACCAGGCTGGATGCCCAAGGTTGGGTCATCCAGCATGGGCTGGCCCGTCCACCCTATTTTAGGCCCACCTTGATGTATTTTGTATCCACGCCATTCATCCATGATGTGGTCCACATGGGACTTGGCTCACCTCCTGATGGGACGTTCATTTGTGGGGCCTACTTTGATGTGTTTTAGGGGCTGCCATCCAGGCCCCCATGACCATCCACCCAAGGATGCCCATCCCATTGGGTTGCTGCTGGATGTCCAGTCCAGCAGCATGGTCCCCTTGAGATATATGTTCCATCCATTCCTCTCATCTGGTAGGACCCATAGTGATATGTGTGGGTCAATAGGGAAACAAAATACTTAAATAAATTGATTATTGCTGGACTCCAACAAGCCTAGAAAACAGGTGGGTTGGAATTCCAACAATAAGCCCAAACTGGTTTCCCTTAATGGCATGTTTTGGGGTAGCATGGCCTACCAGATTTAAGGATGTTATATGCACATATCTTACCATTCCCCTAATGTGCCTTTAGGCTTAATTAGTGTACACTTGATGTCCACCCCAGTTGGGTTTTTATTGGATCAATGTTCATTGCTATTTGTTGGATTTTCTAGGCCCATTTGTCCTAGAACTTTCTAGATAGGCCCCTTGACCTTTGGGCTTGTATTTACTACTTATTGTGATGGGTTTGTGGGCCATAATATGCAAGTAGTTGGGCCCTTGGTTGCCCACCAAAATAACCATTGTACTTGGGCCAAGTTGTGAGGTGCAACTCACTTGAATTAAGTATAAGGATTGCCCTTATGGTTGGATTTACCGAGCTGCCCATTAGGCCCACCACAATATATGGGTTTATGACCTTTATGGTTAGGTCCAAACCTTGCTTGAGGGCCCACCATATTGCCCATGTGTTGGGCTTGGTGTATAGATCACCAGGGATTGCTTAGGCCTTGGGCCTTGTTTCACCTTATCTGCCTGTGAAAGGGGGCAATAGTTAGGTTGAGTTTGACGTGCTCGTGAATGGGTCCGCTGCCGTCGAGCCTTGCTAGTGATTGGATGGTCACGGGTGGGTAGTGAGGTCTCTTACGCTCGTTTGACTGTCTGGGTCTGGAGAGCGGCAGTCATCCTGCAGTGTACTTAACCTCGGTAGATTCCTTATGATGGAACTGTACTAATATGTGGATTAGATATAAGGACTGGCATCACTTCTTATTGCATTTGCATTGGCTGTATAAGCCTTATATTTCATTGCCTTGGTATGGCGCCCAGTACTCATTGCATTGTATAGCCTTGGTATGACTTCTTGTATTCATGACAACCTTGGTTAGGCTTGTGGCATTGGCGTCGATCATGTTTCCCTCCTGTATCTCCTATTTTTCTTCTGCACACCATTGTCACACACTTTCATCACCCTTTAAGCTTCTATAAACTTATGCACGATTGATGCGTGTAGGAGATCCTCGGTTGGTGTCGTAGCAACGGAGCTTGGATAGGAGTTCAGTCGAGGACCTAGTGTTGCAGATGTTTTTTCCTTCTTCTTTGACATTAGATGTATTTCCTTCAGCCATGTATCTAAAGCTCAAATTTATAGTGAATTTTGTAATGTGCCCCTTTATTATTTATGATATTTACTTACTGTGATCTTGGGTATGCTCATATTGGAATGAATATAATGATCATGAAAATCCTCCTTGTAGGATCCCAGGATCAGAACCTGTCTCAGGAGCCAAGAATGGGTAGTATGGAGGCTGTTGCGGCTAGAACTGGCTATTGGGTTCCTTGTGAGTCCGTTCAGCATAGCAAGTAATTTTAGAATAACTTGGGATAACATCACATATTTGCTGCGAGCCTAGGACAAGTAGTGTCCCGAGAGCCCTTCTTTCGCTTCATTTAATCCTGTAATTGTTCTGATTCCTAAGTGGTGCATTCGTGGTCGTGGTACCCATGGTCGTGGTTCTCATCCTGCTCCAGCGACCCGTTCGACTCGAGCGCACCCCTCTTCAGCCATTGAGGATCCGATCCCTGAGGTTTTGATTCAGCCTCCTGTTGAGCCTGTTCCCCCTGTATCCCGTGTTCCTTTGGTTGCTCCAGTTCTCCCGCTGATTCTCCCTTCTCAGCCTGCTATTTTGGTTATAGAGGCTCTAGCTCCGTCAACCACACCCGTGCCTCCACCCGAGGTGAGTGCCGCTCCTAAATTTGCGATTGTGCCAGTCGGTGTCGAGCATTTTCAGCAGTTGATGCAGCTTGTCGCTGCTGTATTGTAGACTCGTTAGCCTACAGATTTTTGACACGATGTAGTATGTCCAGCTGACCAGCGTGTTTCCTTGACGACTTTTCTTCTTCAGGGCAAGGCCTGTCATTGGTGATCATCCATGTCGAGGATGGTCGGGCCCAATTTAGTGTGGACGTGGGAGGAATTCGTGGTCTATTTTGACCAAAAGTTTTTCCCTGAGCATGTGTGTGAGCAAAGGGATATGGAGTTCGAGACTCTAGTCCAGGGTGATATGATGGTGTTGTAGTATGAGGCCCATTTCTTGGCTTTGTCTAGGTTCGCTCCTTATCTCGTTGATGACGAGAAGATGGGAGCTCATCATTTTTAGAATGGTTTGCGAGCTGTACTCCGTAGCAGAGTAGTAGGCCATTGTCTGAGGACATTTGATGAGGTTGTGTACAGGGCCTTAGTGTACGAGGAGGACTAGGCCATGACCTAGAGATTGCGAGAGCGAAGTTCTGGCGGAGACCGGAAGAGGAGAGCACTAGCCGACAGTTCCTGTCAGCACAGATAGCAGAGATAGAGGGGCAGATCCAAGTTTAGACACCCTGCGGCTCAGACAACAGCTTCAACATCATCAGCGCAGCCAACCGCTCCATCTTCTGGCCCTTTTTCTGGCATTTGGTATGGTTGTGGGTAGACTGGGCATCAAAGGCCGAGATCGCCCTCCCCCTTGCAGCAATAGAGGCCACCGCAGTTGCCTCCTCCTCATCCTCCTCATCATCAGCAGTAGCATCAGAACCAAGCGCAACTTCCGACTCCCGCTCCTAGGGCTCCTCCTCAGCAGCGGAGGAAGCCAGGCAGGTGTCCACAGCGAGCACAATAGCAGCAGTAGAGACAGTAGTAATAACAAAGGAGATATGTACCGCCCCAGTCTTTAAGACCAGTATACATTGCCGCTCAACAGGCGCAGACCCAGGATCCACGGTCTTCATGCTTGCTTCCTTTACCAGCTCAGGGCAGATTCTACTCCATGCAGCAGGCACAGGGCCAGGACCCACAATCATTGACCAGTGGAGTTGTCGAGGGTATTCTTCTCATTTCTGCTTACATTACCCATGTTTTATTTGATTCCGGCATTGTGATTCTTTCATGGCCGAGTAGTTTTGTCAATCGACCGGTATTCCCTCGGAGTCCGCGTCTGAGGCCTTGGCAATTTCAACTCCCTTGGGGAAGTTAGTAGTGTTGAGCTGTCGTTGCTCTTCTTGCCCGATGTTAGTGAGCGAGATGTTCCTTACCATCCATCTGTTTGTGATGCCGATGATAGGTTTTTATGTTATCCCCGGTATGGACTAGCTTGCGGAGTATTGTGTCGTCTTGGACTATGCCGTGAGGACAGTCACGTTTCATATTCCCAGCTTGCCAGTGTTCCAGTTTATCGCCGAGCACAGAGGAGAGTCGTTGTCTGGTTTATTAGCTTGTGTTGTCGAGGATTCTGTGGTAGGGTGCATTAAGCAGCTGCCAGTTGTTTGTGAGTACCCGGATGTGTTGCAAAAGATTTTAGGTTTACCACCATGTCGGCAGGTGGAATTTCAAATTGATTTGGTGCCCGGTACCACACCTATCTCGAAGGCCCCCTAACAGATGGCACCGATGGAGTTGAGGGAGCTGTAGGAGCAGTTGGATGAGCTCCAAGAGTTGGTTTTATTCGTCCTTGGAGAGCCCCGGTATTGTTGGTGAAGAAGAAGGATGACTCGTTGCAGCTTTGTGTGGATTACCGCGATCTCAAAAGAGTCACTATCAAGAACTGATACCTGCTTTTCCGTATTGATGATCTATTTGACCAGTTACATGGTGCAAAGTTGTTTTCCAAGATAGACTTGCACTCTAGTTACCATTAGATTCGGGTCCGAGAGGTGGACATTCCAAAGATGGCAATCTGGACGCGCTACGGTCACTTCGAGTTCCTGGTCATGTCATTCGGACTAACTAATGCGCTCGCCATATTTATGCAGCTGATGAACGAGCTCTTCCTTCCTCGATCAGTTCATGGTAGTGTTTATTGATGATATTCTTATATATTCGAGGACTCGAGAGGACCATATTGAGCACTTACAGATTTGGAGTTAGCAGCAGTTGTCTTCGCATTGAAGGTGTGGAGGCATTATCTATATGGGGTTAGGTTCGAGCTCTTCTTGGATCATAAGAGCTTGAAGTATCTATTTTTGTAGTCCGAGTTAAACTTGTGTCAAAGGCGATGGATGAAGTTGTTGAAGGATTATGACTTCAACCTTTAGTACCACCCAAGTATGGCGAACGTGGTGGCGGACGTGCTCAGCCGTCAAGCATGAGGCCTGGTGGCATAGATGATGGTACGAGAGTGGCAGATGCTCGAGGATGTTTCAGAGTTTGACTTTGAGTTTAGTCTACATTCTTCCATTGTTCAGCTTTCGAGCTTGTCGATTCAACTCTCTTTGGTGGCTAGGGTGATCGAGGTTCAGCAGATGGACGAGTCACTTCAGGAGTATCGAGCAGACGCAGCATCCGTAATGCAGTCAGACTGACAGATTGGTTCCGATGGTCGATTACGCTTCAGAGGCCGATTGTGTGCCCTGAACGTGCTAGAGTTGTATCGTGATCTGATGACCTAGGCACACCGATCAAGACTTATTATTCACCCGAGCTCCACGAAGATGTATAGAGATATGAGGAGGTAGAATTTTTGGCCGGGGATGAAATGCTAGATTGCTAGCTTCATGGCTGAGTGTGACACTTGCCAGCGTGTCAAGGCTGATCACCAGAGACCTCCTAGTCCCTTGCAGCCGTTGAGCGTTCCAGTGTGGAAATGGGAGCATGTGTCGACGGATTTCATTGCAGGTTTGCCGAGGACTCAGTGCAGTCATGATACAATCTGGGTTGTCATTGATCATCTGATGAAGTCAGTGTATTTCATTCTGATGCGTGCTTCCTGTACTATGATTGGTTGGCCAGGATCTTCATTGAGGAGATAGTGAGACTGCATGACATTCCAATTTCGATCGTTTCTGACTTAGACTCCAGGTTTACGTCTCAGTTTTGGAGGAGTTTCTAGCAAGTGTTGGGGTCTACTTTGCATCTTTGCATCGCTTATCATTCGTAGACGGATGAGCAGACTGAAAGGGTTAACCAGATCCTTGAGTTTATGCTCAGAGCCTGCGTGATCAACTTTAAGGGCAGTTGGGAAGAGCATTTGCGCCTCACCGAGTTCAGATACAACGATAGTTATCAGGCGACTATCGGCATGACTCCTTTTGAGGCACTCTATGGTAGATCGTGTAGATCTCCTAGTTGTTGGACCTAGGTTGGAGAGCATCGTCTCTTAGGTCACAAACTTGTGTAGCAGATGTCGGAGGTTATTAATGTTATCAGGCAGAGGATGTGCATAGCTTAGAGCCGGCAGAAGAGTTTTGCTGATTATCACCGTCGACTCCTAGAGTTTGCAGTTAGGGACATGATATATCTCAAGGTCTCGCCTATGAAAGGCGTGGTTCACTTTGGTGTGAAGGGCAAACTTACCTCGAGATTTATTGGACCTTTCGAGATTTTCGAGCGCGTGGGTGCTGTGGCCTACCGGCTTGCCTTACCTTCTGAGTTTTCCGTGATCCATAATGTGTTCCATATTTCTATGTTGCAGAAATGTGGGTCAGACACCATTCTTATGATTGGTTGGCAGCCCCTCGAGGTCCGTGAGGATGCTTCCGATATTAAGTATCTAATTCGTATTCTTGATCGGAAGGAGCAGTTTCTCAGGACCAAGGTCGTCATTCCCTTGGTGAAGGTGCAGTGTAACGCCTCGACTTTTTAGGACTCGAGTACACAACCCGTTTCCTGAAAATCCAAGTGTTAACCTTAAAGGATGGTTAAATTCAATATATAGTATTTTTCTTTTATCAGAGTTAATAGATGAGGGCAGGATGGATAGATCAACGTAAAGAAAATTTTTATTTACATTTAGGATATACAATTAGCTACTCATAATGACTTATACAAACCAATGTCTTGATGAAATAACTACAAAAATTATAAAATTTAATACACGATAAGTATATAAAAAAATGCATTTAAATATATGCCGCAAGAACGCGCAGCTTTTCTTGATGATACAGTCATGCATCTCTGACACTTGTACCCAGCTCCTTGTCAGCCTGAACCTGTAAATCACTTAAGCCACCTGTGCTACCTGTACGGTTATATAGTTGATGAATGAGTGGCCAACTCAGTGTGAACTCCCCTCAAGATTATACACCGTCACATTAGGTAAGTATAGTTATAAAAACATGGCAAGGCATACGAAACAATATATGATGCAGTCTTATTAAATGCATGGATGCGTGAATGTATCATGGACCTGGGGATGTACATCTCGCTGTTGAAATAAAGGGTCACTTTAAGAGAACTAGTCACCTGAAAAAATACACAAAGGTACGCCTGAGGAGAACCAACTATCCGGAAAAGACCATAAAATATAGATCGCCACTACCAGAAAAACGGGCAAAGGCTACGGATAAAATTCGTAGTCATAGACCTATGGCTACAGTTTTAGTCCGTAGCACGACTGTAGTTGTAGGTGCCGTAACAATAGGTCTAGAACCTATGACCATGGATTTAATCCGTAGCTATAGGTTCCAACAGCTACGTATATAATCCATAGCAATAACTACCAGAAAATGGATAAAGGCTACGGATAAAATCCGTAGCCATAGAACTATGGCTATGGTTTTAGTCTATAGAATGACCGTAGTCGTAGGTGCTGTAACAATAGGTCTGGAACCTATGGTTACGGATTTAACCCGTAAATATAGGTTCCAACAGCTACATATATTATCCTAGCAATTATATCTGTAGCGAAAACTTTAAACAACTACCGATATTATTTGTAGCTAAAAGTCCGTAGCAATATGCCAAATTTAATAAAGGCTATACCTGTTAGATTAATAGCTACGGTCAATATCCGTAGCTATTTTGTACATTAAAAATTTCATATAATCATTTGTTAATTCAATTACCACCTATATAATCATTCATTCATTCAATTACAATCAATTACAATCCTTCATTCAATCAATTACAATTACAATCCTTCATAAAATCAATTACAATCAATTCATTCAATCAATTACAATTACAATTATAATAATGCTAAAAATACAAATCTTTGGCTTCGTTAAAGAAATGTGTCCGACTTCACCATGAAATTTCAACAGCTTCGTATATTCCATCATCCTATAAACAGTTATGTCATTCATAAATTAGAATGCCCATTGGGGAAAAGAAAGACAAAGTTAAAGAAGTGCATCATGTATAACCATTTTTTTTCTTAATGAATTAAAAAAAAAAACTCAAAAAGGAATGAAATTAACACAAAAGAAATGGTCTCACCATATGATTATAGGTTTTGGTTTAGGTTATAGGTTTAGGTTAAGGTATAGGTTAAGGTTAGGCTATAGGTTATAATTAAGTTTAGGTTATAGGTTATAGGTTAAGGTTTAGGTTATAGGTTTTGGTTTAGGTTAAGGTTATAGGTTTAGGTTTAGGTTAAGGTTTAGATTTAGGTTATAGGTTTAAGTTTAGGTAATAGGTTATAGCTTTTGGGAACTTGATTATAGGTTAAGGTTTAGGTTTAGGAAATCGGGTTCGGGTTTGGGATCGGGTTTTAGTTTGGGTTTTCAAGTTGAGATTAGGATTAGGTGTAGGTTTGGGTTTAAGGATTTTAGAATACATTTAGGTTTTAAGTTTAGGTTTAGGTTAAAGGTTTAGGGAAAGGTTATAGGTTATAACTTTAGGGAATTGAGAAAGGGTTATGGTTTAGGTTTAGGAAGTCGGGTTCAGGTTCGGGATTGGGTTTAAGTTTGGATTTTCAAGTTTAGGTTTAGGTTCGAGTTAGGGAGTTGAGATTAGGATTAGGTGTAGGTTTAGCTTTAGGGAATTGAGTTTAGGTTATAGGTTTAGGAAAGGTTAGGTTTAGGTTATAGGTTTTGAGATTTGGGAATAGTTTTAGGTTATAAGAATAGGTTTAGGTTAGGTTAAAGGTTAAGGTTTAGGGATTTGAGTTAAGGTTATAGGTTTTGGTTAAGGTTTAAGTTTTGATTAAGGTTTAGGTTTTGGATTTGAGAATAGGTTCGGGTTTAGGTTATAGGTTTTGGTTTTGGTTTAGGTTATAGGTTTTGAGATTTGAGAATGGGTTCGGGTTTACGTTATAGGTTTTAGTTTTGGTTTAGGTTATATATTTAGGTTTAGGTATAGGTTAAGGTTTAGGTTTAGGTTATAGGTTTTGGGATTTGAGAGTGGGTTCGGGTTTAGGTTATAGGTTTTGGTTTTGGTTTTGGTTTAGGTTATAGGTTATAGGTTTAGGTTATAGGTTATAGGTTTAGGTTTAGAAATAGGTTTAGGTTTTAGATTTGAGAATGGGTTTGGTTTAGGTTATAGGTTTTGGTTTAGGTTTATGTTATAGGTTTAGGTTAAGGTTAAGGTTTAGGTTATAGGTTTTGGGATTTGAGAATGGGTTCGGGTTTAAGTTATAGGTTTTGGTTTTGGTTATAGGTTTTGGTTTTGGTTTAGGTTGTAGGTTTTGGTTTAAGTTTATGTTAAGGTTTAGGTTTAGGTTATAGGTTTTAGGATTTGAGAATGGGTTCGGGTTTAGGTTATAGGCTTTGGTTAAGGTTTAGGTTTTGGATTTGAGAATGGATTCGGGTTTTAGGGTATAGGTTTTGGTTTTGGTTTAGGTTATAGGTTTTGGGATTTGAGAATTGGTTCGGGTTTAGGTTATAGGTTACGGTTTTGGTTTAGGTTATAGGTTTTGGTTTAGGTTTAGGTTAAGGTTTAGTTTTAGGTTATACATTTTGGGATTTGAGAATGGGTTCGGGTTTAGGTTATAGGTATTGGTTTTGGTTTAGGTTATAGGTTTTGGTTTAGGTTTAGGTTAAGGTTTAGGTTTAGGTTATAGGTTTTGGGATTTGGGAATGGGTTTGGGTTTAGGTTATAGGTTTTGGTTTTGGTTTAGGTTATAGGTTTTGGTTAAGGTTTAGGTTTTGGATTTGAGAATGGGTTCGGGTTTAGGTTATAGGTTTTGGGATTTGACAATGGGTTCGGGTTTAGGTTATAGGTTTTGGTTTTGGTTTAGGTTATAGATTTTGGTTTTGGGGTTAAGGTTTAGGTTTAGGTTATAGGTTTTGGGATTTGAGAATGGGTTCGGGTTTACGTTATAGGTTTAGTTTTGGTTATAGGTTTAGGTTTAGGTTTGGGATTTGAGAAAAGGTTTGGGTTTAAGTTATAGGTTTTGGTTTTAGTTTAGGTTATAGGTTTTGGATTTTGGTTTTTAGGTTATAGGTTTTGGTTGGTTTAGGTTTTTTTGGATTTGAAAATGAGAATGGGTTCGGGTTTAGGTTATAGGTTTTGGTTTTAGTTTAGGTTATAGGTTTTGGGATTTGAGAATGGGGTTCGAGTTTAGGTTATAGGTTTTGGTTTTGGTTTAGGTTATAGGTTTTTGGTTTAGATTTGAGAAGGTTTAGGTTTAGGTTATAGGTTTTGGATTTGAGAAGTTTTGGGATTTGAGAAGGTGGGTAGGTTTTGGTTTTGGTTTAGGTTTAGGTTTTGGATTTAGGTTTAGGTTTTTGGTTTTGGTTTTGGTTATAGGTTTTGGTTGGTTTAGGTTTTGGATTTGAGAATGGGTTCGGGTTTAGGTTATAGGTTAATAGGTTTTGGTTTAGGTTTAGGTTATAGGTTTTGGGATTTGAGAATGGGTTCGGGTTTAGGTTTAGTTTTGGTTTAGGTTATAGGTTTTTGGTTTAGTTTGGTTTTGGTTTAAGGGTTTAGGTTTTAGTTTTGGATTTGAGAATGGGTTCGGGTTTAGGTTATAGGTTTTGGTTTTGGTTTAGGTTATAAGTTTTGTTTTTAGGTTTGAAGTTAAGGTTTAGGTTTAGGTTATAGGTTTTAGGATTTAAGAATGGGTTTGGGGTTTAGGTTATAGGTTTTGATTTTGGTTTAGGTTTATAGGTTTTGATTTGAGAATGGGTTCGGGTTTAGGTTTAGTTTTTTTTTGGATATAGTTTTGATTTGAAAATGGGTTCGGGTTTAGGTTATAGGTTTTGGTTTTGGTTTAGGTTATAGGTTTTGGTTTATGTTAAGGTTTAGGTTTAGGTTATAGGTTTTGGGATTTGAGAATGGGTTCGGAGTTTAGGTTATAGGTTTTGGTTTGGTTTTGGTTATAGGTTTTGGTTTAGGTTTTGGTTGAGAATAGGTTTTTGGTTATGAAAATGGGTTTGGGTTTAGGTTATAGGTTTTGGATTTTGGTTTAGGTTATAGGTTTTGGGCTTTGAGAAATGGGTTCGGAGTTTAGGTTATAGGTTTTAGTTTTGGTTTTGTTTTGAAAGGTTAGTTTAGGTTTAGTTTAGGTTTAGGTTTAGGTTTTAGGTTATAGGTTTTGGGATTTGAAATGGGTTCGAGTTTAGGTTATAGGTATTGGTTTTGGATTTTAGGTTATAGGTTTTGGTTGGTTTAGGTTTTTAGGGATTTGAGAATGGATTCGGGTTTAGGTTATAGGTTAAGGTTTAGGTTTAGGTTTAGGTTATAGGTTTTGGGATTTGAGAATGGGTTCGGGTTTAGGTTATAAGTTTTGGTTTTGGTTTAGGTTATAGGTTTTGATTAAGGTTTAGGTTTTGGAGTTTTGATAATAGGATTGAGAATAGGTTGGGTTTAGGTTATAGTTTTTTTGGTTTAGATTATAGGTTTTGGTTTTGGTTTAGGTTCGGGTTTTTGGTTTAGGTTATTGGTTTAGGTTTAGGTTATAGGTTTTGGGATTTGAGAAGTGGGTTCGGGTTTAGGTTATAGGTTTTGGTTTTGGTTTAAGTTATAGGTTTTGGTTAATGTTTTGGATTTTTGGATTTGAGAATAGGGTTTGGGTTTAGTTTTATAGGTTAAGGTTTAGGTTAACGGGTTTAGGGTTTTAGGTTGAGAATAGGTTCGGGTTTGGGATTTGAGAATGGGTTAAGGTTATAGGTTTTAGGTTATGTTTAGGTTTTGAATTTGGGTTTAGGTTATAGGTTTTAGGATTTAAAATGTGTTTTGGGATTTGAAATGGGTTAGGTTATAGGTTTTGGTTTTGGATTTTAGGTTTAGGTTATAGGTTTAGGTTATAGGTTTTTGATTTGAGAATGGGTTATGGTTTAGGTTATAGGTTTAGGGAAAGGTTAGGTTTAGGTTATAGGTTTCGGGACTTGGGAATAGTTTTAGGTTATAAGTATAGGTTTAGGTTAGGTTATAGGTTAAGGTTTAGGGATTTGAGCTTAGGTTATAGGTTTTGGTTTAAGTTATAGGTTTTGGTTTAGGTTAAGGTTTAGGTTTTGGATTTGAGAATGGGTTCGGGTTTAGGTTATAGGTTTTGGTTTTGGTTTAGGTTATAGGTTTTGGGATTTGAGAATGGGTTCGAGTTTAGGTTATAGATTTTGGTTTTGGTTATAGGTTATAGGTTTAGGTTATAGGTTTAGGTTATAGGTTATAGGTTTTGGGATTTGAGAATGGGTTCGGGTTTATGTTAAGGGTGTGGTCCCTGCAAATACACCTGCAAATACAAATATAAACACAGCTTATCCAAATGGCCAGGCCCTTCCAATGCCGTTCATAGGAAATGGTAGCTTCATCATGGTCATAACAGTGGTTCCTACCTTCCAGGGACCTCCGCTCATCCAGATAGCTCTGACGCACATCTGGGTCAGCTCCATTAATTTCGAGCAAAATATATAAACACGGCCTGTCTAAATAGACAGGCCCCTCTAATGCCATCCATAGGAAATAGACAGCTTCATCATGGTCATAACAACGGTTCCCACCTTCCAGGGACCCCCGCTCATCCGGATAGCTCCGATGCATATTCGGGTCTACTCCATCAATTTTGAGGAAATACTCAAATACGGCCTATCCAAATAGCCAGGCCACTCCAATCATGTGCATTCTTGACAAGAGACGTACCAAATGCTTGAATCTGAAATATGCAGCTCCAATCCTCCCTCATGCAACCTCCACCTGAAAGAATGCGCATAACTGTCATGCTTGAGTAATCAACTACCCACTCAATGAAAAGAGCACAAATACCTTTTCATGATTCAAAAAAGGGAACTCGAGGGTTTTCTTTACCTTACATTGTATGCTTCCAAAGTTTTCCTTACAAACCAACAAAACTAATAGCAAGAAAGTACCCATTAAGGTCATGTAGAAATTATGGGTTAAATGCAAACAAAAACAATCAGGGATTACAAGTTTAAAGGCACAGAGTTGCTTGTGCAGGGATGTTAAGAGGGAATATCACAACTTGAATATTTGGGACCAACGACAAATTTGATCTGTAACTCTGCACCCATTGAGACTACAGAAAGTTTGTTCATCAGTGTTCTGAAGTATCTATTAACTCTCTATATCAAATTCAACTCATTCTGATTTTGTTCCCTCATCATGTGAAGTTTTGTGTTGACTCACACTATGTTGTTGACTCAAGTTTGAAGTATATTTCATCCCTATCACAATGATGGATTTGGGATACCGTGCAAACTAGCAAGTCCTAGAGAGCTTCACATTCTCAAGGGGATCATCTACTTGAAAACCTAAATCAAACCACTTGAAAATAAAAATTAAAAAATAAAATAAGCCTCTGTTTTGTAGCCTTCTTTTGCAATAATCTAAAAACCAAAAAGAAGAAAAAGCAAAAAATCCAAATCAAAATGATTCTTTACTAACAATTCAAAATTATGTTGTGCCAGATTTCAAAAAGGCAAAAGACATTACATAGTTTCTCAATAAAACATACACTTAGAACTATCTCTCACTTGAAATTGTTGTTTCTTACAGTTTTAGCATTACCAAATGCCTCCAGAACTGGATTTGACTGCAGTCACATCAGTTAACACAAGCATTTCAGATAGATTCAGAAGTTACTGTTACAAAGAAAATCGATGAAAATAAAGGAGGACAACCTAAATGAGAGAAAAAAAATTGAGCAGCAATGTTAGTGCATTCATCTTACTTCCAGAACTTGTTGTTCAACTGTTCGTCCTTCAGTTGCAACACGCCCGCCCAAATAGGCAAGATATCGCATAAGCATTTTAGTCATCTCAGTTTTACCAGCTCCGCTTTCACCACTCACAAGAATAGAGTTACTTTTTCCCTCATTAATCATTGCCTTGTTTCCAAAAATTCATTTTTGTAAATACACTCATATTTACTTACATCAATATGTGACAACAATCTGCTGTGAAGGAGTACCGAAAGCACATGTTTTAGTTATAATAAAATACTAAGTCAATGTTGACCTGCTGATGTAGGGTATGATACTTTACCTGGTTGAAATGTTGTTATAGCTTCTCATTTGTGAAATTAATACAGAACTGGATGTTGATCCTGGGATCTTGAAATGTTGTTGCAGCTTCTCAACATTGACCAGGCGTGCCAAACAGACATGGGATCTTGATCCCGGGATGTTGCAATCCCATGGATCTTAAGACAATCCACTGACATCACCATCATTACCTTTAAATCCCATCCAATCGACCCTAATCCCTTCAAAATTGCTTGGGACATGTTTGGTTCAAGGGATTGGAAGGTTTAATCACAGGATTGGCCGGGCGTCCCAAACAAACCTGAAATAGCAATCCCGGGATTGCTATCGACCCTAATCCACCCTATAGTAATCCCATCCAATCCACCCTAATCCCTTCAAAATTGCTTGGGACGCGTTTGGTTCAAGGGATTGAAAGGGATTGGAAGGTTTCATCACTGGATTGGCTGGGCGTCCCAAATAGACCGGAATTAGCAATCCCGGGATATTGCAATCCCATAGATCTTGCACCAATCCACTGACGCAGCTATCATTACCTTGAAATGTATGCAATCCTCTCTAATACCATCTAAATCCATCCAATCTGCCTCGCCAAATAGGCCCTAATGGTGGGCGTTCAATCACCATAGTTTCCTATGGTGTGGTCCACCTGAGATTTGGCCCTAAAATGAGCTCGAAAAAATGAATGGCCCGCATACACATTATGGTGGAGCCCACAAAGCATTTTTAGGGCCCGTTTGGCTAGGCGGATTAAGAGGGATTAGGAGAGATGGGATGGTAAAGTCCTGGGATATGCCAAACGAGCCAAACAGACCCAATGAACTTGTCCCAGGATGTAGCAAACCCATGGATCTTAAACCAATCCACTGACATCACCATCATTACCTTAAAATTGATCCCATCCTTCCTAATCTCGTTCAATCATTCCTGAGGCATGTTTGGTTGGACGGATTGGAAGGGATTGGAAGGTAAAATCCTGGGATATGCTAGGCATGCCAAACAGACTCAATGAACTTGTCCCGGGATATAGCAATCCCATGGATCTTAAACCAATCCACTGACAACACCATCATTACCTTAAAATCCATCCCATCCCTCCTAATCCCATGAGATCCGTCCAGCCAAACAGGCCCTTAGATTTCAGAAACAGAGAGAGGGGAATGCGGATTGAAGGATTGAGCATCCAAACGCAACAGATTTGAGAAACAGATAAAGAGAGAGAAAGAGAGAAACTCACCGTGCTCCTTCTTCTTCTCCTTCTCCTTCTTCTTCTCCTTCTTGCAGCAAAAGGGGTTTTTGAAAACAGAGAGAGGGGAATGCGCGTGGCCACAAGACAGGGTGAGAGGGTGAGGGAGAGTGGGAGATCGAGAGAAGGCAAGGGAAAGAGAGAGACTGAGTGCGAGAGAGGGAATGGAGAGATGGTCTGTGCGCGGGAGAAAATGGCAGATGGGGGAGGGTTTTGTTTTTGAGGGGGTTTAGATTTTAGAGGGGCGTGTGACGGACGGCTCCTTAGGGACATTGGGTTTTAGGACCGTGGGGCCCACTATGATGTCTTTCATATATCCACTCTGTCCATTAATTTTAAATTATTACTTTAAGTGCTAATACAAAAAATGAGTTGGATCGAATCTGTAAGGAGACCACACAACATATTAACAGTAGAAATTTAATTTTTATTATTTCTTGTGGTGTGGTCCACTTAGACATTTAATCTACATAATTTTTGGGCTCATGCACTAAAATTATATATTAGAATTATTGGGCGGCTTAGATCAAACACATATATTCCAATGGACCCCATGGATCCCCTTAAGCACAATCTAGTTTAGGTGAGGAGGCACGCATTAACTATAGATCACTTAGGCTTTAGCTACGGATTTAATCCATAGCTAAAAACTTTCAAAGTCCATAACCTTTGCTTGATTTTTTGGTAGTGCACCCAAGGAGAATTTAATCACCCGGAAAAGACCATAATATATGAAAATGCATGATTAGTCGAACCATTATTATTCCATTTTACAACTTGCCAGTTTAATAAAGCTCAATGGTCACTACGGGGAGCTTAGATCCTAGCGTAGGCCGATAGCTCAGGCATAGTGTCCCATTCCACCATCCCTGTCTCATGAGGCTACCACCTTAGGATGTTTAATGAATCCCAATCGATTAATGGCCAATCATATTTAGTATATGGGGTTTACCATCGCATGATTGCATAGTACAAATCATCGAACCCATAAAGTAAAAATACCAAAACAAAGCCACGTAGGGCCAATATCAAAACAAGACACATAGGGCAAATATCAACATAAGCCACATAAGGTGAGTATCAAAACTATGCGATAGAATACCATCCTTGAAAATCAGTTAGACACAACAACCCTGGATGGTAGGCCCACATCAATGATCTATTTAGACCACCACTTAATAACCACTAAGCTGAAGGTCCATTTCAATCACAACCAGTCAGGTTACATCCTAAGTATGGGTGTAAATTTATAGATGGGGATTTCCGACTAATGTACTAGTTTAAATCCAAAAAGCAGTCCACAAGTAATCCAATAGCATGAATTAAATATACAGGATAAACATTAAGCATGTAATACAACAATTCAATTTCTACCAACTAGCACATGTGTTTATAAAAGGGTGATATCAATTATAAATTAATATAAGAATTATAACTTAAACTAATAAGAAGATGGAAAGCTCAAGGGGAAGAATCATCACCTTATACTTTGAATCGCCTTCTAGTGTCATTAAGTGCTTGCGCCCTTAGAATTGTATCCTACTACAAATCATGAACTTGTATAATTAGGTCCAAGTTCTAATCACTACCTAGGGTTTGAGATCATAACCTAGGGTTAACTTTTAAGGTTTTAGTGTAGAATTAGGGTTTTCAACCTAGGGTTCAATCTTAAACTTAGATTCTAGGATTTGGACTCTACTTGGTGTAATAGTTAAAATTAAATCTTAATAGTTACAAGAATACTATTAGCATTAATGTTATGACTTATATTAGCTAATATGCTAATAATGATGGTTTATAATTTCACATTTAAATATAGCAACATTCGATTCTACACCTAGATCCAAACCCAACACACCATCTAGGTTTAAAGTTTTGACCTAGGGTTTAGGCTAGGCTAGATTTTTAGAGTTTGAACCCTAGTGCTGTGTAATTAATTATAATGTTAACTTAATAGTTATAAAATATTTATTAACATCCTTATTATGATTAATGCTAGCTATCGCAACAATGATAACCATTATGATGATATCAAATTGTACAATCTACTATTAATGATAATGTTTGAGCATATTGAATGGAATGCTAATAACCAATAACTTTAAAACTTTTTATTTATTTATAATAACTAATATAAGCATGGATAATCATCTAATAGTTAATCATGTTATATAATTGCAAATACTGATGCTGATACTAAATACTAAGATCTATTATTAATGATGATCCATACGACTACTATTATTTGGTAAATACAATCTTGTTTATAATAGCTAGTTATAACATAATTAATTTACTAATGTCTAATTAAAATTCTAATGAAAAATGTATAAGAGAAAGCACACCTATGATTGATTTGACTCGAATCAACACAACTCAACATCCGAGTTGACTTGGCTCAACTCTCTCGATCTCATCCTCTCTCCATTCTTTTCTTTCTTTCACCTTCTCCTTCACTCAAACCTACTGGACCAAACCAGGCCCCAAGCCCGACCTGACCAAGTCAAACTTGGTTTTAGCCGAGTTGACTCGGCACAACCAACCATTCTTCTTCTTCCTTTCTCCTTTCTTTCTCCCTTTTCTTTTCTCTCTTTCCTTTCTTCCCTCTTCCTTTCTTTCTCTTATTTCTGTTTTAACTGGAAAACTCTAGCGAGGTGGCTGGCGAGACCTGACTGCAGGTGAGTCGAGTTGACTCCCCAACAGCACAAACCTACCCACGTTCTCTCTCTCTCTCTCTCTCTCTCTCTCTCTCTCCTCTCTCTCTCTCTCCGTTCCCATCTCTCTCTCTCTCTCTCTTTCTTACTTTCTTTCATCCTCCTGTTGGAACTTTAGCAACAGCAGGACCCAAACTGACTCGAAACTTCAGCGAGTCGCCGGATGTAGTAGTGCGACTCGGCACCCGTTTGAACCAACGACCCTTCTCTCCTGTCCTCCCTTTCTTCTTTCACATTATTCCTCCTTATTTGGGAGCTCAAGAGGGTCCAAATGGACCTAGACTCAGATAGCTGAAGAGGGGTGTGGCGTGGCAGCCACAGGGAAGAAGATCGTGGCCGGTAATGGCAGATTCGGATACGGAGCCTCTTCCTCCAATCCGACAGCATGGGAGAGTTTCTAGGGGAGTAACGGAGCTCGGTGATGGTCGGAGTGAAGCTCCATCAATGTTTTCATGGTGGGTTTGAAGCTTGAGAGTGAGGACATTTTCTAGCAAAACAGGGTGAAACGGCTAACTCTTTTAATCTTTTGCTTGTAAAGCCTTAATGACGTGGTATCAACGGCTGGGATTGCTCAGGATTGAACGCCCGAGATCGATGGTGAGGAGCGCACGCAGATTACCCTCATGGCAAGAAGGACAGTTGCTATTTTTTGAGATACGGTTTTGTAGGGTCTGTTTTCAGTGAGGGTTGTGTGCATGCACATGTGTGGAATAACGAGAATTTGTGGGGTTTTGGTTACACGTGTGCAATCTGCCAGATGGACAGTTTGGATTGTCTAGATGGTCAGTGAAGGTGGGCCATTTATCCCTGAAACGGACGTCCGTCCACCCCATGATGAGAACAGAGAGAGGGAGTTTTCCTCCCATTTATGGTAAGGCGCGAGTCAAGTGCCGTTTGACCAGCACTGCATTGTGGTGCACTGCGGGTGCATGCTTGTCGTGGTACACATGCCGCATAATGTGGGGTCCACAGGATGTTTGTATTAAATCCGCTCCATCCACTTCACTCGGCGGCCTTGTCATAGCCTTCATACTAAGGATGGGGTAGATCCAAGGTCCAGGTTAGCCATACTATCAAATTTCACGCCCTAATGGTGGGTTCCCGATGATCTGTTGGTCGGATCAGTCCGCAATCGAATGTTGACGATGAAAAGAGTTCAAGGGTCCATTTAAGGACTTCGACATGCATTATTAACTAATACTAACATTAATATGGATTTACTTGTAATTGAAATAATTAAAAACTCATACATATATATAAATACAATTTCTAATATTAGCCTGCTAATATTTACATGTTATTAATCACATAGTTATTAATATATAATTCATAATATACAGTCTCATATTATACATATATATGAATTGCAAATTGTACAATATCTTATTTAAAATCACATCGTTAAATAATATAAAATTTTATTCAAATATCTAATAATTTTTTATATACAAGTTTATAAAAATATTCAATACTACATTAATATTTATAATTCAATGATATATTGTACAATTATTATTCATTATGTTTAGTTAATATAATATTATTTTAATAATATTTTACGTACATTATATATATATATATATATATATATATATATATATATATATTTCTCTTATTATAATATATTTTCATACACTTCTATATGATAAGTAATTTATCATGATACATCTATAATCTTTTGATCCATGTTTGTGTAAAATTTATAATATAATAAATAGATAAGATAATATACTTAGTATATATTATTTGACTACTAGGTGGTTTGATATGTTGATAGGGATCACCTTCGATGGTCAGATTTAAACTAGGATGCACACGAATGTTTACTAAGTTAGGTTTGCATCCGACTAACTCAGTTTATATAGTAATACTCGAGTACGGGAAAGTACAGGGTGTTACAATATACCCCCCTTAACAGAAATCTCATCCCGAGATTTGTCATGTGTATCCCTAAGTAATTTCATTTTAATAGTGTACTCTATTTCACATTTGTGCAATCACATCCCGCACTGTTAACAAGTTATATTTAAATGTATCACATCCTTAAGCATCAAGTCTAGCATATCAATTTCTATTAATCGTTTGACATCGTTCTAACATTAACCAATACTAAGGATTTATTTAAAGGTTTATCTGCGTCTGGAGTCCTATCACCCTTACTAAGATTACAAGTTTGTTTTAGGAGACCGCTATTAACAATACCTCCTACTCTTAATGATAATCCCCAATATCTAAAGTACAATATGATTTTCAGGTTTCCCATGTTCGAGTTGTCGCGGATAAATGGTTGTAGTGGGTTTGAGTCTAATACATCGATCCTTTGCCTACGTAGAACAAAGGATTACTAGTATCAATTTATAATCCTACTAAATCTCAATCCTTTGCTTGATCAGGGTATTGAGATCATTGAGACTTGCTAGGAGTTAGATTTTAGGTCAAACCGCGTACTCATCGCCTAAACATGATTCTACCAATCCGTGACCCCAATTACTCTAAGCTCATGGGAAACATCTTTTGACCATTTATTTTCATAACGAATAAGACTATGTGGCCCATTATACTTCCAATGCACACTCTAATCATCTAAACACTACTTGGAAACTTCAGGTCCAGGGTTCCTATGTGAAACCTAAGTTTAGAATCAAATTCCAGTATGCTTAGTTTATAGTTGGAAATTCACCTAAAATCCCATAATTCCGCCTCTAATAATTTCACGCGATAGGATTGTGAGAAATATTATTCCTAAACAAAGAGATGTATCAGGAAAATTTAAATTACGATTCTTAGTACGATCCCTTAAGTTCAAAGAGCATTTGTTTTCGTTCAAGTGTACAATATGGTGGTTAAGGAAATTCTTATGGGCCTAAGTTCAATCCATTTGTTGATTATTACAAGAGTGTGATTCCTAACTATGAATATATATATTTTTTTAGAAAGTTCATATCCTGAATGCCTATAAAGTTTTCACTTAGAAGTCAAGTATACGAATGTTCTTGTGTTGCCTTGTATACACTATAATAAGTACTTGGTACACATATTAAGTTTATAAGTCCAAACAATTATTTTGGTAGTTTTCATGGAAATTAAGGTATGACTAAACTTGAGATATTCAAATGGTCTAAAGTTTTAAGTTTCTAGTTCTCAACCTCCCTTAACTCTAGGGGATCTCACATACGTTTGAATGGTACTCCAACAGTTTCAAAGGGAACCTAAGTCCATTTCTAGGTCCCATGGTTACCTAAACAACAGTCTAAGGGGCCTAACATTTTGGTTTTCTATATTCTCAATTCCTCCTAGCTATAGAGGAAATTCTCATAAGTTCAAATAGTTGTTATAATAATTCTAAGGGGGACCTAAGATTTTGGGTCTCTATATTCTCAATGTCTCCTACTCATAAGGGATTCCACATCAATTCAAATGACTATCTAAATTATTTGTGAGGGAACCTAAGTTTGGGTTTCTACATTCTTAATGATTCTCCTAAGTGTAAGGGAATTTCATCTCAGTTCAAACCTCTAATTCCAAACATCCAAATTTGAGATATTAAGGATTGTATAAGTTCATTTCCCAAGGCCAAGTTTGCCCAAACTATGCTCTGATACCAACTGTAACATCCTCAGTTTTCAGGACCCGGGTACACGATCCGTTTCCCGAAAACCCAAGTGTTAACCTTAAAGGATGGTTAAATTCAATATATATTATTTTTCTTTTATCAGAGTTAACAGATGAGCGTAGGATGGACAGATCAATGTAAAGAAAAATTTCATTTACAATTAAGATATATAATTAGCTGCCCATAATGACTTGTACAAACCAATGTCTTGATGAAATAATGTAACATCCTTGATTTTCACTATTTTGGATTTCCAAAAATCCTTGAATTTTTTTTTATTAACTTATAATATCACTTAACTGACCATTAGCATCTAATGTTAGCTTATACATGAGTGGTCCTATCTGGTCACGATTAGACCATATGCGAGCTGTCAAGCCAGGTAGCCCGATTACACTTAACAACAGCCTGTGTGGGCCGCCCAGCGACCGAGGAATGTCAGAAAAATCTAAAAATTTAGGAAATCATAGATCTCATTGGGCTTGTGATCCATCGTGGACTGCGGACCCAGTGGACACCCAGAACTGGGATCTGGCACTAGCCGAATGCACCCCACCAATGCTAGAATTGGAATTTGGCACTTGCAAATAAAACTGAGATACTAGGCCTTCCAGCCGTTGAATTTCTTCCAAATTTATGGTGAATGTTTAATGTATTTTGCTACGCCCGTCCACAACATCTTGATCCCGATCGTGGCACGGTGACCGTTGATCACAAATCGAGCCTGTACGATCAAACCCCATATCCGATCGTTTTCAAATTTTATATGGCCCTTCATCGGGCCATGAACCACTTATCCTATAAATTTCATGGCCAGAGGGCCACTAGAAATGCCCCATCAATTAGAATGGACCCCATAGGGCCATTTAATAATCACAACCGTTTAATCAAACCCCATAATCGTTCATCCAATTGTTCCCAAATTTGTATGACCCTTCATCAGGCCGTGAAGCCCCTGTCCTATAAATTTCGTGACCAGAGACTCATCAGAGCAACCCCGTTACTCTTTTAGCCTAAAATCGATGGTTTAGAGTAAGCATGACCAAATCTCCACCTTCACTAGTTATAAATAGGCCACATTATGAACATAGTTAATCCAAACACTAATCATTGCCCACGAGAAATCTCACTACCAAATTCATTTTAAAAATGCCCCGATTTTCCAAACAAGCTCTAGACTGCTCATTGGTGGGCCACTAGTCCAAAAATTATAGAGTAATGTTCGTCTTGTTCAGCTCGACATCTATCACGGGAGTCGGACCTGGGTAGTGCCCAGAACCGCTCAACTTGAACCAAAGGATGAGTGCATGAGAGTGCAAATACCCAAAAGAAAGGAGCTGGAACTTAAGTGAATTGGGTCGTCCACTCTTATGCCAAGTTAAGGATTTCGGACTGTCGGTTTACGACCAAACTTTACCCGTGGATTAAGAATATTTTCCTGCTCATATCCGTATAGCCGCGGCCCCGATCGACTAACGGTGACCATTAAACAAACTTATAATCATATTCGCTGATTAGCACATCCAAATGACAGGCCAATCATATCCATACGTAGATCATCATTAGGGCTAACTATCCTACGGTGTAAATCAATGTGTACACCCCATAGTGGGCCCTAGAGCTTAGAAAGACCCTCCCATAGGTCTAGTATAGTAAAAACCTAACACTTGGGGCCATTTCCACCAAATCTGGCATTATAAAAGGGCCTCATTTGGGCACCCCTTCTCCCCATATGATTTTGCCCTAGAGAAGGAAGGAGAGAAGAAAGAAAAGGGAGAAGAGAAAGAGGAGAAAGGAGAAGAAAGAGAGAGGGAAGAAGAGCAAGGTGGACCTTAGATCGTATGGTGGGGCCCAAGGAGATCATCCCTTCCAACTCCCTACCTCATCTCTAAGAGGAAACCCTACACCACAACCACCAAAATCATCTGTCAATCATTTAGGTAAGGTTCCTCCTCCCTTTGCCTTAGAACCCTTGTGAGGAAGAAGGGTTTTTGCATGAATTTCTCATATGTGTGAGCTTGCTTTAGGGATTCCGACTAACCGGTCCCCAAATCGATGTTCCTAGGTCATTTTCAAATCTCCAACGAATCCTAAGGTGTGGATCATTGTTCTTAGGTGGCATAGCACCAATTGTAGTACTAGCTTAATGATTTTGAATGCTTGGTTGGTATATTTGAAAGTCTAGAGAACCCCTAGGAATTGTAGGTTCTTGAAATTGTATGGATATGCATGATGGTTCTTCATGATGTTATTTGTTGCTCACATGATTTCGTGTATGGATGATAATGTGCTTATGCCTCGTCATTTCTTCCATATATTATTGATTCATGGTGTGTATGATTTCATTTCTGTTGTGCATATGGCCTGTTAGGATAGAGAAAGTGCTTAACCTCCTCACACACACACACACAATACACATGCACCTTAATTCATGAATGCTTGCTAGGAATATTTGATTCATTTGACTCAGATACATAAGATACGATGTTGATATACTAGTTGATAGCTCGTTAGGATCACCCTCACACCTTTGGGTTGGTTTGGAACATGACAAGAGACGGTAGTCCCATCGATAGGGCTATGCTAGGGCTAGACCCATGAATTTAGGCGAGTGTGTTCGGGTGGCTGTAGTTCGACTACACGGGTCTCTTGTACCCGAGGTCACTCGTCTCACGCTCGCCTGATTTGTGCGATTTAGCCTACGGCCTGACCAACCCTGTTTATTAACCCTGGGTGCTCACATATGTATGGAACCTGAACCACCCTATAACTATTGTAGCCCAACGATAACTCACTTGAAACTGGTCCACAGCCTCGTGAGCCGGGTATGGTGGAATGGGACACTGTGTCTGAGCTGTCGGCCTATGCTGGGGTACCGCGCCTCCCCGTAGTGACCGCGAGCGATCCCTTCCTTTCGGTACTCCTCATGTGCTTGGTGTCGGGGATGAGGAACCCAACGGGATCACGGACCGCGGGGCCTCAGCCTCACACATTGTTAGGGTCTTGGCCTCGCAACTAGCTTAGGACAGTGATACATAGGGTGAATCAGAATCCCCAACTTGCTGAATGAATGGACTTAACTAATAACTCGGCTAACACGATCGCATTGCATCACATTAGTTAGGGTGGCGACTCGGCAGTCGAGGTCGCTTTGAGGGAGTGTTGTCATATGCGATCGTTAGATGGAGTCGCTTGAGGGAGCGTTGTGGCGAGGGTATGCATCATACCATCCCGCATGCATGCATTTAAATAAGAGTCACTAGGTGTTGATGATTATCTGCTTTTTATTAAGTTCATATTATAATTGATGCCTGTTAAAACTTGCGACCAATAGTTCACACTGAGTTGATCACTCACTCCCACTCTGGGACGGTGTTTTAAAACACCAACCAGACTCTCTCATAGATGTAGGAGATGCAGAGTAGATGGAGCGTAGCGATACTACTCTCGATGAGGAGGAGGAGATGTCATATTTCCAATTGATGGACAGTTCTCCATCGGCTTAGGAGACTGAATTCTAGAGCATTGAGTCGTGGGCTCAGTGCATCATTCTTTCGGGCATATATTTTTCTTTACGATTTTGTTGGGCATCGCCTTGTGTGGCCCATTTATATTCTTATGAACCTATATATATTGATTTCTTTCAGTTCAGTTGACTAGTTGTGGATGTGTCTCATGTTTCAATTAATTCCATGCTGCGCATTTAAACTTGATAAATCATAAAACCATAAAATTGATGATAAGTGACACTCGGGGACTTGGGAGTCGAGCATATGCACGACCCCCGATTTTTCGGGGCGTTACAAATAACTACAAAAATTACAAAATTTAATACACGACAAGTATTTAAAAAAATGCATTTAAACATAAGCCGCAAGATCGCACAACTTCTCTTGATGATACAGTCATGTATCTCTGGCACTTGTACCCATCTCCTCGTCAGTCTGAGCTTGTAAATCACTTAAGGCACCTGTGCTACCTGTACGGTTATATATTTGATGGATGAGTGACAGACTCAGTGTGAACTCCCCTAAAGATTACACAGCGTCGCATTAGGTAAGCATAGTTATAAAAACATGGCAAGGTATACAAAACAATACATGATGCAGTCTTATTAAATGCATGGATGTGAGAATGTATCATCGACCTGGGGATGTACATCTCGCTGTTGAAATAAAGGGTCGCCCTAAGAGACTACTCACCTGGAAAAATACACAAAGGTACGCCTAAGGAGAACCAGCTATCCGAAAAATACCATAATATATAGATCGCTCAAGGAGAATTTGATCACCCAGAAAAGGCCATAAAATATAGATTGCCCAAGGAGAATTTAATCACCCTGGAAACACCATAGATTACCCAAGGAGAATTTACTCACTTGGAAAAGATCATAATACATAGATCGCCCAAGGAGAATTAAATCACCTAGAAAAACCATAATATGTGAAAATGCATGATTAGTCCAACCATTATTATTCCATTTTACAACCAGCCAATTTAATAAAGCTCAAAGGTCACTACGGGGAGCTCAGATCCCAGCATAGGACGACAGCTCAGGCATAGTGTCCCATTCCACCATCCCTGGCTCATGAGGTTACTACCTTAGGATGTTTAATGAATCCCAATTGACTAGTGGCAAATCATATTCAGTATATGGGGCTTACCATCGCAAGGTTGCACAGTATAAAGCATAGAACTCATAAAGGAAAAATACCAAAATAAAACCACGTAGGGCCAATATCAAAACAAGCCACATAGGGCAAATATCAACATATGCCACATAAGGCGAGTATCAAAACCATGCGATAGAATACCATCCTTGAAAACCACTTAAACACAACAACCCTGGATGTTAGGCCCACATCAATGATCCATTTAGACCACCACTCAATAACCACTAAGCCGAAGGTCCATTTCAATTACAACCAGTCAGGTTACATCCTAAGTATGGGTGTACATTTATAGGTGGGGGTTTTTCACTAATGTACCAATTTAAATCCCAAAAGCGGTTCACAAGTAATGCAATAGCATGAATTAAATATACATGATAAATATTAAGCATGTAATACAACAATTCAATTTCCACCAGCTAGCACATGTGATTATAAAAGGGAGATATCAATTATAAATTAAAATAAAAACTATAACTTAAACTAATGAGAAGATGTTCAGCTCAAGGGTAGAATTATCACCTTATACTTTGAATCGCCTTCTAGTGTCACTAAGTGCTTGCTCTCTTAGAATTGTATCTTACCACAAATCATGAACTTGTATAATTAGGACCAAGTTCTAATCACTACCTAGGGTTTGAGATTATAACCTAGGGTTAACTTTTAGGGTCTTAGCGTAGAATTAGGGTTTTCATTCTACGGTTCAGTCTTAAACTTATATTCTAGGATTTGGACTCTACTTGGTGTAATAGTTAAAATTAAATCTTAATAATTACAAGAATACTATTATTGTTAATGTTATGACTTATATTAGCTAATATGTTAATAATGATGGTTTATAAGTTCACATTTAAATATACCAACATTAGATTCTACACCTAGATCCAAACCCAACACACCATCTAGGTTTAAAGTTTTGACCTAGGGTTTAGGCCAGGCTAGATTTTTAGGGTTTGAACCCTAGTGGTGCGTAATTAATTATAATGTTAACTTAATAGTTATAAAATATTTATTAGCATCCTTTTATGATTAACGCTAGCTATCGCAACAATGATAACCATTATGATGATGTCAAATTGTACAATCTACTATTAATGATAACATTTGAGCATAATGAATGGAATGCTAATAACCAATAACTGTAAAACTTTTTATTTATTTATAATAACTAATATAAGCATGGATAATCTTCTAATAGTTAATCATGTTACATAATTGCAAATACTGATGCTGATACTAAATACTAAGATCTACTATCAATGATGATCCTTATGACTACTATTATTTGGTACATACAATCTTGTTTATAATAGCTAGTTATAGCATAATTAGTCTACTAATGTTATAATTAAAATTCCAATGTAAAATGTTTGATAGAAAGCTCACCTATAATTGATTTGACTCGAATTAACACAACTCGGCATCCGAGTTAACTCGACTCAACTCTCTCGATCTCATCCTCTCCCTTCTTTTCTTTCTTTCACATTCTCCTTCACTCAAACCTACACCCCAGTAGACTTGCTGGACACCAGGCCCTAAGCCCAACTTAACTGAGTCGAACTCGGTTTCAACCAAGTTGACTCGGCACAACCAACCATTCTTCTTCTTCCTTTCTCCTTACTTTCTCCCTTTTCTTTTCTCTCTTTCCTTTCTTCCCTCTTCCTTTTCTTTCACTTATTTCTGTTTTAACTGGAAAACTCCAGCGAGGTGGCTGGCGAGACCTGACGCAGGTGAGTCGAGTTGACTCACCAGAAGCACATAAACATACCCGCGCTCTCTCTCTCTCTCTCTCTCTCTCTCTCTCTCTCTCCCATTCCCATCTCTCTCTCTCTCTCTCCCATTCCCATCTCTCTCTCTCTCTCTTTTTCTTACTTTCTCTCATCCTCCTACTGGAACATTAACAACAGCAGGACCCAACCTGACTCAAAACTTCAGCGAGACGTCGGATGTAGTAGTGCGACTCGGGACCCATTTGAACGGACGACCCTTTCTCTCCCTTCTCTCTCTCTCTCCTGTCCTCCCTTTCTTCTTCCACATTCTTCCTCCTTATTTGGGAGCTCAAGAGTGTCTGAATGGACCTAGACTCGAACAGCAGAAGAGGGGTGTGGCGTGGCAACAACAAGGAAGAAGATCGAGGCCGGTAATGACAGATTCAGATACAGAGCCTCTTCCTCCAATCCGACAGCATGGGAGAGTTTCTAGGGGAGCAACGAAGCTCGGTGAATGGTCGGAGTGAAGCTCCATTAACATTTTCATAGTGGGTTCGAAGCTTGAGAGGTGCGGCCATTTTCTAGCAAAACAGGGAGAAATGGCCAGCTCTTTTAATCTTTTGCTTGTAAAGCCCTAATGACGCGGTATCAATGGCTGGGATTTCTTAGGATTAAACACTCGAGGTCGAGGGTGAGAAGCGCACGCGGATTGCCCTCGTAGCATGGAGGACAGTTGCTATTTTTGGAGATATGGTTTTGTAGGGTCTATTTTCAGCGAGGGTTGTGTACATGCACGAGTGGAATAATGCGAATTTATGGGGTTTTGGTTACACGTGTGCAATCTGCCAGATGGATGGTTTGGATTGTCTAGATAGTTAGTGAAGGTGGGCCATTTATCCCTGAAATGGACATCTGTCCACGCCCTGACTAGAACAGAGAGAGGGAGTTTTCCTCCCATTTGCAGTAAGGTGTGGGTCAATCGCCATTTGAACAGCACTACATTGTGGTGCACTGAGGATGCATGCCTACCATGGTACATATGCCGCATAATGTCGGGTCCACAAGATGTTTGTGATAAATTCGCTCCATCCACTTCACACGACGGACCTGTCATGGTCCTTCATACCAAGGATGGGGCAGATCCAAGGTCCAGGTGGGCCATACTCTCAAATTTCACGCCCTAATGGTGGGTTCCTGATGATCTGTTGGTCGGATCAGTCCGCAATTGAACGTTGACGATTAAAAGAGTTCAAGGGTCCATTTAAGGCCTTCGACATGCATTATTAACTAATATTAACATTAATATGGATTTACTTGTAATTGAAATAATTAAAAACTCATACATATATAAATATAATTTTTAATATTAGCCTGCTAATATTTACATGTTATTAATCACATATTTATTAATATATAAATCATAATATACAGTCTCATATTATACATATATATGAATTGCAAATTGTACAATATCTTATTTAAAATCACATCATTAAATAATATAAAATTTTATTCAAATATCTAATAATTTTTTGTATACATGTTTATAAAAATATTCAATACTACATTAATATTTATAATTCAATAATATATTGTAAAATTATTATTCATTATGTTTAGTTAATATAATATTATTTTCATAATATTTTACGTACATTATATATATATATATATATATTTCTCTTATTATAATATATTTTCATACACTTCTATATGATAAGTAATTTATCAAGATACATCTATAATCTTTTGATCCATGTTTGTGTAAAATTTATAATATAATAAATAGAAGATGATATACTTAGTATATATTATTTGACTACTGGGTGGTTTTATATGTGGATAGGGATCATCTTCGATGGATTTAAACTAGGATGCACACGAATGTTCACTAAGTTAGGTTTGCATTCGACTAAGTCAGTTTATATAGTAATACTCAAGTACCGGAAAGTACGGGGTGTTACAATCTACCCCCCTTTACACAAATTTCATCCTGAGATTTGTCACGTGTATCCCTAAGTAATTTCATTTTAATAGTGTACTCTATTTCACATTTGTGCAATCATATCCTGCACTGTTAACAAGCTACATTTAAATGCACCACGTCCCTAAGCATCAAGTCTAGCATATCAATTTCTATTAATCGTTTGACATCGTTCTAACATTAACCAATACTAAGGATTTATTTAAAGGTTTATCTGCATCCAGAGTCCTATCACCCTTACTAAGATTACAAGTTTGTTTTAGGCGACCGCTATTAACAATACCTCCTACCCTTAATGATAATCCCCAATATCTAAAGTACAGTACGATTTTCAAGTTTCCCATGTTCGAGCTGTTGCAGATAAATGGTTGTAGTGGGTTTGAGTCTAATACATCGATCCTTTGCCTACGTAGAACAGAGGATTACTAGTATTAATTCATAATACTACTAAATCTCGAGGGGATATAAAAACCATTTTTTTCTAATTTTTGGAGGCCTTTAGTCCACACCATTGGGAGCTCAGATCAGGGCCAGTCTAAATTCTACACTAACTAGATTTTTGGGTAGACAGTTTTCTTTTAATTCAATTACATACTTTCCTAATTCAATAAAATCTGAAATTTTGCCAGGAGGTGGCCCACCCATGATAGGACCCACCTACGAAAATTCGGGGCCAGCGGACCCCTGAGCGATCTTCAGCGAGGGCTAGAATTGCCCACTAGGCTTGATGCTCAAGGTTAGGACGTCCAGCATGGGCTGGCCATCCACCCTATTTTAGGCCCACCTTGATGTGTCTATATCCATGCCATTCATCCATGATGTGGTCCACATGGTACGTGGCCCACCTCCCTGTGGGACGTTTGCATGTGGGGCCCACTTCGATGTGTTTTAGGGGCTGCCATCCAAGCCCCCATGACTGTCCACCCAAGGACGCCCAGCCCATTGGGCTGCTGCTGGACGTCCTGTCCAGCAGCATGGTCCCCTTGAGATGTGTATTCTATCCATTCCTCTCATCTGGTGGGACCCACAGTGATATGTGTGGGTCACCAAATAAACAAAATACTCAAATAAATTGATTATTGCTGGACTCCAGCAAGCTCAGAAAATAGGAGGGTTGGAATTCCAGCAATAGGCCCAAACTGGCTGCCCTTAATGGCATGTTTTGGGGCAACATGTCCCACAAGATTTAAAGATGTTATATGCACATATCTTGCCATTCCCTTGATGTGCCTTTAGGCTTAATTAGTGTACACTTGAGGCCCACCCTGGTTGGGTTTTTATTTTATCAATGTTCATAGCTATTGTTGGATTTTCTAGGCCCATTTGTCCTGAAACTTTCTAGATAGGGCCCTTAACCTTTGGGCCTATATTTACTACTTATTGTGATGAGTTTGTGGGCCATAATATGCAAGTAGTTGGGCCCTTGGTTGCCCACTAAAATAACCATTATACTTGGGCCAAGTTGTGAGGCCCAACTCACTTGAATTAAGTATAAGGATTGCCCTTATGGTTAGATTTACCAGGCTGTCCATTAGGCCCACCATAATATATGAGTTTAAGACCTTTATAGTTGGTCCCAAACCTTGCTTGAGGGCCCACCATATTGCCTATGTGTTGGGCTTGGTGTATAGCCCACTAGGCCATGGATTGCTTAGGCATTGGGCCTTATTTCATATTCAAGTAGTGGTGGGTTACCTTTTGGATCCCAGTTGAGGTTGGAAGTCCTCCTTGGTGGCCCTAAGGTAGGCCTATGGGCTGCTATGGGTGGTTTAAGGCCCACCATAGTCCCTTGCTAGGATCGCTTAATCCTCTTAGACTTATGTCTAATCCTCCTTAGCTCGTGGGCTACCCCAAAGTATTGGGCCCCCACTAGAGGATTACTCCTTAGAGTATCTGTCTATATACATAGACTTAGTCCCTCCTTGAGAAGGAGTGTATTCCACAACATCTTCGCCGTGTGGCACACCTAGTTCATCCTCATGACCCATATGCATCATGGTGTGATTAGATTGCATTATGTGTGATCATTGGGTTGATATGATAGAGGGATGGAGTTCCCCTCTTATGCACATTGAGTGCTTGGAGATGGTGCATATTGTAGTCTGCGTGACCCATGCATCTGGCATCGCATCTCATGAACATTATCGCCCTTGCTTCATGAGGGCTTTAGCCTCCACAGATACATCATAGATGGCCATGATTGGACACTGAAAATATTATATGAGCATATGGGGTGCATAGGATGCCCTTGGGTGAAAATCTCAAAACTTCCATGGTACCAAAGATGTGCCTCAGTGCCATGACCAAGTGGAAACCATGAGCGTATGAGGGCCTTAACCTGTTAGGCCGCAACTCCCACTGTTGTGTAATCGGTTGGGATGGGGTGTGGCCTTACCCGCCTATGAGAGGAGGCAATAGTTAAGCTGGGTTTGACCAACTCGTGAATGGGTCCGCTAACATCGAGCCTTGCTGGTGATTGGCCGACCTCGGGCGGGTAGTGAGGTCTCTTATGCTCGTTTGACTGTGCAGGTCTGGAGAGCGACAGTCATCCTTCAGTGTACTTGACCCCAATAGATTTCTTATGATGGAACTGTACCGATATATGGATTAGATATAAGGATGAACATCACTTCGCATTGCATTTGCATCAGCTGTATAAGCCTTATATTGCATCGCTTTGGTATGACACCTAGTACTCATTATGTTGTATAACTTTGGTATGGCTTCTTGTAACTGCTATGTTTTCTAGCTCTTATGATTGTCAAATTTTGTAATGCCAAAACCTCTTGGAATCTACATCTTGTGTAGCTCATCTACATATTCAAGATCATACAATTCATGTACAAGAACAAAGATCTTTACCTCAAGAACTTCAAGTACAAGTTCAAGATGTTCCAATTCAAGATTCAAGCATCACAAGTATAAGAGATATACAAGTTTAAGTACAACATCAAGTGATAGTTCAAGGTTTCAAAGCTTCAACTATGTCAAGACAAAGTGCTTTGTTTTAGAACTCAAAGCTCATGGTGAAATACTATTCAAGTACTTCAAGTTCAAGATTCAAAGTACTTCAATATCAAGCTTCGTATACTTCAAGATCAACTATCAACTGAAGCAAATGATGATTCAATGTTCAAATATCACTTATAAGGTAAGTAAGACCCTAGATTGACCATAGGTTGGGTCATATTGATTGCATACTTAAATTGGGTCATTATATACTTTTATAGGCTATTTCTCGACTAGTCGTATCCTATGTTCGACCAGTCCTGGAGATTGCTCGACCAGTCAAGTGAATAGTGCTCGACCAGTCGAGCAAGTTCGACTCAAAGTCCAGTAACTAAATTAGGCCCCACACGACCAGTCAAGTATAGGGTTCGGCCAGTCATGCAGGCCACTCGACCAGTCGAGTAAGCCACTCGACTAGTCGTGGAACGATTTTATCTTATCGCACCAGAAATTTCAAAAGTTATCGCGCTAGAAATTTCAAAAGTTTGTTAGTCCTTCGACCAATCGAGCTGTCCCCTGGACTAGTTGAGTGAACAGTTTCTGTACTTATAAATAGAGCACAATTTTCATAGTTTTTCATTCAATTCAAGCAAAATCAAGACACCACTCTTAGAGATAAGTTTGTGATTTTCTTAAGCTATTTAGTGCTCATTTAATATTCTCTTTAATTAGCTTTTTGTATTTAATTTTGAGATTCTACATTCTAATCTTATTTGAAGAAGGGATTTTAGTTTTTCCCTTTCTTGGAATCAAAATCAAATCAAGCAAGCCCAAGGTGATTTAATCTAAAATTCAATTAGAACTTAGAACCTTTTCATGAGTGTGGACATTGAACATCTACTCCGAATTGGTTCTACCGGGCTTCATCAAAGGAGAATATGCAGATAAGTATTTTACATTTCTGTTTTTGGTTTTTTTGAGATTATGTCAGGAAAAATCTCTTTCTTTTTAGTTTTTCTGAGGTGATCCAGAAAACTCAGAGTGTGGAGTTTTTGAATTGTTTAAGCCCACTTGAAAGACACAATTGTGAAGGTTTTAAGTGAACCTTGAAAAACCTATTGCATAGTGAATGTTAATATCCACTGTGTGAGGATATTGGGAGTGGAGTAGTTGTGTGGCTATTTTTGTAAACAGTTGGTGTACACACAAGCGAACCACTATAATTTCTGGTCTTGTGGTGATTGATTGATTGTGGCTTTCTGTGAATATTGTAATTTCCTTTTAAGCATTTGTGGAGAATATTGTAATCTTTTATGCAAGTGTGGGAATGTTGTAATAGCTTAGTTTATTTTCTTTGCTATTTATTTATTCCTCTATATCAGTTTGAGATTTTGATATATAGACCTTTCTAGGAATTAGGTTGTCCTACGATAAACTATTGGCTTTTGGTGTAAGGTTGTCCTTAGAATAACATCTATATCAACCTCTCAATACTTATACATCTGAGGTTGTTATTCATTTCTACTTTGTGGGATTGTTTAATGCTATCTTTATTTATATTTATTTAAATTCCGCATTTAATTTTTAATTTGGTATAATCCTATTCATCCCCCCTCTAGGACTCTTAGCTTGGCCTTTTCAATTAGTATCAGAGCTTAATAGCTCGCTTTATTTTTTAGATTAATTTCCTGAGCTAATCGATCTGAGCTTTTTAAGATGTCAAATTTTGATAGCCTGTCAGTCACTAGGCCTACACCATTTGATGGCTCCAATTATGCCTATTGGAAAGTCAGAATGAGGATTTCTTAAAATCCATGGATGAGAGCGTGTGGCAAGCCACAGTGACCAATTGGACCCCACTTACCATCGAAGTAACTGGTACTGATGGATATAAAACCGTAAAAGTCTCACCTTATTTTTCTTGGTCTGGTCTTCAAAAAAGTGAGAGTAGTGTCAATGCAAAGGCTTTAAATGCAATCACTTGCGCACTATCACCAGATGAATTCAAGAGAATTATATCCTGTGATATTATAAAGCAAGCCTGGGATATTTTGGAAATGACACACGTGGGAATAACAATTGTCAAGAAATCTAAAGTCCAAATCCTCACAACCAAATTTGAGGAAATACGTATGGAAGAAAGTGAAACTTTCATGGACTTCTATACAAGATTGAATGACATTGTCAACTCTATGTGGGGTCTTGGTGATAGAATCCCAGAAAGTAAAGTCTCTAGAAAGATACTGCGCTCATTGCTTGAACGGTTCAATTCAAAGGTGACCGCGATCCAAGAACTTCGTGATACGGATAATATGAGGGTAGAAGAATTGGTTGGTTCTTTACAAACATATGAGTTAAACTTTAAAGCTCCTAAAGGTAAATCCATCACCCTTAAGTCTTCTAAAAATATTTCTCAAGAATATAACAGTTCTGATTTAGAAAATTCTGAAGATGATATAGCCCTTTTAGCTAAAAATTTTTATAAGATTTCCAAAAGTAAAAAGAGGGTTGATCTATAAAAACCTATTGAAAAGAAAAGATCTAGATCTAAAACTTGGAAATCTTTAAAAGACAGCCAATGTTACAACTACCATGAATATGGGCATCTAGGGAACAAATGTCCAAAAAAGGATAAACCTAAAAAAGAAAGGTATGTTAGCTACATGGGATGAATCTTCCTGCTCTGAAGCTTCTTCTGAGTCAAAAGATTCTGAAACCGGTCAGGTAATGATGTTAAAGCCCTAATGACTCTAGCCAAGTTCACTTTTTCAGATAACGATGATTCAACTAGTGAAGAAAATTTGAATAGTGACCATGAAAATGAAGAAGATCTTCAAGATCCTTATGATGTCCTATATAAGGAAAGTTACAAAATTGTTGTAAAACTAGAACTTCAGAAAGAAAAGTTTTCAAACCTAAAAGGAAATTTTGATAATCTAGTCTTAGAAAAATCTCACATTTCAGATTATTTTGAAAAAACTAAGTGTGACTTAGATTTCAAAACCTCCCTAGTTGAAAACCTAAAATCTGAAAATGAAAAGCTAAAACTTGAAATCTCTTCGCTTTTGAGTTTGAAAGACACATAGAGGTATGCCCAAGGTGATCCCAAGTTAGAAAAACTTTTATCCGAATCTAGAAAATGTGGCGATCAATTTGGATTAGACTACAATAAAAGTATTCATCCCAAACATAAGAAAACTCCACCCAAATTTGTGAAAGAGGAGTCTTCTAACTCAAAAGGGAAAAGTCTGAATCAAAATTATTCAAAAAATGCTTTTCAAAACTTAAAACCTAAAAGCAATCATATTAACTATAAAAATCAAAATCGTAATCCTTTAGCTAAGAAAATTGTTGACTTACTTAAGGAGCTCTTAAAATCTAACTCAGTGGGTTAGTCTTATAACAACTACAAACATAATAAGACCAACTATACTCCTAAACTGAAAACTGTACTGAAATGGGTTCATAAGGTTACTTGTTTGGTTGCCCACACCACTTTCAAAGCTTCGAGCCATTCAAAGTGGTACCTAGACAATGGATGCTCTAGACACATGATAGGTGAGAAAGGTCTATTCACTAATCTTAAAGACATGACAGATGTTTCAGTCACATTCAGTGATGGTAGCAACTGCAGAATTGTTGGCCAAGGTGCGGTTCAACTCTTTAACCTCCCTCTATTTGAGAATGTTTTATATGTAGAAGAGTTAAAACATAATTTATTAAGCATATCTCAAATATGCGATAATAATCATAGTGTAAAAGTTACTAAGGTATGAAATATTAAATAAAAATGGTTCTGTAATATTAACTGGTCGCAGAACTTCTGAAAAATGCTACATTGTTTATGATTTAAGCTCATCTAATCTATCGTGTTACATGGTCCAAACTGATGAGATCGAATTATGGCATAAATGCCTCAAACATGTACACTACTGTAACTTGTATAGATTAAGCAAAAGAGAATTGGTAAGATGTTTACCCAAAATACAGAAAGTAGATAAAATATGTGGCGAATGCTAGATTGGCAAACAAGCCAGGAGTACTCACAAAAAGGTGAACTCCAATGCCACATCTAAACCACTCGAACTTCTCCACATGGATCTCATTGGACCAACTAGAACGGAGAGTTGAGGTGGCAAGAAGTACATTATGGTAATAGTAGATGACTTTACCAGATATACCTGGGTAGTCTTATTAAGAGAGAAATCAGAAACTCTCGATGAAGTAAAAAAGGGTACTTAAACATATTCAAATGGAAAAAAAATCACAAGTCTCTAAGATCCGTAGTGATCAAGGTTCGAAATTTAAAAATAGCGGTTTTAAGAAATTTTGCAGTGATTCGGGAATATCATATGAATATTCTACACCCAAAACACCACAACAAAATGGTATAGTGGAAAGGAAAAATAGAGTTCTTCAAGAAATGGCAAATGTAATGCTAAATAGTATGAAGCTTCCTAAAAATCGTTGGGCTGAAACCGTTAATATGGCTTGCTATATAATTAACCGCGTTTATACTAAAAAATCAAATGATAAAACGGCTTATGAAATGTGGTTTGATAAGAAGCCTATTGTCAAATACTTTTGAGTTTTTGGTAGCAAGTGCTACATCTTATGTGACCGAGAAAATCTGGTTAAGTTTGACATCAAAAGTGATGAAGGGATATTTTTAGGGTATGCTCTGAATAGTCGCGCATATTGGGTTCTTAACAAGAGGACCGGTGTAATTCAAGAGTCCATTAATATGGTTATAGACGATCACTTGAATACACTTGTCTCAAGTTTAGAAAGTGATGAAGTTCTTTTAATTGATAAACCAGACTATTTATCAAGTCAAAATAACACTGAACTGAGTACAGTTAAAGACCATCCTTCTAATCAAATCCTTGAAAACCCTCTCACTGGTGTGCGTACTCATAGACAACTTGAAAATATGTGTAACTACGTGTACTTTACATCTTAGATAAAATGGGCTAACGTAAAAAAAGCTCTTACTGATTAAAACTAAATTGTAGGGATGTAAGAAGAGCTCAATCAGTTTGTAAGAAATGATATTTGGTATTTAGTTTCAAGACCGAAAGATAAACACATTATCGGAAGAAAATGGATTTTCAAAAATAAGTCCAATGAACTTGGTAATATTATTAAAAACAAGGCTAGGCTTGTTGTATAAGGGCATACTCAAATAGAAGGCATCGATTATGATGAGACCTTTGCCCCAGTAGCTCCTCTTGAATCAATCAAACTATTTATATCCATTGCTTGCTTTAGAAAGTTCAAAATGTACCAAATGGATGTAAAGAGTGCATTCTTAAATGGCAATTTGCATGAAGAAGTGTATGTTGAACAACCAACGGGTTTTGAAGACCCTAAGCATGCTAATCATGTCTACCGCCTGAAAAAGGCACTCTATGATTTGAAACAAGCTCCCATGGCATGGTATGAAATGTTGACTAAGTTTCTACTAAGTCATAACTTTATAATGGGAAGTGTTGATAAGACATTGTTTGTAATGAAACATAATGATCACATACTAATAGTGCAAATCTATGTTGAGGATATTATCTATGGATCTACCTGTGTTAACATGACTGTTGAGTTTGCAGATCTTATGAAGTCTAAATTTGAAATGAGCATGGTTGGAGAACTAAACTATTTCTTAGGGTTGCAAGTCAAACAGCTACCTGATGGTTTCTTTATCTCTCAAACGAAATATGCTCTGAACTTAGTTAAAAAGTTTGGATTTGAGAGTGGGAAAAATTTTGATACTTCAATGAGTTCTACTCTAAAACTCTCTAAGGATTCAACAGGTAAAAGTGTGGATCCTAAGTTATATCACAGTATGATTGGTAGTTTACTTTATTTAACTGTGAGCCGACCTGAAATTGCATTTAGCGTAGGAATTTGTCTAGATATCAGTTTGACCCTAAAGAATCACATCTAATCGATGGTTGTTTCTATGTAGGGAACTGTTTAGTTTCTTCGCTAAGTAAGAAGCAAAGTTCCGTATCGCTCTCAACAGCTGAGGCTAAATATATTGTTGTTGGTAATGCATGCACTCAACTTGTGTGGATGAAAAGAATGCTGAGCGATTATGGAATTGGCCAAGAATCCATGGTTTTATATTGTGATAATTCAAGCATAATTAATATCTCTAAAAATTCAATTCAACATTCACGAACCAAGCACATTGACATTAGATATCACTATATCGTGAATTAGTGGAAGGCAAGATAATTTCTTTGTATTATATTCCAACCGAGATTCAACTAGCTGACATATTCACAAAATCGCTCGACAAAAGCAGGTTTGTAAAATTAAAATTTGATCTTGGTATGTGTAAAATGAACTGATAATTTATGTCTTTTTGTATCATAATGTATAGATTTTTATTTTGAAATTTTTTAGAATTCAAAATATATGAAAAATTGTAAATTTTGTAAGGTGCATGACTAGTCGAGTACAGACTCGACCAGTCGTGGCACGACCGGTCGAGCATGTACTCGACCCATCGTGAAATACGGGTTTGACTTTTTATTTGGAAAAAAATAATTTTTTCTTCATTTATGTCTTCTCCAACGAGCCCTACCTCGACCGGTCGAACCCATCTTCGATTCCTCCATGATTAGTGTATTATTTTCGATTTTCTTATAGATTCAAGTCCTTTGTACTTCCTTTTCTTCATTTGTGTGGTTTATTTCATGCTTTATAATTGTTTTGGAGGTTTTCTATTAAAAAATCTGATCTACTAGAAACCTTTTTTGACTTTTTTACAATCTCTTATTCCTTGCTTTCTTTATTGCAAATGAAAGGTAGAACTAAGAAGAAAGGATCTTGTGGTCCTTCTTTATCTCGTTCCGCTCCTATCACGGTGCGCAACCTTCGGCCGCTTAAGGAAGATCCCAGTTATGTGTGGGATATTTGCTTGTGCAATGTGATAGTAGAACGAATTGTTAATCCTGGTCATTTGGAACTGTTTGATATTGTTCCTCTCCTTTGGTCTGTAGGATGGGATAACATATTGCATCCTGCATATCGCTCCATTGTGCAAGCTATGTATACTTGCATTACTGACTTTTCTACTGAGAATATGACATTTACTATTACGACCAGAGAAGGTCCTAGTGATGTGGACCGTCATCTTATTTCTGGATTAATGGATATACATGTCAATGACGAAGGTATTCCCATTAGTTCTCTTTTGGACAAACCTTCTGAATCTGAGAAGAGAATGCTCACTAGAGATCTATGTAATATGGATGTAAAATGGAGTGCTGGGAACGCGCTCGCCTCTAAGTTTATGTTACCTAGATACAGAATCCTTCATAGGATTTTCATTTCAAATGTCTATCCTCGATTTGGTAATAAAACCGAGCTTACTACATTCATGGTGCGTATTCTCCATTCTAACATTTCTGGAGTCTCTGTATGTCTTCTTTCTCTGATTTGTCATAGCCTAATTCAATTCTGTCTCCACCCAGGTCACAGTGACATACCCTTTGCTTATCTTATGACTGTGTTAGCCACCCATAGTTTAGTGGCTATGCCTATTAGGGAAGCTCCCATTAATCATCTACCCTTCAACAATTCTAACATTAACAAGATGAATTTGAAGGTGGCCCCAGGCCAAGTTGATGGGGGTGCTAGTGGAGCTGCGGAAGCACATGAAGAGGAGGGTGATTTGCTTCAAGATGATGTCAATGTGGATGACATTTTTTATGAAATTGAATCCGATTCTAGTGGTGATCCTGATTATCAGACATCTGATTATGATACGCGTTTACGCTCACTTGAGGAGAATGTTGAAGGTATGCATGTGTCCCAAGAAATGCAATTTAAATATATGCGCAAATATCTTAGGCGCATTAACAAGAGACTTCATCAAATTGATCCTACCATACCTGCTCCTTCTTCTGGTTCGGATTAGTTTTTAGTTTATGTAATAACTTTTAATACTTGAATTTTTCTTGTATTAAGTGTTTGGACATGCTTGCTTATTATTGTGGACTTGGTTAACCGGTTAACTTATTCGTATCTTCTCTTATTACTCATTACTCTTCTATTTACTTTCTTATTTATCTTTATTCCATTATCATTTATCGGTTCTTTCCTTTGTCATATTGTGACAAAAAGGGGGAGAATTTTATCATGCCTATTTCATTATGATAAATGTGTGAAGAATGTGGATAGGTAGCATTTTTTTGTTATATGGTATTAAGGGGGAGTATTGATGAGTTTTGATGAGTATTGATGTGAGTATTGAAGCGTAATGATTTGACCAAGTTTATTTGACCAGTTTGAAATTGGTGCATGATTCTTTGACCAGGTTGAAACTGGTGCATGATTCTTTGTTGTGCATGTATAATATTTATATGTATTTTGTTTTGTCATGAATTTGACAAAGGGGGAGATTGTAACTGCTATGTTTTCTAGCTCCTATGATTGTCAAATTTTGTAGTGCCAAAACCTCTTAGAATCTGTATCTTGTGTAGCTCATCTACATATTCAAGATCATACAATTCATGTATAAGAATAAAGGTCTTTTCCTCAAGAACTTCAAGTACAAGTTCAAGATGTTCCAATTCAAGATTCGAGCATCACAAGTATAAGAGATATACAAGTTCAAGTATAACATCAAGTGATATTTCATGGTTTCAAAGCTTCAACTATGTCAAGACAAAGTGCTTTGTTTTGGAACTCAAAGCTCAAGGTGAAATACTATCAAGTACTTCAAGTTCAAGATTCAAAGTACTTCAATATCAAGCTTCGTATACTTCAAGATCAACTATCAACTGAAGCAAATGATGATTCAATGTTCAAATATCACTTATAAGGTATGTAAGACCCTAGATTGACCATAGGTTAGGTCATATTGATTGCATACTTAAATTGGGTCACTATATACTTGTATAGGCTGTTTCTCGACTAGTCTTATCCTATGTTCGACCAGTCCAGTAGATTGCTCGACCAGTCGAGTGAACAGTGTTCGACCAGTCGAGCAGGTTCGACTCAAAGTCCAATAACTAAATTAGGTCCCACACGACCAGTCGAGTACAGGATTCGACCAGTCATGCAGGCCACTCGACTAGTGGTGGAACGATCTTATCTTATCATGCCAGAAATTAAGTTTGTTAGTCCTTCGACCAGTTGAGCTGTCCCTTGGACCAGTTGAGTGAACAGTTTTTGCACTTATAAATAGAGCACAATTTTCAGAGTTTTTCATTCAATTCAAGCAAAATCAAGACACCACTCTTAGAGATAAGTTTGTGATATTCTTAAGCTATTTAGTACTCATTTAATATTCTTTTTAATTAGCATTTTATATTTGATTTTGAGATTCTACATTCCAATCTTATTTGAAAAAGAGATTTTAGTTTTTCCCTTTCTTGGAATCAAAATCAAATCAAGCAAGCCCAAGGTGATTTAATCTAAAATTCAATTAGAACTTAGAGCCTTTTCATAAGTGAGTGTGGATATTAAACATCTACTCCGAATTGGTTCTACCGGGCATCATCAAAGGAGAATATGCAGATAAGTATTTTACATTTCTGTTTTTGGTTTTTTCAAGATTGTGATCTCTTTCTTTTTGGTTTGTCTGAGATGATACAGAAAACTCAAAGTGTGGGGTTTTTGAATTGTGTAAGCCCACTTGAAAGACACAATTGTGAAGGTTTTAGGTGAACCTTGAAATACCTATTGCATAGTGAACGCTAATATCCATTGTGTGAGAATATTGGGAGTGGAGTAGTTGTGTGGTTGTTTTTTTAAACAGTTGGTGTAAACACAAGTGAACCACTATAATTTCTGGTCTTGTGGTGATTGATTGATTGTGGCTTTCTATGAATGTTGTAATTTCCTTTTAAGCATTTGTGGAGAATGTTGTAATCTTTTATGCAAGTATGGGAATGTTGTAATAGCTTAGATTATTTTCTTTGCTATTTATTTATTCCTCTATATCAGTTTGAGATTTTGACACACAGACCTTCTAGAAATTAGGTTGTCCTACCATAAACTGTTCACTCCCCAAGTATAGGGTTGTGATGTAGTAATAAACTCGGTAAGACCGAGGTCGAATCCACAGGGACTGAAACCTGTACGCTTTCTAAAAATAACCAGATCTAGAACTAGGCTAAGATGAAATCTAAACCAATTATGATTTGAGGAATAATGGTGAAATAATTAATCTAAAACTTTAGGAAAAATCAAAGAAGGAAAACTAGGGATTCAGAGGATCCACTTGTAGAGATCAGGAAGATCTTATGCCTGTATTACAATTTAGGGAAATTAACTGAACTGCCTTTAATGTAATTTTGATAAAATGAAAGGTATATGAATTAGAATGGATTCCATCACCAAACCATGCCCAGGAGACAAAGCAAACAATAGAATTAAACTAACTACCAACCAATCAATGTATGAAGGTTAGGAAGGGTACCGACATGCAACCATGCCCAGGAGACGATGGTGAACAACAGGGCTTCCTGACGTCATAAACATAAAAGAAAAAGAACATGCTCAAAGCCATTGCAGACCCATTGTAATTTCAGTCACAACAGACCATTAAAGACTGAAAACATTCCCTTAATAAAATTAAATCAAAATCAATTCAGTCTAAACAAAGGCACAAGCAAAGAGGCATCCCATCACGCTACAAGCTTCACCTCTTAGCCCTAGCTAAGAGGATTAGCTAGCCATAAACATGGTTAGACTAAAGCTCAAAAGAAAGAAAGAAAGAGGAAAGAAAAAAGAAAAAAACAAAATAAAATAAAACTCTCCTCACGTCCAGAGCCTTCAGCCCAAAACCGAGCCCGTGCTTCACGTCCCCCCTACGGCTGCCTTCTATTTTCTTTTATAGAGCTGGTAAGTCAGTCGGAGAGAGAGGGATTGCTGCTTCCGCAGACATAACAGCCTGTAAAAACCTGGTTGTTTCCGGATGCGAAAACGAGGGATTACGATGGAAGGACTTGCGCTGATTGATCGGTGGACCCCAACTTGATGTCTAGGGAGAAATCCACCCCATCCATTGAACTGCTGATGAAAAATTAGTAAGAAAGGGGTGGTTTTGTAAGTTCTGGCGTGGCCCGCTTAAATCAACTCAAGCGGCCGTTCATTCGTCGTTTAATGGTGAAAATCACGTGATCGCGTTCTTGGACCATAAGGGAAAGCTTGGCCAGGGATTTGGCCACCCTTCGGAGCAAATGGACAGCACGGATCATCGAAACGGGCAATGAGTGGGGCCCACTAGGAAGACCGGCGTCCGGTTTTCACGGTCGCTGCGAAGCAGAGCCTATTCCTTGCGCTGACGAAGCTGGTGGGCTCCACTTCGATGTATTTTGAGGAAATCCAAGCCGTCCATTGAATCGGTGTCGAAAAACCGTCCGGGAAAGAATATCTTTAGGGAAAAATCGGTGCGGCCCAGTTGATCTTTTGTACCGCCGTCCATCTTGCTTTTGACGGTGGAAAACCAATATACGTTATATCTGCAAATTATGCCACCTAGGCATGGGTATTTGTCGCCCCACGAGACGAATAAACGGTCCAGATCTTTAAGATGTATGATGGGTGGGGCCCACAGTTAGAAACCGACGGACGCAGGCGCGTCCGCTGTTCGAATTCGAGAAGAAGACGGTCAGCGGTCTTGTTGACCGAGCTCGGGTCCGGCGCGGCTCGGGAGTGCACCGCATGTGCACTCGTGCGCCCCCATGTGGGGTCCACTGTAATGTTTTCAAGAAATCCTCTCCGTCCATCCGTTTTGTCAGCTCATTTAAAACGTTGATACCAAGACTTGAGCATATCCAGATCTCAGGCGGGCCCCAATTTGAGATTTTAAGGGTTGATATATCCATTGGGCCACTTCTAGGGGGATCCGCCGGTTGAAATTTGACTTGTACGGTTAATTTATGGCCCACATCCCATGTATGAAGTCTCGTGTCGATCGGATGGCGGAAACCCTGTGATCTTGCACTCTGCACTAGTTTCGGGCCACTTGAGCTTCAGTTTTTAGATTTTCGCGGATCTCTGGCGTGTAAATTTCTTAATCTTGGTCCCCTGGAGTCCGTCCCTTGCACTGGTGACTTTAGAACGTTAAATCCATGATTTAAACTCCCTTTTTCAGTCCATGCTCGCAAATACACTCTGCATCACAAATACGATTTAAAGTGGATCGTTAATAGTATTATGTACGTAAATCCAGGCCATAACAGGGGTCTAATATGTAATATTTGACCCTCAACATAAACCAATGATTTTTTTGTGTAAGGTTGTCCTTAGAACAACATCTGTATCAACCTCTCAATACTTGGACATATGAGGTTGTTATTCATATCTGCTTTATGGGATTGTTTAATGTTATCTTTATTTATATTTATTTAAATTCCACATTTAATTTTTAATTTGGCATAGTCCTATTCACCACAGCTCAGCCTATTCACTTCATGTATTCATAGCAGCCTTGGTTAGGCTTGTGGCATTGGCATCGATCATGTTTCCCTCTTGTATCTCCTATTTTTGTTCTGCGCACCATTATGATACACTTTCACCACCCTTTAAGCTTCTATAAGCTTATGCACAATTGATGCGTGTAGGAGATCCTAGGTCAGCGTCATAGCAGCGGAGCTTGGATAGGAGCTGAGTCGAGGACCCAGTGTTGCAGATCTTCTTTCCTTCTTCTTTTGACATCAGATGTATTTCCTTCACCCATGTATCTAAAGCTTAAATTTATAGTGGATTTTGTAATGTACCCCTTTGTTATTTCTGATATTTACTTACTGTGATCTTGGGTTTGCTCGTATTGGAACGAATATAATGATCATGAAAATCCTTCTTGTAAGATTCCAGGATCGGAACCTGTCTCAGGAGCCGAGAATAGGGTACTACAGAGGCTATTGCGGCCAAAACCGGCTATCAGGTTCCTTGTGAGTCCAGTCACCGAGTCTGGGGCATGACAAAAGACAAAATTACGTGGAGTAGTAATTTTGAGAATGGAGTAGGTGTGTGTTAAATACCAAGCTATTATTACTCTGTGTGTATTATGGTGATTGATAATCTTATTCATGTTATTAATAGTAAAGATGTTGTGAAATAAGATTGTCCTACTTAAGATTTTAGGTGAAGGTTGTCCTATGACTTAATTGAAATTAAGATTTTAATAGTAATTGCTGTTGTAAATTTATTTTTTACAATTGATTATAAAAAATTGGTTAACTCCTATTCACCCCCCCTCTAGGACATCTATAGTTCACCTTACAAGCAATCAACTTGCTTTCTTGTTCATTACCCAAGTGGAAAGAAATCACCACTAGATATGTGTCTCATTGACCTAAAGAAACATACTTCAGCTCATACGACAATGGTTTTAGGTCTTGGTGGCTTGATGCTAGATGGTAAAGGCTTTAAGTCTATAAAGGACAATTTTTAAAAGCGTGACCTCCACCGATTAGTTTCAAGCACCGGCTCAAAATTTAATAAGGCACTCATTATATCTAATATCATGTGATCTTAAGAATCCATGAAGTGAGCTATAGAGGCTTCTAAGGGGTCAGAGATTGTAGTCAATATGAGCTCCTCCTCCACGAGTGTGTCAATCATGTTTACCTCATGGACCTCATCTATATCCCTATGTTTTTAATCCAGCAATTAAGAAAAGATTTTTTAAATAATTAAAAATAAAATACTAAGGATATAGGAATCCACTTATAACAATCACAATATCTCATTCATTGATTCAATATATAACTCATTTAGAATTGAGGTCCTATCATATTCAATCAGAAGATAATTTTGTTAAACCAATCATAAAAAATAATAAGAAATGATTTCTATTGAACAATTCTCTTATGAAGCACTCAGATCTCAATCGTAAGGAATCAAAAGCGTCCAAAGCACCCATAAGTGATAATAGATCAATCAATTATACAAATTGAATTTGTTTCTAATTCAGGTTAAACAATTGTTAAATCAAAACATTCATTATACCTATACTGCACAACAAATCCAGAAATAAACAACTCAATGACTTTAAAGTAAATCCAAATCTATTTCAATGTACTATTATCATTCGAATCAATGTTATTAAATCAAATAAACTAAATATTGTAATTAACTACAAGCTTCATTCATTATCCTTAGCTAAGAGATTAACCTAATATAGTTAATATCTTAGAAAGAAAAACAAAACCAAAAATGGAAAGACAAACTAGATTTGAGAGATAAAAGAAGAATGACGGCTCTATAGAAGCTCTGTCACCCTTAGGTATTCCTCCCAAGCTCTAATTCGTACTTAAAAAAGCTTAGAATACCCCTTTAAATAGAAAAAAAATTGAACTGACTTGCAACTCACTTCAATTTGACGCACTTATGTTATGTTTCGTTCACACCGACTATAGCCTTTGGTCACACCGAGTCCAGCTAAATATTCCTTCAACTGCATCTAAATTTCTCCAAAATATGTTTGAAGTCTTGTCTCCCTTAGTTTACACCGAACTCTCCTTTAGTGGCATTGAACATGGCTTTGGTCAGACCTAAGTGTTGAGCTAAATTTCTTCTAAAAAACATTATTTATCATTAGAATGTTTTGAGCACATTTGGTTAAACCGAACCAACCTCAGGTGGGACCAAACAGTCTGTTATTTTTATTGATGCACTTTGTGATTTTTTAGACTTCATTATTTATATTTGATTTTCTTGATATTTGGTACTTGAATTCTTCATTAATGTCCTCGAAATCTATAATTCTTCATCATCTTTGGCTTTATCTCCTTTTAAGCTTTAATCTATCCTTTTAAGCGCGTATTTATCTTTAGGTCCAAGATATCCTCACATAAAGAAAACATACATAATTAAATCAACTTAACACTTAAATGTTAAGAAGCCTAATGTAATCGATAGACTAAATATGCAATATTTATGCATTATTATCTACCTAACGAGTATTTTACTAGTCCCAAGTAAAACATATGAAAGATATTTCAAAACCAAATGAATAATTTTCTTCAAACACTAGTAGTTTTTTTAAAAAGTCTAGACAATAGAAATCCAAAATTCATTAATATAAAGCATAACTTCCACTTTAACTCTACCACTTAGTAAATATCCTAATCAAGTTCAAAGCATTAACCTTATTATTAGAAAAATTCTAAAAATTGAGTTCCATGGGTGCATAGTGAAATCTAGACTTAACACAACCAAAGGTATAGTTCTCTACTTTCATTATAACAGTGATAATCAAAAGAGCATTTAAGATAACCAAATCCTACACCAAAACTTGCCTTAAATTTCAACATTTTACTCTTCCAGCTTTTGATTTTTCCATTGATGACTTTCACACTTTAAAAAAAAAAAATAAAATTTCACAACAGTCCTCTCATGGAACTTTAATTGGTATCCCTTTTTCGACGACAATTATTTTTTAGATGGGTATTGCTTTTTTTTTTTTTCCTTGTTTTTAAATTCTTTTCATTGAATATGATGGACAAATTCCCCTAGTTTGATTCCTATCATTCTTAATAATCATCAAGTTAACACTACAATATCAAACCAAAACTTCAATGTGTAAGCTAGACGTGACACGTGAATTATATGACTCAATTAATGTTTAAACTTTCAAATCAAAGATTAAAACTTTAAACTTAACTTTGAAATCTATCAAATAACTAAAATTTAGGCTTAAAATCCTCAACATTAAGTATCTTATCATTCTAATCTCTAAATTATCTTCAAAATCACTTAAATTCACATAAAAAATTTAAAATTTTTAAAAAATTTTAACTCGAAGTTTCAAAATTCAATTTAAAATTCAGTATGAACAAAGAAATTTCCAAAAGGAAACCTACCCCCAACTTAAATTCTACATTTTCCTTAATGTATAAACATATGTAATAAAAATAATATGAGGGCAAAGAAAATAAAGAGGAGTAGATGAAAAGTACCTGAAAGGTGAAAGACAGATAAGCTAGTATGAACTTCCTATAAATTGGTATTTAAGCAACTAAGATAAACTAATAATGCAAATTAATCCTAAGAAAGCAAATAAAAAACTCTTAAATCTAAATTATCAATCATCCAGAGGCTTTGGTTCTTCCTCTGTTAAGTATCTCAACAAATTTTTTAGTAGGCTTTTTAACAAGATCATCCATAAACCTACTTTAAAGTAAGATTGGATGTCCTAGACCATGACCGTCTAGAGAGATTTGTGTACCTCATTAAAAAAATCTCTTTTTGTTATTGCGAGGTGTCCAAAGAATACATGATTAACCTATGGTAGAAAAAAATTTCAATATGAGTGTACCATGGTGAATAAGAGACTATAAAATGTTAAATTTTAGTAAAGTTCTTAGCCAGTATAGTCTCCATAAAATCTGAAGTTTTAGACTTCGATTTAAAATCTAGCTCCTCCAACCTTAGCGGTAAACATTCAAAATTGGTGAAAAGAAGTTTTTCAGAACAATTTTCTCCCCCGTTCAATGTCAGGAACTGATGAAAAGTCTGGCAAGGCATCCACTATATCTTTAATCATGTCGTCGTCATAATCTTCAAATGTGTCAAGTAAGCTTTTAGAGAGTCGGGACATTCAGTTAAAAGGGACTTGTCTTCCACAATATAATTAAATATGTCATGTTGATGGATTATATCGACATCACCTTGTTTGAAAATTCCTTATGTTTGCTGATCATTAACTGGCACCTTAATTAAGATCGATCATTGGGAAATCTGAACCATAAGATCTCGAATACACTCAGTCTCATCAACGTTGTCGGGAGAATTAAGATCACTTACCTCACATTATGCTTCTAGGTTAGGCTAGCAAAGTCCCTCTTCAATGAGGTGTGACTAAATTCTTTCGACTAACACTATTAGCTCTTGTATGCCCTGTAAGAAACTTTGGTTGACTTGATCTTGAGAATTCATGAACCTCTAAATTGAATCCTTTTTGGTTGTTTTCAATTAGTTCTCATAAGTAGGAGGCCTAAGGAAATAGTTGTTAGAATCTATGGTTGGTACACCTCTCTAATTTAAGCTTTGATGGTTCCACCAATCAAGATCATATGGGTCATAAATGGGTGTATGTAACACCCCGAATCTATAGGACCCGAGTATATGACTCGTGTCCTAAAAACCTGAGTGTTAACCTTAAAGGATGGTCAAATTCAAGTGTACATTTTTTTTCAACTATCAGAGTAAGCAAATGAGCGTAGTGTGGACAAATCGACATAAAGGAAAATTCCATTATCATTCAAATATACAAGAAGCCACCTATAAGGACTTATACAAACCAATGTCTCCGAATTTAACAAGTATAAGATTTATAAGAATTTAATACATGAAGAATAGTAGAAAGCATATAAATATAAGCCGCCAGGTCACGCAACTCCTCCAGAAAAATATGGCCATGCATCCTTGGCGATCGTGCCCTACTCCTCATTAAATCTGAACATGCATATCACTAAAGTCACTTGTACTACCTGTACGGTTGTATATTTGATGGATGAGTGGCCAACTCAGTGTGAATTCTCCTCAAGATTACACATCGCCACATTAGGTAAGAAATAGTATAAAACACCTAGACAACCAAAGCAGAGTAAATGCAGTCTTATTTAGATGCATGGAGCATGAATGCAATCGTAGGTTCAGGTAAAACATCCAGACGGCCTATGTCTCAGGTAAAACATCCAGACGGACATTGGGGTCATCACCCAAGGATGTGACTGGTCATCATCACAACACTCAATGTAATCGCATGGGCATGAAGATCCAAGTCATCATCATAAATCGAATGACTGGTCATAAGTGCAACATTCAGCGTAATCGCAGGGCAAAGTGATCCAAGTTATCGTAATATACCATGTATGGATGATTTTTCAAGCCATTATTAGTCTAATTGTAACCAGTCCATTTAAGTAAGCTCACGGTCATTACGGGGAGCACATGACCCGGCATAAATCGACGGTTCGGGCATAGTATCCCATGACTACCATCCCCGACCCATGAGGCTGCCATCTTGGGATGTTTAATGGAAACCTGTTAACTAGTGGCCAATCAGATTACAGTATATGGGGCTTACCATTGCATGGTTGTACAGTATAAAACATCGAACCTATATAGGGAAAATATCAAAACAAAACCATGTAGGGTGAGTATCAAAATATGCCACATAGGGCGAATATCAAAACCATACGATAAAAACTATCCTTAAAAATCATTGGGCACAATAATCCTGGATGGTAGGCCCACATCAATGATCCATCTAGACCATCACCCAATAACTACCAAGTCGAAGGTCTATTACGATCACAACTAGTCAAGTTACATCCCAAGTATGGGTGTACATTCATATGTGGAAATTTTCTACTAATGTACCAATTTAAGTTTCATGAGCAATCCACAAAAAGAACACAAGCATCAATAATTATACAGGATAATCATAAAGCATATAATACAACAATTCAATTTCCACTAGCTAACACATGTGATTATGAAGGGAGATATCAATTATGAATTTAAATAAAAACTATAACTTAGGCTAATAAGAAGATGGAAAGCTCAATGGGAAGAATCATCACCTTATACTCGGAATCGCCTACTAGTATCGCAAAGTGCTTGCGCCTTTATAATTGAATCCTAACAAAATTCATGAACTTATACCATTAGATCCAAGTTTTATGTACTACCTAGGTTTAAGATCGTGGCCTAGGGTTTGAGTTATCTATCTTAGGATTTTAATATGGAATTAGGGTTTTAATCCTAGAGTTTAGTTTAAATGCTTAGATTCTAAGATTTGAATTATGGTGGGTATACAGTACATTACAATGATAATAAATACTAAGATCTACCATTAAGGATACTATTTATGAGAGTTAAATAAAATACTAGTAATTGATAATTATAATTTTGTTCATAGTATCTAGTTTCAACATAAATGACCTAATAATTCCTATTCATAGACAATATCAGAAATTTCCATAATAAGGGTGATGGCAATAGTGAAAGGAGCCTAAATATTAGAGAATAAACTCATCATCTTAGTTCTCATCCTGATGAAAGAAAGTGAACCAACTCGAATGGTCAGATTCAAGTTTTATACACTATCTATGGTTATGATCATAACCTGTGATTTAGGTTACTTAGATTTAGAGTGTATCCACTAATCTAGCTTTAGGCTTCGCCTTAGAGTTTTAAATCAAATTTCTATAATTAATTTAAAATAATATTAATTGTGGAGTAATGATAAATACTAATCATTGGGTAATACTATCAATACTGATTTAAAATAATTAATCTACTAATGACACCGTAATGCTAATTGTCAATAGCTAGTTTCCATAATCAATAACACTAGTAACAATCAACCCGCTAATGGTTAACCACAACTAGGCGGGTTTTAGGGATTTACCCAGCTCATGAACTTGGGCTCAAACCACTGCAAATTGGGCCAAATTGAGGCTAGGCTAAGTCCAGTGCTTAGTACTTGGAAGTGGGCCCAGCCACCATGCAACTAGTAGGGAGGCTTAGCTGGACCATTCTCCAGCCCAGCTCATTATTACAAATGGGCACCCAACTGCATGGTCCTAAGGGCTGGCTTACTACAAAGGCTAGCCCATTACAAGATTTCAAGGGCTGGCCATGCACCTGTGTGATGTAGCCCACTGAGATTCGACTCAGGTGTGGCCCACTGAGCGTGCAGTTGGTGAGGCCTGCCGTGGTTTGGAATGTGGCCCACGGTGGTTTCAAAAGAAGTCTGAGTTTGGGCTGATTTCAGCCCCTCTCGTGGCCCAACCCAGAGACTAGTTTCAGTCCAAATCACGGCCCGCTTAAGGGCTGGTTTTAGCCTAAGTTAGGGTCCATCAAGGGGCTGGTCTCGACCCACCTTTCAGATAATCACAGCCAGCGAAATCATTGTAACTCAAATTGAGGACTTGCAATTGCTGTAAACGGAACAATTTCGGTGGTAGATCACCTCTGAGAGAATCAAAATTTTAAAACTTGCAACACACATCCAACGTCTGGACTCAGTAAAACGAACATCTTGTTCAGCAATCTTGGTTGCGTGTAGTGTTGTTGCAGCAGCTGCGATAGTTGTGGCTCTCCTCCTCGTTCTCTTCTCTCCATTCTCTTTTTGTTTTCTTTTCCTCTAATTTCTCCTCCTCTTCCTCACTCCTTTCCTCTTCAGTCATGATCAACAGGAGCTCTAACCCGACAGATGCAGTGAAGGAGATAGTGCGGCTCCAACGGAGGATCTTATGTCAGCAAGTTTTCCTCCATTTTACTTTCGGTGGACACTTGGTATTGGTCCACAGGAGGTCATGGAGGTGATCTTTCGAAGCTTCTGGTTGGTTTAGGTGATGGGTTCAAAGGTAGGAAGGAAACAGCTGGTTTCTCGAGTGTAGCCGCAGAAACAAAGAGGATCCCTAATGCAATCTGGTTCAGAGCTCTCATATAGCATTTTTCCAGTGAATCCTAGAATGTAGGATTCAAAATGAGTAGTCTGGATGCAGGGTTTCACCATGCACTTCAAATACAACCAGTTATAACAAAATCGGCCATGGTTTCTCATTACCGCAGATAAAAGAAAAACCTTAAGGAATGAATGGCTAGGATAGCCTCATGCGGATGGCTAAGATTGAGGGATTCTGTCTCACTCAGATCGCCCACCAAACAAACAGAAGGAATAATAGAAATTTTCTACTTTGGTGGGTCATGCCAACTTGAAAGAACACGCAACTTCCTTGCTGCGTGTCATTCGCCAGTGGCTAACCCTCCTTCATTCATGGTATCTTTGGATGGTGATGATGTGTTGATCATGCCGGGTACAATAGCTGATACTATCGGACTCAATATGGTCCCGGAAAGTATCCCAGAGATGGATCTTGATAACATGGACATTCGATCCAGGGTCACTCAGTATCTCTGTAATGGTAGGGATATCCCCTGGCATCAAGGGAATGCGTTAAAATCCAGGTATATGGATCCCAGATTTCGGATTCTGCATGGTATCTTTGCTACTAACATCTATCTTAGAAGTACCAAACGGTCCGTTCTCACCGACCTTATGACCATGATCGTATACTCAGTTGCCAAAGGGTCAAAGATGTTCCTTCCAACTCTGCTTGTTTCTCAGTTGGCAAACGTCATCGACACATCTAGGGACCTCCATCTGCAGTACCCCTGGATTATCAACATAATATGCAACAGAATCAAGTTCCCATCGACTACTGATCAGGTATTCCCGCTCCATGTTTTCAATAAAAGAAATGTCCAGAAAATAGATTTGGACTTTCACGAGTACAAGGAGAACCCCGAGGAAGAAATCCAGGCGAAAGAAGTTGAAGGAGAAGGTGGTGATCCCGTGGAAGGGACAGCAATGGCTGAAGAGGCACCTCCTGGACCCGATCCAGCTCCATCCACGTCAACAGCCGGGTATGGTAAAAGGTTCAAGCTAGACAGGATTGGAGCGATTCAGAAGGACATCCACTCAGTTAAAGAAAGGCTTACAGTCCTGAAAAGGATGGTTCAAGGAGTGCAGAGCACAGTTCAACAATTGGTGGATTTGATGACGTGCCGACAAGTCGACACGATGCCATCTCATTCTGCTCCATGAGGCTGGTTCATGCATGCTATCATACACACCTTACTCTTGTCTCGCGTTTGGACATCAATATCTTTTTGGATGTTCTACGCTATCATTCGTATGTATGACAACTTTCTCAACATGCATAGTCTTTTTCTTGCTTGTTTGTCTAGAGAGTTGTAAGGTGTTTTAGGGATTTTGTCACGTAATTTACGAAGGGGGAGATTGAAAGTGCCCTAGTTTGTCAAGTTACGTGAGTGTTGAGTCAGATTGTCTACAAAGCCTAATAGGAAGATCAATTTAAGCATTTACCTCAACCGGATGTGTGCGAGCTCGCCACAGGTAAACCTAAAGCCTCACATCCCATAACCCAAAATACCAGGTGAATAAAACCCTTAAAAACAAGTTAGAAATCATAGGATTTTAAGGTAAGAAAACTTTTTTCAAAATAGGAAAATCTCTAAGTTTTTCTCACCTTGTCAATTTTATCGAAACACCCTCAATATGATCGACCTGCTCTGTCGATGTCCTCAACACCTTAATGATATTATTGATGTGATTTTCTTTAATACTTCCATATCTGAATATTTGATTACACCACACATACCTACACAGTCATATCCATCATAAGCTAGCTTGCATACTGCTTATCTCTAAAATAGTTTGTGATTGGATCCTCTACCAGGCTTGGAAGCCAGTAGAGTTACATTTGAGTAATCCTGATAATTGTATGATCACAGGATTAGTGAAGTAGGATTTTTAAATAAATCATAAAAACTTTTAAAAGTCTTATTCATCCCCCTCTAGGACATATTCCTTCTTCAACTAGTGCGGTCTTTACCGCCATTTCAATTGGTATCAAAGCGGGTCACTCTTTAAGGGCTTCACTGCCTAGAGAGTGATCTTGACTGAAGTTCGAAATATGGCCAAAGGAGAGGACTCATCAGTCACTAGACCTCCATTATTTGACGGATCAAACTATGCATACTGGAAGACTAAGATGCACTACTTTCTGAGATCTTTGGATCATGACGTTTGGGACATAGTTGAAAGCGGATAAGTGCCACTAATTGAACAAATCATATTTGATAGGGGCACAACAATCACAAAGCCTAAGCCAAAAGAAAAGTGGACAGCATTCGACAAAGGAAGGTAAACATCTAAAGCCAAGGCTATGAATGTTATCTATTGTGTCGTGTCCCAGGATATATTCAATCAGATAAGTATGTGTGGGACATCCAAGGAAGCATGGGATTTATTGGAAACAACCAATGAAGGCACAAGCATTGTGAAGTGATCCAAACTTCAACTCCTGACTCCACAGTTCGAAAGTCTCAGAATGGAAAAGCATGAGACATTTATGGAGTTTTTCACAAAGTTAAATATAATTTGCAACTCCATGAGTGGATTGGGAGAGAAAGTTATGGTACTAAAAATTTGTAGGAAAATTCTAAGATCCCTACCGAAATGATTTAATTCCAAGGTTACAACAATTGAGGAGTGTAGGAACATAGATGAAATGAAAGTAGAAGAACTGGTAGGTTCCCTACAAACTTTTGAACTACACTTCAAACAATTCCAAAAATCCAAAAACACTGTCCTAAAAACTTCAAAGAAAACAATTCATGAGGACAGTGAAAGTGAAAAGGAAGATGAAGATGAAGAAGTGGCCTTGCAGGCACAAAAATTCAGAAGATTCTTTCAGAAGAATCGCGGTCGTCCTTCTAGAGGGAGAAAGGTGAACTATAAACCTTCTACAGGCAAATTTGGTAAAAGAACTAAAGAACTACGTTGCTACGCCTGTCACGAGTATGGACACCTATCTACTGAATGCCCAAATAGAAAAACTAAGGGCAAGGCTATGGTTGCCACGTGGGACGATACTGAGGAGTCAAATTCAGAATCTAGTGACTTAGAAAGCGATGGAGATAAAAAATCAATGAAAATACTTATGGTCTCCACTGCTTCAATCATTCCCACTGAATCTGAGAATGAGATAGAACAGCAAGCCACTAAATCATTTTCATCTGATAATGAGGGAACTAAAGTAGACAAAGAAGAAGAAAAAGACAAGCTACAAGATGCCTACAATCAACTATATATCCATAGCATCAAAGTGGTTAAAAGACTTGGAATATCTGAGAACAATTTGGAATTGTTGTAAAAAGATTTTGATAAAACTCTAGAAATTAATACACATCTAATCAATGACTTACAACAACATCACTCTGACAATGATAGACTTGAGAGAGTTAACTCCTTCCTTAAATCTGAGACCGAGAAACTAAACAAGCAGGTTGAGAAACTAAAAGATAAGAATAGACTTCTTTGCAATGAAAATCATACACTCCTGTTTGATTTGGAAGAATCCAAGAAGATGGCCAAGATAAACTATAAGTTTTCCTAAAGTGGCGAAAAACTAGAAAAACTGTTAGGAATGGGAAGACCTGGAAAGGATAAAAGTGGCCTAGGATATGAAAATTTTAAGTCAAAGGCTGGAAATGCAGCACCTAGAACTGAAAAATTTGCTGCTTCTGGAAGCAAAACTAGAACAACTCCAATATGTCATTTGTGTGGTGATTCAGGTCATTATAAGTTTGAATGCATAACACCTAGGAGAACTCAACCTAACTCTGGTCAGAATCATGTTAACAAATTATTAACTAGAGAAGTACTGAACTTCAAAAGTCCTCTTAAGAATATAGATAGAAGCAATGCCATTGCATCTCTACCCAAATCAATTAACAAAGTAAAATGGGTAAGGAAGAATTAGTTCAGATCATGCATTAGAATCTGAACTTGTGCTAAAATGAGGAAATATTTTTGCTGAGCTTCAAATGATATATCTGAGGTACTTCACCTCCTTTTTTTGTATAAACATTCAAATGTTTATAATTTTGTTGTGTACAATGTGTGTACATAATTTTTGTTGAGTATACTGTTGATAGAAATACAAAAAGCATACTTGAAGACCCATCTGAATGCTGAAAATCTTCATCTTCGATATGACTGTCGATATGACACTCGATTTATCGATAAAAGGTCGATATTATTGACGCTTCTTTAAGATATGAATAGTCGGGTGGCCAAGAATGATATCAAGATAGACTTGATAGAATCAATAAGCAAACTCTCGATATTATCGAAACAGTGGTCGATTACATCGACAGATGGCGCCCGATAAAAGTCAGCCAAATGAAAAAGGGGGTTATTTTCTCAAGGGTTTCACTGTCACCTTCTCTGCTCTATTCTCTCGACCAAATCAGTTGGAGCCATGTCGGACTACTCAAATTATTCCACAAATCTGGTAATACTCCTCTAAAACATCAAGAGTACACCTTCTTTTGGGTATTTGTCATTTTCGTTATTTTTTTTTGTCGCCTTTCTCAAATCGTTTAAGACTCTATCTGTCCACATGGGAAAGGATAAAGGGGCAGCATTCGGCCCTGAGAAATCTTCAATAGCCACCCGATGAAAGGTACTCGCCTCGAAAGGCAGGGTGAGGGCCCTGGAAAGTGGGATCCCCACACGACAAAGAACAAGATAGACTCCATGTGGTGGGTCCCAGAATGAATGTCCAGCACCACCTCCTCCAACTGGAGCAAGTTCATGACCACCCAAATGCATGGACAGGAAGTTTATTCAAGAGAGAGGGGTAGATATGGAGTGTCTCAAACCATTCAAATTGGAACCCCTGTTTGCCACAATAGATTGGCTGCTCATTCTAGACTTTGGTGGGCCATGCCAACTTAAAAGAACACACAACATCCTTGCTGCGTGTCATTCGACAGTGGCTGAACCTCCTTCATTCATGGTATCTTTGGATGGTGATGACGTGTTGATCACACCGGCTACAATAGCTGATACTGTCAGACTTAATATGGTCCCGAAAGGTATCCCAGAGATGGATCTTGATAACATGGACATTCGATCCAGGGTCACTCACTATCTCTGCAATGGTAGGGATATCCCTGGACATTAAGGGAATGCGTTAAAATCCAGGTATATGGATCCCAGATTTCGGATTCTGCATGGTATCTTTGCTACTAACATCTATCCCAATCGTATACTCAGTAGCCAAAGGGTCAAAGATCTGCCTTCCAACTCTGCTTCTTTCTCAGTTGGTAAATGCCATCCACACATCCAGGGACATCCATCTACCGTACCCTTGGATTATCAGCATGATATGCAATAGAATCTGGTTCCCATCAACTACTGAGCCGGTATTCCCGCTCCATGTTTTCAATAAAATAAATGTCCAGAAAATGGATTTGGACTTTCACGAGTACAAGGAGAACCCCGAGGAAGAAATCCAGGTGGAAGAAGTTGAAGGAGAATGTGGTGATCCCGTGGAAGGGACTGTAATGGCTGAAGAGGCACCTCCTGGACCCAATCCAGCTTCGTCCACGTCAACAGCCGTATGGCAAAAGGTTTAAGCTGGATAGGATTGGAGTGATTCAGAAGGGCATCCACTCAATTAAAGAAAGGCTTACAGTCCTGGAAAGGATGGTTCAAGAAGTGCAGAGCACGGTTCAATAATTGGTGGATCTGATGACGTGCCGATAGGACGACACGATGCCATCTCATTCTACTCCGTGAGGCTGGTTCATGCATGCTATCATACACACCTTATTCTTGTCTCACGTTTGGACATCAGTATCTTTTTGGATGTTCTACGCTATCATTGGTATGTATGACAACTTTCTCAACATGCATAGTCTTTTTCTTGCTTGGTTGACCATGCCCACAATTAGGCTAATGATGGATACTTTTGGGCGCCCATACATCAGCTTGATGTTTCTGTTTGGTGGTTGATAGTTTACTCTTGTGTGGAGCAGTATATTTTCTGGTTGAAGGATCTTGATGAATGTTATTCAACCGCCAACCTCTGGGGCAGTTTGTTTTTGAATATTATGTTAAATATGGCTGAATATAATGCTTGAACTTTTTATTGCCATAATTATGTCTTGAGTTCCCCTGGTTTATCTAGTTTCTGATTTGGAATGCATGAAATGCCTTTAATGAATATTTTAACTGTTATACAATGACTCTATCTTCTCTAATATGTATTCATGAATTCTGAAATTGATGTTTGATTGAATTGAGTTAACTATTATACATCAATGTTTTGCTTCTACCTGATTAGTTCTCCCGAGTAATTCACTCTTCAGTCAATTTCACACGAGATATCTTTGTCAATGACTATCAAAAAGGGGGAAAACATTTACAAACACCCCGAATGGAAATTGTGTATCTATTAGATGTTGTTGCAGGTGTTAGGGGGAGCAGCTGCATCAAGCAAGGGGGAGTTTAAAGAAAGGGGGATCAACTACTGGTTGTGTACATGAGATAGAAATTGTAAAATTGTGTAAAAGCATGTACACACAATTTAGGGTGTGTTTGTCTTGAGAGTTCTAAGGTGTTTAAGGGATTTTATCACGTAATTTACAAAGGGGGAGATTGAAAGTGCCCTGGTTTGTCAATTTACGTGAGTGTTGAGTCAGATTGTCTACAAAGCCTGATAGGAAAATCAATTCAAGCGTCTACTCAACCGGATGTGTGCAAGCTCGCCACAGGTAAACCTAAAGCCTCACATCCCATAACCCAAAACACCAGGTGAATAAAACCCTTAAAAATAAGTTAGAAATCATAGGGTTTTAAGGTGAGAAAACTTTTTTCAAAATAGGAAAATCTCTAAGTTTTTCTCGCCTTGTCGATTTTATCGAAACACCCTCGATATGATCGACCTGTTCTGTCGATGTCCTCGACACTTTAACAATATTATCAATGTGGGGACCAAAAGTGTCTAGCAACTAAATATTCATCTGGACGAATTTATCGATGTATCAATACACATATCGATATCATCAATATAAGAACTAAAACTGTCCAGCAAATTCACAACATATCTGGATGAATTATCGATGTATTGATACACCTATCGATATCATCGATATACAAATCTTGAGTCCATCGAAAATGGCTCGATAAGATTGTCTGGCAGATTTTCGGCGCCCCTATTTTTTTTAATAAAAATCTCAAATTCCTTCGATATATCGATGCTCTTCCGATATGATCTAAAATTAAATATCGATGACATTGGAAGTTCATCGATGATATCGATCGTGGGCGCGCATTTCTTACAGCAGATATTTCAGGTTGTTTTTAACTATGATCGCGGGCCCTTCGATAGAATTGATATTCAAATATCGATAATATCGGCACTAGGTCGATTGCATCGAACAAGGTCATAAACCATCCAGCAAGCTTAAAGACAAATCTGCTGGATTTATCGATGCCTCGACTCTGATCTCGATATCATCGACATTCAAATTCCAATGATCTCGATGGTTCCTCGATCATTCATTAAATCCTGAAATATTTCAAAGTCAAGTCTCTCTCATTTTTCAAGTGTCGATTAATTGAACCTGTCATCGATGGAATCGAAGTTCGAAATCCGATGACATTGACAATAGTTTCGATTCATCGAGCAATTGGTAAAAGTTTCAAAAGCCTATGACATTGAGTTCGAGTCATCGAGCAGACCATCGATGCTATCGAGAGTATACGCTTGCTGATATCGAACCTGCTCGAAGATATCGAACTCTATCATAAATGTGACTATTTTATATCCATTGGAACTTTTTGCCTATATATAGAGGACTTGTCTTTTGTTGCTGTGAGAGAAGGAAGAGAGAGCTTTTGTGTGTTTCAACTTATATCTTATATCCAAAGCCCTTTCTCTCAAGGGAGTTCATCCTCCAATCTGCCATCATTATTGACATTCAATAGAGTGGATTGGAGAATAAACTTTCGCATTCAAGGATCCTCTAGCTACTACCTTAATGGCAAATCATTAAGCTAGGATGCCTTGAATGCATAAAATTGAAATCGCTATATCTTCCTGATAGGAAAATATTTTGAGAGTAGGATTCCATCTTCACCTTGACCCAATCCGAAGCTGAGTATTGATACATCATTTTGTGTTACAGATCAAGGGAGCAGTAGACTCTTCATCAACATGGAGGAGGAGATCTTCAACATTGCGCTAAGTGAGACTCATCAGCTTATTTGTAAGTATCCAGAGTCCAAGAGGACACTTGTGATCATTCCTTTTGTAGGATTGGGTCTTAAGTGGTTCTCACCCTTTGAAGTCCTCAAGGAGACCTCCAGCGGGAGTGTACATTGTGGGTGCATTGTGAGGACCCTTGCTCTGTAAAGAGCATAAACATCTGATTAGGAGTGAACCAGTAATACTCTGGGTTTAAGGTGAACCACGTAAAACCTTGGGTTTGTGGTGAACCATGTAAAACCTTAGGGTTTGAGTCAACTGTGTAGAAACCTCCTGTAGAGTCTTATGGAAGATCGTTAGCCAGTGTGCCTAAAAGTGGGTACGTTGTGTTGACCCTTGCTCGTGAGAGCATAAACAGTCAGCCTCAGTGTAGGTTGTAAAGGTTGAAGGTGAACTTGATTTAAAACCTTAGGTTAGAGGTGAACAGATGTGAAACCTCCTTAGTGAAATTTAGTACACTCAAGGGTTGAGTGCGGTTACCAGGAGTGGAGTAGACTCATCATCGAACCACTATAAAAATGACTGTGTCTGAGATTGTTATTCTTATGATTGTGTGATTTGCTTTAATATTCCATATCTGAATATTTGATCACACCACACACACCTACACAGTCATATCCATCATAAGCTAGCTTGCATATTGCTTATCTCTAAAATAGTTTGTGATTGGATCCTCTACCAGGCTTGGAAGCCAGTAGAGTTACATTTGAGTAATCCTAATAATTGCATGATGACAGGATTAGTGAAGTAGGATTTTTAAATAAATCATAAAAACTTTAAAAAGTCCCATTCACCCCCCTCTAGGACATATTAGCATATTCCTTCTTCAACTAGTGCAGTCTTTACCACCATTTCAATTGGTATCAAAGTGGGTCTCTCTTTAAGGGCTTCACCGCTTAGAGAGTGATCTTGACTGAAGTTGGGAATATAGCCAAAGGAGAGGGCTCATCAGTCACTAGACCTCCAGTATTTGACGGCTCAAACTATGCATACTGGAAGGCTAGGATGTACTACTTTCTGAGATCTTTGGATCATGACGTTTGGGACATAGTTGAAAGTGCATACGTGCCACCAACTGAACAAATCATACTTGATAGTGGCACAACAATCACAAAGCCCAAACCAAAAGAAAAGTTGACAGCATTCAACAAAGGAAGGCAAACATCTGAAGCCAAGGCTATGAATGTTATCTATTGTGTCGTGTCCCAGGGTATATTCAATCAGATAAGTATGTGTGGGACATCCAAGGAAGCATGGGACTTATTGGAAACAACCAATGAAGGCACAAGCACTGTGAAGCGATCCAAACTTCAACTCCTGACTTCACAGTTCGAAAGTCTCAGAATGGAAGAGCATAAGACATTTATGGAGTTTTCAAAAAGTTAAATATAATTTACAACTCCATGGGTGGATTGGGAGAGAAAGTTACGGTACCAAAAATTTGTAGGAAAATTCTAAGATCCCTACCGGAATGATTTAATCCCAAGGTTACAACAATTGAGGAGTGTAGGAACATAGATGAAATGAAAGTAGAAGAACTAGTAGGTTTCCTACAAACTTTTGAACTACACTTCAAACAATCCCAAAAATTTAGAAACACTGTCCTAAAAACTTCAAAGAAAACAATTCATGAGGACAATGAAAGTGAAAAGGAAGATGAAGATGAAGAAGTGGCCTTGCTAGCACAAAAATTCAGAAGATTCTTTCAGAAGAATCGCGGTCGTCCTTCTAGAGGGAGAAAGGTGAACTATAAACCTTCTGGAGGCAAATTTGCTAAAAGAAACAAAGAATCACAATACTACGCCTGTCACGAGTATGGACACCTGTCTACTGAATGCCCAAATAGAAAAACTAAGGGCAAGGCTATGGCTACCACGTGGCATGATACTGAGGAGTCAAATTCAGAATCTAGTGACTTAGAAAGCGATGGAGATAAAAAATCATTGAAAATACTTATGGTCTCCACTACTTCAATCATTCCCACTGAATTTGAGAATGAGATAGAACAATAAGCCACTAAATCATTTTCATCTGATAATGAGGGAACTGAAGAAGAAGAAGAAGAAGAAAAAGACAAGTTACAAGATGCTTACAATCAACTATATATCCATAGCATCAAAGTGGTTAAAAGACTTGGAATATCTGAGAACAATTTGGAATTGCTGCAAAAAATTTTTGATAAAACTCTAGAAATTAATGCACATCTAATCAATGACTTACAACAATATCACTCTGATAATGATAGACTTGAGAGAGTTAACTCCTTCCTTAAATCTGAGACCGAGAAACTAAACAAACAGGTTGAGATCTTAAAGATAAGAATAGACTTCTTTGCAATGAAAATCATATACTCCTGTTTGATCTAGAAGAATCCAAGAAGATGGCCAAGATAAACTATAAGTTTTCCCAAAGTGGCGGAAAACTAGAAAAACTGTTAGTAATGGGAAGACTTGGAAAGGATAAAAGCGACCTAGGATATGAAAAATTTAAGTCAAAGGCTAGAAATGCAACACCTAGAACTGAAAAATTTGCTGCTTCTGGAAGCAAAACCAGAACAACTCTTGTATGTCATTTGTGTGGTGATTCAGGTCATTATAAGTTTGAATGCATAACACCTAGGAGGACTCAAACTAACTCTGGTCAGAATCATGTTAACAAATTATTAACCAGATAAGTACTAAACTTCAAAAGTCCTCTTAAGAGTATAGATAGAAGTAATGCCATTACATCACCACCCAAATAAATTAACAAAGTAAAATGGGTAAGGAAGAATTAATTCAGATCATGCATTAGAATATGATCCTGTGCTAAAATGAAGAAATATTTTTGCTGAGCTTCAAATGATATATCTGAGGTACTTCACCTCTTTTTTTTTGTATAAACATTCAAATGTTTATAATTTTGTTGTGTACAGTGTGTATACATAATTTTTGTTGAGTATACTGTTGATAGAAATACGAAAAGCATACTTGAAGACCCGTCTGAATACTGAAAAGTGAAAATCTTCATCTTCGATATGACTGTTGATATGACACTCTCGATTTATCGATAAAAGGTCGATATTATCGACGCTTCTTTAGGATATGAATAGTCGGGTGGCCAAGAATGATATCGAAGACAGACTCGATAGAATCGATAAGCAACCTCTCGATATTATCGAAACAGTGGTCGATTACATCGACAGATGCTACCCGATAAAAGTCAGCGAAACAAAAAAGGGGGTTATTTTCTTAAGGGTTTCACTGTCACCTTCTCTGCTCTATTCTCTCGACCAAATCAATTGGAGCCACGTCGGACTACTCAAATCATTCCACAAATTTGGTAATACTCCTCTAAAACATCAAGAGTCCACCTTCTTTTGGGTATTTGTCATTTTTGTTAGTTTTTTTTGTTGCCTTTCTCAAATCGTTCAAGACTCTATCTGTCCACATGGGAAAGGACAAAGGGGTAGCATCCGGCCCTGAGGAATCTTCAATAGCCACCCGACAAAAGGTACTCGCCTCGAAAGGCAGGGTGAGGGCCCCGAAAAGTGGGATCCCCACACGGCAAAGAATAAGACAGACTCCTCGTGGTGGGTCCCAGACCGAATCTCCGGCACCACCTCGTCCAACTGAAGCAAGTTCACGACCACCCAAATACAAGGGCATAAAGTTTATTCAAGAGAGAAGGGTAGACAGGGCGTGTCTCAAACCATACAAATTGGAACCCCTGTTTGTCGCAATAGATTGGCTGCTCGTTCTAGATTTTGGTGGGGTCATGCCAACTTGAAAGAACACACAACTTCCTTGCTGCGTGTCATTCGTCGATGGATGACCCTCCTTCGTTCATGGTATCTTTGGATGGTGATGACATGTTGATCACACCGGCTACAATAGCTGATACTATCGGACTCAACATGGTCCCGGAAGGTATCCCAGAGATAGATCTTGATAACATGGACATTCGATCCAGGGTCACTCAGTATCTCTGCAATGGTAGGGATATCCCTGGGCATTAAGGGAAGGTATATGGATCCTAGATTTCAGATTCTGTATGGTATCTTTGCTACTAACATCTATCCCAGAAGTACCAACCGGTCCAATCTCACCGGCCTTATGACCATGATCATATACTCAGTTGCCAAAGGGTCAAAGATCTGTCATCCATCTCTGCTTGTTTCTCAGTTGGTAAACGACATCCACACATCCAGGGACCTCCATCTGCCATACCCCTGGATTATCAGCATGTTATGCAACAAAATCGAGTTCCCATCGACTACTGATTTGGTATTCCCGCTCGAAGTTTTCAATAAAAGAAATGTTCGAAATATGGATTTGGACTTTCACAAGTACAAGGAGAACCCCGAGAAAGAAATCCAGGCGGAAGAAGTTGAAGGAGAAGGTGGTGATCCCATGGAAGGGACTGCAATGGCTGAAGAGGCACCTCCTGGACCCGATCCACCTCCGTCCACGTCAACAGCCGGGTATGGCAAAAGGTTCAAGCTAGATAGGATTGGAGCGATTCAGAAGGACATCCACTCAGTTAAAGAAAGGCTTACAGTCCTGGAAAGGATGGTTCAAGGAGTGCAGAGCACAGTTCAACAATTGGTGGATCTGATGACATGGCGACAGGATGACATGATGCCATTTCATTCTGCTTCGTGAATCTGGATAATGCATGCTATCATACACACCTTACTCTTATCTCGCGTTTGGACATCAGTATCTTTTTGGATGTTCTACGCTATCATTGGTATGTATGACAACTTTCTCAACATGCATAGTCTTTTTCTTGCTTGGTTGACCATGCCCATAATTGGGCTAATGATGGATATTTTTGGGCGCCCATACATGGGCTTGATGTTTCTGTTTGGTGGTTGATAGTTATTAGTGCTATGATTTCATATCCCTTTGGTTGGCAAATTTTGTAGTGCCAAAACCTATATGTCTTGTATTTCTTGTGTTTCACGTTTGTGACTACACACTGCTTCAAGACAAGATCATGAATGAAGAATGTTTTCAGGACAATATCATAAATGAAGAATGTTTGCAAGACATGTCATGAATGAAGTCTACAGAATAGAAGACTTCAAGTTTGCTTCTAACAAGTTCAAGATTAGAAGACTTCATCAAGACAAGTCAAGAATGTACCAAGCTCGAGAAAGACCATCAACTCGACTCAAGCTTCTACTTCAAGATCATCTGAGAATACAGACCTTCAAGACTTCAATGTCCATCTCACTTCAAGGTTTGTTTGACCTTAGATTGACCTTAGGTTGGTCTGTATGATAGGTCATTCTGGATACATAATCCGAATATTTTAATTTACTTGATGTGACTGATCTAAGACCAGCCCTAGAAATCTTAAGACCATCCTAGTTTTTGCTTCGACCAGTCTTAGGTTTCTCAGGACCAATCCTAGGTTGTTACAGATTTTTGGATTTTCCTGGTTGTCCTTCGACCAGTCCTGGACTTGCTTCGACTAGTCCTGGGAAGTCCTATGACTCATCCTTTGACCAGTCGTAGTCTTACGACTCGAACTCCAGCAACCTATCTCGAGTCCCACAACCAGTCGTAGGTGTCTCACGACCAGTCATAGGTGGTCCACGACCGATCGTAGGTTACCTAAGACCAGTCGTGAGAACAACTAATCTAATCCCGCGGAAATCTTTCAAAATCTTTGACGCTACGACCAGTCCTAGGATCCTAAGACCAGTCGAAGATGGGATTTTTCAGTGCTATAAATAATGCATTAATTTGAGTTTATTCATTCCATTCCATTCAATTCAAGCGATTTAAGGCTATACCGAGATAAGTTGTGATATTTTTAAGCTATTGTGCATATTTAATATTCCTTTTGTTAGCATTTTTCTATTGTGATTTTGATCCATATTCCAATCTTATTTAGAAAAGAGGAATTTGTGATATTCCTTCTTTTGGGATCAAAATCAAATAGACCTTGCTCTTCTTGATTTAATCTAAAATCAATTAGATATAGAACCATTCTTTATATGAGTATTGGACATTGAACGACGTATCATGCATCTACTCCGATTGGTTCTCTTGGGCTACTTAAAAGGAGATCCAGGTATTTTACTTTATAATTTACTTTCTCTAGTTTTGTTTGAGATTTGCGGAAAAATCTCATTGTTTTGGTTATCCGAGGAGAGCCGAAAACTTAGATTGTGGGGGTTTTGGATTGTGTAAGCCCGAGATAAAAAGACACAATTGTGAAGGTTTTGGGTGAACTGTGAAAACCTATTTTGATAGTGCATGCTAATATCCCCTGTGTGAGGATATTAGAGTGGAGTAGCATTCTGTGTGTGGTTGTTAGCTACGGTTGGTGAACACACAGCGAACCACTATATATCATTGTGTTGTGGATGTGCTTGATTTCTTTATTCATTTATTCCTTTATTATTGTGGATTGCTTTTGTGGATGAATGTTGTAATTTTCATTTCAAGCAAGTGTGGTTGAATGGTGTAGGATTTATTTCTTTAAGTTATTCTTGATTTATTTTCCATATCATTTGTGTTTTCTAGATCGTTCTAGAAATAAGGTTGTCCTACCATAAGCCATTGGTTTTTTGGTGTAAGGTTGTCCTTATAACTGATTTAGTATCATTCTCATATTTCATGTGCTTTGAGATTGTTACTATTTCAGCATTGTAATTTATATATTTTATTATTCTGCTGTTTTAAGTTTTATTTGGCATTGCCCTATTCACCCCCCCTCTAGGGCATATAGCTTGCCCCTTTCAATAGTTTACTGCTGTGTGGAGCAGTATATTTTCTGGTTGAAGGATCTTGATGAATGTTATTCAACCGCCAACCTCTAGGGGCAGTTTGTTTTTGAATATTCTGTTAAATATGGCTGAATATAATGCTTAAACTTTTTACTGCCATAATTATGTCTTGAGTTCCCCTGGTTTATCTAGTTTCTGATTTGGAATGCATGAGATGCCTTTAATGAATATTTTAACTGCTATACAATTGCTCTATCTTATCTAATATGCATTCATGAATTCTCAAATTGATGTTTGATTGAATCAAGTTAACTATTATACATCAATGTTCTGCTTCTACCTTATTAGTTCTACCAAGTAATTCACTCTTCAGTCAATATCACCTGAGATATCTTTGTCAATGACTGTCAAAAAGGGGGAGAACATTTACAAACACCACGAATGGAAATTGTGTATCTATTAGATATTATTGCGGGTGTTAGGGGGAGCAGCTGCATCAAGCAAGGGGGAGTTTATAAGAAAGGGGGAGCAGCTACTGGTTGTATACATGGGATAAAAATTGTAAAATTGTGTAAAAGCATGTACACACAATTTAGGGTGTGTTTGTCTAGAGAGTTCTAGGGTGTTTTGGGGATTTCGTCACGTAATTGACAAAGGAGGAGATTGAAAGTGCCCTGGTTTGTCAAGTTACATGAGTGTTGAGTCAGATTGTTTACATAACCTGATAGGAAGATCAATTCAAGCATTTACCTCAACCGGATGTGTGCAAGCTCGCCACAGGTAAACCTAAAGCCTCACATCCCATAACCCAAAACACAAGATAAATAAAACCTTTAAAAATAAGTTAGAAATCATAGGGTTTTAAGGTAAGAAAACTTTTTTCAAAATAGGAAAATCTCTAAGTTTTTCTCGCCTTGTCGATTTTATCGAAACATCATCGATATGATCAACCTGCTCTGTCGATGTCCTCGACACCTTAACGATTTTATCGATGTGGGGACCAAAAGAGTCCAGCAACTAAATATTCATCTGGAAGGATTTATCGATGTATCGATACACCTATCGATATCATCGATATAAGAACTAAAAATGTCCAGCAACTTCACAACATATCTGGACGAATTATCGATGTATCGATACACCTATTGATATCATCGATATATAAATCTCGAGTCCATTGAAAATGGCTCGATAAGATTGACTGGCAGATTTTCGGCGCCCCTATTTTTTTAATGAAAATCTCAAATTCCTTTGATATATCGATGCTCTTCCGATATGATCTGAAATCAAATATCGATAACATCGGAAGTCCATCGATGATATCGATCGTGGGCGCGCATTTCTTACAGCAGATATTTCAGGTTATTTTTAACTATGATTGGGGGCCCTTCGATAGAATTGATATTCAAATATTGATGATATCGGCACCAGGTCAATTGCATCGAACAAGGTCATAAACCGTCCAACAAGCTTAAAGACAAATCCGCTGGATTTATCGATGCCTCGACTTTGATCTCGATATCATCGACATTCAAATTTTGATGATCTCGATGGTTCCTCGATCATTTATGAAATCCTGAAATATTTCAAACTCAAGTCTCTCTCATTTTTCAAGTGTCGATGGATCAAACCTGTCATCGATGGAATCGGAGTTCGAAATTCGTTGACATCGACAATAGTTTCGATTCATCGAGCAATTGGCAAAAGTTTCAAAAGCGTATGACATTGAGTTCGAGTCATCGAGCAGACCATCAATGTTATCGAGAGTATACGCTTGATGATATCAAACCTGCTAGAAGATATCGAACTCTGTTATAAATGTGACCGTTTTATATCCGTTGGAACTTTTTTTATATATATATATATATATATATATATATATATATATATATATATATATAGAGGACTTGTCTTTTGTTGTTGTGAGAGAAAGAAGAGAGAGCTTTTGTGTGTTTCAACTTATATCTTATATCCAAAGCCCTTTCTCTCAATGGAGTTCATCCTCCAATCCACCCTCATCATTGACATTCAATAGAGTGGATTAGGGAATGAACTTTCGCATTCAAGGATCATCCAACTACTACCTTAATGGAAAATCATTAAGCTGGGATGCCTTAAATGCATAAGATTGGAATCGCTCTATCTTCCTGATAGGAAAATATTTTGAGAGTAGGATTCCATCTTCACCTTGACCCAACCCGAAGCCGAGTATTGGTACATCATTTTGTGTTGCGGATCAAAGGAGCAGAAGACTCTTCATCAATAAGGAGGAGGAAATATTCGGCATTGTGGTAAACGAGACTCATCAACTTATTTGTAAGTATCCAGAGTCCAAGAGGACACTTGTGATCATTCCTTTTTTAAGATTTGGTCTTAAGTGGTTCTCACCCTTTGAAGTCCTCAAGTGTAACATCCCGAAAATTGGGGGTCGAGCATAAACTCAACTCCTGAGTTCTAGAACATCACTTATGCAACAAAATGAATGATGATTGAATGTTGACTGTATTCGTGCATTGAACATGACTGATATTAAACCAAAACAGCATATCATACTCCAGAGACAGTTAAATTGCAAGCGGAAGACTGTGATAGACATGTAAAATATAAAAACTGTGGTGAGTCTCCAGAGTGTGATAAAGTTACCAGGTTAAATAATTACAAGTACAATTTTAAAACTTACCAAATGTGAGGAAGTGTAGTGTTTACTATCCCAAGTATCATAGCCCCATCAATACATTACCAGGTCTTCATAGACCTGTCAGAGAGTTATAAGTAGGAGAACTCCTCCTCAACATCATAGTAGTGGTCCGGCTCTGCTTCATAAGCATCGCTATCACCTGAAACTCAACAAATCTGGTTGGTGTTGCAAACACCGTCCCGTAACGTGGGAGTGAGTGATCAACTCAGTGGAACAATAAAGCATAGGTTAACATGTTATCAATTCAGTCAAGCAGTAATGATAAAGTAGTAAAATCAAACACTCCTAACTACTCTTATTAATGCAAGTATGAATGCATTCATGATGTATGCCCTCACCGACATACTCCCTCATGCAACACCATCTTCGTTCACGGCATGCTTTCTTCCCTCAGTGCTCTACATCTTCCAGGCACATGCAATGCATGATGAGCATGATTTCTGAGTTGTTATTAGTCCATTTCAAATAGCAGGATTGGGAAACTAAGGTACCTCCCTTGTATCATTCCCAAACATGATCCATTCTAGGGTCGTCAGTCCTAGACAATCTCATATGATGGTGTGTTTCTAGGTCACTGCAAGGGCTGTCAGGGCTATTACGCGGAATCGTTGCACCACTCCCCCATCACCTTATCAATACAGGCCTAGATTATACTCTGTTACTACAGGAAGGCTCATCGCCTCACCGCAGATTTAGAGTATACTCAAGGTCACTACACCGGGTATGGTCAGGGCTGTCAGGGCTATTACACAGAATCGTTGCACCACTCCCCCATCACCCATCAAGTAGTGTAGGCCGACAACTCGAATATAGTGTCTCATACCACCATAATCAGCTCACGAGTCTGGTTGCTCACTGGTCACTACGGGGAGGCACGTGACCCCAGCGTAGGCCGACAGCTCGACCACAGTGTCCCATACCACCATGCCCGGCTCATGAGTCTTAGCAGATCGAGGTACCATGGTTAAAAAGGATTTCACTGGTAAGTTTGGTACCCTAGGTTCAAGCAGTGGTGACCAAACATGGTGAACATACATTAGACAGATCATGTTACTTGACGAGCTCGACTAACACGAGTGCCTGTTGAGTTGTACGACATGAAGTGCATAAACACTTCGTGTGGCCTAACCACTGCCGACAAGCAACGCACGACTCGAGTTCGTCAAACACGTCCTACGTGGTGAAATGAATCTCAACCACGATCTCAAGTTTGGTACCGATTGTCTGGACTATAGACATAGTCCCAAACTCAATCAATTCTTATTCATAGCATGTGGAGTAAAGCATAATAAACAAAGTAATTCAAGCATGTTAGTAAGCATGTCATAAAGCATGTTATAAAGCATGTTATGAAGTACTACATAAATAGGAATACAAACACATATATTGCAAAAGTAAGCGGTTTAAGTAAACAACTTCATGGAGGAAATCATACATGTCTCTAAGGTAGTTGAGAATCCCATCTCAACACCCTCCTAAGGCATCAACATCTAAACACTTACTCACACAAGCATTTTCACAAACACTTAATATACACTATTTCAACATACTTAGTGTATGTTAGTAAACATGTATTAGGGCGAGTCCTTTCGCCAAGTAAGTATTTTACACATATATAATATATTTATACAACAAATAATCATGGCAAACACATCTCTAAATTATATATGTATACGGTACTTTCTACAATACAGTATTTCTACATACATAGTGTATATTAGTAAAACATGTATTTGGGCGAATCCTTTCACCAAATAAGTATTTTATCCATATATCGTATATTCATACAACAAATAATCATGTCAAATACATTTCCAAAATTTATATGTATACGGTATTTTCTACGAATACCTAGAATATGTAAAATTCCATAATCTACATTTTTAATCGAAACAGAAAACAGAAAGCACTTTGTACATGTGCAATTGCATGCAGATCATGAATCTATCATTATCTGACATTGAAAGCATTAAAAACCATAACCTATACACCTAAAGTCCGTACCTTTTATCCTTTTATCGTAGAATTGAAACGGAGTCGATAGATTTGCTAAGGCTTTGTATACGGCGATTCGGCAACCTATATGATGAAATAGGTTAGCTATTTCATAACCTACAACTCTTAAAACCCCAAATCAGTTTAGAGTTAGGGTTTCTTACTTAGAAACGGAGCTGGAATCGCCAGGGAAGCGATTAGAACGGAGTGGTGGAGCTCGTGGAGTGGCAGGGAAGCACGGCAGGAAGAAGCTCCCACTTCTCCCACACTTTCTCTCTCTTTTCTCTCTTCTCAAATCCAAATTCGTATGGCTGAAATGGGAGAGGGTTTAAGGTCCTTATATAGCCTAAAAAGTCACCGAAATAGACTTCAGGTCAAGGTATACTTAAGTTATAGCCAAAGCGGACCTGTTTCAGCTCAAGGGAGACTTCTGGCGGGCCTCCTTGAGCCAAAGGTCGGACTTAAGCTCACAAACTATGGATCTACGTTCTATTAAGTTTTCGTTCTAGTAGGGTTCTCAGATCACGCGTAGCGGACCAGTTTCAGTTCGACGGTCAGTGGGTCTCGATCGGAGATTCCGAGTACATGTAAATGTGTATGAAATTTTTCCTGATCTGAGGGTGTAATTTGGTCAGATTTTGACGGTCTGGTTGCTTAATACTGATCCGCAAGCAACGAGTCTCAGATTACTATTCAAGATACTTATTTTGTAAAGAAATAAGTGTTCTCACACTCTCTCGCTCCGGACTCAAGTGAACAGCCGTCGGACACTATCTGGATTTGATTTCCGAGATGGTTGTCAAGCCCAGCGAGGTGGTCCTAAGTCCTTAACTTCGTATTATTCGGACTCCTGATGTGCGGTCCAGAACCGATACGAAGTTTCAATGTGCTCTCGAGAGCAGACGGGTAATGAGTTTGATCCTAGATTTTAGGGTAACCTAGCATCAATGATTCTACAAGTTTTGGGTCTTACAGATCGTATTTAAAGCGATTCCAATGGATTTCGTAGCTAATCTAGTTTAGCACTTAGTTATTTTGTCTCATTTCTAATGGATTTAATCCTAAGTGATTTCTGGTCGAGGTGGTACTCAGGCCTTTGTAGTTTGTATATAAGGAGATCCAAGTTATAATACTTAACTAGTTTAAGATAGTGTCTAGGGTGAAAGTACTTAGGAAAATTGAAAGAACAAGGTGGTGAAGGGTTGGATTTGTGAAGAAAATGGTTTAAAAAAGGATTTGAGGCTTTAATTGAGTGTTTGAGAAGTTAAACCGGTGTTAGGATTGACTCATCACCTAAGGACATCTAATCCCAGGTTGGCAAAAATCCGGGCTATTACATCAAGGAGGCCTCCGGCGAGAGTGTACGTTGTGGGTGCATTGTGTGGGCCCTTACTCTGTGGAGAGCATAAACATCTGGTTAGGAGTGAACCAGGAAAACTATGGGTTTGAGATGAACTGCATAAAACCTTGGGTTTGAGGTGAACCATGTAAAACCTTAGGGTTTGAGGTCAACCGTATAGAAACCTCCAGTAGGGTCTTATGGAAGATCCTTGGCCAGTGTGCCTAAAAGTGGGTGCGTTGTGTTGACCCTTGCTCGTGAGAGCATAAACAGTCAGCCTCAGTGTAGGTTGTAAAGGTTGAAGGTGAACCTGATTTAAAACCTTAGGTTAGAGGTGAACCGCTGTAAAACCTCCTTAGTGAAATCCGGTACACTGAAGGGTTGAGTGCGGTTACCGGGAGTGGAGTAGACTCATCGTCAAACCACTATAAAAATAACTGTGTTTAAGATTGTTATTCTTATGATTGTGTGATTTGCTTTAATACTTCCATATCTTAACATTTGATCACACCACACACACCTACACAGTCATATCCATCATAAGCTAGCTTGCATACTGCTTATCTCTAAAATAGTTTGTGATTGGATCCCCTACCAGGCTTGGAAGCCAGTAGAGTTACATTTGATTAATCCTGATAATTGCATGATTACAGGATTAATGAAGTAGGATTTTTAAATAAATCGTAAAAACTTTAAAAAGTCTTATTCACTCCCCTCTAGGACATATTGGCATATTCCTTCTTCAACTAGTGCGGTCTTTACCGCCATTTCAATTTTCACCCATATAATAATCACGCATTGTTTTCTTGACCGATGAAACATCATATCCTGCTCAATTCCTCTAGCTAATTTATGAGACATGGCATTTCCTAACATGACGATTTAACAGACCTTCAACCAATATCTTGTCTCTTAGAAGTTTATTAGAGTACCCTAATGTCCACTCTGGAATGAACATAATAAAACCCTAATTTTAAACCTAAACTGGTAAATAAAGAAGCAAGTATAGGGAGTGCAGAGGAATGTTACCAAAAGAGAGGAACAAGACTGAAGATCTTACCCCAAAAAAAAAAAAAAAAAAAAAAAAAAAAGCAAATGATGTTAGTAATGTTAGAAAATCTAAAATAAAACAAACCCTTAAAATTTTTTGAAATTAGAAAACATATAAGAAAATCTAGATTAGAAAAAATTTTGAAAATTAGGAAAATCTAACTTTAAATGAAAATTAAATATAGGAAACCCAAACTTAATTGTGTGCAACGCCACTCCCTAATAATGGTGCCAAAAACTTGATCGAACGTAATGGTTGACAACCTCAATAGGGTTACGGTGCAGTAATAACTTGGTAAGACTAAGGTCAAATCGTTAGGGAATGGGTAACACAACCTAGAACTAATCTAAAGGTAATGGGTTTACTGGTTTTTTAATCCACCAATTAAGGAAATGGTTTCAAAATAAATAAAAAATAAAATACTAAGGATCCAGGAATCTAATTATAGCAATCACAATATCTCATTTATTAATTTAATATATAACTTAATTAGAATCAAAGTCCTATCTTATCCAATTGGAGGATAATTCTGTTAAACCAATCATCAACACCAATAAGATATAATTTTGATTGAATGATTCTTTCATGAATCACTCGGATTTCAATCGCAAGGAATCAAAATCATCTAAAGTACCCTTAGGCAACAATAGATCAATCAATTATACAAATTAAATCATTCTCTAATTCAGGCTAATTTTTTTATTAAATTAAAGCATTCATTGTACCTGTAGTGCACAAAAATTCGAGAAATAAAAAAATCTTAGACTTTTAAGTAAATCCAAATCTATTTCAATCTACTATCATCATTCAAACCAATATTATTGAATCAAAGAAACTAAATAATGTAATTAACTATAATCTTCAGCTCTTAGCCTTAGTTAAGAGATTAACCTAACATGGCTAACAACTTAGAAAGAAAAACAAAAGACAAACTAGATTCGAGGGATCGAAGAAGAATGATGACTCCTTGAAATCTCTGTCATCCCTAGGTCTTTCTCCCAAGTCCTAATTCGTACTTAGGAAAGCTTAAAACACTCCTTTAAATAGAAAAAAAACTCACATCAACTTGGAACCCACTTCGATTTTACACACTTATATTTCATTTCACTCGCATCAACGATAGCCTTCGGTCTCACTAAATCCAATTAAATATTTGTTCGGCTGTAACTAGATTTCTCTAAAATATGACCAAGTCTCTGCCTCCTTTAGGTCACACCGAACTTGTAAGACCCGTATCCTAGTCCGTACTGTTTCGTAGGCTTCTACGGTCCTCACGGTCAAATTTCGGCAACCCTCGACCTGTATCCGATGTTTGCGCACGATCCTAAGCCGAGTCCTGCATACTGAAGTCGTTTTGACCCAAAACTTGTACCCTAGCGACCGTGTTGTCGTTGCAATTCCAACGTTGTGACTCACGCACTGATCCGATACCAGGGTCAAGAGATGTGGGCCTGCGTTCATTCCAAAGGAACGCCGCGCGTTGTGAATTCTGAAAGAATCTCTACAACATGTCACATCAAATTAAGTCAAGTACACCACCATACCTCAACGCCACCTCACCCCATCACATGTACAAGCAACCATCACTCTTCTTCTACAAGTCAACTCTCTCTCTCTCCCTACCCATCCCTCTTTTACAAAAAATTCAAACAAACCCATGCTTTCCCATTCCCCTTCCTTACAACACCCATCCCATATCAATCCATCATTTTTTTTCTCTCTCTCTCTCTCTCTCTCATTCTCTAGCAATTCTCAACTTCCATGAGAGCTCCAACATCCAAGCTCTCTCTTCCAAAAACTAAGTGCGGTCCACTTTCCCACCCACTCATCTCACATCTCAACCATCAAAACTTCATCATCTTCCATTGAGATCGAAGTTAAGGTGACACTACACCAAAATTGCAAATATGGAACGTTCAGGATTTTGGTTCAGAAACGGCTCTAAGCCGTTTTCTCATTCAAAACGGTTATGAACCGTACTACAATTTGTTGTTGTTTTATCGACTTTTGTTGATGTGTCCCAATCGAGTGTTGGATATTCTTAGTTTTCTTTATTTGGATCTATCATTTTATTGTAAAACATATGGATGGAATAAATTCGATTAGAACCCTCTCAGTGGACCCCACAAGCCCACGCGTCACATTACTTTAGATCTACCGCAGACTACTGAACCATTTTCACCCTTACATTACGCCAAAACCATACCCTCATTTCGCATTCGTCTCCCTCACCCTCTCTCAATCTCCCTCTCTTTCGACCTCCCTCTCCCGATCTCAACCCACTCTCTCGATCTCCCTCTCCCGATCTCAACCCTCTCTCTCTCTCTCGATCTCCTTCTCCTTCGATCTCGATCTCCCTCTTCCGATCTCGACCCTCTCTCTCTCTCTCTCTCTCTCTCTCTCTCTCTCTCTCTCTCTCTCTCTCTCCCTCTCCCGGTCCGACTCTAAATCTGGCGGCCCCCCCCCACACGGTATTGTAGAAGGCGGAACTTGACTCTATATGGGGTGTATTGCAGCTCTGAAAGATGACATGCAGAAAGACACCATCGATTGCGCTCTCTCCGTTCACTTCCTTCCCCATTTTTCCCTTCATCTTTTCATCTTTTTACCTTCTTGTCCTTCCTAACATTTTTTCTTTTCTGCTGGGAAAATTGGATTCTTTCTGGCCATTGAGAAGCATGGCGTGGAGAAGGACATTGCCGAGTATATCAAGAAGGAGTTCGATAAGAAGTATGGCGCCACCTCGCATTGCATCGTTGGGCACAATTTTGGTATTTTCTCTAGCATTTTTTGTTCTAATTCTTCTATCATTTCTTCTTTTTTGGGTCTTGCTTGTTCATGTTTCCTCGATCTGTCCTTCGTTTGCTTGTTTTATGTTTTTGGGAGTATTTATGTCTGTAATGTGTTTGTAGAATTGACTTAGAGAGTGGATTTTGAGATTTTGTTACCTGCATTGGGTGTTGATTATATGTAAGTGTTGTATGGGTGCCTTTTCTACACTTTTGTGGATAGAATACATGCCAACATGGCACGTGTGCGAGATCAGAGCTTTCCGTCAGGTGGGCCACACTGTTTGGGTGTCCTTGCCCGCAGATCAGGCCGTTTGACTCCTCAGGTGGGCTAAAGTGTACAAAACAAATCAGTGGCTAGAAAAATTTGTTTTAGGCATTTGTTTGTTTTGCATGTCTTGTGCCTACCACATGAATGAAATCAACCTGATTTTTAAGCCAAAAGATCTAACCAAAGTGTGGTGTACCTGATGGGGATCTCATATAAGTGTGCCACATAGGCATATGTGTCTGTGCACGTATCGGAGATGCTCTACACATGTGGGCTTAGCTAACCTCTCAGCTTCTTCCACTGATCCCATGCATTCAGAGAGAGATGTTAGAAGAATACAAATTGATGAAGAGGTAGATGTCTATATGGGAGGATATTTTGGGTGATTTTATTATAGGAGTTTGTACACATTGTGTCTTGACCATCCGTTGGATAAAAATGTGTGGGCCTTGGGCATTAAGATATTCATTGGAGTTTCTTGTGCCTCTTTTGATTGTTTTTGGCTCTCTGTAGTGTAATTTTTGCATTGATTCCTTGCCTCCCTTTGTGCCTTCAACAAAATTCCATTGCCTTTCAAAGAAAAGAAAAGAAAAGAAAAATCAGTTTGATGCCTTATTTCTCGAGCCATATTCTAAGTTGCCTTTGCATATTGTAGGGACAAATGCAGATCCAGTGACCTTCAATCCATTAAAACGTGCAATAGAATCTCCCACAGAAAGCAGGTTTAATATTCATCATTGAGTTTTAAGTGAAACATCCAGGCAATTCCTAGTTATAGTGAATGTGTTTACTCCATCAAATTTCGCAGGAAAGTATGGGAAGATCCCCAAAGAACTGAAGAGAAAAGGTCAAGTTTATCAAAAGAGTTTTATGCATCTGTTTGTAGCCATAGCATGCCTATCTGAATCTAGCTCATTTTGTGATTGGGGCTTTGTACACGTAATGGATACCAAGAGGCTACAGATAATCCTAGAGAATGGGATTCCAATTGTTAGCAATAAGGTAATGGAAACACTTTCAGTTTCTCTAAGATTTAGGCTATGTTTGGATGTATTGAATTGTGAATATTCAGTTTTACTCAAACTCAACTTGCATTCTTGTTCCTTTCAAGTCGAATGATTTTGAATTTGTTTAGGTATGAGTACCTTATTTTGGTAGCTGGCGGCATTGGAATTTCACCTTTCTTAGCTATCTTGAGCGACATCCTGCATAGGATTAGAGAGAAAAAGACCTGCCTGCCAAAACATGTATTGATCGTTTGGGCCGTGAAGAAATCTAAAGAGTTTTCTCTTCTTTCCACTGTCAATGCGGAATCCATCTCTGCCCATCTTTTTCTGATAGCTTGAATCTAGATATTCAAACTTACATCACTCAAGAATCAGAGCCTCCGTTGGTAGGTGTGGACTGTCCATCTTTAGATGCATTTTCAACAAGGGCAATGAGAGATACACCCTAATTTTTTTCTATACATGAACCCTTTTTTTTTCTACTACTGCTATTAGAATAGCACCAAAAAACTCTTTCCAAATACCAAAACATTAGAAAGAAAGGGGTGTGTATCAAAAAGAGAGGGTGTAATATCAGCTCACTTTTGAAGTAATTTACAAAATGTATACTGTAATACAATCTCCTTTCTAATTTCAGGAAGAGGGTATGCTTTATAAGAGCAGGGATTGTCCATCTTTTCCGGTGGCCAGTGGATGTCCCATGTCCAGTTTGGTTGGTACCAGAACAATATCTGGTCCAGGAGCTTACTTCACTGTATCAACACTTGGGTTTGTTATTCTTTTGGGCCTCTTGGATGCATTTTACATAAAACCTTTTCATATATCTTCTTGGTGGTATCAAGGACTTCTGTTCGTCGTATGCATGATTGCGGGCATTGTCATGTTCGGAGGTCTGGTGGTCTTGTTTTGGAATCACTGGGAAAGAAGCGTTTCGAGTTATGAAAAAATGAATGGTGATGGTGTTTATGATGATGACAAGAGTAAATTAACACAGTATAATGAACCAAAAATGCAAACTGATGCAAGTCGAACCAATCTTACCGGATCGATGACCACACGATATGGGTGTAGGCCAAACTTCCAAGGTACCAATCCAGCCTCTCTTTTTTAATTCAAAGAAATCATGTTGGGAACTTAGGAATTATATGATTCTCAATGCACAATATACTCAAGTTTTTAGTTTGTACAAGTGGGGCCTACAGATCCCTGGTCCAAAAAAATTAGTATGTTGAGTACCACCATGGATAGACAATGACCGGAAAGTTTCTGATATTGGAAGATCGTACACCCTAATATTGGCCCTTTCTGTCAGTTGAATGTGGACCTTTGGTGTATTTCTCTTCTTAGCCATCTATTTATAGGCCATGATTGAAAGGTTAGGATTTTCTTGTCAAGATGATTTTTGGGGCATGGTCCATTCTCAGTGTCTACAATGACAAATGATCTGGACCTCTGAACCATGACCTCACTTATACAGACCAGACATTGCGTTGAGTATCCTCAGCAGAAGGATCTTACAGTTCCTCTTAAGAATATTAATAGATCTTCCATAGTTGTCTCAAAATGGCATTTTCTTAATTACAACGACTGACATGCTGGCAAATTCATATAGTGGCGTGATATTATTGAATGATTGCTTATATCACGTAAATATCAGTTCAAAATGTCATGAAATATGGAACAAGATATCCAGATTCCTAGATAAATTTAAATCCATTGGAACTATATGAAATGTAAACAAATAATACTAATAAACAAGAAAAATAAATCTGATTCTTTTCTTTCTTTTTTTATTTTTTTTTTTAAAAAAATTATTTTTTATGTTAGCCATGTTAATGGTTGTGAGATGAATGACATCCATCTTGTACGTCCAATGCAGAATGTTTCTTAAAAAATGGAGAATCCTTGCTGTATATGCGATGAAAGTTTGAAAAATGCCATGATTACATTTCAGTAGCATTTATCGAGTGGATTGGAATAGATGTGAGACTTCAAATATGAGATGGTGAACTTACTCAGAGACTTCAAATCTAAGATGAGCTGATGCAATTCAAGGCTATACCCAGGCTCTTATGATGGCCAGCACATATCCTCCATCTATACAGTATATAGTGAAGCAATGGCTATACCGAGGTTCTTATGATGGCCCAACACATATCCTCTATCTATACATTATACAAGGAAACAATGGTAGGGATCCATGCAGGTACTAAAGATACATGTATATATTACATGCAAAAATAAGGAATTGTTAGGCCAGTGGAAGGTAAAATTTCATTTCATTCCATAAAATGTTTACTTTTAATCCTGTAGTTAAAGTTAACATTCTTTTAATGATGCAATTGAACGAAAATTTAAAAATTTTAAATCTAACCTCAACTCAGAGTACGAGTTTATTCGACATTGATCCATGATCCAGGCTGTTTGTTGGGTGGTCCTGCAGTGAATTGGCCATTGTAGGAAAACCTTGTTGATTGGCGATGATGTAAAATAATCAGGTAAGAAGCCTAAGAAGATGGGTGAGCCAAGAAAGCCCTTGAATTCCTCGAAGAAGATAAAGAAGAAATTTACATCTAAGAAGGAGGCCCTTGTGATGAACAATGCTGCTCTCACGGTTTCAGTTGCTGCTCCTGAGAAGGCCTTGAAGGCAAACGACGCCTCTCATGCAGCTCTTATTGCCTCTTTTGAAAAGAAGAAGGCTCCTATTGTTACTCCTAAGGCCAAGAGTAGAAGGCTAAAACGCATGTGGGAAAGAAGGAAACCGATTCTAATGAAAGGATTTCTGGGTTCATTTTCATGTGCAATGGAAAAACAAAACCAGAATGCTACCGCTATCGTGTCTTTGGCCTTCCTTTAGGAAAGGTAGAGATTGTGAAGAAAATCAAGGGAGGCTCAAAGCTTTTCCTTTCTGACTTTGACTTGAAGCTTCTTTATGGTATATACCAGGCAACAGGTAATGGCGGGAAGAATTTGGAACCATCTGCTTTCGGAGGGGCATATCCTGCACAGGTGAAATTTCATATTTACGAGGATTGCTTGCCTCTACCTGAGAGTTCTTTCAAACGTGCGATCTAGGAGAACTATCAGGGGAAGTTCAAATTCAAATCTGAGCTTAGTTCTCAGCAGGTCAAGATGTTGATTTCCTTGTTTCGGCCGATCCCGACCTAGCAATTGTCACCTGCGAGGCCTGTTCTCAATGATCGACGCCCAGCACTAGCCTGTCTGCAACCTCCAAAGGAGCCCTATGGGCGCCTGGCACATGCCCCACCAGCCCATCTGCCAGCTCCAGAGGAGTCCTACAGGCTGTAACGCCCTGAAAATCGGGGGTCGAGCATAAACTCAACTCCCGAGTTCCAGAACATCACTTATGCAACAAAATGAATGATGATTGAATGTTGACTGTATTCGTGCATTAAACATGAGTGAGATTAAGCCAAAACAGCATATCATACTCCAGAGACAGTTAAATTTGCAAGTGGAAGACTGTGATAGATAGATAAAATATATAAACTATGATGAGTCTCCAGAGTGTGATAACATTTCCAGGTTAAAATAATTACAAGTATAGTTCTAAAATATACCAAATGTGAGGAAGTGTAATGTCTCCTATCCCAAGTACCATAGTCCCGTCAATACAATATCAGGTCTTCATTGACCTGCCAGAGAGATACAGATAGGAGAACTCCTCCTATCATCATATATAGAAGTAGTCCGACTCTGCTTCACAAGCATCGCCATCACCTGAAACTCAACAAATCTGGTTGGTGTGTACAACACCGTCCCGTAACGTGGGAGTGAGTAGCTAACTCAGTGGAACAATAAGGCATAAGTTATCATGTTATCAATACAGTCAGGCAGTAATGATAAAGCAGTAAATCAAACACTCCTAGTTACTCTGATTAATGCAAGGATGAATGCAGGTATGATGGATGCCCTCACCGACATACTCCCTCATGCGACACCATCTCACGTTCGCGGCATGCTTACATCCCACAGTGCTCCACATCTTCCAGGCACATGCGTTGCATGATGAGCATGATTACCGAGTTTTTAATTAATCCATTTCAAACAGCAGGATTGGGAAACTAAGGTACCTCCCTTGTATCATTCCCAAGCATGATCCATTCTAGGGTCGTCAATCCTAGTTAATATCAGACGATGGTGTGTTTTCTAGGTCATTGCAGAGGCTACCAGGGCTGTTACGCACAAAGGTTGCACCACTCCCCCATCACCCCTTAAACGATTCATCACTATACAGAAACAGGCCTAGTTCATACTCTATATACCGTGACAAACTCTAAGGCTCACCGCGATTTCAGAGTATGCTCGAGGTCACTACAAAGGGCTGCTAGGGCTGTTGCTCGCATACGTTGCACCACTCCCCCATCACCTTATCAATGTAGGTAGACAGCACGAATATAGTGTCCCATACACCATAATCGGCTCACGAGTTAAGGTGCTCACTGGTCACTACGGGGAGGCACGTAGCCCCAGCGTAGGCCGACAGCGCGACCACGGTGTCCCATACCACCATGCCCAGCTCATGAGTCTTAGCGGATCGAGGTACTATGGTTAAAAGGGTTTTCACTGGTAAGTTTGGTACCCTAGGTTCAAGCATTAGCGACCAAACATGGTGAACATACATAAGACACACGGGTTACTTGACGTGCTCGGCTGACTCGAGCGCACAACAAGTTGGGAGATATGAAGCGCAGAAGCACCTCGTGTGGCCAACCACTATCGCCAACCAAAGTACGACACGGGTTCGCCAACACATCATGTGTGGCGAAAGGAATCTCAACCACAACTCCAAGTCTGATACCGGATGTCTGGACTATGGACATAGTCCCAAGCTCAATCAATTTCCAACCATAGCATGTGAAGTAAAGCATGATAAACAAGGTAATTCAAGCACACTAGCAATCATGTTATAGAGCATATTGTAAAGCATGTTATGAAATAAGTTACAAAGCATGTTAAAAAGCATGTTATAGAGCACTATACAAATAGGGATACAAATACATATATTTCATAAGTGAGAGGTTAGAGTAAATAACCACATGAAGGGTATCATACGTGACTCTAAGGTAGTTGAGAATCCCATCACAGCATCTACCTAAGGCACTAACACTTAAGCACTTACACTCACAAGCAATTTCACAAACACTTGGAATGCACTATTTCAACATACATGACGTATGTTAGAGGAATGTGTATTAGGACTATTCTTTTACCAAACTAATATTTTATATGTATATATCATATTCATATAGCAAATAATCATGACAATTTCCTCAGCAACTTTTATACGTATAGGGTATTTTCTAGGATACCCAATTTCAACATATATAGTGTTTACAAGGGAACTTGTAATACGGCGATTCTTTTCGCCAAGCAATTAATTTATACGCACATAATATATTTATACAACAATTAATCATGACAAACACATCGCTAAAATATACACGTATACGGTACTTCTTACAATACCGTATTTCTACATACATGGTGTATATTAGTAAACATGTATTTAGGCGAACCCTTTCGCCAAATGAGTATTTTATCCATGCATCATATATCCATACGACAATTAAACATGTCAAACACATTTCCATAAAAAATACGTATACGGTATTTTATACGAATACCTAGAGTATGTGAAATTCCAAATTCTACAATTCTAATCGAAACAGAAAACGGAAAGTACTTTGTACATGTGCAATTGCATGCAGATCATGAATCTACCATTATCTGACATTGAAAGCATTGAAAACCGCAATATATACACCTAAAGTCCTCACCTTTTGTCGTAGAATCGTAACGGAGTCGATAGGTTCGCTAAACTTCCGTATACGGGAGTTTGGCAACCTATAGAATGAAATAAGTTAGCTATTACATAACCTACAACCACCCAAGCCCCAAATCAGGTTGGGTTAGGGTTTCTTACCTAGAAACGACGCTGGAATCGCCGGAAAAGTGATGAGAATCAGGCGGTGGAGCCCGAATAGCGGCAGGGAACAGCAGCAGGGAGTTCCTCCCACATCTCCCACACTTTCTCTCTCTTTTCTCTCTCTCAATCTTAAATTCATATGGCTGCCATGAGAGAGGGTTTAAGGTCCTTATATAGTCTAAAAATTTACCGAAATAGACTCCTGTTCAAAGTATACTTAGGTTATAACCAAAGCGGGACTTTTTCAGCTCAACGGAAGACTTCTGGCGGGCCTCCTTGAGCCAAAGGTCGGACTTAAGCTCACAACTCATGGATCTACATGGGATTATGTTTTTGACTCGATCGGATTCCCAGATCACACGGGGCGGACCACTTTCAGTTCAATGGTCAGTGGGCCACGATCCGAATTTTCAAGTACATGTAAATGTTCCTGAAATTTTTCCTGATCCGAGGGTGTAATTTGGTCTTATTCTGACGGTCTGGTTGCTTAATACTGATCCGCAACCGAATGGTGCCAGATCACTATTCAAGATATTTATTTTGTAAAGGAAAGAGTGGTTTTCACACTCCCTTGCTCCGGACGTGATCGAATGGCTATGGGACATTGTCTGGACTTGATTTCTGAGATGGTTGTCGAGCCCAGCGAGGCGGTCCTAATTCCTTAACTTCGTGTTAATCGGACTTCCGATGTGCAGTCTAGCCCTAATACGAAGTTCCAAGTCATTCCCGAGAATAGCCGAGTAATGGGTTTGATCCTAGACTTTAGGGTAACCTAGCGTCAAGGATTCTACAAGTTTTGGGTCTTGCAGATCGTATTTAAAGCGATTCAAACGGATTTCGTAGCTAATCTAGGTTAGCACTTAGTTACTTTGTCTCATTTATAAAGGATTTAATCCTAAGTGATTTCTGTCTGAGGTGGTACTTAGTCCTTTACAGTTTGTATCTAAAGTGATCCAAGTTATACTACTTAGCTAGTTTAAGATAGTGTCTAGGGCGAAAGTGCTTTGAAAAAAATTGAAAGAACAAGGTAGTGAAGGGTGGGATTTGTGAAGGAAATGGGTTAAGAAGCGATTTTAGACTATGGGATTCAGTTCTGATAGGTTAATAAGGTGTTAGGAGCGGCCCATTGCCTAAGGACGTCTAATTTCAGGTTGGCAAAAATCCGGGGTGTTACAATCTACCCCCCTTAAAATAAAATTTCATCCCCGAAATTGCCTAAGGGTAATAAGGAAAGATTTTATTATTCCTTTTGCCAAAGTTTTATTGATTTCGAGTTTCCACACGTGGTAGGATATATACTAGCCTAGTTCATTTTAGTCTACCCCCCTTAAAACTTATTGCTTTATCCATTTCTCATACCCTGATAGTTCGCTACAATTTATTTCTTTACCTATTTGGAGTCTCGACGACAATCCCCAATTATCTAGAGTAATATAGCTGTTTTCATTGTTTGACCAACACAGAGAGACGGTAATAGTGGGCTCGATCCCGATACATCGATCATCTACCGAGCCAGGGTAGGAAGCTCATCGTATCACTTCCGAATCCTGGTGGATCTCGGTCTTCGCTGGCCAGCAAAGGAGTCCATTGGTAGTCGCCCAGGATTGAGAATTGGGTCAAGCCGCAAATGTTTTGCAGTTGTATATTTCAGTAACTCCGTAGTGCGATCACTCTAAAACTGTAGGGAATGTCCATCATTGAAAGGTTCAAATTGTTTATTCTAAGGTTGCCCTTTAGGTCTTAGTCTAAGCGAGTCCTCGATATTATCTATGTCCCAGGGAAGGGTGAATCAAATCTTACTAGATCATCCTAAAACATTTTCATAGTAGAACTTGTTAGGGCTTCTATAATATGCGTATGTTAACGAGCATCGTTTCGATCCTGGGCCAGTGGAGTAGGGTCCACCACGCTTTCGCTGTGCCACCTAGATCAAGAGATGCAATAGGTAACCTAACTAGATTGGGCTCATAATGTTCTACCCCCCTTAAAATTTTATTTTCACCCTCAAGGCTCAAGATTTATGTCCTGCTCCGTATATCGGAACAAGGTGTAATTTAGGACCTATCCTTGATATGAAATGGGAAATACATTGGTCTGACTTTCATCAACAATGTGTACTAAGGCATTGATACTTGTGGTTACAGAAATGAGCTAAAGAATGATGGGTATTGTAGTTGATTGCAGGGACAGGTGTGAGTTTGAGGCAAGATGCCTAATTCTACCAAGGAGTTTTGTCACGGTCCAGAATTATCCTATTTAATCATGTCTGGCTTAATAGGCATGCTATCTTTTTACGTTCATAAGCACAATATGTATGCCGACATGGCATGTGATTTGGGACCTGATTCTTAACTGTCTGTTGCTCACTTGGGAAATTCCTTAGGCCTAAAAGGAAATATTTCTATTGGCTATATATTCTTACACTTCTCAAAGACAAAGTTATAAACTTTTGGTTGTAAGTGGTCAAGCCAACACGGAAGGAAAGTTGTGTAGTGGGTCAGAATCGGATACATGGACCTTCTGCCTCGCGAAGACAGAAATTTGTCGTATCAGTTCTTAATCCTAGTTGATCCCGACCTTCTGCTTGAACAGAGCATAGAGTTCATTGGTCACCACCAGGATTGAGAATTCAATTCAAACCGCGAATACCTCGCTTATAGGTAGTGTCTCTGCTCCGTGTTCCTGATTGTACTAAGTCCTTGAGAAGGAAATTCTAAGGGTTATGTTGATTTGACCTAACATTAAATCTAAGGGATCTATAAGTTTTCTTAGGGCGTGAATAGGTTCTACGTTAAACAAGCTTCCTAAGAGTTGTTAAAGAAGCCTATGAGTACCAAGGGGATTTAACGAAGGAACGGGGTCTCGCTCCAACCTAATCAAGCCGACTTACGCTAGATGGTTTCTAATACAAGAAATTGGTTATCGCTTAGGGTTAAAGTTGTCTAAGTGGAATTGAGTTGCCCGAACTTGAATTTAATTACGCTTGAGCACTACACACCTGTTTATACTAGCTATGAAGGTCCTAGGGCTCACATTATTCATTTATTGGGTTTCCTATACTGTCAAGTCTGTCGAAATCTAGGAGCACCGCTCTAGGTCCAAATTCCAAAGGCCTACTTGGCCAGCGATCTTAAGTTGTACTAAATGGAACTGCATTGCTAATCCGACTTCAGGATTGGCAGTGGCATGGTTGGTAGGAGGGTGGGTGGGGATTAAATTTTATAGGCTTTGGAAAATGAGTCTTGTGTGGGAAAGCACGAAAATGGCTGTAACCAATTCGAATAGGGCCATGGAAAATGAATGAAAAAGTGAAGGGGATAGAAAGTAAGGGCTGGAGGTTTGTTCCTCCACGAGTTTGAGCCTCAACAGATGTTTGTAGAAGCCCAAATGAAAGGAAAGAAATGTAGGAAATGAAGAAATGGAAGGGGTAGGGAACTTACACGTTTTTGAGCTTCAAATGGGGGGTGTAAGGACCCAAATGAGAGAGGTCGGAGTGGGTAGGGAGGTGGGTACTGCTGTGAATGAAGGACGTGGATGGGTTGTGGTCGAAATCAGCAGATTGGGTGATTGGAAGGGAGTTTTGAGAGAGAGAACAGCAACTTGGAGGGGAAAAGGGAGCTTGAGGGGAAGTTTGTGAAGGAAGTAGGGATTTAGGAGGAAGGAAAAGGATGGGACATACATCAGGGGGGTCCCACAGCCCCCAAACCCAATCGGCCCGAGCCGCGGGCCTGGCCCATTTAAAAAAAGCGGCGAGGCCTCGCCAAAAAATTTTGGATTTTCCAAAATAGGGCCCCACGGTTGTGATCCTTCAGTCCCCTAGGCCCCAAAAAACCCTGGGTCCCGCCTTAGATCCCTCTGGAAGTGCTCCGATTGGCCCCCCGACTCCATTTCGTCAATTTCGGGTAGTTTCGGGACAATCGGACGTATCTTGCAATCCAGAATGAGTTATCTGACGTAAAATATATGAATTTGGGGTAGAACGAGCTAATGAAGCCAACTAACCCTGCTGTACTGGGTTGCGCAGCCTGGAATTGTGAAAAAACCCTTCGATTGACAGTCGTTTCCCTGTTTCAATTTCGTTTTACCAAAAATAGTAGTTTTAGTTTGATTACTCTTCATCTGTTGGGCTTTAGGAGTTACGCTCATTGTGAAAAGAGTTTAGAATAATTAGGAGAACATTTTGGTGAAGCCAAATAGGACACTTATTATTTTTGGCCGAAAACCTTGCGCACTAGTAGACATCACAACCTAGGAGTTTTAGTTGTAGTTTGTTTCTGATTTCTTTCCCATTACCAGGTATTCCTGTTTAAAGGGTTGTGAACTCATTTTCTTTTATCATTCATTACTCAATTTTGAATTTTTTAGAATTTATTTCTATTTTCTGGTTTTCTTTCCTCATGGATTCGAGAAGTCTCTGTGAGGAGTCCAGAGAAGCTCCGGGGATTCGGAGTAGTTATCCTCATCACGTTCATCCCTTATTCTACCGATTTTCAACAGTTGGGATGAGGTGGATTGTGATCTAGACTCATTAATAGACAGCCTAGGAATTTTTTAAGGTCGACTCGTGCAACCAAGGTTAATACGGACTCGATTTCGGCGTTTGTTTTCAGCGAACTTCGCCAATTGGTGAAGTCGGGATACCTATGACTGTTTCTACATTCCGTCGCTCCCTCCTAAGTCAGAGTGCGTCAGTGTGCGTCGTGTGACCATAACCTAGGTCCGGTTTAATCCAAATCATGCTCTGATACCATCTTGTAATGCCCTGAAAATCGGGGGTCGAGCATAAACTCAACCCCCGAGTTCCAGAACATCACTTATGCAACAAAATGAATGATGATTGAATGTTGACTGTATTCGTGCATTGAACATGAGTGAGATTAAGCCAAAACAAAGATATCATACTCCGAGAGACAAGTTAAATTTGCAAGCGGAAGACTGTGATAGATAGATAAAATATATAAACTATGATGAGTCTCCGGAGTGTGATAACATTTCCAGGTTAAAATAATTACAAGTATAGGTTTAAAATATACCAAATGTGAGGAAGTGTAATGTCTCCTATCCCAAGTACCATAGTCCCGTCAATACAATATCAGGTCTTCATTGACCTGCCAGAGAGATACAGATAGGAGAACTCCTCCTATCATCATAGAAGTAGTCCGGCTCTGCTTCACAAGCATCGCCATCACCTGAAACTCAACAAATCTGGTTGGTGTGTACAACACCGTCCCGTAACGTGGGAGTGAGTAGCTAACTCAGTGGAACAATAAGGCATAAGTTATCATGTTATCAATACAGTCAGGCAGTAATGATAAAGCAGTAAATCAAACACTCCTAGTTACTCTGATTAATGCAAGGATGAATGCAGGTATGATGGATACCCTCACCGACATACTCCCTCATGCGACACCATCTCACGTTCACGGCATGCTTACATCCCACAGTGCTCCACATCTTCCAGGCACATGCGATGCATGATGAGCATGATTACCGAGTTTTCAATTAATCCATTTCAAACAGCAGGATTGGGAAACTAAGGTACCTCCCTTGTATCATTCCCAAACATGATCCATTCTAAGGTCGTCAGTCCTAGTTAATATCAGACGATGGTGTGTTTTCTAGGTCACTGCAGAGGCTACCAGGGCTGTTATACACAAAGGTTGCACCACTCCCCCATCACCCCTTAAACGATTCATCACTATATAGAAACAGGCCTAGTTCATACTCTATATACCGCAACAAACTCTAAGGCTCATTGCGATTACAGAGTATGCTCGAGGTCACTACAAAGGGCTGTCAGGGCTATTGCTCGCATACGTTGCACCACTCCCCCATCACCTTATCAATGTAGGCAGACAGCACGAATATAGTGTCCCATACCACCATAATCGGCTCACGAGTTAAGGTGCTCACTGGTCACTACGGGGAGGCACGTAGCCCCAGCGTAGGCCGACAGCGCGACCACAGTGTCCCATACCACCATGCCCAGCTCATGAGTCTTAGCGGATCAAGGTATCATGGTTAAAAGGGTTTTCACTGGTAAGTTTGGTACCTTAGGTTCAAGCATTAGCGACCAAACATGGTGAACATACATAAGACACACGGGTTACTTGACGTGCTCGGCTGGCTCGAGCGCATAACAAGTTGGGCGATATGAAGTGCAGAAGCACCTCATGTGGCCAACCACTATCGCCAACCGAAGTACGACACGGGTTCGCCAACACACCATGTGTGGCAAAAGGAATCTCAACCACAACTCCAAGTCTGATACCGGATGTCTGGACTATGGACATAGTCCCAAGCTCAATCAATTTCCAACCATAGCATGTGAAGTAAAGCATGATAAACAAGGTAATTCAAGCACACTAGCAATCATGTTATAGAGCATATTGTAAAGCATGTTATGAAACAAGTTACAAAGCATGTTAAAAAGCATGTTATAGAGCACTATACAAATAGGGATACAAATACATATATTTCATAAGTGAGCGGTTAGAGTAAATAACCACATGAAGGGTATCATACGTGACTCTAAGGTAGTTGAGAATCCCATCTCAGCATCTACCTAAGGCACTAACACTTAAGCACTTACACTCACAAGCAATTTCACAAACACTTGGAATGCACTATTTCAACATACATGACGTATGTTAGAGGAATGTGTATTAGGACTGTTCTTTTACCAAACTAATATTTTATACGTATATATCATATTCATATAGCAAATAATCATGACAATTTCCTCAGCAAATTTTATACGTATAGGGTATTTTCTAGGATACCCAATTTCAACATATATAGTGTTTACAAGGGAACTTGTAATACAGCGATTCTTTTCGCCAAACAATTAATTTATACGCACATAATATATTTATACAACAATTAATCATGACAAACACATCGCTAAAATATACACGTATACGGTACTTCTTACAATACCGTATTTCTACATACATGGTGTATATTAGTAAACATGTATTTAGGCGAACCCTTTCGCCAAATGAGTATTTTATCCATGCATCATATATCCATACGACAATTAAACGTGTCAAACACATTTCCATAAAAAATATGTATACGGTATTTTATACGAATACCTAGAGTATGTGAAATTCCAAATTCTACAATTCTAATCGAAACTGAAAATGGAAAGCACTTTGTACATGTGCAATTGCATGCAGATCATGAATCTACCATTATCTGACATTGAAAACATTGAAAACCGCAACCTATACACCTAAAGTCCTCACCTTTTATCGTAGAATCGTAACGGAGTCGATAGGTTCGCTAAGCTTCCGTATACGGGAGTTTGGCAACCTATAGAATGAAATAGGTTAGCTATTTCATAACCTACAACCACCTAAGCCCCAAATCAGGTTGGGTTAGGGTTTCTTACCTAGAAATGATGCCGGAATCACCGGGAAAGCGATGAAAATCAGGCGGTGGAGCCCGAATAGCAGCAAGGAACAACAGCAGGGAGTTCCTCCCACATCTCCCACACTTTCTCTCTCTTTTCTCTCTCTCAATCTCAAATTCGTATGGCTGCCATGAGAGAGGGTTTAAGGTCCTTATATAGCCTAAAAATTTATCGAAATTGACTCCTGTTCAAAGTATACTTAGGTTATAACCAAAGCGGGACTTTTTCAGCTCAACGGAGGACTTCTGGCGGGCCTCCTTGAGCCAAAGGTCGGACTTAAGCTCACAACTCATGGATCTACGTGGGATTACATTTTCGACTCGATCGGATTCCCAGATCACACGGGGCGGACCACTTTCAGTTCAACGGTCAGTGGGCCACGATCCGAAATTTCAAGTACATGTAAATGTTCCTGAAATTTTCCTGATCCGAGGGTGTAATTTGGTCTCGATTCGACGGCCTGTTGCTTAATACTGATCCGCAACCGAATGGTGCCGGATCACTATTCAAGATATTTATTTTGTAAAGGAAAGAGTGGTTTTCACACTCCCTCGCTCCGGACGCGATCGAATGGCCGTGGGACATTGTCTGGACTTGATTTCCGAGATGGTTGTCGAGCCCAGCGAGGCGGTCCTAATTCCTTAACTTCGTGTTAATCGGACTTCCGATGTGCGGTCTAGCCCTAATACGAAGTTCCAAGTCATTCCCGAGAATAGCCGGGTAATGGGTTTGATCCTAGACTTTAGGGTAACCTAGCGTCAAGGATTCTACAAGTTTTGGGTCTTGCAGATCATATTTAAAGCGATTCAAACGGATTTCGTAGCTAATCTAGGTTAGCACTTAGTTACATTGTCTCATTTATAAAGGATTTAATCCTAAGTGATTTCCGTCTGAGGTGGTACTTAGTCCTTTGCAGTTTGTATCTAAAGTGATCCAAGTTATACTACTTAGCTAGTTTAAGATAGTATCTAGGGCAAAAGTGCTTTGAAAAAAATTGAAAGAACAAGGTAGTGAAGGGTGGGATTTGTGAAGGAAATGGGTTAAGAAGCGATTTTAGACTGTGGGATTCAGTTCTGATAGGTTAATAAGGTGTTAGGAGCAGCCCATTGCCTAAGGACGTCTAATTCCAGGTTGGCAAAAATCCGAGGTGTTACACAGGCACTTGGTGCATGCCCCACTAGCCCATCTGCCAGTTCTAGAGGAGCTATATGGGCACTTGGCACATGTCCCTCCAGCCATTGAGCCACCTCGACATGCCCATCGGCAAGTGGGCCTTCAACATCATGACCAGTATGCCCCACATCATGATCATTATGAAACACGTGCTCCACCAATCATGGAGCCATCTTGGCATGTTCCTCCTACTGACCAATATGAAACAACAATGCACCTGGCATGTGCCCCACCACTAGTGGACTCTCGAAATGTTCTGCCAGTAGGCCCGCATTGATATCCGTCGACCGTACACCTAGACCAGGCCGACATTGATATCTCGCACTGATTGTTGGGTCCTGCAGGTTGTGGAGACGGCGGTCGCTCTCACAGAGGCCGGATGTTTCAGCGTTGTTCGGAATGTGTGCTCGCACTCGTAGCCGCATCTCGCTACCTCAGAAGGCATTGAGCCGGCCCTTTCTCGCACCCTGTGTTAGTTGATTTTCACTTTCTGCTATAATAATACCATCATGAAGGCATCTTTCTTTCTTTTCTTTTCTTCCTTTTATTGTTGGAAGAGAGTGGATTCATTTGTTACTCTGGCGAAGCATGATACTCATAATTTTCACTTGGCATGGAAACTTAAGTACATCTGAGCAACAACAGTTGACAGCAAAAATTGCTAAATTTTTGAAGGTATGTTCTTTATAATGTAACCTGTATATGCATCTTTCATTACTTCCTGGTTTTTAACTCTCGGGTGTCTAGAAGCTATTGTCCTACCATCGGTTGTGGTTTGTTTGAAGTTCTAGACAGTTTTCTTTGGGTAATGGAGGAGTTCGTCTCTACAGAGCTTTACTTGTCTTGAATTTCTTACAAGGATGTGCATCTTTCATCACCAAAGAAAAGATTATAGCTTATCTGTTAAGACCAACTTCAGTTTTAGGGTGTCTTTTGTGAGACTTCAAATTTCATGACAGTTCTTTCTCCTGCTATCGTTATTAATTGGTTTGCTTGTAGCTTATAATTCTCTTTAATGTTTCAATTTCTGTTGCTTTGAAACATGCTAAGGACGAACAAAGAGCTCGCATTCTGGTTTGCACTTGAGGGAAGCAAAGTTACACGAGCAAAAAGAGTGCTCAAGAGACTGTTAGAGATCCCCATTTGTACACGTTTTCATCCAATAAAGGTGCTGGTTCTCCATATTACTAGTTCTAGCTTTGAGTATTTGAAACCGTTGGATGAAGTCGATCTCTTTGACTCTTTATTCTTGACCCATGCTGGTGCCCAGGAAAGTTTGAGGTATGTTCCCAATTCACTTTTAGTGGAATTCTTATTTTCTCTGTTTATACCAGTTGCATATTTTATAGCATTCTTCCTCTTTTTTTGGTGGCAGGTTACCGAGGTTTACAACTTCTCTCAAGATGATCTATTGACTGAGGATATGTTGATACTACCTCAAATTTGTTTCAGAATTGACCTACCTCAAATTGTAACATACGCATTCATATGATACAACTTTTTACGAATGTCTGACTTCTTTAAATTGCGAATTGGCCACAATTTTATTTTAGCATTCGCAAAGCTACGTAATCTTTTTCATCTTAACTTCTTCAGGTATTAGGTCCACTCGACAACAAGGTGGGAGAATCTTGTAGAAATGCTATATTTCGCATTGGCAGAGGTGGAGACAGATTACTTTCTTCAGTTGCTATTCTAGTGCAAAATATTAGGCCGTGTTTGTATGCACCGTTGAATTAAATTGCAAATATTAGTCCGTGTTTGTATGCAAAATATTATGTCCTTCTCTCCTTCTAGTTAATCCAACCGATAAGTGAACGGCTCCAACTTATATTGACAGCGAAGCAAAAATGCATCGTGTTAGCTAAGGTGCACTAGAGCAGGTAATGTTGCCATTACCTTTGTGGTTTTCTTGTTACTAACAACTCTAATGTCAGTGGCTAGTCAGTTGCTTATCCTCCTTGGGCAATGGTTTTGCATATTCTGAAACCTGCACGTAATAAGTTAGCCATAGTGCAGAGAGTTAACGCTGCGATTAGCAAGTTTGCAGATAGAAGACTTTGATCACTTACTATAGCATTCCAGGTAAAACTACTCTCCCAATCCTGTTTTCTTTTGCTAATGTATTATGTCGCTGCATGATTAATCCATCGTGTTTGTCGTTTTTCATTCATCTTTGACTATATGTAGGAGGCTCCAGAGGGAAGCAAATATAGTCTGAGAGGTCCATGTAAATTCATCGATTTCATGCCTCTCTTTGATCTTCCCTGGCATGAGAGTACAGAAACAATCAAGGCACACTCGGCATAAATCTTGTAATAATCACAGGTATCCAATTTTCTGTTGGCTTGTGAAATTAGTCCTGTAGCATGCTAAATTTTTATGCTCTATTGAAGCTAGTGTCAGAACTCTAAAAGGATACAAAACAACATTAAAGAAGCTAAAATAGTTGTAAAGAACTAGAAGTTTACAACTACTTTCTTGTGCACTGTTTTCCTTAATGCGGTCAACTGTTCTGAAGAGCTATCATGATTACGCTTCATAATGCATGTATGCAGATTTCAAGGATGACAATCAATTAGTTGTCTCTATGTGCGTCTAATTAAATATGGGCAATGCCATTCTGTGAAGAGATGCCTGCCAAACTCGTTGAAATGTCATCTTCCTTTTACTCTCCTTTGGCTCCCAATGATTTGTTTCTTTCTTCTCTTTTGATGTTTGGCAGTGCCAACATCTCAGTGGGAGTGAAAGAAGACCAGTTGGTGATGACAGGAATGCACACAGTTATTGACATATTTTGTGTGGGCCTTCAACATCATGACCATATCTGCCATTGGCTCTCCCGATCTTAACCCTCTCTCTCGATCTCCCTCTCCCGATCTCAAGCCTCTCTCTCTCGATCTCCCTCTCACTCTCGCTCCCTCTCCCTCAATCTCCCTCTCCCTCGATCTCCCTCTCCCTCTTCCAATCTCGACCCTCTCTCTCTCGATCTCCCTCTCACTCTCCCTCCCTCTCGTGATCTCCCTCTCCCGATCTACCTCTCCCTGCATTTCCTCTCATATGAAAGATGCAGTCGTGCATTTGAATCTGTGGAAGAAGGTAATGTGACGTCTGCTTACTCCATGAAATTGAAATGACTTCTTCTAGAATCTCTCATCATGAATGTGCATGTTATAATCTTCCGATAGATATTTGTTTTGGTGTATTTATAAATGTTTATGAACATGTAGTTTTGCATTTTGTAGGGTTTTCAGACTGTTTTTATCCAATCTGGAAATCTACTCGAGTTAGAAGAAAGTAACTAAAAGGATAACGAATAATACATATCTGCCATTGGCTTGGCAATTATTTTTGAATTAGAGGTTGTTGGATCGAACTCTACCTGATAGAGTTGTTTTTCTAACGAATAATACATAAAGCTCAGACCCACCTTGAAGCATGTTTTCTGTATCCATGCCGTCCATCTGTTTATCCGTATCATTTTAGGGTGTAGTCCTGAAAATGAAGCATATCCAAATCTGAAATGGACCATACCATAGGAAACAGTAGTTATTTATTTTAAAAACCTATCATGGAACATAAAAGTTTTGGTTTATGAAATTGTTTTTTTTCCTTCCTTCAAGTTTACCTGACCTTATGAATAGGTTAAATTTTAAATAAAAATTATATAAATATTGCAGTGTGTACCCTAAGAAGTTTTTAATGGTTGTGCATTCAATCACCACTTTTCCCTTTATTATAGTTAATATTAGATCTGAATCTGCTTCATTTTTTAGCCCATGTCCTAAAATACTATCGAAAATTATATGAACGGAATGGATATATGTATATACACACATGAAGGTGGGCCCCACGGTAAGGGTTGTACCTTCTTGGTTGAGAATGGGGCTGAACCTATTATGCTCAAATATCAACTACGATTGGCCCACAATGGTTAGGTCATAGACCTAACACTTCACTTTTTTCCCATATGATAATCTGATGCAGACACAAGTGTTACACTGAGAGTAGAAATGCTTATGATTTATAGGGCTTCCAAGAAAGAGAGAGGAGAGTAAAGTGCAACTTTTAGGGACTGCAACAAACATTGCAACAGTTTTGCAACAGATTTAAACATGCAGACAATGCAGGACATGTATGAGGATGATTAATGCCTACTCCATTTAAGATATCATGAGAAACAACACCATTAACTAGCATTAGAAATTTAATGTGATAGGTTGGTATACCTGTCTTATATGCCATAAAAGCTAAAAGCTTCAAGTTATATTCGCTAGCATGAGAAATAGGTTGGCATTTACTAGGCTGAAATTTTACATGATAGAAGAAACAACACCATTTACTAGCATGAGAAATTTGATGTGATAGGTTGGCATTCTTGCCTTATCTGCCATAAAAGCTCAAAGCTTCAATGCTTCTTTCCGTCTAAACTCGGCTTGCAAAGACATGTACAAGAGTGTTGTGGTTATGCATGTTAAAAGGAAAAAAAAAAGGAAAAAAGGCTTCTGCACTAACTGCTAAGACTTCCTCTACTGATAGAAGAAAACCTGGATGTCGATTCCGATGGGGTACACTCTCAATCAAGCTGTTCTAATTTCTCGTGTCTTATGCTACTTTCATCCCTATGATAAGTTTCTGATGCCGTCTGATATTGTCCTTCTTTGTTGTGGCTTTATCATGCTCTTTTCAGGGTAAAGTGGATTTTAATGACACGGAGACGTGAATTTTTGTTTATGGAATACTAGGATTTGATAAAGCAACATGAAGGCTTATCAGTGCAAGATCTTCATGTTGCAGATGCCCTATTGAAGAAGGGTGAGAACTATGAGGAACTCCCTGAAGATGAAGGGATTTAATCTTTGATGTTGGTGAAATGGACCAAAAAAGAGGGCTTCCGAGTCTTACAAGATAGGAGAGATTAGTACAGACATTGTCCTGAATGTGTCCAATCTGATGAAGGATATTCGCATTTGTATGGTATCAGACGATGACTTCTCCGAGGTAAATGTTGTCACCAATTGCTTATGTTTTAAAGATATTATGGCCAGTTTACTCAACGGTTGATCTCAATTTTCATAAGCTACCAAATTAATTGACTTGGAATTCAGCTAGAGCGACTCAATTTAGTTGATTCCGAAATCAAATTGCATTTCTGTAGAATTTCTTATGCGTTGGTTGACTGGCCAATTTCTTCATCATGTTGTGGGTTTTTAAGCCTGCTATCAGTATATGTTTGCAGATTGTTATTGATCTTTTGTACTTGATGACATTAGGTCATAGAATCTATCTGTGATAAATCACTAGAACTAGTACATATCAATGCCCATGCCAGCACCATCTCTTAGAATTGTTCTTTGTTGCATGTTTGTGGTCACAGGAAGAATGTGAGGAGTATAAGCTTGTTCTAGATACACTTTACCTCACGATATAGTTCAAATTGTATTGACTGTCCAATCAAATTGGTTTAAGGTTTCTATTTTCATGTTTTGGTTTCAGGTTTCTGAGGAGTATAAGCTTGTTTCAGGTACTTCATGTTGGATTTGTATGTGTATGCACGCGTGTGTGTTTGCTACCAATGCTTGTAATACCATGGCTGCTCTTTGCCATTTAAAAGATCATGCGCTGTTCATATTGCAGGATCGATGAGAACATGTAGGACACATTGGCAAATGTGGAGGGAGCACAAGGTTTATACTGCCTGAATAGGTTTAAGCATATGCAAGGAATATAAAAAATTAGAAAATTATGATTATGATTGTTTGTCAGATGTTGTCTTAAAGCTTATCATCCTGAATGGGTGGGCAAGGATTCCTTTGGATGGATTCATTTTAAGTTTGATTTTGTACATACCTGGCACTCATTTTCTTTCACTTGCCTCCTAAAACCCATATTGTTTTCACCTCTCTCTTTTTTAGCTTATTTGAACATGGGCCTTTTAAGGGTATATAATCTCTATTTGTTGGAATCTATCTCTCTGTTTTGAGTTGTTGTGAAGATAGCTAGATTGTTGTTTGGGTTTTTTTTTTTTTTTTTTTTTTAGTTTTGATTCTTGAACTTCACTTTTCATGGTTGTTGAGCTGAAATTCTGAGGGAAAGATCTTTATTGCAAGATTTGGGTTTTGAGCTTTATAACTAAGAGTTTGGATTTTGGGTATTGGGCTTTTCCGAGTTTCTGAGCTGAAACTATCTTGAAAAGGTTTGCATTTTACGCCTTGGATTTTTTAATGTGAAGGAATAGTAATACTTTTTAATTGCATTAAAGGTTCTTTTTTCATTCCTTATATACCTCTCATTGAAAGCTACATATCCTATTATTACCATTATTTATAATAAAAATAATACTATTGAAGCATTAATTGTTGTTTTCTTAATTGTGATTGTATTGAAGTACTATTTCATTGCAGATATCATGCTGACAAGGTTTTTCTTCTCCATGTGTTTGTTTTTTCAAGATAGGTAGGTTGAAACATTTGAGAAGAGATACAAGAGGAGTTTGTAGGTTGTGGGTTTCTCTTTTGGGTCTGAACAAGGTTGTATTTTAAATAGATTTGATAGCACTATTTGTACATCCGTTGTGTTGTACGTATATTGGTAATACCAGTCAGATGATTGTTTTTGTCAATTGGAGGATTTTTGCGACTGCACATCGCTGGTTAGTTGGACCTTTTCTTTTAATATCTGCTTGTAATCATCAGAACTCCAATCAGTGGCTACAATCATCCAACATATTTGATTTTAGGGCATGACCCACTTATGGACTAGCAAATCAAGTTTTCAGATCTCATAAATGTGTGCCACATACATGGAGAGAGGGGCTTGATAACTTAACTACAAGTCATAGCACCTGATCCTTTCTCTGTTCAAGTATTTTGACTTTTTTTCCACTCTTCTGTAGACATGTCTTCAGCAGCCTTTATTGAGCCTCTCCCTATAATTGAGTTTGTAGCTCAACTCCTGGGCAAAGATATATTGCTTAGGCTGTTGTCTGATTCTGACCGCATTAAGGTATTATGTCACTTCTCCAATTTGATCAAGCACCGTTAACTCTTATTTTGGTGATAGTGGTCATTTACTTTTCATAGGACTCATATAAATTCACATTACAACATTGAAAAATGTCTACCAGATCAAAAAGGCTCTCAGAGTGAAGGTTGAGGTGACTCATTGAGGAAATGTTCGGCGAAAATATCGGATTTTGGGATTGACATCGCAACCCACAAGAGAACTTGTGTATGCTTTTCTACTTGTATTTGCTCATTAATTCCTCATCAGTTAAAAGTAATTTTGCAAACTTAGATGTATGAAATCAGTTGTTGAATACTTTCAAGAGATGTATGGCTTCACTATCCAACATACAAAAAAATTTTAACCGCAAAGCAGATGTTACAGATTGGTGAGGTAGTCTGCCAGGAAATCTTGTCCAAAATCATAGGTTGTAGTCTCCTTATCATAAAATGTCTATGATAGCAGGTGTTGTTATTCGCTGCTTAGGTAGAAACCATTGCCACTGTATTGTTTTTTTCTCTTTTTCTAGAAGAAGAAGAAAAAAAATATAGTATCATTTTTCTTCCTTACATGTTGTAATTTGTGTCGTTTTTCTCTCATCTTTGTGGCAAATGGATGTGGATTTTGGGTACAGCTACTGTAGCATGGGAAGCAGGGAAGCCTCTGGTGATAGAGGAGGTGGAGGTGGACCCACCCCAGGCCATGGAAGTGAGGATCAAGATCAAGTACAACTCCCTTTGCCACACTGATCTATATTTCTGGGAGGCAAAGGTACCAAAAAACATTGTTTTAAAATAATAATAATAATTTCTCTTGATTTTCATTGAAGTTGGATTTTCTGTCTCTTCATGGATATACCCTTTGGTAGACTGTCTTTTTATTTACACTGAGGTCATAGCTTGAGGATCAAATAGAAAAAGATGTATTATTTCTTAATCTTTTCTGGATAAAACCCACTCTCTCTCTCTCCATATGTAAAACCCAGAAATTTTTTTTCTTTGTAATTCTGTTTTGTTAAGTTCATGAAGTTACCCATAATATGAATTTGCATTTTTTGTTAATGTTTTCTTGGGTCTAAGATATTTCTGCTCTGGATTTCAGGGTCAGGTGCCATTATTTCCTCGCATCTTTGGCCACGAAGGCGCTGGGTAGGTTGATTCGATGCCTATTTTCTCTTATTCTCTTTATTTTAGATTGATTGATGAAGTCCGTTTATATGCTCAGCTTTCACAAATCACATTAATGAGAGAAATCTGTTATATCAGCAAATGGGTAAATGAAAATTTTGAAGAAGATTCAACTATCACGAATCTAATTTCGTGATATTTGGTGTGACTAAACACAACCTTATAAAGTGGATATGTTCATATAATACTTCGATGAATACCGTCATATTTGATAGCTAACACCTTTGGAAAGAATTTTATTTTGAATTTCCTAAAGAAATTCTTCTATTTGGATGACAGAAAATGAGGAGGAGGATGATGGCATGAGCCATATGTATACCCTTATTTTTGTTTCTTTTGACTTCCCCTGCATTGGTAGTATACCCCTGTTTCTGTTTCTTTTGATTTCCCCTGCATGGTATATTGCATTTTAGATGGCAAGCTTAGAAATAACCATGGGTTCTTGTTTAGGATTCTAGAATTTTATGTATAATCTTAGGGAGTTCAAATAAGATTTTGAGTTCAAATGAAGTGTAAAGAGAGGTAGATGGTAGGAGTGCTTTGGCTTTTATATTGCAGATCAGTTGATTGTGTTGTTAGATCAATAAATCTCAATTGCAATCAAGAAACAATAAATGATAAGCAAAGCACAAATAAGGCCATTATTTTATTACCTGAAATCTCAAGTTCAGCGAGTCGAGTCCAATCAATTCGACAGCGGCCCACAAGCTGGCCCGAACTCTAGCCTTCGATTATACCTGGCTCTCCATTCTCCCTCTCTTCTTCATGTTGTCTCTTCCTCTCTCTTTGTTGGAAGTCTAGCCCTGGATGGTAGAGCCAACCCCGATTCGGCTCAGCTAATCGAGTCCATTAGACTTGGCGGTGATCCGAGGAATGGACTAGTGTTACTCCTTCTCTTCTTCTCTCTTCTCCGCTCTTCTTCCTTCTCCTTCTTTTATTGCTTTCTTCTTTCTTTCTGCAGCTGATGTCTAGCAGTTGGGCTTAATAGAATGTGCCCTGTCTCGCACAGACTCGGATTGACTCGCAACTCGGTCCGAGTCAGCTAATGCAAAAGGAAGAAATGGAGCACCTTTCTTTCTCTCTCTAACTTTTAGGGCTTTGTTGGGATGTTTTCTGAATTAGAAAGCAAGCTTTTATAGCTACCCTAAGTAGCTTCCAGAATTTTCAAGCGTAACTAATCACTCGCTTGTCAAGAGTGCTACATATAACAGCTTGAAATCTAGCCTGCATGGCCAAGATCTGATGATGAGGATGATCTTCTGATCGTATGGCCCGTCAAAATGATGAATTTGATATAAAAAAAAGGCCCACCCCGTGGTGATGGGTTTCTTGCTCGGACGGAGAAGATGAGGTGGCCACACACTAATTAAAAATTCACCCAACGGAAGATTTGGCCACACAACTAACGGAGAAGATGAGGTGGCCACACACTAATTAAAAATTCACCCAACGGAAGATTTGGCCACACAACTAACGGAGAAGATGAGGTGGCCACACAACTAAGAATTAGGCCATCGCAGTGGATCCCATTATATCAATGGCTCGCATCTACAGATACTTTATTGATGGATTTTGGCGTGTAGTGCATCATATCATATTTGGTCTCATTTTGGCCCACAATGTATCATTTAAAGCAATCTATTTTTTATTTTTTTTTAGAAATGGCCCACAAGCCACAAATCATGAAGTGGCCCCTTCATTGGTTGGTCCAGATTAATATATATTTTTTCTAATTTTAAATATTAGGGTCATTAGTGTCTAAGATTTTACCTGATGGACGATTGAGTAGGCCTCAAAAGACAGAAATCCAAGAATCCTGCTCTGATAATTGATACTGATTAACAGATGAAGCACTTTTCTTTTATTTTGGCTACTATATAACATAAAAAAATTTATTATAATAACAAAGGGCAAGTTCTTTATTTGTTCCAACTTTCTCTGTTTGGAACTTGGTCCGTACATGTGGAGCCCATGGCTGGTCTATCCAAGCTATTTATTTGAGGCTAGCATCACGGATGGACCATTCCCACAAAATCTCCCAAATTCGAAGATCCTAACCAAAATTTTTTCTCTGATACTTGGATAATCAAATTATTACAGTTTCTCATTTATGATATATCTAAACTGGGATCCAAAATTTGTACAGTTTAATTTGAATTACTTGTATGGAAAATGCACAATTTCTTGCAGGATGGAAGGAGGCTATGGCTGGAGATCATGTGGAGCTGGTCCTCCCATTCCCCGAAACCAAACCACCTGATTGCCTGCCTTGAGACCCTGGATGGCAATCATGCCGATCGACCATCACCATCACCGCTGGATGGCGATTAGAGCACTGCCCCTGGCAATGTAGAGAACCAGTTTTCTGGGGTGGTGTGGGCCCCAATAAGTCCAAGCACGAAGCAAAGGTTGAAAAAGGTAGGAGGCTGAAATACATCCCAAAGCAGAGAAGCAATGCCTAAGAAGAAGGGTAGGAATTAAAGTTATATGAGAGAAGTGCAGTTCCAGCCCCAGATACATTCTTAGCAGAGGTTCTAGTTTTAGTAGAGAGCTCCTATGTGAAAGAACAGAAAAAGGCATCGGCAGTATATATGTTAATGGGCTAGATTGCAGGGTTTTTTTTTTTTTTGAAGTTCTGGTGTCTGATTCTTACGGCTGTCTATTTTATAAACACTGATCAGGTGGTCAGGTTGGAATCTCTAATCAGAAAATGCTCCATCCACAACAGGCCCGTGTGCATCCCGAAGACACTCAACTTGAATTATGTTTTTTTTTTTTTTTTAGGGGGGGGGGGGGGATTTGATTGGTAATTTCTCAAAATATCCTGTAATAATGTGGTTTTAGTGTCAATGTAAGCCCTTTTGTTTATCAATTTAAACCACTGAATATTTTTTACCGTCGATCTTATGCGGCCATCCATTGGTGGATATGATAGTCTAGGCGTAATTATTGAAGAAATGAACCTTCCAATCTAGGGCTAGTAGATGGACTTATTGATAGGTCACCCTGCCAAAGGGACCGGTACCCCTACAAGAACTATAGGATGCAATCCATACAACACCCCATCAATTGGCAACGTTAAGAAGGTTTAAAACCACCGTTTTTAAATTTCGTTCCTGGAATATGACCGTTGGCACTAGAACGGTTTAAAACCGTTCCCAAAAACAGTACCCAAAATGGTTCTGAACCATTCCTATTTTTCTGCGACGCCTCATTTAGGAACGGTTTTAAACCGTTCCTGAAGCATTTAGGAACGGTTTGAAACCGTTCCTAAATGACGATTTTGGTGGTGTGATTACGAGTCCAAGGAGCTAAAGGAGTGATATAGGTGGGTGATCCACCGTTAAATTTCTTTTTTTGGGACCACGTGTGGTGGGATCCGTTGAAGCATACAATGTAAGAAATAGAGGGCCCATAGTGGTAGGGTCCCTCCTCTTCACTACGATCTCTCTCTCTCTCTCTCTCTCTCTCTCTCTCTCTCTCTCTCTCTCTCTCTCTCCCCTTCTCTCTCTATCTCTCTCATTGTTGATAACCCACCCGAAGATTTACATATTTATCCATGCTATCCATTTAGTGGACCACACCACAATCAACTTGTGAGGCCCACCCTGCCACCAGTCCGTTTGGATAGGCCTTGATGAAGGGAAAACACAAATATCAGCTTAATTTTAGGCAGTTAGTGGGCCACACATGTAGACCCACACCCGTGGGCCCTGTTTGGTTGCAAACGTCTGCATCCAGGCCGTCCAAGGCCTGGACGCTGGCTATACATGGGTGTTATATATTATATATAATATATATGTGATATATAATATAATGTAATATAATATAATATTATATATATTAAATATATTATATGGTGGGCCCTACGTGGGACCCACCGTGATATAGGTATTTCATCTGCTGCATCAGCAGCCGTGAGACCCACCTTTAACATTGGTGATCTGCACCATCCAGATAGATCTAGACGGTGGTCAGTAACTCCCTCATTATATATATAATATTATATTATATTTAACTTTATAATATACAATATTATATTGTATAATATAATACATTGTAGGTGGGCCACATATGTGGGACCCACCTGATGAACGGTTTGGATGGTGTATACATTACAGGTAGGCCACATACGTGGGATCCACCTTACGGACTGATTGGATGTCAACCTCACGCAGCTATGGCTGCTATGAGGCTGATGTCACTGGTGGGACCCACCACGGTTATGTTTCATCTTCATCATCCATGTGGACGGTGTGACATACACCCCACCATAATGGTTGCAGAACATGTAACCGTCCATCCATTTGTCACTTTGGCCACTGGCCATGCTCGTGGACCCCACCTGCATATATGTGTTTCATCTACATCGTCCGTTTGGACGGTGCCAGGTGCGGCCCCATCATGATGTATGTACTATATCTACATAGTCCAACCGATTGATGCATGTGCTGCATCTATACCATCCATCAATGAACCCCATGACACCAGCAATTTTGTGGGGCCCGATGGTGTATGTGTTATATCTAAACCGTCCATCCATTTGGCAGACTCGTCTTAAGGCTTGAGACTGAAAATAAGACAGATCCAATATCATGTGGACCACACTACAGAAAATAGTGGGTTTGGACGTCTACCATTGAAACCCTTTGGGTACAGAAGTTTTGGACCAATATGATACTTGTTTATCCTCTTAATACTTGGTCTTTGTGAACTTATGAATAGACTGGATGGAAATTAAATGTTATGATAGGGCCCACTTGAATTTAATTGTGAAAATCATTATCACCACTATTAGATGTGGTATGGGCCAGTTGATCTTTTGACATGATACTCTATATTGATCTCTAAAAATGGATGATCGACCCATTTGACTCGGCCCATTGACTCGTCCCATTTGATCCCGGCCCATTTGATTTGGCCCATTGACTTAGCCCATTTGATCGGCCCATTTAACTTGGCCCGTTTGATTCAGCCCATTTGACTTAACCCATTTGATTCGACCCATTGACTCGGCCCATTTGACTGGCCCATTTGATTCGGCCCATTGACTCGTCCCATTTGTATTGGCCCATTGATGCGGCCCATTGGTGCGACCTATTGTGATGTATTTTGGCCCGTGTGAGAGGCCCATTATGTTGTATTTGTGGCCCAGTTGATAAGGCCCGTTGTGATGTATTTGTGGCCCAGTTGATAGGGCCCATTGTGATGTATTTGTGGCCCGTGTGGCTAGGCCCAATGTGGTGTATATGTGGCCCTTGAGTGAGGCCCAATGCGATGAATGTGTGGACCGATGCAATGAGTGATTTCACTATAATGCATATAATGATGTTTGTGTGGACCACTCCTTGGGAGCAATGTTGGTTAAATGGCCACATTGATGGGTGATGATAGTTAAACATCCACATTGTGACCTTCCCTTAGGCCTGATTCTCGTCATTCTCTAGTGGGTTATCCCAAACGATTGGGCCCCATTGATATTGCTTGGTCCATCATCGGTTGTCCATCCATGGATCCCACCTTGTGTTGAGGCTGATTCCGATTTGTCGAGGCCGATTATATAGGCCAATTCTGATTGTCGAGGCCAAGTATCGAGACCGATTCCGAGTGTCGATTCCGATTGTCAAGGCTGATTGTACAGGCTGATTCCAATTGTCGAGGTTGAGTATCGAGACCGATTCCAAGTGTCGATTCCGATTGTTGAGGCTAATTTCGATTATCAAGGTCGATTTAGATTACCTAGGCCGATTGTAGAGACTTATGTGATGTATATGCGGCCCATATTTGAGGCCCATTGTGATGTGTATTCAACTCGTGTTTAAGGCCTAATGTGATGAATATGAGGTCTATGTGATGAGGCCCATTGTGATGCATTTGAGGGCCAGGCGATGAAGTCCATTGTGATGTATATTAGGTCCATGTGAGAGGCCCATCGTGATGTGTATTAAGCTCTTAAGAGAGGCCCATGGTGTTGTATATTAGGTCTTTGTGTGAGGCCATGGGTGTACTATACGTTAGGCTCTATGTGGGTCATTACTTGGGGGTAATGTTGGTTAAATGTCCACATTGTTGAGGCTGATTGTTGATGCCGGTTATTGATACCGATTATGAGTATGTGATAACATAGCATCATGATACATGCTCATACGCATCATCTACATGTTTGTTATAAGATATGATTGACCATTGTATATGTCATAGTGCCAGTTGTTATGAGACTCCCTGATAGGCAGAGATTGTCTCACATGAGCACACGGTATGCGTAGGATTGATGCATGAATGTATTGTATGACTCATGCATCTTGCATTGTGTGCTATGATTACTGTACTCCCTAGCGACATCAGGGTCGTAACCTCCATAGGCATATCATGGATGGCCAGATGGGACACCGAAAATCTATTACTAGCATCGAGCTGCCATAGATGGCCCTAGGTGAAAATCTCTAAACTCTCTTGGTACTAAAGGATGCCCCAATGTCAAGACCAAGTGGATACATGAGCGCTCGAGTGCCGATTACCAGGAGGCCGCGTTTCCCACTGTATCATGGTTGGTTGGGAGGGAGTGTGGCCTTACCCGCCTGAGGGAGTAGGAATAGCTAGGCTAAGTCTGACCAACTCTTAAATGGGTTCACTATTGATGAGCCAGGTAGGCATTGGTATACTGCTGGCAGGCAGGTAGTGAGGTCTTTTCCACTCGTTCGGCTGCACGGCCTATAAAGGCTGCATCCAGCTTAGAGTGTACTAGACCCCGGTGATTATCCCAGAGATGTACAATACTGATTTGTAGAGCAGGAGTTGCATACTTAGCATTATATTCATTCATTCATTTACTCACTATTCACTCAGGCTGGTGGTGCATAACTATTGTTATGTGTACTTTCGTGATGGCCAGGATTTCGGTTGGGGTGCGCGACTAACCTGAGATTAGGAGCTTACCAATTTGAGTCTATCTATCTAAATTTAAGTATGGGACTGGTTTGGATAGAAGTCCTTTGTGATAGGCCCCATAGCCTGTGATACCGCGAACTATCATCCCGACTTCACACTACAGCTTGGTCATTTCATTTGCACCACATATGGCATATTGCATTACATCCTCGGCATATGGCATTTTGGGTTGTTATGTTTCTGCACTTATATGGCCTAGACGGACTTAGCAGGAATTACATATTACATTGTACCCTCGGCATCTGATATTTGGCTCTCTTGACTCCTTATTTGCATAGCTGATTCGCATTGCGTACTCTGATATTGAATTACTTATGGACTTATCAGTATTTCTGCTTACTTTGATATTGTATGGTTTGTTGACTTATCAGTATCTCTGTTTACTCTGATATTACATTCTGAGCACGCATATACTACTCACACACTTACACCACCCTCTAAGCTTTCTATAAGCTTATGCACGATAGATGCGTATAGGTGGCATTAGGTTGCAGCAGCGTCGAGCTTGGAGTGTGCAGCGGACTTTTGGAGCATTTTATTTCTGTTGATGCACTTTGTGATTTTTTTTAGTCTTTGCTTCTTCCTTTGTACTTGATTTTCTAGGATCTTTAGCACTTAAATTATTCATTAATGTCCTCCAAATCTCCAATTCTTCGTCATCTTTAACTTTATCTCTTTTTGAGTTTTAATCTATCCTTTTAATCACGTATTTATCTTTAGGTACAAAATCTCCTCGCATGAAGATAACATACATAATTAAATTAACTTAACACTTAAATTGCATGAAATCTAATGTAATTGAGAGGATACATATGCAATAATTAGGCATTATCAATAGTCGAACGTAAGAGAATTATAGTCTTTGACAACTCTTCCTTTAATCAAATCATGGTAAAAATATCTTATACAACATTATCAGGGTTGAGTCTGGCATCAATTCCAATCAGGTTGTCATACTTGTCTCGCCCTATAAATCATATCGGTGTAATCTCATTTCCATAAAAACAAGCCTCGGTCGCATTAAACGTAAATGTGGCTAAGAATGGTTTGTTATAAGCCAAAACTAATTCTACTCTGTCTTGATTCCAAAATATTAGGAATTGGTATATTGATGATGGAAGACATGAGAATGAATGAATCTAATCTCGTCCAAGTAAAGCATTGAAATCTGATTAAGTGTCAACCACAAAGAAAGTGGGAAACACCTTCTTGGTTCATACCATTAGTTCGACCGGTAAAACACAATGCGTTTACTTTACTCCTCCAGCAAAATTACTCATTGTGACCTCGGTCGATCTAAGTCTTCCCTAATTTAACCATCATTCTGGTTGGGAAATGTTAACAATAACTCTATTATCGATTAGTACCCAAGTGATCAGATACCCTTCCAAGTGTATGGAGATATACAATAGCTTCAAGTGTCAAATCATTGTAAGAGTCGGCCTTTCAATAATTATTTTTTTAAAAGGGGTTCTCAGTTCAACGGTAACGGTAAACACCTTTTTGGCTTTATCCTTCGAATCAAAGGAACCACGATGTATGATTATAGGAAGACCTAACTCTTCTAAATCTCCTTCATCTTTTTGGGTTGAGATGATTTAGCCTGAAAACTCAAGGGCACTATCAACACCATATTACAATCCAATGTAATCGGTAAAAATGAGCCAAACTGTATGACCGAATTTAGATATTGCCCCCTAGGTGTCTTCGAATTTGGTTTCTTATCCACTTCATGTGCAACTTCATTCTTGATTCCTTCATTCAGTTTAAGAAAGGGTTGTTATAATGTTATTACTTTCGCAAGTAATTCCTCAATTAGAAGATCATCCGAGAACTCTTCATTGCTTAGGTATTTGGTCGATAATTCTATATCTATTTAAGCCTTATCATAATTCTAATTGTTTACCGAGTTAAGCTCCACATGAAATTTGGCCAAGTTAACTGATATATGTTCTTCTTCCACCTTTGGTATTTCCAACTTCGATTAGGTTGGTGGGTACTTCATTTGAGATTCGTCCCATACAGCGGCTAACTATTTTCTCTATGCTCCCTTCTGCCTCTGCCAACATCGTTTACGAGTATAAGTCATCCCTTCTATTATTGCTAGGAATTTCGAATGACTCAGCTTTTACAAACTCCCTCCAGACAAGCCGAGATTTAACCATCCTTTGCCCTATGACAGGCGTAGGTTGATCGCTGACATATTTCACCTTTTATGTGTAAAAAGAATTTTCTTCCTCATAGTTTCGATTAACCGATTATCTTACCTAATATTTTGGTTGATAAAATCTACCATCTGATCGATTTGGCCTAACCCATTTCTCACGAAGACGCTAATAATTTAAAATTATTACCTCTGGAAGTGCTTCAATCTAGTCGACCGTAGGCGTATGCCTCATACTCATCTTATCATTCTTTCTCTCCTCGGCTCGGCCCATCTGAATTCCGAGATAATTTTTTTTTATCACAGTCAAACCAACCTTTGAGGAATATTATTCTCCATATTAGACAAACTGATTAGTATCGATTAACATCGCTTATTTTTCTTTTTCTAAAAACTTTTACAACCCTTTATCGATGTTGTCTTGAATAACATTCCTAAAAATAACACATTTATTAGTGGAATGCGACGGAATTCCATGCCATTTAAAGTAATTAAGTTTCTTCAGTTCTTCGGCTATCGGAATCTTAGGTTTAAAAGAATTTTAACAAAATTTGTTGGATAAAGTGATATTAAAGATTTCATCAGCGCGAGCAATATTAAAGGTGTACGTTCTTTGAACTTTCTTATTACAAGATCTTGTTGTCTCTACTTTAATGACAGTCGAGCATATAAATGGTTGTTTAGCCACTACTTCAGCTATAATAACATCGTAATTAGTGTCATAATAAGAGTTTCTAATGACGAATTCTTTTATCGCATTGACTCCTGAAGTAGGGCCTCATACCGAGATACCTTTATGATCAAATCGTAATGTAACACTCCGAACTTTTCAGTACCCGAGTATTGAAAGTTCTTGAGTGTTACCATGATATTTAACTTATTATGTACATGTGTATGATATCAATCTAACTATCCTAACCTTATATCTATTCTCTAACACGAATTTGACCGTTGGGAATAATCTTCATTTATAGATCAAGCCATCTGACCGTTGATTTTGAGATAGGATCATCATATACCCAAGTATTCTCACTTGTCCATCATAACTGACCATTCAATCAACTATTCACCGCTAGGTAAAGATATCTACCATCCGCTCTTAGTTTGGACCGCCTGACTATAGTAAACTAGCTACTTGATCTCTGCATCCGTTCATACACATATCGAATTAATATTCTGATCCATTCATCTTGTTCACTACCTATGAATATGTTTAATTCACCATCAAAACTACAATCTGAGAAACCTACACATGTGAACAAGTCACTTGAATCTAACGGTATACATGTTCTACCTCTTGATCACTAAAAAAAACTTACTCGTGATCATCCTTTTACAAAACTGACCGTACACCTACTTACATACATGATCAGAGTACTAACCATCAAGATTTTCTATTTTTAATATGTCATCTGACCATCGATTATGTTGGTCGATATATGTAGATTCCCTTAATTAGTTTGGTAAATAATTTCTTACTCATAATGATTTAGATATATGTTCGTTTATAATAATTACTTAGAAACGTGCTTATAACCATGTAGAATCATTAGATTTTCCAAAACTCTTATATTAGCAATAATTACGAAAATGCCATTAACCTAATGTTCACAACCCCAAGTGTAGGGTCGCGATGTAGTAATAATCTCAGTAAAACTGAGGTCGAATCCACAGGGACTGAACTTGTGTGTCTTCTGAAAGGACCTAGAACTAGAACTAGAAGAAAATGTAAATCTAAATCCGAAAGTATAGAGAGTAATTGTGAGAGATACAATGAAAAACTTAAGAAATTCAAAGGTGGGAAACTAGGGTTTCCAAGGATCCACTTATAGGTTCTTAGGATGCTACCTTGCTTGATTCAAGGAAAAAGAGATTCGTCAAATCTCTGAACTTCTCATGGATCTAATCATCAATGGGTGAGAGTTATAAGGATTTGGAAGTGATTCCATCACCTAACCATGCCCAGGAGATAAGGCAAACAAAAGGATCTACCAATCATAAGAGAATTGTGAAGGTTATGAGGGATTCCATCATCCTACCATGCCCAAGGGATGATTGTGAATAATAGGATCTCTTAATTTCACAATCTCAATTTAAGAAAAGAAGATATCTCAAGCTATCGCAGATCTATTGTAATTTGTCACAACAAACCATTAAAAACTAAAAATATTCCTTCATTGTCAAACTAGAATCCAAGAGAGTTCAATAAAGCATGAATCAAAACAAATAAAACATCTTAATCACACTACAAGCTTCACCTCTTAGTCCTAGCTAAGAGGTTTAGCCAACCATAGACATGATTAAACTATGAACTCTTAAGAAAAGCACAAAAACTACTAAGGGAAGGAAAACTCTTGGCGATGGCTTCTCCATGCTTTTGCTCCACTCCTCAAACCCTAGAAGATGCTTAGGAACATTATAGGGACCCCTATTTCTAGTTTTGTAACTTAAACTTTCGCACCGAGTTGGAAAATTCTGAAAACCGCTTCAAATTTCTGCACTGTGTGCTGTCTGTGTAACCCAGGACCGGTTGAGGACATCCCTCTATTGGTTAAGGGTCACCTTCGAATGGTTAAGAGTTTCCTTTAACTGGTCGAGGATGACCTGATTTTTGAGAATTTTGTCATTGGAGTTCAAGTCAAGGAACCTTCGACTGGTGGAGCAGAATCCTTCGACTGGTTAAGGATGGACTTAGACTAGTCGAAGGATGCCAATTTTTAGGGTTCCTTTTCTTCACTTCAAGTCTTCAATGCTCTTCATTCTTCACTTAGTTTTCTTGGATCTTTGGCATATGAATTCTTCATTCTTGGTCCCATAAGATCCATCCTTGGCTTTGGTAATTCTTGAGCGTTAAATCCATGCTTTTACCATCCTTTTCAATCCAAGCACTAGAATTCACCTTGCAACACAAACATGATTAAAATAGAACATTAAACATTATCATGTTCATAAAACTAAGTAATAAATGGGTCCAATATGCAATATTTAACCCTCAACACAATCCCTAACCAGCATTTTGCTAGTCCCAAGCAAAGTATGCGAAAAATGAACTTTAATGTGTAATGTTCATACCTTTTTCAAAAAAAACAATCTTTTGTGTAATCAAATATGAATGAGTAGACTCAATGATGAGAAAGTGAGATTTTGAAAACCTAGATCTGAATACCTAAGCAATCAATCAAATAAGTCCATTATCCATTAAGTCAAAGTATAGTTTGTATATCAAGTTTTCTAATGTGAGGAGTGAAGATCAACTTACTTTCTATAAGGATACTATCTGTACATCATGTTATCTATGCTTACCATATCGAGATTAATTGAAAACTTAAGTGCCGATTCCGAACTTGTAACATCCCGAAAATCGAGGGTCGAGTACTAACTCAACTTTCGAGTTCCAAAACATCACTTATGCAACAAAATTAATGATGATTGAATGTTGACTGTATTAGAGTAGTGAACATGAGTGAGATTAAGCCAAAACAGCATATCATACTCGAGAGATAGTTAAATTTGCAAGCGGAAGACCTGTGATAGATAGATAAAATATATAAACTATGATGAGTCTCCGAGTGTGATAACATTACTAGGTTAAATAATTACAAGTACAATCCTAAAATATACCAAATGTGTAAGGTCCTCTAGTCAATATCCCGAAAGCCTCGTCGATCGTGACACGACTCACAGAAGCCGTCGAAGACAACCAATACAAGGTGCATCGTAGTCATTGCAAAGGTCCGGCTCCGCCTCGAAGTAGCGTCGCTTATCCGAAATCGACAATGTCCGGTGGGTGTTCGAAACACCGTCCCGTAACGTGGGAGTGAGTAGCTAACTCGGTGGAACAATAAAGCATAGGTTAACATGTTATCGACTCTCAAGCAAGAATGATAAAGCAAGACAATCAAACACTCCTAACTACTCTTATTAATGCAAGTATGAATGACATGATGTATGCCCTCACCACACCCTCCCTCGTGCGACACTATCTCACGTTCGCGGCATGCTTTCTTCCCTCAGTGCTCCACATCTTCCAGGCACATGCAATGCATGGTGAGCATGATTACCGAGTTGTTATTAGTCCATTTCAAACAGCAGGATTGGGAAACTAAGGTACCTCCCTTGTATCATTCCCAAATATGATCCATTATAGGGTCGTCAGTCCTAGTTAATATCAGACGATGGTGTGTTTTCTAGGTCACTGTAAAAGCTGCCAGGGCTGTTACGTACAAAGGTTATACCACTCCCCCATCACCTCTCAAACGATTCATCACTATACAGAAACAGGCCTAGTTCATACTCTATATACCACAGCAAAACTCTAAGGCTCACCGCGATTTCAGAGTATGCTTGAGGTCACTACAAAGGGCTGAGAGGGCTGTTGCTCGCATTCGTTGCACCACTCCCCCATCACCTTATCAATGTAGGCCGACAGCACAAATATAGTGTCCCATACCACCATAATCGGCTCACAAGTCTGGTTGCTCACTGGTCACTACGGGGAGGCACGTGGCCCCAGCGTAGGCCGACAGCTCGACCACGATGTCCCATACCACCATGCCCGGCTCATGAGTCTTAGCGGATCGAGGTACCATGGTTAAAAGGGTTTTCACTGGTAAGTTTGGTAACCTAGGTTCAAGCAGTGGCGACCAAACATGGTGAACATACATTAGACAAATCGGCTTACATGACGAGCCTGACTAGCTCGAGCTCACATTCAATTAGACGACATGAAGTGCATAAGCACTTCGCGTGGCCTAACCACTGTCGCCAACTGACATACGACTCGGGTTCGTCAAACACATCTTACGTGGCGACATGAAACTCAACCACGATCTCCAATCTAGTACCAATTGTCTAGACTATAAACATAGTCCCAAACTCAATCAATTCGCATCCATAACATGTGGAGTAAAGCATGATAAACAAAGTAATTCAAACATACTAGTAGACATGTTATAAAGCATGTTATAAAGCATGATATAAGGCATGTTGTAAAGCACTACGTCAATAGGAATACAAACACATATATTGCAAGTAAGCGGTTTAAGTAAACAACCTCATGGAGGTAATCATACATGTCACTAGGGTAGTTGAGAATCCAATCTCAACACTCTCCTAAAGCATCGACATTCAAACACTTGCTCACACAAGCATTTTCACAAACACTTAACATACACTATTTCAACATACATAGAGTATGTTAACAAACATGTATTAGGGCAAATCCTTTCGCCAAGCAAGTATTTTATGTACACATAATATATTTATACAACAATTAATCATAGCAAACACATCTCTAAAATATACATGTATACGGTACTTTTATAATACAGTATTTCTACATACATAGTGTATATTAGTAAAACATGTATTTAGGTGAATCCTTTCACCAAATAAGTATTTTATCCATATATCGTATATCCATACAACAAATAATCATGTCAAACACATTTTCAAAAAATATACTTATACGGTATTTTCTACGAATACCTAGAATATGTAAAATTCCATATTCTACAACTTTAATCGAAACAGAAAATGGAAAGCACTTTGTACATGTGCAATTGTATGCAGATCATGAATCTATCATTATCTGACATTGAAAGTGTTGAAAACCATAACCTATACACCTAAAGTCCGCACCTCGTGTCATAGAAGAGTAACTGAGTCGATAGGTTTGCTAAGCTTCCGTATTCGGCAGTTTGACAACCTATAGAATAAAATATGTTAGCTATTTCATAACCTACTACTATCTAAACCCCAAAACAGATTAGGGTTGGGGTTTTCTTACTTAGAAACGACGCCGGGATCGCCAGGAAATCGATTAGAACAGAGCGGTGGAGCCTGTGGAGCGGCAGGGAAGTACGGCAGGGAGATCCTCCCACAACTCTCACACTTTCTCTCTCTTTTCTCTCTCTCAAACTCAAATTCGTATGGCTACAATGAGAGAGGGTTTAAGGTCCTTATATAGCCTAAAATGTGCTCAAAATAGGCTTAAGGTCAAGGTATACTTGGGTTATAACCAAAGCGGGGCAGTTTTAGCTCAACGAGGGACTTCTGGCGGGCCTCCTTAAGCCAAAGGTCGGACTTAAGCTCACCGACACCGGATCTTCATTCTATTAAGTTTTTGTTTCAGTCGGATTTCCAGATCACGCGTGGCGGATCAGTTTCAGTTCAACAGTCAGTGGATCTCGATCGGAGATTCCGAGTACATGTAAATGTTTATAAAATTTTTCCTGATCCGAGGGTGTAATTTGGTCAGATTCTGACAGTCTGGTTACTTAAAACTGATCTGCAAATGAGAGATGCCAGATTACTATTGAAGATATTTATTTTGTAAAGAAACAAGTGTTTTCACACTCTCTCGCTCTGGACTCAAGCGAACAGTTGTGGAACACTGTTTGGATTTGATTTCCGAGATGGTTGTCAAGCCCAGCGAGGCGGTCCTAAGTCCTTAACTTCGTGTTAATCGGACTCCCGATGTGCGGTCCAGACCTGATACGGAGTTTCAAAGTGCTCCCGAGAGTAGTCGGGTAATGAGTTTGATCCGAGATTTTTGGGTAACCTAGCGTCAATGATTCTACAAGTTTTGGGTCATGCAGATCGTATTTAAAGCAATTCTAGCAGATTTCCTAGCTAATCTAATTTAGCACTTGGTTACTTTGTCTCATTTCTAAAGGATTTAGTCCTATAAGATTTCTGTCTGAGGTGGTACCTAGGCCTTTGTAGTTTGTGTATAAAGTGATCCAATTTATACTACTTAGGTAGTTTAAGATAGTGTCTAGGGTGCAAGTACTTAGGAAAATTGAAAGAACAAGGTGGTGAAGGGTGGGATTTGTGAAGGAAGTGTGTTCAACAGTAGTTTTAGACTTTGGGATTGAGTTCTGACAGGTTAATAAGGTGTTAGGAGCGACCCATTGCCTAAGGACGTCAAATCCCAGGTTGGCAAAAATCCGGGATGTTACAATCTACCCCCCTTAAAACAAAATTTTGTCCCCAAAATTGCCTAAGGGTAATAAGGAAAGATTTCTATTATTTCATTTGCCTAAGACTTATTGATTTCGAGTTCCTACGCATGGTAGGGTATATACTAGCCTGGTTCATTTTAGTCTACCCCCCTTAAAACTTATTTCTTTATCTATTTCTCATACCCTAATGGTTTGCTACAATTTATTTCTTTACTTATCTGTTGTCTTGACGACAATTCCCACTAATTTAGAGTAAGATAGTTGTCTTCATTGCTTGACCAGCACGGAGAGACGATTGTAGTGGGCTTGATCCCGATACATCGATCATCTACGAGCTAAGGTCAAGAAGTGAGTCTAGTGGATGTCGGTCTTGGTAGTCGCACAGATTGAGAATTGGGTCAAGCAATTGCCGAATGTCAAGCAGCTTGTATATTTTGCCATTCGTGGTACTCCGTGGTACGATCACTCTAAAGACGCAGGGAATGTCCATCATTGAAAGGTTCAAATGTCCTATTTCTTGGGTTGCCCATTGGTCTAAGAGAGTCCTTGTTATTATCTATGTCCAAGGAAATGGTGAATTAAATCTTACTAGATCATCCTAAAGCGGTTTCTCATAGTAGAACTTGCTAGGGCTTCTATAATATTCGTATTCAACGAGCACAGTTTCGATCCTGGGCTAGTGGGGTAGGGTCCACCACGCTTCCGCTGCGCCACCCAGATCAAAGAGGTGTAATAGGTGACCTAACTAGATTGGGCTCATAATATTTTACCCCCCTTAAAACTTTATTTTCACCCTTAAGGCTCAAGATTTATGTCCTGCTCCATATATCGGAACAACATGTAATTTTGGACCTATCCTTAAATCCAAGGGATATAGAAGTTTCCTCTAAGCGTGACTAGTTTCTACGTCAAACAACTTTCCTAGGAGTTATTAAAGAAGCCTATGAGTACCAAGGGGATTCAACGAAGGAACGGGGTCTCGCTCCAACCTACTTAAGCCGACTAACTAAGTCTATCATGCAATTAGCTTAGCATAATTAATTAGTCTTTTACTTTCCTTAGCCTAACCGGTAGTCTAGTCTTAATTTAGGAGTAGAGGTAATCCACAAGTCGTAATCCAAGTCTATGCTTATACACTAGATGATTTTATACCCTTTCTATTATAAAAAATTATTTTATCACTTAAGATCAAAATTGTCTAATTGAAATTTAGTTGCCCGAACTTGAATGTAGCTACGCTCGAGCACTTCACCTATGCTCAAACCAACTAAGGGGGTTCTAGAGTTCACGTTCTTAATTTGTTGGATTTCCTATACTATCAGGTTTGTCGAAGCATCGCTCTAGGCCCAAAATCCAAGGGTCTATTTGTCAAACAACCGTTTACTCTAAAAGCTTAAGCTATCAGAGTGTGGTGGGTTAATGTATATCAAGGGACTTTATCACTTCAACACTATTTGGCCAGTGGTCTTAAGTTGTATTAAATGGGCTTACATTGCTAATCTCACTTGGGGATTGAGAATGGCATGGTTGGTAGGAGGGTGAGAGGGGATTAAAATTAACGGTATATGCTTTGGAAAATGAGCCTGGTGTGGGAAAGTGTGAGATGGGAATTCCAAATCCTAGGATAATGAATTTTTAAGTGTTATTTGAAAGAAAATCTTGAAATTTACTTTTAATTGTGTACATTCTAAACATAGTGTTGGAAAACATGGGATACACCCAATTTAGGAACCATACCCTACTCGTACATTTATTATTGCTTATACAATTCTATCCACCTAACTCACCTAATGCAGTTTGGCTGAACGGACCTTAAACATTCTAACTTTCGGAGGTTGTGAAGAAGGCGGTGGGAATGGAGGAAAAGGCCGTATTCTGCTCGAATAAGGCCATGGGAAGTGAAGGAAAAAGGGAAAAGAGGGCTGAAGTTTTTGGTTCTCCATGAACTTGGGTCCTCAACAGACGTTGCAGGGGCCCAAAAGATAGGGGTTTAAGAAAGAGAATGGAGAGAACAGGTGGGTGAGGAAGCTCACACGAGTTTTGAGCTCCAAGTGGGCGTGTGGGGGTCCAAATGAGAGAAACGAAGAGGGAAAGGAGAAGAGGGCTGCAATGCACAATGGAAGTGGGTAGGTTGTGGTCGAAATCAGTAGAGAGGACAATTGGAAGGGTTATTTTGAAGAAAAACAGCAAGGTTGGAGAGAAAAAATGGCTTGGAGGGGAGGTTTGTGAAGGAAGTGGGGTTTCGAGAGGGTTTCGATGGATGGGACAAACATCAGGGGGGTCCCACAACCCCCAAACTTGGTCGGCATGAGCCGCGGGCTTGGCCCATCAAAAAAAGTGGAGAGGCCTCGCCGACCTGGCGAGGGCCTCGCCGATAAAAATGGTGGTTTTCAAAGGGGGGGCCCCATGGACGTGTTCCTCCAGTCCCCTAGGCCCCAAAAAACACTGGGTCCCACTCTGGATCCCTCTGGAAGTGCTCCGATTGGCCCCCGACTCCATTTCGCTCAATTTCGGGTAGTTTTGGGACAATCAGACGTATCTTGCAATCCGGAATGAGTTATCTGATGTAAAATATATGAATTTGGGGTAGAACGAGATAATGAAGCCAACCAACCTAGCTATGTCAGGATGTGTAACCCAAAATTGCAAGAAAAACCTCCGATTGACGGTCGTTTCCCTGTTTCAATTTCGTTTTACTAAAAATAGTAGTTTTAGTTTGATTACTCTTCATCTGTTGGCCTTTAGGAGTTACGCTCATTGTGAAAAGAGCTTAGAATAATTAGGAGAACGTTTTGGTGAAGCCAAATAGGACACTTATTATTTTTGGCCGGAAACTTTGTGCACTAGTAGACATCACGACCCTATAGTAAGTCGCGAATTCTAGGAGTTTTAATTGTAGTTTGCTTCTGATTTCTTTCCCATTATTTAGTATTCCTATTTAAAGGGTTGTGAACTCATTTTTAATTATTCATTAATCAATTTCGAATTTACTAGAATTTATTTTTACTTTCTGCTTTCTTTTCTCGCAGACTCGAGAAGTCTCTGTAAGGAGTCCAGAGAAGCTCCGAGGATTCGGAATAGTTACATCATCACTCTTATTACCGATTTTCAACGGTTGGGGTGAGGTGGATTGTAATCTAGAATTATCTATAGACGGCCTAGGAATATTTTAAGGTCGACCCGTGCGACCATGGTTGAATACAGACTCGATTTCGGCGTTCGTTTTCAGCAAACTGGCCGTTGGACGGAATAGGGATGCCTAAGACTGTTTCTACATTCCGTCGCTCCCTCCTAAGTCAGAGTGCATTAGAGTGCTTCATTTGACCATAACCCAGGTCCGGTTTAATCCAAATCATGCTCTGATACCATCTGTAACATCCCGAAAATCAAGGGTTGAGTAGTAACTCAACTCTCGAGTTCCAGAACATCACTTATGCAACAAAATGAATGATGATTGAATGTTGACTGTATTAGAGTAGTGAACATGAGTGAGATTAAGCCAAAACAGCATATCATACTCCAGAGACAGTTAAATTTGTAAGCGGAAGACTGTGATAGATAGATAAAATTAATAAACTATTTTGAGTCTCCAGAGTGTGATAACATTACCAGGTTAAATAATTACAAGTACAATCCTAAAATATACCAAATGTGTAAGGTCCTCTAGTCAATATCCCAGAAAGCCCCGTCGATCGTGACACGGCTCACAGAAGCCGTCGAAGACAACCAATACAAGCAGGCATCGTAGTCATTGCAAAGGTCCGGCTTCGCCTCAGAAGTAACGTCGCCATCCGAAATCGTGGACAATGTCCGTGGGTGTTCGAAACACCGTCCCGTAACGTGGGAGTGAGTAGCTAACTCAAAGTGGAACAATAAAGCATAGGTTAACATGTTATCGACTCAGTCAAGCAGTAATGATAAAGCAGTACAATCAAACACTCCTAACTACTCTTATTAATGTAAGTATGAATGATATGATATATGCCCTCACCACACCCTCCCTCATGCGACACCATCTCACGTTCACGGCATGCTTTCTTCCCTCAGTGCTCCACATCTTCCAGGCACATGCAATGCATGGTGAGCATGATTACCGAGTTATTATTAGTCCATTTCAAACAGCAGGATTGGGAAACTAAGGTACCTCCCTTGTATCATTCCCAAACATGATCCATTCTAGGGTCGTCAGTCCTAGTTAATATCAGACGATGGTGTGTTTTCTAGGTCACTGCCAAGGCTTCCAGGGCTGTTACACACAAAGGTTACACCACTCTCCATCACCTCTAAAACGATTCATCACTATACAGAAACAGGCCTAGTTCATACTCTATATACCGTGGTAAAACTCTAAGGCTCACCGCGATTTCAGAGTATACTCGAGGTCACTACAAAGGGCTGTCAGGGCTGTTGCTCGCATTCATTGCACCACTCCCCCATCACCTTATCAATGTAGGCCGACAGCACGAATATAGTGTCCCATACTAATATAATCGGCTCACGAGTCTGGTTGCTCACTGGTCACTACGGGGAGGCACGTGGCCCCTGGCCAGAGGCCGACAAACCGACCACGGTGTCCCATACCACCATGCCCGGCTCATGAGTCTTAGCGGATCGAGGTACCATGGTTAAAAGGGTTTTCACTGGTAAGTTTGGTACCCTAGGTTCAAGCAGTAGCGACCAAACATGGTGAACATATATTAGACAAATCGGCTTACATGACGAGCCTGACTAACTTGAGCGCACAATCAATTAGACGACATGAAGTGCATAAGCACTTCGCTTGGCTTAACCACTGTCGCCAACTGACATACGACTCAGGTTCGTCAAACACATCTTACGTGGCGACATGAAACTCAACCACGATCTCCAATCTGGTACCGATTGTCTGGACTATAGACATAGTCCCAAACTCAATCAATTCGCATCCATAACATGTGGAGTAAAGCATAATAAACAAAGTAATTCAAACATACTAGTAGACATGTTATAAAGCATGTTATAAAGCATGATATAAGGCATGTTGTAAAGCACTACGTCAATAGGAATACAAACACATATATTGCAAGTAAGCGGTTTAAGTAAACAACCTCATGGAGGTAATCATACATGTCACTAGGGTAGTTGAGAATCCCATCTCAACACTCTCCTAAAGCATCAACATTCAAACACTTGCTCACACAAGCATTTTCACAAACACTTAACATACACTATTTCAACATACATAGAGTATGTTAACAAACATGTATTAGGGCGAATCGTTTTGCCAAGCAAGTATTTTATGTACACATAATATATTTATATAACAATTAATCATGGCAAACACATCTCTAAAATATACATGTATACGTTACTTTTACAATACAGTATTTCTACATACATAGTGTATATTAGTAAAACATGTATTTAGGCGAATCCTTTCGCCAAATAAGTATTTTATCCATATATCGTATATCCATACAACAAATAATCATGTCAAACATATTTTCAAAAAATATACTTATACGGTATTTTCTACGAATACCTAGAATATGTAAAATTCCATATTCTACAACTTTAATCGAAACAGAAAACGGAAAGCACTTTGTACATGTGCAATTGCATGCAGATCATGAATCTATCATTATCTGACATTGAAAGCATTGAAAACCATAACCTATACACCTAAAGTCCACACCTCGTGTCGTAGAATTATAACCGAGTCGATAGGTTTGATAAGCTTCCGTATTCGGCAGTTTGACAACCTATAGAATGAAATATGTTAGCTATTTCATAACCTACTACTATCTAAACCCCAAAACAGATTAGGGTTAGGGTTTTCTTACCTAGAAACGACGCCGGGATCGCCAGGAAATTGATTAAAACGGAGCGATGGAGCCCGTGGAGCGGCAGGGAAGTACGGCAGGGAGATCCTCCCACAACTCTCACACTTTCTCTCTCTTTTCTCTCTCACAAACTCAAATTCGTATGGCTGCAATGAGAGAGGGTTTAAGGTCCTTATATAGCCTAAAATGTGCCCAAAATAGGCTTAAGGTCAAGGTATACTTAAGTTATAACCAAAGCGGGGCGCTTTAGCTCAACGGGGACTTGGCAAGGGCCTCCTTGAGCCAAAGGTCGGACTTAAGCTCACCGACCCCGGATCTTTGTTCTATTAAGTTTTCGTTTCAGTCGGATTTCCAGATCACGCGTGGCGGATCAGTTTCAGTTCAACGGTCAGTGGATCTCAATCGGAGATTCCGAGTACATGTAAATGTTTATAAAAATTTTCCTGATCCGAGGGTGTAATTTGGTCAGATTCTGACAATCTGGTTGCTTAAAACTGATCCGCAAATGAGAGATACCAGATTACTATTCAAGATATTTATTTTGTAAAGAAACAAGTGTTTTCAGACTCTCTCGCTCTGGACTCAAGCGAACAGCTGTGGAATACTGTTTGGATTTGATTTCTGAGATGGTTGTCAAGCCCAGCGAGGCGGTCCTAAATCCTTAATTTCGTGTTTATCGGACTCCCGATGTACGGTCCAGACCTGATACGGAGTTTCAAAGTGCTCCCGAGAGCAGTCGGGTAATGAGTTTGATCCGAGATTTTTAGATAACCTAGCGTCAATGATTCTACAAGTTTTGAGTTTTGCAGATCGTATTTAAAGCGATTCTAGCGGATTTCGTAGCTAATCTAAGTTAGCACTTGGTTACTTTGTCTCATTTCTAGAGGATTTAGTCCTATAAGATTTCTGTCTGAGGTGGTACCTAGGCCTTTGTAGTTTGTGTATAAAGTGATCCAATTTATACTAAGGTAGTTTAAGATAGTGTCTAGGGTATAAGTACTTAAGAAAATTGAAAGAACAAGGTGGTGAAGGGTGAGATTTGTGAAGGAAGTGGGTTCAACAGTAGTTTTAGACTTTGGGATTGAGTTCTGACAGGTTAATAAGGTGTTAGGAGCGACCCATTGCCTAAGGACGTCTAATCCCAGGTTGGCAAAAATCCGGGATGTTACAGAACTTATCCCCCTTTTCTTCTTTTTTCAATTTTTAATTTTATATCGACGGTCAATTTTTATTCATTCTTTTACAGACTTGCATTATTTTTGCATGCTTTTCCAGTCTTTTTCGGTCTTGTCACCATACATGACCTTTTTGTCGATCTGACTATTTTTTAACTAGTTCTTTTCATCTTTTAAGGTGGATAAAATTCTCCAGACTTGATTCTCACCATCTATCAATGATTCACATACTAACAACCAGGAATACTAGCATTTTTCATAGAAAACAATTTGAACGTGTCTTGTGATTTAGATTAACATGATATTCAAACTTCCTCTTAATCAATTGAGCGTAAGAACTGTAATTGATATATTCCTTAAATGACCAAATTTCAACAATTCAAAAGTCAATCTCTATCTTATCATCATACTCAAAACATTCTTAAATACACAACTTATCACTTTCCAAATAGATAAACATTAAAAAAATTTCAAAAATTTTGCAAATTTTGCTCAAAACTGAGAAAACACTGATTAGTTTATCTAATCTCCCATCCCCAACCTAAAATCTACATTGTCCTTAATGTAAAAAAAAATAAACATGATTTATAAAAGAGACAACGTAATTAAAGGAGAAGTGATGGAAAGATAGTACCAGATGAAGGAACTTTGAAGCTTTTTCCAAAGGATCTCAGCGTGAAGGTAGGTTAACACAAGAATTTAGCTACCGAAAGGCAAACTATCCTAAGCAAATGGAAAGTAAACTATCCTAATACTAAATTCTATGAAAGTAATAAACCTAACTATACCTTTGTCAGACTAGGAGGTTAATCTTGGTAAACAGGATCAATCAAAGGTATGGACATGTCCTCTGAATCAAATTTCTTAACAAATGGCTTTAATCGATGTCCATTTACTTTGAATTCTTTGCTATTGTTTGGATCTTTTATCTCGACGGCCCGATGAGGATAGACATTTGTAACAGTGAAAGGACTGGTCTAACGAGATTGGAGTTTGCCGGAAAGAGATGTTACCAAGAATTATACAAGAAGACTTTCTGACCTAGTGTGAATAATTTTCGAAGAATGTGTTGGTCATAAAATACCTTCATCCTGTCCTTGTAAATTCTCGCGTTCTCATACGCATCATTTCAGATTTCTTCGAGTTCATTCAACTGAAGTTTGCGTAGCGAGCCAGCGTTGTCCAGATTAAAATTCAAATTTTTGATCACCCATTAGGCTCTATGTTCTAACTCTACAGGAAAGTGGCAAGCCTTCTCATAGACAAGTCTAAAGGGAGATATTCCAATAGGGGTCTTAAATGCGGTATGATTGTTCACAACCCTAAGTTTAAGGCAGCAATGTAGTAATAATCTTGGTGAGACCGAGGTCGAATCCACAGGGATTAAACTTGTGTGTCTTCTAAAAGTAACTAGAAGTAGAACTAGAAAAAGATGAAAACCTAAATCTGGAATATTTGAGAGAGAAATTGTGAGAGATTTAATGGAAAAAACTTAATAAATTCGAAGGTGGGAAACTACGGTTTCTAAGGATCCACTTGTAGCAATTGAGAAGTTACATTGTATGATTCAAGGACATAACTCGAATCGGAGTCCTATCTTATCCAATTGGAAAGAAGAGATTTGTCAGATCTCTGAACTTCTCATGGATCTAATCATCAATGGATGAGAATGGTGAGGTTTTGTAAGTGATTCCGTCACCAAACCATGCCCAGGAGATAAGGCAACACAGCAGCAATTTACCAAAGCCACAACCAATCATAAGAGAATTGTGAAAATTAGGGAGGATTCCATCACCCTACCATGCCCATGGGAAGATGATGAACAACAGGATTTCCTAATTTCACAATCTCAATTTATAAAAAGAAGATATCTCAAGCTATCGCAGATCTATTACAATTTGAGTCACAACAAACCATTAAAAACTAAACATATTCCTTTATAATTAAACTGGAATCCAAGAGAGTTCAATAAAACATGAATCAAAACAAAGAAAACATCCCAATCATGCTACAAGCTTCACCTCTTTGCCCTAGCTAAGAGGCTTAGCCAACCATAGACATGATTGAACTAAAGACTCTTAAATAACACAAAAAGATCAACTAGAGAGGAAGAAGAAGAACTCCCGGATGGCGGCTCCACCCTTTTGCTCCACTCCTCAAACCCTATATGATGCCTAGGGATGCCTTAGGGACCCCTATTCATAGTTTTAGGCCTTAGACTTTCTTACTGAGTTGGAATTTTTTGAAAACTGCCTCAAATTTATGCAGTCCACGTAACTTTTGAGTAACCCTCGATTGGTCATGGGCCATCCTCGACCGGTCGTGGGCCATCCTCGACTGCTCATGGGACACCCTCGACTGGTCGAGCTGGACAAAATTTTAGTTGTTTTACTCACTGGAGTTCGAGTCGAGGCACCTCGATCGGTCAAGCTTCGACTGGTTGAACGGTGTCCAGGATTGGTAGTGCGTAGCCTAGACTGGTTGAGCAGAGGCCAGGACTAGTCAAGGATTACGCAATTTTACTTCAAAACTCTGATTTTCTTCATTCTTAACTTGATTTTCTTGGATCTTTAGTGTGTGCATTCTTCATTCTTGATTTCATCGGATCCAATCTTGGCTTTGGTGATTCTTGAGCGTTAAATCCATGCTTTTAACATCCTTTTTAATCTAAGCTTTTAAATTCACCTTGCAATACAAACATGATTAAAATAGAACATTAAGCATTATCATATGCATAAAACCAAGTAATAAATAGGGTCCAATATGCAATATTTGACCCTCAACAACAGTAAGCCCATAAGGCATCGGTCAATCGGATTGACCAATCCTTATGGTCAAGGTTAACCGCCTTTTTCAAGATGTGTTTAATTTTTCTATTGAAAATCTTAGCTTGCCCACTTGTTTGTAGGTGGTATGGAGTGCTCACTTTATGGGAGATGCTACATTTCTTCATTAAGTTTGCAAATGACCTATTATAAAATGTGAGCCCCCATCACTAATGATGGCTCGAGGCTTTCCGAACCATGAAAGGATGTTCTCTTTTAAGAATTTAATGACCATTTGATGGTCATTGTTCTGGCACGGAATCGCTTCAACCCATTTCGTGACAGTTTACGGCGAGCAAAATATATAATTTTCTAAAAGATTGAGGGAATGGTCCCATGAAATCAATGCCCCAACAATCAAATGCTTTAATAATCAGAATAGGGTTTAGAGGCATCATATTTCGATGGGACAATGCTCTTAACTTCTGACAACGCTCACAAGCTTTGCAAAACTCATGAGTGAACATAGTGGGCCAATAAAAGTCACACTGTAGAATCTTAGTCGTGATCTCTTTAGCAGAAAAGTGACCACCACAGGCCTGAGAGTGACAGAAGGAGATGACACTTTGGTGTTCATTGTCTGGCACACATCTCCTTACGATTTGGTCTGGACAATATTTAAACAAATATGGATCATCCAAGAAGAACTTATGAACCTCGGTGAAGAATTTTTTCTTATCTTGCATAGTCCAATGTATCGGCGTGAAACCTGTGGCAAGATAATTAGCAATATCAGCAAACCAAGGTGAACAGGAGACTTTGAACAATTGTTCGTCAGAGAACATGTCATTTATATATATATATATATTGTCTCAAGGGAATCAGAGAGCTCAAGGCAGAAAAGATGGTCAGCCACTACATTATCTACTCCCTTTTCATCTTTTATTTTCAAATCAAATTATTGGAATAGGAGGATCCATCTAATCAAGCGGGGCTTAGCATCATTCTTAGAAAGAAGATACTTGAGCACCGCATGATCTATGTAAATGATGATCTTGGATCCGATCAAGTAGGACCTAAATTTGTCCAAAGTGAACACTATGGCTAATAGTTTCTTTTCCGTAGTAGAGTAATTCACTTGGACAGGATTTAGAGTTCTACTTGCGTAATGAATAACGTAGTGCTTCTTTTCTTTTCTCTGGCCTAAAACTACCCCAAGAGCATAATCAGACGCGTCACACATAAGTTCAAAAGGAAGGCTCCAGTTGGGTGGCTGCATGATAGGTGCAGTGGTTAACATGCCCTTGAGCTTAGTAAAAGCTTCCTAACATTGCTCAGTCCACTCGTATAATGCATCTTTTTGAAGTAGATTACATAGAGGACGAAAGAGGCGTTTAAAGTCCTTTACGAATCTTCTGTAAAACCCGGCGTGTCTTAGAAAGGATCGCATGTCTTGTATATTCTTGGGTGGAGGTAGGTTAGAGATAAGATTAATTTTAGCCTTATCTACCTCAATTCCCTTAGACGAGATGATGTGTCCAAGGACAATTCCCTTACGAACCATGAAGTGGCACTTCTCTCAATTCAGTACCAAGTTCTTTTCCTCACATCGCTTTAGTACATTTTTCAAAATTTCTAAGCATTCACTGAAGGATGGACTAAAGACCGAGAAGTTGACCATGAAGACCTCTAAATATTGTCCCACCATGTCAGAAAAAATACTCATCATACATCGTTGAAAGGTGGTGAGGGCATTACACAGTCCGAATGGCATCCTTCGATAAGAAAAGGTGTCAAAAGGGACATGTGAATGCGGTCTTTTCCTGATCTTCAAGGGTTATCTCTATCTGGTTGTAGCCTGAATACCCATCAAGGAAGTAATAATAGGAATGACCAGCTAGCCTTTCCAAAATTTGATCGATGAAGGGCAAAGGAAAGTGGTCCTTCCTCGTGATGATATTCAACTTCTTGTAGGCAATGCACATTCTCCAACTAGTAGTGACTCTCATTGGCACGAGTTCATTATTGGCATTGGTTACAGTGGTAATTCCGGACATCTTAAGAACTACCTGAATTAGACTTACCCATTGACTATCGGATATCGGGTATATGTTACCCACATCCAATAGCTTAAGAACCTCGGCCTTAACCACTTTCTTCATGTTTGGATTTAGTCTACGTTGTGGTTGCCAGGAGGTCTTTGCATTATCTTCTAGATAAATGCGGTTAGTACAAATCGAATGGTCAATTCCCTTGAGGTCCGCAATCGACCATCCAAGGGCTCCTTTGTGCTCAATGAGAGTAAAGATGAGCATACTCTCCTATTCTTGCTCAAGGTGGGAAGAAATCACCACCGAGTATGTCTCATCTTGACCTAAATAAACGTATTTCAAATCAAAGGGCAAAGTTTTAGGTCGAGCTTCGGGGCCTTGAGGTTAGACAGTAGAGGCACTACATCAGTTTGGGGCAATTCTTCGAATTATGGCCTCCACTGGTTAACTTCAAGTACCGGCATGGTATCCAGCATGGTCCCCATCTCCCTAATTATGTCATCATCAAAATCATAGGAGTGGGCCAAGCATGTCTCTAGAGGGTCAGAGGATAAGGTCAGAAGTGCTCTATCTTCCATAAAAGAATCAATCAGGTTAATATCGTGGAAATCGTCTTCATCCTCTAATTGTTTGCCTTTGTTTAAAAAAATATTCAACTCCAATGTCATATTCCCCAAAGACATACTTATGACTCCATTCCTGCAATTAATGATTGTGTTTGAAGTGGCAAGGAATGGGCGACCAAGAATGACGGGAATTTGAGTGCTCATGTCCATGATGGGTTGAGTATCCAGGACAATAAAATCTATCGGGTAAGAGAATCTGTCAACCTGGACTAACACATCCTCAATTATCCCTCTCGGTACACGAACTAAGCGGTCAGCAAGTTGTAATGTAGTTCGGGTGGGTTTCAATTCACCCAAACTGTAACGACCCTCAATTTTCATCGTGAATTTAAACTTGAAAACAGGAATGACCACCTCCACTTAGTACTAACTAAATCTCCAAGTACAACCCTCTGTAGGAATAAAACCGGGATGATCTGCAGTTCAGAGTGATTCGTAAACCCCGTACAAGGAACCTGTGGCTCAGATTAACCACGAGTAATAAAAAACCATGATAACCGATCACTTATCAATTACAAACCTTTGAAAGGCAAAGACCCAACCATTTGTACGTACCAACCTTTGAGCCGTAGACACTAGGAGAACTTCCAAGACTGATGGTCAGCATGGATCGAACTAGATCATGACGTGGACCCCACGTCTAAGCCGAGCGTGTACACAAATAGTGTACGCATGCTATGGACGGGATCAACTCATTAGGTCAAAGAAGCTTTGACTCGATGAAAAATTACAAATGGGAAGGAAATTCAAAAATCTCTCCCGCCCAATGATATTTAAACCGAGCCGCCCATTTGTCAATGCTGACGGTCACCATCCGAATACGAATATGTGATCCAGATCGTCCATCTGACTGACAAGGTCCCACTTACCCTAACCACGTTGCCACCTAGGATTGAAAACTCCTTGCGACATCACAGTCAACGTCCAATCTTGTGTTGCCAAGGAAAAGCCCTGAAGGAGATAGAGCCACGTACATCGTCCCTATGGCAGATCCAACCGTTGGAAGCAGTCAGACGGAATCCATGCACACAACCAGGGCCCCGTCAGCCCTATTGTTTCCAAAAACAAGCCCCTAACGGACGGATTGTGGAAAGAATCTTTCCTCATTGGGGAAAGATGCATCTCGACCATTCGTTGACGCTTAGAAACTCCTCTCAAGCTAATCCAGAGCGTTAAAATTAGGTTTCAACGAAAATATCTAGCAGACGAGATATGGATGAGAAATTGATGCGGTGGTGAGGTTTTTCACCTGTTTAATGGTGGTTTTAATCAACGGCCTTCCTTGCGCAGTGAAATGGACCCCACATTACTTCTAAGCCATATCAGGACTGCCCAAATGGCCCTGATCTATGGATAAGCTGCTCAGTAAAAAAATGTCATTTTCGTTCATCATCTTCCTTAGACCGACAGTGAAACCCATCCTCTTAAAACTATGGTTCTTTCGATAATCCAAATCGTTCATCGGGTGGCCCACCCCATCTAATGCTCATCAGGGAAAATTTTAAGGACCTTTGCATATCATCTGATGTGAGGGAGTACCCTGATGGTAGGTTTCTCTCAACATCATCATGTTAAGAAGACACTAACCCCTGCTATTAGCAGTGGACGTTTCCAGAAACGGGAAGGCTATAAATAACCGTATGTTAGGGCAAATCACAAGGTGAGACAGAGAAAAGGAATAGTAAAAGTAAGATAGAGAGATGTCAGCTGCTGGAACGAGCTCCCAGCCGGCCGTCTGAGACTCCTCAGTCTCGCTGCAAGCCCTGTTGCAAGCATCTTTAGTCCCTATCCTTAGTTCAGGTGATGAAATCAAAAACCCACCCCTGTCTCAACTTATTACCAGCTAACTAGTAAACTGACCCAAATCCTCAGCTATATCAGGTCGTTTCAAGTCAAAACGACATTTGGCATTAAGTCAGGGAGACGTAGGTTCGAGTTCCGTCAGATCCGGAGTGAAGTGCGCTGTGTCTTGGCCTCTACAACTACCAGAAACTGCCCTTGGTCAGGTAACCATGCCCATCTCTCCTCTATTATTAACGGTTCCACCCACTCGGGCAACTGAATTCTCAGTCACTTCCCCGTGACTTAGAACCCCACATCTCGGTGAAAACCCGATTTAAATTAGCAGTTGTGACTGGTTTGGCTCGAGCTCCAATCGGTGGTTGGAACCAATCTCGGGTGGCTCTACTATCTCAGCTATTCCACACCTATCTGGCTGTAGATCCTGACCGTTTGATTTTTCAATCTCACCCAATCCTCTGATGAGTTAACTCGCCTAGTTTTCCCAACTATTTCGTCTTAGTTATGACTCGTTGATGCCAGAAACCATCTGGAGACAATGTCGGTTCATCAGACCCAAGGCAGTTGATAATCTTACACCAAAGCCAACTGCCTTGGGCCCTCACTCAACTAGTTTAGGATTGGGGAGTCCGACCGAGTCAACTCAGCCGTGACTCATTGGATCTTTGTAACCTCCCATCCAGGGCTGTTTACAAGTGTAAACCTGATAGAATACTCACTTTCAATTGATTTCAAATCAAAGAAGTAATGACAATTTCAAGTAACCCATAGCCATTACAAGTATAGTATTTGATTCTCAATTACCCTGGTTAGGAAGTCATAAACCCCCATTACAAGAAGAATCGAATCAGTGGGAACACTCATCTAAGGTGAGGAATGTCCCACTTGGCTTCTTTCCTTCATGATAATCCAAATAGGTTTAAACATAATGATTGTGATAATTACAATTCCACTACCTTCTTGTTTAAATTGATGATAATAATTACTCGTGAATGTTGCATATTATGTTATTCTAATTCCATTTTATCATATTTGGTAATATATTGTTCATACCTACACTTGAAATCATTAGTAATGTACACTTCCCTATTAGTGTAAACGAAGCATAGGATCTGTTTCCATATATCTTTAAAGTTGTGTTATTGCTCCTTACATGCAATGTACTCCATTTAGTGTAGACATAATACATATGCAATAGTGGATGGTGATTGAACTACTACATTTCTATCATGTATAGATGAACATGTAGAAGTACTTTATTTTATCACTTAAAATCCTAATTGGATAGATAGGAATTTAATTTTATATATCCTATGCCTTTCCATCATTTGTTAGGTTGCATGCATATGTAAAGTAATGATATGAGCATAATGAGGTTGCAACTCATTCTATGATGCATTTCACTCTATGAAGATCATGAGTGAGATGTTAGAAATATAAGTTTGAACATACTACTCTTGATCGTACTTGATATGCTATATTGTTAGTCTTCCTTTAGATCAAGTTAATGTAGAGGAATGTGGACGATTGTTACACTCTTAAAAGGCCATGAGCTTGGACCACCTTATGAAAGTAGATCTTGTTAATTCTATAGTGTGTACATGAATATCATGGCGCATGACATCCATGCATGACATATGAGTTTTTCCGAGTGTTCAGCGTAAGCTACAATCTGATTAAATTTCTAAAGGTTCTAGTACTTCGATTAAATTCACAGAACATATGCATTTGTGTCACTTTGGGCACCCTTTCTTTTTATGAGGCTTTTTCGGGATTAGACACTCCTTGGGCGTACCCTGTGTATTTTTTCAGGAGATATCCTTGGGCCCACTCACCTACATGGTCTTTTCCGGGTGGCTAGTTCTCCGTAGACGTACTGTGTGTATTTTTCCGGATGACTAGTCCTCCTTGGGCGACCCCTTTGTTTTAATAGATGGATGTGCATCCCCAGGTCTGTGACTTGAACATACATTCATACATTCATACATTTACGTATAAGTTCATATTCTTCTCATTATGATTTAATATATTGGTTTAAGCTATTTTAGAATAAATTGATATGCATGAATCCTTGCGGGAAATTCCCACTAAGTTTTCACTCACCCAATTGTGCGGTTGCACCAAATAGATGCAGGTATGACAGAGGAAGAGGGCTCCTATGAGGATACTCCTAGCGCAATTGAAGGAAAGTATGGAGAGGAGGAACTATATGTTAATATGGTTGAGTTGTTGGGGCTCAACTAACAATATAGGCTATAAATTTACTTTCATGTTTTCAGACATTATCTTCATGTTGCTCATTCTGAATTTTGTAATTAAAAATCCCCTATTGTGGGATCTTGCTTACTTCTTTACATTTCGATCACATATGTTCAACTCTTTTAAACAGTTTACAAAATAGTTACATTTCGATGTTATGAAATATATTAGACATAAGATGAATGGTTGTTACATAGGATTGACGTAACCCTTGGGATTCTCGTACTCAAGCGGTCATCCTCAAGTTATGAGAATTAGGGTGTTACACAAACCTAGTTATTCGTAAACCGAATAAGGAATCAAATTTAATATTTACACTTTCTTCTAAGTCAAGAACTGTGTGCTCAATCCGGTAGTTCCCAATTACACAACCGACAGTTGGGATACCAGGATCTTTGTATTTATGTGGCACATCTTGCTTTAGGATGGCACTCACATTTTCAGTTAAGAAGATTTTCTTTTGAATATTTTGCCATCTTTTGGTCATACATAAGTTTTTCAGAAATTTGGCATATGAAGGTATTTGTTTAACCGCATCCAGTAAAGGAATATTGACCTTCACTTGTTTCAACACCTCTAGAATGTCCTGAGAGTTAAAGAGAGGTTTTGGTGTAACCAACCGTTGGGGGAATGGGACAATCAACTTGCCTTAAAGTTTTGGTTCTAATTTTTGTGGGGCAGTACTAGGTTTATCATTGTTATCCTCTTCCAAGTCCTTAAGCTTTTCAGCCCTTAGTGGAATAGATTTGTCAATTATCATCCCACTCCTAAGAGTGGTGATAGACTTAGCTTACTCCATTTTATTTGAAGAGCTTGGATCAGTTATTTCATATTGCGATTTAGGATTGGGGAAAGGTTGGGTTGGAAGAATCCCTTTTTCCCCAATTGAATTTTTTGTCTCATGCCCTTGTATGGCCTTGGAAAGGACTTGAACGGTTTGTAATATACCTTGAGTGATAAGCTCTTAGTTTTGAATATGTTTCCAAACCAGATCCTCTTGAGGTCCCCCTTGATTTGGAATTTGATTGAAGAAACCTTGAGGAGTAGCAGTAGTCCACTCCTCTTACTAAAGTTTAGATGATTTCTCCAACTAGGATTATATGTATTGGAGGTAGTTCCATTGAAAGGTCTTTGTTAATTGTTCACGGCATAAATTGCTCATTCAGCACCTCCTGAAAGGCAGGTATTGTTGGACAATTTTCAGTTGTGTTAACATTCAAGAACAAATACCGCAAACATTTCCTTAACCTTATCCTTCTTTAGTTCCATAGCCTCAAATTTCCTTATGAGATTGGCCACTTTAGCATTGATATCATCATCCTCTTTCAGAAGGTATAATCTGCCCCTTTCCTTTGATTGAGTGGGCCTAGAAGTGGTACTTGATTTTGGGTACATGTCCCATGATTGTGTGTTTTCAGTAAGTCTGTCCAAGTAGTCCCACACATCATCGACATTTTTATTCTTGAATTCCCCATTGCACATTGTCTCGACTAATTGGTGCATGGAAGATGTCAAACCATCATAGAAAAAGTGTGTAATGTGTCACGTTTCAAAACCGTGCTGTGGGAATGAACTCACAAGATCCTTAAACTACTCCCAACATTAGAATAATGTTTCATCCTCCTTTTGGGCGAAGTTCATGATTGACTTTCTAAGGGTGTTTGTTTTATGATGTGGAAAAAATTTCTTTATGAACTCCCTTATCATGTCATTCCATGTACCAATAGATCAGGGATGTAGTGAATACAACCATGTCTTAGCCTTCTCTTTCAAAGAAAAGGGTAAGAGTTTCAGTCTGACCTTGTCCTCAGACATGTTAGGAAAATATAAAGTAGTTATAACTCGTCAAACTCTTTCAAGTGTAGATATGGACTTTCAGATTCAAGTCTATGAAATTTTGGAAGGAGTTAGACCACCCCTGGCTTAATATCCATATGTCTCATATTTTCTGGAAAAACCATGCATGAGGGCATGCTCATCCCCGCCGATTGTAAATAATCTCACAAAGTACGAGGCGTGGGTGCTTGATGCACCTCATTCTCATCCTGGACTTCCTCAACCCTAGGTTGAGGTTGTCTTCCGGTTGATTGGTAGCCATCACTTCAATTAACTCTGAGGATCTCGAGTGATGTCTAATCCTGTGATGGATAGATAACTCCTCAACTAATCCTCCTTCACTCAAAAGACGTTGAGTGTTATCATGGACCCACTTGGGCATGAAACACTCTCAGCCCTCAATTTCAGATTCTAACTTAAACCTAAAAGAGAAGAAAAAGGAGATAACAATCTAGAAATAGAAAGAAAGAGAGAATTAGAAAGAAGTTACCAAATTAGAAGTTCGTAAATTAAGATCCTGCAAAACAAAACAAAACAAGTTAGTTTTTAAAAACAGAAATTCTAAAAATAGAAAGTTTCTAAAAAGAGAAAAAGAAAGTTCTAAAAAAATAAATTAAGAAATTTTTAAACCTAGAATTAGAAAGTAGATCTAAGAAAAACAGAAAAAGAAAGTTCCTAAAGAGAGGAGTTAGTTTCTAAAAAATTAGGAAAGTTTCTAAACCTAGAAATAGAAAGCTAAGTTAGTTTCTAAAATAATTCAGAAAACCCTAATCCTAAAAATAGAAACTAGAAAAGCCTTAGTCTTAAACTAATTCCAAAACTAGCTAATCTCAGAAAAATGCAGCCGTCAATTCCCGGCAACGGCGCCAAAAACTTGTTCACAACCCCAAGTGTAGGGTCGCGATGTAGTAATAATTTCAGTAAGACCAAGGTCGAATCCACAGGGACTGAACTTGTGTGTCTTCTGAAAGTAACTAGAACTAGAACTAGAAGAAGATGTAAACCTGAATTCGGAAGTATAGAGAGTAATTGCGAGAGATATAATGAAAAACTTAAGAAATTCAAAGGTGGGAAACTAGGGTTTCTAAGGATCCACTTGTAGGTTCTCAGGATGCTACCTTGCTTGATTCAAGGATGAAGAGATTTGTCAGATCTCTAAACTTCTCATGGATCTAATCATTAATAGATGAGAGTTGTGAGGATTTGAAAGTGATTACATCACCTAACTATGCCCAGGAGACAAGGCAAACAACAGGATCTACCAATCACACAACCAATCATAAGAGAATTGTGAAGGTTAGGAGGGATTCCATCATCCTACCATGCCCAATGGACGATGGTGAACAACAGGATCTCCTAATTTCACAATCTCAATTTAAGAAAAGTAGATATCTCAAGCTCTCGTAAATCTATTGTAATTCGTCACAACAAACCATTAAAAACTAAAAATATTTCTTCATAATCAAACTAGAATCCAAGAGAGTTCAATAAAACATGAATTAAAACAAAGAAAACATCTCAATCACACTATAAGCTTCACCTCTTAGCCCTAGCTAAGAAGTTTAACTAACCATAGACATGTTGAACTAAGAACTCTTAAGAAAAGCGTAAAAACTACTAAGAGAAGAAAAACTCTTGGTGATGGCTTCTCCATGCTTTTGGTCCACTCCTCATACCCTAAAAGATGCCTAGGAACATCCTATGGACCCTTATTTATAGTTTTTCAACTCAAACTTTCGCACCGAGTTGGAAAATTTCGGAAACCGCTTCAAATTTCCACACATTGTGTGTTGTCTGCGTAACCCAGGACTGGTCGAGGGTCACCTTCGACTGGTCAAGGGTTTCCTTCGACTGGTCGAGGATGACCTAATTTTTGTGAATTTTTTCGCTGGAGTTCGAGTCGAAGAACCTTCAACTGGTCGAGCAAGATCCTTCGCTTGGTCGAGGATGGGCTTAGACTAGTCGAAGGATGCCGATTTTTAGGGTTCCTTTTCTTCACTTCAAGTCTTCAATGTTCTTCATCCCTCACTTGGTTTTCTTGGATCTTTGCCATTTGAATTTTTCATTCTTGGTCCCATAAGATCCATCCTTGGCTTTGGTAATTCTTAAGTGTTAAATCCATGCTTTTAGTATCCTTTTCAATCCAAGCTCTAGAATTCACCTTGAAACACAAACATGATTAAAATATAACATTAAGCATTATCATGTTCATAAAACCAAGTAATAAATGGGATCCAATGACCCTCAACACCTAGACCCCTGAATTTTAGATCACATGGTTCCCATGATCCGTTTGATGTGAAGTTTTATACCACGCTTATTTATCATAAATTAACCATACATGTCAAATTTCATCCCTTAGATCATTATAAAAGTGACCCAATTGATAAATCAGCCCCTTAACCACTGATTTTGGTGTCCATCGAGTGAAAAAACCTCATGGGTAGTCGTAGTAGGATATTTCTCATCATATGGACCAAGTGTGAAATATGAACACCCCACTTTGGTAGGCTTTTTCTTAGGTGCGAAGTTATCCTGTCAAGGCCTACCAACTCCTTATAAATCTAGATCTTCCAATTTAACCACTTACTTCTGTCCATCACAACTCAAATTCGGACCACACTTTAGTCTTCTATGACTACTAGGTTATATAAAATTTAGGCCCCAATCTATGATCCTACACCATTGAAATTTTATATTTAGGCTTTTCTACCATCGATTAACTAACAAATTTTGTCCAACCGTTTGCCTATCTTGACTACATATTTTTCCCAAAATTAGGCTCTGATCATCAAGTGTAGACCGTTAATTAAAATCAAGTTCGTTTTGGCACCCGTAGGGAGAATTTTCAATATAGGCCAATCTAAATTTCAGATTACCAAGAAAATCATATACCCTGGCTCTATTCAACGACCTGACACAATGGACGAATTAGATTTAAAGAAAGATCATTAAAAAGTGGAAACTTAGAGAAATGCAATCCAAGTTGGATGGAAAAGAGAGAGAAAAGCGTCCCCTCCCCACTCACAAGCCCACCTCAGAAACGTTCAAGGAGAAGGAGAAAGAGATAGAGAGAGAGAGAAAGAAAAAGAAAAAGAAAAAGAAAGAAAGAGAAAGAGAGATAAAGAATGAGACTGAGATTGAGAAGCCTAGATGCCCTCTTCCTTCTTTATATGTATGGTGTCTCCCTCTTACTCAAGCGATGTCATAATTCATGTAGAAGCTTTTCATATAAAAGCTTTCCTATATGGATATCTACCTAGGGTTTAGATCTAAGGCTAAGGTGAGGGACTCCTTTAAAGCTTACATTGATTTAAGTTGATATGCTTTATCTTGCCTTTTACGTGCTATACTTTCATTTTACTATAATTCTCTCTCTATAATTGTTTAATTTACCACCAAGAATTATTTATCCTTTGGGAATTATGGTTAAGGTGTGGTTTTAATTACGTGTGATCTTTATTAATTTATGTGGGGCGACGAATACAAGCCTTTCCCTTGCCTTTACCAGTTTTGTTGAGTTAGCCCTTCCTACTCTCCTCTTTTGTTGAGTTAGACATTGTTACTCTCCTCTTTTATTGAGTTAGTCATTGCTACTCTCCTCTTTTGTTGAGTTAGCTATTGCTACTCTCTTCTTTTGCTAAGTTATCCATTGTTACTCTTCTTTTTTGTTGAATTAGCTTATTACTACTCTTCTCCTTTATTATGTTAGCCTTGAATTACCTCCCTTTATGGCTTGGGCATGTGTCTTGGAATTCCAAAACTCTCATGATTCAATTTATTTCTCTATCGATGCAAGTGATGTATGAAAGGTATCATAACTAGTGATTCAAATATTTATCGTAGACGTAATATGTTACGGGTAGTGGCCTTCTTAGTCAGCACGTCATTCTGTGGGTTGGTTGGCGTGGTGCACAATCGATATAAGTAAATCACCATACGTGTTTCATCATTTCTTAGGATTGGATGTCACAAAAAGTCACTCTATGAATACATCATGTTACGTAAATCTCTCAATCGCTCGTGTTACGTAAATCTTCCAATCGCGTTATTGTGTCGCCTTGAGCTGTTCACATAAATCTACATAAACATTGGACATGCCGATGAATCTCTGAAGTGTAAGAATGTGAGGTGAGTTGGATATTTTGAACTACTTTTCATATTGTGATAATGATCACTACGTATGATGAGCTGCACACACTTTACTAGGCATGTATTCATATAATTGGTTGTGCATATTGATACCCTCGTAATGGTGAGGTACGAGGCATATCAGAACCTTTACATTACTTTTATGAATCTCTTGAATTATTATTAATCTTAAAGGATAACCATCACTATGAGTAGGGCATTGACCTTCTCCAACCGTACAAATGATACATGTGATGTACAGATTGAATACATAGAGGACCATCCCCTATAGAAGATTATACTAAATGAATAAGAAGATAGTTTTATGATTTAGTTTTATTCATGTTTCTACTGCAAACTCGTTAATGTAATAAGCTCCCATTGAGTGGACATTGATACTTAGTTGAGTTCTTCTAATCTAATGGAATAATAAATACAGTTGATTTTACTCTCATGAATGGTTACCTTCATGAATATAACTGGATGTGATATAAATGAAAAAGAAAATATGGTGCGATTTTTAAAGCATCCAATTCATTCAATTATTAACACCTAATTTTTCTTAAGCATAAGTATAAACTCTGGCCATGAAAATTCGGGATGTTACACATAAAGATCTATGAATTTTGTCTCAATAAAATTCTTTCGAAGCTTGAACTCTAGCCAATCTTCAACTAACTAGACAAATTCTGCTTCGGTCATGACTACCTTCCATTGACTTTTTACTCTTTTAAACCAAGCAATATAATTTTTGACCGATTATCCTAACAATTGTCGAAAACAAGAAAGATCGGCCATAAAAAATTCTTTGTCATTATAGAAGAACTAAGCATGAAACTTTTCTTCCATCTCTTACAAATTTTATATGAAATTTGGTAGCAAATTGGAATATCAGGTAAAAGCCACCCCAGTGAGTAAATGACCAAATAATTGTAATTTATAATATTCACTATTGCTAACTCTCCACATTGTATGGTAAATCAACATATGTGTTTTATGATTAATTGACTTGTATCACTTGTAAATAGTGTAAAATCATTTCGATAATTTATCAGCAATGGATATTGTCAGTTGATCCATTCAGGATATGGCTTATGATAAAACGGAGAAGTAGTTCAGTCGAGAACTTGGTTTGCTACTTTATGAACCAGTTGAGCAATTTGATTACGCTCCCAGTATTGTTGTCAAGCAACTGAAGGTACTTATGGACCAACTTGATATTGGTTTTCATTATACGATTGATTTCTAGGCAAAGGTTGCCTAATAGGTATCCCTTAATTCCTGACTTCATGGACTAAGTTTCTATTCTCACGTTCAGGATGCATAAAATCTACTGGTAGTGGTGAATTTCTCACATCCTAGATAGGAATACGTTCTAAACTTTTGAAATCTACTGGCATCAGTGATTTTTACAAATCCTAGATTAGACCATGAATAGGAATAAGTGGTGTATTTTATCATAAAGGAAGTATCTCTGGCACAGGCTAGGCTGGTGGTATAGGTGTTAGATTCTCAACAAAACTAGTATTGACATGTTGTTGAGGTTCAACGTGTGATCTTTCTGTAAACAAAGCCACCAACTAATTCATGCTCTCGGTATGGCCAACCATCCACCTATTAAAGGCTTCAGTCAGAGCTCGAGAGTGTTCAACATAAACTCGCAATAACTATGTGATGTGTTAAATCTCCATTTGCATATCAACTATCCTAACTAACATAATCTCGAGAGGTTTAACCTGGGATATCGATGGTCTATCTGGATTCAATTAAACATGCACCGGACTAGGTGGTGATTTTCTTACTCAAGCACCTATTGAACTTACAACTCCTCCTCGTGAGCAAGAGGCTTGTTGGCTACAACAGCATTAATAGCAATTATTGAAGCATTACGACCAGCCCTTCACTTCATCATTCTGAGAAATCACTGCACCGATAAGTATACTTGCATGCCAAAATTACTTTTGTTTTGCACAGTCAATGTAAAATAAATATTGTTGATAGTTAAGTTATTTTTTTAGCCCCACTCAAGTGTGCCAAAAATGTTGGGGCTCGCTAAAATTGTTACATGGCCGATGCACAATGAATATTTATGGTAACCAAATAATTTGTAGTCCCACCAAATGTGCAAAAAAATGTTAGAACTAGGTTTGTTTCTTGTCACGTGTAATGGGCAGTGTACCAAAATTGATAAAGCGGCTTGATCCAAACCGATCAACTTCGACCCTAAGCACTGAAATAACCGGATACGTCCAGTATGAACATATATGACTAGATTTTAAGAAGATCGGTTGCTTACTCAATCACTTGTAGAATTTTATAATAATCAGGCGATAATTAGAGGGTGGGATTCTTCTTCTGAAGATGGGTTGCTTTGTGCTTTCCATAAGAAAGGACTTTCAGTATACCAGTACAATCAAACAAAAGGAAAAAAACTTACAATCAATCATTAGGAGCGACTGCAAGAATGTGTCTCTTGAAAGAACTATGTGATAATGGATAAAGAATAAATCTAATGTATGAGTGTAGATTTGGATTACAACTAAAGACTTATAGCTAAGAATTACTGCTACTCCCAGGATAAGCTAAGATAAATTAAATTGATAGATGTATTTGGTTTGATTTGTAGATGATTTGTTATTGGGTCCGAGCGGCTTGTTCTTCTAGATACTTCTTTCATTATTATAACGATTACAATAGTCGAAAAGTCTTTCTTTAGATCCTTCTTTTGTTACGTTTCTATTTTTTTATTGTCCTCTTCTGTCGGCCAAGCTTGGTTCCTATCGGTCGCCTTTTATATCTCTAATGGATAGACTGCATTTTTCTCTTCGCTTGTAAAACTTTTGAATAATTCGATCGCATCATTCATCCGACCATCCACTAATGCTTAAAATTGGATTTACACCAACTATGATTCCGTAAAAATGCTCCAAGTATCTAGAAGATTTTTTCATCCACATCATATTTCTTGTGTAATGACACATATTGCCCTCTTATTTCTTCAGAATAACCAGAAATAGGATATAACAAATAAACATCTCTAAAATAGATTGGGCCAAACCAAGGAAAGATTAATGTGCTTATGAAGGGCAGGCTCAAGTGCAAGGCCCTGTCATTTTTCCTTGAGAAGTGCATTTGGAATGGGCGGAACCGATTCAACATTTGTTTCCCATCACCATAAGTAGGCTCAGAGTTGAAATAAGTGTCAGTATCACAATCCGATATTGGAACTAGGCTAGCATCACCCTAGGCTACATTTTTAGGAGTAGTAGCATGTCCAATAGATTGGTTTGCACTCTGGCCCACGAATTCCGAGAGGATGGGCTAGACACACTAATTAGGCCCATGAAAGAGTGATCTGTCCACTGCTTGAAAGGAACCGGGGCTCACAAAATTGTTCATGATAGATCAGATGGAGGGTTAATGGGCCCATTTAATAAAGTTGTCCCATGTTAGATGGATTAGATTATCCAACCAAAGAACCAACGCGGATTGATTAACATGATTTGTGTTTTCTCTTCATCGAGGTCTGTGTGACCTTATCAATAGGTTAGATGACAAATAAAGATTATCGTAGGTTGTAGGAACTTTTTAATGGTGGGCATTCAATGACTATTGTTTCCTCTTATGGTGTGGTTTATTGATACTTTATTGTTTCATTTTTGGACTCATCCATAAAATCAATTGAAAAAAAAATTGGATAAACAACATAGGTATATAATGCATACATCGAGGTGGGCTCTATGATCATGGACCACCCACATTCCTGGTTATATGTTCCAAGCCAAGTTAATCCCGAATTGTGTAACCCATTGTCTCTTAGTCATGTTCCAAGATAACGTTTGTCGACATTCTAACCACTGATTGTTGGACACTTATTTGTTGAAACTGTTCGTCCCTATTATCGCCATGCCATACTATGACTAATCAGAGGGAGATATGTGAGATCGGTACAGATACGCATGATACATTTGGAGATCTGCAAATATGTATAGAGAAAATTTCTCGATAAGTGTAGCTAAGACGTATCAAGTGGTGGTGAGTGCTGCTTGGGCATCTGATGGAGAAATAATCATGCTCAAATGGTTACATGACAGGTGGAAAGAATAGAAGCAAAGGAAGCTAAAATGTGGGAAGCATTCAAAAGGTAGTAATGGAGAACGGTTATTGTAACCATCAGAACGTGAGAAGGATCCAGAATGGCTAGATCAAAGCTATAAATAACAAAGCAAATCACAAAGGAAAATCATCTCATACCAACCCGAAAAAAAAAAAAAATCAAACTTATCTTTCAATTATCCTTTAATTATCTCGTCGATTTACATTACATAGTGTAATCTTTTACTTACCTTGCTTAGCAAATTACATTTCATAGTGTAATCTTTACTCTTTAAAACCACTGTTTTACATTTCGTAGTGTAATCTGTCGCGGTAACTGAGCAGTTGATAATCTTTAGCTGTAATTTGAGTTTATGCTAGCACGCTGGACTCGGTTCATCCATCGAAAGAGCGTTCCACAACTATTCTGCATGACTGACTGTAAGAATCTTTTTCCCATTCCATCTGTATTAAAAATTCCTTTCGTACGAAATGCAAAGGAGTAACCAACCCATCATCAAAGGATAAGCCCCACCCTCTGAATATCGCCTGATCCAATTTTACACATTGAGCGAGTAGATGAATATGCAATCGATCTCTTTAGATCTCGGTCATACACTATGTGTCTGCATATCTTGGCGCTTGGGGTGTAAGATCCATAATCTCCCGAGACCTTCTGCACACTTCTACTTAAACAACGACATATTCCCAACGGACCAGATCGATGAGTTTTGATCATTACCCTACTTTTATATCACGATACCTCGAGACTTGTACCCTAGCGACAGCATGGGCGTTATGATTCCAACACAACGCGGCATGCTCCATTTTGACCCTTAGATTAGAAATTACAATTTTGGCACAATCCGAGGAGAACCGTACAATGCACGTGGGCCCCACTTGTACAAATCCCCATGTTGTTAAATCAATCAATCTATCCATCAATCAATTAATCAATCCATCAATCAATCCATCAATCAAGCCATCCATTACTCATATCACTTTCTCCCCATTAGTCAAATAAGCCCATGCCTTTCTCATACAACCCATACCCCTACCTATGCTAGCCATCATTCTTTTCTTCTTTTTCTCCCCATTTTACCCCTCCATCATCCCCTTATTCCTTCTCTATCCTAAAGTCTTTGCCACAAAAACTCCCTAACTCCCTCTCATTTCTACCATTTTCTAACAAGAGTAGAGAGGGATGAGAGAGAAAAAAAATTAGAAAGATTAGGGAGAGATTAAGAGAGAGAGAGAGAGAGATTAAGAGAAAATAAAGTGTTTAAGAGAGATTAGAAAGAGAGCTTGAGAGAGGGTTATGAGGGATTAAAAGAGTAAGTGAAAGAGAAAAGTGAGATTAAAGAAAATTAGTGGTGATGAGGAGTTTGGTGGGCCATCCGATCGTCGATCTGACACGATCCAACCGTCCATCTTTCTAAGTGAGTGCATGGGAGGGTTAAAACCCTCTCATTCTTTGTGATTCCTCTATTTTGGTAGGCCCATAAGGGAGGGACCCATCTTGATCATGTATTGAGTAGGTGGTAGATCCCATAGTGGTAGGGGGCCACCCCAATGGCTATGTGGTCCACCTCGATGGCCAGACCTCTTTCCCTTCCTTTCCCTTTCTTTTCATATTCTCATGGTTTTATGGGACCCACAAGTGGACCATGCTATTGGAGAGTGTGTCATGCATGCTATCATTGCGTGGACCACTTTGTGTGGCCCACAGTCATGTTTGCTTACTTTTTAAGCCAATTTATTTTGCAAGCACACTTAGATGGTGAAAATACCCTAAAAATTGATGTGATCCAATGCTTCTTAGCCTCACCATGAGTTGGCCATTCAAATGGATGGAGTGGATTTCCTAAGTGGGCCCTACCTCACCCTTAAAACTAGCGGTGTACACCCAATCAAACCGAGTCGAGCTAACCTGTAAAATCTCGAAAAAATCCATATAAAGACCCGAGTACCACCTCAGGCAGAAATCACTAAGGACTGAATCCTTTAGAAATTAGACAAAAATTAATTAAGTGCTAAACTGAATTAATCGGTAAATTAGCTAGAACCACTTTCTATACGAGCTGTAAGACTCAAAACTATTAGAATCACTAACTTAACATTTCCTAAAAACCTAGGATCAGTCTCAAAACCCAGTTGCTCTCGGGAGCGCATTGAAATTCCATATCGGACCTGGACCGTGCATCGAAAGTCCGATAACCGTAAAACTATAAGGTTATGACCACCTTACTGGGCTTGACAACCATCGCAGGAATTGAGTCCAAATAATATCCAGAAATGCACAACTTGAGCTTAGAGCGAAGTGTGTGAGAAACGCGAATATCCTTAGAAAATGAACCCATATTTAAGTGAATTGGACCGTTCGCTTGTGGGTGAAATTTAAGGTTTCAGACCGTCAGTTTCTAACCAAACTTTATCCGTAGATCAGGGAAATTTCCCTCCACCCATTGGTATACTTGTGGCCCTGATCGAGTGATGGTGACCGTCGAACTGAAACAGGTCTTCTATGGTTGATCCACTAATCCGATCGGATCGAAATCATAACCTGGCCTAGATCCATTGTCAGGGAACTTTCCCCAGACCGTATCTGAGCAATGGACCTCCAGATGAGCTCTGTTGGCCTGAAACAGATGCCTTTTGGCGATAACCTAAGTATACCATGGCCCTGGGGCCATTTGGACCAATTCTGGGCCTATATAAGGACCTTAACCCACCCCTCTCTCATTCCATACAAATTTTCCTAACCCTAGGAGAGAGAAGAGAGAAAAGAGGAGAAAAGAGTGAGGAGAAGCGAGAGAGTTCAGGAGATCGTTACTGGGATTCATTCCCACTGCTCCTCGTGCTGAATCACCACCCCACCGTCGCTACACCATCGATTCTAGCTTCGATTTGGGTAAGGAATCCTAACCCTAATCTCGTTTTAAGAATCCAAATAGAGGAATCGGTGAAATAGCTAACCTATTTCATGATTTAGGTAGTCGTTATGCTATAGACGGAGGCGTAGTGTACGAACCGAGTTCGTAACGAGTATACCGATGGAAGGTGCGGACTATAGACGTTTAGATTATGGTTTTCAAGGATTTCAATGTCAATTAATGATTTATGACTGACTTGATTGCTGCCACATATACTTAGATATGACGTTTCCCATGTATTACACATATATATATATATGAATTATATGGAAATATAATGCATTCCATGTGTTTGTTGAAATGTTTGAATGAAATTACTAGCATTATTTGTACTTGTTATGACTATTAATCTAGAATTCATGTTTGTTGTATGTATGAAAACTCCTTTGTGAAAGAATTTTCTATAATATATACTATAACTAAGTTAGGGCATGTATGTAGTAATGTGTAGGCTAAGTGTTTGATAAAATGTCTAAACGAGTAATTGTTTATTAAATTGTAATTATTAAGGGGGTTGAGATAGGATTCTCAACTACCTTATCTATGTGTATAAATTCTTCAATGTAACCTTAATTTCACATACGTGATTTACGTATAAAAATGCCTATGTATAGTAGCATGCTTTATGTGTTTGTTAAAATGCTCAAATGAGAATCATATATGAATTGGTTGTTAAATGTTGTTATGACTATCACATGTGATTACCTGTTGTATTTAAGCGTGATTAGGACTACTGCGTAGTCTAGGCAATCGGTAACGGTTTTCGATCGAGTGGCCGAACTAGTCTCACCACAAGGGATATGTTCGGTGAATCCGAGCCGTACGACGATTATCGACAACAGTTAGGCCACGAGGAGTTCTTATGCGCTCCATGTCGATTAATTCAGCATGCGCTCGTACCAATCGAACTTATCAAATAACCCGATTGTCCTAATGTGTGTTTACCATATATGGACGCTACTGCTTGAATCTAAGGTACCACTTATCAATGCAAACCCGTTTCAATCATGGTACCATGATCCGTTAAGACTCATGAGCTGGGCATGGTGGTGTATGTGACACCGTGGTTGAGTTGTCGACCTACGCTGGGGTGATGAGCCTCCCCATAGTGACCAGTGAGCAACCCAAACTTGTGAGTCGAATATGGTGGTGTATGAGACACCGTATTTGAGTTGTCGACCTACGTTCAGGTGACGAGCCTCCCGTAGTGACCTCAAGTATAAACTAGGCCTACATTGAGGTGACGAACCTCCCATAGTGACCTGAACTTGCTTATCCACTGCTTTTCGATCAAGGGTGATGTTGCCCTATAACTTGCCTATCCACTGCTTTTAGATCAAGGGTGATGTTGCCCTATAACTTACCTATCATATGTGATTAACTAGGATTGACGACTAGTGATTAATTAGGATTGACGACCCTAAATGGATCATCGTTTGGGTAAATGATATAAAGGGAGGTACCTTAGCTTCTCGAATCTGTTGTATGAATAAGCCTAAATAATTACTTGGCTAACACGATCATGCACCGCATTGCATGTGCTTTGGCGAGGAAGCCCACGTTAGGGAGTTTGTCATGCGCAATCGTGAAATGATGTCGGTGAGGGAGTGCAGGCGAGGGCATGCATTATTATAACATATCATTCCTGCATTAACAAGAGTACTTAGGACATGATTGTTATACTGCTTTATCATTACTACTTGACTGAATTGATAACATGTTAACCTTTGCCTTATAGCTTCACTGAGTTGATCACTCACTCCCACTCTGGGACGGTGTTTTAAAACACCAACCAAACTCTGTTTTAGCTACAGATGATGGCGAGGCTTACGAAGCGGAGCCTGACTTCTACGATGATGAGGAGTTCTCCTATATGCAACTACCAGGCAGGTCTATGTAGACCATGTACTGATCAACGGAATTACAGGGATACGAATTAGTTGGACGTTACACTTCGTCATTTTGTATATTTTGGAACAGACGTATATATATTCAGCCTGGTGACATGATCATACTCTGGGGGTCTATAACCACTTATATACTTTATATATCTATCACAGTCTTCCGCTTGCTTAATTTAATCAACTCTGGAGTATGATATGCTGATTTAGTGTAATCTCATTCATGTTTAATGCACTAATATCGACAACATTTAATCATCATTATCTATGTTGGATAAGTGATGCGTTGGAACTCGGGAGTTGAGCTTTTGCTCGACCCCCTATTTTCGGGACCCGTTTCAGCTCAACGGAGGACTTTTGGCGGCCCCTTTTCTATGTGCGGTTGGACTTAAGCTCATAGACTATGGATCTAGGTGGAGTTAAGTTCTCGTTCTAGTCAGATTCTTAAATCACGCGTGGCAGACCAGTTTCAGTTCAACGGTACCGAATCTCGATCGGGGATTTCAAGTACACTGCCATGTATATGAAATTTTTCCTAATCCGAGGGTGTATTTGGGTCAGATTTTGACGGTCTGATTGCTTATAATTAGCCCGCAAACACTAAGTCTCAGATTACTTAAATTCTATTAAATTTCTAAAGAAAACCAAGTCTTCTCACACTCCTCACTCTGGACTCAAGCGAATAGCCGTGGGATACTGTCTAGATTTGATCTTCGAGATGGTTGTCAAGCCCAGTGAGGCGGTCCTAATTCTATAACCTCGTATCATTCGGACTTTCGATGTACGGTCCAGATTTGATACGGAGTTTCAATGTGCTCCCAAGAGCAGTCGGGTAATGAGTTTGATCCTAGATTTTAGGGTAACCTAGCGTCAATGATTTTACAAGTTTTGGGTCTTGCAGATCGTATTTAAAGTGATTCAAGCGGATTTCATGGCTAATCTAGTTTAGCACTTAGTTAACTTTGTCTAATTTCTAAAGGATTTGATCCTAAGTGATTTCTGCCTGAGGTGGTACTTGGGCCATTGTACGGAATTTTCTGAGTCGTTACACCGTGGGAAAACAAATTCCAACCATGATATATCTGAGGTTAAGAAGAATAATTCTTGAACTTGACTTTCAAAAATAAAAAGTAAAAAAAAATCTAGGATTAAAATTTTTCCCATAATTTTCCTTAAATGAAATGACATTGTCAAAACACTCAATGATTGAAATGAATCTAAGCATTATAGGAAATTCCCTATCCAGCATATTGTGTGTTAGATCAAATTTAAGCACTCTAAAAGCTTAAGAATCTATACTAGAAATTATAACTTGAATTCCTGAATATATCTCTCTAATTAGGAACAATGCTTTTCATAATTTCCAATACTTAGGATTGATTAAAGGTGAAGTGATAGAATTTTAGCTAAATTTTCAACCTTAGACTAGGTATATGGGAACTAGATTTGAGAATCTATTTAAATGTAACCATTTCAAACTCAAATTCCATGTAGAAATTTAGGGGTAGTAGCAAATTTTTTATGTAACTTCTTAAGAAGATTTATGATATAATTTCACCTTTAGACATATACGAGATAGAGTACACATTTAGAATAATCAAACTACTTGTAATATTAATAGCGGTGACGCATATTATTGAATCTCGAAGGCGAGATTCTTCTTTAAGGGGTGTAGATTATAACATCCCGTACTTTTCAGTACTCGGGTGTTACCATTTAAATCAAATCTAGCATGAATGCATGATAAAACACATGTAACCTATAACTTACACCACGTATGATTACTCATGATCCACCCTTGAATGACCCCTTAGTCTCAACATAGGATTACATCGCCACTAACTAGCCGACCCACGATCCAAATCCAACCGTTGAGGCATGGGATATCGCACCTAAGTACTTTGAGATCAGCCTATAAACTCAACCGTGCAACAATCTAATCATTAAGAATAGTTTGTATCCACCGATCAAACTATACATCAGTCGATATTATGATGGACCATCACATCTTTAAAGAAATTTATTTCTAAGTTCTCAATCACTTTGATAGACAAGTCAAACCACCTATCATTAATATCGAACTTCTGAGACTATTCTAGATTAGGTTTGGAAACTACTTAACTATCATTTTTTAAAAAAAATAACAAATTTAGACAGGTATAGCCACAATTTCCATAATAAATCATAATAAAATTCATAATCATGAATGTGGCCCATTTATATAATAAAAATCCTAAAACTTAAGGTACCTACCATGAAGTGTAGGTCCCACATGTTAAATATAGGAAAAAATAATAATAATAAAGTAAAATAATTTATAACCAAGTAACAAGATTCTACACTAATTTAGTAATATACTACTTTGAGGAATTCATAGTAAAAACATATAAATGATCCCCTTAGGGCTTTTTGACCGTCGATTTTTAGATTTGAATCGATCCAACCATCGGATCAATGATAATTGGCAGTTAATGCCCATATTACAGTCAATATGGTCCACCTAAGCTTTAGATCAGCCTCATATTTAATCTCCCACCTTAAAGCAGTATCACAAAATGAACTGATAGACCAGATCCATGAAAGATATCACAATGGACCCCACACCCATGATGTGCATGCATAAATTCTGTACGCTCAATGTGAACAGAACTACAACTCGGGTCAATAGGACATTGACCTGATAATAACAAGAAAAGGGAGAAATCTCTCTTTTCTCCCTGATTTTGCTGCTCGAACGTTGTTTAAACGAACGATGCTCGTTTGCTAAAACGTGGGCCCACCATTAGGTACTCTTAGCAAGATCTAAGCCGTCCATTGCACTCTGGGCGGGCTACCAACCAAAACCCAGCAAATCCCATGTGTGGGAGCACATGTGTGTGAGCACGAAAACCAGCCCAGGCAGAGGTGTGTGTGCGGCATTCCAAAAATGAAAATGTTGCTTTCCTCGCTAGCAATTCAGGAGCGATATTCTCATGCCTTTAAGACTGTTGGTTGCAAAGCATCTCAACCCTTGATAGGCTTAGGGTTTTCTAACAAAGGATGCGCAACTAGAGGCACTTTTTGTCAAAACCGGTTGCCCTTAAAAGAATCTTAGCCGTCCGTGGGTTTCTAGAAGCCACTCCAGATCAATCCTAGCCCTTCAAATCAGGATATAATATCCCAAATCATCCTAGCACCCTAGCTACTGGGAGAGAATCCGCAGCTGCAATCGGTTCTTCCCATTTTTTGTTCCGAGAAACTACCCGATTCCTTCTTCATTCGAACCCACTAAGAAAAATCGTCTGGAACTTCGAGTTCTTGCATCCACAAGCTTCAGTGTGATGATTCAGACCACCCAAAAACTCCATTTTGAAGAAATACTCCCTGAGTCAAGATCCGCCATTGAAGACAGTCTTCTTCTTTGTCATTTTTGTACCACCACATGTTCTGGCAGGAGCTTTAATCTAAAATCCAATCCATCCAGAAAGTGGACTACATGGTATGCATCTAATTGTCATTCATCAAGCCAGTATAAAACCCATCGGTAGTTACCCCAATCCAAAGGGAAATCGAGAGAGGTGAGGAAGCGAACGCTGAGTCGTTGGCTCGCTGGGACTGCGTCAAGTCAAATTTTGATGAGTCCAACTACCTTACTAGACATTTCTGAGAGAAGAAGAAAGCAAGGAGAGAAATAATAGAGAGAGAGAGAGAGGCAAGTAGGAGTGTGGGCGAAGGGAAGAAGATTTCTTCTAGTGCATGCCCAACTCGGCGCACCAGCTGAGCCATGCCTGTGCAAACCTGCCGCTCTAGGCACACCATCCTCGCTACATCTCCCGACCACCCCTAGCACAGTCAGTCATCTCTAGCAGTTTCGCATCCGTCATTGATTGGAAGCATTCATCCGGCCATAGAACTTCCTCAATCAATTGGTAATCACAGGTAACTGACCGTTATTTCACTAAGTTTTAAGATCGAGTCGCGAGCGAGTCATTAGCTCTCTGACTCGATCCAAACCTGTATTTTAGGATAATGCCCTGACTTAAATCAGATCTGGAGTACATTTTGCCTCAATCTCTATGTCAATCACAACCGGTTGTTGGGGTACCACACTCAACTCGATAGTGGGTTGACCTTATGAACACCCAACTGACTCATTAGCGAGTCATCATTTTGTTGACTCAATCAGCATCTGAATTGCATAGTGAGGCCCCGACAAGTGCAAACACAACAAGAAGCCTATCTGGATCTAATCTACACCGCCTCCTAACCCACACTCAAATATATTGTTGGTTGAGAATCCCCACCGAGTCAACTCGGTACAGACTCATTGTTTGGTTGGGTCCAAACCCTGCTGGAAGTACTCAACAAAAGTAGGAAAGAAGAAAAGAGTAAGGAAGGGAATGAAGAAGAAAGGAGAGAAAAGAAAGCGAGTGGAGATCATATGACTCTCCTGAATCAAGTCATCGAGTCAACTATCAAATTTTGGTGAGTTTGATCCCATGAATTTTAGTTTTAAATTTTGTTTTAAATTGAGAAAAGCTGATCTAGACCCTTGTTTGAAATATAGGAAGTTTTGATTCCTAAACGCCTTGTTAGATTGTGAAATGGGTATCGGGTTGTGTTTGAAACCAACTTAAGTGAGTCGTCATGCTTAGAATGCAAAATGAGCAAGTAAATTCGTCGAGAAAAGTGAGGATCACCCTTCAAGCTTTTCATCATCTTGATAGTTAGCTTGTTCATTCATCCTCATTCAGTTATCGTATTAATTGCTTAATGTGATCCATCACTCTTGTTGATTTGATTTCTTATAAGTGACTGATGATTTGGAATTAAATTCAATATTTGAACATGCGATGTGATTTAAATACTTCTATTCTAATTTAAAACAAATGCTTCAAACATGCTTGCGCTATCAATATTAGACGTAATTTAAATTGTTATATGTGATTACTTGATAGAATGCTTGAAGGTCCTCGAATTAGTGGTCATTGTGTCTAATAGGCAAAAAGGAATGTTTGGTGTGAATTTACCATCTCAGGAATCATTTGGGCCCCTGTGGCTTTTAGGGAATAATCTCTTTGGATCGGATCATTAAATTGAACATTTGGCCCTTGCAGCTTTGATGGAATAATTGCCTTATAATGCTTTAATGATTTATTTTATATAACTTTACAGTGGTATGTTGCACTTGTAGAACTACGATTGGCCACTAGTTGTGTAGGTCACCTTTAAACGTCCTATTTGTTAGTCTCATGAGCCACGGATGGTGGAATGGGACACTATGCCTGAGCTGTCAGCCTGTGCTGGGTGAAAAACCCCCCATAGTGACTTTTGAGCTTTCTTAAAGTAATTGTTTGAAATTGGAATAATAATGGTTAGGCTAATCATGCATTTTCATGGCATATATTATGATTTTTTCTGGGTGGTTAGTTCTCCTTGGGCGTACCTTTGTGTATTTTTCCAGATGACTAATCCTTCTTGGGCGATCTACGTATTAGTACGGTCATTTTTAGGTGGTTAGTTCTCCTTAATTGTACCTTTGCGTATTTTTTCGGGTGACTAATCCTCCTTGGGCGATCTATGTATTCTAACGGTCTTTTCCGGGTGGTTAGTTCTCCTTGGGCATACCTTTGTGTACTTTTTCGTGTGACTACTCCTCCTTGGGCGATCTATATATCATAGTCTTTTCCAGGTGATAGTTCTCCTTGGGTGACTTTTTTATCAGCTGGATATGCATCCCCATGACTGAGAGCATGTGCATCCATCCATGCATTTAAACAAGATTAATGGTGTACTTTATTTAATAAATGCGTATCTGATGAACCTTATCTGATTCCCATGATAGTCATTGTATAATATTTGTTAAATATTATCTCTGATAATTATGCCTAATTATCTTGATGATGCGATAAATCTTGGGGGTTATACCTCACTAGATAGCCATTGACGATATCAAACCGTAATCAGTGTACAGGGGACGCAGAGGATGCGCATGTTGGTGTGCATGTGGAATAAGAGGAGCCAGACTACCTTGCGACTCTCTATCCTCGATTACATTTGTATTTAATTTGTACTGTCATATTCTGTAAATGTTAAGAAATTGATTTGTATAAGTTTTTGGGTAACCACTTAAAATGTTGGTTATGTATATTTGGACTCCCTCTTATACTTGATTTATTTCCATCCCGCTATATTATTAACTCTGATAAAAAAATATACGTGGAATTTGGGATATTTAAATGTTAATGCTCGGGTTTTTGGAAAATGAGTAGTGTAGTCGGGTTTCGGGCACCGGGGTGTTACAATAGTATTCACCATTACTCTCAATTATTCAGATTTCAATTTAAATCTTCTTCCATTTCTAGTTCTAGTTATTTTCAGAATACGTACAAGTTTAGTCCATGTGGATTCGACCTCGGTCTCTTTGAGTTATTACTACATCGCGACCCTACACTTGGGGTTGTAAACAATTTTTGGCACCATTTCCAGGGCTACGACTATATTTTTCTGAGATTAATTAGCATTAGAATTAAGTTAAGATTATGATTTATTTTTCTACTATGCTTTTGGGTTAGAATTTTTTAAAAAAATTATTTTTAGAAACTAACATTGTTTTCAGTTTTGTAGGATCTTAACATAGCAACTCCAATCCGATAACCTCTTTTTAATTCTCTCTACCTTTTCTAAATTTTTTACTTGCTTTATTTAGTTTTTTTTTCTTAGGTTTAGTTTTATTTAGTTGTTTGAATGTTGTGAGTGTTTCATGCCCAAGTGGGTCTATGATAACACTCTATGTCTCGTGAGTGAAGGTGGATTAGTTGAAGGGTTGCTTATCCATCACCAGATTAGACTCCACTTGAGATCCACTAAGTCAATAGAAGTGATGGCTGCACATTAACCTCAACACCCAGTTGAGAAAGCCCAGGATGAGAATGAAGTGCATCATGCACCCCCACCTCGTACTCTACGAGATTATTTACAATCGACAGGGGTGATCATACCTTCCTGCATGAAATTCCCATTGAATGTAAGAACCGTGGATGTTAAAACGGGGGTGATTCAACTCCTCCCTAAGTTTCATGGACTTGAATCTGAAAGTCTATACTTACATATGAATGAGTTTGATGAGATCATATGTACATTACACTTCCCAAATGTGTCTGAGGACACGGTAAGACTGAAATTGTTTCTTTTCTCTTTGAAAGAAAAGGCTAAGTCATGGTTACACTCCTTAAGACCACGGTACATTGGCACATAGGCCGAGATGACAAGGGAGTTCCTTAAAAAGTTCCTCCCATATCACAAAATGAATACCTTAAAGAAAGCAATCATGAATTTTACGAAAAAAGAATATGAGACCTTCTAAAGTTTAGAGTGATTTAAGGATATCATAAATTCATGTCCACAACATGGGTACAAAACATGGAGGCTAACGAGCTTTTTCTATGAGGGATTGACCTCATCCATACGCCAATTTGTGGAGATGATATTTTTCTAATGATGCAGGGATTTTGACCTCATCCATACCTCCTCAAGAAACACCACTTCTAAGCTTACTCCATCAAAAGAAAGGGGAGGAATTTATGTTTTTGACATAAATGCAAGAGCCAAACTGAAAATGCCATGGAACTTGTGAAACTGTGGTATAACATACATACAACTAAAAATTGTCCAACAATTTCTACTTTTCAAGAGATATTGAATGAGTAATCGAATGTCGTGAACAACTACTAAAGACCTTTTAGTGGACCCACCTCAAATACATATAACTCAAGTTGGAAGAACCATCAAAATTTCAGTTCGAGGAACGGACAAACGGCTACTCCTCAAGGGATCCTTAACCAATTTCTGAATCAAAGGAAACGTTAAGAAGATCCATTCTTAAAGCACATGCAAAACTGAGAGCTTTTTAATTAGGGTATGCTACAATCCTTTCAAGCACTTATAAAGGCCATACAAGGGCTTGATGCAAAAAAAAAAAAAAAAATTTGATTGGGGAGAAAGGGATCCTTTCGGCCCGGCCTCTCCCCCAATCCATAACTGTAATATGAAATAAGTGACCTAAGCTCTTCAAATCAAATAGAGCAGGCTAAGTCTATCACCACTCTTAGGAGTAGGAAGATTATCGACAAAAACATTCTGGCGAGGGATGAAAAGCCTAAGGACCTAGAAGAAACTAAGATTAATAGACCTAACAATGCCCCACACGAGGAAGAACCGAAGAAAGTGAGTAAGCCGATTGTGCCATTCCCTCAACGGTTGATTTCACCAACCTCTATCTAATTCTGAAGATATTCTAGAGGTGCTTAAGCAAGTGAAGGTCAATATTCCTCTACTAGATACCGTTAAACAAATCCCTTCATATGCTAAATTTATAAAAGATCTATGCACTACCAAAAGATGGCAAAACATTCAAAAGAAAATTTTACTAACAGAAAAGGTGAGTGTCATCCTCAAGGAAGATGTGCCATAAAAATATAAAGATCCTAATAGCCAAATTATTACCTATATAATTGGGAATCACCAGATTAAGCATGTACTTCTTGACTTGGGAGCGAGCGTTAATTTGATTCCCTTCTCGGTATATGAACAATTGGGTCTAAGGTGAATTAAAACCCACCTGGACCACATTACAACTTGCCGAGAGGGATGATTGAGTGTGTGTTAGTCCAGGTTGATAAATTCTACTATTCAGTAGACTTTATTGTCTTGGATACTCAACCCATCATAGATATGAGTACTCAAATTTCCGTCACTCTTGGTCGTTCATTCCATGCTACATTAAATGCAATCATTAATTGTAGGAATGGAATTATGAATTTATCTTTCAGAAATATGACATTGGAGCTCAATATCTTTTTCAACATGAGTAAATAGTAAGAGGATGTTGATGAAATCCACAACATTAACTTGATAGATTCTTTCGTGGAAGATACAACACTTCTTACTCTATACTCTAACACTCTAGAGACGTGCTTGGCCCACACCCTTTATTTGGATGATGACATGATTAAGGAGATGGATGTCATGCTTGATACTGCAATGATACTTAAAGTTAAGCGGTGAAGGCCACAATTTGAGAAATTGTCCCAAACCGATGTAATGCCTCTACCGTCTAATCTCGAAGCACTAAAGCTTGACCTAAAACCTTTGCCCACTAATCTTAAATATGTATACTTGGGTCAAGATAAGACATACTTAGTGGTGATTTCTTCCCACCTTGAGAAAAAAATGGGAGAGTGTACTTATTTCCACTCTCATTGAGTATAAAGGAGCACTTGCATGGTTGATTGCGGACCTTAAGGAAACTTACCATTTGATTTGTACTCACTGCATTCATCTTGAGGATAGTGCAAAAACCTCGAAGCAACCACAACGTTGATTAAATCCAAACATGAAGGAAGTGGTTAAGGTTGAGGTACTTAAGTTGTTGGATGTGGGTATTGTATACCCTATATCCGAAAATAAATAGGTGAGTCCAACTCAAGCAGTTCTTAAGAAGTCTGGAATCACCATCGTAACGAATGTCGACAATCAACTTGTGCCAACTAGAGTCACTACTGGTTAGAGAATGTGCATTGACTACAGAAATTTGAATACTGTCACAACGAAGTACCACTTTCCTTTGCCCTTCATTGATCAAATTTTAGAAAGGCTAGCTGGTCACTCTTACTACTATTTCCTTGACGAATATTCAGGCTACAATCAGATAGAGATAACCCTTGAAGATTAAGAAAAGACAATATTCACATGTTCCTTTGGCACCTTTTCTTACCGAATGATGCCATTCAAACTATGCAATGCCCTGCCACCTTTCAGCGATGCATGTTGAATATATTTTCTGACATAGTGGTAATATTTAGAGCTCTTCATGGATGACTTCGCTGTCTTTGGTCAATTCTTCAGCGAATGTTTGGAAAATCTAAAAAAGTGTTGAAGCGATGTGAGGAGAAGAATTTAGTTCTTAATTGAGAGAAATGTCATTTCATGGTTCCCAAGGGAATAGTGCTTGGACATATAATTTCGTCTAAGGGAATTGAGGTAGACAATGTTAAAATTAACCTTATCTCTACCCTACCCCCACCTAAGAGCATACGTGACGTGCAATCCTTCCTAGGACACACTGAATTCTATAGACGATTCATAAATGACTTTAGTCATCTCTCTCATCCCTTATGTAATCTCCTTCAAAAAGATGCACCATACGAGTGGACTGAACAATGCCAAGAAGCTTTCACTAAGCTTAAGGGCAGGTTGACAACCGCACCTATGATGCAGCCACCCGATTGGAGCATACCTTTTGAGATTATGTGCGACGCATCTAACTATGTTATTGGGGCAGTGTTAGGCCAGAGAAAAGAGAAGAAGCCTTATGTAATTCACTATACGAGTAGAACTCTAAATTATTCCCAAGTAAACTACTCTACTATGGAGAAGAAACTCTTAGCCGTAGTGTTTACTTTGGACAAATTTAGGTCCTACTTGATTGGATCCAAGATAATCATTTACACTGATCATAAGGCGCTAAAGTACCTTCTTTCTAAGATTGATGATAAGCCCCACTTGATAAGATGGATCCTTATACTCCAAGAATTCGATATAGAAATACGAGACAAAAAGGGAATAGAGAACATAGTGGCTGACCATCTCTCTAGGCTTGATCTTCCTGATTCTCTTGATCCGACACTGATAAACGATATGTTCCCTAACGAACAATTGTTTAAACTCTCCCAACTACCTTAGTTTGCTGATATTGTAAATTATCTTTCCACAGGTTTCATACTAACACATTGGATGGCGCAAGATAAGAAAAAATTCTTCACCGAGGTACTTAAGTTTTTCTGGGACGATCCTTATCTATTTAAATATTGCCTAGACCAAATTCTAAGGAGATGTGTGCCAAATAATGAACATTAGAGTGTCATCTCCTTTTGCACTCTTAGGCTTGTAGAGGTCACTTTTCTGTTAAAAAGACCACAACTAAAATTCTACAGTGCGACTTTTACTGTCCCAGTATGTTCAAAGATACTCATGAGTTTTGAAAAGCTTGTGAGCATTGTCAAAAATTAGGAGGATTTTCATGTCAAAATATGATGCCACCAAACCCAATTCTTATCATTGAAGCATTTGATTGTTGGGGCATCGATTTCATGGGGCCATTCCCCTAATCTTTTGAGAATAATTATATTTTATTAGCAGTAGACTATGTCACTAAGTGGGTTGAAGCAATCCCATGCCAGAATAATGATCATCGAACAATCATTCGATTCTTAAAAGAAAATATCATTTCCCAGTTTGGAACGCCTCGGGCCATCAATAGTTATGGAGGTTCACACTTTCGTAATAGGCCATTTGAGAACTTAATGAAGAAATATGGCATCTCTCATAAGGTGAGCACTCCATACCACCCGTAGACAAGCAGGCAAGCTGAGATTTTCAACAAGGAAATTAAATAAATTCTAGAAAAAATGGTTAACCCTGACCGTAAGGATTGGTCAACCTATTTGACTGATGCTTTATGGGCTTACTGTACAACTTTTACGACCCCCATTAGAATGTCTCCCTTTAAACTCGTTTATGGGAAAGCCTACCGCTTGCCTATGGAGTTGGAGCATAGAGCCTACTGGGCTATCAAAAATCTAAACTTTAACTTGGACAAAGCTGGCTCGCTGCATAAGCTCCAACTAAATGAACTTGAGAAAATCTGGAATGACGCTTATGAGAACTCGAGAATTTACAAAGAGAGGATGAAAGTGTTCCATGACAGGAACATCCTTCAAAAATTATTCATAACCAGTCAAAAGTCCTTCTATACAATCCTCGGTTACATCTTTTTCTAGAAAAACTTTGAACTTGTTAGATCGGCCCTTTCACTATTACTAATGTCTATCCTCGTGGGGCTGTCAAGATAAAGAATCTAACAAATGGAATTTTTTTTAAAAGCGAATGGACATCGTCTCAAGCCATTTGTTAAGAAGTTTGATTCAAAGGATATCTTCATGCCTCTGACTGATCCTGTGTACTAGGATTGACCTCCTAGTCTGATGGAGGTGTAGTTAGGTTTATTACTTTCATAGAATTTAGAATTAGGATACTTTAATTTCAGTTTGTTTAGCCTTCATGCTAACCCGTCTACATGTTGAAAACTTTGGAAAAACATCAATCTCCTTCTTTGAGTACAACCTTTCCATCACTTCTCCTTTCTTTTCGTAGTCTCATGTGCATTGTATGCTTATATCTTTTACATTGAAGACAATGTAGATTTTAGGTTGGGGGTGTGGATTAGGTAAACTAATCAGTATTTTCTTAGTCTTTGAGCAAAAAAATTTGAAATTTTAAAAATTTTCAAATTAAAAACCTATTTGGGAAGCGATAGTTTTTTCCTTAAGAATGCCTTGAATATGATGATAAGATAGAGATCAAACTTTGAATTGTTGGCGTTTGATCAACAGAGTAGCATATCACTTAAGTTCTCTCATCTAATTAGCTAAGAGGAAGTTTAAATATCATGTTAATCTAAGTCACAAGCCACATTCAAATTGCTTTCTGTGAATTATGCTAGAATTTATGATTGTTAGTATGTCTATCATTTATAGATGTTAAGAATTAAGTCTGGAGAATTTTCTCCACCTTAAAAGATGAAAAGAACCAGTTAAAAAATAATGAGATCGACAAAAAGGTTATGTATGATGAAAAGACTAAAAAAGAATGAAAAAGAACAAAAGAAATGTAAACTCTGAAAAGAATAAATAAAAAAGGACCGTCAATATAAAATAAAAAACTGGAAAAAGAAAGAAAAGGGGAGAAGTTCGGAATCAACACTTGATTATTCAAGTAATCCTAAGGTGATTAGCATGGTTAACATTATGAAATAATAGTACTTTTATGGAAAGTAAGTTGAAATTCACTAAGCACATTGGGAAAACATGATATATGAACTTATGCTCTTAATTAATTGATGAAGAAACCTATTTGATTGATTGCTCATTTGATTCGGCTCTAGCTTTCAAATTTTCACTCTCGCTTCTTTGAATTATACTCATCCATATTTGTTTACACAAAAGATTGATTTCTAGAAGAGCTTTGAACATTGAGAATTAAAAATTATGTCATGCATGTTTTGTTCGGGACTAGCAAAATGCTGGTTGGGGGTGTGTTGAGTGGCAAATATTGCATATTTTCTCATATTTATATCTTGGTTTTATAAACATGATAATGCTTAATGGGTATGTTTTATACATGTTTATATTACGAGATGAATCTGAGAGCTTGGATTGAAAAGAATGTTAAAAGCATGGATTTAATGCTCAAGAGTAACTAAGGCAAGGGATGGATCTTAGGAGACCAAGATTGAAGAATTCACATGCCAAAGATCCAAAGAAACCAAGTGAGGAATGAAGAGAATTGAAGATTTGAAGTCAAGAAAAGAAATCCTAAAAGTTCGCATGAAATTTGGCTAGCCTGAGTTTTGGTTCGGGTAGCCCAACCTTAAAATTCGGCCAGCCTGAGAAAATTTGGGTGAAATTTCAACAACATTGTCTTCTAAAATTTGGCTAGCCTGAGTTTTAGTTCGGCTAGCCCGAGTTGCGCTTGGTTAATGGAAGGTTATGCAGATTTTACGCGGACTGCGTAAATTTGAGGCGCTTTCCAGATTTTTTCAACTCGATGCGAAAGTTGGAGTTCCCCAACTATAAACAGGAGTTCCTAGGATGCTCCAAAGCATCTTTTAGGATTTGGAAAGGGAAAGGAGGCCTGTGGAGCATCGACGACGTTCTTCTACTCCGATTTCTTCATGGGTTCTAGTAGATTTTTATGCTTTTCTTATGTTTTTAAGTTAGTTATGATTAGCTAATCTCTTAGCTAGGGCTAAGAGGTGAAGCTTGTAGCATGTTGGGATGTTTATCTTGCTTTGATTCTTGTTTACGTTAAACCTCATTGATTTCTAGTTTGATAGTAAATGAATATTCTCAGTTTTCTATGATTTATTGTAACTCAAATTACAATAGATGTTGTGATAGCTTTCGATATCTTCTTTTCCTGTTTTGAGATTGTGAGATTGGTAAATCCTATTGTTCACCATCGCCTCCTGGGCATGGTAGGGTGATGGAATCCATTCCAATCATCACAATTCTCCTCCATTGATAATTAGGTCAATGAAAAGTTCAAATTTGATTTAAATTGCTTTATCTTCCAATTGGGTAAGATAGGACTCCAATTCAAATTGTATTCCTTGAATCAAGTAAGGTAGCATCTTGATAGCTACAAGCGGATCATTGGCACCCTAGTTCCCACCTTTCAATTGATAGTTTTAATCAACATTATTCACCATTACTCTCAATTATTCAAATTTCAATTTAGATCTTCTTATAGTTCTAGTTCTAGTTATTTTCAGAATACCTACAAGTTTAGTCCCTGTGGATTCGACCTTGGTCTCACCGAGTTATTACTACATCGTGACCCTACACTTGGGGTTGTGAACATTCCGCGATGGAAAACCTATTTTGTCATTATATTTTTCGGCTACTAAGTCGAGGCATTACTTATTGACCGAAAGAGTTAATGTAATAGCGGTGACTGATTTGGTGAAATATATGTTGAATCGGCCAATTTTGAATAGACGAATTGATAAATGCGTGTTGGTTTTGTCTGAATTTGATCTCCATTATATTCAGCAAAAGGCTATGAAGCGTTGGGCCATTGTTGATATTTTGACCGATCATACTCCTGATTTTAAGGAACAAATTTTCCCAAGTGCCTAGATTTATATTGTGTACAAGTAACACCATGAAAGTTAATTTTCAATGGATTAAGGACTTGTAATGTATCTGGGACTAGGGTAATCTTGATTGCTCCTAATGAGAACTGGCAAGAATTTTCATTTCAATTAGAGTTTTACTATACTAATAATCAGGCCGAATATGAAGATATGATAATTCGTCTTAAATTAATATTGGAATTAGGGGCAAGGACTACAATTGTCATAGGGGATTCACACTTAGTTATAAACCAAATAGCAAGATTTTTCAAATGCACCATCCAACTCTGTTGTTATACTATGCCCTAGCAAGCTAAATGCTTGACATATTCGAGGAGGTCAAATTGATGCACATTACTAGAGACCACAATAAGGACGCTAATGAAATGTAACAGCTGGCTACGAGGTCAACGCCTTAAAAGGTTCGATCGAGTAGACGATTACCATCTAAAAGAGATCATTTCCCTCTGTCTTTGAAAGAGGGAATGCCATGAAGGTATGTCAGACAGAGATAGAGGAGGAAGATTGGAGGGTTCCCCTCATGGGTTATTAACAAAGACCGTGTGGTAAAACTGATAGGAATGTATGACAATCAGCTGCTAATTACATCATGGTTGATAGCACACTACATCATAAAGGGGCCAATAGAGTTTTACTTCGGTATCTGTCAAAAGAAAGAAGCCATGTTAGCCATGGGAGAGGTCCATAAAGGGATATGTGGGGCCTATCAGGCTCGTAGAAAGATGAGACTCACACTTAGGTGCTACGGATATTTTTGCCTAATAACGATGGCTGATTGTGTCCAGTATGCTAAGGGTTGTGAGGCTTGTCAAAGGACTGTGTTGATCCAGCATGTACTGGAGACCGAAATACATTCTATAATAAAATTATGGTTGTTCCGAGGGTGGTCGATTGACTTGATCGGTCAAATTCACCTGCCTTTGACCCACATGGATTCGTTCATTGTAGTAGCGATCGATTACTTCACCAAGTGGGTCGAGGCAAATCCCATGAAGGGAGTCGGTCATCGAGAGATCATTGAATTTATTGAGAGTAACATCATTCACTATTTTGGGATCCCAAAGTCCATCACCATGGACTGAGGTGCAACATTTTCGGTCAAGGAAGTGTGGGCGATGGTCGATAAATACGGCATAAAAATTCTACATTTGACCCCATGCTATGCTCAAGCCAATGGCCAAGCCGATGCCAACAACAAGGTGTTTAAGAATATTCTGAGAAAGATAATCAAAGTGACCATGGCATGAGCATACAATAATAAAGTTAAAAGAAAGTATTTTGGGGTAGAAGATACGGTTTGAAAAATGGTAGTACCAATTGGTCAGAAGGACCAATACATTGGTAACAAATGGTCACCCACATAGGAAAGGCCATATATAGTCATGCAAGTCCTCAAAGGAGGAGCCTATGTCCTGAGGGATGTGAACGAGAAGATTGCAAAGGCTCCCATAAATGGCCAATTCCTAAAGCCCCTCTTCCCTTCACTGTGGGAAGCTATCAAGGGACAGATTGAAGGGACTTAGCCAGAAAGGATTGAATAATTCCCTTAATCAAGACCCTGGAATTGAGGCCATTTTATTACAAAAAAAATGTAAAAGAGAGAATATTTGGCTAGTCGAGCGATCAAGCTACAAGTGAGCTGATTCGAGTTATTCGAATCTCTTGGCGGCCGATGCCTTCGCCTTCACCTCCATCCTTTGTCTCTCCCTCCATGAGGGTTGTTGTACTGTGAGCTAGTCGGAGAGGTGAATGATAGACTTGAGACATTGATCGAGGTCCATGCACTCCAGATCGGCTAACTTCTTTTTGGCTCTGCTAGACACCACGCATGCCCGATAGAGAGCTATCTGAGAGTCGATGAACGCGACCAGCTCCTAATTTTCAGGCTGATCGTGGTCCGAGTAGGGCCATTGGGCCTCATGGAAGTCAGTGAAGAGGTTGCCAAGTATGACCTCCATCAATCCTAACATCTCCTGGTTGTGGCGGTGTTCGTGAGTCCAGCGTAGTTGATTTTTCCAAAGTGCTTCATAGCGGCCGAGTGAGTTTCAGGCTCAACACAAAGGGTCGATATCTACATTAGTGGGGCAGCGCACCGTTCAAGCTCTTGATCGGCCCTAGAGTATGTCTCTCTGAGTTATTGGAGTACCGTGACAATTTTTAGAACCTCTTGTGGAGGTTTATTAGGCTCGGATAATCCAGCAGTGTCCCTGTGGAAGGGATAAGGATCGTGCAGAAAGGAGGAGCGGGAGAAGGAATCGATTCCCTCCATGAAGATCTCTTCCATGATCTAAATGATAGAGAGAAGGGTGAGAGAATCCATTGCATTTGAGGTGTTGCGGGCGGAGTTTCTCATTTGTGATTTGTTGTGAATATGTTGGAATGCTTGGGAATGTGCAGTTAATGTGCACATTGGATAGAGTGTGACAATGGAACCTGAAACTAACAGCTAGAGTGGCGATTCATTTCTAAGATCATGGGAGAATGTAGCGAAATAAATAGGATTATCTTAGGAATCGTGAGTAGTTATTCCTTTTTAGTTAACGAGATAAGACATGCAAAAAAGAAAAAAACAACTAAGTGTTAGGTGGCTGATCGATAGTGCACAGGCTTGGTCGAGTAAAGAAAAGCCACCTGACATCTTTGAACATACCTGACCATGATAAATCATCCAAGACCGGTTACCGAAAAATCACATGTCATGCAAAACACATCGACTTTATTGATTAGAAAAAGTTTATTCTAAGTTCTGCAGACCCATCGGCTGCAATGTGATAGAAAGGAAACAAAACGGTAAAAGAACTTGAAAGTAGTCAAGCAACTTAGATTTTCATCTCCTCGAATTCCTTGAGGAGGGCTTGCATTTAGCATCATTATTCTCCTGTGCTAAAGCCCAACTTGCCCCTTTTTTATGACAAGCGGTAGAAGATAGAGCAGTTGGTCAACACAAAGGCCACTCGAATAAACTGCAACTCCAACCCCTCTCTTAGCACGAAAGCTTGTCTTTGACTAAGCTTGGTATAGAGCGATTTGTTCGTCTAGAAATGTAAGATATTCTGCTTCAGCCATCTCCTTGGCATAAAAGGTACACTCGCGCTCTTTCAGTTCTTTTACTAGCCCAGCTCGATAAGACTATGGCATCCTCAGCATGGTTCGATTCAACTGATAAGTTTGAATGCATTGTAATCGGCCATACCAAACTAGTTCGTGCATCCTGCTAATTGTTGCGGATTCCTCCTTAGTCGAGGTTTGTTGTTAAAGGTATTCCAAGTTCACCTTGCTAGCGAAAGTCAATCTATAAAATCTATCTCTTATGACATACAAACGTTTGAAAAGGTCGAGCTAAGAGTCCAAGAGTGGGGGTGAATAGGACTATGTTAAATTAAAATTTAAATGCGGAATTAAGAAAGAAATAGAAAAAGATAGCACTTATCAATTCCAAACAGCAAAAATAAATAGCAACCTCAAATGCACAAGTATTGAGAGGTTGATACGGAGGTTGTTCTAAGGATGACCTTACACCAAAAACAAAAGGCTTATGGTAGGACAACCTGATTTCTAGAACGGTTTGTGTATTAAGGTCTCAAACTAATATAGAGGAATAAAGAATAAAACAGAAATAAATATCTACTGCTATTACAACATTCACCACATGTGCAGAAAATAAATTATAATCATTCACCACAAATGCACAATAATAAACATTCACCACAACTCCAGCAATTATAGTGGTTCGCTTGTGTGTACACTAACTATTAGAAAACAGCCACACAACTACTCCACTCCCAATATCCTAACCCACGGGATATTGGCTTTAACTATGAAATTAGTTTTCCAGGGTTCACCAAAAACCTTCACAATTATGTTTCCAAAGGGCTACCACAATTAAAAACCCCACTCACTGAGATTTTCTGGCTATCTCAGTCAAAACCAAAAATGAAAGATTTTTTGGCAATCTTACAAACTAAATATAGAAAATTAAAATTATACTTATTTGAAGAAAGTACTTTGCTATAGCCCAGTAGAACACCTTTTTTGGAAATGTAGAATGTTCAATGTTCAATCTCTTAAATGATAGGGTTCTAAGTCTAAATGAATTTTAATTTAAATCCAACCTTAGGCTACTTTGGATTTAACTTCTTGGATCTCACAAAGGGTTAAATTCAAAAATTCCCTTTAATATTAAATAAAATGGAATCAAGAGATCAAAGAATTGAATAACCAAAAAGCTATTAAAATAATTTATAAATACCTCACAATAGCTTTACAATAATGGGGACTGAGTTTTCAGAGTTGTGACTTTAATATCTTTTTGGAATGAGTTATGAAACTCTGAAAATCGTCCTCAATTTATAGGAAAAAATATTGTTCGCTCGACTGGCCTAGTGCTCGGTTTGACTAGTCGAAGGACCAACAACATTTCAAAATTTCTGGTGCGATAAGATAAGATTGTTACTTGACTAGTCGAGTAGCTTGCTCGATTGGTTGAGCCCTGTACTCGACTGGTCGAGTGGGACCAGAAATACTTGCTGGACTTTGAGTTGAGCCTGCACGACCGGTCGAGCACTATTCACTCAACTAGTCGAGCAGTCTCTAGGACTGGTCGAGGATCTAATAAAAAATTTTCAAAATTAGCAACAAACCTTAAATTGGTCGAGAAAATTCTTGGACTGGTCGAGCCAGTGTCTGGACTAGTCGAACCATGACTAGGACTAGTCGAAAAATTACCTATAAAATTATCGAATGACCTATGATATAAATGCAAATTGTATGACCTATCCTAAGGTCAATCTAGGCCAAACAAATCTTATTTGTGAGATGGAATCATCACATATCATTCTCTTGAAGTAGTTAAAGCCTGAAGACTTGATCTAGTACTTGAACTTCTTGATGTAGTTCTTGAACCTCTTGATCTTGTACTTGAACTTCTTGATGTTGTTCTTAAACCTCTTGATCTTGTACTTGAACTTCTTGATCTTATACTTGAACTTAAATGTAGACAAGATTGGTTAGGATGACATGAAGTTGATCTTACAATAACAGTTAAACAAGATACAGATTCCAAGACGTTTTGGCACTAAAAAATTTGACAAACCTAGGAGCTAGATAAGTTAACATTTACAATCTCCCCCTTTGTCAAATTTGTGACAAAATAAACCAAGACCAAGGAATCATACACCAGTTGGATCAATAAAGAATCAAGCACAAATCGAGCACTAGTTAAAAACTGGTCAACAAACTAATACTCCCCCTTAAAACATTACTCCGTAAAATCCAAGAGAAGAGAAAAAATTTGCAGTACCTATATGTGAACAAATACAGATCCAAGAAAAAAAAACCACTTCACCACATCTTCCACTCCATAGAATCTAAAATCATTAAATAGACATACCAACACAATTTCTCCCCGTTTTATCACAATATGACAAAGGAAAGAACATATAAATGATGGAAATATAAGAGTAGAATAAGAGCAATGAGTAATGAGATTAAGAAGTAAGTTCAAGATAACATAAACATTGTCAAGATAACCATTAAAACATGTCCACAATAATAAGAAAACATGTCCAAGCATATAGAGTTAAGAGAAATCCAAGTATTAAAGTTATTACAAATTACAAATTCAACACTAATCTAAACCAGAGGAAGGAGCAGATATGGAAGGATCTATTTAATGTAGTCCCTTGTTAATGCGCCTAAGATATTTACACATGTATTTAAATTGAGTTTCTTGGGACACATGCAAACCCTCTACCTTCTCCTCGAGGGAACACAAATGCTCATCAAAGTCAGAAGGCTGAAAATCAGGATCAGCGGCAGAGTCTGACTCTATCTCATTAAATATTTCATCCATATTGACATCATCTAGAGGTAAAGCATCTTCCTCTTCAGTTGCTTCAGCTGCTCCTCTAGCACTTGAAATTACGGAGAAGACCGCTTTAGTTGAAGTTGAGATATGCCAATATGTCCTAGAGGGGGGTGAATAGGACTTTTAAAAGTTTTTATGATTTATTTTAAAATCCTATTACACTAATCCTAACAACAGACATATATCAGGATAACTCAAAAATAATTCTATTGGCTTCCAAGCCCAGTAGAGGATCCAATCACAAACCTTTTTAGAAGTAAACAATATGCAAACTAGTTTATTATGGATATGACTGTGTAAGTGTGTGAGATGTAATCTCAGATATTCAGATATGTAAATATTAAAGCAAATCACACAATCAGAAGAATAGAAATCTCAAACACAGTCATTTTTATAGTGGTTCGACGATCAGTCTACTCCACTCCCAGCAGACGCACTCAACCCTTGAGTGTGCCGAATTTCACAAAGGAGGTTTCACAGCAATTCACCTCTAACCTAAGGTTTTAAATCAGGTTCACATTCAACCTTTACAACCTACACTGAGGCTGACTATTTATGCTCTCATGAGCAAGGGTCAACACAACGCATGCACTTTTAGGCACACTGGCTAAGGATCTTCTATAAGACCCTACTGGCAGTTTGTACACGGTTCACCTCAAACTCGAGGTTTCATAGTGGTTGACCTCAAACCTAAGGTTTTGCTGGTTCACTTTCAACCAGATATTTATACTCTCCACAGAGTAAGGGTCCACACAATACACCCACCACGTACACTCCAACCAGAGGCCTCCTTGAGAATTTCAAAGGATGAGAACCACTTAAGACCCAATCGTAAAAAGGAATGATCACAAGTATCCTCTTGGACTCTAGATACTTACAAATAAGTTGATGAGTCCCGATTAGCACAATGCCGAAGATCTCCTCCTCCTTGTTGACGAAGAGTCTTCTGCTCCCTTGATCCTCAACACAAAAAGATGTACCGATATATGGTGACGGGTTGGGTCAAGGTTATGATGGAATACAACTCTCAAAAGATTTTCTTATAAGGAAGATAGAGTGGTTCCAATCATCTAAGTATTTAAGGCATCCCAGCTTAATGATTTGCCATTAAGGTAGTAGTTGGAGGATCCATGAATGCGAAAGTTCATGCCCCAATCCACTCTTTTGAATATCAATGGTGAGGGTGGATTGGAGGATAAACTTCCTTGAGAGAAAGGGCTTTGGGTATATGATCTAAGGTTAAACACTTAAAAGCTCTCTCTACTTTCTCTCCCTGCAACAATAGACAAGTCCTTTATAAATAGGCAAAAGGTTCCAACGGATATAAAATGGTCACATTTATGACTGAGTTCGATATCATCGAGCAGGTTCGATATCATCGAGCGTAAACTCTCGATAGCATCGATGGTCTGCTCGATGACTCGAACTCAAAGTCATACGCTTTGAAACCTTTTACTAGCTGGTCAATGAATCAAAACTAATTGTTGATGTCATTAGATTTTGAACTCCGATTCCATCGATGATAGGTTCGATCCATCAACACTTGAAAAATGAGAGAGACTTGACTTGAAATATTTCAGGTTTTTAAGATATGATCGAGGGTCAACCGATGTAATCGGAATTTGCATATCGATGTTATCGAAGGCAGTGTCGATGGGATCGATAAATCCTATAGATTTACCAATAAGCTCGCTAGACAGATTATGTCTAGTCTCAATCCAATCGACTCGGCCTCGATATCATCTATATATGAATATCGATTTCCTCGAATGGCCCCCGATCAAAGTAAAAACCAACCTGAAATATTTGGTGGAAGAAATGCGCGCCCTCGATCGATATCATTGATGGACTTCTAATCTTATCGATATTTAATTTCAGATCATATCGAAAGGAGCATCAATATATCGAAGGAATTTAAAATTTTCTTTAAAAAATAGGGGCGCCGAAAATCTGTCTGTCGATAGAATCGAGTCGATTTCGATAGACTTGAGATTTGAATATCGATAATATCGATAGGTGTATCGATACATCAATAATTCGTCCAAATTTGTTGTGAGGTTGTTGGATATATTTGGTCCTCTTTTCGATGATATCGATGGAGCATCGAGGACTCGACAGCACAGGTCGATCATATCGAGATGTGTATCGATAGAATCGACAAGGCAAGAAAACTTAGAGAATTTTCCTATTTCGAAAAACATTTTCTTACCCTAAAACCCTATGATGTTTTTTTTTATTTTTAAGGATCTTAATATACCTGATGATTTGAGACAAGGGATGTGAGGTTTAGATTTACCTGTGGTGAGCTTGCACATATCCGGTTGAGGTAGACACTTGAATTGATCTTCCTATCAGGCTCTGTAGATGAACTGACTCAACACTCACGCTAATTGACAAACCAGGGCACTTTCAATCTCCCCCTTTGTCAATTACGTGACAAAATTCTAAAACACCCTAGAACATTCTAGACAAACACATCCTAAATTGTGTGCACATGCTTTTACATAATTTTACAATTTCTAACCCATGTACACAACCAGTAGCTGCTCCCCCTGACTTGTAAACTCTCCCTTTCTTGTTGCAATTGCTCCCCCTAACACCTGCACAACATCTAACAGATATACAATTTTCCATTCGGGGTGTTTACAAATGTTCTCCCCCCTTTTTGTCAGTCATTGACAAAGATATATCAGGTTATATTGACTGAAGAGTGAATTACTTTGGAGAACTAACCAGGCAGAAGCAGATCAATTGATGTATAATAATTAACTCAGTTTAAGCAGACATCAATTTCAGAACCTATGGATGCATATTAGATAAAATAGAGCAGTTATATAGCAGTTAAACTTTTCATTTAAGACATCAAATGCAATCCATAGCAGTCATATGATAAACCAGGGGATTTTAAACATAATCATGGCAATAAAATTTTGAATTATACTCAGCCATATATAAAAGTATACACATACTGCCATAGGCAGCGGTAGTCTTAGAAATTTATCCCAACCAAACTAAGCCCAACAAAAATGTTTAGTCCAACCATGGACATATACAATTCCTAAAAAAAAACGTCAGAATCTCCATATTAGTTAGTTATCACATACACTCACAAAGACGTAGAATATCCAAAAAGATACTAATATTCATACGAAGAAGTGAAAGTGGAGTGTATGTGATAGCATGCAGTGATCATCATCATAGAGTGGAGTGGGATGGTGCCGTGTCATCCTGTCGACAAGTCATCAGATCGGTCAACCATTGCATAGTCTGTTGTACTCCATGGACTAGTCGCTCCAAGACTGTCAGCCGCTCATGCACAGAGTGGATATCCCTCTGAATCGCTCCAATCCTGTCTAGCTTCTAACGTTTGGCATACCCAGGTATTGACGTTGATGGTGATGGATCGGGTCCAGAGGGTTCATCCCCGGTCATCCCAGTTTCTTCTGAGCGAGGGACACCACCACCTTCTACTCCACCTTCTTAAATGCCTTCTTCTACGTCCTCAATGTACTCATGATACTTCAGGTCCATTTTATGAATATTCTTTATATTGAAAACTTGAAGTGAGAATACCGGATCAGTGGTAGATGTGAAACCAAAGGTGTTGCATATCCTACTTATAATCCAAGGATATAAGAGATGAAATACCTAGAGGTATTAACAACATTTACCAACTAACTGACAAGCTGAGTTGGGAGGCAAATCTTTGTCCCTTTTGCGATTGAGTAAACCAACATGGCCATAAACCCTGTGAGATCAGATCGATTGGTACTTCTAGGATATATATTTGTGGTGAAGATACCATGTAGAACCCAAAATCAAGGTTCCATTTACCTAGCTTTCAGCGCGTTCCCTTTATGCCAAGGGATGTCTCGACCATTACATAGATACTTAGTTACCATGGATCGAACATCAGGATGGTCGAGGTCTAATGGAGGGAGGCCATCTGGAGCTATTTCCAGATTGAGGATATTAGCCATGGTGGCAGGAGTGTACAACACATCATCATTACTATTCAGAGAGACCATAATTGAGGGAGGATCTAATACAGGTGAGTGACATGTGGCGAGGAAGTTGCGTGTTCGTTCAAGCAGGCACGGCCCCCCGAAGTCTAGGACGAGTAGCCAACCGATCACAGCAAATAAGGGTTCCAGATTGTAAGGTGCTAAGCAACCCCTACTACTTTTCTTTCATAGATCAATTTCCTGCCGGTGTATTTTGCAGGGCATTGGCTAGCTGGAGGAGGTAGTGCCAGAAATTCGGTCTAGGACCCACCACGTGAAGTCTGTCATGATCTTTGCCAAGTGGGGGTCCCACTTTCCCAGGCCCTCGCCCTTTTTTTTTAGGCGAGGACTTTTTGTCGGATAGTTCTTGAAGACTCCCCCGGACCGAATGCTACTCCTTTGTCTTTTCCCATGTGGACCAATAATTTGGGAAAAATGACAAATACACTTGACAAACCAAGAAAAATACCCAAAAAGGGATGACGTAAAAGGGTATTGCCTGATTTGTGGAGTGATTTGAGTAGTCCGACGTGGCTTCCAGCAGTTTGGTCGAGAGAATCGAGCAAAGAAGATGACCGAAAACCCTTGAAATATAAACCCCCTTTTTCGCCCCGCTAACTTTTATTGGGCACCATCCGTCGATTTTATTGATCATTGTTTTGATGATATCGAGAAGTTGCCGATCGATTCTATCAAGACTGTCACCGATGTCATTCATGGTCACTTGACTATTCACATTCTTCAAGGACATCGATAATATCGATCCTTGATCGATTAATCGAGAATGAGATATTGATTTCAGGCTCTACTCATTCATTCTCAGATTGACAGCCATCAAGAATGGAAGGTTCCATCCTTGAATTTACAAAAGGAACGTATCCAAAAATTTTGTACAATCTTTGTACAACACAAAATTTATAAAACATAATAATGTTTATATACAAAAGTTTGAGGTGAAGAACCTCAGATGTATCATTGACAACTCAAAAAAAAATCTCCTCATTTTAGCATAGGTTCAAATTCTAATGCATGATCTGAACTAATTCTTCCTTACCCATTTTACTTTATTAATCGATTTGGGTGGTGATGCAAGGGCATTTCTTTTATCCATATTCTCAAGAGGACTTCTGAAGTTCTGTATTTCTCTGGTAAATAATTTGTTAAAATGATTCTGACCAGAGCTAGGTTGAGTCCTCCTTGGTGTTATGCATTCAAACTTATAATGACCTAGATCACCGCACAAATGACATACTGGAATTATTCTAGTCTTGCTTCTATAAGCAGTAGATTTTTTAGTTCTAGGAGCTGCATTTCCAGTATTTAATTTATGTTTTTCATATCCTAGGCCACTTTTATCCTTCCCTGGTCTTCCCATTCCTAACAATTTTTCTAGCTTTTCGCCACTTTAGGAAAACTTGTAATTTATCTTGGCCATCTTCTTGGATTCTTCTAGATCAAACAGGAGTGTATGATTCTCATTACGAAGAAGTCTATTCTTATCTTCTAGCAATTCAACCTATTTGTTCAGTTTATCAGATTCAGACTTCAGAAGAGTATTAACTTTTTCTAATTTCTCATTGTCTGAGTGGTACTGCTATAGATCGTTCATTACTTGCATATTAATTTCTAGTGTCGTATTCAACTCTCTCTGCGGCAGTTTGCTTTTGTTTTCTAATATTCCAAGTTTCTTAAGGATATTTATGCTATGGGTGTAAGGTTGATTATAAGCATCTTGTAGTTTATCCTTTTCTTCTGCTTCTTCATTGTCAGATGGAAATGATTCTGTGCCTTGTTGTTCTCTCTTGTTCTCAGATTCTCTAGGAATGATTGGAGTGGTGGTGACCATAAGTATTTTCAAGGATTTCTGGTCACCATCGCTCTCTGAGTCACTGGATTCTGAGTTTGACTCTTCTGTATCATCCCACGTGGCAGCCATTGCCTTGCCCTTAGTTTTTCTGTTTGGGCATTCGATTGATAGGTGTCCATACTCCTGACAGGCATAGCATTGTGGTTCTTTGGTTCTTCTACCAAATTTGCCTGTAGAAAGTTTGTTGTTTACCTTTCTTCCTCTGGAAGGCTGGCCATGATTTTTCTTAAAGAACTTCCTAAATCGTTGTGCAAGCAAAGTCACTTCCTCTTCTTCATCCTCTTTTTCACTTTCATTATCCTCTTTTAATGTTTTCTTTAAAGTTTTTAGGACAGTTGTTTTAGATTTAGGGATTTGTTTGAAGTGTAGTTTGAAAGTTTGTAGGGAACCTACCAGTTCTTCTACTTTCATCTCATCAATGTTCCTACACTCCTCAATTGTTATAACCTTGGGATTAAATCGTTCTGGAAGGGATCTTAAGATTTTCCTACAAATTTTTGGTACTGGAACTTTTTCACCCAATCCACCCATGGAGTTGCAGATTATATTCAAATTTGTGTAAAACTCCATAAATGTCTCATGCTCTTCCATTCTGAGACTTTCGAACTGTGAAGTCAAGAGTTGAAGTTTAGACCCCCTTCACAGTACTTGTGCCTCCATGGGTTGTTTCCAACAGATCACATGCTTCCTTGGATGTCCCACACATACTTATCTGATTGAATATATCCTGGGACACGGTACGGTAGATGGTGTTCATAGCTTTAGCTTCAGCAGTCTATTTTTCTTTGTCAAACGCCGACCACTTTTCTTTGGATTTGCATTTTGTGATGGTTGTGCCACTATCAAGTAAAGTTTGTTCAGTCGGTGGCACGTATTCACTTTCAACTATATCCCAAACATCATGATCCAAAGATCTCAGAAAGTAGTGCATCATAGCCTTCCAGTATGCATAATTTGATCCATCAAATACTAGAGGTCTAGTCACTGATGAGCCCTTTCCCTTGGCCATATTCCCAACTTCAGTCAAGATCACTCTCTAGGCGGTGAAGCCCTTAAAGAGAGACCTGCTCTGATACCAATTGAAATTATAGTGAAGACCGCTTTAGTTGAAGTCGGGATATGCCAATATGTCCTAGAAGGAGGTGAATAGGACTTTTAAAAGTTTTTATGATTTATTTTAAAATCCTATTACAGTAATCCTAACAACAGACATATATTAAGATAACTCAAAAATAACTCTACTAGCTTCCAAGCCCAGTAGAGAATCCAATCACAAACCTTTTTAGAAGTAAACAATATACAAACTAGTTTGTGATGGATATGACTGTGTAAGTGTATGAGATGTGATCTCAGATATTCAGATATGTAAATATTAAAGCAAATCACACAATCAGAAGAATAGTAATCTCAAACACAGTCATTTTTGTAGTGGTTCGACGATCAGTCTACTCCACTCCCGGCAGACGCACTCAACCCTTGAGTGTCCCGAATTTCACTAAGGAGGTTTCAGAGCAATTCACCTCTAACCTAAGGTTTTAAATCAGGTTCACCTTCAACCTTTATAACCTACACTGAGGCTGACTGTTTATGCTGTCACGAGCAAGGGTCAACACAACGCATCCACTTTTAGGCACACTAGCCAAGGATATTTCATAAGACCCTACCGGAGGTTTCTACACAGTTCACCTCAAACCCAAGGTTTCACAGTGGTTGACCTCAAACCTAAGGTTTTGCTGGTTCACCTTCAACCAGATGTTTATGCTCTCCGCAGAGCAAGGGTCCACACAATACACCCACCACATACACTCCCGAAGGAGGCCTCCTTGAGGACTTCAAAGGGTGAGAACCACTTAAGACCCAATCGTAAAAAGGAATGATCACAAGTGTCCTCTTAGACTCTAGATACTTATAAATAAGTTGATGAGTCCCGATTAGCACAATGCCGAAGATCTCCTCCTCCTTATTAACAAAGAATTTTCTACTCCCTTGATCCGCAACACAAAAAGATGTACCGATATATGGTGACGGGTTGGGTCAAGGTTATGATGGAATGTAACTCTCAAAAGGTTTTCCTATAAGGAAGATAGAGTGGTTCCAATCATCTAAGCATTCAAAGCATCCCAGCTTAATGATTTGTCATTAAGGTAGCAGTTGGAGGATCCTTGAATGCGAAAGTTCATTCCCCAATCCACTCTTTTGAATATCAATGGTGAGGGTGGATTAGAGGATGAACTTCCCTGAGAGAAAGGGCTTTAGGTATATGATCTAAGGTTAAACACTCAAAAGATCTCTCTACTTTCTCTCCCAGCAACAATAGACAAGTCCTCTATAAATAGGCAAAAGGTTCCAACGGATATAAAATGGCCACATTTATGACTAAGTTCGATATCATCGAGCAGGTTCGATATCATCGAGCAGGTTCGATATCATCGAGCGTATACTCTCGATAGCATTGATGGTCTGCTCGATGACTCGAACTCAAATCATACACTTTTGAAACCTTTTGCCAGCTGGTCAATGAATCAAAACCAATTATCAATGTCATCAGATTTCGAACTCCTATTCCATTGATGATAGGTTCGATCCATCGACACTTGAAAAATGAGAGAGACTTGACTTGAAATATTTTAGATTTTTAAGATTTGATCGAGGGTCAACCGATGTCATCGAAATTTATATATCGATGCTATCAAAGGCAGTGTCGATGGGATCGATAAACCTATAGATTTTCCAATAAGCTCGCTGGACAGATTGTGTCTAGTCTCGATCCAATCGACTTGGCCTCAATATCATCGACATATGAATATTGATTTCCTCGAATGGCCCCTGATCAAACTAAAAACCAACCTGAAATATTTGCTGGAAGAAATGCGCGCCCTCGATAGATATCATCGATGGACTTCCGATCTTATCGATATTTGATTTTAGATCATATTGGAACAAGCATCGATATACCGAAGGAATTTGAAATTTTCTTTAAAAAATAGGGGCGTTGAAAATCTGCTTGTCGATAGAATCGAGTCGATTTCGATAGACTCGAGATTTGAATATTGATGATATCGATAGGTGTATCGATACATCGATAATTCGTCCAGATTTGTTGTGAGGTTGTTGGACATATTTGGTCCTCTTTTCGATGATATTGATGGAGCATCGAGGACTCGACAGCGCAGGTCGATCATATCAAGATGTGTATCGATAGAATCGACAAGGCAAAAAAACTTAGAGAGTTTTCCTATTTTGAAAAACGTTTTCTAACCCTAAAACCCTATGATATTCTATTTTGTTTTTAAGGGTTTTAATATACCTGGTGATTTGTGACAAGGGATGTGAGGCTCAAATTTACCTGTGGCGAGCTTACACATATCCGGTTGAGGCAGACGCTTGAATTGATCTTCCTATCAGGCTCTGTAGATGAACTGACTCAACACTCACACTAATCAACAAACCAGGGCACTTTCAGCACCCACATCAACTTGACCTGGAGCTAACCTCAAATTCATCTTATTTATGTTCGAGTTGTTGAAGGGAAGATGGTTAATGGGAGCTTCGCCAACAGGCATAGCCACTATACTATGGGTGGCTAAAACAGTCATAAGATAGGCAAATGGTATATCACTATGACCTGAATGGAGACAGAACTGAATCATGATATAACAGATAAGTGATGGAAGACATACAGAGACACCAGTAACAATAAAGTGAAGGATGTGAACCATGAAAGTAGTGAGCTCAGTCTTATTACCAGACCTAGGATAGACATTAGAAATAAATGTACGATGGAGAACCCTGTATCTAGGTAACATAAATTTGGAACTAAGCGCGTTCCCTGAACTCCACTCTGCATTCATGTTGCATAACACTCTAGTGAGAAATCTTTTCTCAGACTCAGACGGTTTTGCTATAAGAGTAGAAATGAGAATACTATCATTATTAACTGGAAGATCCTTCAAACCAGATATTAAGTGACAGTCCACGTCAATAAGACCTTCTCTTGTTTAATTGTAGAAGTTAGATTCTCGGAAGAGAAGTCAGTTATGCAAGCAAATATGGCCTGCGCAATGAAACGATATGCCAGACCGCCCCAATTTAAAATATTATCCCATCCTACAGATTAAAGGAGAAGAACAATGCCAAAAGGTGCTAAATGATCAGAGTTGACTGTCTGTTCAACAATCACATTGCGTAATTGAATATCCCGTACATACTTGGGCTCTTCTTCGGGTGACCGAAGATGGCCCACCGTGATTGGAGCGGAACGAGAAGAAGGACCACGAGAACCTTTCTTCTTATTTCTACTTTCCATTGCAACAAGAAAGACAAGGAATACAAGCAATGTAAGAAAGGAAAGAAGGGTTTTTAGAAAATCATATTTTTAGTTAGAAAACCCAACAAACCACCATAAACCTCGAAATAAATAACTAAAACAAGGAAATGGAAGAGGAAAGAACTCAAATCTAAAAGAAAAAAATTATTTTTTTTTTTAAAAGATGCACTAACCATAGAGGAATCGAAGGTGGGTTCGACCAGTCGTGGTAAGGTTGGTTGGGGAAGATGAATCAAACGAAAAAAGAATGCTTTTTAGGCCATAAAAATCCCTGAACCTGAGCGGGTCGACTGGTTAAGTACATACTTGACTGGTCGTGCCATGACTGGTTGAGTGTGTACTCGACTGGTCGTGCACCACAAAAATTCAGCAATTTTCACTATTTCTCAAATTTAAAATTTTGTAAAAATAAATAAAATAAAAACATGCAATATATTACAAATAAATACAAACATTTCAGTTCATATTACACATACCAATATCCAATTTTAACTTAGCAAACCTGTTTCTATTAAGCGGTTTTGTAAATATGTCTGCAAGTTGATTTTCAATCTGAATATAATCCACATAAATAATCTTGTCTTCTACCAATTCACGAATATAATGATATCTAATGTCAATATGCTTAGTTCGTGAATGCTAAATTGGATTTTTAGAAATATTAATTACACTAGAATTGTCATAATATAAAACCATAGTATTTTGCGCAAATCCGCAATCACTTAACATTCTCTTCATCCACACAAGTTGGATACATTCATTACCAGTTGCAATATACTCAGCCTCAGCTGTGGAAAGAGATATAGAACCCTTTTTCTTACTATGCCAAGAAACTAGGCAGTTCCCAACATAAAAACATCCACCGCTGGTAGACTTGTGGTCATCCATATTACCAGCCCAATCAGCATCCGAATAACCGGCTAATTGAACATTAGTATCATGAGGATACCAAAGGCCAAGTATGGCTAAACTTGTGACATATCTTAAAATACGCTTTACAGTAATCAAGTGGGACTCTTTAGGGTCTGATTGATATCTAGCACAGATTCCTACGCTAAATGTAATATCAGGTCGGCTCGCAATTAAATATAATAAACTACCTATCATGATGCGATACAACACTTTTTTTCACCAAGTTTAGAGCATACTTGGTTTGAGTGTCGTACTCATAGGAGTATCGAAGTTCTTACCGCTCTCAAATCCCAATTTTTTCACCAAGTTTAGAGCATACTTGGTTTGAGAGATAAATATCCTATCAGCAAGTTGTTTCACCTGTAGACCTAAAAAATAATTCAATTCTCCTACCATGCTCATTTCAAATTGGACTTCATTAAATCTGCAAACTCAACAGACTTGTTAGCACAAGTAGATCCATAGATAATGTCATCAACATATATTTGCACTATTAGAATGTGATCATAGTATTTCTTTACAAACAGTGTCTTATTAACCCTCCCCATTACAAAGTTATGACTTAGTAGAAACTTAGTCAACTTTTTGTACCATACCCTGAGAGCTTGTTTTAAACCATAAAGTGCCTTTTTCAGGTGATAAACATGGTTAGTATGTTTAAGGTCTTCAAAACTCTTAGGTTGTTCTAAATATACTTCCTCATGCATATCACCATTCAAGAATACACTCTTAACATCATTTTGATAAATTTTAAAATTTTTGTGACAAGCAATGGATATGAATAGCCTGATAGATTCAAGATGAGCTACTGGGGCAAAGGTTTCATCATAATCGATGCCTTCTATTTGAGTGTACCCTTATACAACCAGTCTCGCCTTATTTCTTATAATGTTACCTAATTCAACAGACTTATTTTTAAAGATCCACTTGGTTCCAATTATATGTTTATCATCAGGTTTAGGAGCCAAATGTCATACATCATTTCATACAAATTGATTAAGTTCATCTTGGATAGCTATAATCCAGTTTTCATCAACAAGTTCTTCTTTTACATTGGCCGGCTCAATATAGGAAGTGAGGCACACATAGTTACATATGTTTTCAAGTTGTGTATGAGTGCGCACACCAGTGAGAGGATTCCCAAGTATTTGATCAGTTGGATGGTCTTTAACTGATTGCAGTTCAGTGTCATTATTTTGACTAGATGAAGAGTCTAGTTTATCAAATAAAGAGACTTGATCATCTTCTAAACTAGAGGTAGATGTATTCAGATGATCATCTATGACAACATTAATGGATTCTTAAATTACACTGGTCCTCTTATTGAGAACACGATACGCTCAACTATTTAGAGCATATCCTAGGAAAATACCTTCGTCACTTTTAGTGTCGAATTTTTCCAAATTTTCCCGGTCACATAGAATATAGTATTTGCTACCAAAAACTCGAAAATATTTTACTGTTGGCTTCTTATTGAACCATAGTTCATATGCAGTCTTATTATTCAATTTTCTAGTATGTACATGATTAATAATATAACAAGCAGTACTCATAGCTTCAACCCAAAGATTTTTAAGAAGTTTATTTAACTTAACATTAGTCATCTCTTGAAGTACACGATTTTTTCTTTCAACAACCCCATTCTGTTAAGGTGTCTTAGGAGTAGAAAATCCATGCGATATCCCGTGATCACTACAGAACTTCTCAAAGCTGCTATTATCAAATTCGGAACCATGATCACGTAGTATTTTAATAACTGGTGATTCCTTCTCAGTTTGAATAGCTTGAGTACCCTTTTCACTTCATCGAGAGTTTTAGATTTCTCTCTCATGAAAACTACCCATGTAAACCTAGTAAAATCATTTACTATTACCAGATTATATTTTTTACCACCTTGACTCTCCATTCTAATAGGTCCAAATAGATCCATGTGGAGGAGCTTAAGAGGTTTCCACTAGAGTTCACTTTTTTGTGAGCACTTCTAGTTTGTTTTCTAATCTGATAATCGCCATAGATTTTATCCATTTCCTTTAACTTAGGTAAACAACGTATTACTTCACCTTTGCTCAGTCTATAGAGATTATAATAGTGTACATGTCCTAGGCATTTATGTCATAGATCGGATTCATTAGTTTGGACCATGTAGCATGATAACTTAGACGAGCTTGAGTTACTGACTATATAACAGTTCTCAAAAGTTCTGCGACCAGTCAGTATCATAGAACCAATCTCATTAGAAATTTCACACCCTTGATTGTTGAATTTAACGTTATGTTTATTATCACAGATTTGTGATATAATTAAGAGATTATGCTTAAGACCTTCTACAAACAAGACATTCTCAAATGGTGGAAGATCAATTGCTACCATCACCGAAAGTGACTGAACCATCACCCATATCTTTAAGATTGGTGAACAAATCTTTATCACCTGTCATATGTCTAGAGCATCCACTGTCTAGGTACCACTTTGATTGACTTAAAGCCTTGAAAGCAGTGTGAGCAACCAAACAAGTAACCTTAGGGACCTATTTCATTATAGTTTTGGGTTTTGGAATATTGTTGGTTTTTCAATTCTTGTACTTGTTATATATTCTACCATTCGAGTTAGATTTTAGAAGCTCCTTCAGTAAATCGATAATTTTCTCAACTAAGGGGTTAAGATTCTGATTTCTATACATGATATGGTTGCTTTTAGGTTTCATAACCTGAAAAGTTTTAGGATTTTTATAACTATTTTGATTTAGACTTTTCCCTTTTGAGTTAGAGGATTCCCCTTTAATAAACTTAGGAGGTGTAGGCTTACTTTTAGGAGGTGTATTCTTATCAGGCCTAGACTAGATCTATCCCCACATTTCCTTGATCCGGTTAATAGTCTTTCTAGTTTAGGATCACCCTAGGCATACCTCCAAGTATCCTTCAAACTCATGAGAGAAGAGACTTCTAATTTTAGATTATCATTCTCTAATTTTAGATTTTCAATTTGAGATGTTTTGAAATCTAAATCGCACTTAGTTTTTTTAAAACAATCAGATAGATGCGATTTTTCTAAAACAAGAGCAACAAAATTTTCTTTTAGCTTTTAAAATTTTTTCTTTTTTAAGTTTTAATTTTACGGCTATCTTGCAACTCTCCCTGTATAGGGCATTGTAGGCATCTTGTAAATATTCATTATTTTCAGGATCACTTCTCAGATTTTCATCATAAGTTGAATCACAACTTTCTAAGGAAGTGACTTTGGTTAGAGTCATTAAGGCCTTAACCTCATCAGTAGACTTAGATTCAGAATCATCTGACTCGGAAGAAGCTTCAGAGCAGGATCATTCATCCCATGTAACCAACATACCTTTCCTTTTAGGTTTGTCCTTCTTTGGACATTTATTTGCTAAATGCCCGTATTCATGGTAGTTGAAACATTGGCTGTCTTTATGTGATTTCCAAGTTTTAAATCTACCCTTTTTCTTCTCAGAGGATTTTTTAAAATCAACTCTCTCTTTACTTTTAAAAATTTTATAAAACTTCTTAGCTAAAAGTGCCATATCATCCTCTGAATTTTCGTAATCAAAATTATTAGAATTATGAGAAATACCTTTAGAAGATTTTAGGGCTATGGATTTACCTTTAGGAGCCTTAAAATTTAACTTGTAGGTTTCTAAATAACCAATAAGTTCTTCAACCTGCATGTTATCCGTATCATGAAGTTCCTGAATGGCAGTGACTTTTGAATTGAACCTTTCAGGTAATGAGCTTAGTATCTTTGCATAGACTTTACTTTCTGGGATGCTATCTCCAAGACCCCACATTGGGTTAACTATGTCATTTAACTTAGTATAGAAGTCCATGAATGTTTCACTTTCTTCCATACATATTTCCTCAAACCTAGTGGTGAGAATTTGAAGTTTAGATTTCTTGACAGTAGTCGTACCCTCATGTGTCATTTCTAAGATATCTCAGGCTTGTTTTACAGTATCACAAGATATAATCCTTTTGAATTCATTTGGTGATAGTGCGCAAGAAATTGCATTTAAAGCCTTAGAATTGGCACTGCCCTCATTTTTCTGAAGAGTGGTCCAAGTATTATAAGTTGCAACCTTAAGAGTTTTAATACCATCAATGCCTAGAACTTCAATGGTAGGTGGGTTCCACCTAGTCACTATGGATTGCCACACATTTTCATCAATAGACTTCAAAAAAATTCTCATCCTAGCTTTCCAATAGGCATAATTAGAGCCATCAAATGGTGGTGGCCTAGTAATTGAAAGGCTATCAAAATTTGACATGATATAGGCTCAGATCGGTTAGCTCAGGAAATAAATGAGCTATTAGGCTTTGATACCATTTGAAAAGGCTGAGCTAAGAGTCCTAGAGGGGGGGGAGGGTAATAGGACTATGCCAAATTAAAATTTAAATGTGGAATTAAGAAAGAAATAGAAAAAGATAGCACTTATCAATTCCAAATAGCATAAATAAATTGCAACCTCAAATGCACAAGTATTAAGAGGTTGATACAGTTGTTATTCTAAGGACAACCTTACACCAAAAACTAAAGGCTTATGGTAGGACAACCTGATTTCTAGAATGGTCTGTGCATCAAGGTCTCAAACCAATACAGAGAAATAAAGAATAAAATATATATCTACTGCTATTACAATATTCACCACATGTACAGAAAATAAATTACAATCATTCACCACAAATGCACAATAATAAACATTCACCACAACTCCAGCAATTATAGTGGTTTGCTTGTGTGTACACCAACTGTTAAAAAACAACCACACAGCTACTCCACTCCTAATATCCTTACCCACGAGATATTGGCTTTCACTATGAAATAGGTTTTCCAAGGTTCACCCAAAACCTTCACAATTGTGTTTTCAAAGGGATACCACAATTAAAAACCCCACTCACTGAGATTTTTTGGCTATCTCAGTCAAAACCAAAAATGAAAGATTTTTTGGCAATCTTACAAACCAAATACAGAAAATTGAAATTATACTTATTTAAAGAAAGTACTTTGTTGTAGACCGGTAGAACCGCTTATTTGGATATGTAGAATGTTCAATGTAAAATGTTCAATCTCTCAAATGATAGGGTTCTAGGTCTAAATGAATTTTAATTTAAATCCAACCTTAAGGTACTTTGGATTCAACTTCTTGGATCTCATAAAGGGTTAAATTCAAAAATTCCCTTTAATATCAAATAGAATGGAATCAAGAGATCAAAGAACTGAATAACCAAAAAGCTATTAAAATAATTTATAAATACCTCATAATAGCTTCATAATAATGGGGATTGAGTTTTCAGAGTTGTGACTTTAATATCTTTTTAGAATAAGTTATGAAACTCTGAAAATCATCCTCAATTTATAGGCAAAAATATTGTTCGCTCAACTGGCCTAGTGGTCAGTTCCACTGGTCAAAGGACCAACAACATTTCAAAATTTCTGGCGCGATAAGATAGGATCGTTACTCGACTGGTCGAGCACTGTTTGCTGGTCGAGCACTAGTCCAGTGTCTGGACTAGTCGAACCATGACTAAGACTAGTCAAAAAATTACCTATAAATTATCAAATGACCTATGATATAAATGCAAATTGTATGACCTATCATAAGGTTAATCTAGGGTCAAACAAACCTTATTTGTGAGATTGAATCATCACATATCATTTTCTTGAAGTAATTGAAGCTTGAAGACTTGATCTAGTACTTAAACTTCTTGATGTTGTTCTTGAACCTCTTGATCTTGTACTTGAACTTCTTGATGTTGTTCTTGAACCTCTTGATCTTGTACTTGAACTTCTTCATCTTGTACTTGAACTTAAATGTAGACAAGATTGGCCAGGATGACATGAAGTTGATCTTACAATAACAGCTAAACAAGATACAAATTCTAAGAGGTTTTGGCACTACAAAATTTGACAAACCTAGGAGCTAGATAGGATAGCATTTACAATGCTTCAACATCTAAATGTGTTTCCCAAGCATAGCCTCCAACTCAACCATAGATGATGCTTCCATCGTAAAGGAATTAGCATCAAACAACAATGTGGATTGAGAGAATTCTCTCAAACCACATTCAAAAATCTCATTCAGATAGTACTCCGCACCATCAACGAGGGGGGAAGGGTTGGAAGCCATGGGAGAAATAAAGAGGAATCGTAAAGAAAATTGTAATATGAACTCGAGTGAAGGTTAGATGTTGTTTAAATAAGTAGCCTAGGCACCCATGATCTAGCATGATCATGGCGACACAATCGCTACATGTTCCAAGTAAACAGGAGCATGAAGCATTTAAGGTTATAAATTCGAAGCTAGCCCATGTCGCACCAATATTCTAGGGATAAGTTAGCAGTTAGTTGCAAACGAAAAAAGCAAAAATAAGTTAAAAAGAGACAACAAGGTACAAAAATGTTTAAGCGGCCATTTGTATTAATGATAAAGTCCATTATAAATTACAGTTCAAAGGATGCAAAGCGCTGCGTTGACCCCTGTACCACTTCTTGCCTTCTCGCGACCTATAAGGTAGCCCTTCGTTTAGCCGCCGATCGAGATTGTCGACCAATGACAATTGGAATAACCAATTGATCGACCCTCCCCTTGCATTGACTGTGTTCATCATGCTTCCCTACAAACTCCTGCTTGAGAGTGAGGAGCTCCGCCTCTAAAGCTGTGATCCTAACTTCCTAGTTCTCCAGCTCAATGTTAGAAGCCCTCAATTTAGCAGTCCCAGCCCCTAGGTCCTAGGTGATGTTAGTTGCAGATGCCCTCTGGGAATCAGTCGCGGAGTCCTCCTCGAGCCAGTCGATGATGGCACAAACATGGTAATGTGTCTTGATCAGTCCTAAAAGCTCTTAAAGATCTAGTACTTTACCCACCAAGGAGGGATCTGACTAGGAACAGATGCGATATGACTCGACCAATTGCTCAAGTTTGTCAACCAACTCAACATCGAGGGATCTCGATAATCCCACCTATAGGATACCTTGAAGCTCGGCCTTAATATCATACAGGTTGCCTGATAAAGAGGAAGACTTAGCCATAGCTATATCTCCTGCAAGGGCTATCTTGAATAAAGAAATGATTTTCATAAGATAGGCCCTCACTGGAAAAAGTGGGATCATCATCCACTTATACGGGTTCCAAAGTAGAAGATGGATAAGAGTTGGGCTCTATAACCTCGACCATTGCAGTCTCTTTGATCTCAACCGCAGCTTCTTTCGAAGTAGGGACACCCTAGATCATTAGAAGAGTTGGTTCTGCAATAGGGAGCATCAGTTGGACAGGAGATTTCTTGGCCGATTAGTGGGAGAGATGTGCCTCAGCTTCACTCTAATTGACCGTAGTGGAAGGACTGGGAGGGATCTGGATCATGTACTCTAAAGTCAGAAGGGATAGTACTGTCTTTAGGAGGGCTATGAGAAGGAAGGCCCTCGGCGGTGACCATTGTCTCTAAATCAACAGTCTGAATCTCAATGACCATGGGAGCATCAGCCACTGATAATGGTTGTTGTTATTGTACTTGTGCCATGACAATCTGTTTGTCTATGGTCGTGAGCTCCCAAGTGACTAAAAAAGGAACAAAGAGAGTTAGTTAATGTAAAAATAGAACATTTAAAATAGTTAAATACATATATAAGTAAGCGATCTTCACCTAAGTTAGATCGAATGATGTAGACGATGAGTTGATTACTAATGGCCTGAGGCTTTCTTATTATTGTCGCCTGCGGTTGAGTCGAAGTAGGGAAAGGTGATGGATTAGGATGGTAAGCAGTAAGATACTTCCCGTAAAAGAGAAGATTGAGATCATTCAATAGCTCTTTATCCCGCCACCATTTCTTACAGCATTTATTATAATGAGACTCCTAGTGATGTTCCAAGCCTTCCTCGATCTCTTTTGAGTAATCAGTGATGGAGAAACCCGGCCAGTACTTGGTTTTGAAATATGTTTCAACAAAAGAGATAGCATTGGTTAAAGAAGTAACTGATGGTCGTCAAGGTCCGGAGGATGCTGATAGCGGTCGAACCTTAATTATTGTTGAGAGTTTGAGAAGACTGATGCACCGAATGGTGAGGACTAGTGCCTTAGGAGGGGGACTAAGCGGGGCTCTCAATGTAACACCCTGATTTTTATAACTTGAGTATAAGCCCAATTTTCCAAAAATCAGAGAGTTAGTTTCAAATGCCGAGGTACTTGGCAAAAATAAAATCAAAGTACAAGAGATATGTAAAACATGGTAACCCATCACAACTAAGTAGTACCAAATCCATGTCCACACAAATGGAGACTTAATACAAAACTAAAAATGTTCTTGCTAGTATTCATCTGTAATCTACTGATTAACTCCATAAAGCTATACTAAACCCTAAGGGGAATCCTCCCCAAGGGTTTCTCCTTCACCTCTGGTCGTATTTATTTCATAATCCATGCCATAGTCACCTCCCTCTAGATTTATACCTGCGTCAATGTACGTTTGGATATTCAAAAATGAGTGGTTACTCAGAGAGGATTCGCTCTAAGATTACATGTCATAATATTAGATGAGTAAATATATTATGCCAAAAGGATATATAATCATTTTAATTCATAGAATGTACTAAGGTATAACTACTTCTCAAATAGAGGTCTTTTTCTAGTTAACCAAATAAATAGCCTTTCCAACGGTCGGCCCATTTCTAGTGAGAAGGTGGACCTTTTAACCAGCCGGTCCATTAAGCAAGAGAATGGCCTTTCCAAATAATTGGCCCATTAAACAAGACAATGGGCCTTTCCAACAGACGACCCATTTAGTAAAAGAATGGGCCTTTCCAACAGTCGGCCCATTAAACAAGAGAGTGGAACTTTCCAATAGTTGGCCCATTAAGTAAGAGAATGGCATTTCAAACAGTCGGCTGATTTCTAATGAGAAGGTGGACCTTTCAAACTGTTGGCCCATTAAGTTAAGAATGGGCCTTTTAAACAGTCAGCTCATTCATTCATAGGAATGGGCCTTTCAAATAGTCGGCTCATTTCTAATGAGAAGGTGGACCTTTCAAACAGTCGGCCCATTAAGTAAGAATGGGCCTTTCAAAAAGTCAGCTCATTTATACATAGGAATGGGCCTTTCAAATAGTCAACTCATTTCTAATGAGAAGGTGGACCTTTCAAACAGTCGGCCCATTAAGTTAAGAATGGGCATTTCAAATAGTCAGCTCATTCATACATAAGAATGAGTCTTTCAAACATTCAGCTCATTTTTACCGAGAAGGTAGACCTTTCAAATAGTCAGCCCATTAAGCAAGAGAATGGGCCTTTCAAACATTCGGCACATTCGTCTTGCGAGGGGATAGGTCTTTCAAACAGTTGACCCTCTCAAGCAAGGTAGAGGGCCTTTCAAACAGTCAACTTATTTAGGTGAAGAATAGTCCTTTCAAACAGTCGGCTCATTCAGTTTGTTCAAAATTTTCTTTCAAGTTAGATTTCACATGTACGTAGGGAAAATCACCCTCATCTTTTAAAACGCCACAAATTCTATCAATATTTCACAAGTAAGGGAATTTAACATTTATTAATTATGATTGAATTGGATAATGAATCTATCAGGTATAAAATTTGTCAATACACAGAATTAAGTAAGAGAATCACGATTGATGTGGAATTGTGACTATGTTTATACTAATAAGAGGGTAGTAAGCTTAAAGGGAGAAATTACCACCTTTGACATTGATCTGCTAATGGTGTTGCTCTTAGAAGGTGTATGTGACTCTTAAAATCGGATATTACCCTTTTGATAGAAGTTGATTTGGATCAACTTCAAATGAGAGTTACCTGTATAGATGAAGACATAATGTATAAGGAGTCAAGCTAGGGGAACAATCATTTCTAGTAGCTTCAATCAAGGAAGCTTTGGGAAATATCTTACTACATCTGAAGTTGGCATAATGTGGTGATAGATTCGACCCCTGTTGCACTCTATTGGGGATATAGCTTGCCTAACTTCCTCTAATGTTGCTACCTAATTGAATCAAATCTGATTAATTCTACTTCAACTTTATAATTTACTGAGTTAGTAATCTATAACTCACTAACTTAGGATAATAGTTTGTGTTAGAGGGTTACCAGAGGGTCTGACTCGGCTATGGAGTTGGAGGATCGGATCCACCCCGAGAAAGGGTCACTGACTTGGTTTGGATGGGTGCTTCTCGAGTAGCGACTGAGTCAACTCAGTCAAACCTAGTTGATCCTCCCTTCCTCCTCCTTTCTTCTCTCTTTCTCCGCTTTCTCTCTCTCTCCCTTTTAATTTCTGAGGTTTAATGAAACTCGGCCAACAACGTGACCCGGTCCTGGACTTAGTTGGCTCACTGGTGACGCTTATTGTCCTGCCAACCACCTAGTCATTCACTCGCTACTGCCTTCCTCTCCCTCCTTCTGTACTCTCCTTCCTCCTCTCCTCCTTTCCCATGGAGTGACTTCGAAGAATCTAGATGAATCTGACCAACGAATCAGGAGGGTGACTCACTCCTTACACTGAGTCGAATAGGGATGCCCTTAAGCCCTCTTCTCCTTCAATCTTCTTTCTTCCTTAGCCTTCATTTTTATTTCTGTGACTGGCAAAAAGTTGCTTCCACTAAGACTTGGGCTACTCAAGCGAGTCGTGATAGCACAAACTCGGTGTCGCACTCTCTCTCTCTCTCTCTCTCTCTCTCTCTCTCTCTCTCTCTCTCTCTCTCTCTCTCTCTCTCTCTCTCTCCCCACTTGCTTTTAGGGCTACTTGGGGTGTTTTCCTGATTTGGAATGAGAGCTTTTATAGCTACCGTAATTAGCTCTAGCGTAACTAATCGTAAATTAGTTATGACTCTTGCGTTTAATCGAAACAGTTAGGAGTTCATAATTTAATGATCTGGCTTGCATGGCCCAATTTTGTTGACGTGGATGGCCTTCTGATCATATGATCTGTCCAACAGTCGTGTCTGATCTACAAGTAGGGCCCACTCTGCGATGATGGGTTCTTTGTTCAAATGGAAGAGATGATGCCACCTTTCATGGTTTTTTCTAATGCCTAATCCTTTGATCAGGGCCTTCTAGATTGTCTGGATGAACCCGCTGACCACTGTGGGGCCCACCATTTACTTCCATGATCCTTGTACTAATGATGGTTCACGATATTTTCGGCCGCAGCCACTTCTCGTGTAGAAAAAGCTTATCTCATGGAAACTTTTCGTCCCATTAGGTAGGGTTGTCATTCACCCTAAGATGGACACTCCTAATACACTCGGAGCACCTTCTAGAAACATCCTAACGGCTGGGATTGGTTCTTTCCTTTAATGGAAAGATTTCCTCCATCGTTTCTCCTTTATGTAGTGGAAACCCTAAAACATAGGGAACGAAGAGCTGAGATGAAATGAACGGTCGAGTTATGGTGGAAGTACGTGGGTTTCCAGTTGGTAAAGGGGAAATGGAGTATCCATTTTTAGAATCAACCGTAGATGTTCTTGTTTGCACCAGCACCCGTGCCCATGCATGTGTGTTTCAAGGTGCAGAAGAAATCAGGGTTTGGACGATTGTGGATCCTCTATCAAATGGACGGCTCGGATCATTGCAACATTCCATGATGATGGGACCCTGATCGTACAACAACCCCAGCCCGTTTAAAACAAGTTCGGGTAGGAATATGAAAGAAGAAGAGGAGTATTCCTCTTCAGGTTTGGTCAGGTCAAACCCGTTTTAACCAACTTACGGGTCTGGTGCATTACAGGAGTGCACGTGTTCTATGCACACGCACTAATTAAAGTGGGGTCCATTGTGATGTAATAACAAATCCACTCTGGCCATTATATTAATCATCCACATGTGTGTTTTAACATGTGTTCACGCAAGATTCGATTAAAATGGTGACACTTGAGTATCGAAAGGTACGGGGTGTTACAATCTACCCTCCTTAAAGCGAATTTCGTCCCCAAAATTCGGTACTTCTGCTATGAATAGGAATGACGATCTATTTTATGCATTCGTAAATGCCTAATCCTTTTCAAGTCTCCTCATGTTAGGAAGACACATGATCGAACCAGGACTCCCATTCCGGGAGCGGCTTTGGCCACGTCTTTGGATTCTTCAGGGCGTTTGTGGCATTGGAAATAGCTTTGGATTGGATCAATAGACTTTTTTGGAGGCAGAGAAGAAACAATGTATCCATCCCCTAAACCTCACCTATCTCCGTTATAGGGAGAACGCAGGGCCCAAGCACAGGTATTTGCCCAACAGTGATTCGAAGACCATCTTCTTGATGCACTTATTGGCATGGACGTCTATCACAGCCATTAAATTGGTCTGATCAAAGGAATGAGCATACGAGGAAGAGGCAGCCATTGTTGAAGATCGAAGGAAGGGAATAAGATTTTCAGAAAGAGGAAATTTCAGAGCAGGAAGATGAAATGAATGCATGAGAATGAAATTTGAAGCGGTGTTTATATTGATCTAAGGAATGAAACATTTATTAGGGCATCATTACTATTTTGTTAAAATCGATATGGGTACATGTGTCAGCATGGGCTTCCTCATTCGCCTCGAAAACGCATCTGTCGCTAACATATCACAACATAACAAATGAAGGTGGTTGGTCTCCTAACGACATGTGCACGCAATTAATCCGCTATTAATGAGGGGTCGTACGTCGTTATCACCTTTCTATCGAAGGTATAGCGACGTGGGGGGCAAATGTTCATCCCCATTATTACCATGCGTTGTTGCGACCAATTAAAGGGAGTTACGTGTGATTTATACCAATACGCATGGTGCATTTAGAGATCTACAGATATGTACAGAGGAGATTTCTCAATAAGTGTAGCCAGGACGTATCAGGTGGTGCAGTGTGCTGCTTGAGCGACTGATGGAGAAACGATCATCCTCAAACGGTTACATGACATATGATAAGAGAAGAAAGAAGCTAGAACATGAAAAACATCTAGAATATAATAATAAAGTATGGTTATGGTAACTGTCGGAACATGAGAAGGATCTAGAATGGCTAGATCAAAGCTATAAATAATAATGCAAATCAAGAAGGAAAATCATCTCATAACAAGCCAAACAAACCAAACTTATCCTATCAATTTATATTCCATAGTGTAATCTTTTACTTACCTTGCTAAGCAAGTTACTTTTCATAGTGTAATCTTTACTTTCCAAGTCTGTTATTCTACATTCCGTAGTGTAATCCGTAGTGGTAACCGAGGAGTTAATAATCTTTAGCTATAATTTGAGTTTCGCTAGTACACTAAACTCAGTTCATCCATCGAAAGATCGTTCCGCAGTTGTTCTTCGTGACCGACTATAAGAATCTCTTTCCTGTTCCATCTGTATTAAAAAGTCATTTCGTATATAATGCAAAGGAGTAATCCATCATCAGATGACAAACCCCACCTTTTGAATATCACTTGATCCGATTTTACACATTGAGCGAGTGGCTGAATAAGCAACCATCTCTTTAGATCTCGATCATACACTATATGTATGCCTATTTTAACGCTTGGGGTCATTGTTGTTTGGTTTGAATGGAAGCCACAATTTTAATTTTGGCACGCAAACGCACTCAGTGCATAAAACAGCATCGAACGGCTTTAGCGATGTTTTAATCATCCATTACAATTCTAACACTAGGACAACCAATACGATTAAATAAATATACATAATACATATAAAGTAGGATTCATAATTTGGGTGGTTTCGTTAGATATACCTGTACGACACGTAAGTAATTTCTAAGTCCCTACGTTTCATCCACCACACGAGTATAAAAGTTCTCTCTTCTTCTTCGGTTTTTTTTTTTTTTTTTTTTTTTTTTTTTTTTTGTGGTAGGTAGAGTTGGTTGCGGTAGATGTGTGTATGTATGTAATATATGCATATGCATGCAATTGACATGCACGTGTGTAGACTAAGTGAATGGACAGGACTTGGCCATACGTGCGATCTTGATGATGCGAGGATAGATGAGATTCTATTGTTTTTTTATGCATGCGGATTGAATGTAATTGGAGTTTTCTGGGCAATAATTGAAGTACAGGATTTCCTGCAAAAGCCTCTTCGCAGGAAGTTCCTGCGGTCGTATGATAGATAGGCCCAACGTAATGTTTGTGATAAATCAACTCTGTCCATCCGTTTTCAGATCTACTTGGAGGACATGCGATCGAAAATCAGGTGGATTCAAAACTCAAGTGCGCCATTTATGCGAGAGAGAAACCCAGGGAAAGAGTTTGCCATCGTTGAAATCTTTTTGGGCTCCGTCTTGATTTTTTTATATGCCATCCAAATCATTTTTAAGGTCATTCCCATTAGGAGGAAGTGAAAACGTGAAAAACTTAGCATGATATAAAACTTTTGTAGCTTAAAATTGTTTCAACGGTTATGACTGATTCCCCACTGTTTCCTCTCGTATGGCCAACTTAAGTTTTGGATGCACCTCATTTTCCATAGGATGTCCTAAAATGAGCTCGGAAAACGGATGGACGGATTGGATTTATTACAAACGTTATGATGGGCCCCACTTCGCATTCCAGCGCACGTAGGAACTTCCAGTGAAAGCCTTTCACAGGAAATCCGCGTCGATAATTGAAGAGCGTTTGCACGATCCTGGAGTGGAGGATGTGTGCTCTATCCTGGGGCACCTGTGTTTGTTAATTAGTGGGACCTATAGTTTGGTAATCAGACGTTTGATCTGATGGGTCCCACATTGAATGGACCATGGCCCAACAATGGTCCTCGACTGGAGGATATGTAAACTCTACTTGGGTTTTCTATTCGGACGAGGTGGACGCACGTTTGAGTGATCCAGACTAATTGGTCTACTTAGCTCAACCGTCCAAGGACTATGCTCCGAAAATCATCTGGATAGTGCAATCCTATCCTTTGGATTTTAGGCCTACGAGTTTAATTGGCATGGGCCATCCAAGGTGGGACACATCAGAACGATGATATGGAACATTGATTAGTTAGACTTAGGGAAGAGAAAACCCAACTACATATAAAGTCCAATGCCACGTTCTATTGTTACCACCGTAGCCAGGCCGGCCTCAATTCCATCGTCCACACGGCATAGCTGTATAACAATCTGACCGTCCAAATCGTTTACCCAATTGTGGGTGGAGCTTTAACTCAAAAATTATGGTGAGATGAAGGTTTAATCGTCCAGTTATTCTTTGGAATTTAGATCAGCCACAATTTTACTTACAATCATCCATTTGATAGCTATTTTACTATTAATTAATTTTAGCCTGCATTTGTGGATGGCATAGTTTTGATGAACAACGTAAGAAAAGCAAAACACAAAGCTAAATTCATAAAGAAATGTTTAGAATTTAAAGGATTTAAATTAGTCAGGCTAAAATAAATTATATGGATTGCTAGCAACAATAAAAGTGAGACCAAAGAACTACTTAAGATTGGTGACTAAGAAATTTCCCAAAATGATAAAATATTTTTTTTTTTTTTTTTAAAAGAAACTAAAATCGGAATATTGAATAATTGCATGTGTTTTCATTAAGTATAACTCTGAATTTATACTAGAGGAATGGCCTCGAAAAGAAATTTTACAATTGATTACGAGTTACTCCCTAATCAAATCAGGCAAAAAAAGGTTTTAAAAAAATACAAGAATAAAATATATCCTAAGGAAAAATATCATCTTTCCAATTTTCCCACTAATTAACAAACACAGGTGATAGAGCACACATCCTCCACTCCAGGATCGTAATGCCCCAACTTTCATGCGCCAACTTTTCTTCAAGTTGGGGCATGAAAGTCTGTAATGCCCAACTTGTTTAGAAAAAAAAAAAAAAAAATCAAATCGTTTTGAGAAAATGTCAGTGAGTTATTAATCGATGGGTACTAATGAAGTACACTGGACTTAAGAGAAATATTTTCACAAACAAGATGATAATCAATCTCTATATGTTTGGTCAGTTCATGAAAAATTAAATTGTTTACAATATGAATGGTTTCTTGAGTATCACAATAAATTCACATATACTAGCTATGTAGAATGCCAAAATCTTGGATAAGAATTTTGAGCCAAGTGAGTTCGTATATAGCATTAGTCATTGCACGGTGCTCAACCTTAGCAAATGATCGTGAAACAGTGGTTTGTTTTTTTTTCCAAGAGATGGGACTTTGCCCGAGCACCGTGAAGTATCCCCTAATAGAACGTCATATCTTAGGATAACTAGCCCATTCAAAGTCACGGTAAGTAGATAGCTTAAGAAAGCTAGCAGAGGAAAAAAATGCCTTTGCTAGGAGAAGACTTGAGTTATTCTAACACACGAAGCAATATCATAATGAGGTTGGTGACTTTGATGGATGAACTGACTGAAAATGTTAACCGAATAAATAGTATTTTGTCTTGTGAAGATTAGGTAGATGAGACACCCAATAAGCCGTCAAACATAGAGGGGTCCTGAAGAAAATCACTTTGGTCATCAATCAAATGCAAATTTTGTTCCATAGGAAAAGTTACAAGTCGTGCTCCGAGGTGACTGCTATCCTTAAGAATGCCAATGGTGTATTTGTGTTGACTTAAGAAAATTCCTATTGAATAACAGGCCACCTCAATGCCTAAAAAATATTTCAAGAGACCAAGATCTTTGATGTGAAATTTGGTATATAGAAATTCCTTTATGGAAATTATGGTAGATTAATTATTGCGGGTGATAAGAATATCGTCTGCATAAACAAGGATCACGGTGAAGATAGTGTCAATGGAATGGGTGAAAAGAGAATTTAGTATGTTGAGGATTGATGATAGTCAGCTTCTTTGATAACATAGGAAAACTTGTCAAAGTAGTTTATTGATTCTTGTTTGAAACCATAGAGCAAATTGTTCAAATGACAAATCCATTGCTCCTCCTGTTTGGCAAAACTAAGTGGAATGGTCATATAACCTTCTTTATGAAAGTTCCCATAGAGAAAAGGATTATTAACATCTAGTTGATGTATTTTTAAATGGTGAATAGCAGCATAGCCAATAGACAGTGAATAGTGACAAATTTGGCAACTGGAGCTAATGTCCCATGATAGTATAACCCTTCAATTGGATTATACCCATTCACCACCAAATGTACTTTGAATCATTTAATTATACCGACAGTACAATGTTTGACTTTATACACCCATTTACAACTAATGGATTTTTTCCTACTGGTAAATATTATAATGTCCATGTGTGATTCTTCTCTAATGTCTTAATTTCTACTGCAATTACTTCACACTAATGAGGAAATTCAATTACTTTAAAAAACTATGTCGGCTCATCATAGGAGAAATGGAGGAAACTAGGGAAACATGATTAGGAGAAAAATAACTATATAAGAAGAAGTTAGATAAGGGATAGAGAGTGCATGTAGAGGGTTGTGAAGAAGGTGAAGCAGGAAAGGAGGTAGCTAGTAAAGTGGTACAGACATAGTCTTTAAGGTGAGTAGATCGAGTGATTGGACGATGAGAATGAAGAAGGTCAGATGAAAATGAAATTGTGGAGGGTAGAGGGTCAGATCAAGAGTAACAAGAATCGGTGGTGATAAGGGATCGTTAAGGGTTGCCTCAAGGTTTAGGATGGGAATGACATGAGAGGATGCATCAAAGCTGGTAGTTGGGGACTAGAGTTAAAATGTGTTCTCAACAAACATGAATCTCGAGACGTGGAGATACATCTTCTTTCAAGATCATAAATGTAATAACTTCATTGCCTAGAAGGATTACTAACAAAGATACATTTAGAAGCACATGTTGTAAATTTATATAGTTGAGAAGTAAGAGTTAGGCATAGCATAATCATTCAAACACCCGAAGATAATCATAGGATGGTTTTATTTTGAAAAGTATTCCGTGTGGAGTATAACATTCAAATTAGGAGTCCGTATATGATTGATGAGATTGGTAGTTAAAATGTATTCCACCCAAAATGTTAAAGAAAAATGTACTTGAAAAGACAAAGCTCAGGCAATCTCAAAGAGATGTCAATATTTGCACTCAACGATCCCTTTTTTGTAGGGTTTCGGAAACAAAGATAGAGTTTCATGCATTGGGGCTTGGTTTATTCTTGGATGTTTGTGGTCCTGGGGACAAAAAACCTTGGGTGGGCATTGTACACTAATGCGCTGATGATGTCATTTTGTCAAGAAAAAATCTTATAGCGAGTTAGAGAGAAACTCGGTAACGCAAATTTGGTGAACATAACTTTGGAATTGAGTCCTAACCACGTACAAAAAAAAAAAAAAAAAAGGTAACATGTTTCAAATCTAAAACACACGAAATAAACCCAAGTGCAATGAGAATAATCATCGATAATTATGAGAATATAGTGTGCACTAGGGTGGGATGGTGTGGGATAGGGGTGCACACGGGTCGGTTTGGTCCGGTTCTAGGGTGAAACTGAAACCGATCCGTTCCTAATAGTTCCAGGAAAATCGGAACCAGAACCAGAGTATAGCACCCAAGAACCTGTAACACCTCATACTTTCAAGTACTCATGTGTTACCAAAAGTACTTAGCCTTTTGAGTCATTCACTTACACTCCATACATTAGGAGTAATCTTCATCTTCAGATCGAGCTATTCGACCGTTGATTTTCAAGGTCGACCATTACGTAATCACAAAACCTACATCTCTAAGGTCACAATCACGATCGCGATGAAACATTGAACAATGCTTAATTAGGCCAACGGAGATGTACATTACCAGTTCTGAGATCTAACCCATTATATCCACCATTTGTCAAACCCACAACATCCAACCTATAGGGCCACCACCTAACCATCATGCCAAGGCCCTCAAACCACTAATTGAACCTTTAAATCCCATCTATACAGACCTAGGACCCTTAAAACCATAGATGAACAGAATGGACACAATCCGACCATTGGATCGATGAAAATATACAAATAAAGGACCAAAAGCTAAAGTTATGACTCATCTAACTGTTGGATCTGTTGAGAAATTGATCTGATGACCTATCAATAGTAGTAGAGCCAGATTAACAGTATGGATCTCACTGAGTAACACGTGGACCCCACTTTTAAACTCGTGGATGTGCACATATCGTGCACACCCATTGTGCATGGGACCGAAAATCCGGTCAATTCGGGTTTGACCCAAGCCCGAAGGAGAAATTCTCCTTCTCTCTTTCTTGTTTTTCCGCCAGCAAATAGATGGTGTCCGTCTTTTAAGATATGGCCCACCATCCATGACCCATTTCCATGATCCAAACCATCCATCGTGTGCGTCCCTCAATTTTGACCAAACCCTGGGTGTTTCCACTCATTGTGTCACACATGTGTGCGCACTAACACGGGCACAAACAAAGACCTGGGTGTAACATTTTTAAAAAATAGAAGCTCTGATTCTCCCTTAGCTAGCTATCCGTGTGCTGGCATCCTCAAATCCTAACCGTACAACTGTGAGTGATCTCAGCCCTTCAAAGTAGGGCTTCTCCAGCAAGGATAAATGCATGCGGAGAGAATATTCTTATTTCTTACGCTAGCATCATCTCGACCATTCCTTAGCTTCTAGAAGCTCGTCAAAACTCATCTGGTGCGTTCAAGCTAGGGCATTAAGAAGCCCTTTCACATATGGTAAGGAGATTTCAAGAAAAAAAAACTCGTAAGCCCGAGAAATCAGCCTGCGGAATGAGAAAACCTCACATATTGTCAATGCTCCTGGCCATTCATCAAAATGTGGGTCCCACAATGATTATTGATCAAATCCACTCCATCCACGGCGTGATCATCTTCCTCGTTAAACTGAAAATACCCATCACCCTTGAACGGGCCTCATTCACTGATCCGAGTCGTCCAATGGGTGGCCCACCCCATCAGAAATACTTCCTGGTGTTTTGATCTTAGTCATGCAACCTAAGAAGAAGTTAACACTCCAAATATAACTACAAAACTACCGCTTAAATGGCTTTGGCTGTGACTAATCCAACGATTAGTTACGGTCAAACTTTCAAGAATGGGATTAGAGAAGCTTATAAAAGGATGCCTTTTAGGGCAACCTTTTCGAAAATAGAAAGGAAATCAGAAAAGAGAGAAAGAGAGTGTCGTCGATCCATTGCTGCATTAAGTTGGGTCGACTCGGTTCGAGTCGTAGTCAAGTGTGAGCCGAGTCCAATTTCCCTCTGGTCGAGCAGTGAGAGAGAGAAAGAGAAAAGTAGAAAAGAAATGAAAAAGAAAAAGAAGCTGAGTCGAGAGAGGAAGAACAGCAAGTGACAGAAGAAGCACAGCATTGCATTGTTCAACTCGGTCCAAGTCTGACCGAGTTTCGTGGCGATTCAAGATGAGTCCAAACCCTTCTATACATCTAGAGAAAAGGAGAAAGAAAGAGAGAAAGAGTGCAGCTCATTGTTGCACTGCACCAATTTGATCTAGCCGAGCTGCGGGTTGAGTCTGGTGTGTTGGGCGTGTTTGGGCAGTCCCTGTTTGAGTTAGAAGTTGTTGGCATCAAGCAGAGTAACAGAAAGAAGAAAAGAAAATTAAAGAAAGAAGCAGAGAGAAGAGTAAAACCCATTACGCTACTAGGCCACTGAGTCGGCTCAGTCCAGCCTGAATCGAGTCCTGGACTGAGTGGGAATCAGGTATAAGTGTTGTCAGTCGAGGTAGCAGAAAAGAGAAATGATAAAGAAAAAGGGAAGAAACAGAGGAAGAAAGGAAGGAAGAAAAAGGAAGAAAGGGGAAAGAAAGGCAGATGAAGAAGGAGAGTTGTGGGCTGCCGAGTTGACTTAGTGAATTTCCTGAGTCTAGACTCTGGTTTAACCCAGTAAATTGTTGGATGTGTGTTGCGGGAAGAAGGAAAGAAAGAAGAAGGAAGAGGTGGAGAAAGGAAGAGAAAGGGAAGTGGGATTCGGATTACTGTCAAGTCGAGTCAATTTGACTCACTAAGTCTGAGTCGAGTCAAGTTGCTAGAACCAACGAAAGGGCTAAATGTTTGAGAAAAGAAAGGGAGAAAAAGAAGAAGAAATGGAAGAAGGAGAAGAAGAAATGAAGGTGTGGATTCATTATGGCTGTGCAACCTTGTATCGAATTTGGGATGATTCGTGTTGATCTAACGTTTCTGAGTCGACTCGATCAAGGTATGTAGTTATTGGATAGCTTAAAATTCTCTCTCTATTCTAGGTTGTAACTGATGCATTAATAGCATAATTAGGTGTTCATTCACCCTTAAAATAAATGTAGCCTGACTATCCATGTGTGGCATATTAGGTTAGATCAAGTGCTTTGAATCTCTTTGTGATCTCTAGTCTAGCAAGAAGAGAGTCTACACTCAGAGGTGAGGAATTGCCCTCATTGCTTCCTACATTCTTTAATTTCCAATTTTGTTTGAATCTAATATATGGATAGATCTTAGAATATGGTGAACAAGAATTAATTTCTTAAGTATTAAATGACATGAAGTAATGCTTTGAATCCTATCATTCAAATTCTATGTTGATTAACCATGTGACTAAAATTATTATTGTCATCTTCACATTACATTGGTGATTACTTAATTGTGAGTATACTTCTAATAGCATGACATGAGCCTTGCAATTTCCTTTCGTTTTATATTATGAATTGTATAATGAAGAATATGTATGAAATCTCTTCTTTATAAGAAATGTAGAAGGGACTCTTAAATATTCTAAATGATTTAATTATACCTGAGATTGACATGCCATGTTTGTGAGCCCTCAATTGAGCCTAGAGGAATTATAAGAATCCATGTTAAACTCATGTTTGGATGTTTAATATTTTGCAAAAAACCATAAGATTTGATTATATTTATAATTTAACGAGTAATCTTATCAAATCTAAGAAATGTACATGGGTACCATGGTGCATATATGAGCTTTTCTCGATATGACATATGAGCTTTACTTGAGTTAAAATCTCAGAATATGTCTGAACCACCATGGACGACCTTTTCTTGAGGCTTTTCCAAGATTTTAGATGTGCATCCCCAAGAGGATCGCAGTGACCTTTTCTTTGACTTGAGCATACATTCATACATCCACGCACATGTACATATGATATTGTTATCTTTATGAAATTGATATGTTGGTTTAAACTACGTTGAAATGCTTTGATATGCATGAATCTTTAAGGGAAATTTTCACTGAGTTATCACTCATCCAATCATACAGTTGCACCAAATAGATGCAGGTTTAACGATGTAAGGAGACCCTTTGATGGGATTCCAGGGACGACTGAAGAGGTGTTCGGTGAGCAAGGACTCTATGTGAATGTAGTTAAGACGTTGGAGCTCAACTAATATTTTATGATATACTTATTTTCATATTCTAGACTTTGCGTTTTACTTGAATTGTAATAAAAATTCCCCTGCTGAGGGATTTCATTTTAATGTCACTTGTATTAAACTGCTTTGTTGTTACTCATGATATCATTGGCTTATGTAGTTACTTTACTTTGTGTCGTGAGAATTACTATTAATTAGTTGTATGATAGTCTACTTCAAAACGTGATACTCGGGTTCTCAAACACGAGCGATCCTACTTAGGTTATGAGAATCAGGGTGTTACAGAACCGAACCGTTAAAACCGGTTCAGTTTCAAATCGGTTCTACGATTCTGGTGAGAGAGAGAGAGAGAGAGAGAGAGAGAGAGAGAGAGAGAGAGAGAACCAAGCAATGTCACAGGGAGCAAGCTCACAATGACTTAGAGAGAAGAGCGTCGAGCAATGGCCGCTTGGCCTGAGGGCAGAAGGTGTGAGAGAGAGGAGAGAGAGGAGAATGGATGGGGTAGCCGCAGCACTACAGCAGGGGGGCGACGCGTGAAGACTGAAGGCAGAATGAATAGTTTAGGGTTTTTTATTTTTTGAAATATATGGTCCGGTCCTAGTTCGGTTCCAGTTAATGGTTCTATGGTTCAAATCCACAATTTGGATCTACGGTTCGGTTCACGGTTCAGTTCTACATACCCCCAAATTGAGAACCAAACCAAACTAGTCGGTTCTTTGATTTTTTAAACCGGAACTAGAACCGATGCACTTTAGAATTGGACCAAACTGTACTGTTTGGTCGATTTCATTCCGGTTTACTAGTTCTATCAGTTCCATGTGCACCCCTAGTGTGGGATACCTAACCCAAATGTCACCGTGAATCAAATAAAAAGAAACTACACTTCAAGTGTGTTTCAACCAGAAACAAAAAGCATTTGATTCGGGGGAATATCTCACTTAATATTAACAAAAGATAGAGTAAAGAGAATAATCATCAATTTTATTCATTCTGAGTTCATTACATCCTTTTAATCCTTTAATTCTGAGACAGAATTTCTTAGAAAATACAAAAATGTAAGTATCGAATCGGCTTAAATATAAATTTCGACAGCATTCCGGCTCATATTAATTGTATCTCCAGGGGAGATGAGTTGTGCAGATTTCCTGTGCATTCCATCCTTTATTGGCATGGTAAAGGAGTGCTTAGATCCCTTTGACACATCTGAAATAGCACGAGGACCTGAAAATTTTTGACATAGCCACTGCCTCAAAAAGTTTCCTTGCAACTCATAGGAGTTACGCGGCCGAGGAGTTGTGTAGCCCCGCGCAACTCTCTTGAAGTAGCGCGACCTGCGCTCTCAGCGCTCTACCCCCTTCTCCTCTCTGTCTCTAGTACCTATCAGAAGCACTGATCTTCTAAGCATCTGATCCTCCAAATGAGGGGGTAGGGGGTATTTATAGGCTTTCACATGTGTGAGCCCTCGAATCCTATGTTGTGGTCCCCACTTCGTATTCTTAATCCGTTCCTCTCCCAAGAGAGTTGTGCGAACCAACATGACTACGGACAAGTTGGGCGCATCCGCACAACTTACCTCTCGTGTAACATGGTTCCCGCACAACTCTGGTCCCGCGCAACATGGTTCCCACTCAACTCGGGTCCCGCGCAACTCACCTGTCTTTTACTTTTATCTTCCATTTCTTTCACCAATTTTTATTCTTGAAACTTCTCCCCTTAACCAAATTTTATACCCTAACAGATGTTCCCTTGATCCAAAATTTAGTTTCTCTAAATCAACTTGAAGGATCAACTTCTTCATGTAAAACTCGAGTTGCGCGGGTCTACGCAACTCCTGCCAGCGCAACTCTCTGGCGACGCTCGTGGCCTATAAATACCAAGCCATTTAATCATTCCTCACTTCAAATTTTATCTCTCCCGGTGAATCTCCTATTTGCATACAACTGTCCTGTGCTACTTAGGCGCACAAATCGGTCGCACAACTCATCCGTACTTAGTGTTGGAAGCCTTTGTTCCAGAACTCTGCCGAAATTTCTCAAAACCTTGTATTTATCTTAGCATTCCTTCATCATGAGACATTCAGAAGTTTCATCTTTAAGAAGAAGAAATCCTTCATCTTCAAGAAGATGAAATCCTCAGCAGTTGGACAATTCCCTCGCCACACTTGGGATTGTGTATGTCACGCTCCAAACTCGAAAACCGGGCTTACAGAATTCTCGATCACCGAATTCGATGCCGACAGCCTCTATAGTACCCCATTCTCGGCTTCCAATGCCCATATACTAGATTTCGATCCTGAGATCCTATAAGGAGGGTTTTCAACATACATTTAACTCATAACATGCATAACCATAAGTTTACCCAAAACACAAAGGTAACATCATCATCACATATCCACTAATATAAACATTTAAATACAATGCTGAAAGAAAAATACATATGTTAAAATCAAAGCTCCAGGAGTCCGTTGCACGTTCCAAGCTCAACGTTGTTGCAACCTAATGCTACCTGCACGCATCTATCGTGCATAAGCTTATAGAAAGCTTAGAGGGTGGTGTAAGTGTGTGCGATACACATGCCAAGTATATAGATATCAGAGTAAGCGAAAATACTGTCAATCCATAAATCTTACAATATCAGAGTAATGCGGAAACATGATGGTAAGTCCATAAATACCATCAGCTTTATCCAGGCTATGCGATGCAAAAACACAATAAGCCAATATCATATACTGAGAAAGCAATGTAGGTCAACTATGCAATGTGGAGACATAATAAGCCAAATATCATCTACTGAGGATGCAATGTAATATACAAATCCTGACGAGCCCATGAATGCCGTCAACCTCATCAGGTTATGCAATACAGAAGCATAATAAACCAAATGCTATGTGCCGAGGATGCAATGCAATATGCGATGCGAATGAAATGAACAAACTGAAGTGTGAAGTCGGGATGATAGTACGTAGTATCGCAAGTTACGGGGTCTACCACAAGGAACTTCTATCCAAATGTAATGCCCCAAAAATCAGGGGTCGAGCATAGCTCAACTCTCGAATTCCAACGCATCACTTATGCAACATAGATAATGATGTTTAAATGTTGTCCATATTAGTCATTGAACATAAGTGAGATTACCCTAAATTAGCATATCATACTCCAGAGTTAATATACTTAAGCAAGCAGAAGACTGAGATAAATATATAAGTATATACGTGTTTCATAACCTCCAGAGTATGAACGTGTCCTTGGGCTGAATGTATATATAATTTGTTTCAAAATATACAAAATGACAGAATGTGAATGTACAACTAATCCATGTAATCCCTACAAAATGACTAGCTAAGTTGGCCTCCCTGAGGACGGATCTCACGGGACCTTTCTTTACATCCTCGCCCTCCTCTTTAGAGGATCCGACCAATCCTTCATCGACGGGCAAGTCACCATTTGTCCTAATTAGTCATTCTTCCGGGGACCTCTCTAGCACTTGCCACGATTGTGATGCCCGAAAGTCAACGTCACTCATCATCAACGACGATGGTGGATTCGACATGGGACAGAAATTACTCGCCCCACTATTGGCACCGGAGGCCCCTTACTATGAACTTAGCGTTTCCGACATGGCAGTAAGCCCAAAACTACTGAAAATCAATAATAAAGAAGCAAGGAAAGGAGGGAATGGGTGAGATGAGGAACAGAGCTCACCGGAGGGGAATGCTGCCCTGCTTCCTGTGGTGTTTCAACAGAAACGGATCACTGGAAAAACGCTGAAAATCACCCTTGCAGACAGGAAGCAGAACAGGAGCAAAGGGAGAAAGATGCATGAAAGTTGATTCGACGATTTAGGGTTTCCTTATATACGGAAGCCACATGGAAGGCATTTAATGCCCTCCTTAATGCGTTGTCATACGGTGCTCCTTCAACTGCTCCGTTTCGACACATGGCACGTCCACACTCACCGCTCGACTCCACTATCGAGGAGACGCCACGCGTCCTCTCCTCATTGGTCTGGCACCGAAGAAGTGGCCTGACATATCAGACGACCTTGAGTCATAACATGCAACCTTGACAAGCACCGAGTCATGATTACGGATACGCCTCGACTCCCGCGTTAGCCGCCTTACTTACATTTATTGTAAGACAGTCCGACCTAAATACATCCGATCTACTTCGTAAGTTTGTTTTACCGACTTGGAAGTAGGAGGGCTTGCTGTTATGGGAAAAATAGACCGATACAAAAGAGTTGGTCAAACCGAGACCTAGCATGGTCTATTGAGCTAACAACAAGGAAAAGGCCAGCGAGGAAAAGGCCAACCGTCTGATTAAACATTAAGGTCGGGCAACCAAGGTCTGCATGACTAAGGTCGGCGTGACCAAGGTTGGACTCCCCACGAGAACTTAGAGAGGTTATCAAGCCTCACAAAGAAACTAAAAGGTTACATGAACTAGAGATTACAAGGAACTTTGGTCGGTTTAGCTATCAAATGATGTCGACCTCCTTATAGCTCGATCGGTATTGTAATTTCCATCAACCTACCTTAATCAAAGCTTAACGACTATGCACCGATCTCTAGATAGAGGCCGACTTAATATGAAGGAAGATCTATCCGATCTTTCCTCCCAAGATCACAAAAACTAACTCACGATCAGTTCAGGATTCCGATATCCTTGCCGAAGATCTCGGGAGATCTTTGATGTGTTAAGAGTTCCAATCGGACTACAATCCGTACCTACTAAATAGGGAGGATCTGCTTAGGATACGATCTCTCCTCTAGTATAAATAGAGAGACCCCTAATGGTGAAAGGTACACACGCACTATCTCTACACTTATATAATATTTAAAAAGACATGGATTTCTGACTTTGGCATCGGAGGGTCCCCTACACTAGCCAGGGTCTTCCTCGTTTGTTCTTTGTGCATGTTCTCAAGAGTCCTAAGAGGGTTAATCAAAAAAAAGCATCAACACTTACCATCGCATGGTTACACAAAAATAATTCATCAAGCCACTTAAGGCAAATATCAAACCAAAACTACAGAGGGCAAATATCAAATTGAAGCCACATAGGGCAAATATCAAATCGAAGCCACGAAGGGTAAATATCAAATCAAAGCCACAGAGGGTAAATATCAAATCAAAGCCACATGGGGCAGTACCAAGTCGATAAAGGGATCATCCCCAAAAGTCACATAAGCACAATAACCCATGAATGGTAAGCCCACATCAATGTTCCATTTAATCCACCAGTCAAAGTAGCCACGAGTTCGAGGGTCAATTATAATCATAATCAGTCAAGTTACATCCCAAGTCTGGATGTACATATATAAGTAGGGTTTTTCATTGATAGATGTAACCATTGAAGTTGTACAAACAATCCATAAGCAATCCACAATTATGAAAAGATATAAAAGGAAAATATATAGATGTTCATACCAGATAAATGTTAAGAATATAATTTTGATAATAAGATTCAAAAACTAGCACAAGTAATCATGAATTAGATATATCAGTTATCAGTTGAAACTAAAATGGAACTATCATTTAAGCTAACATGAAAGCGGAAAGCTCGAGGGAAAGAAGTCATGACCTTTTGTTTTGAACCGCCTACATCATCGCTAGGAAGTGCGTGCACCCTTAGAGTCTTCATGAGATGGACTTAAATTAACTTAACTCACTCCCATCTTAATTAAGGTGAAACCAAAAATGTAATATTAAGCCGCATCTTAAGTGAGGTTAGGAAATCAATTAGCCAACCAAAGTTGTAATTAGAACGCTAATGAAAGGTTTGAGAGAAAAACGTACCTAGTCGATTTAGCTTAAATTAACTCAGTTTGACACCCAAGTTAACTCAACCCAACATAACTGCCAACCCTACTCTCTCTCACTCTCTTTCTTCTTGCTTCCCTCAACACAACCTCGACCAGCATCTAGCTGGACCCAACGACTCAAAGAGTAAACGAGTCAAGGCCCGGCTGACTTGGCAGTGAGTCACACTCCCAACTGGAACTCGACGTGTCAAGTCTAGCTGACCCAACTCTCACCATTCTTCTCTTTTCTCCTTCCACTTTCTCTTTTTCTCTCTCTCCTCTTCTTCTCTCCTTTCCTCCCCTCTTTCTTCTTTTGCTAAAACGACCAGCAGGGTTGGGGCTTGACTTGGCTGAGGCCGAGTGAGTCAGTGACTCAGCTCGAGTGGAGCTGGTGCGAAAGCGTGCCCACTCTCTTACTCTCTATCTTCTTCTTCTTCATCATCTTTTTTTCCTGCTTCCCTCTCTCTCCTTGAGGTTTTACGGAGTTCTGGACTCAGTCCAGAATCAAGAAGCATGATGAGTTAAGCTCCTGACTAGATATCGTGACTCAGCAACGAGTCCGAGCAATGCGGCACCCACCATGAGCAGTGGTTGCCCGCTCCCAAGCTCTCCCTCTCTTTCTTCTCCTTATCTCTTTTCTCCTCTTTCTTCTCTCTTTTCCCACTCATTGCCTGACCAAAATGAGGTTGGACTCGGCTCCTCAGGGCGCGGCTCGAACGTGGAAGAAGGAGACAACCATTAATGGTGTCTTTGAAATCATGGCTCGTTCCTCCAATCCAAACCCTTAGGAAAATTCTTATGGACCTTAAGAAGCTTATAGGTAAGATTTTTCAAAGCTTGGGGGAGATTTGGGTAGTGAGTTCTAGTTTGGAAGGTGACGGCTGATTTTTAAGGTTTTTTTTGTAAAAGACAAGAGAAGAGGTGTTTTCTTTCCTTTTTTAATAGCAATCCCAGAGATTTTGGGAGTTAGGCTCACGCGGATTGCTAGCGTGGCTAGGAGAAGCGGTAATTTTTTGTTTTCGGAAACTCTCAACAACACACACCTAGTTGCGTCTGCCGTTGTACGCATGCACATGTGCACGGGCTTTTGTAAACAATGGGGTCTATGTCATTTTTTAGGAACACACACGATGGACGGTTTGGATCATGGAAATGGGCCCAATTTGGTGGGCCACAAGTTAAACTTCGAACGGTTGTCCAATTGTTGGCGGAAAAACAAAGGAAAGAGGGGGAGATCCCTTCCCTTGCGGGAATTAACGGGTCAAACCCATTTTGACCAAATCCTTGGTCGGGTGCACCGATGGTGTGTAGTCACATATGTACACGCAACCCTACAGTGGGGTCCATAGTAACATTTTGATAAATACACACCGACTATTTGGTCGCTTGATCTGTATAGGGCTATGATTCCAAAAGTGTAGCCGATCTAAAGCTCAGGTGGGCCACACCAAGCGATGCTTGAGCTTTAATTGATGATTTCTGTCAATCTTTGACAATATACTAGTTGAGTTGGCTTCATATGTTAATCTGAATGATACTATATGATTCTTAAGTAATTTAGTTCACAAACTATGGGGTATATTTCTCTCCAATCATTCGATTAAGTTATTTTTGAGCGAATGTGCATCTTTGTAGTTGTACACTCAACTACAATGTTTGCTCTATAAATCAATGGTCAGATTGATTTAAAACCCTAAATTATCTTATTAGTGCGCCAGGTGGTTAATCACTCTACAGGATGTTGTGGACATGTTGAACGGTGGATCTCGTGATTTAAGGTTTTAAATCTAAGATGGTCGATTAGATTTGTCTGTATCTACCAATGCAACCAAAATTCTAAAATAGGTTTCTCTAACGATGTGATGGTCTATCTTAAATAATAACGGATGGAAAGCTTGATTTATGGTTGGGGATTACTTTCTATGGTCAGATTTAGACTAGCATGAAGGTAAATATTCAAATGAGCTAGGTTTGTATTTATATTAAGTTAAATTACATGGAAATGCTCTAGTACTGAAAAGTACGAGGTGTTACAATGGGGTACGACTCAAGGCAATATCTGAAGCAACCAACGGGCCAGATCGACCGATTAAAGGGCTAGTTGATCTATTTCCTTTCATAATTGACAAGGTTTTAAAGACGACAAATCATCAAAGCTACTCCTGAGCTGCCCACGTGACCCTAAAAGCCCAAAAGTAAAACCTGAAAAGGCCATCAATGCAATCCGAAAGTGATTGACGGGACATATCAACAAGATCGTGGCCCATTTGGCTTGATCTCGATGCTATTAGTGCCTTAGTTTTGTCAATGACGTGAGATAGGGTGTCTTAAGTAAGTTAAACCTCCATAGGAAGACATTAAGACCAAAGACTCGAAGACTTAAAGCATCATAGCCAAAGACAACAGGTAAAGCATGAGATGCCTTGGTAAAGCTATCCCTAAACCACCTTAAAAACCAAAACAACTCACCTCTACACAAATCATCCCATATGTAAATATTTGACTCATCTAAACCAAGTCTTAGTCACTTTTTAGAACATGATTAGATAGGCAATGGAGGTGAAAAGGCTATTGTAAAATACATAGCCCAAACAATAGTTTTGGATTGGTTCTTGATCCTATCGATAGGTAGTCGATGGGACTCAATAGAATCGAAGATCAGCTCGATATAATCAAAGAAATAGTTCCGCAATATAATAGAAATTTCATAGAGTTTCTCAATAGGATCGAAGGATAGCTCAATCCTATCGAATAACATTTTGATCTTATTGACAAAACCGTTAACTAGCCGTTTTATAACCGTTGAAAACCCTTTTTTTAATATAAAATAGGCATTCAATTCTTAGGCAAGTTGATGGGTTTTTTATGCAAATGAATCCATTTGTTTTCTCGTTGAATATCCCTCTTTTCGACTTCATATCAAAGAGATCTAATTAATCTTCCTCTTGATTTATCACTTAAATGAGGCCTTAAATGAGTCATGTAACAAAACTCATGTCCATTTTCTATATATTAGATATAAACCAAAGGATTGTCCACTCGGTGTAAATTTCGGGGTATGGCTCATCCAATTAGGTTGATAATTGGTTATAAGCCTTTGCATATTTGCCTCGAGTACCACAAGTCTTCACTGCTTGTCCAATTGATCTAACTGGGCCCATTCGAGGTGGGACACACTTCATCATTTCTTCGGATCTATTACCCTCGTGTACAGCAATGAGTTAATTTATGAGACAATTGGATTATGGTTGTGTGGGCCTACCATGATGTGTGACGAAAGTCCAACTCGCCCGTCAAACGTGCACCCCTTGTTTGGCCATGAGCCCAGAAATCAGGCCAAACTGTAACTCACGTGGGCCACAATAAAGGGAACAATGAGGATGGATAGTCGCCGTAGAAATATATCAAATCATGTTGGACCCATTGTAGTGTGTAAATGCCATCCACCCTTCTATTAGGCACAGCCCACAAGGGTAAAGGGAAGTCTAAAATATCAGGCTGATCGAAAACTTAGATGGTCGACCACACTCGAATTTGAAGGTTTTTACCATGGTTTTACATTATTTCCTAAGCAGTGGCTCACCCGAGTTTTGGATCAGCTTAATTTTCGCGTGTCTTTTCTATACAATGAGGCACTGTCAAACAAGCTGTGGCCCCCGGGGTTTAGATGCTATGCCCGTCATGATGGGCCGCGAATTGCTCCCATCCTACATTGATCAAGAAATCCTAACCATCCAATAAATGGCTATCAAATAATTGTTAAAAGTAAATTGTGTCCAAATTCAAAGAGAAAAATGAGATGGTTGATATTATCTCCTTCGTGAAAAAAATAAAAATATAAAAATTGTTATTTTCCATCCACCATAGATGTAGACGTTCTAGATTGTCATATAACTGTCGATGTATACGTTTGAAGAGCTACCACCATTTTTTAAATCGTGCGAACTAACATAAAAGCCCTTCCCTAACACACCTCTCTTAAGATCTCTTAACATATATCCCCTGTATATTGTGATTTTTTTTTCTTAATTCTTAAAGTATTTCTTTAAAGTTTAGAAAATAACGCATCAACAGTCCACAATGAACAGAGGAAAAAGGCCCAATATTGTTTGGCTCAGATATTAACCTCATCATCATCATCTAAGCCTTCTCCAAATTAATTGTTTTTTTTTTTTTTTTGCCTTTTACTTTACCTACGAAATTAATTAGAATGAAGATCCACATTCTATCAAAACCCCTCACACCTTATTATAGATGGACCATCCCTACTTAATCTTCTCAACCTACAACATTAGTTAGGGATTAGTTAGGGCATGGTCCATCTATATTAAGGTGTTTTTTGTTTGTTTTGTTTTTTTTTTTTTTTTAAATAGAATGTGAATCTCCCTTGCAGCAATCATGCTGTTAGATGCAAATAGCTGAAAATGGGCCCCACAAATGCAAATGGTTGAACATGGTCTGACATGGCGAATTGATGACATCCACTCAATCGTGCACTCTCCCATGTTCAGGCATGGGTCGAAAAAAAAAAAAAATCAGGCCAATCCAGGACGCAGTTGGTGACACCATAGGGAACAATTGAGAGAGGACGCCCACAATGTGAATATGCCATCCCAATTCATTGACACCAAACACCTGCCGTGGATGATGGTACACCTCGAAACCAGGCCATTCTGAAGCATGGGGTGGGGCCCAGCACAATCTCCTCTTCTTCTTCTGTTTTTTTTTAGTGCCAATTGCCAAGCTTGGAAGTGCATGAAGCTCCGAGCAAATGACATCAACACACGACGTGGTGCCCATTGTCATTCCTGTGGTGAAAACGTTGAGACTTTTCCCCAATAATCCAAGATAAAGAATCATTGGTTATGTCATGTAGATAATTGTGTTTGCCACATGCCCTGAACAACGGATCAAAAATCATCACAAGATGTAATAAAATTGTGGTGCCATACACCTCTACTACAAGTAAGGAAATGGGCAGTTGATCCCCACCATTCAGTCACTGACAAATGACCAACCTTGTAGTGATCCAGCCGTTTGAACACAGAAAGCTGCCCATGCCATATAAGCACGTGTGCATGTGCGTGCCATATGTTGAAAGGTGCCTGGGTGGCATACAAGGAGAAATTGTAGAGGTGACTCATGTCAAACGCACCCACATGGCACAACTGCACAGGATCCATGCCATTCATAAACGGGGGACCCTACCTTAAAATGACCAGGCTTAAAAAGTCAGGCTGATCCCTTAAATCTGGTGAGCAAGCATGCATACAAAAAAAAGGACACCACGGAGAAAGTCAAATAATGGTCAATATCCTATGCACACATCTAGCCCACCTGATTAAAGATCTTACCTGATTTTGGACCATGGCATTTTCAATGTTGTCACTGATCACTGGTCTTGATCCCCTCCAAACAGGCACTCTTGCCCACAAATCGCCTCTTTTGACCTCTCACCTTGACGGGCCTCACAGTTTTTATATATGTTTCTCAAAACATAATACAACCAACAGGCCCAGAAACGCCCAAAACCATTCCAGACTTCACACATCTCTTTTCGGTCCAATGCTTGCATGACAATAAGCTAAACTCACCTTGCCAAAAATCTGCCCAAAAAATCTCCTCCTTCCATCAACCACCCTTTTGCATACACTCCTGTCTTTAAAAATGGATGTCTAAAGATAGATATATGATGCAGATGTAGGAACTTGGCCCAGGTGCACGTTGCACCGCTCTCTCTACCCATGACGAATCACATTCATCAGACCTTAAGTTTTGAAGTTCTCCTCCTTGAAGTTACAAACAGAACGATGATGAGCACAACTAATACAGTTGTTACAGCTAACCAAAAAGCTTTCTGTGCGTAGTGCCCAGATGAGTTGCTAGGCATGCTTTCTTGTATTTCCTGCCAAAAAAAAAAAAAAGCATAAAAGAAGATACCATAAGAGAATATATGGCACCTAGGACTCTCAGGACATGCTGGTGTTTTCAGTGACCTAGGTGAGTTTTTTTTTTTTTTTTTTTTTTGGACACACCATATGAGGACTCGACCCAATAACCTCGGTGTTGAAACACACTCTTGTCTACCACTGAGCCATGGATTGGAACCCTCAGTGACCTAGACAAGTTACTACAGCATATCAGAGGGATTTCCTCTGACATCTGTGGATCGTCAGTTATGGACTTCATTCTTTGGAAATGTGCGTTTGTTATTCTCAAAAGTGCTTCAATCAGTGGCTAGGATAGCCTGACCAGTGTGATTTTTGGTTTCAGGGTATGCCCACCTATAGTAGGGCAGGCCCAAGGGATGAGAAGAGTCTAGATGTCCTCTAATAGAATCTTAACTGGTTCCTTTTCCCTTTCATTTCTTTTATGATCACATCAAGAACATCCTCTAATAGAATATATTGGCTGAGCCAGCTTTGGTTCAGGCCCAGATTTTGAGTTGAATGGGCTGGGGGCCATTGAAATTTTTATTTTGGTCAGCCCAGGTTCAGACCATTGGCCACCCTAGAAATTATCTATATCTGCGTCACTGTCTATACACCAATACATAGCTAATTTGTCAGCACATTATATTAATTTCAAGTTAAGTTATCATTCCAATAAGGGGGAAAATCACCTTTCAAAGTTCAATCAGCTAGACTCCGACAAAATTTGGTTATTCTTGAGAGTGAAGCGAGATGCTCCAATGATTCCCAGAGTGCCATAAGTCACAGTTTTCTTAGTATCATTGGGACACTTAAACAGTCCAATCGATTAATCTGAATTCTCCATTAGGTCTAAGAAACATTCCGTGGGATACCATGCAAATATCATACCAATCTAATGATCTTAACCATCCAATCAATGGCCTCTGATATGAACAGCCAAGATCATTCGTATAAATATAGGTTTAACCAACGATTGGATCCATCTGATAGTTCCCATCATGGATTGCTTATGATTCTAAAACGCCACTTCTGTCAGGCAATCCTAACCCATCCCATCCCATGGGCTGGAAAAAGGATGCCTACAAAAAATGAGGCCGAATCTAGGATAGATGCAATCATCTGGTAAGTCTTATTTTTGCATGGTAGCCCTTGAAATGTGTTCTAGACTTGAAAGGAATGTTTGCATCGATCTATTGGACTGTTTGAGTTACCCAATGCAACTAGGAGCACTGTAACTTATGTGCTCTAAGAAAATTGGAGCATTTCCATTTCTGAAACCTACAGCGTTCTTTTTTTTCTTGCAAAGAACTAGGTAGAGGTCTTTTCAATAGATTGGGAAACTGAATAATATAGCTTCGAGGAATTCAGAACTAACCACTGTATCCAATTTCTGCATAAAATTTTTCTGCTGCTGTGCAAAGATGTTCTGAGCATGCTTATAAAGTTCCACATCAAGGCTGTTTAGCAAAAGTATTTGCTGGAGAAGTGTTTCAGGAACCTGAAGCCGGGCCTGAAATTTCCCAAAGTTTTAACCAGTCAGTTGCAACGTAATCACCAACAAAAGGAATGCTGCTAGTCTCGTCACCTATGTCCCGAACTTTCAAGACAGAAGCAGACAATGTCAAATGCTTAAAATGCTCATGTTTTCTGGTTATCATAACTGCCCCTTAATCTCCATCTGACAATGACACCCTGTAATTGCTGTGTCAGACAAATATGTAATGGGTATCATCGAAAAAGCTTTCTGTGCTTTTTGGGTCTTATTTATATGAAGGAAATCAATTCAGATAGCCACCTTGTTTGATAGAGAAAATTTTCTCTCTGGTAATGCAATAATGCAAGTATTACCAAACAAATGTCTCCACCATACTATGCAGCTGTAAAAGTGCCTACCTCTATAATTTTTACAATTTTAATGTGCTAAATTAATATATTTATCATGGAAAAAGCTTTCTGTGCGTTTTGGTTCTTATTTATATGAAGGAAATCAATCCAGATAGCCACCTTGTTTGATGGAGAAAATTTTCTCTCTGGTAATGCAATAGTCCATGTATTACCAAACAAATGTCTCCACCAAACTATGCAGCTGTAAAAGTGCCTAGCTCTATAAATTTTTGCAATTTTAATGTGCTAAATTAATATCTTTATATGAAAATTTTTCCTAGGAATTAGTTCTCATGAGAACTGGTGACCCAATGTTCCAAGTACTAAGTGATGCTGATAACACAAACTCTTAAAAATTCTGGGGGTCAGTGATATATCACCATGTATTGACACATTGGCTAATTGAAAACATTGCCAAAATCTCCTTCGCATAAATACCTGGAGTCACTTGTATCGGCGATATTATCACCGATACAAGTCCAAATCTCTCTTAAGACAGCGTACATGCATAATTGTAGAAAATTGAGAAAACAAATATTTAAAAAAATAAATAAATAAAGGAAAATCGACTTTTTTTCAAAAAAAATAAAATTACAGATCTATGTGGGAGTGGATTTTGGCAACCCGGCTTCCTTCTTGATGGATCAAACCTCCCATTTGGGGGACGAAATCGCAGACCAAAAGCTCGGTGGGCCAGAATCAACAAGGTACAAAAATTTGCAATATAATGTGTTTTTTCTTAAATTTTCTTGAAATCCATGTCTATGCATTGACATAGATTTGAGCACAAAATGAAAAGATTATAGGATCGAAATGGGGAAGTTTGGGGAAATTTCTTTTTTTTTTTCTCATTTTCTTGCCAAAAATAAGTAATTAGGGCCCCAATTTTTATTTTGATGATGAGGGGCAGGTCTATCAATTCGTGTTGATCTCTAATTTTTTGGGAAAAAAAAAATTTTATTATTTATATTTACAAAAAATTAAAAATATATTTCAAATTTTTATTTTTTTACAATTTCTATTTGGTTTTGATATTTCTTCTTTATGGTCCATGTTTATGATCAACGGGTTGCATTTGTCGGTGGAAAATCAGTATTTTTCTAACACACACACACACACACACACACACACACACACACACACAAAAACTTATTTTAAAATTTTATTTCAAATTTTTTTCTGGATGCATGGCTCATGGTTGTACGATGAAATGCATATATATATATATATATATATATATATATATAATATGTGTGTGTGTGTGTGTGTGTGTGTGTGTGTGTGTATGCAAGTATGGATGGATGGATGGATCAATGATGTGTGTATGTATGTATGCATGCATGGATGGAAGGATGGATCAATGATGTATGTATGCATGCATGGTTAGTTGGATGGGTGGATGTATTATGCATGTGTACTTATGCATCTAATTGTGTGTGGATGGATGGAAGGAACATGCATGTGTGTACATATGTATGTGTCATTGTGTGTATGGATCAATTGATGAATGGGTGGATGTTTGCATGGATGGATGGATGGATCATCATGCATGTGGGTATGTATGTATGTCAGCATCCATGGATGGATGGATGGTTAGACACACATGCATGCTCAAGTGGATGCCTGGTTGGATGGATAATTAGACATATATGCACGCTTGCATGGTTGGATGGATGGATGGATCATTAGACATCTATGCATGCCTGCAAGGTTGGATGAATGGATCATTAGATAATCTTAACCGTCACTAAAACCATCATGGACCAATCATGTATAGACCGTACCGACGGCCTGATAGGGGTGAGCCAATAACGAATAACCGTCATCTTCCCTGCTCCCTCAACCATCAACTCCCACCCAACCAAGTTGAGGCCGCCAGCGCATTGTATCTAACCACACTGACAAATTGTATGCATGCCTGCAAGGTTGGATGGATGGTTAGATGGATCATGCACGTGGGTATGCATGTATGGATGGATGGATGAATGTATAACTTGTTCTTTGCTTTAAAAGATGCAAGTGATTATTGTGTTCTAATGGATGATATTATTTGTTGTATTTGTGCACTGGTAGAGGACATAAAATGTCGTCGGGCAATGGAGTGAGGGACATCGAGTGGAAACATGGACAGCTAGTGGAGGGGAATAGATTTGGAACAGTTTGCAATTACTGTGGTCACGTATCCAGGAGTGAGAGTGTCTAGATTAAAGGAGCACTTGGCAAGGGGAAATAAGAATGTGAAGGACTGCCCAAGTGTTCCAAAGGAGGTGAGAGCAGAGATTAGAAAGGTGTTAAGCGAGAGGAAGACAAAAGCAGCAGCAGCAGCAGAAGGAATGGAAGAGGGACCGTTGATGAGGAGCTAGTTGATGATTATGACAATATACTGTCATTTCCTGAGAACTGTGTTGCTAAGCGGAATAGAAAGAAGTTTAGAAGGCGATGCACAAGTCCTTGGAATCAAGGTGGAATAGGGAGTAGAGGAGACTAGGCCGTCATTTAGGGCCTCTAACTGGGAGGTTAGTGGGAGTAGTAGAGGAAGTAAGGGCAGCAGTAGGGGGTGTGGGAAGTAGTAAATTTCAGGAAGGCATGGCCTATAGTGCACCCAGAGTATGCATATTACAGATGCAGGAGACTCAGAGACATGAAGCAAGTGGATAATGAGGGAGATTATGGAAAGCACCATAGCCAGGTAGTTCATTTCAGCCACATACTAGGAAATGCAGCAGTTGACCCCCACTTTCATAATATGATTAACACCGTGCACCATGTTGGAGATCTTGGGGTCTGCCTCAATTGCGACTATGAGGAGATGTAGGCTTGGATAAATGAACTAAGGTCGAACTTCGAGACAAACAGTATAACGATTTGTGTAATGGGTGAACGAGACCCATGAAGTTACCCATTATCAACCTCATAGTGTATTATAGAGGGCAATCAGTCTTTCTCAAATCTATTGATGTGTCCACCCATATAAACGATCATTTTTTTAAGTAATCAAAGAGGTGAGCTTAAAGAATGTGATGCAAGTTGTGACGGACAATGATAATGCGTTCGCCAAGGCAGGGAAGAAGTATAGTTTTATTGGACCCAATGAGGTGGTGAGGGTGAAGAATTTCATATATGGTCACTCATGGTTGTAAGCCATGATGTGCAAGGAATGTCAGCAGGATATCATCCGACTAGTTGCAACATGAAATGTCACGAGCTTCATCGCACTCAACAGCTTATACAGGCACAAGGCATGGTTGAGGAGACTGTTTAGATCTCAGGGACATTCCGTGTGGAACCAAAAGATAGACCCACCCTGTGAATCAACACTCTTTCTTAAATAACTCCATCATTGAAGAAAACCATTGAATTGCAGGCTTAACACACTACGATGGGGTGGCTCCCTTCGTAATAACTGGCCCGAGCTAAGGAAAGGCTTGGGGCCCTGCGGCTACATCAGAGATGAGAGACATGCAAGACAGCACTTAGTGATTCTTTTTGCGATAGAGTTCATGATGTTGTTAAAATCCTGCAACTGATTTACAAGATCCTTAAGGCTGTAGATAGAGACATAGCATTCAATGGGATCCATGTACGAGCTTATGCCTGATGAGAGAGGGGAAACGGGCTAAATCTCCCCACTCACATGTCTGGGTGCTCGCAATCACCAATAACAGATGAACCAGACAGTGGTGGTGAGGATGAAAATGATGATGGCAGTGGTCAGGGAGGGGATGGAAGCTAGTCTGGTGGAATTGGTGGGCAACAACAGCATCGGTGGAGGCAGTAGCAAAGGGGATAAAGGCTGCAACGGTGAGGGGTAAACGACGGGTCAGAGTGAGCGATCTATTAGCCAGTTCACTGAGGAGGATCACTTTGACGATGCTACTCAAGACGAAGACCATGGATCTCGTCCATGATCCTCATGGCAGCAGCACCCAATCAGTGTTTCCAACGTCGAGACAATAAGAAGAAGGTACCAAGCACCAATGAGGAGTCACTTGCACAAGGCTTATCATCCATGGATATCAATTCAAAGCAAGGAAGCTCCACTTCCATTCCACCTGATGCACATGGAAGATCATAAGGCTATGGGCACAGTCATCCAACTACGGATACGCACAGCCGACAAATAGAACTTCAAGTTACTCATGTGGGTGGGGATATTCAAGGCACCTATCATATGGATCCTTACTCTTGCTCAAGTGGTAGACGCTCAGGAGTTTCAACACCCGGTCAAGGGTTAAGTATCCATAGGTGGTGAAATCCCACTACAGCGTGAGTGTGTGTGTGTGTGTGTGTGTGTGTGTGTGCGCGCGCGTGTGAGGCACCTATCATATGACTGGACCAGTGTTTTAAATAGCAGTAGTGTGATGCATAGCACTCAGCCCTCTATAGCGTCTAGCATAAATACGTAGCGTGTAGAGTAAGCTACACGATACTTCTATTTTTTAATTTAAAAATTGGACAAATATAATAATAGTAATATATATATATATATATATATATATATATATATATATATATATATGCCTAAAAGATGATTCATTTTATCAATTATAAGCATATTCAAAAAAGTTATTAGTTATCATCTATCAAAAGCCAATCCACATATGTAAGCCAAATCAAATAATTATCACATCAACAACTTTCTAAGCAAACCACTTTAATTAATAATGTCTAATTGAAACCACAAGTCACAATTATGAAAAGAAATAAAAATCTCATAGGCTAAAAGTATCAAGTATAATGCAAGTGTCACATTCCTCAATATTAAAAACAAAGAAAACATGAAAAAAAATAATAATAATAAAATAAAATAGTAAAACAATACATTGTAGCTTATGCTACGTATCTGTAATGTATGTTACGACCCCTGTAGCGTATGCTACAGGGGATTTACGCTATTTGGGACGCTACGTAGTGCTATGGCCACGCTACGCTACGGGCGCTATTTGAAACACTAGACTAAACTCATTAATATCTGGGAGTCGGGGTTGGATTCAAGTTTGTTCTCTCAGGAGCATACTCGTATAGTTCGAGGAATATCAAAGATACATGAGAGAGTACCTCCATTGGTACAAACAATTGATAACCTAGGTACAATACTGCGGACACATTGAGCAACAATATCATGGCAGACCGAGTAGGGATGGAGATGATAACTTCGAGCCATCACGTAACTCCATGTGGGCATGAGAAAAGGCCGGGTAAGTACATTTTTTAGTTCTTTTACTTTTTAGATATCTTAGTTATTGTTTGGTACATGCATTTGTATTATATAAACTCATTTTGGTTACTCTTACACAGATTTTTTACAACAACACATGCTTTTAGACACCGATTAAATGAAACTTATTATGTATGCATCCTTTTTGTAATTTTGTTATTCCTAAATATGTAGGTACATATAGTTAAGAATCTCCTAAAGCTTCACTGAAAAATTCCACCATTTTCCCAATGTTTCCCTCAATCAGTAATACATTTCTCGGTATTGGCGATACCAATACATGTTTTCATATCCCCAGCCAGCAATACTTGTAATGATACTGATACTACGAACATTGCCGATGAGAACCCTTCAAGAACTCATCTCACATGAACTCATCTCACATGATGTGTATATGCAATCCAAGCAACACAGACCCTTCATCTAGCTTAGTTGAAGTGTCAGCCAAAAAAAATCAAGCTCTTTTGCAACTCAGGTGGACCCCGATGAAAATGAAGGATGGGTTTCCCCTCCCACTTTGTTGTGGCCACCTGATTTTTGGATCAGGCTGATTTCTAGGCCCAGGGGTTTCATGAGGTGACACATCTAGTGGACAGATTGGGTGTGGTGCACACATTACATGGGATGAGTTCTCAAAGGGTTCTCACGGGTTCTCATGAGAACCAGTTCCCAGGAAAATTTCTCATTTTTACATGTTGTCTATAACCATGCTGACATTTGCAAGTTCTCATCTTTTTATATATTGTCTATAACCATGCTGCCATGTGCAAGTTTCGATGTCCATTTTACAGATTTTCTGTCCTACCTAACAAGTCATGACCATGCCAAACACCAGCACATGCTGTCCGTAACATGGTTCAAAAACCTCAGAACTCAGCTTCACTGGATGTTCAGGAAGGTTGGGTCAACCCGGAGATAGGGATGAGTCCTTACTCAAGTCAATTAGATATTCAATAATGACATAAATAATATTTAATGTCGTAGTAAATGTTTTAAAAGAACAAGGGTAGGCAAAGCCAAAGATGATGGGGAAATCCCAAGCTTCACACCATAAACCCAGCAAAATCCTGCACTTTCCGCAGGGAAATCCCAAGCTTCCCACCATAAACCTGCAAACATCCTGCACTTTCCACTTATATCATCCCTTCCTCCCTCAAGGAAAATGTAAGCCAATCTGCTCTCTGTGATACTCTCTTATCCTTCCCTCCCTCCCTCCCAACTGATCTTCACACTACTCATTTTAATGCACACAAGAAACCCTTTTCCTTTGGTTATAAAAATGGTACAAAAGATAGACTACTACAATACCAGAGTAGAATAAAAGGGGTGTGTGCATCACAAGCATGGGTGTAAATGGTGGCTCCATAAAAGAAAAAGACATGAAAAAGGGGTGTACATCAACATGTAACTTCTTTAGGGCATGTTTGGACGAGCCCATCCCATGGGATTGGATTGTGTTAGGGTGGATGGCAAGTAATGATGGTTGTGTCAGTGGATTGCTGGCAATCCCATGGGATTGCTATATCCAGGGAATTCACCACCGAGTGTGTTTGGCTCGCCTGGCCAATCCCGGGATTATGTCAGCCAATCCCGGGATTGCTCCATCTAACAAACATGTCCCAAGCAAAATAGATGAGATAAAGAGGGATTGGGTGGATTTCAAGGTAATGATGGTGATGTCAGTGGATTGCTGGCAATCCCATGGGATTGCTACATCCAACTTCTGCCTGTTTGGCACGCCCGGCCAAATCCCGGGATTGCTCCTTCCAATCCATCCTAATACAACCTAATCCCATCCACCCTGCCCGGCCAAACAGGCCCTTAGGGAAGATTTTGTATACTTACCTCCTTACTAAAGTTTGCAGGAGAAATTCTCTTCAAAGAAGAGACCCGTCGTGACGCTTGAGATTTTCGTAAACTAGAAATACAGGCTTCATAAGCTTCCATCAGTTTTACAACTGTTGTCTACCATGTGAGAAGATTTCAGATCAGTAAAAGAAAAAGAGGGGGGGGGGGAGGAAATATAAGGAAAAAAAAAAACCTTCTATGGAAGACAAAATAAATGACTAGAAGCTATTCTCAAAATCTGATTATAAAAATCAAAAGTTTTAATGAACTCCTAATAATATTAAAATGGTCTTACATTTTCATCAGCAGTTTTGATTTTTTTGACTGAAGGAGTTTCTCTCAACTTTTGTCCATCGATGCTGTCCTATCATGAAAAACATATTGGTAATGTGATTGCAATATTCAGGATATCAAAGCACTGCAAAATATGTTCACTGAATTGAGAAAATCCGAATCCATCTCAGCTTACCCGCAGCTGATTTGAACTATCATGCTCAGACGCTGGAAAAGAAGAGGTCAGCTCTGTGAAAGAAGCAGATGTTTAGGGAATTTTGTTTTGCAGCCGGGAATGACTGTATATATTAAGTGATTTGCTGGACCCATGTGCACTACAAAGAACCCCACGTGCCAACCTGATAAGTGTGTGCAACATCCAAGCTGTGCACCAGGAAGTTCTCACAGTGTAAATGACCAGGCACAAAATTCAGGCAGGTTTATTCATCAGGCAGAGCCAGAGGCATCGATCGAATGCAGACCATTGGCAACTTTTGTAAACAATCAATTGATTCTATGCATGTGTGGCCCACCTAATGAGTTGACTGACTTAATTTTTGGGCCAGGCCATCTACACAGCATGGCCCATCTGATTACATACCGGATCATCAACAAAGGTGCCATGTTCGTACATATGGTCATTATTACAACTGTGCATGTGTGTTGTCAACCATTTAATAACACCATCAATCCCAGTTTCTATCCAGAACCGAAAATGGGCTCCACAGATTCACATTGTATATGTCAAGGTTCAGAAACTCATACTTGACTCAGAAACTCGGTCTCCTAAGTTTTGAGTTTAGAGTAGACAAGTGTAGGAAGTGGGGAAAAAAGGACAATTTCATAAAAGGAAAAAACAGTGGGTGGGAGTCAGTGAGTTTTTGAACATTGGTAGGTCATTTGGCATTCATGGATGCATGCACGTATGTACATCACAGAGTAAGTTCTCACCATTATATTTTTGCACTTTCAACGTTCAAGGTGAAAACGACAGAATGAATTTGCACCAACTTTACCTGTTCTGTTGTTAACTGCTTGATTGGTATGAGAATTCAAGGCTTCCAACAAGGAAAGCACCTGCACACCAACCACATTTGCGAACATCGCCGCGGACTCCTTGTGTTCCTCAGTAAGCCCAACATATAACATGTTGTCCAATCTCTTCTGCAGGATTTACAATAGCTGACAGCTAAATCTTAAGTAAAATAAAAGGCTGGAGCATGGCACAGCATATCCATCATTTCAAAGTCCCATTTTTAATACCTTTGCAACATCAAGCACATGTTGGCCAAGTACAGGATGCTTCCTCACACAGTGACGCACTTTGTGTGATTCTGCTAAACAAGAGTTGTTCGTCAACCCTGCCACCTGTTAATGCCCAGCAGACCCAAAAACATAACAATACCATCATTCACTTTGTGGACATTAGGGCATGAGTAAAGCAAACATGGCAGGACCATCTCGAATTGGAGACCCAAATATCTGGTACTTTTGCATCAAGAAGAAATGAAAGCACAACAAATTATTCGCAGAAAAAAGTTGGACCATTTGGATGTCATAGTGAGATACCAAATCTGATCAAAAAGTAGTGGCAGCAGCAATTTCCAGCAGCATAGATGGAGTGCAGAACTAGATTATCTTCACAAGTAGGCAAACTGAAATGAAGGGAGTTGAAATCGACCGTTACACTGCTCATATTGGCCATCATGCCAATACTCCATATCAGTAACGGTGGTGACCGTTACGGCCACCGTTATCGATACGGAACACCTTGCATAGATCCAGGCCATTAATAAGATAGAGTGCACCATGAGCATGCCATAGGCCAAAAATAATGTGGGTTGACTGATCAGGCAAATCAAACTTGTATGAGAAAAACAGCTAGCCGCAAAAGAAGTCTAACAGTCCAGATTCAATGTACATGTGCGGCTCACTTGGTGAGTGTGCTACCCTGATTTTTGGCATATGACATGTTCACAAGCAGCATGCCTGATGGCACGTGTTTCGCCACCTCAAATGGCCTCCCACCTGTTTAGTGCAAAAATGCTGTCCATAAACACCTCAAAAGGCAGTGCGGGAAAATAATGTTTCTTTTCATTAATAGTTTTTTAATCTGCAATCATGGAAAGTGCTAACCAAACACATTAACTACTAAAGTGATTTTGAGAATCAAATTTGCCCAGAAACATTAAAATAAACAATGCCAAACAGGCCCTTAGTTTCCTTCTTTTTGCTTAAAACTTGTTAACCAAGCAAGAACGTTAAGACTTTTATTAAAATTAGGAAGTTAACATGTGCAGGTGCCTATAACAATCTTTGATGTCATTTCCCGTAGTAATCAATACTAGACAGCTGTTGAAGCCCATTCAAGAGTCCCTCATCTCTAAAGGGATCTCTACATAGGTTGGGGGGACCTATAGATTTGGGCTAATTGTCACCTAATCAGGCTGTAATCCAATTCACTCTTGGTTTTGAGCTCAAATAAATCAAAAGAATTGAAGATTGGAAGGATGTAGAGCTTGAAATCTCTCCAAATCAATAGCTATGTGGTATATGTAGAAGAAGGAGATGACTCCGATGATGACGATGGTGGTGATCAAATGTCACAATGGCAAATAGATAAATGTTATAGCATTTAGTATTATTTTGTTAGTGATTTAGTGTATGACTTGTAATTTATAAATAATATTTCCATTTTCTACAATCAATAATAAATAAATAGCTTCTTCATTTTGTTGTTAATGTTAGTTACTTGTTATTTCTTAGTTCTTACTTATTAAGTGTTAATTGTTAACTATATTATTGAATGTTCACGACTTGATGTTTTAATTCATTGTTTAATTGATTTTATTTCACTCAAATTATTTTAATATGTAAAATTAGTTATCTATTAACTTATGATAGTTCCCTGTACTTTCTTATATTTTTTTTACATTTTTTTCTTAATTTTTTCCCTATTTTTTTAATTTTTTTAATTTTTCGAAAAAAAAAATTAAAGAAAAATATTTTTCACCCGACGACGCCTTGCCCGCCGTGGCACTAGCCCCGACCGCTTAGGACGGCGTCCCTGTCCGCCGCCTAATTCGCCCCGACTATGCCCCGACCGCTTAGGACGGCGTCCGTGCCCGCCGCCTAATTCGCCCCGACGACGCCTTGCCCGCCGTGGCACTGGCCCCGCCCGCTTAGCACGCATATGCGTACGGGCATATGCGATTGCACACGATCACATATGCGATTCAACAACATTGATGAATGTACTGCGAATGCCTATACAAATCAATATCAATTACAATTTACAAATCAATGCAAACCCCACGTAACCAATGGCAAGTCACAAAGGCTTCTCAAGGTATTGATAGCCCTATTTCTCAATTCAAATTCTTATAAAAAATTTGACCTAATCTCCAGATCCTACTAAATAGAGAACCCAATTAACTAGAAGCAACTCTATTTCCCGAGTATAGAAACTACAAACGACAACCACAGGCAACCTATTTTGGATTGTTGGAATATAGAAGCAACTAACTACGCCAAACCAGAGCACTTGCATGGATTAGTAGGGCCCAGAATCTGATTGGACAAATCAATATCAATTACAACTTGCAAATCAATGCAAACCCCATGTAACCAATGGCAGGTCACAAAGGTTTCTCAAGGTATTGATAGCCCTATTTCTCAATTCAATTACTTATAATAAATTTGACCTAATCTCCAAATCCTATTAAATAAAGAACCCTATTAACTAGAAGCAACTCTATTTCCCGAGTATAGAAACTACAAACGACAACCACAGGCAACCTATTTTGGATTGTTGGAATATAGAAACAACTATCTACACCAAACCAAAGCACTTGCATGGATTAGTGGGGCCCACAATCTGGTTGGACACATGTGGGGTCCACTATCAAATGTACCATGTTTTGGGTTCCATTATCTGTACATACCACCTTGAGGCACCTACCAGTCTGATCAGTTGATCATATGAATTATGTGTGGTCCACAACTATTGTAGGACAGAATCATGGACCCAGTCCACCAATTGATATTTTGATCATGTCCCACTCTGGGCTGCAACCAAACATGGATCTAGTTTTCAAGGATTTAAATCAAGTATCAAAGAGGTAATGTCGAAGGAACCTATGACCAGTTATGGTTTTAATAGGTAAAACAATCCCATCCAACACAAAACAGTCCAAAATGTCTGAACAGTCGCCAGTATCAAAATATGCATTGTTGTATAATTAAAAGTTCAGATGAATGTAAAATATAGAATCACATTCGGACAAATAGAACGCAGTGCAGTTTTTTTAACAGATAGAATTGTTGTATTGGCTACGTGACTGGAACAACTTGTGTTGAACACGGCGATTCCTTTACAAGCAACAGACCCACCCGTCTCTGAATTCTGCAACTTCCTTGCATGCCCCCATCCAGGCAAAGATTTCAATTGGGACACTGCCAGTTGTCGGTGTCAGTCCCACTGAAGCTTTGCATGTATATATGGTCATCTTTGTCACATACACAGTTGCATGAATTTATGGGTACTGTGCATGCTTTAGAATCTCAAATTTCTTAGATGCTCTACTAAAAAGTAGAAAGTGCCAGAAATTTCTCAAGTTCTTAGAAGCAATTCAATCTTAATCCAAGCTCTCAGTGAAAATTAAAATGGCAGCTCCCTACCATAATGTGACAATAAACAGGCTAAAACAAGACCTGAAAAGTGGCTCCATTGTGAATGATCTCATGAGCAAGGGGATCATTGACGAACGCATGTAATGGAATAACAATGTCTTCCATGTCGTATGAGTAGCTTCTTTTTCTAATGCCCACAACTTTCCCAAGTTTCCTCGCTTCCCGCTGCCAGTACACTAAGCCAAAATGTCTATCACTATACCTCAAATAAGAAATTTCCATGACTACAACTAGATAAAAGAACAACATTAAAATCAAATAAAAATAACAGTAAAAGAACAAAGAACAAAGAAGAAAGAGAACCAATTATGTGCGTTCATTGTGAATTAAAATAGCAAAATTAGTACCATACAGTATACACTATGAATGCATAGTATACATCCAAAAGTATGGCTCTCGAAATTACATAGCCACCGTGGCTCCACAATCCATGAAAATTATGCATTCTCATATACAAATAAGTTGGCATTTGATAAATGACTCTTTCAAATTTTCAATACTCAACTTCGGTGAATTGATTTTTTTTTCTTTTTTTCTTTTTTTGGTTTTTGAGAGAGAGAGAGAGAGAGAGAGAGAGAGAGAGAGAGAGATGATCCAATTTTTAAAACATGAACACACTATTTACAACTTCCCTTTGATATCATAACACATTCCCCAAGTAGAAAAATGATATGTCAACCCAGCTCATCCTTGGAGATAATTAGATTAAAGATCTAGACTGGTTCCATGTTTAGAACTTGCCAACTTGCACTTAAATTAAGTCAAGAGCAAAAAAAGGCTGTTTTATTTTATTTTTGCATTGTTTCAGAAGTTTGAACTGAAAAGGCTATCCCATATCAAGGGTGAGGACCAGAGTGCCTTGGTGAAAGATGGTAAAATTAGGGAGAGATGGAGAGGCTACTTTTAAAGTTTGTTGAATGAATATGCAAGCATGGGGAAGATAGGACTAGGAGGAACTTGAAACCCTTGCAGTGTTTTAAATAGCGTACAACACTACATAGCGTGTAGCTTATGCTACATACTGTAGCTTAGCCTTGAGGCTCCGTAGCTCATGAAAATAGCTCAAGTCACCATAGCCTAATCTAAACACTAATTAGCATATGTGACCCACTCTATAGCCTACACTACACACTCCATAGCTTACGCTACAAGCCTACAAGTTATTTTTCACTCATCATCATCATCATATAAGCTTTGTCCCAACCAGTGTTTTAAATAGCTACACTATATAGCGTAGCTTAGTCTTAATGCTATGTAGCTCATGAAATAAGCTTGACTCGCAGTAGCCTATGCTACATGATAGCTTGTCTACACTACATGATAATTTGCGTACGCTACACAATACATAAAGTATGATACATGCTACATTGCTCACATTACAAGTTATTTCTCACCACAACATTGAAAACATTTAATGTTTTCAATGATTTGTTACATTTTTCTATTTTCAATAAATTTTAGTTAATTTTTCAATGATTTTATTAAATAATGTTAAGTAATAGTATTGTACCAGTTTTGCTACTATTTCTTTATCTTTATACTTAATATTGCCCTATTTTTCCTATTATTTTAGGTTGTGTTTGGTTGCACCAAACATGATGAAATTTCATGATAATTCACGACGGTTGATGCAACCAAGTGCAACCTGAATTAAAATTTTGAAAGTCGTGTGTACTTATGCCTCACACTTCAAAGAAGTGAATGCTACGTGTATTTAAAACACTAGGCCCATAGAGATCCCTTTTTTCTTTTCTTTTCTCTTCTTTTTTTTTCCAATTTGGATTTGGATTTGGGACATTAAAGATCAGAAATGCATGTGCATGTGTTACAAGTCAGGTGGCAAAAGCAAAGGTACCCTTTTTTTTTTTTTGAAAAGTCACTGAATATATATAAATAAAAAAAAGGAAAGGAGATACAAAGCAGGGGAGAAAAGAGAGATCGCCAAGGAAGCAATCAACAACTAGACTCCAAGAAAAAGAAAATCAACGTCCTTTAGGCCCACTACATAGACCGCCCATTCGATCAAAAGCCACCCATCCGAAAGCAAAGGTACCCTTAATAAGGATGAGGAAAGGAAAGGATATAGGGATATATGATATACCTATAGAAACAGGGAAGATACTAGACGAAATCAGGTCAATTTCGTAACTAGCCTTTTTAAATAAAGTTCTGCAAACAGCTAAAATGCCAGATGAGTTGAGGAGAAGAATGGTAACACCTTTACAAAAAGGGAGACACACACGATTGCACCAACTATTGGGGAATCAAACTTACAGGTCAAACTATGAAGCACTGGGAGAGGATGGTGGAACAAAGATCAAGATGGAATTAAGCTATCAGAAAATCAGTTGGACTTCGCGCTAGGAAAACCTACCAATCATTTTATATATTTTTGAGTACGTTTACAATACAATACCAATAGAGGTTACGTTTGAACAATGAGGCATTGGTCCCAAAAGGAACTACATCATTAAAGATGTATTAGGTTGTCGTTACAAGAAATAGAATAACATCTGGGGAGACGGATACATTCCCAGTTGCAGTAAGTCTTCATCAGAGGTCAGCATTAGGTTCTTATGTTTTTTCACTTGTTAAAGACAAATTAATCACTAGAGTCAAGGATGAGGTCCATTGTCGAATGTCTTTGCCAATGGTATGATGTTGGTTGACAAGACTCGAGATAAGGAAAATGCTAAACTGGAAGTTTGGAGGAAGGCTCTAGAGTCCAGAGACTTAAAAATTAGCAGAACCAAGACGGAATCTTTGGAATGCAACTTTAGTTGGAACAGTTATAAAGATGACGCTTTAGTTGAAATCAATTGTCAAGAGATTCCTCAAAGATTTGTCAACTATGCTTTTTTACTAGAAATCAACTTTAGTTTTGTTAACTAGGCTCTTTTATTCAAGAGGAAAGGAAGATGACGATGTTTCAATTCCAAAAAAAAAAAAAAAAAAAAAAAAAAAAAAAGAAAGAAAGAAAGAAAGAAAGAAAGACGATGAGGATGTTTCTAATATAATTACAGCCAGGTGGATGAAGTGCAGATGTACTTTTATAAGATAACTCTTCATGTTGTTAAAATCCCCATGAAGGTGGGGATGTTAGCATTCTCCTACATTTGTGTTGTGTAAAACCAGGAGGTTTTCACTGACTTGGCCAGGTTGAGTTCACCAATCGAAAGACAGATTTCCAAGCCAAGCTCTTAGTATTTGGCCAGGTTTTCAACCAGCCTTACAAGACTGTTTTATATGAAATTAGAGATGAAAATCAATGAGAGGAAAGCTACTTCAAATAAACTGCCATATGAAGCAAGTAATTCCAGTTTAGCTCTAGATGTTGGATAGAGGCCCATTCCAGGAATGTTCAACCACATAGAAGCAAAAATGGAAGTAAATGGTAATAAGAAATGTAAGACTAGGAGAGAGAAACTCTCCTCACACTATTATGCAGAAATTAAGAAATACTGACAGCATAGAATAACTGAGAAAAATTATACCCGGCCGAAAAGGTCCTCCCTCATCCAAGGAACCAAGTACTTCCATGGCCAAATATCCAAAGTACTAACTCCACGAGCTTTAGGGCGTAATCGCCCAGTAATTTGTGTTGCCGATGTTAAATTCGGATGTATTAAAAACCTAGCTGCAACTTCCACGGAGAACTCGTATGTACTAAAGACACGATCGACTGGATTTCTTAGTATTGTAACCACTGAAGTGCTCTCCTTGGGCAATTTGGACATTATACTATAATCATCATGAGTAGCCATCAATCTGCAGTTTGGTTGGCTGCAAATGAACCCAAAGTTAGTCCTTCATTCCTTATAAGAACAGCTGTTTGTAACCTCATTATGGTAAACTGAATGGAAAAAAGGACGCTGATTACAGAGCTTAAGGACATGAAGAGTACAAAGCAGCACCCACCTTCCTGACCAGACATCAGGCTCACCAATGACGAGATGTTTCTGAGGTATCACCCATCCACCATGGTGTCCACCAAATGAACAAATTGACTCAATAGAAGGTGGCCCCCCACGTGAACAGTTTATTGGGCTGAGCAAATGCTTGAACAAACAATGTATATTTCGTATTGTCCTAAAAGACTTGAAATTTCCTTACTGTGATGTACTCATCCTATGAGCTGATATATATATATATATATATATATATATATATATATATATATATATATATATATATATATATATATATATATATATAAAGAGAAAAAAAAAAAAAAAATTGTTCCCAACCTATGAAACGGCTATGAAGTCCATTAGTCACTGTGGTAAAGTTAGCAATAGCTCATATTCAAAACAGAGACTAGTGCGAAGCCTCAAAAATGTTCTGCATTTTACCACTTTGTAACCACTGTCATGCCTAGTTAAACCTTCAAAATTTTCTGCATTTTACTGCTTTGTAACCACTGCCATGTCTTTTTAAAACAAAAGACCGTATGATGGAGATAATTACCTTGGTTCGAAGCGTAGTTTGTCATAGGAACGGGGACATTCAAGATCACTGGTGTATAGTTTTCTCAAAAAGCTGTCGGAACCAAAAATACCCTGTGGTCAGTAAATTATAGCTGGTGGAAAGTTCAACACAAATGACAGAAAATATCATTTTGAATATTGAATGGGGAAGCACTTGCCACTGGAAATAGGTGCGTCCTCCAGTTCTTGGAACATGGAGAAAGAATAGCAAGTCGCGTAGTTTTAGTTTGTCTCCTTGGACTCCATCGATGAGCGATGAAGCTGCCCAGTTCTTAACAATGCTTTCACATTGCAGAAGATCATCTTCGGTAGAACTTTCGATTGTCAATGCAGATGCTGTGCAGCATAAGAAATTCCAGTATTTGTCAATCCCTTCATCATCGTGACATTATTAGTTTTTAAGATCCCCTGTTATCTTAGAAGTACAATCGGCAAAGGCTAAGATCACGAAATAATGTCAGGGATGAACTGCTGTATCCATTCAAAACCACCATTTGGTGAAAATTCATCCAGATTGTAAATAACAGAACTCTCCCCTGATATGTACAAGTTACAATGTCCAGAGAGCAGAATGTCTACTGTTACCAATAAACAGCCAGGCAAAGAGTAAAAAAGAAGAGTTTTGAGGTTTTGACTGATCTGCAACACACACACACAAATATAGATAGATATAGATATAGATATATTGATCGGCAACCGATCCTTCAAGACAGTTTTTTGCCACTACGGAAGAAAAATATGTAGTGACAGAAAAGGGAAAAGAAAGCTTATATGCAGCAAGGAACATCATTATATATATATATATATATATATATATATATATATATATATATATATATATATATATAGATAGATATATATAAAATTGATCTTTCAACATACAGTTTTTTTTTTATGAAATGGCTTCAACATATAGTTTTTTGTCAGTAAGAAAACAAAAAATGTAGTGACAGAAAAGGGGAAAGAAAGCATATACACAACAAGAAATATCCTTTTTCTACAAACCATAGAATAAGGAAAGCAGGGAAAAAACAACTTGACCTAACATTACAACTAATTTACAAATATACCCAGATGTTGAGATTAAGCATTCTTCTGCTTAGTAAATCTATAAACAAAAGAAAAGAAAAATCAGTTCATACGGGCTACAAGCACCAACTTACAACATTATTTGACAACCAGTTGTTATACATATCCAACAAATGGAGACAGAAAAAAGGACAACCAAAGATTCATCCTCTGCAGTCCCACAAAAGACAAGGAATAGAAAGACTGTACACATGCATACATACCCACAGCAACAAGCATCAGTAACATGCTGAATTTACAAGCATAAGCCATCTTCTGCCTTCCCATCCAACTACTTCCAACAAAGAACCAAAATCAAATGAATTTCACATCAAATAAACCTACAAAAGACGTATATAAAAAGGAAATGAGTTACATGAGACATACAAAAGTAAGACACCAAAACCCTAGTCAAAATCCTTCAAATTTCCAAGTACAACAGTAACCAAAAAGTAAAGAAAACCAAATTTCAAAAACAAAAAATCAGTACAACAGCAACCAAAGCCCTTCGAATTTCCAGCCTTAAAAAAAAAATTAAATTAAATCATTAACATTGAAACACCACAATCCAAGCATCAAATGATACAAAATCAAACAAAGCCCAACGAAACCGGCACGAAATAGAAAATCCAATTTCCAACAAGGTTTGGGCGAATGGTCTTCACCATAGGGTTGCTCCCTATACACTAATTCAAGCATCAGAAGAATAAGAAACAACAAAACAAGAAACTACCGAGTCACCAAAAACCAAATGATACAAGGATGAAAAGAAAAACCTAATCCCAGAACAGTAAAAAAAAATCCACAAAATCTAGTGCACAACAACAATTTCATTCAAACAGTGGAAGAATAAATAAATAAATTTAAAAAAAAAAAATCAAAAGAAAAAGAATTTGTTCACATAAAATCAGGCATAGGCTAAACTAAACTACGACCCATTTACAAGCATTTTTTACCTTTGAAATATTTTCGAGGGCAAAAGCAGAAGAAAATTTCAGAAGGCATGGAAAATGCGTTGGACCATACAACTGGTTTAGGAGATCACTTCTCATTTTGAAGGGCAGATCAGTTCTCACATAAAAAGGGGAAAAAGAAATAATAGAACCCATTTATGAAAAATACAAATACCCACCAATATCCTAATCAAATTCCCTTAAAAGTCTAACCTAAGACACTCAAGCATCAGAAAACCAGTCAAGGCAAAACCCAATGCATTAATCATAAAAAAAATAAAAAATAAAAAAAATAAAAAAAGACAACCCAATTTCCAAGACAAAAAAAAGGAGGTAAAAAATCCACCAAACTCCTTGAAAAATTCCAGCACAAGACACAAAAACCTCAAAGCCCCAAGTTCACAATACAAGATAAAAGATTTCTGAATCGAACAAAACTAAACAAAGAAAATATAAATATTAAAGAAAAACAATTCAAAAAAAAAAAAAAAAAAAAAAAAAAGAATAGAAAACAAAAGAAAAGAAAAGGCCACTACTAACCAAATTTCCTCAAAATTCCACCCACTATGAATGTGGAAAACTGGACATGAGCCAAGATTGGGCCAGAGTCAGCATCAGCCCAATTCCAGCTAGTTATTTGTTGGGCCCATGAACAGGTCCAGACTATGGGCCTAAAAAGTAGCCCCTGTCCACTTTGGTATTAAAAAACGGTTACATTACAACCATAACAGTCACAATGGTGACCATTACATAATATGGGGCTACAACACCCAATTTGAAAGGGAGAAAAGAGGCCCATAACAGACCGATACGGAGCCCCAATCGACCAATATGTGCCCACAATGGACCGATACATTTTTCCTTTAAAAAAAAGAAGAAGAAAAAATCGATGGTTGCAGGACTGTAATGACTGTTACAGGGGGCATAACGGCCATAAAGCTGGCCGTTTTATGGCCGTTATAGCCATCATTATTGTTATTGATACCTTACTGCCCACCTCTTGACAGCCATTAACCAGCCTAGTCTGGGCCTTGATAAAATTAGTTACAAAACCACAGCCCAGGCCCATTTTGTCTGGCCCAAGCCTGACAAGGGGCTGTCTAGATGCAAGCAAAGTTGTGTTATGAAACTACTCAGGTCATGTTGTCTCAGATAGGCTATCTAGGTTATGTTGTCATGGATGGTGGCACATGTAGCCCTTGTGATGCATGTGTACACTGACACGTGGCACATGTAAGTGCTAGAAGATTGATGATGGCACATGTGGCACCAATAGGGTGCTTGAACATCAATGGTTGGACTAATCTCGTGACAAATGTGCACAAAACACTAGCACATTTGGCACATTTTGTAACACATGCACAGAACATTGCATTCCTACGTCAACCAATGTAGGACTAATCTTTCCTCACATTTATCCCACCTTTTTTCTCAAGACAAGCTCTCCTTGGTTTAGGGTTTCACAAGACAAGCTATCCTTCGTTTAACTCATTGATTGTGATCAATCTATGTAACAGACTATTAGATAGAGGTTGGTTGTAATCAACCTATGTAATAGTCTATTACATTGCACCTATGGGATGCTCTCATTGCCGGTCTCTAGATTGGATAAAGGGGGAGGGTTGCCTCAACTTGGCAGCCGGCGTCAAATTTATGCCTTATCTTCCAACATGAATCCCAACAATATGACATTTCCAACTCATGCTAGGGCATTGTCATGGCCCTTGATAGAGTGGAATGGCGTAAAAGGATTCATGTAGCCAACCCCGATTAGTTGAAATAAGGCTACGATAATTATGGTGCTATCCTTTGCTTATTCCAACATTTGGTGACAGACTAAACCCATTTTTCTTGGTTCCCATAAACCGATCGTTGACAGCTTATCTGCCCCAAACAGCCAATGACGAGCACAAGTTTTCTTGCATCCAAATGGCATCCCAGAAAGACAATTCCAAGAACAAGGCCAAGTTCCTTCATGATTCTCATCCAACACAAAAACAAGGGTAAAAGGCAATATTGAACTGCTAAAGTGAAATTGGACCCGCCAATTGGGCTATACCGATTGGTGTAAGACTCACTTCAAGATGTTTGACCCAACATGGATAGGCCACAGTGGCAATCTTTCTGTAACGATGATCAACTAATTGAAAAATGAGCCTGCATGTAAACTATAACCATTCTACGATTTAATATGCTGAAGACCTAATGCGAGGACCATTGGAGGCCACTCATACTTAACCCACCACCTACTCATGGCAAGACCAACCTTGTGAATAGTTCTGATCGTCCATATGCTACTTTGAAGACAAGAAGACTGAGCATCCAAAAACAAATATGAAAAAAAAAAAAAAAAAAAAAAAAAAAAAAAAAAGGGAGTTACATGCTACTCAAGTAGCATATGACGCTTGGTACACAGGCACTTGAAAATGTAAACATGGCATACATGAACTCAAATTAAACCGACCAAATTGTGGTCCATGGAACCCATTGTTGTATGTCACAGTCCCCAAAATCAGATTGGATGAGCAATCCTAACCTCTGATTTATGGACACTTGTTTGATGATAGTACCTTTTGATATTTTTCATTTTTCTAACCGGCCGATAAAAATGTCAGCCATTCCTATAGTCATATAATCAATTAAGTGTAATTTTTGGTTCTTGATATATATGAACTAGGAACCATAATCTGGACAGTTTAATTAGACTTAGTTGTATGCAACCTGATGCAAGACAATTAACCGGCGAATTAATCCCTTTATCTCATAGCCCAGGCCCCACATCTCATAGGTTAAGACCTCGGCCAAACCCCCCTCGTGGGCCCAAAATCACATGGGCCACCCACCCCGAATGTGTCCCCGCATCCCATGGGCTACCCCACTCAAGCCCGGTGTGAAATGCACATTAATCACCCCCGGTAAGGAGTCTCGAACACGAGACCTCCCTCGTGGGCCCCAAATCACATGGATCATCCACCCCGAGTGTCCCTGCATCTCACGGGCTACCCCACTCGAGCCCAGTGTGAAAATGCCCCTGCATTAATCACCCCCGGTGAGGAGTCTTGAACACGAGACCTCCCGCTTTAATACCAATTTGATGCAGGACAATTAATCACTTGCTCTAAAAGCTCGAACTATTAGAGTATGGCGAATTAATACCTGTATCTCATAGCCCAGGCCCCACATCTCATGGGTTAGGACGTCAGCCAAACCCCCCTCATGGGCCCCAAATCATATGGGCCGCCCACCCCGTGTGTGTCCCCACATCCCACGGGCTACCCCACTCAGTCTGGTGTGAAATGTGCATTAATCACCCTCGGTGAGGAGTCTCGAACACGAGACCTCCCCGTGGACCCCAAATCACATGGGTCACCCACCCCGAGTGAGTCCCCGCATCCCGTGGGCTACCCCACTCAAGCCACACCCGGTGTGAAAATGCCCCTGCATTACAACCTAAGCAATTTCTAAGTAATTTATAAATGCCTGCATATCGTTCATCACACTCTGCCAGAGTATCTAATGTTTTTTTTCTGAAAGAAACAAGAAAATTCCCAAAACATAACAGGTGCTTTGATGGCTACATCCTCCTCACAAAAATTAGGAAAAGAAAATTCCTGTTTTGGTATTTCCATTGTTTAAACTGAATGTTTGCGATTCATTCCACTAGTGTAGCCAAACGCATCCAAAAGATAACAAAAATCTCGCAAAAACCCTCACACAACTTCTCCAAAATCACGGCGCGAAACACAAAAACAGCAAAATTCGAGCATCATAAAATACGAAAAGCAAAAAACTAGACTTAATGGTTTTTTTCCTTACCTATCTCGAAGGCCGAGATATCGTGCTCATAAATTCTCGGGAGATGTTTGAATTGCAGCAGACAGATTCGAGGTCGGGTGCAGGACCACCGAAACCGCCGTTAGAAGCTTCTCTCTCTCCCTCTGGGAGAGGATGGGAAGAAAAAGGACTTTTTTGAGAAACCAAAGGAATGGGACTTCGCCTTTTGGCTCAAATGCCGAGTAAACGCCGGAAGCCGCTAATGTGCCCCTTTGGCTCTTTTCTTTCCTCCTGCTTCGGTAGTGACCCCTCCAGTACCGACCTCGGTACTGGTCAGCGTTGGAAAATCTTTTTACCCCACCATAAATGCCGTCCATTCATTTTTGCATAATAATTATTATAGGTCATTATCCTAAAAAAACAAAATTAATTATTATAGGTCATTATCCTAAAAAAACAAAATTTGAGGCAGATCCGAAATCTCATGAAATAATTTTGATTACAGGCTTACCACTAAAAGGATACTAAAAGCCACTCGAATGTTTATATAAGATTCAGATAATACGAGCCTGATGAACGGACGAAGGGAAATACAAATATCAACACTTTGGAAGAATTTTGTAGCACTTAGTTTTCAATGATAGGTGATTTAATCACCACTATTTCTTATTGTACGGTTTACTTGAGATTCATATATTTCTTATTTTTATCTTCGGCTATAAAATGATCTCTAAAAATGGATGTACCATGTGGATAAAACACATACATTATTGTAGGGCTGCAGCCTTTTCCAACACCCGCCGGCAGCAGACATTGATTTACTGCCAAAGCCTTTGTGAACTCATTTCCTGAATGCTCAACCAAAAATAAAGTGGATCCAAAATTCAAATGGGCCATACAAAAGGAAACCATAGGTATTTAGTGACCACCGTTGAAACATTTATATAGCTACAAAAGTTCTGTATCAATTCAAGTTTTTGTTGATTTCACTTAATCTCAGTGAAAATGGCCTTATAAATGAATTGGATGATATATAAACAATGAGTTAAAGTCTAGGAAAGTTTGAACCGTAGGCATTCCTTTCCTCATTGTTTGATCACCTATGCCCACTTGAGTTTTCGGTTATCCTCATTTTTTATCTCATGTCTTAAAAAATGATTCCAAATAATTGAACAATTCATTGGAATTTTCATAAATACCACGGTAGACCCACATTGCGTCCTTATGCAGGAACTTTCAGCAAAATGCTTTCCGAGGGAATCCGCGTCCGGTGAGATGTGATCAAAGACTCACTATCGAATCCATCCTCGAGGGCTAAATACTCTACAAGAGTGTCATGGATGAATACGCAGGCACCTATAACTTATTAATTTTGATATGCTCCAAACAAGTAATTCAAATGTAGCCATGCCACTTGTGGATTCCCGTTTAAATGTGTCATGCAACAAAAATTAAAATTATTTGATCATCCAACTATAAGAGGGAAGGACATTTATTAGACAGTTAAAAATGAAAATTATTTTATCATCCACGAATCAGAGGTTATAATTGTCCAAGCAAAATAATTTTGGGGTTTTGACTTGTAAACAGTGGTTTCTACGATTTAGCCCTTTTAATTTGAGCTACTGTATGCATGCTTACAATTTTCTGTGTCTGTATATCAAGCATCATCGTCAGCCGGAGTATCAATTAAATTAACACTCCCCTTTCTTTCTGCTAGAGTATGATGTATTATAAGCATGCGCTCAGAAACTACACACGCTTTATGTTACAGTAAAATTAAACCGTCCAGATAGTGGAGTTTAGACGCTGTAGTCCATTAGTTGATATCTAGTAGACAGTCATTATAATAATTTAATATTATTTTAAACTTACCAGCTACCTGCATTGAATTACATGATTTGACCGGTCCACTTTGAATTAATTATATTCCGGTTATATAAATTCAAGTGCGTGTATATCATCTATCATACTTTGTCATAACCCTTTTTTATATAATTAATATACCACTTTCATATCAAAAATCCTCCTCCCATATGGGGTCTTGCTGTTCATTGTTTGGTTCATCGACGCCGCGCCAGGTGTAGCGCAATCTCGCCAGCGCAACTGTTTTGGGTACAGGGGTCATAGGTTCGAATCCTATCTCCTTGATTTGAGCTGAAGTCTCAATAAATGTCCAAATGTTGTAAAGCACGTAACGGACGTTTGTCCAAAGCTTCTAATTAAGATAACCGTTGCCTTAGCATACCGGGAGGATGAAGGAGAAACATCGACGTTTAGTGTTCACTCCCCAAGTATAGGGTTCGATGTAGTAATAAACTCGGTAAGACCGAGGTCGAATCCATGGGAGATGAAACACGACGCTTTCTAAAAATAACCAGATCTAGAACTAGAATGAGATGAAATTTAAATCGATTGTAAATTGAAGAATAATGATGAAATATTTAATCTAAAACTTAGGAAAAATTCAGGAAAAGGAAAACTAGGGATTCAGAGGATCCACTTGTAGAGATCGGGAGATCTTATGACGTATTACAATTTAGGAGTCGAACGCCTTTAATGTAATTTTGAGAAGATGAAAGGTATATGAATTAGAATGGATTCCATCACCAAACCATGCCTGGAGCAAAGCAAACAAGTAATTAAACTAATTACCAACCAATCAATGTATGAAGGTTAGGAAGGGTACTCGACATCCAACCATGCCCGGGAGACGATGGTGAACAACGGGGCTTCTGACGTCATAAACATGAAGAGGAAAAGAACATGCTCAAAGCCATCGCATCTATCATTGTAATTTCAGTCACAACAGACCATTAAAGACTGAAAACATTCCCTTAGTAAAATTAAATCAAAATCAGATCAGTTTAAACAAAGGCACAAGCAAAGAGACCTCCCATCACGCTACAAGCTTCACCTCTTCTCGATCATCAAATCCGGCGCCGACAGCCTCCGTAGTACTTCATTTTCAGCTACTGGCGTCCATATACTAGATTCCAATCCTAAGATCATACAAGGAGGATTTTCAGTATAATTTTATTTTTTTGTAAAGGAGCATAATCACAAGCATAACCAAGTCACAAAACAACATCACCGCATATCCACTATATCAAAAACTTTGAGTACAATGAGAAAAGGGAAATACAAGATAATCAAAAAGTTCCAAAATGATCTGATACGCGCTCCTGCCTTAGCACTGTTGCGATCCAACATCATCTGCACACAACGGTCGTGCATACGCTTACAAAAGCTTAAAGGGTGTGTGAGTATGTGCGTAATGCATGTACCAAGCATACAATATCAGAGTAAGTGGAAATGCCGATAAGTCCATGAATGTTATCAGTCATACCAAGGCTATGCGATGCAAAGCATACGTGGCCAAATGTCATATGCAAGATGTCATGCAAGCATGTCAATCCTTATATCAAGTACATATCTCAATACAATTCCTCTATGGGATATTACCGGGGTCTAATATACTCCACACTGACAGCCGCCTACCTAGCCGCATAGCCCAACGAGTGAAAGAGACCACGCTATCCGCCTGACAAGTAGTCTTTTAATACCTACCTGGCTTGTCGATAGCGGACCAATTTGCGAGCAGGTCAAACTCAACCTAGCTTACAACCCTCCTCACTCGGGCGGATAAGGCCACACCCCCTTTCAACTAAACCACGACACAGTGAGAGATGCGACCTACTAGTATTCGGCACTCGTGCACCCATGTATCCACTCGGTCTAGACGTTGGAGCATCTCCTAGTACCAAAAAGGTTCTGAGAATCTCACCTAAGGACATTCTATGTGCTCATAGTGCTAGAACTAATATTTTCGGTATCTAATCTAACTATCTACGATATGCCTGTGGAGGCCACAGCCCCGATGTCGCTAGGGCGTACAGTGAATCACATCACACGGATTACGAAATGCATGAGTCACACTATCCAGTCATGCATCACTCCTACGCATACTGCGCGATCATGTAGGGCACTTCGTCTCATAAGGAGTCTCATAAATGTCTCAGCCCAACAGCATATGTTATGATTAACCATTTCCCATAACAAGCATATAGATAATGCGTATAGGCATGTATAATGATGTAATACTAAGTATGTTCTTAGTGTGTCTTACTATATTAAATAAACTAACATGATTATCAAATGTAACAGCCAATAACCGGTCTTAACCGATATATCACATACAAGGAGTAGGAGCTGAACGATACACCCCATTAGGCACGAAGTAGTCTTTATGGTATGGCCCATGTTAGACTGTCATAACCTATTCAAGGTATCAATGGAGCCCAATGGTTTGGGTTAGCCCAATAAGGAAAGGCGGTAATACAATCATCGATGGGGGCCCAATGATTTGAGTTAGCCCACTAGGTAAGGGTGAAAGTGGGCTTAACAATGGGCCCTAAGGAGGTTTGCAACAGTGGACCTTTAACCACCATTGCTCCTAAGGTGCGGCCCATTTGGGATTGAAGTCAGGATCACAACAGGGCCCTCGACCCTTACACTATTTTTTTTAAAGGATGGGCAGCGTATATAGTACATGCATCAATGCAGGCCTCACGAGGCCGCCCATAATTAGGCATATAACACATACATCATGGTGGGTCTCTCAAGACAATGGGGCCCACGGCCCTGGAAATGGATGAACGGCGTGTATGTCACACATACATCATGGTGTGTCTCACACACGTAACGGGCCTCACACATACAATAGACCTCATAAACAATTACGAAGGCCTTGTGTCACGCCCCAAACCCGAAAATCAGGTTCACAAAATTCTCGATTGCCAAATCCGATGCCGACAGCCTCCGTAGTACCCCATTCTCAGCTCTCAGCACCTATATGCCAGATTCCGATCCTGGGATCTTACAAGGAGGATTTTTCAACGTACATTTGACTCATAAGAAGCATAACCACAAGTTTACCCAAATCACAAAGGCAACATCATTATCACGTATCCGTTAATATAAACAGTTGAATACAATGTTGAATGGGAAATACATATATCGAAAATCAAAGCTCCAGAAGACCGTTGCACGCTCCAAGCTCAATGTTGTTGCAATCTAACGCCACCTGTATGCATCTATCGTGCATAAGCTTAGAGAAAGCTTAGAGGGAAGTGTAAGTGTGTGCGATACACGTGCCAAGCATATAGATATCAGAGTAAGCGGAAATACTGGCAATCCATAAATCATACAATATCAGAGTAATGCGAAAACATGTTGGCAAGTTCATAAATACCACCAGCCTTATCTAGGCTATGCGATGTAAAAACATAATAGGCCAATATCATATGCTGAAGAAGCAATGTAGATCAACTATGCAATGCAGAGACATATTAAGCCAAATATCAGATGCCGATGATGCAATACAATATGCAAATCCTAAAGAGCCGCGAATACCATCAACCTCATTTAGGTCATACATCAAACCTGCGTGTATTGCGCAATCATGTGGGGATAACTCCATCTCACAAGGAGTCTCATAAATATCTCAGCCCAATGACATCTGTTTTAATCAATCATCCATTACAACATGCATACGAATGATGGGGGTCCACATAAGGACGACGGATCTAGTCTAAATATCAAGATAAGCTCACTGATTTAAAACACGTCACGATAGTTAAGGAAAGAATCCAACTTATAGCCACCACAACATCGGACGATGCTCCCGATGTGAAATAAAATTCTGCCTTCACTGTGTGCACAATAGCCTGTCAATCACTGGTAGCTCGCTCAGGTCCTCATGCCCCACCCATTCAATACCCGCCCACATGCGCCCTCCCACATATGATCACAGTGATGGAGCGTCACAATATCCCCACCGAGGGTAGATTCGAGTTTAAGTGCAATAAGTGGGCTTCCTTACCCTCTCTATCGCGCAATAAACTGAACTTCCTTATGGGGCCTAATATATACACAAGGTGGGCTCCAAGGTGTAGGTATCATGATGCAATGCTGTCACATACTCATAATCAATATCGATAATCGGCCTCGACAATCGGCCTCGGCAATTGGCCTCAGCAATCGGCCTCAATGATCGGCCTCGACAATCGGCCTCGGTAATTGGCATCGACAATCAGAATCGACCTAAGGGAAGGTCACAATATGGACATTTAACCATCATTGCCCATCAATGTGGACATTTAACCAACATCGCTCCCAAGCAGTAGCCTACATAAACATCATTACATACATTATAGTGAAATCACACATTACATCGATCCGTGCATTCATTGCATTGGGCCTCATTGAAGGGCCACATATACACCACATCAGGCCTCACCATACAGGCCACAAATACATCACAATGGGCCTTATCAAATGAACCCAAATACATTACAACGGGCCACATCACACGGGCCACATATACATCAAGTGGGCCGTATCAATGGCCGGCATATATATACGAAACATACATCACGGCGGGCTGCACAAATGGACGACATAGATATACAATATATACATCACGGATGGCGTCCCACCGTCCCAATCCAGCGGACGGTGTGGATATAAAATAAATACATCAAGGTGGGTCCCACGCAAAATTTAGATCTATCACATCCTCTTTGTAATGCCATAAATGATCTCTTCCGATGGTTGGGCGATATAGATAAAACACATATATCATGTGGGACCCACGTCCTTGGACAGTGAGGATGAAACCCATACATTAGAGTGGTGTTCCACCACCCAGTTGTTGGACAGCTGGGATAAAACATATAACATCAAGGTGGGCCCCCACCCTCACACATGCCACACGTGTGAGGTGGGTCCCACGTCCATCAAAGGGAGGATAGCGTGCATAAAACACATACATCACAATGGTGGTCCCCACCATCCAAACCACTGGACTGTATGGATGTAAAACATATACATATCATGTGGGGTCCAGTCCACATCCAGGGACTGGACGACCCTTAGATAAAACACATCTATCATGGTGGGTCCACGTGGTGGCCCACCACCATTTGGATCAAGCTGACATTTGTATTTTCTCTTTTGTCCTGGTCTGTCCAAGCGGATAGGCAGGTGCATGCCACTAGACGTCAGTAAGGTGGGCCCCACAAATGAGACAACGTAGATAAGATCATGGTGGGCCACATTAAAAAAAGGGAGAGAGAGAGAGAGAGAGAGAGAGAGAGAGAGAGAGATGGAGTTCGGAGTAGCGAAGGGACCCCGCCACTATGGGTCCCTCTTTAATATAAATCGTACATCAAGATGGGTCCCACCATATGTGGGCCCTCAAATCATCAAAGCCACACAAATCAACACTAGAAAACACCCACCGATCGTCTTCTTGGACTTCTTCTCCCACCAATACGTCCTAGAGCTCCATGGAATGTATTTCAACGGTCCAGATGAAGCTTGGATGGTGGAGATGGGAGGTAGGAAGGTGGGCCACACTAGCTTCTCCTCTCTCCCATAAAAATGTTAAACGTTGGGTTGCTTGGGAAAAATGAGAGAGAGATGTGAGAGAGGTTGTAAGAGAGAGAGGGATGGGTGGTGGATGGGGGTGAGTGATGGGTGAGTGATGGTGTACTTGATAGGGGATGAGTTGTAAGAGAGAGAGTTGACTTTGGGGTTGCTTGGGGATTGGGTGTTGTACTTAACATGTGAGGTGATGTGTACTTGATTGATGGGATTAATGTGATGTTCTCTTAGGTTTTGCAACTGTGCGACATTTTTCCTCGAATTGAACGTGGGCTCATATCTTCTAGCCTGGGTATCATATCGCCGCGTGAGACACAGCGTTGGAACCATGGCGACGGCGTGGTCACTAGGGTACAAGTCTCAGGTCGAGCCGACTCTGGAATATCGGATATGACTCAAGGTCGCGCGCAACTGCTATTTACGCTTCGCGAGTCCCCGGAATTCGACTGGGAGGACCATGGAAGCCTATGCAATGGTACAGTCTAGGATACGGGCCTCACACCTCATCACATAGGCTTAATATACGTCATAATGGGCCTCTCATACGAGCTTAATATACGTCACAATGGGCCGCATCTCTTGGGCCTCATATAACTCAAGTGGGCCCACCGTTCTAACTAGACCATTTATTTAGAGATCATTTAGAGCATTTCCAAAAAAAAAAAATGAATCATATCCAAAGATCATATGGACCATACCACAAATGGCAGTGGAGATAATGATTTTCACCATTTAAAATTCTCAGGGCCCACCATAACGTTTATTTTCCAATCTGTTCATAAGGTCACAAAGACCTAAATTAAGAGGAAAACAAATTCCATATTGATCCAGAGCTTCTGGAATCCCAAACGGTTTTCAATGGTAGGTGTTCAATCCTCCACTGATTTTTGCAGTGTGGTCCATCTGATAGATAGATCTGTCTTATTTTCTTCTCAACCCTCAAGACGGGCCCGCGCAATGGATGGACGGTTTGGATTTAACACATAAGCCCACACTTGTTGATGTCACTACAACAACTATATAGTTGGCGTGACCCAACAAATGAACGGTTGGATGTAACACATACATCATGCGGGACCCACATAACTGCTGATGTCAGTTTAACAGTGGTGGGACCCACTGATGGACAGTTTAGATATAACATATACCTCATGGCCAGGGCCCACAGAACCTGCTGACGTCATTCCAGTAGTTATACTGCTGGTGGGACCCACAGAGCTTGCTGACGTCGTGCAACAGCTACAAGGTTGGTGCGAGGTACACCAGCCAATTCAATTTGAATCAGGTGGGTCCCACGTGGGGCCCATCATATATATATATATATATATATATATATATTGAACGAGCAGCAATGTCTAGGCCCTGGATGGCCTGGATAATACATCATGGTGGGGTCCACGACCACGTCCAGAGACTGGACGTCTTGGATAAAACATTTACATCTAGTGGGTCCACGTGGTGTGGCCCACCCACTATATACATACATACACATATATATTATATTATATTATATTATATATATATATATATATCACCATCTTGCTCTAGCGTCTAGGTGCGCTAGACGGCTGACCTAGATGCTGAATACATACATACATGTGGGGTACACGCGGGTAATCCTATCCATCCATTAGTTGGCCACCTCATAGTGGGCCCCCAAGAATCTTCGAAATAAGCTGATATTTATGATTTCCCTTTGTCCAGCCCTGCCTGAAAATGGGCAGCAACGTGGACCCATATAGACAGCGGGTTGGCTCGCTTAAATGGACAGCGTGGACGAAACTCATCCACTCATCAAGTGGGCCATCAATCATGGAATAAAGAGAGAGAGAGGGAGAGAGAAAGAGACATGTAACGGAGGAGCTCCGCTACTATGAGCTCCTCTAGTAATTATAATACATACATCAAGTGGGTCTCATTACATGTGGGCCCACCAATCAAAATCAATGGTAGAGATCCCTTATCCACCAAGAATGTAAGGTCTAGATGACCTTTTCACACTAGGAAAATAAACTTCATGATGGGGTCCATGAAGAATGGCCCCATCATGGGATGAACATATGAATTATGGTAGGCCATCAGCCACACCTAGGGTCTAAAGTGAGATCCATACCATCAATCGGTATGCCCTACTTGGTCCATCATCAAAACACAAATCTATGCCTATAAAACACTCACCTAAGGTCCTCTTCTTTAACTCATTGGAATGCTAAGCTCCTAAGCTCACCCTTTGATGGAGGATGATGAAGATTGAAGGGTTGGATGGTGAGATTTGGGGGTAGGAAGTGGGCCTTGATCTTGGGTTCTTTCTCTCCTTAGGATTTTCTCTCCTTAATTGCTTAGAAATAGTAGAGAATGAGATGGGATGGAGTGAAATAAGAGAGGAGTGATGTGTGTAAGAAGGATGAGATGAGAGGGATGGTTGTGTAAGAAAGGTACGGGTTGTGTAAGAGAAATGTTGACTTTGGGGGTAGCTTGTGTAAGAGAGGTATGGGCTGTGTAAGAGAGGTGACATATGAGGTATGGGTGTGATGGGTTGAGTCCTTGACTAGACTTGATTGATTGATGGGATAGGTTGTAGAGATTCTCTCGGGATTGCAAATGCGCGACGTTTCTTCGAGATAAATGCGGGCCCACATCTCCTGGCCTGTGTATCGCATCGGTGCGCAAGACGCGGCGTTTCGAGTCGAGTTGACTCAGATTTACGGGATGCAACTTAGGGTCACACGCAAACGTTATCTACAAATTGCAGGTTGCTGGAATTTGACAAGAAGGATTGCGAGAATCTAAGGAACGGTACGAACTAAGATACGGGCCTTACACACCGCTTCCGGAACTAGAAATGGGACTGATGGAACTCTTTCCCATCCCAATATTTTATTTGCAATCATTATGATAGGTACATTTCTTTTTCTTTTTTTGTTAAAACCCTTGCGTACTTTGAATTGAGCCTCCCACGGATGAGGATTAGAGTAAGAAATTCTAACTCTTAATACACCTTTTTATTTTTTAGATAATGAAAATACCCCATTGCCACGGCTGCACTCGTTATGGTAAGCTCTTACCTCGAGAAGTGAAAGGTCATTTTCAAAAAGGACTGAGTCCCATCCAAAATTGAAATTTGGTCTACCCCTTGGTCGATCTGATCCGTTTATTTTAATCGGATAGTCATGGACCCACTAAAGGGTCTTTCCAGTTATATGTTTGAAGCTATTTATGACCAATATCTACACTAATGTTATGCATTAATTCTGAACTATTTTCTCCTGTGTTGTCCATTTGTGTGAGTTTTTCCCCCAAACTTGGGTCGACGACATGAAATTAAAATCTCATTCATGCAGACGGGATGAATTTGCTTTTATACAACCCGATGGACCTCATATAAATGTGGATAGATTCAAAACGTGGGGCCATTCCACATGAGGGTCATTTGGTTATTTCCTTCTTCCTTAGTTTTTCTTTTCGTGGGAGATGAGAATGGAGCTTTTTGGCTCCCTTCTTTCTTCCTTCTTCTTTCTTCTTTTTTCCTTCCTTCTTTCATCCTTCCTTCTTCTTTCTCTTTGGTTTCCTTTATGGTTGTTTTTTAAGTTTTTTTTTAATCTGGTATGAATGGTGGGAGTTTGTGAAAGGGAATAGGTGTGGAAAAGTACTATAATGGATGACTTTTTATAATGAAATGATGTTGTAATTGATAAATTTTATAATAGAATATTATAATGTATGAATTTTTGTAATGGAAGAATGATAAGATGGAAGTATGTTATAATGGATGAATGTTATATGGTGGATCATTGATATTTACTGTGAATCACCCATATTCACCAAGGATCACCGAATATTTCACTACGGATCGCCAATATTCAATGTAGATCATCAATATTCACTATTGACCATTGATATTAAGAGCGGACTATTGATATTAAGAGCAGACCGTTGATATTCATTATGGACTGCTAATATTTCACTGTGATCGTAGAAATTTACTATGGGGTATACACCTGACGAAAATGGCCATAACCTCCTCGTTACATGTCTGATTTGGGTGATCTTATACTCGTTGGAAATGTAATTTAATAAACTTTCAAATGGCTTTAGAATCATATCATTTGGCCATTATTTTATTTTCTAAAAAGTTACCCGATGTTCATCTAGGTCACTATGGGCCATCAATTTAATGAAAATGATCATAACTCCCTTATTACATGTCCAATTTAGGTGATCTTATGCTCGTTAGAAAAGTAATTTGATGAAATTTTAAATGATAGTGGGATCATCTTATTTTGATACTATTTCATTGCCCAAAAGTGGGACCAAAGCTCATCATTGATTATGGATCTTTAGTATTCACTGAGGCCAATACTTGGCCTGACTTTTAGGTAGTCCAATAGTGTATAAGTGGGATGATTCCAAAGCCATTTGAAAGTTCATCAAATTACATTTACAACGAGCATAAGAACACCTAAATCGGACATGTAATGAGGAGTTATAGTCATTTTCGTCAAATTGATGGTGTAACGCCCCGATTTTTGGAACCTAAGTATATGACTCGTTCTCCCAAAACCCGAGTGTTAGCCTATAAAATTCAGGGTAAATTTGAACCGCTTATCATTAATTAGATTTAACAGCAAACGAAGCTAGAGTAAACCATGCATCGTATAAAAACATTCCAACCATGATAAAAATTCAAATGTAGTGCCCATACAGGACTTAAACAATCACAAATACAAAGTTTATGAAACAAAGATAGAAATCTAGCGTCTAATGATGAAGCTTAACATGGGACATAGGGACCCCGTCTAGCTCCTTAGCTACCTGATATGATCTAACGACCCAGTGAACGTCATTGGCTCGTTTTACACCTGCATCAACTGTTACGGTTTGATAGTGTCAATGGCTATCGTAGTGAGAAGTACCCTCTAAGATTACACACTCATCATCCATAATCAAGCATAAATCATAATATATGAGAAGAGACATATTAAACAGCATAATTTAAGATCATGATCATGTATTAAAAAATAAGCTAGTCAATATAATCTCAACATTAAGGAAATGTAATAGAAATTGCAATGAAAGGGGACGTGTCTAGATAGTCAAATGATCAGTCTTACAAACTCTATAAAAATGACTAGAAAATCAAGCTTTAAATCTCTACTTCACCTGAAAATCATATCGTACATGAATACACATGATGGTTAGGAAATCGCTAAGCGAACACCCTCTCCACCCATAAATCATGGTACGACTGAACACCGCAAGATGAAGAGAGAACAACATACAAACGTCAACTTCACCCGAAAATCATATCGTATGTTATGGGAAGATCGAAGTCCTTTCAATTTTGAGGTCTGACGTCATTTTAATTCGATCGGACACATAAGAGCTGATTTGGAATGGAGAAAACAATTGATTAGAAAGATTCTCGGCTCGGCTCCAGTCGCACCCTTACTCCGAGGATGTCGGTTCGGAATAATCCGGAGCCGAGGTAGTGGTGTGAAGTTCGGATCGGAACCAATGCGCAGGATCTCAGGCCACCCTAACTGCATGACTGGAGATAGTTATTCGACTATCCACATCTACATGCCACCCATTGTGAAGAAATCTGGATTGACGGGATAAATCTGCTGCTCGCATCGGAGCTCGAAGGGGAGACCTTGAGAGCACATGACGGATGAGGAGATCGAGTCCACCATAAGTCTGGAGCGAAGCCCGTCTCGGCCTCCGAGCACTATCCTTACTTAATAACTCGATAGGAAAGTCCTTGCATATTAGTTCAGATCCGAGGCTTGGAGTCAGGGTTTCTTTAGTTTGAGATCCCGAGTCAAGACCGAGGCCGGTTGTGAACCTTCAGCGTGCTAGACTTGGAAACTGCCTTAGGCGAACATAACCGATTAGTTTGCTTGCAAATACGCATGATACATTACACGATCCCCGAATTACGAGCAAAATATCCATGATCATAGTATCCCACTAATTGAGTGAATCGGGCCAAGGTTAACGGACGCAGATCGTCCAATATGCAAGTATAAATACAAGAAGATCTCAATACTACAGGTATGCAACATCTCACACCCTCTCTCTACTTTCAACCTAGACCCAGATTCCCTTGACCTGACTTAGGCATCGGTCCTCCAGCTTAGCCAGGGTCTCCTTTGCTCACCCCTTGTGCAAGACCAAGGTTTGTCGAAGGTTCACTGCATCGAGTGGAGGGTGATCCAGATTTTGTCCTCAACATTTTTTGGCGCCGTCTGTGGGAATCTGATACAAAAGGTCAGGTTCCTACTTTTTAGTTCAATGGTAAGAGAAAAGAAGAAAGTGGTATCTGTGGAACCCGAACAAAATGATCAGACCCGTTCTGTCACGCCCCAAACTCGAAAACCAGGCTCAAAAAATTACCAATCGCCGAATCCGGTGCTGACAGCCTCCATAGTACCCCATTCTTGGCTCACAGCGTACATACGCTAGATTCCGATCCTGGGATCCTATAAGGAGGATTTTCCAACGTACATTTATTTTGTATCAAGCATAACCATAAGATTACCCGAAACACAAAGACAACATCATCATCACATATCCACTAATATAATCATTAGAGTACAATGCTGAAAGGAGAATACATAAATAAAAAATCAAGCTCCAGAAGACCGTTACACGCTCCAAGCTCAACGCTGCTGCAACCTAACGCCACCTACATGCATCTATCGTGCATAAGCTTATAGAAAGCTTAGTGGGTGGTGAAAGTGTGTGCACAAGGTAAGTGTCAAGTAAGCAATATCAGAGTAATCAGAGTAAGCGGAAGTACTGACAAGTCCATGAGTCATACAATAAAAGGGTACATAATGCAAATCAGCTATGTAAATGAGGAGTCAAAGAAAATCAAATATTAGATGCCGAGGGTACAATGCCATAAATCATACAATATCGAAATAAGTGAAAATATACTGATAAGTCTATTAGTGTCATCAGCCGTACCAAGGCTATGCAATGTAAGACATGAATGCTAATGGCCATATCAATGCAGAAACATGGCAACCCAAAATACTAAGTGCTGCGGATGTAATGTAATATGCGGCGCGAATGAAATGACCAACCTGGAGTGAAGTCAGGATGATAGTACATAGTATCGCAGGCTATGGGGTCCATCACAAGGGACTTCTATCCAAACCAGTCCCAACCTAAATTTAGATAGTCAGATTCAATGTAGTAAACTCCTTAGTCGCGCGCCCAACCGAAATCCTGGCCATGCTAAGGTACACAACAATTAGTTGCGCACCACCAGCCCGAGTGGATAGTAAATGAAATGAATGCATGAGTATGCAACTCTTACTCAATAAGTCCACATATTAGTACGGTTCCTCTCTGAAAAATCATTGGGGTCTATTACACTCCAAACCAGGTTGTCGCCCCATTGCACGCAACAAGGTGGGTGAAAGAGACCTCATTATCCACATGCCAATATCGAGCCCAGCTCATTGATAGCGGACCCATTCCTCGAGCTGGTCAGACTCAGCCTAGTGTTGTCCCTCCTCTCTGGCAGGTAAGGCCGTACCCCCTTCCAACCGACCACGACATAGTGGGAGATGCAGCTTAACGGTATACGGCCCTCATGCGCTCATGTATCCACTCGGTATAGACGTTTGAGCAACCTCTGGAACCAAGAGGGTTCTGGGACTTTCGCCCAAGGATATCTATAGCACCCCATGTAGAATAGATTTTCGGTGTCCCATCTGGCCATCCACGAGATACCTGTGGAGGCTATGGCCCTGATGTCGATAGGACGTATGATGGTCATGTCAAACAAATGCGAGATGCATGAGTCACACAGTCCAATCATGCATCAATCCTGTGCATGCCATGCTCTCATGTAGGGCAACTCTGCCTATCAGGGAGCCTCGTAAACAACCTGCCCTATGACATATGCAATGGTCACTCACATCTCATAACAAACATGCAGATGATGTGTATGGGCATGTATTATGATGCTATGCTATCACATACTCATAATCGGTATCAATAACCGGCATCGACAATCGGCCTCAACAATGTGGACATTTAACCAACATTGCCCCCAAGGAACGGCCACATTGAGCCAAACATATAATGGGCCCACGGCCTCACACAAAGACCTAATATACAACACGATGGGCCTTACTCAAGGGCCACATATACACAACAGGTGGACCCTGCTCATGGGCCTAATACATATCACAATGGGCCTTACCCATGGGCCATGAATACATCATAATGGGCCTTGCCCATGGGCCTTGAATACATCACAATGGGCCTTACCCATGGGCCATGAATACATCACCATGGGCCTTGATCAAGAGCTTAATACACATGAGGATGGGCCTTTCACATGGGCCTAACGTTCATCACAATGGGCTCCATCGCCTAGTCCTCAATTGCATCACATTGACCTCATCACATAGGCCTTATATACATCACATTGGAACTTAAACACGGGCTGAATATACATCACAATGGGCCTCAAATACGAGCCGCACAATCATCACATAAGCCTCGTCAATCGGCCTCGACAATCGAAATCGGCCTCAATAATCGGAATCGACACTCGGAATCAGCCATGACACTCAGCTTCGATAATCAGAATAGGCCTATACAATCGGCCTCGATACTCAGCCTCGACAATCGGGATCGGCCTATATAATCGGCCTCAACAAATTAGAATTGGCCTCGATTATCGGAATCGATCAATAATTGGAATCAACAAATCGGTCACGTCAATCGGAATCTTCAATTGGTCATGATAATCAGAATCGGTTAATAATCAGAATCGATAAATCGGTCACATCAATCGAAATCGGCAATCGGTTGTGACAATCGGAATCAATCGATATCAGCATCGGCAAATCGGTCATGTCAATCAAAATCGGTAATTGGTCATGATAATTAGAATTGATCGATAATCAAAATCGGCAAATCGGTCACGACAATCGAATCGTAAATCGGTTAATCGGTCACGACAATCGAAATCGATCGATAATCGAGATCGACAAATCGATCCGCAAATCAATCGAATCGCAATCGATCTTGATAATCGGAATCGATCGATAATCGAATCGATAGAATCGATCACGTCAATCGGATCAAGATCAACAATCGGTCGTGACAATCAATCGATCGATAATCGAATCGATAAATTTGTCACGTCAATCGAATCGTGATCGGTCGTCATGATAATCGAATCGATCGATAATCAAAATCGAGAATCATCACGTCAATCGAACCTGCATCGGTCATGACAATTGGAATCGATCAATAATCGAAATTGGCAAATCGGTCACGTCAATCGAAATCGATAATTGGTCATGACAATCGGAGTCGGTCGATAATCAGAATCGGTCACATCAATCGAAATCGGCAATCGGTCATGACAATCTAATCAGTAAATCGTCATCGATATTAATTGGTAATTCGTCGCAGGACAATTAATCCGTCGATGGAATCATAATGTCGGTCACGTCAATTCAATCGGTCATCGAAATCGATCGATAATTCCAATTGATAATTAATAGTCAATCGGCCACGTCAATCTAATTCGGTGTCACCATGACAATCAATTGATCGATAACGGGATAGTAAAATCGTCCAATCGTCAATGGTCATGATAATCAGATCGATCGCCATCGGATCGGCAACAATTAATCGGTCATGAATCGATCGATAATCGGGACGGCAAATCGGTCACGTTAATCGAAATTGATAATCGGTCATGATAATCGGAATCGATCGATAATCGAAATCGGCAAATCGGTCATGTCAATCAGTATCGGTAGTCAATCATGACGATCAAAATTGATCGATAATCAAAATCGGCAAATCGGTCACGTCAATCAGAATCGGTAAGAATGGGCTTAATAAGGCCTAAGGGAAGGTCATAATGAGGACATCTAACCATCATTGCCCGTTAATGTAGACATCTAACCAACATTACTCCTAAGGAGTGGCCCACATAAGGGATTCATATGCAACGTAACGGCCACACATACATCACATCGGGCCTTGCCAATGGGCCTCAAATACGACAAGTGGGCCACCTCAATGGGCCTATATACACATCAAGTGGGTCGCATTAATGGGCCTCATAAACGTCAAGTGCGCCTTAACGGATGGGCCACAAATGCATCAAGGTGGCCTCATGGATGGGCTATAAATACATCAATTCAGGTCACGTCACGGTGGGCCACATACATCATAATGGGCCACACCACGGTGGGCCACATACATATCATAATGGGCCACATCATATTGGCCATGTATACATCATATTGGGCCTCGCCCATGGGCCTCAGCACTGGCCTTATATATCAAGTGGGTCGCATTAGATGGGCTACGCTATAAACAGCAGTGGAGATGAAGATTGAAGATCATTTGAACTATACCACAAATAGTAGTGGAGATAATGATTTTCATTGTTTAAAAATTTTAAGGCCCACCATCACGTTTATTTTCCATCCAGTCTGTTCATAAGGTCATCAGGACCAGGTTGAGAGGAAAACAAATATCGTTTTGATTTAAAACTACCATAGTCGTAAAAGGATTTCAATGGCCGATGCTCATCTCTCCACTATTTTCTGCAGTGTGGTCCACCTGATTTTAGATTTATCTTATTTTCTTCGTCTCAAGCCTTGAGATGAGCCTGCCGAAAGGATGGACGACATGGATACAAATATACATCACGGCGGACTCCCGTCCAATTGATGAATGGATGGCGTGGATACAGACATACATCAGGGTGGGTCTCATGCATGTGGCCCACCTTACATATAATATAATATAATATAATATAATAATATATCATATTATAATATAATATAATATATTTAAATTACAAAGAGCCATCGTCTAGACCCAGGAAGTTCTGGACGGTGGAGATTTCATACATATTTACATGTGGGTCCACACGTGTGGCCCACCTCATATCATAATAATATATATTATATTAATATATATAAATATATAACATATATCACATATATATATATATAATCATATATATATATATATATATATAGCATATATATAGAGTAAACACATGAGCCGGTGGGTCCCACCGTCTATATTACTGGATGGTGAGGATGCACCATCAATACATCAAGGTGAGTCCCACCCCCACACGTGTCACACGTGTGGGGTGGGCCCTGCATCTCAAATGGATGGACGATATATAGAATACATACCTCAATGGTGGAATCCCACCGTCTAGCAGATTAGACGGTGGGGATATAAAATATATACATCTCGGTGGGGTCCACGTGAGTGTGGCCCACCAGAATTTCAGTATCAAGCTGATATTTCTGTTCCCCATCATCCAACGTCTAGGGGTTTTTGGATGTCCATCAAATGGACAGTCTGGATTATCACAACACCCCACGATCATACCTGTAGCTGCTGCTGCCCAGACAAACGAACGGAGTGGATCTTCACATACATCACGACGACCCAGCCCAGAGTGTTTCTTGCACATACAAGCCCATTTGCTTACACTGCCATTGCTGCTTGCACCGTCCATTAGATGGATGGTTGGGTGAAACACAAACATCAGTGGGGTCCACGGTTGCTAACGCAATACAACAACTACATAGCTGCGTGGGTCCCACCGTCCCACACCGTGGACAGTGAGGATCATCATCAAGGTGGGCCACAAAAAAATCGAGGAGAGAGAGAGAGAGAGAGATCGGATGGAGGAGGGAGCTCTGCCACTATAAGCTCCCTCAAGGCGATACAAACCATACATTAAATGGGTCCCACCATAAGTGGACCCTCAACTCATCAAAGCTAAGCAATAAAATACAAATCAAATCCTAGAGAAACACTCACCGTCGATCTCCTCTTCCTTCTTCCACCAACACGATCTAGAGCTCCAAGGAAACGATTCCGACGGTTGAGATGGATTTTGGATGGTGGGATTGGGTGGTAGGGAGGTGGGCCACACTAGCTCCTCCTCTCATGGAGTGCTTAGACGGTTGCTCTCATGGTGCTTGGGAGGTGGAGTGAGAAATGAGAGAGAGAGAGAGATGGGAGAGTGATGGGTGAGAGATGGGTGATGGGTGTACTTTATGTAAGAGAGTGTTGACTTTAGGGGTTGCTTGGGGATGGGTGAAAGGTGATGTGTACTTGACATGAGGTGATTGATGGGATGTGTTGTAGAGATTCTCTTGGGATTGCAAACACACGACGTTTTCCTTGAATTGAACGCGGGCCCACATCTCCTGGCCTGGGTATCGCCTCGGTATGTAATACGGGCATCGGAACCACGGCAACGGCGTGGTCGCTTGGGTACAAGTCTCGGGTTAAGCCGACAGTGGAATACGGAACATGACTTAAGGTTACGCACAACTGCCGATAATAGATCGCGGGTTGCCAGAATTCAACCGAGAGGACTATGAAAGTTTATGGAACAGTATGGGCTAGGGTATGGGTCTTACACGTTCCTCTTCACTACTTCACGTCGAATCGGCTCCAGAGCCTTCCCAGCATTCTCACAATCGGGCAAGCAAGTATCGAGCTATGCAAAGCGAGATATAAGCCCTGCGCGATGAAATTAATTAGATGAAGCAGCAACGGGAGCCGCAACCACATCCTGTTCAGGAGATGATAGGTCTGGTAGTGGAAGCTCATTCCTTACCGAGGAGTATGAGACCCTCCCCCAACGTCAACCCACTTGGGCACCAACTTCAGTTCAGAACCCTCCCCTAACCCATATCAGAGTTCCAACCCGAAATATAGCAACTTGGGCTCCGACAAATGCCTCGGTCACCTTGGCCTTGACATCGACGGATATCCATCACGAGTTAGAAAGGAGAAGGGGAAGGAGAACTCCCGAAGTGGAAAACACACAAGAGATGGTGGCTGAAAATAAAGATTCGTGGGAGACACGGTTTGTGGAGCTCAACAATAAAATTCTGACGCTAGAGAAGAAGCAGTAGTCGTCGTCAGTTCCCGCCGCCGTTTAAGTAATGATGGAAGAGTCCAAGCCTCCCTTCACCTCTGCGATCATGAACGAGTTGATGCCACAGAGGTTCAGGATACCTCCCGTCATCCAATACTCTAGGTCTGGTGACCCATCCAATCACATAGAAGCTTATTGTTCGTGTATGTAAATCCAGACAGTGACGGAGGCGATGATGTGCAGGGGGTTTTCGATCACACTCACAGGATCTGCTCGGAGTTAGTACCGCCAGCCAAACCCAATTCAATTGATTCCTTTGCAGAACTCAGCCAATTATTCCTTACCCAATTCATAAGCCGTAAGAAGAGTCGAAAGTTGAATACTCATCTGTTCACCATCAAGCAAGAAACTAAGGAAAAACTTACTGAAGGAAGTGGGGAGTGGCTTGTACTTGCAAAGTTCAGACCAATGTAGGTTAGTGGCTGTGATCAGATTCTACCATGAGCCTAAATCTCCCGAGTGTACCTTGGCCTTAGCAACCTGATTCTTTTGGTCCGAGGTGAGGAGAGGCTAGCCCCTCGGGAAATCTGCAGACATGAAAAGAGGGCTTTAGTCAGATCATGTTAGATGAGAAAGGAACATCGGAAGAAGATGGTTCAAGGTTAGACCTGGAGAATTAAATTGGGTAGGGACCCGAGTCTCCAAGCTTCTGAGCTTCGCTGCCGATGCCTCCCACTCGCCTGAAGCCCAAAACCATATATTCTTCCAGTTCTTGTTAGAGGATGGAAGATTCATGACCAGCCCCAAGCCCTTGCTGCCGCGAGTCACGAAATAATACCACGGCTCTTAGCTATCATGCTTGACTAAGTATAAGCTGCTCAGCTCCTCTGGTATCAACTCTGAGTTCCCAACTTAACGCCAGATGATATAAGAAAAAATCAAAACCCTTTAAGTATTGGGGGTAAATTGGCCAGGAGCAAGTCCCGGATAGGCCATCAAGGCTCGGATGAAGGGATACATAGGGAGTCAGAGCCCACATTACAGAGCGCAATGGAAAATTAGGACTTCCCCGTCAGCAAGAGCACCAGCGGTGTCGAGGGGCTCTGACGCCCTTATCTACACGGAGTTCGGGTCTCGAACTCCGTTCGGATCCATCCCATCTGGGACTCCACCAACACGGAGTCTCCCGGGATGATCTCCAAGGCCCGCCCGCTCGTAGGCATCTCGACATCACCCACCGCTGAGTCTAGGGGGCTCGGGTGGTCTTCTTCTTGCCTGTGCGGCGCGTCCGAGACCCCACTTACTTGTTCCTTCTCGGTGGGGGAAGAGAGGTACTGCTTCTAAGGGGCCTTTAGATGCCCCTCTCTTATCACCCGAGCTTCCCGTCCTAGAATCGTCATCCAAGTCGTAATCTTCTAGGACCATGTCCAAATCAGCCGACATCTCATAGAGAAGAGAAATAGAAAAGAGCTAGAAGGATGGAGGACTCACCGGATGATCACCGGGAATCGCTTCTGTCTGAAACCCCTAATCGGTCAGAATCATCCTGCCGGAAGCTTCAAGTCGGCCAGAATCACCTTCATCGGAAATCGCCTCCTCAGGTATCAGCAACCACACAAATTTAGAATGCAAAAATGAGGAGCATTTCCAAAGCACTAGGGTTATATAGCCTGGGTGAGACCGTTACATTAATGACGAGGCATGATGGTTGCAGCCAAATCTACGAGTCGACTTCGGAACACACATGGCTATAGGTCACTAGCTCTAACTCTGCCAGGCCATGTGCTTCTGGTAGTGGGTGACGAACGTGAGGTAGCAAAAGTGACGCTCGAGCAGGAGAAGCCTCACTCGAACTACTCTCATGGCATACGTGGCAGTTAGCCATAGGGTCAGCGACTATTCGAGATCTTAACCGTCCCTACGCGTCCGCTGGAGGTTAACCCATGGACAAAAAACTCCGAGGACACATCTCTTCAAACAAAGAAATCATAATTGCAACTGCATGCATGGAAAGTACGACAGGGAAGCAACTGATCTTCTTCATGTATTTACTCTCTGACTCTGTGTTCGAACTTGGAGAGTAGGGTGCTTCTATTATGGGAAGATCCGAGTCCTTTCAATTCTGAGGTCCGACGTCATCTTAATTCGATCGGACAAATAAGAGCTAATCTGGAATGGAGAAAACAACTAATTAGAAAGATTCTCGGCTCGGCTCCAATTGTACCCTTACTCTAAGGATGTCGGTTCGGAATAATTCGGAGCCATGACAGTCGGTGTGAAGTTTGGATCGGAACCAATGTGCAGGATCTCAAGCCACCCTACAACTGCACGACCGGAGATAGTTATTCGACTATCCACATCTACATGCCACCCATTGTGAAGAAATCTGGATTGATAGGATAAGTCCGCTGCTCGCCTCAGAGCTCAAAGGGGAGACCTTGAGAGCACATGACTGTAACACCCCGGATTTTTGCCAACCTGGAATTAGACGTCCTCAGGCAATGGGTCGATCCTAACACTTTATTAAATTGTCAGAACTGAATCCCATAGTCTAAAATCGCTCCTTAACCCATTTCCTTCACAAATCCCACCCTTCACCACCTTTTTCTTTAAAATTTTCAAAGTACTTTCATCCTAGACACTATCCTAAACTAGCTAAGTAGTATAACTTGGATCACTTTAGATACAAACTGCAAAGGACTAAATACTACCTCAGACGGAAATCACTTAGGATTAAATCCTTTAGAAATTTGACAAATTAACTAAGTGCTAAACTAGATTAGCTACGAAATCCATTTGAATCACTTTAAATACGATCTGCAAGACCCAAAACTTGTAAAATCATTGACGCTAGGTTACCTTGAAATCTAGGATCAATCTCATTACTCAGTGCTTTCTAGAGGAGCATCTCGAAACTCCAGATATCGATCCGACTGTGCACATCGGGAGTCCGAACAATACGAGGTTAAGGACTTAGGACCGCCTCGGGTTTGACAACCATCTCGGAATCAAATCCACCGATGTCCCACTGCTGTTCGCTTGAGTCCAGAGCGAGAGAGTGTGAAAACACTTGTTTTCTTTAAAAATAAATATCTTGAATAGTAAATCCGAGACTCGTCGCCATGCGGATCATTTTAAGCAAACTGCACCATCGAGAATATCCGACCAAATTACACCTCGGATCGGAAAAATTTCATACACATTTATATGTACTCGGAATCTCCGATCGAGATCCGCTGACCGTTGAACTGAAACTGGTCCGCCACACGTGATCTGGAATCCCGACCGAAATGAAAACTTAATAGAACGTAGATCCAGCGTTAGTGAGCTTAAGTCCGACCTTTGGCTTAAGGAGGCCCGCCAGAAGTCCTCCTTTGAGCTGAAAAAGTCCCGCTTTGGTTATAACCTAAGTATACTTTGAACAGGAGTCTATTTTGATAAATTTTTAGGCTATATAAGGACCTTAAACCCTCTCTCATGGCAGCCATACGAATTTGAGATTGAGAGAGAGAAAAGAGAGAGAAAGTGTGGGAGATGTGGGAGGAACTCCCTGCCATTCTTCCCTGCCGCTATTCGAGCTTCACCGCTCCATTCTCACCGCTTTCCCGGCGATTCCGGCGTCATTTCTAGGTAAGAAACCCTAACCCTAACCTAATTTGGGGCTTGGGTGGTTGTAGGTTATTAAATAGCTAACGTATTTCGTTCAATAGGTTGCCAAACTGCCGAATGCGGGAGCTTAGCAAACCTATCAACTCCGTTACGATTCTACGACACAAGGTGAGGACTTTAGGTGTATAGGTTGCGGTTTTCAACGCTTTCAATGTCCGATAATGGTAGATTCATGATCTGTATGCAATTACACATGTACAAAGTGCTTTCCGTTTTCTGTTTCGATTAGAATTGTAGAATTTGGAATTTCACATACTCTAGGTATTCGTATAAAATACCGTATACGTATTTTTTATGGAAATATATTTGACATGTTTATTTGTCGTATGGATATATGATGTATGGATAAAATACTCATTTGGCGAAAGGGTTCGCCTAAATACATGTTTACTAATATACACTATGTACGTAGAAATACGGTATTGTAAGAAGTACCGTATACGTGTATATTTTAGCGATGTGTTTGTCATGATTAATTGCTGTATAAATATATTATGTGCGTATAAATTAATTTCTTGGTGAAAAGAATCACCGTAATACATGTTCGCTTGTAAATACTACGTATGTTGAAATTGTGTATTTTAGAAATATCGTATACGTGTAAATTTTGGAAACGCAGTTGTCATGATTATTTGTTGTATGATTACGATATACGCGGATAAAATACTAGCTTAACGAAAGAATAGCCCTAATACATGTTTTACTAATATACGTCATGTATGTTGAAATAGCGTACTCCAAGTGTTTGTGTAAGTAAATGCTTGGATGATTGCACCGTAGGAGGGTTTGAGATGGGGTTCTCAACTACCCTAGATACATGTATGATTACCTCCATGAGGTGGTCTATTTAAACCGCTTACTTGTAATATATGTGTTTGTATTCCTGGTTTTATAGTATTTCATAACATACTTATAACATGCTTTATAATATGCTTTATGATATGCTTGATAACATGCTCAACTGATTGTATGATTTTAATTATGTAATGCGAATGTTTAAATTCATAATTACGTTGTATGATCCGTCATGGGTGATGGGGGAGTGGAGCAACGAAAAGTGCAGTAAATGTACAGTAGCCCTAAACGGATAATACGTGACTTGATTGTATGATTTGAATCTTGATCCATTACTTGCTTTATCTATTTGATTGAATGTGATTGGGGCTATTGTATGGTCCAGGCAATCGGTAATGGATTTGAAAGCGTGGTTGTGATTCATATACCACGTGAGATGTGTTTGACGAACCCGAGTCGTACTTCGGTTGGCGATAGTGGTTGGCCACACGAAGTGCTTATGCACTTCATGTCGTCCAATTGATTGTGCGCTCGAGCTAGTCAGGCTCGTCAAGTAACCCGATCTGTCTAATGTTTGTTCACCATGTTTGGACGCAATTGCTTGAACCTAGGGTACCAAACTTACTAGTGAAATCCCTTTTAACCATGGTACCTCGATCCGCTAAGACTCATGAGCCAGGCATGGTGGTATGGGACACCGTGGTCGAGCTGTCGGCCTACGCTGGGACCACGTGCCTCTCCGTAGTGACCAGTGAGCAACCAAACTCGTGAGCCGATTATGGTGGTATGGGACACTATATTTGAGCTGTCGACACCTACGGCGAGAACCGAGTACGGTGAGACCTGTACTCATGCTGACGGGCGACAAGTCCTCTGTAATGTCTTCGAGCATACTCTAAGGTCTGTGATTGGCGACGAGCCCTTCACGGCAACTAGAGCAGGAGTTGAGCCGAGTACGGTGAGATCTGTATTCGAGCTGACGGCTAGCGATTGAGCCGAGTATGGTAAGACCTGTATTCGAGCTGACGGTTAGCAATTGAGCCGCATACGGTGAGATCTGTATCCGTGCTGACGGGTGACGAGCCCTTTGCGATGCCTCTCGAACCATAATATCGTATGAGATTATCTAGGTTTGATGACCCTAGAATGGATCATGTTTGGGAATGATACAAGGGAGGTACCTTAGTTTCCCAATACTGCTGTTTGAAATGGACTAATAACTACTCGGTAATCATGCTCATCATCGCACCGCATGTGCCTGGTAGATGTGGAGCACTGAGGGAGGTATGCATCCGCGAACGTAAGATGATGTCGCATGAGGGTGGTTTGGCAAGGGCATCCATCATGACTGCATTCATACTTGCATTAATAAGAGTATTTAGAATTGTTGATTGTACTGCTTTATCATTACTGCTTGACTGAATTGATAACATGTTAACCTATGCTTTATTGTTCCACTGAGTTGATCACTCACTCCCACGATACGGGACGGTGTTCGAACACCCACCAGACTTTGTCGATTCGGCGATGGCTTATTACTCGAGGCGGAGTCGGACTATGACGACGAGAATGCTTTCTCGTATATGTTGTTTTCTGGCGGCTTCGTGAGAGCCATGCCTTGATTATCGGGGCTACAGGGATGTTGACTAGATCACACTACACAACTTGGTATAATTTAAAATTGTACTTGTAATTATTTAACCTAGTAATGTTATCACATTCTGGAGACTCACCACAGTTTATATATTTTACATATCTATCACAGTCTTCCGCTCGCAAATTTAACTGTCTCTGGAGTATGATATGCTGTTTTGGCTTAATCTCACTCATGTTCAATGCACGAATACAATCAACATTCAATCATCATTCATTTTGTTGCATAAGTGATGTTCTGGAACTCGGGAGTTGAGTTTATGCTCGACCCCCGATTTTCAGGGCGTTACAATGACGGATGAGGAGACCGAGTCCACCGTAAGTCTGGACTGAAGCCCCTCCCAGCCTCCGAGCGCTATCCTTGCTTAATAACTCGACAGGAAAGTCCTTGCGTATTAGTTCAGATCCGAGGCTCGGAGTTAGGGTTTCTTTAGTTTGAGATCCTGAGTCAAGACCGAGGCTGGTTGTGAAACTTTAGTGTGCTAGACTTGGAAACTTCCTTAGGCGGACATAACCGATTAGTTCACCCGCAAATACCCACGATACGCTATACGATCCCCGAATTATGGGTAAAATTACTACGATCATAGTATCCCACTAATTGAGTGAATCGTGTAGAGGTTAATGGACGTAGATCGTCTAATACGCAAGTATAAATATAAGAAAATCTCAATGCTACAGGTACGCAACATCTCACACCCTCTCTCTACATTCAACCTAGACCCAGATTCCCTTGACCTGACTTAGGCATTGGAGGGTCCCTCGGCTTAGCCCGGGTCTCCTTTGCTCACCCCTTGTGCAAGACCAGGGTTCATCGAAGGTTCGCTGCATCAAGTGTAGGGTGATCCAGATTTTGTCCTCAACATCGTACGTGAACACCGCAAGATGGCTAGAAAATCACTAAGCGAACACCCGCTCCACCTGAAAATCATATCGTACGTGAACACTGCAAGATAACTAGAAAATCGCTAAGTGAATACCCGCTCCACCCAGAAATCCCAATACAACTGAATAGTGCAAGATGGCTCGAAAACAACAAGATATGCGAATATAACCATCAAGCCACAAAAATGGTACCAATAATCCATCAAAGCTACGAAGGGCAAATAAATGATCCAAGCTACATAGGGTAAATATGGGGTATAAGCCATGTAAGGCAAGGTATGATCCAAGCCATGTAAGACAGATGTGCGATCCAAGTCACGTAAGTTAAATATGGACCCCAAGATGGTAAGCCCTTCACATGTTTCGTTCTGTCCATAAGATAATCACAAATGACAACATCTAATTAATTAAAAAACTCTATAACTTGAGATAGCATGTGGCAACCAAATTATTCATGTTTTGTAACAGCCTGACTTTTCAGGACCCGAGTACATACCCGTTTCCCAAAAACCCGAGTGTTAACCTTAAAGGATGGTCGAATATATATATTTTTTCCTTCTTTTATCAGAGTAAGCAGATGAGCGTAGAATGGACAAATAAGCATAAAGAAAAATTTCATTATCATTTAGAATATACAAGAGAGTGCCCATAATGACTTATACAAACCAATGTCTCGATATAATAATTACAAGAATCCACATGATTTAGTACATGAAAAATAACATAAGAATGTAAACATAAGCCGCAAGACCGCGCAGCTCCTCGAGGTAGATGCAGTCATGTAACCCTGGCATATGTACCCGACTCTTCATCAGCCTGAACCTGAAAGTCACTTAAGACATCTGTCCTACCTGTACGGTTATATATTTGATGGATGAGTGGCCAACTCAGTGTGAACTCTCTTCAAGATTACACACCGCCGCATTAGGTAAGCATAGTTATAAAACATCCAGTCAACCAAAACAGAGTAAATGCAGTCTTATTAGATGCATGGATGCATGAATGCAATCATTGCCCCGGGGATACTCATCGGTGTGGACAGTGGGCCGTCGCCCATGCAGTCATCTAACTTGGAAAATATCATCCAGTTGGAGTCATCGAACCTAGGAAATATCATCTAATCGGAACAATATGTGCCATGTATGCATGATTAGCTAAACCATTATTATTCCAATTATAACTAGCCAGTTTAATAAGCTCAAAAGTCACTACGGGGAGCTCAAAGCCCAGCGTAGGCCGACAGCTCAGGCATAGTGTCCCATTCTACCATCCCTGGCTCATGAGGCTACCACCTTAGGATGTTTAATGGATCCCAATCGACTTGTGGCCAATCATATTCAGTCTATGGGGCTTACCATCACATGGTTGCACAAAACAAAACATCAACCCATATAGGGGAAATACCAGAATAAAGTCACATAAGACGATATCAAACAAGCCACATAGGGCAATTATTAAAATAGGTCACATGGGGCGAGTATCAAAACCATACAATAAAAGACCATCCTTAAAAACCATTGGTCACAACAACCCTGGATGGTAGGCCCACATTAATGATCCATCTAGACCACCACTCAATAACCACCAAGTCAAAGGTCCATTATGATCACAACTAGTCAAGTTACATATCAAGTATGGGTGTACATTCATATGTGGAAATTTCCCACTAATGTACCGGTTTAAGTTCCATAAGCAATTCACAAAAAGAAATCCACAAGCATGAACAATTATACAGGATAATTATAAAGCATGTAATATAATAATTCAATTTTCACCAACTCACACATGTAATTTCAAGAGAGATATCAATTATGAATTTAAATAAAAAGTATAACTTAAGCTAATGAGAATATGAAAAGCTCAAGGGGAAGAATCATCACCTTATACTTTAAGCTACCCACATTGTCGCTAGGATGCCCTTAGAGTCGAACCCTAACATGAACGTAAGATCGTATGGTTAGATCAAAGTTCTACAAAGTATCTATGGCCTAGATTATAATCTAAGGTTTGGATCACTTAAGTTTAGGGTTTCACCCTATAGCCTAGGTCTAGGCTTAGGTCTTGGGATTTGAACTTCTAGCTAATGGGTAATTAATTGAAATGTTAATTTAATAGTTATAAGATATTTATTAACATCAATGTTGCGGCTAATGGTAGTTAATGTAGCAATGATAATTTTCATGATTAGTACAATCTACTATCCAAAATGATTATTTAGGATGAAATATATAATAATTTCATTTATTAATTGCAATTTGTTTATAATAACTAGCTCTAGCATAATGACCTACTAATGGCTAACCATGACTAATAATATTAATAGTTTTATGGTAATGATATAATTAATATTAATTAATATGACGCTAATAATCATTGTAATGAACAGAAATAGTATGTTCTAATGTCAATAATAATATTTTAAGAATGATGAATAAAATACTAATATTTTAATGATAATAACAATTTATATATGTATATATATATATCAATTAATATAAGTATGGACAATTACTAACGGTTAGTCATATCTAACTGAGAAACTCTAAAAATGCTAATAATAGTAATAATGACAGTTGAAATAATACCAAACCGGACAGAAAGTGCGGCTCACCTAGTCGACTCAGTTCGAGTCTAGTTGACTTGATTCAACCAACCACCCTTCTTTCTTCCTTTCTCTTCCTCCTTTCCTTCATCCTCTTCTCTTTTCTACTTCTACCCCAACACAAGCCCACACGTCCAGCGAGGTTGCTGGAGTAAACCAGCACAACTCAACTGAAATAGGCCTACTCAGGCCAAACTCGACCCAGTTGACTCGCCAACGAGTCAGTCCCTAACTCAGCCCCATCTCATTTCTTCTCTCCTCTCTCTTTTCCTTTTCTTTTCTTCTTTCCTTCCTTTCTTCTTCCTTTTTGCTTTCCGGTTCAACAGATGAGCAAGCTCACTCGATAGGGAATTTGATCAGTCTTGGCGGATGGTGGCAAGCGGCAGCAGCAACATTGGTACCTCTCTCACTTCTCCCTTCTTTCTCTCTCTCTTCCTCCTTCCATTTCTTTTGTTGGAGCTCTTACAAGGCCTGGAGTAGACCCGAACTAATAGAGTTAGTCCGACTCGTCCTGAGCTCAAGTGGGAGTGCGGCAGCAACACCCACCACCATCGTTTTCCTTCTCCTCTCTCTCTCTCTCTCTCTCTCTCTTTTCTTCTCCTTCTTTTCTTCTCCTTTCTCTTCTCTCCCTCACCGGACAACAAGTGAGTGGGACCAAACCTTGAGGGCCCAACTCGGCGGTCTCGGCCTGATCGGGTCGGGTCGTCATGGCGTGGTGCAACACTGTCACCATTCCATCTTCTTCTTTCTCCTTTCTTTCATTTTCTTTCTTCTTTTCTATTTTCTCTCTCCCTCACTCTCTTTTACAACATCCCGCAATCCCCTAGACTGAGACAGATTCAAAATCTGGTGGTGCGGATCAAAGTGTGGCAGCGAGTGAACGACGAGAAAGATGATTGCCATTAATGGTAGATCTGGACCCGACCGATATTTCTCCAAAACGGAGCTTCAGGAGGGTCGTGATGAGTCCTAGGAAGCTTCTAGGATGGAGAAAATGGAGCTTGAAGAAGGTTTGCTTGGTAGTTTCGAAGGAATGAAGAAAACGAGTGTTTTTCTCCTCCCTGCTGCAAGAAATGGATATGAACCCTAAGAAGATCGATTTTTCTTTTATGTGGGACTCCTTCAATGATCCTAGACCAAAAGATAGGACTAAAGGGCTGGGATCTAATCCCGGTTTTCGGTTTCATGGAAAACAACTAGCGGGTAGGTGGTTTTGGTGTCGGTTCTCCACAGAGAACCCTAACTCACGTGAGCTGAAATGGATGGCTGGGATTTATCTGGTAATGGAGGGCTGAGATTAGAGTTTCTCTCCTTCACGCGGATCGCCAAGCTAGCGTGTAGATAAGTTTCCTCTTTTGGAAATAAGGTGTTTGTAGGACCGGGTTGCACCGAGAATTGTGTGCATACACACGAGTTCCAAGGTGCGAGGTTAGGTGGGATTTGGTCAGAGGGACCGTCCAAACCAGATGGACGGTTTGGATTTCCCAGATAGCTGGCGTAGGTGGTCTACCAATCGAGAAAATGGACATCAATTCATTTGCTGGCAGCGACCGTAAGAGAGAGAGAGAGACTTTCCCTGTTTAGAGAAAGCTCGTTCAATGGAGTGCTGACCACTCTGGCTTGTCTGGTGCACAGCGGGTGTGCACCAGCTGTGTACACGCACCCCACCACATGGGGTCCACCGTGATGTCTGTGATAAATCTACTCCATCCATTCCGCCATACGCGTCATCTTAGGACGTTTGGTCAAAGGTGAGATGTATCCAAAACCTAGGTGGGCCATACCAAGTGATTCTCGGCTGATCCACTAGTCAGGTTATCTTGAATTTGGACGTCAACAGCTAAAATGGTCCCCGAAATTTATCAGACGACTGGGTCCACCTATATTTTGATCTTAGGATATTAATCGTTGGTATTAGAATAAGTTTAAATATTTTCTATTATTATTATTATTATTATTATCATTTTTATTATTATTATTATTATTATTATTATTATTATTATTATTATTATTATTATTATTATTATTTCCATGTGTGTGCACTGTTAACCATGTAGTGGGTCCGATCAGAGGTTATTGAAATCGTATCGCCTCTCAGATTTTGTATTATTATTATCATTATTATCATTTATATACTCTATATTATCACAAGTTATATGAATATTAGTGGAAAAGAAACGAGAATTAATATATTATTATTACTATTATTGTTATCTTAAATTAAGATTGTAGGGCCTACTTCTAGGCAGAATTTTCCTCAAGGTAGATCAACCGTCATGATTCATGTACCTAATCCCTAACTAACTTTAAACGTTAATTGGGACACACTGCATGGATGTCAAATTACTAATATTCGATACGTTGCCCATTCAACCAATCTCAATGGTTGGATTTACAATAGAATATAGGTGGATTTTTAGTTAAGCTAGATTTGTATTCATAGTAAGTTACGTTACACGGTAGCACCCGAGTACGCAAAAGTACGGGGTGTTACATGTTTGCTAACATTAAAGAGACATAGTAATTATACGTTACATGAGTCAATCGCGCAATACATTGGCATATTCATATAATGAGATAAGTAAACTATGAAATAACTTAGAGCTACTAACTGTATGGAATTAAAGCATCATTTATGTCCAGATTAATGAATTTAAGTGGGAAGCTCAAAGGGTGAGTCCTCACCTTGGTCAATTCAAGACGACATTAATTTGAACCCCTTCAATATGCACAAACTCAACTCAGCACCCACACCAAACCACCTTGGACTTAAGTCGGCTCAAGCAAGGAGGATCTATGCATATGAGATTTGAACTGATATCAATTAAATAAAAATTTAGGAACTAATAACATAGTTAGACATGATTTCACATGAAATTTAAATGAAGTTGGCTCACCAAGATGAGCTTGACATGATTTAACTTGAGTTGCCCCCTATCGATCTTAACTACGACGATCTTGATGAAGCTTGTCGAGTTGACTCAGTAGCGACCTAGGAAACACTTCCACTTTCTCTTTCCCCCTTATCCCTCTTCTTCTCTTTTTCTTTCTTTTCTTCTTTCTTTCACTCCTAGCTGGGTTTGGACTAGGCCCACGTTTGACTCAACCCAGTCAGACTCGGTTTTGACCAGACAGCAACCCAATCCTCCCTTCTCTCTCTCCCTTCTTCTTTCTCTTCTTCTTCTTCTTCTTCTTTCTCACACTTCTTCTGCTAGAACACCCAGCAACAACCACACCTCTTTTTTCTCTTCTTCTCCCCCTTTTTTTCTCTGTTATTTATTTATTATTATTTTTCTTCTCTTCACAGTCCAACAAACCCGGAGCAGCTCGACTGAAGCACGATTTAACCGAGTCAAGTGGTGCACCGTCCAACAATCTTAGACTAGACCAGGAGCGGACTTGACCGAGCCTCTGTTGGTTCATCCCGAGCTCGAGCTGGTGAGATAATGGCAGCGACAACAATGGCAGTGGCCACTTTCTATTTCTCTTTTCTTCCCTCGTTTCTCTCCTTCTCCTCACTTTCTTTTCTTCCTCTCTTCTTCTCTAATTTCTCCTCCTCTTCCTCTGTTGCTTCTAGCAGTGCTCGGGCTCCACGTTTTTGGAAATGTGGTTGTGCACAGCTCTCTTGCACCTGTGTTTGTAGGTGCACGTGTGATCCAACGAGTGGGTTGAGCATGGACTTATAGGATTTAAATCCCCTACAAGATGGACGGTCTGGATCATTAATAGGGCCCTTGATGGTGGGCCATATCCAAGCCAAACGGACATTGTCCATTTGAGTTGGCTTGGGCGGGAAGACGAGAGAAAATCCCCCTTTTCGGACAAGCGCCGGTCAGCGCTCATCTGACCACGTCAGAGGTCTGGTGCACCTCGGGTGTGCGCCCGCTGCCTGCACTCACGCAGTAGCTGTGGGGCCTACAGTGATGATCTGATGGATCCAGGCCATTCGTTTGTTTTATTTCATCAGATTAGGACTCAGTACAAAGAATGAGGTAGATCCATGGCTTATGTGGGTCATATCATCAAGAGTATGGCCATTAAGCGCGAGTTATCATCGATTCGAGGTGGTATGTGGTCCACACCTGCAATCAGAACCGTTCATCTAGCTAGTGAGCCACCCAGGGCCACTATTTATTATTATTTTAACTAGATGGGTCATTCAACATTTATTTCTGGGTTCAAACTATGATTTCCATCCAACCAACGATCCGATCAATTTCAAACCTGACCATTAGTGATCGTTGGAGTTTGATATTGATAGTAGATGGTTTAATCTGTCCACTGAGGTGATTTATGGGGATGGGTCACCCAAATATTGGTTGTAAGACTAAGGAATGGTGAATTTAGTGACTTGAGTCTTGAAACTGATTTTCCACAACTTAATCAATCTAACAGGACATCGTATGACATTTTACCTTAATTAGGTTCCTAGAATTAAGCCTCATAAGGTTCATTGTGGTTCTCTACGTGACGTGATAGTCTAAAAATTATTTTAGGATGGTCCATCTTAAAAGACGACGGTTGGATTTAAGGACTAATTCTTATAGTTTAGCCATATATCATCCACGCCCATTTCTAAGGCTGATGATGGATGGATTTTTGCTTATCTAACGGTTAGATCATCTATAGATTTGATATTCACGTTCCATATGGATTCCTAGTTAATTATATAGCGAACTTAATGGTGATTTAAGGGTTAATTAGTCAGCTTGTACGTTTTAAGTGTGATTCATCCTCTAGGTTTTTAAGGATGCAACGAATGGTGGATGGTTTGACTTAGGATATCAGATTTGTGGCACGTGGTGTAATTTTAGAATGGCGTGATGACTCATCTTGAGAATTTAATAGCTGGATAGGCTGGCCTACGGATGAAGATCACCATTAATGGTTGGATTTAGGCTAGAGTGTGTGAATGCTCACATAAATCGGGATTGTATTTATACTAAGTTAGGTTGTCATGGTAACACCCAAGTACAGAAAAGTATGAGGGGTTACAATATACCCCCCTTAAAAAGAATTTCATCCCGAAATTCAATTCTCTTATTATGAATATAAATGAGAATATCTTTTTACTATCTAAGGTAAAAGAATATTTATGTTTTCATTATTTGGGCAAACACGGAAGAATGGTTATAGTAGGTTTAAATCCAATATGTCAAACTTCTGCCTGGTCGGGCAGTGAGTTTACTAGTATCCTTCTCAATCTTAGTGAATATCAATCTTCTGCTTGATCAAGATATTGAGATCATTGGAATCATCAGGATTTAGAATTTGCGTCAAACAATATATACTCTGCTTAAACATGGTTCCGTTGGTTCATGTTCCTGATCATTTTAGTCTTTTGAAATAGGTTATTTAATTTCCTACTTCCCCAAAAAAAAAGCCTAAATGATTCATTATGCTTTTAACATTGTGATTTAGCTATCTTGGGTGTTATCCTAAAATCTATAATTTAACTATTTCTAATTGTTTTAGTCACATTACTACGCATTCTTAAAAATTTTATAATCCTTACTAACTACCTAGTAACTACTAAGGAAGATTTATAAAGGTCATACCTTGGTCTGCTCGCTCAGGGTTGGGTGTATCCAAGGCGTACATACGATGAGTTCCCCGTTCTCATGCTTGAGGTCACGAGGCTCGAGCAGGATTCGAAGAAGTCCTCTCACCTCGCTGTTTCTTGAAACACTGCCTTAAGATATGACCCGGTTTGCCACAATAGCTGCAGAGTTTATCCTGACTCGAAGAATGAATTGGGTGAGACATTAATTTCACCCTCTTCTCAGTCATATGAGATGCAGATGGCGCCGTCTTGGCTTTACTTACTGAACCTTGAATAAGAGTACGTGTTTTGGCCATACGCTTGAAGTCTTTTTCTATTCGCACGGCTTTGTCCACGATATCAGCAAAGTCAGTAAAGTTGAAAGTGCACAATCTCGATTGAATCTTAGGTCGAAGACCTTCTTTAAACTTCTGCAATTTATATTCTTTGTTCTCAACGGCCTTTGGTGCATATCTTGACAATTCATCGAAGCGCGCTTCATATTGAGACACCGACATACTTCCCTACTCGAACTTGAGAAACTCAGATATTTTCTTGTGACAATAGTATGGAGGAGAGTATTTTTCATTGAACCTCTTCTTAAACTCATTCTAGGTCCACTCATAATCTAATGAAACTCTTCTTAGCACACTTTCCCACCATATATCAGCCTCGCTTTCCAAGGCATAAGTGGTGAGAATAAACTTTTGGGCATCTGAACAACCTATCAGTTTCATCATCTTGGCCATTCTATTCAGCCAGTATTCTACTAGAACTGCATTTGGTGCTCCTGAGAAAGACGGTGGCCTCAGCCTCTGAAGCCTTTCAAACAAATCTGCCCCACTATTCACAACCCCAAGTGTAGGGTCGCGATATAGCAATAATCTCGGTAAGACCGAGGTCGAATCCACAGGGACTGAACTTGTGTGTCTTCTGAGAGCAACTAGAACTAGAATTAGAAGAAGATGAAAATCTAAATTTGAAAATTTTAAGAGAGTAATTATAAATTATTTAACTAAAACGTGTAAATTCAAAGGTGGGAAACTAGGGTTTCCAAGGATCCACTTGTAGAGATCAGGGAAATCTATGCTTGATTCACGAACACAACTGGAATCAGGGTCCCATCTTCATCCAATTGGAAGATAATTCGTTAAAAATCAATCTGAACGTCCTTTGATCTAGTTCTCAATGGATGAGAGGTGTGAGAACTAAAAGTGACTCCATCACTAAACCATGCCCATGAGACAAAGCAAACAACAAAATTTTACCAATTCACAACCAATCTGAGAGGATTGTGAGAGTTAGGCAGGATTTTATCATCCAACCATGCCTAGGGGACAATGGTGAACAACAGGGTTTCCTAAATTCACAACCTCGATATTGAAAAGGACATACTCAAAGCTATCGAGATTCATTGTAATTCGAGTCACAACAAACCATTAAAAACTACAAATATTCCTTATAATCAAACTAGAATCAAAGATAGTTCAACTTAAACATGAATCAAAGCAATAAAAAAGATTCCATCACACTACACCCTTTACCTCTTAGCCCTAGCTAAGAGGTTTAGCCAATCATAGACATGATTGTACTAGTATCTCTTAGAATAAAAATCAAGGGAAGAAACTATTAAGGGAAAAAAACTCTTTGCCAGCCGTCCGCTCCTTCTCTCTCTCTCTCTCTCGTTTGTTTCTTCCTCACGTCCGTCCTTGGCTAGAAAGATGACTAGCCGACCCTCTCTCTCTCCTCTTTATAGGCATGCCATCCATAGGTCGGCTGGAGTCGGAGAACCGACTCTACTTTTGTACCCTTGCTCTTGCGTAGTGAAACCACAAAAATGGGTTATGTTTGATCCGATTTTGGGAAGAAAGGTCATCCAATTCTCTCAATCTGACTGCATAGAAAGGGTCGAAACCCCCTTCTCTGGCTTTTAGACGGTTTGGATCATTGATCTGACCCTGATCATGATCGCGCAACAGCCCACAATGGCCAGGCGGCGTCCACGAATTGCATTTGCACCCACCTGTGCACGGTCTTACGCTATGATGCTTTGTGGGCCCATGATAGGAGTTGGTGAGGAAATCCACTCCGTGCATTAGATTCACCTCGGAATTTCGATCGGAGATAAAAGTTTTTGGCTGTCTGTTGATGCGGCCCATAGGATCTTTTTTTTTCTACCATCTGTCTTACGTTTGAATGTGTGGAAACCATTCTTGCTATTTCCTTGAAATTTCCTCCTCTAGGCCTTGGTCGGATGGCCTTTGGGCTTCGAATGGATTGTCCAGATCATTCGGACAGATGATCTTGGTGGCCCACAACATTACCCAAACGGACGTGTCCATCGAGCGTCTTTCAGTGGGAAACAAGGAGAGCTCTCTCTATTTTTGGAAAGCATGGTCAAACTGCTTTCACTTTCGGTGCACTGTAGTTGCACGTGAGGTTATGCACATTCATCACGGGTGTGGTCCACAGAGATATCTTTGGAAGGATCTGTTCCGTCCATCTGTTTTTCATATGGTTTAAGGAGTTGAGTCCAAAATTGAGGCATATCCAGAGATCAGGTCGGCCCCAAATCAGTGATTTATGACTGATCTTTCCATTGGACCACTTCCACAAAGATCCAAGGGCTGCAATTTTATGTGTATAGTTACTTTATAGTACTCAGGCCGGATATAAGGTTTTGTGCCAAACGGATAGTGGGAACCTTGTGATCTTGCATTCAGGACAATTTTTAGGCTTCCTTATCTTCAATCACTTGGTTTCCTCAGATCTTCGGCATGTGAATTCTTTAATCTCGGTCTCCTAAGATCTGTCCCTTGCTTTGGTGATTCTTGAGCATCAAATCCATGCCTTTAGCATCCTTTTCAATCTAAGCTCTTGAATTTATCTTGCAACACAAATATGATTAAAATAGAACATTAAGCATTATCATGTACATGAAACCAAGTAATAACTGGGGTCTAATATGCAATATATGACCCTCAACACAATCTTCAACCAACATTTTGCTAGTCCAGAGCAAAGTATGCGAAAAATAGTTTGAGAATTATAGGACAATTTTTATAAGCTCAAGTGATTTTTTTTTTGAAAAGCAATCTAGAAAATATAATTCTAAGATATATTAATGTTGAGTCTTAGTTGCTCCTAAACTCGAGCACTCAGTAAACTTCATGGTCAAGTTCAAAGTATTAATCCATCAATTAGAATAATTCTAAACATTGAGTTCCATGGGTGCATAGTGCAACCTCGACTTATCACAATTAAGGGTCCAATTCTCAATTTCATGATAACATTGGTAATTAAAAAGAGCATTCCGGATAACCAAACCTAAACCTAATAGGTAGCCATTTTTTATGACAACTGTTTTTTTATAGATAGGTATTCTCTATTTTTTTTATGTTTTTTTTTTTTTTTTTTTTACATGATACCAAGTTAACAATTCAATATTGATCTGACACCTTAATGTGTAAGCTAGATGTGACATGTGAAATTATGACTCAATCAATGTTTAAAACTTCTAATCATGGATTAATAATTCGAACTTAACTGTGAAATTTAAGAGTTAACTGAATCCAAGAGTCATAAATCACCAACATTAAGTATCTAATACTTCTAAATCAAGGATGACCTTGAAAATCACTCGAATTCACAAAATTCTCAGAAAAAATTAAAAAATTTTCAGAAAAAATTGAAAATTTCACAAATTTTGATCAAGACTAAGAAAAAACTGATTAGGCAACCTAATCTCCCATCCCCAACCTAAAATCTACATTGTTCTCAACGTAAAAGATAGAAGTATGCAATGCATATGAGACAACGAAAGTAAAGGAGAAGTGATGGAAAGGTGGTACCTGATGGAGGAGTTTTTAAAGATTTTCCAAAGGATTTCAGTGTGAAGGTGGGTCAACATAAGAGTTCAAAAATAAACTATCCTAAAACAAACAGAAAGCAACTATCCCTAACAACATAAAACTGACTATCCTAAACAGAACATGAAAGCAAGCTATCCTAGAACGAAAAAATAGAAAACCTAACTATACCTCCGTCAGACTAAGAGATCAATCTTGATAAACAGGATCATTCAGAGGAATGGACATGTCCACTGAATCAAATTTCTCCACAAATGGCTTTAATCGATGTCCATTCACCTTGAATTCATTGCCATTGTTTGGATTCAGAATCTCAATAGCCTCATGAGGATAAACATTGGTAACAATGAAAGGGCCGGTCAGGAAAGATCGTAGCTTACCCGGAAAGAGATGTAATCGAGAATTATATAAGAGGACTTTTTGACCTGGTGTGAATGATTTTCGAATAATGTGTTGGTCATGAAATGCCTTCATCCTGTCCTTGTAAATTCTCGAGTTCTCGTACGCATCATTCCGGATTTCTTCGAGTTCATTTAACTGAAGTTTGCATAGCGAGCCAGTGTTGTCCAGATTGAAATTTAAAATTTTGATCGCCCAGTAGGCTTTATGTTCCAACTCTACAGGCAAGTGGCAAGCCTTCTCATTGACAAGTCTAAAGGGAGACATTCCAATAGGAGTTTTAAATGCGGCACGGTAAGCCCATAAGGCATCGGTCAATCAGAGTGACCAATCCTTATGGTCAGGGTTAACTGTCTTTTTCAAGATGTGTTTAATTTTCCTATTAGAAATCTCAGTTTGCCCACTTATTTGTGGGTGGTATGGAGTGCTTACTTTGTGGGAGATGCCATATTTCTTCATTAGATTCGTAAATGGCCTATTACAAAAGTATGAGCCCCCGTCACTAATGATGGCTCGAGGCATTTCGAACCGGGAAAGGATGTTTTCTTTTAAGAATTTAATGACCGTTTAATGGTCATTGTTGCAGCACGAAATCACTTTGACCCATTTAGTGACATAGTCTACGGCGAGCAAAATATATAAATTTCTAAAAGATTGGGGGAATGGTCCCATAAAATCAATGCTCCAGCAAACAAATGCTTCAATGATCAGAATGGGGTTAAGAGGAATCATATTTCGATGGGACATTGTTCCCAACTTCTTCGAGGCTGATGCATCCATATTATGTTGAAGAGCTTCTAACAATGTGGAGATCGAAGCATGTTGTTGTTATATGATGGTAGTCAGCTGACTAATAACATCACCAGGTGGGGCTTCGTACTGTGCATTTGATGGGGGTGTGCCAACAAGACCTGAAGGTGGCCGAGATGGGATAGTTCCAGATGCTGACTCTCTTTTAGGACTACTTGGCCTAGCTTGAGGTACAGAAGAGTGCTCAGGACCCTCTTTCCTAACAACCTCGTTTGTCAGCGAAGTTAACAAATGAATAGTTTGCAATCTTGGGCGACAGGATTTTAGGGCCATAATCCTGTTAAAAGAAAGGATTTATTATGATCTTATCCTCATGAGTTTAAACAAAGTTTAGCTTAAGATTGCAAAACAGTTAATATGAATCGGATAACTAGATTATTGTTCAAATTGATAGGTGCACGACAACCCCCTATCCTATGCGATTAGGTGCAACAAGACATCAAAGATCCTAAGATGACCATTTAAGCATCCTTATACCCACGTCTTCTAGTCTTCGACCTACAACTAAGGTCCTACGATAATCTTAAGGTTATATTTGTATCCTAAGATGGATTACAGGGGGTCTAAACTTATGAGTTCTTAAATTTAACCCAACTTTCCACAACACCTAAAATTTGTTTCTAAGTTCCATGACTATCCTAGAAATTTTCTTGGGAGCCTAAAATTTTGGTTTCTAAGTTCACAAGATACCCTAAAGCTAAGGGAATGAAACCTAGTTTTAAGTCTCTAATTTCATTAATGTAACTTTAGAGTACTTAAAGTCATATAAGTCCTATTTTTCCCAAGGCCTGGTTTATCTAGACTCGCTCTGATACCACTTTGTAACGCCCCGATTTTTGGAACCCGAGTATATGACTTGTTCTCCAAAAACCCGAGTGTTAGCCTATAAAATTCAGTGTAAATTTGAACCGCTTATCATTAATCAGAGTTAACAGTAAATGAAGCTAGAGTAAACCATGCATTATATAAAAACATTCCAACCATGATAAAAATCCAAATGTAGTGCCCATACAGGACTTACAAAATCTCAAATACACAGTTCATGAAACAAAGATAGAAATCTAGTATCTAATGATGAAGCTCAACATGGGCCGTAGGGACCCCGTCTAGCTCCTCAGCTACCTGATCTACTCTAACGACCCAGTGAACATCATCGGCTCGCTATACACCTGCATCAACTGTTACGGTTTGATAACGTCAATGACTATCGCAGTGAGGAGTATCCTCTAAGATTACACACTCATCATCCATAATCTAGCATAAATCACAAATATGAGAAGAGACATATTAAATAGTGCAATTTAAAATCATGATCATGTATTCAGAAATAAGCTAGTCAATATAATCTCAACATTAAGTAAATGTAATAGAAATCGCAATGAAAGGGGATGTGTCCAGATAGTCAAATGATCAATCTTACAAACTCTATAAAAATGACTAAAAAATCAAGCTTTAAACCTCTACTTCACCTGACAATCATATCGTACGTGAACACCACATGATGGTTAAGAAATTGCTAAGCGAACACCCGCTCCACCCGAAAATCATGGTACGACTGAACACCGCAAGATGAAGAGAGAACAACATACAAACGTTTACTTCACCCAGAAATCATATCGTATGTGAACACAAGATGGCTAGGAAATCGCTAAGCGAACACCCGCTCCACCTGAAAATCATGGTACTACTGAACACCGCAAGATAAAGAGACAAGCAACATACATACTCTAGACCACCTAGAAATCATATCGTATGTGAACACCACAAGATGACTAAGAAATCGCTAAGAAAACACCCGCTCCACCCAAAAATCACAATACGACTAAACACCGCAAGATGACTAGGAGACAACAATATATGTGAATATAACCATCAAGCCACAAAAAGGGGGCCAATAATTAGGGGTGTACATCAGGCCGAACCAAGTTGAACTGGGCTCAACCCGGCCCGGCTCGGTCACTAGCCAAACCCAGCCATAACCTGGCCCGGCCCGGGCACCGGGCCAACATGTTGAGTTCGAACTTGGCCCAATCAGCAATCGGGCGAGTTTGGGCCGGTTTCGGACCTTACAGTAAGTTTATGGGAAGGGCTTTGAAAGGTAATCCAAGTCCCATTACAAGGCCCTTGATCAATGGTTTAGATAGTTGAACTATAGACTCCACAAAAAATCTAACTAGTCACGACATTATAATTCCTTTTTGTATTTGGGTAGATCTAGGTCATTCAAGTTATACATCTCATTGTGGACAGTGCATAACTTGAAACATGTCAAACTATCCAGGCTATCCAGTCAGCGGCTATCAAATGAATGGTTAAAATGTATTTGTAAACGACCGAGTCAGGCCGGGTCGGGCCGAGTCAGGTTTTGGACCGAGTCGGGCCGAACTGGGACTTGTTCGAACTCGGCCCAAACTCAGTTTCAGGCTGAAGAAAATGGCTCATCCCAGACCGAACTCAGTTCTGAGTAGGGACAAGTTGAGCCTTTTTGGGCCGAGTCAAGTGAGTTAACCGGGCTAGCTCGGTTCGTGTACAGCCCTACCAATAATCTATTAAAGCTACGAAGGGCAAATAAATGATCCAAGCCACGTAGGGCAAATATGCAGTATAAGCCATGTAAGGAAAGGTATGATCCAAGCCATGTAAGATAGATGTGCAATCCAAGTCGCGTAAGTCAAATATGGACCCCAAGATGGTAAGCCCTTAACATGTTTTGTTCTGTCCGTAAGATAATCACAAACGACAATATCTAATTAACTAACAAACTCTATAACTTGAGATAGCATGTGGCAACCGAATCATTCATGTTTGCTAACATTAAAGAGACATAGTAATTATACGTTACATGAGTCAATCACGCAACGCATTGGCATATTCATATAATGAGATAAGTAAACTATGAAAGAACTTAGAGCTACTAACTGTATGGAATTAAAGCATCATTTATGTCCAGATTGATGAATTTAAGTGGGAAGCTCAAAGGGTGAGTCCTCACCTTGGTCAATTTAAGATGACATCAATTTGAACCCCTTTAATATGCACAAACTCAACTCAGCACCCATACCAAACTGCCTTGGACTTAAGTCGGCTCAAGCAAGGAGGATTTATGCATATGAGATTTGAACCGTTACTAATTAAATAGAAATGTAGGAACTAATAACATAGTTAGAAATGATTAGACATGAAATTTAAATGAAGTTAGCTCACCTAGTTGAGCTTGACCTGATTTAACTTGATTTGGCCCCTATTGATCCTAACTACGACGATCTTGATGAAGCTTGTCGAGTTGACTCGGTAGCGACCTAGGAAATAGTTCCACTCTCTCTTTCCCCCTTATCCATCTTCTTCTCTTTTTCTTTCTTTCTTTCTTTCTTTCACTCCCAGCTGGGTCTGGACTAGGCCCACGTCTGACTCAAACCAGTCAGATTCAGTTTAAATCGAGTCAACTCAGTTTTGATCAGACAACAACCCCAATCCTCCCTTCTCTCTCTCTCCCTTCTTCTTTCTCTTCTTCTTCTTCTTCTTCTTTCTCACTCCTTGTCTTCTGCTAGAACACCCAGTAGCAACCACACCTCTTTCTTCTCTTCTTCTCCCCCCTTTTCTCTCTGTTTTTATTTTTTATTATTATTATTTTTTTTTCTCTTCACGGTCCAGCAAACTTGGGCCAACTCGACTCGAGCATGACTTTACTAAGTCAAGTGGTGCACCATCCAGAAATCTTAGACTAGACCAGGAGTGGACCTGACCCAGCCTCTGTTAGCTCGTCCCAAGCTCGAGCTGGTGTGACAATATCAGCGGCAGCAGTAGCAGCGGCCACTTTCTATTTCTCTTTTCTTCCCTTGTTTCTCTCCATCTCCCACTTTCTTTTCTTCCTCTCTTCTGCTCTGACTTCTCCTCCTCTTCCTCTGCTGCTTCTAGCAGCGCCCAGGCTCCACGCGAGACTCGACTCGAGTCGAGCTAGTGCGGCATGGAAAGAGAAACTTATGCCTCCTCTCTCACTTTTAGTTTCTTTCTATTTGGGTGGGTTGCCCTAATCGAATGAGAGCTTAAATAGAGTTCTTTTAATCAATTTCCTAATTCTCCTGGACCCACTAATCCTGGTTAGTTACTCGATTGGCTCTGATCTGAGTAAACCGATCATATGAATGGGTTAATGCCCCTTGTCTGCTTGACCCTCATCAAACATCGGGATTGACCCTATGAGATCCTGGTCCACCTAATAGACGGTTCAGATTGACGAACAGGGCCCATTGAAAGCTGGCAAGTATATCAGCCAATGGAGAAGATGACCCGACCATTAATGCGAGTCATCATCGGAGGGCTGATCCAATGATCAGCGGCGAATCGATGGTATGGATGGATCCCATGATCACCGTGGGACACCAGATGGAGGGCTTTCGTCATTTATGTAATGGGCCTGGGTTTCAAGTTGTGGCAGCGCTGGAAGTAAGCTACTCAAGCTACAGCTAGGGAATGCCCTATTTCAGAGGGTTAGGATGTGTTTTCAATGAACGGCTGAGATCTCAGGAGAGGGTTTCACACATATTGCCATAATGGAAAGGCGAAGGAATGAATTTCTTTCCGTTTTAGGAAATGTGGTTGTGCATAGCTCTCTTGCACCTGTGTTTGTGGGCGCACGTGTGTGATCCAACGAGTGGGTTGAGCATGGACCTGTAGGATTTAAATCCCCTATAAGATGGACGGTCTGGATCATCAATAGGGCCCTTAATGGTGGGTCATATCCAAGCCAAACAGATGTTGTCTGTTTGAGTTGGCTCGGGTGGGAAGACGAGAGAAAATCCCCTTTTTCGGATGAGCGCCGGTCAGCACCCGTTTGACCACATTAGAGGTTTGGTGCACCTCGATTGTGCTCCTGCTGCCTGCACTCACACAGCAGCTGTGGGCCCACAGTGATGATCTGAGGGATCCGGGCCATTCATTTGTTTTATTTCATCAGATTAGGACTCAGTACAAAGAATGAGGCAGATCCATGGCTTATGTGGGTCATATCATCAAGAGTATGGCCATTAAGTGCGAGTTATCATTGATTCGAGGTGGTATGTGGTCCACACCCACGATCAGAACCATTCATCTAGCTAGTGAGCCACCCAGGGCCACTATTTATTATTATTTTAACTAGATGGGTCAGACAACATTTATTTCTGGGTTCAAACTATGATTTCCATCAAACCGACGATCCGATCAATTCCAAACCTTACCATTAGCGATAGTTGGAGTTTGATATTGATAGTAGACAGTTTAATTTGTCTATTGAGGTGATTTATGGGGATGGATCGCCCAAATATTGGTTGTAAGCCTAAGGAATGGTGAATCTAATGACTTGAGTCTTGAAACTAATTTTCCACAACTTAATCAATCTAACAGGACATCGTATGACGTTTTACCTTAATTAGGTTCCTAGAATTAAGCCTCATAAGGCTCATTGAGGTTCTCTAAGTGATGTGTTCGTCTAAAAATTATTTTAGGATGGTCCATCTTGAAAAATGACGGTTGGATTTAAGGACTAATTCTTATCGTCTAGCCATGTATCATCCACGGCCATTTCTAAGGCTGATGATGGATGGATTTTTACTGATCTAATGGTCAGATCGTATCTAGATTTGATATTAAAGTTCCACGTGGATTCCTAGTTAATTCTATAGGGAACTTAATGGTGATTTAAGGGTTGATTAATCAGCTTGTACGTTTTAAATGTGATTCATCCTCTAGGTTATTAAGGATGTAACGAATGGTGGATGGTGTGACTTAAGATATCAGATTTGTGGCATGTGGTGTAATTTTAGAATGGCGTGATGACTTGTTTTGAGAATTTAACAGCTGGATAGGTTGGCCTACGGATGAAGATCACCATTAACGGTTGGATTTAGGCCAGAGTGTGTGAATGTTAAATCAGAATTGCATTTATACTAAGTTAGGTTTTCATTGTAACACCTGAGTACTGAAAAGTACGGGGTGTTACAGATGGCTTATAATGATCTTAATAAAATTTAGGCCTATTTTAAGCAGTAAAGTGGTGTCCAAATGAGGTAATTTTAAATCCATTTGAATGTTCATCAAATTACATTTTCAATGAATATAAGATCATTTAAATTGGACATGTAATGAGGGAGTTATGGCCGTTTTTGTTGAATGTGTACCCCAAAGTGAATATTTGCGATCACAATGAAATATCCGCAGTCCATAGTGAATATCAGCAGTCTGTTGTTGATATCAACCATCCACTCTTAATATCAGCATTCCACTCTTAATATCAGTAGTCCAAAGTGAATATCGACAATTTACACTAAATATTAATGATCCACAATGAAAATATCGGTGATCCACAGTGAATATGGGTGATTCATAGTAAATTCGATGATCCACCATACAATATTTGTCCATTATAACATACTTACATCTCAGCATTCTTCAATTATAAAAATTCTTCCATTACAATAGTTATCCATTCTAACATTCATCCATATAACATTCTTTTTTTTTTCTTTTTTTGAAGACACAGGGTGTCCCCACCTCTTTTTTTTTTTTTCTTTTGAAGTGAGACTAATCCCTGCGGATACACGTAATCACCCACAACAATGTCATCCATTATAGCATTCTTCTATTACAAAATTTATGCATTATGACATTCTTCTATTATAAAATTTATTCATTACAAAATCATTCCATTACAAAAAGTCATCCATTACAATATTCTTTCACACCCTATTCCCTTTCACAAACTCCCACCATTCTTACAAAAAATTATTATTGCTATTATTATAAAAGGAAACTAAGGAAGGAAGAAGGAAGAATGAAGGGAGCCAAAAAATAATATCCTCCCCTCTTGAAAAAAACCCCAAGGAAAGAAGAAGGAAACAACCAAATGTCCGTCATGCATAAAGCCCCTATGTTTTGAACCTATCCACATCTTATGTGAGGCCCACTGAGTTGTCTAGAAGTAAATCTATCATGTCATATGTATGGGGCCTTTAATTTCATGTCATTGTCCCAAGTTTGAGGGCAAAACTCATCACAGATAGATCATAAGGAGATAACACCTAAGAATTAATGCACAACATTAGTGTAGTTGTGGTCCACAAATATCTTCAAACATAAAATTGAAAATACCCTTACATGGATTCACTACTGTTCGATTAAAATGAATGGATCAGATCGACCAAGGGGTGGGCAGAATTTCTATTTTAAGTGTGGCCCACGTCCCTTTTTAATAGGACCTTTCACTTCCTAAAATAAGAGCCTGTTGTACCAGGGGAAGCTATGGAAGAGGGGCATTTTCATCATCTAAAAAATGAAGAAGTTGATTTAGGGGTAAAATTGTTCATATGGGCTCCTGCCATAACCACATCACCTTACGGGGCCATATAGACCAAAAACCCTAGAAAATGCCTTAGCTAAGGGAGCTAATTAGGTGTTACCCAGGTAACACCTTAGTGTGTTACCCTTACCATGGGCCCCACCTTAATGATATGTTGTATATACATGCCGTCCATCCATTTTTTCAGTCCATTTTACGACGTAGTCCAAAAAGTTAAGCAGATCCAAATCTCAGGTGGACGACACCACATGAAACAGGGGTGATTGAGTGCCTCAACATTAAAAATTCTAAAGGGCCCATTGTATGGTTTTTTTAATGTTTATTTACCATCAAACCTATTGATAATGTCAAGAAAACCTAGAAGAAGGGAAAAACCAAAGATCAACTTGATTCAAAACTTTTATGGCTTAACAAAAGTTTTTAATGGTCTTTCATCACTGTTTCTTGTAGTATGGTTCATTAGAGATTTTGATCTTCTTGAGGTTTTGGATCTCAACCTAAAATGAGATGGAACAATAGATGGATGACATGGATATACAATAAATACATCAAGGTAGGCCCCACACAGTTGTGGTAACACGCACTAAGATTTTACCTGGGTGTTACCTAGGTAACAACTAATTCGCTCCTTGGGTAAACGAAATCACAAGGAGGTCCAATTTTTCTTGTAAAAGAGAACATTGAGAACTAGGAGCCATGTGGAATGCGTACAATACCCAACTTGTCCAATAAATGCAACCCAATGTAATAATCAGATGAACTAGAAATCTGAACGATCCTGATGTACCCTATTTTTCACTATTATTGGGAAACCCAATTAAAAATGAAACATGTTATAGCAAGGGAAAGATATAACATACTAAATATCTTTAAGGATACTTGAAGTGCTTTGTATGGAATCATATATGGTGATATAATAAGATAAGGAGCAGGCAAGAGGTATTCAAATGCAAATCAAGTGGAAAGAGGCATTTAAGAGGCAACCGCGAGGTGTTTAAAATTAGACCGAGCGGCCGGGAAGTGTCCAAGAGCAGATCAAGCGGTCAAGAGGAGTCTAGAAATGGAACGAGCAGCCGAGAGGTGTACGGAAGCGAAACGAGTGACTCAGAGGCGTACAGAAGTGGAAAGAGTGGCCGAGAAGTGTATGGAAGCGGGAAAAACGACCGAGAAATGGAACAAAGCTTAATCGAGAAAAGATCCATAAAAAAGAAGAAACATAATAAAAAGAAGGATTTAGAGAAAGGCTTTTCGATTATTGTAACCACTGGAGTAATGGAAGAAGCATATGGAAGAATAAGCCACAAGAGAAATCTATAAATAGGAGAGGAAATCTACATAGAAAACACTCAACCAATCATCTACAAATCTAACAAACCAACCAAATTTATTAATTTACTTTATCTCAACTTATCCTTAGAGTAGCGATAATCCAGTAGCGGTAATTCTTAGCCTCAGTCTTTAGTTGTAATCCAAATCTACGCTTATATGCCAGATTTGTCTTTTATCCAATTGTAACACCCCGTACTTTTCAGTACTAATGTGTTACCATAAAAACTTAATCTTTTGTATACATGCGTAGGTTATCAATCTAGCTTAGGATTAATCATCCAACTATACCCTAAATTGAATCTGGCTGTTGAGAGGAACTTTCATCCATGGATCAAGCCATTCATCCATTGATTTCCTGGATGGACCATCATAATCATTAGAGAAACATATTTTTAGTATTTTAATCTCCTTGATAGATAAATATGATCATCCATCTTAGATTTAGAAGCCTGAACCACCAGATTCACTATTCATCAGGTTCACCGTCTTCTTCACATGACAATCCATTACTTGGTTATACTATTTGATCATTATATAAGAAAATATATCATTATATTTACTCCAGATGATTAGTACGATACCTAGGGTGGGTCATAAAGGAGTAATGTTGTAATTATCTAACTATTAATGCACTTATTTTTGCATCTTGGTTTGTCAATCACGTGAGCCGTTGTGTCCGTAGTCAGTTTACCCTTTGGAAAAGTCAAGACCGAATACACAAGCAGAGTAGAAGCATCAAGGAGCATGTACAGGTAAAAGAGATGTCTTGGTGACCTTAACCCATGACCAAAATAACCTTATAACCTCTAGATGATCTTGTCCCAAATAAGAATATAAATTTGATCATTCCTTAGCCTTAGGAGACTAAGAAAAACATGATAAAGAAGGCTAGAAGAGGTGCAAATCTGCTGTGTAGAAGATAACCCTAAATAGCAGATTCCAGGCCATGTTCGATGGCATCAAGCTGCAATCGAATAACCTTCGATGACATCAAAGACCCAACCAATGGTATCGATTGAGAGTCGGGAATGTCGAGCAACCAAATTAGATTTATGGCCAGGATTCTCGATAGCATCGAGGTCCCTTCAATGGAATCAAAACTTAAGTTTTGATGACATCGAAGTTCGTATGATGGTATCAAAACTTATGTTTTGATGGCATCGAAGTCTCCTCGATGGCATCAATTGAGATCCTAAAATGCCCAACAAGGTTTTGAGATTTTTCCCTAACTCTCTCGATGGCATCGAAGCCACTTTGATGACATCGAACAATGATTTTCGATGCAATCGAAGATCATATTGATGTAATCAAAATGGGTCCAAAATTGTCTAGCAAGCAAACATGATTTTTAGTTGGAAATCTTGATGGCATCGAAGGAATCCTTAATAGCATCAACAGAACCAAAATATGCCCATTATTTGACCATTGGAGCTCGAACTATTTATAAAGGGGATTCGGTCCTTAGGCTTGATGATGGGTTTTTAGAGCAACCAGAGGTAAGGTGATCCCATAGGCAAATCTCTCACCCTATGCCTCTATTCCTATGAGTTTCAAGCAATCTCTCTTGAGATTTCAACTCTAATGAGGATTCCGACCTCACCATTAGAGATGTACTTGAACTCCTCCATTGTTTAGAGTTTGGACTTGAACAATCTTATAATACCATTGTCCAGATCTTTTAGGAGCCCATCTAGTTGAATCCTCTAGGAAACCAACTACCCATTAGTTGTAGGAGATTCAATCCACTCCTTCACTTTGGGCATATCTTTGGAGCATCACAAGTAAGGTGATAATCATGGAGCTGATGTCTTGGCAAAGTAGCAGCAACATGATCGGGGGAGCATCGAGGAGTTGATTGAAGCACGAGAGAGTGAAGATCAAGTAACCCACAATGCGTGACATGCAGGGGCTCAATCAGACAAGTGAGTTATCATTTTTAGAGTCTATTATTGTATTCCTTCCTTTTTAGGTTAGAGTGCAAGAGTTTGTATTCAAACTCACCTAGGTTCTTTCGTAGGACCTTGGCTCTTCCATATGGCCTAAATCCCATGGTTCTTATGTAGGACCTAGGTTGTTAGTTAGTCGAAGGAAAAACCAACTGAAGTCCTTGTGTAGGCCTCTAGAGGGAGTAAACGTGTTAGGTTCGGGAGTAGGACCCTTACTCTTGTGTAGGGCATAAATCTTAGGTTCGAGATTAGGACCTTAACTCTTATGTAGGGCGTAAACTACCAGGTTCTTGTGTAGGGCATAAATTATCAGGTTAGGGAGTAGGACCCTTGATCTTGTGTAGGGTATAAAGTTTAGAGTCCTTATGTAGGGCTGCAAAGGTTTGAGGTGAACCTGATTTAAAACCTCTGATAGTGAAATCTGGTACACTCATGGGTTGAGTGCATCTACCGGGAGTGGAGTAGACATGTAGCCGAACCACTATATACGATCATGTTTGTGATTGTCATTTGCGCAATTATTTAATTATGCTTATGGTTTTGAATGTTGACATTATGCTAACATGATTAGATAAATGCTTAGTGATTGATAGGTAGCTCATCCCACACACTCATATACACTATCTTATATAGGATAGTTGCTTAACTTGCATATCTAGTGTAGCCTATGTGATTGGACCCTCTAATGGCTTGGAAGCCTTAGAGTTATATTACTTTAGTTTAATTGCAAATTAGTTTAAGTTAGGCAATTAGTGTTTTTAATAGATATATTTTTTAATCGGTCCTAATCAGTCCCCCTCTAGGACTTATCCTACATTCTATAGCTCCACCATATTCTGCACTTAGAAGCATTGCAGCCACCATTACTGTAATTTCACTAACCATTTGATTACAAAAAGTGATCAATGGATTATTCAAGACCATCAACTAAAAATTAATATCCTTATTGTATGGCCCACCTAAGTTATTAATCTATCTCATTACTAGGCCATGGGTCTAAATGGTTAGATAAGTTAGATGCATGATCTAGATGGCAGTGCTTAGTTCTATGGACCTCACTTTTGTGTAGTGTATACACAATAGGTGTACTCCTATTTCACACCGAGCATGACACCTGGTCAAATCGAGTTTGACCCGATAAAATGAAATGAGGAAGGTTTCTTCCTCCTTTTTCTTCCACCGAATCCGGCTTGAATGGACGAAGAACGTGTTTGATGATTGTGGCCCACTACTTACTACCAGTTGAGAGATCCGAACCATTCATCATGTCAGGCAATTGATTCCAACTAAAACCCTACCCATCTTACAAGTTACTACGCATGTGCGTACGCGCGAGCTTATGCTCCAGTGTACTGCGTGCGACTGTTATTCTGAAAATGAAAATCCCATTTTCTCTATTAACTAGCAAACCATGTGCGGAATCTTCTTACAATCCTAGCCATCTAAGTCCAGCCAATCTCAACCCTTTATTCAAATTTAAGTTCGCTTTAGGGTTTTGATAGTTAGAAAGAGAGTGCGTGCGGAAAATAATCTTTCCTTTTCTAAGTCGGGGTGAAATCTCCACCATTCCCTTACTTTTAAAAACCTCTGGGATCATCTTGATCATCCAAACTAGGGCTTCTTAGAAGCCTCATTTGTAGCTGGCGTGAGTTCTTACGAGAGAAGTCATTATCACGAGAAAAATATCTACAACTAAACATCTCGAAACCCACTAAGTTTTTGTCTAAACCTCTCCGATTGGTGGGTCCCATAAGTTTCCAAGTATCAATCATATCCATCCGTGACCAACGGTTTGATGGATTATCCATCCAATCAAAATCTGCCATCATCATGGCCACCTTTTCCCCTGATCTACTGAAATCTTACCATTCTGAACCAGTCTTGTTCTTCTGATCAAAGACATTCATAGTGTGGCCAATTTCTCTGGAACATCATCAAAGTCAATGGATAGGAGCCATGTAACAAAAAAAATTGTTTTCAACATCTAATTGCCTTTAAGTTTCTCAGATTAGACTCGACCTTGCAACTAATCATGAAATTAACTATCGAACTATAATGCCACGTGTTTTCGGGACCCGAGTATATGACTCGTTTCCCAAAAACCCGAGCGTTAACTAATAGAGAGCCAAAGTCTATATATATATATATTCTTTATTTATCTTTTAGAGTTAGCAGTTTAGTATAGAATGGACAAATCAACATAAAGGAAATTTGCAATTACATTTAGAATATACTAGAGGTTGCCCATAATGACTTGTACAAACTAATGTCTCATATAATATTAAATATAAAAATTACATAATTTACACAAGGGAAATAATAAATGCATGGAATCCTGAGCTGCAAGAATGCACAATTTCTCTTGGCAATATAACCATGCATCCTTGGCACCTGCACCCGACTCCTCATCGGTCTGAACCTGAATATCACTTAAGCCACCTGTGCTACCTGTACGGTTCTATATTTGATGGATGAGTGGCTAACTCAGTGTGAATTTCCCTCAAGATTACACACCGTCGCCTTTGCTAAGCATAATTAAAAACAACAAGGCATTCAAAATAATACATAGTGCAGCCTTTTTAAATGAATGAATACGTGAATGCACATTGACCTGGGGATACTCATCTAGTCGGCTTGGGCTTGTCACTCATGCAATCGTCGACCTGAGAATGCTCATCCAGTTGGATTTCTACTCATCACCCATGTAAAGGACTGGTCATCACTGTAGCATATCTCGTACAACATAGTGCTAAGTCATCAAAATAGGTCAATAGTCGGTGGTCTGGGAGCTAGCGAAATGATACCCTAATAAACCTAAGGGCACGTGCTACAACATCCAGAATTAGCCACCCGTCATAGCCAATATAGTATGAATGCATGATTAGCTAAACCATTATTATTCCAATTATAATCAACTAATTTAAGTAACTCAATGATCACTATTGGGGGCTCCTCACCCAGCGTGGGCCAACAGCTCGAGCATAATATCCTATGACCACTATCCCCGTCTCATGAGGTTTATCCATCTTAGAATGTTTAATGGATGCCCGTCAACCAGTGGCTAATCAAATGCCATAAGTAAGGATTACCATCGCATGGTTTAGGCCATCGAAGGCACGCAAAGCAATCATCAAAACATGGGACAGATGTTAAATCGCAGCGGTAAAAAGGGTGCACGGACATAAAATCAAAATGGCAAAAGGGTCAGGCAAGGCTAAATCAGTGCGGTTAAAAGAGATCATTTATAAGCCACTCAAGTCGTATGCCCTATGGATGGTAAATCCCACATTAATGTTCCATATCCTGTATAACCTCCAATTGAGGGTCTGTTCTTTACCACCCTTTATCTTGTTACACCCTAAGCATGGGTTCACATACACAAGGGGGATCACCCACCATTAAGTGCAGTGAATAGAGATCCATAAGTGACTCACAACAATTCCATGATAAAACATATAGTTATAGCATGCCAGACATAAGTTGATTCATAATAATCGTAATAAGTCATGGAAAGAATTATAATTTGAAGTTCAAATGAAAACCATTATGTAAGTAGTCATTGTATGAAATCATGGTGCACAATTGTCAATATAGTTCAAGTTTAAGCCATGCATTAAGAATTGATAAAAGATCGCATGCTATGAGGTAACATCTTTGATTTTAATAAAGACTATTACTTAAATAAATTTGGAAATGGAAAGCTTAAGGGGAAGAAATCATCACCTTATTTGTCGACTCGCCTTCTAATGTTATTAGGAAGTGCGCACGCCCTTAGACTTGGATCCTATCATAAGTTATAAAATTATACCATTAGATCCAAACTTAACTCACTATTTATGTTCAAAGTATTGACCTAGGATTTATATTGCTTAGGGTTTTGATGTAGGATTAGGGATTTATCCTAGAGTTAGGTTTAGGTTTAGATTTTTGGATGTAATTTCTAATTAATGTAATAACAATATTAATGATATTACTAATTTGAAATAATAACCTAACAATGGCTAATGACATTAAAATAACAACGATATCAAATAGGAGTGAATAAGATGGCTTACCTAACTGGAGCCAGATCTGTGCGAGTTGACTCGATTAGACTCGATGAGTTTTAACCGAGTTGACTCGGCAGCACGTATCGACTCTCGCTCCTCTTCCCTCCTTTTCCTTGCTCACCTCTCTCTCTCTCTCTCTCTCTCTCTCTCTCTTCCCACTTCTTCTCCCTTATATTCTAGACCGACCAATAAGGAATCTGGACCTACCCAACCTCTTCTCTTTTCTCTCTTTCTTCTTTCTTTCCCTTTTTTTTTTTTCTTATTTTCTTGCTGAAATGACCCGCAGCTTGCTGGTCGTGATTACCAAATGAATGAGTCATATTTTGGTAGCCAACTCGACTTGACTTGGTTCAGTGAGTCGACGACTCACCTGACTCGGCAGCGAGTCGATCTAATTCTACCTCTCCCTCTACTTCTTCTTGATTCTCCCTCTTCTCTCATAACCATATGCTAGCAATTTGCTGGGATAATCTAGACCGACCTAACTGAAACAGGCCCAACTCGGTCCAACTCGTCAACTCGCTGGACCGAGTCATCAGCAAACATCCCTCACCTCTTCTCTACTTCCTTTCTCTTCCCTTCCATTCATTCTCCCTCTACTTCTTCCCTTTCTTTCTTCTCTGTTGGTCGTCCAGCAACGTTTGGCCTCAGCAGGGTTCGTGCAGTGGCTTGGCAAGTCACGTTTTGAACTTGACGCAACTCCACTATTTCCTCTCTCTATTCTTCTTCCCATCTGCTGTAGGTCTAGCCATGCTGTTGGACGATGACTCAGTGGATAGACCGAGTCACATCAGCAGTCTAGGTTCAGCAACAACTCAGTTGGGCTGAGTTGCCTGGTGTAGTGCGACACTAGCTTGAGCTCACTCCCTCTCATTCTCTCTTCATTCTTCTTCTATTTTCCTTTCATCTCCTTCTTTCTTGCCACATGATGGAGGTCCAGCAGCACCCCTGGACGAACAACCTCGAACCTGTTAGCGAGTTGAGTTCCCTAGGTCACCTGTGCACCTCCCTTCCTTCTCTTTTATTTCCTCTTTTTTTCTTTCTTCTTTCTTCTCTTCTTCTTATTTGCACCAAACAATAGTTGCTGGACCAGACCGCACCCAACAGACTTGGTCTAATTTGAGCCACTTGGTGCAGTAGAACAGTGGAGAAGAAGGCACCAGCGTCAATGACATCTTCCCACCCACTACTCCTTTCTTCATTCTGACAGCATGGGATAGTTCCTAAGGATACATTGGAGCTTAATGATATAGGAATTCGAAGGTTTGAGAGCATTTACTCGATGGGTTTGGAGGAAGGAGTGGGGCTATTTTTCTCCAACAGTCGCAAGAAATGGAGATGAACCCTAAGGCAGTTGATTTTTCTCTCATGCAGGGTTCTTTCAGCAATCCTAAACCGTAGGATCGGGAATGAAGGGTTGGGATTTGCATTGCTTTGCAACAGCTCTTGTACGAACCCGTTAGAGCCAAACCGACTGTTGATTTCTTTGGTTTGTTAAGAAAACCCTAAACCAGGGGAAGCAAGGGCTGAGATCTGTCTAAATGGATGGCTAGGATGGATGGGCGCAAAGACACACAGATTGCCAAGCTGGCAGCAGTGAGGCATTTTCTACCTTTGGAAATGTTGTGCTTGTAGGACCCATTTGCAGTAAGAATTGTGTGCATGCACACGTGTTAAATCATGTGAAACTTATTGGGTTTTGGTCGCACATGGGTCCTTTATCGAATGGACGGTTCAGATCATACTGACGGGGTCAGATGGTGGGCCACACATCGATCAAACGAGCATCGTTCATTTCGCTAGCAAGAAAACGAAAGGAGCCTTCTTCCCATTTGAGGGAAAACATGGGTCAAACGCTGTTTGACTGGTTCTGCATTGTGGTGCACTGTGGGTGCATGCCCGCTGTGGTACACATGCAATGTAATGTGGGGTCCATAGGATGTTTCGATGAAATCCTCACCAACCATTCAATCCATTAGCCCATGTAAGGCCATGAGTCCAATAATGAGGTTGGTCCAACACTCGAGTGGGCCCTCACTGATTGAATTTTTATCAAGTTTGTTAATCTTCATTAATCCGATGCCTAGGTTTATCCTAATTTGAACATCAACAGTCAAAAGACCCTAATGGGTCATTCGTAAGATTTTCCTAATAGATTACTATCCAAATACTAATATTAATATTAAATTTATTATTATTACTTTATCATAAAATATTTATTATTGCCATTGTTTAATTCGCTTCATTATTATTATATATTTTTTTTACTTCACATATGCATGTTTTCTTTTATCATGTTGTGGGTCCCACGCTGTAGGTTGTTAGGACTATCCATCTCATGACTTTATGTTTTTAGATATTTAATTATTATTATTATCATACATATATGTAAGATATGGGGCTACTCGTTGTGCATCATTTAGCTACATACCCTGATATTAGGGTTACTTTGCATTAAGGTGAGCTACACCACGTAAACCTCTAATTATCAAATCACGGTTTACTGATCATTCAAACAATCAAATGATTGGATTGACTAGTATTTAAAAGTAGACAACCCAATCTGTGTTTTTGAATGATGGATCGTCCTATGAGACATTGTAAACTTGGTGAACGGTGGATTTCGTGATTCAAGATTGTAAATCCGTAATTCAGCTAGTCCATTAATGAAGTTGGGATCCTACGAAAATAGGTCTCTTTAGTGGTATGATGATCCATCTTGGGAATTGATAGATAGATAGCTTGATGTATGGATTGGGACTGTTTCTAACAGTTGGATTTAGACTAGAATGAATGTGAATGTTCACTTAAGCCAGGCTTGTATTTATACTAAATTAGATTACATGGTAATACTCGAGTGCTGGAAAGTATGGGGTGTTACACGAACTCTCTGGACAAATTAAGGGTTTATATAAGGCCTCTATTCATTGGGCAGCCCTCCCAAAACCCTAAAAATTAGGAGAGTTAGGGCATCATTTGTTGTGATGCGTTGCGTGACTCGGGCCAAGTTGCAGCACGTCTGATCGAATCAGGTCGAGCTTGGACCTTCCCATCTCTGCTAGACATTTCCTCAAAAGAGGAGGAGAAGAAGAAGGGAATCAGAGAGAGAGAGAGAGAGAGAGAGAGAGAGAGAGAGAGAGAGAGAGAGAGAGAGAGAGAGAGAGGTCGATTTGCATCGATTCACTATCGAGTTCATTTTAGTGAGTTGGGTTATATCAACTCATTAAGTTGCTGGGTCTTAGATATGGTTCAAGTCTAGGTCCGATGTAGACCGTTCAGGCAAAGGAGGAGAGAAGAGAATCAAAAATAGAGAAGAAAGAAGAAAGGTTCATAGGAGAGATCATACGAGAGTGGTATCTATGTGGTACCACACTGAACTACTAAGATGAGTCTAGCTCGTTGCTGAGTTAAGCATGACTTGGGTTATAGTCTACTGGGTGTTTCCAGCAGAGAGAGGTTCAGAGAGAGAGGGACAAAGAGAGAAAGGAGAAGAAGAAGATGAAGAGATAAAAAGGATAAGAGATTTGTTTTCATACCGCACGAGTCGACTCTCCGAGTCATGCACCGGGGGCCAAGTCCATATCCGTTCTCATCGGGCAATTAATGAAAAAGAGAATAAATGAGAGTAGGAAGAAAGTAGAGGAGTGGGAAAGAGTGTTATGTGGTGCCACACTCTCGTTCGAGTTTGAGTTGAGCCAGTTGGCCGAGTTTGACTTTCCACTAAGTCATGAGTGTCGGGCTTAGTTAAGGCTCGGTCTGGTCAGATTCAGGTCTGTCAAGTAGCCCTTCCATTAGAGAAAGAAAGGTGAGAGAGTGAGAAAGATAAAGGAAGGAAAGAGGAGGTAGAGCAAGCAACAACCATTCTTCCGATTCCATCGGGTTGTTCATCTTTTATAGAGTCAAGCTCGGGTTGGTGCGGGTGTAATGACTCACTGAGTCACTTGGGTTTCAATCTGGTGATCTAGTTCATTTGCCTAGTGAGGAAGAAGATTAGAGCAGAAGAAAAGAAAGGAAGAAGAATGGTGAAATAAAGAAGAAGGGATGGAGTGGTTGTTACATTGGGCTGAGTTGACTCAGCCAAGTAGGGTCGAGTTAGGGATGATTATGACTTGTTTTCTACTGCCACAACCAGCTATGTAGCGGCCGACTTTGATCAAGTTTGGGTAAAGTTTGAATCAAGTTTGGCCTGGGAGTGAGTCGAGCTTTTAAATCAAACCAAGTTAGTTTAAGTAGTTGAGCTTTTGAATCAAATTGAGTCGGCTTAGGTATGCCAACTTTCAATTTTCACACATTTGATTTGTTGAAATTAAATTATCATTATCGTTAAAAATTATTATTAGCATCCATTATTATTATTAGATGTTAGTAATTATTTATTATATTATTATTACTTCATTATTATTATTAGAAATTATCATTTATCATTATTAATGATATTATTATTATTATTATTAACTATAGGATTAGTTGTTGTTATTATTAATTTACAATTATTATTTATTTTATTAGTTATTATTTTTATTTTTAATAATATTATTAATTGATTACATGAATTAGATTTCAACTCTAAATCAAACCCTAGAATTAGATTATAGGATGAAACCCTAAATCTAATTAATCTAAACCCTATGTTATATTCTTAACCATAAATAGAGTGTAAAAATTGGATATAACTGTATGATTTCACAATTTATGATAAGATTTGATTATAAGGGCGTGCACACTTCCTATTGATATTAGTAGGAGATTCGACTTATAAGGTGATGACTTTTTCCCTTGAGCTTTCCACTTTCATATTACTCTAAGTGATAGTTTCACCTTTTAACTTTGACTGATAATCATTAGCTTTATTTCATGCTCACCTATATTAGTTATTGGAATAGATCCTCAAATCATATGCTCAACATTTATTTAGTATAAGCACTTACATGCTACACATGAATATCTTCTGATACTTGTGGATTGTTTACGAAGCTTGAATTACCACATTGATTAGTGAAAAACTCAACTCATGTATGCAAATTCAGAATCGAAATATGAACTTGAATGATTATCATCACCTATATAGAATGGTTCCTTGGACTAGTGGCCATTTTTGTGTAATGGATTAAATGGAATTTTGTTATGGACTTACCATATTGTGGATCATTTGTGCCTATGTGACTTTTGGGTTAACCCCCTTTTATCGTAAACTTGAATGGATTTTTTCCCTATGTGAATTTTGATGGACTATTTTCATATAAACTAGTGATTGTGACTTCTAATTGTTATATCATAATAAGCCACTAGTTGAATAGGTTACCATTAAACATCCTACTTATTGGAGTCTCATGAGCTAGGGATGGTGGTATAGGAGTCTATGCTCGAACTGTCGACATATGCTCGGTAACGGTCCCCCATAGTGACTTTTGAGCTTTCTTAAAATGGTTGTTTGTAATTAGACTAATAACGGTTGGGCTAATCATGCATTGTATGGCATACGGGCTATAATTGGTGGCCAATCTGGATGCTGCATCATGTACCCTTTGTTGTAGTATGTTTTGTTGGCTCCCATACCACTGTAAATCGACCGAATTTGTGTGAGCTTGTCACTTGAGCTCGTACTTGATGTACTTTTTCAGGTGACTTGCATGTAGGTTTCACCCCACTCGTGGGTTTTGCCCAAAACCAGTTGGATGAGCATCCCTAAGATGGTGTGCATTTCATGCATCAATGTATTTAAATAAGACTACATTATGGATTGTTTTGTATATTTTCTTGTTTAAAACTATACTTGACTAATGCGATTGTGTGTAATCTTGAGGGGAATTCTCACTAAGTTGGTGTTCACAACCCCAAGTGTAGGGTCACAATGTAGTAATAATCTTGGTAAGACCGTGGTCAAATCCATAGGGACTGAAACTCGTACGTTTTTGAAATTAACTAAAAGTAGAACTAGAAGAAGATGTGAAATTAATTCTGAAGTATTTGAGAGAGTAATTGTGAATAAAGTAATTAAAACTAAGAATTTAAAGGTGGAAACTAGGGTGCCAAGGATCCACTTATAGTGATCAGGGAGCCCTCTTACTTGATTCAAGTAGCACAATTAGAATTGGAGTACTATCCTATCCAATTGGAAAATATATTAATAAAACCAAATCTAAACTTCCATTGACCTGATTCTCAATGAAGGAGAACTATGATAATTGGCAGGGATTCCATCACCAAACCATGCCCAGGAGACAACGGCAAACAACAGGATTTGCTAATCTCATAATCTTAAAGCAGGAGAATTGTGAAGATTAGGAAGGATTCCATCACCTTACCATGACCAAGGGACGATGGTGAACAACATGACGTACTAATTTGACAATCTCAAATCAGGAAAAGAAGATACTCAAAGCTATTACAGATCTACTATAATTTAAGTCATAATAAATCATTAAAAACTGAAAGTATTCCTTAAATATCAAATTAGAATCCATGGAGTTCAACATAAACATGAATCAAAGCAATAGAAACATCCCATCATGATACAAGCTTCACCTCTTAGCCTTAACTAAGAGGTTTAGCCAACCATAAACATGATTGGATCTAAAACCCTAGAAAAAATTATGAAAATAACTAAGGAAGAAGAAGAAGAAGAAGAAAAACTCTTGGTGACGGCTTCTCCACCATTTTCCTCCACTCCTTAAACCCTAAAAGATTCCTAGGAACATCGTAGGGAGTTCTATTTATAGTTGTGGAACTCCGACTTTTGCACCTAGTTGGAAAACTCTAAAAATTGCCTCAAATTTATGCAGTTTACTAAAATAGACTTCACTTTGCGCAGTTTTCCAAAATAGACTTCACTTTGCGTAATTTCATAAAATGACCTAGAGTTTCAGAATATGCTTTTTTCAGGACGATTCCTTTTCTTCACTTCAAATCTTTGATTCTCTTCATTCCTCACTTGATTTTTTTGGATCTTTGGCATGTGAATTCTTCAATCTCGGTCTCGTAAGATCCATCCCTTACTTTTGTGATTCTTGAGCATTAAATCCATGCTTTTATCATCCTTTTCCATCCAAGCTCTTAAATTCAACTTATAAAACAAATATGAGTAAAATAGAACATTAAACATTATGATGTTCATAATACCAAGGTATAAATGGAGGATAATATGCAATATTTGACCCTGAACAGCTGACCACTCATGCTTTGAATTATATAACCGTACAGATGGTGAAGGTGATTTGAATGATACTCATGTTTACACTGATGAGGAGTAGGATACATATATCAAAGATATATGGCCGTATCTATCCTAAGAGAAGCTGCATGATCTTGCAACTTAAGTTTAGTTGTATTTAATTTTCTTTTTTGTGTTAAATTATTTCTTTCCTGTATTCGTTAGTCTTGAAACATTAGTTTGTATAAGCCCTATGAACAACCATTTGTATATCTTGAATGATATCCAGACTTTTCTTTATTTTTAATTTATTTCTCTTCAGCTGCAGTGCTCACAATTAAAAAGAAAGGAAAAATATTATATGTGAAATTTGGGCTATATTTAAAGGTTAACACTCGGGATTTCGGAAAATGAATACTAAACTCGAATTGTAAAATCTAGGGTGTTACAACAAAATCATATAGTTCTTTCAAGAGACGCATTGTTGCAGTCGCTACTAGTGACTGATTGTGAGTTTTTCCTTTTATTTAATTACACTGGTATCTTGAAAAGTCCTTTATTGTGGAAGTCACAAAGCAACTCATCTTCGGATGAAGAACCCCACCCTACAATTATCCCCACATCATTATAAAACTCTACAAGTGGCTCAGTAAGCAACCGATCTTCTCATAATCTGGTCATGTATGTTCATATTGGACATATCTACTTATTTTGATGCTTGAGGTCAAAGTTGATCAGTTTGGATCGAGCCACTTTATCAATTCTAGCACAACTGCACACACATTACACGTGATAGAAAACAAACCAAGCACCAACAGATCCAATCGTAAGGTGGACCACACCATGAAAAGCAATATACACCACCGAAAATATTCAAATTCACGTGTAACTCATCTTATGATTTGATCCTTCAAATTTTAGAGTTTGACACCTTTTTTAGAATAATAATAAAAAAAAGATTGCATGACAAAATTACCACAAGATTTAAAATTTGCCTTACAATGACTCTTCCTTTTCAGAAGAGAAATCACATTACTCCATTTTTTTCATTACAATAAAGTGGAGAATTTGAGAATTATAGGGCCTGAACAACATGTGTCTCTCATTAAATCAGTTCAACAAATGCACACCCACATTATTATGTAATGAAAAAATACGTCATATTCACATTATTACTTGATGAATAAAATATATGGTAGATCTAATTATAAGGTGGGCTAATCCATAAAAAGACTATACCCATTCAAAATATCCCAATTCAAGTGTAGCCCATCTTTTTAGCTGATTGGCACAACATCTTGAAATATGGCAGGGTGCACACATTGGACGAGTTTCATGTTATACACATGAAATGTGGCACCGCATGTCACAAGATTTACCTTTTAGAAAAAAAAAGGACTCCTTTTATTTTAAAGTAATTAGTGTGACTTTGAATTTTTTTAGCATTATTACTTACCATGAAAATTAACTTGGAATGGATGTTGTATAATGGTGATGGCTATAGTTTTGGGTAGATCCTTACTCAAAAACTGTGGCAAGATTTTATGGGCCCCATCATGATATACGTGTTTTAACCATGATGTCCATTCATTTTGCCGGATCATTTTAAGCATGAGCCAAAAAATGAGGCAATTCCAGAAAGTGGAACACACCATATAAGGTAGTGAAAATTTTCATACCCACCATTGAAACCTTCATAGGACCCATTATGATCTTCATTTGAGATCAAACACATTCATAAAGGTCACACAGACATGGATGAAGGAAAAGCACGTATCAACTTAATCCAAAATTTCTATAACCTTGAAAAGCTTTCAATGTTATCATTCAATCTCTATTATTTTCTATAGTATGGTTTACTTGGGCCTTGTGTTGGCTCTCGATTTATTTTTGGTCATGTGTGATGTGTGTGGGCATGTTAAAACCGATTGTGTGGTTCGATTCAAACTAAACAACTTGACCCCAAGCACCAAAATAGGCAGATACGTTGAATGCGATCGTATATGATCAAGATCTAAGAAGATCGATCACCTATTTAGACACTCGTAAGAGTGTTATAAGATGATTATGGGATTATTAGAGGGTGGTGTTCTTCGTCTAATGATGGGTTACACCTTGTCATTCGTATCAAAGGACTTTTGTATGTGAAGACAATCAGACAGAAAGAAAATACATACGACCAATCACAAGGAGCAACTGCAAGATGGATTTTCTGATAGATGAATTGCTTGTATTAAAAATGGGAATAGTCCAGCATATGAGCATAAACATAGATTACAACTAAAGATTATTGCTAATATACTATTGTTACTCCTATGATAGAGCTAAGCTATCATAAGGAAAGATAATTTGATTGGTTTGATTAAATTGGTGTGAGATGACTTGCTTTGTTAAATCCTTCTGCTAATTAAAAATATCTCTTGTGGCTATCTTTCAAAAGTTTCTTTCTTTATTTAACGGTTATGACAGCTAATTCATCATCACATTGGTTTTTAAGATCCTTCCTCCTCTTCTTGACATATGTCCTTTTAGTCACTCTTTTCGCTTGACCACTTTCCTCCTTTGGGCCTTTCGGTCGTGCCCCGTAATCAGATGACATGTATCATTAAATTAGTGCCAGCTGTAATTTTGTGAAAAGTGCCCTAAATATCTCCAAAGATCTTACGTACGCTACACATTTGTCATACACTGATATGTGTCCTTTTTAAATTGGCTATCTTAAGAATGGTCAGAAATAAGGTACATCATTCCCCTCTACATCGCTTCACATTAAGGTAAAAGGTGAAAGCGACGGTTAGAGTTGTACACGAGCCAAGCCGAACCGAGTTTGACCAAAGTTTGGTTTGGCTTGTTTATGTGACACCCCTTGTTTGAGATTTACATGAGTCGAGCTTCAAGCCTATCCCTACTGTTTATGCTTTACATGAGCCGAGCTTCAAGCCTATCCCTACTGTTTGTGCTTTACATGATCTGAGCTTTAATCCTATCCCTACTGTTTGAGCTTGGTTTGGTTCAAATTATACAAGCTTGAGCTTGTTTGGTTTCGTCCAAATATCCCAATTGAGTCGAGGTGAACCGAGCTAAGTTTAAATAGGGGTCTTGGCTTCTTCCCATATCAAGGGTTGTTTAAACCCTTGAAAGGATTTCTCTCCTATGTACCATATGTAAGGTGAAGGCATACAGTTAGATATATACATTTATAACATGGATTTTGTGAGCATAACTCTATTAGAGTTCTTCATATGTTCATTTGTATGATATTCAAATCGAGTTTTCATTACTTGGAAAATAATACTAAAAGATGGATAATTCCTACTAGATGACTCACCTGTTTGGTGTGATGAGTGGCTTTAATCGATGACCTTAAATATGAATACAAACAGAGAATCAACAGATGGTCGGTTTGACCTGGCCTCTGCTTTGATGCCGACTTCTCTTCACACTTTATTGGTCAAAGCCTCCCTTCTTCTCTATTAACTGATCAAGAGTTGGATGGATCTCTTCGTTCCTTTAAACGTTTATGGAGCTCTTGTTAAATAGTTTTCTCTAATCTTTCTAGTTTTGGACTCATGGTATACAAGGGATAGTGTGCATTCACACATTTTTGGTTTAGTAAGGGATTTCTCTATTGTTTTTCAGAAGTGAAAAAGGTATTAACGGTTGAGATATATGCTTTGGAATCTTGATTCTAGATGGGTGGTTATCTGAGTGTTCAATTACTGGTAGGTGATTAACAGTTATTGTTTTTCAATAAGGAAGATGACGTCTTTTTATGGAAAAACTTGACAGATGATGGATCTTGCCAAACTGATTCTCATGGATGGTTTTGATGCTCCATAGGAGGGTTAGGGGGCCACCAAAATGAAGGTCCAAATTTTTAACACTGGTGGGTACAAGCACAAAGATTTTCGTCATTTCGCATATGTAAATATGGGTCAAAGAAGAAAATGGAAAAGAGTTGTGCTCTCATTGGTTCTCTGTGCTTAGGATATTTGGAGTAAGGCACGCCGTAGGATAGAATATAAATTTTAGGGAGTGCAAATTGTAAGTGCAATTGTAATTTGCCCCTTGGGTTGTCAAATTTTGTGGTGCCAAAGACACAATCTATGTGTGGTGCCAAAAACACAATCTATGTCTTGTGTAGCATGTTGGTTTGTATGTTCAAGTCACTACATCAATTCTACAAGCTAAGAATGGTGATTTACTTCAAGAAATTCAAGTTCAAGTTCCTTGGCTACTTCTGCAAGTTTCACAAGAGCTACATCAAAAGGCATGTTCTTGTTCAAGTCTCAAGTACAACTCAAGACTAGAGTACAAGATGATGTCCAAACTTAAGAAGATCTCAAGTTCAAGCTACATCAGAGATCTCAAGCTTCACAATCTTCAAAGGTCAACCATCTTTATAAGAAGTGAAGACTCAATGTCCATACTTCACATTTAAGGTTTGCATGACCTTAGTTTGACCTTAGGGTAGGTCATTTTGAATACATAATTCATATAGAATATTTTTATAAGTGTTTGGTCTGTTCTAAGACCAGTCCTGAACTCTGTTCGACTAGTCCTAGAATTGGCTCGACGAGTCTAAGAAATTTCAAGACCAGTCCTAAGTTGTTGCAAAATTTCAGAAAATTTTAGTTGAGCTTTGACCAGTCCTGGAGTCTGCTCGATCAGTTGTGGGAACAGTGCCAACTCATTCACAACCAGTCCTGTAGCTACGACTCAAACTCTAGTAACCATTCTTGGTTTCTCACGACCAGTCGTGGAGGCCTTACGACCAGTCGTGGACACCCTAAGACCAATTGTAGAACGACTTTATCTGATCGTGCTTAAAATTTTAAAATGCAGTTCGACCTATGACCAGTCGTGGTGGCCACACGACCAGTCGAAGATGCAATTTCTGCAACTATAAATAAAACACGAATTTCAGAGTTTTTCAAGAATCTAATTTACGTAAAATCAAGGCATCACTCTGAGATAAGTTTATGTTAATTTACGCTACACCGTGCATATTTCATGTTTTCTTTTATTAGCTTTATTTATTTGATTTTATTTCTGCATTCCATTCTAAATTGAAAAGAGGAATTACTGTATTCCTTCTTCTTAGAATCAAAATCAAGTAGAGCTAGCCCATTTGGTTTAATTTAAAATCAATTAGAACTTAGAACCATATCAAAGTGAGTATTAGACATTTGAACTTCTATATTCAAACTTTTACTCTGATTGGTTCTTCCGGGCTGCTACAAAAGGAGAAATCTAGGTATTTTACATTTATATAAATCTTTTATGCTTTTGGTTTTTGTTTAAGGTTAAGCCAGAAAAATCTCAATCTTATGGTTATCTGAGGAGAGCCAGAAAACTCAGAAGTGGGTTTTTTGAATTGTGTAAGCCCATTTGAAAGACACAATTGTGAAGGTTTTAGGTGAACCTGTGAAACCTATTTTCATAGTGAACGCTGATATCCCCTGTGTGAGGATATTAGGAGTGGAGTAGTAAGCTGTGTGGCTGTTGTTTAACAGTTGATGTACACATAGGCCAACCACTATAATTCTTTGTATTTTGTGGTTTGAATGTTTATTTAATTTCTATCTTTTATCATTCAAAGCTATGGAATGTATGTGTGGATGTGAATGTTGTAATATTTACATTTCAAGCATTGTGGGAATGTTGTAATAGTCTAGAATTTAATTTCTTGCTATTTCCTTTATTTCCTTTCAGTTTGAGTTTTGATATTCAAATTGTTCTAGTAAGGTTGTCCTGTCATAAACCCTTAGTTTTTATAGTGCAAGCTTGTCCTTAGAACAACATTGGTATCAATCTCTCTATTTTAGTGCTTTACATTTCAGTACTGTGATTTGTTTAAAGTTCTATCTTTCAAGACTATCTTATTCTTTTAAATTCCGCTGTTAAAGTTTTAATTTGGCATAGTCCTATTCACTTTTCCCCCTCTAGGACATATAGTTAGGCCTTTTTAAGTGGTATCAAAGCCTAATAGCTTGTTTTAATTGTATTATTTGGATTTATTTCCTAAGCTAATTGATCTAAGCTATTGATAAGATGTCAAATTTTGATAGCCTTTCAGTCACTAGGCCTTCACCATTTGATGGCTCCAACTATGCCTATTGGAAAACCAGAATGAGGATTTTTCTCAAATCAATGGATGAGAGTGTGTGGTAAGCCACACTGACTGAATGGATCCCTCCTACCACTGAAGTGACTGGTATCGATGGATCAAAATCAATGAGAATATCACCCTATTTTTCTTGGACCACACTTCAGAAAAGTGAAAGTAGTGCCAATGCAAAAGCACTAAATACAATCACTTGCGCACTATCACCAGATGAGTTCAAAAGAATTATATCCTGTGATACTACAAAGCAAGCTTGGGATATTTTAGAAATGACACACGAAAGTACATCAAATGTAAAAAAGTCTAAAGTTCAAATCCTTACAATTAAATTTGAGGAGATACATATAGAGGAAAATGAAATGTTCATGGACTTTTATACAAGACTAAATGACATTGTAAACTCTATGTGGGGTCTTGGTAATAAAATCCCAGAAAGTAAAGTGTATGCAAAGATACTATGCTCACTACTTGAACGGTTCAACTCAAAGGTAATTGCGATCCAGAAACTTTGTGATACAGACAATATGAGGGTAGAAGAATTAGTTGGGTCTTTACAAACCTATGAGTTAAACTTTAAAGCTCCTAAAGATAAATCTATAGCTCTTAAGTCTTCCAAATGTATTTCTCAAGAAAATTCTGATTTTGAAAATTCTGAAGATGATATGGCTCTCTTAGTGAAAAAGTTTTATAAGATTTTCAAAAGTAAAAAGAGGGTTGACTTTCAAAAATCAGATGATAAGAAGAGATCTAAATCTAGATCAAAATCTTGGAAATCTTTGAAAGATAGTCAATGTTACAACTGCCAAGAATATAGGCATTTAGCAAATAAGTGTCCTAAAAGGGACAAACCTAAAAAGAAAGGAATGTTGGCTACTTGGGATGAATCTTCTGACACTGAAGCCTCTTCTGAATCAGAAGATTCTGAAACCTAGTCAGGCAATGAAGTCAAAGCCCTTATGACTTTAGCCAAGTTCACTTTTTTAGATCATGATGATTAAACCAATGAAGAAAATCTGAATAGTGATCATGATAATGAAGAAGATCTTCAAGATGCTTATAATGCCCTATACAAGGAAAGTTATAAGAATGCGGTGAAACTGAAGCTTAAAAAAGAAAGGTTTTCAGGGCTTAGAGAAAGATTTGAGTCTCTTATTTTAGAAAAATCTAATATTTCAGATTGTTTTGAAAAATGAAAATGTGATCTAGACTTCAAAACCACCCTTATTGAAAATCTGAAATCTGAAAATGATAAACTTAAACTTGAAGTCTCTTCCCTTTTGAGTTTAAAGGATATATGGAGGTATGCCCAAGGTGATCCAAAATTAGAAAAACTTTTAATTGGATCAAGAAAATGTGATGACCGATCTGGTTTGGGCTACGATAAAAATATTCCTCCTAAACAGAAGAATATTCCTCCTAAGTTTGTGAAAGGAGAATCCTCTAACTCAAAAGAGAAAAGTTCAAGTTAAAAGTTTTCTAAAAATGTTAAAACTTTTCAATCTTTCAAACCTAAAGGTAACCATACCAATTACAAAAATCAAAACTGAAACCCTTTAGTTGAGAAAATAGTCGATCTACTTAAGGAGCTCTTAAAATCTAACTCAATGGGTCAGTCTTACAACATTTACAAACATAAGAAGACCAACTATATTCCTAAACCCAAAATAGTTATGAAATGGGTTCCTAAGGTTACCTGCTTGGTTGGCCACACTGCATTCAAAGCAACAAGTCATACAAAATGGTACCTAGATAGTGGGTGCTCCAGGCATATGACAGGCTATAAGGCTTTATTCACCAACTTTAAAGATATGATTGATGGGTCAGTCACATTGGCGATCATAGCAACTGCAAGATTACTAGCCAAGGTACGGTTCAACTCTATAACCTTCCCTTATTTAAGAATGTTTTATATGTTGAGGGGCTAAAACACAACCTGTTAAGCATATCTCAAATATGCGATAATAATCACAGCGTGAACTTTTCTAATCGAGGTTGTGAAATTTTAAACCAAAAAGGGTTCAGCATTATTAACTGGTCACTGGACTTCTAAAAACTGCTATATTGTAAGTGATGGTAGCTCATCTAATCAATTGTACTGCATGGTCCATACCGATGAGATAAAATTATGGCATAAATGCCTTGGACATGTACACTACCGTAATTTATACAGATTGAGTAAAGGAGAACTAATAAGAGGTCTACCTAAACTTCAAAAAGTAGACAAAATATGTGGTGAATGCCAGATTAGCAAATAAAATAGGAGTTCTCACAAAAAGATGAACTCCAATGCCACATCAAGACCACTCAAGCTACTTCACATGGATCTTGTAGGACCTACTAGGACGGAGAATCGAGGTGGTAAAAAACATATACTGCTAATCATGGATGATTTTACCAGATTCACATGGGTAGCCTTCTTGAGGGATAAATCAGAAACCCTTGACGAAGTAAAAAGGATTCTCAAACTAATCCAAACTGAAAAAAGTTCTCAAGTTTGTAAGATTCGTAGTGATCATAGATCTGAGTTCGAGAATAGCAGTTTTGAGAAATTCTGTAGTGATCAGGGAATATCACATGAATTCTCTGCACCCAAAACATCACAACAAAATGGAATTGTAGAGAGAAAAAATAGAGTGCTTCAAGAAATGGGAAATGTAATGCTGAATAGTATGAAGCTCCTAGAAACCTTTGGGCTAAAGCCGTAAATACTGCGTGTTATATTATCAATCGAGTTTATATTTATAAATCTAATAAAACTGCTTATGAAATGTGGTTCGATAAAAAGCCCACTGTCAAATACTTTTAAGTTTTTAGCAGCAAGTGATATATTTTATGTGACCGTGAATATTTGGGGAAGTTTAACACTAAAAGTGATGAAGGTATCTTTTTAGGGTATTCTTTAAACAGTCGTGCATATCGAGTATTGAACAAAAGGACCGGTGTTATTCAAGAGTCCATCAATGTGGTCATTGACGATCACTTGAATACACTTGCCCTAAGTTCAGATAATGATGAAGTTTTTTTAATTGACAAACCAGATACTTCATCAAATCAAACTAATTCTAAACTGAGGACTGTTAAAGATCATCCAACCACTCAAATTCTTGAAAACCCTCTCACTGGTGTGTGCACTCGGAGACAAATAGAAGACATATATAATTACATGTGCTTTACATCGCAGATTGAACTGGCTAATGTAAAAGAAGCTCTTTCTGATGAAAACTGGATAGTTGCTATGCAGGAAGAACTTTATCAATTTGTTCGAAATGATGTCTAGAATATTGTTCCTAGACTTAAAGATAAACATATTATCGAAACAAAGTGAATTTTTAAAAATAAGTCTGATGAACTTAGTAATATTATTCGAAACAAGGTAAGACTGGTTGTAAAAGGGTATACTCAAATAGAAGGCATTGATTATGATGAAACCTTTGCCCCAGTTGCTCGCCTTGAATCAATTAGACTATTCATATCCATTACTTTCTTTAGAAAATTTAAAAATTTTCAAATGGATGTAAAGAGTGCCTTCTTAAATAGTGATCTACATGAAGAAGTGTATGTGGAACAACTAACGGGTTTTGGAGACCCTAAGAACATTGATCATGTCTATCGCCTTAAAAAGGCTCTTTACGGTTTGAAACAAGCTCCCAGGGCATGGTACGAAAAATTGACTAAGTTTTTACTAAGTCATAATTTTCTAATGGGAAGTGTTGATAAAACTTTATTTGTTAAGAAACATAACGATCATATCTTAATGGTTCAAATTTATGTTAATGATATTATTTATGGATCTACTTGTGTAACATGACTGTTGAGTTTGCAGATTTAATAAAATCTAAGTTCGAAATGAGCATGGTTGGGGAATTGAATTATTTCCTAGGGTTGCAAGTAAAACAACAACCTGATGACAATATTATTTCTCAAACCAAATATGCTTTGAACTTGATTAAAAAGTTCAGATTTGAGAATGGTAAGAATTTTGATACTCCTATGAGTACAACCTTAAGACTCTCAAAAGTCTCTACAGGTAAAAATGTAGATCCTAAACTATATCGTAGCATGATTGGCAGTTTACTTTACTTAACTGCAAGTAGACTTGATATTGTCTTAATTGTTGGTATTTCTACTAGATATCAGTCTAATCCTAAAGAATGTCATCTAACTACTGTTAAGCGGATTATGCGATATGTCATAAGTTCTACTAATTTGGGTCTCTGGTATCCATATGATATTAGTGTTCAATTGGCTGGGTATTCAGATGTTGATTGGGCTGGTAATATCGATGATAGAAAGTCAACCAGTGGTGGTTGTTTCTATATCAGAAATTGTTTAGTTTCTTGGTTTAGTAAGAAGTAAAGTTCTGTATCGCTCTCCACTGTTGAGGTTGAATACACTGCAGCTGGAAATGCATGTACTCAACTTATTTAGATAAAACGTATGTTAAGCGATTATGGAATTGCACAGGAATCAATGATATTATATTGTGACATTCCAGTGCTATAAATATTTTAAAAAATTCAATTCAGCTTTCACGTACTAAGCACATTGACATTAGGTATCATTACATTCATGAATTAGTGGAAGAAAAAAATAATCTCTTTAGATTACATTTCGACCGAGACTCAACTTGTTGACATTTTCACTAAACCGCTTGACAAAAATAGGTTTAATAAATTGAAATTTGATCTTGGTATATGCAATTTAAATTGATTATTCATGCATATGTGTATCATAGTGTATATAGATTTGATAATTTATTGGTTTAAATTTCAAATTTTTATGAAAAATGCATATTTTTGTCGGTACTCGACTAGTCGAGGAAGTGCTCGACCAGTCGTGGTATGATCAGTCGAGAACAGTCCTCGACCAGTCGTGTAGCACGCTGGACCTTTTTAATTTGGGGGAAAATCTCATCTTCCTCATTTCCTATTTCTTCTTCAACGGGCATAAGCACGACCAGTCGTACCCAACCATTTAATTCATCAAGGTTAGTGCATTTTTTGGTCAATCTTGTAGATTCAAGTTCTATTCTCTTCATTCTTGTCATTTGAGTACTTGATTTCAAGCTTTGTTAAGATTTTGGGGTTTTTCTACTCCATTTACGATCTTAGAAAACCCATCTCTACTTCCTTTGTGATTTCTTGGTACTTCGGTTTTCTTTAAGTAAATAGATGCTAGAAGGAAAAAGAAAACTGTCTGTGATCCATCATCTTCTAGATCAGCTCCTATTACTCGACGTTATCTTTGATCACTCGAAGATGATCCCACACATGTACGGGATTTACGTATGCGTAATGTCATTGTTGAAAAAGCTATGTTTATTGATCATATTGCTCCTTTTGGTATCATTCCTCTTCTCCAATCTGTTGGTTGGGATAACATCCTACATTAGGGTGGGCCTGCATACTAATTCATTGCACATGCTATGTGTGCATGTATATCTGAATTTTCATCTGATAATTTAACTTTTAATATTGATACTAGAGAAGGTCCATTTACAGTAGATCGTCATCTGATTGCGGATCTAATGGAAATACCTCTTAATGATGAGGGCATCCCTATTAATATTTTAATAGAAAAACCTTCAGAATCAGAAAAACGGATGCTAACTAGAGATTTATGTAATATGGACGTTCAATGGATTCATAAAGGAAATGCACTCCCAGCAAAGTATTTGTTACCTAAATACAGAGTTCTCCGTAGAATTTTTATTTCAAATGTCTATCCTCATTCTAGTAATAAAATAGAACTAATTTCCTTTATGGTTCAAGTTTTGCATTCTATCGTCACTGGTACTAAAGTCTGTCTGCCTTCTTTCATATGTCATTTCATCATTCAATTTCATCTCCATCCGGGACGTAGTGATATTCCATTTGCTTATCTTATAACTGTATTAGCAACTCACATGCTAGTTGCTATGCTTGTCGGAGAGGCTCCTATTCATCATCTTTTGTTTAATAATTCTAATTTAAATAAGATGAAGTTGAAATTGGCACTTGGTCAAAGAGATGTGGGTGGTGGTGGTGCTGAAGCAGGGAATGATGAAGAAGGTGGAGATCTTCCTCCTGATGATATCAATATAGATGATATTTTTGATGAGATTGAATCAGATTCTACAAATGATCTTGACTATGAGCCATCTGAGTTTGATGCTCGTCTTCGTGCTCTTAAGGAGAGGGTAGAGAACATGAATGTTGCCCATAATTTCCAATTTAAATATACACGTAAGTATCTTAGGCGTTTAAACAAGGGCCTTCATCAAATTGATCTTACCATACCTGCTCTCTCTTCAGGATCTGATTAAATATTTTAATCTTTGGTCTGTAATAACTTTTATACTACTTTTGTTGGTTTGCGGACTTTGATTTTACTTCAGTTTGTATGATTGACGTTTGATTCAGCTGGTTATTGCTATGTGAACTTTGAATTTTCTTATTTTTTCTTGCATATGTTAACTCGTTATTCCTGTCTTTACTCTCTTATTGGTCTTCCACTATCATTTCTTCCTTTCTTCCTTTGTCATATTGTTACAAAAAGGGGAAGAATAATTTAATGGATATATGGATTGTGGGGGAGTAGAGTAAGCTTTTTTTTTTTTTAAGGATTTATGTTTACTACTCAGGGGGAGTAAGTAATGAAGATTTTGTGAATGACAACTGGTGCATGATTCTTTGTGTTTATAATGATCATATTCTTATTAAGTGTGTTTTATCAGAAATTTGACAAAGGGGGAGATTGTAAGTGCAATTATTATTTGCCACTTTGGTTGTCAAATTTTATGGTGCCAAAGACATAATCTATGTGTGGTGCCAAAAACACAATCTTTGTCTTATATAGCATGTTGGTTTGTATGTTCAAGTCACTGCATCATTGCTATAAGCTAAGAATGGTGATTTACTTTAAAAAATTCAAGTTCAAGTTCCTTGGCTACTTCTGCAAGTTTCACAAGAGCTACATCAAAAGGCATGTTCTTGTTTAAGTCTCAAGTACAACTCAAGACTAGAGTACAAGATGATGTCCAAACTTAAGAAGATCTCAAGTTTAAGCTACATCAGAGATCTCAAGCTTCACAATCTTCAAAGGTCAACCATCTTTATAAGAAGTGAAGACTCAATGTCCATGCTTCACATTTAAGGTTTGCATGACCTTAGTTTGACCTTAGGGTAGGTCATTTTGAATACATAATTCATATAGAATATTTTTGTAAGTGTTTGGTCTGTTCTAAGACTAGTCCTGAACTCTATTCGAATAGTCCTAGAACTGGCTCGACCAGTCCAAGAAATTCCAAGACCAGTCCTAAGTTGTTGCAAAATTTCAGAATCTTTTGGTTGAGCTTTGACCAGTCCTGAAGTTTGCTCGACCGATCATGGGAACAGTGTCGACTCATTCATGATCAGTCCTGCAACTACGACTCAAACTCCACCAACCATCCTTGGTTTCTCATGACCAGTCATGGAGGCCTCACGACCAGTCGTGGACACCCTAAGACCAGTCATAGAATGACTTTATCCGATCGTGCTTAAAATTTCAAAATGCAGTTCGACCTATAACCAGTCGTGGTGGCTACACGACTAATCAAAGATGCGATTTCTGCAACTATAAATAGAACATGAATTTCAAAGTTTTTCAAGAATCTAATTCACGGAAAATCAAGGCATCACTCTGAGATAAGTTTGTGTTAATTTAAGCTATGTTGTGCATATTTCATATTCTCTTTTGTTAGCTTTATTTATTTAATTTTATTTCTGCATTCCAATCTAAATTGATAAGAGGAATTGTTGTATTCCTTCTTCTTGGAATCAAAATCAAATAGAGCTAGCCCATTTGGTTTAATTTAAAATCAATTAGAACTTAGAACTATATCAAAGTGAGTATTGGACATTTGAACTTCTATATTCGAACTTCTACTCTGATTGGTTCTTCCGGGCTGCTACAAAAGGAGAAATCCAGGTATTTTACATTTATGTAAATCTTTTATTCTTTTAGTTTTTGTTTGAGGTTAAGCCAGAAAAATCTCAATCTTTTGGTTATCTGAGGAGAGCCAGAAAACTCAGAAGTGGGGTTTTTGATTTGTGAAGGTTATAGGTGAACCTGTGAAACCTATTTTCATATTGAACACTGATATCCCTTGTGTGAGGATATTAGGAGTGGAGTAGCAAGCTATGTGGCTGTTCTTTAACAGTTGGTGCACACACAGGCAAACCACTATAATTCTTTGTGTTTTGTGGTTTAAATATTTATTTAATTTCTATCTTTTATCATTCAAAGCTGTGGAATGTATGTGTAGATGTGAATGTTGTAATATTTATATTTCAAGCATTGTGGGAATGTTGTAATAGTCTAGAATTTAATTTCTTGCCATTTCCTTTATTTCCTTTCAGTTTAAGTTTTAATATTCAAATTGTTCTAGTAAGGTTGTTCTGCCATAAACTCTTGGTTTTTATGGTGCAAGGTTGTCCTTAGAACAACATTGGTATCAACCTCTCTATTTTAGTGCTTTGTATTTCAGTACTATGATTTGTTTAAAGTTCTATCTTTCAAGGCTATCTTATTCTTTTAAATTCCACTGTTAAAATTTTAATTTGGCATAGTCCTATTCACCCCCCCCCCTTTAGGACATATAGCTAGGCCTTTTCACAGATCGTCTATGTTAAAGGCACAAAAAATTCCAGTGTTGTGGCTTCTCATTAGTCAATGTCATTTTTTATGACTCCCACTACATTTCGTGAAGGAAATCTTCACTTATGATCTTAAGTGCTTTGCGCATTTTAACATCCAGTATGATAGTTACCCCTTCGTTTATGGCCTCAAAATGGATGCCGATACTGATGAACCTCTAAAAGAGATCTTAAGTGTTATAACAAGACTTTAAAGTCTTGGGATTACCTTCTTCATAGTCGAGTCAGACGCTCAAAAACTTGCTGCCTTGACACAAAAAAGATTGTCATCCACAGAGAGTCTACCAATCTCTCTGACATCTATGACACCGCTTGGAATCAATTTCTCTACTAAAATCAATAACATCACTTTAACAAGATGGTGTTGCGAACTCTCTAAATCCATTATAAAGAATTGCATGAAAAAAATAAGAGAAACTGAGCATATCTACGCTGGGAGAATCTACCTAAACTCTCTAAAACCCATGGAGTTCATCGACTCCCAGATAAAGCTCTTCCAAGTGTGGTCAAAAGAGAGTAAGGCTTGCAAGAAAGACAGAGAGAATAAGTGTAACATCCCGGATTTTTGCCAACCTGGAATTAGACGTCTTTAGGCGATGGGACAATCCTAACTCCTGTTTAACTTCTCAAACACTCAATTCAAGGGTCTTAAGTCCCTTCTTCAAACCATTCTCTTGAAAACCTCACTTTTTCTTCGCAAATCTCACATTTCACTACCTCGTCCTTCAAAATTTTCTAAGTGCTTTCATATTAGACACAAATCTTAAAGTTTAGGTGATATTGATCAATACTTAACCTAAAAATTACTATAAATAGTAAATAAATAAATAAAATAGGTTTTTAACCACTAACCTTTTGAAATCTCATGAAATAAGTAGGCTACATGGATAGATTAGCTTCTCCTACTCCAAAAACATATATTGCACGTCGAATAACTCATCCCGGTTTGTAAAATACATCTATTTTACATATTGGACAAAAAAATCACCCCAAATAGGTCAGTGACCGGTGAGGGCATCACCTACCCCACCTGTTCTCTCCATTCTCTTTCTTAAACCCCTATCTTTTGGGCCCCTGCAACATCTATTAAGGACCCAAGTTCATGGAGAACCAAAAACTTCAGCCCTCTTTTCCCCTTTTCCTTCACGTCCCATGGCCTTATTCGAGTTGAATACGACCTTTTCCTCCATTCCCACCACCTTCTTCACAACCTCCGAAAGTTAGAATGTTTAAGGTCCGTTCGGCCAAACTGCATTAGGTGAGTTAGGTGGATAGAATTGTATAAGTAATAATAAATGTACGAGTAGGGTATGGTTCCTAAATTGGGTGTATCCCATGTTTTCCAACACCATGTTTAGAATGTTCGCAATGAAAAGTAAATTCCGAGATTTCCTTTCAAATTTCACTTAGAAATTCATCATCCTGGGATTTGGAACTCCCGTCTCACACTTTCCCACACTAGGCTCATTTTCCAAAGCATATACCGTTAATTTTAATCCCCTCCCACCCTCCTACCAACCATGCCATTCTCAATCCCCAAGTGAGATTAGCAATGTAAGCCCATTTAATACAACTTAAGACCACTGGCCAAATAGTGTTGAAGTGATAAAGTCCCTTGATATACATTAACCCACCACACTCTGATAGCTTAAGCTTTTAGAGTAAACGGTTGTTTGACAAATAGACCCTTGGAGTTTGGGCCTAGAGCGGTGCTTCGACAAACCTGACAGTAGAGGAAATCCAACAAATTAATAATGTGAAACCCAGGATCTTCTTAGCGAGTATAAACATGTGTGAAATGCTCGAGCGTAGTTAAATTCAACTTCAGACAACTCAGTTCCAATTAGACAACATTTGACCCTAGGCGGTAAATAATTTCTTGTATTAGAAATCATCTAGCGTATGTCGGCTTGATTAGGTTGGAGCGAGACCCCGTTCCTTCGTTGAATCCCCTTGGTACTCACCGGCTCCTCTAATAACTCTTAGGAAGGTTATATGACATAGAAACTATTGACGCTCATAGAAAACTGATATATCCTTTGGATTTAATGTTAGATCAAATCAATGCATCCCTTAGAATTACCTTCTCGAGGACTTATTGCAACCGGGAACACGAAGTAGTGAAACGATATATATCAGCGAGGTATTCGCGGTTTAAATCGAATTCTCAATCCTGGTAGTGACCAATGAACCCTATGCTCTGATCAAGCAAAAGGTCGGGATCAACTAGGGTTAGGAACTGATACGACGATTTTCTGTCCTAGCTAGGCAGAAGGTCCATGTATCCGACTCAGACCCACTACACAACTTTCCTTCCGTGTTGGCTCGACCACTTACAATCAAAAAGTTTATAACTTTATCTTTGAGAAGTGTAAGAATATATAGCCAATAGAGATTTTTCCTTTTAGGCTAAGGAATTTTCCAAGTGAGCAACAGACAGTTAGGAATTAGGTCGCCTATTACACCTTTTTGATCTGGGTGGCGCAGCGAAAGCGTGGTGGACCCTACCCCACTGGCCCAGGATCGAAACTGTGCTCATTGAATACGAACATTACAGAAGCCCTAGCAAGTTCTATTATAAGAAACCGCTTTAGGATGATACAGTAAGAATTGATTCACTATTTCCTTGGACATAGATAATACCGAGGACTCTCTTAGAATTAGAGCAAAAAGGCAACCCTAGAAATAGACAATTTGAACCTTTCAATGATGGACATTCCCTGCGTCTTTAGAGTGATCGTACCACGGAGTTGCTGAAATATACAACTGCGAAACATTCGCGGCTTGACCCAATTCTCAATCCTATGCAACTACCAACAGACTCACTGCTGACGAGCAGAAGACCAGGATCCACTAGGATTCGGAAGGGATACGATGAGCTTTCTACCTTAGCTCGGTAGATGATCGATGTATCGGGATCAAGCCCACCATAAACGTCTCTCCGTGTTGGTCAAACAATGAAAATAGCTATCTTACTCTAAATTGTTGGGAACTGTCGTCAAGACTCCAAATAGGTACAAAAATAAATTGTAGCAAACCATCAGGGTATGAGAAATGGATAAAGAAATATGTTTTAAGGGGGGTAGACTAAAATGAACCAGGCTAATATATACCCTACCGCGCATAGAGACTTGAATTAATAAGTCTTAGGCAAATGAACTAATAGAATCCTTACTTATTACCTTTAGCCAATTTCGGGGACGAAATTTTATTTTAAGGGGGGTAGATTGTAACATCCTGAATTTTTGCCAACCTGGATTAGACGTCTTTAGGTGATGGGACAATCCTAACTCCTGTTTAACTTCTCAAACACTCAATTCAACGGTCTTAAGTCCCTTCTTTAAACCGTTCTCTTGAAAACCTCACTTTTTCTTTGTAAATCTCACATTTCACTACCTCGTCCTTCAAAATTTTCTAAGTGCTTTCATATTAGACACAAATCTTAAAGTTTAAGTGATATTGATCAATACTTAACCTAAAAATTACTATAAATAGTAAATAAATAAATAAAATAGGTTTTTAACCATTAACCTTTTGGAATCTCACGAAATAAGTAGGCTACATGGATAGATTAGCTTCTCCTACTCCAAAAACATATATTGCACGTCGAATAACTCATCCCGGTTTGTAAAATCCATCTATTTTACATATTAGACGGAAAAATCACCCCAAATAGGTTAGTGACCGGCGAGGGCATCACCCGATTGGCGAGGCCTCACTAAAAGGCGGGCCTGGTAGGGCCGGAGGGGGGCAGTGGCCCGTTTTCGCCTACTTTTCCTACGACTTTGGTCCGAGTTTGAAAAGTCATATCTCCTTCGTTATAACTCTGATTTAGATGATTTAAAAACCAGATTGAAGCTTAATAAGTCTAGTTTCATATAAAAATAAGTAAAAAATATAATAAAATAATTAATATAGTTAAATATAGGTCGTGGTGACAACTATCTGAAAGTCATTAGTTTGGACAGCTGCGGCTTCTGAAATTTTTAGAAATTTTCTACAATACTAAACCTAATGAAATTTGGTGGAGATGAAGTATACTTGATGATGAACTACTAAAAAAATAATTAAAATAATAGACTAACTAGAATTGCCAGAAAGAGGCGTGGAACTTCCCTAGGACCGTATTCTGTTATAATTAGGGCGAAATTTGGTTAAGTACTGAACTAAACAATCAGTAGAATTCGTTTGAATCACTTTAAATATGATCTGCAAGACCTAAAACTTGTAGAATCATCGATGCTACAGTGCCCTATAATCTAGGATCAATCTCATTACCCGGCTGCTCTCGGGAGCATCTCAAAACTCCGTATCAGATCTGGACCGCACGTCGGAAGTCCAATTAACACGAAGTTAAGGAATTAAGACCACCTCGCTGGGCTTGACAACCATCTCAGAAATCAAATCCAGATAGTGTCCCACGACTATTCGCTTGAGTCTGGAGCGAGAGAGTATGAAAACACTTGTTTCTTTACAAAATAAATATCTTGAATAGTGATCTGAGACTCGTCGCTTGCAGATCAGTATCAAGCAACCAGACCGTCAGAATCCGACCAAATTACACCCTCGGATCAGGAAAAATTTCATACACATTTACATGTACTCGAAATCTCCGATCGAGATCCGCTGACCGTTGAACTGAAACTGGTCCGCCACGCATGATCTGGAATCCCAACCGAAATGAAAACTTAATAGAACGTAGATCTAGTGTCGGTGAGCTTAAGTCCAACCTTTGGCTCAAGGATGCCCGCCAGAAGTCCTCCGTTGAGTTGAAACCAGCCCCTTTTGGACAAAACCTAAGTATACCTTGTTCCTAAGTCTATTTTGGGCACATTTTAGGCTATATAAGGACCTTAAACCCTCTCTCATTGCAGTCATACGAATTTGAGAAAACCCTAGGAGAGAAAGAGAGAAAAGAGAGAGAAAGTGTGGGAGATGTGGGAGGATCTCATTGCCGTGCTTCCCTGCCGCTCCACGAGCTCCACCGCTCCGTTTTAATCGATTTCCTGGCGATCCCGGCGTCGTTTCTGTGTAAGAAAACCCAACCCTAATCTATTTTGGGGCTGTATAGGTTGTAGGTTATGAAATAGCTAATCTATTTCGTTCTCTAGGTTGCCAAACTGCCGAATACGAAAGCTTAGCAAACCTATCGACTCCGTTACGATTCTATGACACAAGGTGCGGACTTTAGGTGTATAGGTTATGGTTTTCAATGCTTTCAATGTCAAATAATGATAGATTGATGATCTGCATGCAATTGCACATGTACAAAGTGCTTTCCGTTTTCTGTTTCGATTGAAGTTGTAGAATATAGAATTTTACATATTCTAGGTATTCGTAGAAAATACCGTATACGTATATTTTTTAGAAATGTGTTTGACATGATTATTTGTTGTATGGATATACGATATATGGATAAAATACTTATTTGGTGAAAGGATTCGCCTAAATACATGTTTTACTAATATACACTATGTATGTAGAAATACTGTATTGTAAAAGTACCGTATACATGTATATTTTAGAGATGTGTTTGCCATGATTAATTGTTGTATAAATATATTATGTGTACATAAAATACTTACTTGGCGAAAGGATTCGCCCTAATACATGTTTGTTAACATACTCTATGTATGTTGAAATAGTGTATGTTAAGTGTTTGTGAAAATGCTTGTGTGAGCAAGTGTTTGAATGTTGATGCCTTAGGAGAGTGTTGAGATGGGATTCTCAACTACCCTAGTGAGATGTATGATTACCTCCATGAGGTTGTTTACTTAAACCGCTTACTTGCAATATATGTGTTTGTATTCCTATTGACGTAGTGCTTTACAACAGGCCTTATATCATGCTTTATAACATGTCTACTAGTATGTTTGAATTACTTTATTTATCATGCTTTACTCCACATGTTATGGATGAGAATTGATTGAGTTTGGGACTATGTCTATAGTCCAAACAATCGGTACCAGATTCGAGATCGTGGTTGAGTTTCATGTCGCCACGTAAGATGTGTTTGATGAACCCGAGTCGTATGTTAGTTGGCGACAGTGGTTAGGCTACGCGAAGTGCTTATGCACTTCATGTCGTCTAATTGATTGTGCGCTCGAGCTAGTTAGGCTCGTCATGTAAGCTGATTTGTCTAATGTATGTTCACCGTGTTTAGTTGCTACTGCTTGAACCTAGGGTACCAAACTTACCAGTGAAAACCCTTTTAACCATGGTACCTCGATCTGCTAAGACTCATGAGCCGGGTATGGTAGTATGGGACACCGTGGTCGTTGTCGGCCTACTGGCTGGGCCACGTGCCTCCCGTAGTGACCAAATGAGCAACGGACTCATCGTGAGCCGATTATGGTGGTATGGGACACTATATTCGTACTGTCGGCCTACATTGATAAGGTGATGGGGGAGTGGTGCAACAAATGCGAGCAACAGCCCTGACAACCCTTTGTAGTGACCTCGAGCATACTCTGAAATCGCGGTGAGCCTTAGAGTTTTGCCGCGGTATATAGAGTATGAACTAGGCCTGTTTCTGTATAGTGATGAATTGTTTAAGAGATGATGGGGGAGTGGTGTAACCTTTATGCGTAACAGTCCTGGCAGCCTTTGCAGTCACCTAGAAAACACACCATCGTCTGATATTAACTAGGACTGATGACCCTAGAATGGATCATGTTTGGGAATGATACAAGGGAGGTACCTTAGTTTCCTAATCCTGCTGTTTGAAATGGACTAATAACAACTCGGTAATCATGCTCACCATGCATTGCATGTGCCTGAAAGATGTAGAGCATTGAGGGAAGAAAGCATGCCGCGAACGTGAGATGGTGTCGCACAAGGGAGGGTGTGGTGAGGCCATACATCATGTCATTTATACTTGCATTAATAAGAGTAGTTAGGAGTGTTTGATTGTACTGCTTTATAATTACTGCTTGACTGAGTCGATAACATGTTAACCTATGCTTTATTGTTCCACTGAGTTAGCTACTCACTCCCACGTTGATGCCTGCTTGTATTGGTTGTCTTCTGACGGCTTCCTGTGAGCCGTGTCCTGATCGACGGGGCTTTCTGGGATATTGATTAGAGGACCTTACACATTTGGTATATTTTAGGATTGTACTTGTAATTATTTAACCTGGTAATGTTATCACACTCTGGAGACTCATCATAGTTTATATATTTTATCTATCTATCACAGTCTTCCGCTTGCAAATTTAACTTGTCTCTAGAGTATGATATCTTTGTTTTGGCTTAATCTCACTCATGTTCACTACTCTAATACAGTCAACATTCAATCATCATTCATTTTGTTGCATAAGTGATGTTCTGGAACTCGAGAGTTGAGTTACTACTCGACCCTCGATTTTCGGGATGTTACAATAAGGCCATCTCCCTTAGCCACCTTATTGATATAATCTTGAGCCTTTTTTATTGCGCTCTGATCGAGGCAAAATCCTGAAAGGCCTAGAGACAAGAGATGGAGGTTATCAAGGAGGGCACCCTCAAGGAGTTCGAAGAACTGAAAGCAACATGTGCTTAAACTCCTATTCGACTAGGCCTCTTTATCTTTTATATTTTTTCCTGTAATCATCCAGGGGCTCTCTATCTTTTCCTTTTTTGTATCAATAAAGAAGTTCTTTAAAAGTCTTTGTCTTGACCGTTTTTAATCCTTGGTCTACTGTTAATGGTAGGGATTTTTTTAATATTAGTACTTTTAGTTGAGCCAATCTTTCATTACTTCCCACATAGAAGGTAAAAAAGTCTTCAAGAACTTTTCATTAATTAAAGTTTTGATGACTTTTCCTTCTTTGTTATGAAGTATGTAAGATCCCCCTCAAAGAACTTGCACAACAATGAACAGTCCCCCCCAAGTGGGAGACCATATTTTTTACTTAAGGCATTCTCTTTTGTCCCTAAAGTCAATACAACTTTCTAGACTTTGTCTCCTTCTCCAAAAGTTTTTCCTTTTACCCTTTTGTTATAGTCTTGGGTGACTTTAACCTTGTTAGCCATTATGGAATCCAGAGCCCTTAATTGCATCTCATCTAATCCTTCCAGCTCGACTAGCATAACTTTTGTAAATTTGGCCGGAGTTAAGCAAGTTTAGTACGTAACTCTTAAGGATGGTACAATAACCTACAAAGGTAATATGGCATCATGATCATAAGTGACTATAAATGGACTCATCACAGTACTAGTTCGAGGTGAATTCCTGTAAGCCCAAAGAGCTTTAGATAATTTGATATGCCATTTCTCGAGGATTGTTGTTGATTATCTTCCTCAAAATATTTTTGATAACTTTATTACTAGCCTTAGCCTAGCCATTAGCTTGTTCATATTAAGGTTTTAAATGTAGAAACTTGATTTTGTATTGCTCGGCCATTGCTTTTACCTCCTTAGATGAGAATGTTGCACCTTAGTCCAAAGTAATTGATTCAGGAATTTCAAATAAGTGGATGATATGTGTTTCATTGAACTCAATTATTTTATTATGGTTGACACGTCCCTTCATTGGTCATGCCTCTACCCACTTAGTGAAATAATTAATGGCCACAATGATAAAACTATCCATTTTTTTATGAAGGTGGATAGAATTGTCCTATTAAATTGATGGCCCATCCTCGTAAATACCAATGTTTGGTAATAAGATGTAATTCAGTCACGAGCATGTGTTGTATCGGCCCATGTTTTTGACATGCTTTACATACCTTAGCATATTGATACAATCAGTTGTCATCTTCGATAAAGAATATTCATAGCACCGAAGTGTAAGCCTTGTCATTCTTCTAAATTGGTGTGCACCACACATTATTTCATGTACTTCAGTCATAGTCAACATTGCCTCTTTTTTGTTTAGGCATCGCAATAACATACCATTGACCCCTCTCCGTTATAGTTCATCTTTGACCATGACATAATTTGTGGCCATTCTTCTAACATCTTAGTTGGTCTTGGCCTGAGGACACTGAAGATAGTTCATAATAAGAATCCTTCAATCATCTTCATCTTTCTCCACTTGTCTGATTTCCAAGGTTAATACCCTTTGAAAGACTGAAGGTAAAGATTTTTTCTGGATGGCTATCATCCTTTCATTCGATCCCCGAGCAAAGTTGAAGTCTAGTTGCCAGCCAATTGTGTCATTTCATTAGCATCAACATTCTTTTCTTAGGTCACATGCCTTGGTTCGACCTCTTTGAAATTGTTTATCAACTAAGTCATTAAGGCTTAATATGACAGTAATGCAGTAGTAGTGCATTTGAATAAACTCAATACTTGGTTTATTACCAATTGCAAATCACTTATTATTGATATATTTTTAACACCGAATTCCATTAATATTTCCAAACCAGTTATTAGAGCTTTGTATTCAGCTTGGTAATTAATGCATTCAAACTTTAATTAGAATGCAAATTCCTACCTTTTCCATCCAGGGCAATAGGGATAGTCCTTGCACCTGATGATTTATCGATCCTTGAATCGTCAAATATCAATCTCTAGGGCAACAAATGTACAATGTATAGGTCTAATACTTCTAGAGAATGTCAACTTTCAATGTCGTATAGATGGTCGGACAAGAAATTTGTTATGGCTTAGTTTTTTATTTCTATTTGAAGCACATATTTATGATCAAACTCAGACAATGCTAACACCCATTTGCCAATTTAACCATTCAAAATTGGCATATTTAACATATATTTAATCAATTAAGTAATCATAATTATGTTAACTAATTCGACTAATAAATAATGTCATAACTTAATGACCATAAAATACAATGATAAGTAAACAACTTGTTCCTTTTGATTGTTATCGTCTTGTGCTAGTAATGCACCAATTGACTATATGGAAGCTGTGACATATAGTTTAAAAGATCGACCTTTGATTAACAGCATTAACAACGATGGCTTAATCAAGTACTCGTTGATTTGGTCAAAAGATGACTGATGTTCTGCTTTCCATTTGAATTCATCCCCTTAATTTAACTTTTACCAATAGAGAAAATACGTTAGCCTTTCCTGCACAATTGGTGTCATGACCCAAACTCGAAAATCGGGCTCACAAAATTCCCGATCGCTGAATCTGGTAGTGACAGCCTCCACAGTACCCCATTCTCATCTCCTGGCACCCATTTACCAGGTTCCGATCTTGGGATCCTACAAGGAGGATTTTCAACATCGGTTCAATTCGTGATAAGCATAACCAAAGGCATAACCCACAAATAATAACCAAAAACTCCATCACATTTCTACTATGATAAAAAAACTTATAAGTACAGTGTGCATAAAGGGAAATACAATGATGATAGACAAAAGTTCTAAGATGATCTGTTATGCACTCCTGCCTTAGTGCTGTTGCGATCTAATGTCACCTGCACGCAACAGTCGTGCATAAGCTTACGGAAATCTTAGAGGGTGGTGAAAGTGTGTGCACTTGCGGTAATCAACGAGCCATCTTTCTTCTTCACGAAGAGTACCGACGCTCCCCATGGCGAACTGCTCAGATGGATAAAGCCTAACTCGTGCAACTCGTCCAATTACTTCTGCAGTTCCCGTAACTCTAATGGTGCCATACGTACGGGGCCTTCGAAATAGGCATGGTACCAGGCTCGAGATTAATTTGAAACTTGGTGTGTCGGTGAGGAAGTAATCCTAGAATCTCATGAAACACATTGGGAAAATCACAAACCATAGACAACTGGTCGATGCTCACCAATATGGGCTCCTTTATGGCACATGACATCATACCATCATACAAGACAATGGCTCTCCTCTGGGATCAACAATGAACTGGAACTGCGGTAAGCCGGGTATACAGAACGTGACTATCCTTACGGAGGAGTTTAATATGTCATGGTACTCGGCAAGCCAATCCATGCCTAGGATAACATCGAATTTGGACATCATCAATCCAAATAGATCAGCCGGCAAAAAGATATCCCCAACTAGAATGGGGCAAGACGAGCAAAATTGGCCCAACAATGCAGTCTTCCCCAAGGGAGTCAATATTGACAAGCCCTCACAAGCAAACTCCAATGACAATCCAGTCAGTTGGTAGAAACTCTCGACCACAAAGGAATGTGATGCACTAAAATCAAACGACACACATGCAATGTATGCAGAGACTAAAAGTATACCCTTGATGACCCCTCCAGATGACCGTGGATCCTGCTGAGTCGCGTAGAACCTAGCTAGAGCCAGATGAAGATGTGCTTGTCCCCTCTGAACATGCTGCTACTGTTGATGTCGTTGAGGCCGTTGAAACTGCTGCCTTTGCCGCTACGGCCTTGGAGGCCGAGTGTGCCGATGCCGCTTGCGAGAAGGAGCCTCGGTGGTGGGGGGCCGCCTTCTGTCTTGTTGTGGGGTCTCTGCTATTCTTGTGGTGGAGGCCTTGTGAACCTCTCTGGTCGTCGCTCTTGTCTCCCGATACTGATTCCCATCGCACGCACCCAAAATAGTGTTGGTGAACTGCCTTTGAGGTGGTGCTGGAGGTGCTGCTGATGCTCAAAAGGCTGGGTGACCTGTACGCCTATGCTCTGGTCAACGCTGCTGGGAGTCACCGGAGGGAGCCTGCCTCTTCCGGTCTCTCCTCTGACCACGATCACTTGTTCAAAGTCAGGAGCTCATGCCCAATAACAAGGCCTCGAGACCATAACGCAAGCCGTCCTAGAAGTGGTAGGCTCTCTACTCTTCATCATCTACAAAGTACGGCGTAAATTTGGACAGCGTTGCAAAATGAGTCGCATACTGAGCCACCGTCATATCTCCCTACACCAGGGCCTCGAACTCTAATGCTCGCTATAATCGGATGTGATCAGGAAAATACTGTCGATCAAATCGATCTACAAAATCATCCCATGTCCACTCAAAATCGGCTCCTGCTACTCGGGAGACTAATGCCCACCAGTACTTAGCCTCTCCCTGGAGAAGAAATACAGCTAACCGGACCCGCCGCTGGGACATACATCCAATCATATCAAAAATCTTCTCCACATCAGAGCGCCACCTCTCGGCTGCTGTCGGGTCTGGTTCACCTTGGAAATGTGAGGGATTGAGCTGTTGGAACTCTCGAAGAAGGGCGCTCGCGCACTCTTGCTCTGCTTGGGCTGGTAAAACAACGAAGTGCCTTGCTCCTAAAGGTGTCGTTATCATGCACTTGCAACATCCGCATGGCGGGAGGCACTCATGGGTATGGTCGGTTCTGCACCGGTCTCTGTTAGAGGAGTGACATCCTTAGGCTTGAGAGTAGGAATATCTGGTGGTGGAGTGGGGATCGTAGGTGGTAGAGCGGGAGTCTCAGGTGGTGGAGCGAGAGTCGCTCGGGTCTCTTTCTCCTGGGTGGCATGTCCTACAGGAAAGAGTAAAGGCGCCTATCAACCTTGGAAACTCTCGAAGGCATGCACGTTAAAGGTTTATAATAGAAGATTGCTAAGCTATCCGAACTCAGGACTTAACCATTCGAAACTCATAGCAGACATGTAATGTTGTTCTCAGTTATTCCCAAGTTATGATCTGATACCAAATTCTGTCACGCCCCAAACTTAAAAATTGGGCTCACAAAATTTCCGATCGCTAAATCCGGCGCCGACAGCCTCCGTAGTACACCATTCTTGGCTCCTGGCACCCATTTACAAGGTTCCGATCCTAGAATCCTACAAGGAGGATTTTTAACATTGGTTCGATTCATGATATGCATAACTAAAGGCATAACTCACAAACAACAACTAAAAACTCCATCACATTTCCACTATGATAAGAAACTTATAAGTACAGTGCACATAAAGGGAAATACAATGATAATAGACAAAAGCTCTAACATGATCTGCTATGTGCTCCTGCCTCAACGCTGCTACGTCTAATGTTACCTGCATACAACGGTCGTGCATAAGCTTACGGAAAGCTTAGAGGGTGGTGAAAGTGTGTGCTCAATATAGTAATACAATTATGCAATATCAGAGTTATACGGAATATGATGATGAATTGGCCATACCAAGGCTATGCGATGGGAGATGCAACTCAAGCATGTGAATCCTCATCTGAGTCCACATATCAATACAACTCAACTCTGAAATATCACCAGGGTTTACTTCACTCCTAACCAGATTGTCGCCCCATTGCGCGCAATAAGGTGAGTGGAAGAGACCTTATTATCTGCCTGCCAATATCAGGCTCGACTCATTAATAGCAGACCCATTCCTTGAGTTAGTCAAACTCAGCCTAGTTTTGCATCCTCCTCTCAGGTAGGTAAGGCCGCACCCCCTTCCAACCGACCATGACACAGTGGAAAGCACGACCTTCTAGTAATCGGCACTCGACGCTCATGCACCCACTCAGTCTAGACGTTGGAGCAACCTTCTAGTACTATAAGGGTTTAGAGAATTTCACCTAGGGACATTTATAGCACCCCATATAGAACAAGATTTCTAATGTCTAATCTTGCCAATTATGATACGTTTGTGGAGGCTACGGCCCTGATGTTACTAAGGTGTACAGTAGTCATATCACACAATGTAAAATGCATGAATCACACTATCCAGTCATGTAGCAATCCTGCGCATACCGAGCGCTCATGTGACCAACTCCCCCATCAGGGAGTCCCATAATGGTCTGCTCAATGACATGTGCTATGATCAATCACTCCTCATATCAAGCATACATATGATGTGTATGGGCATGGATTGTGGAGCTATTCTAAGCATATTATATGATGGTGATGATGTACTCTCCCTTATATCAAGGTTGGGCCTAAGCAGCCTACCCACAATCCTAGGGATCCGGAAAGGGTTCCTTCACCATAATATTGCATAGCCCACTACATGCCCTAGGGGGCCCAAATGAGTCCTAGATGGACTCCAAAATTGTTACATCCCGACTTTTCAAGACCCGAGTACATGACCCGTTTCCCAAAAACCTGAGTGTTAATCTTAAAGAATGGTCAAATTCAAGTATACATTTTTTTCAACTATCAGAGTAAGCAGATGAGCGTAGTATGGACAAATCGACATAAAGGGAAATTTCGTTATCATTCAAATATACAAGAAGCTGCCCCATAATGACTTATACAAACCAATGTCTCGATGAAACAACTACATGAATTACAAAATTTTAATACATGGGAAGTATATAAAAAAATGCATTTAAACATAAGCCACAAGATGATGCAGCTTCTCTTGACAATACGGTCATGCATCTTTGGCACTTATACCCAGCTCCTCGTCAGTCTGAACCTGTAAATCACTTAAGCCACCTGTGCTACCTGTACGGTTATATTTATTTGATGGATGAGTGACCAATTCAGTGTGAAGTCCCCTTAAGATTACATACAGTCGCGTTAGGTAAGCATAGTTATAAAAATATGGCAAAGCATACAAAACAATACATGATGCAGTCTTATTAAATGTATGAACACGTGAATACCTCATCGACCTGGGAATGCACATCCTACTATCAAAATAAATGGTCGTCCTAAGAGAACTAGTCACCTGAAAAAATGTACAAAGGTACGCCTGAGGAGAACCAGCTATCCAGAAAAGACCATAAAACATAAAAGAGAATTTAATCTCCCGATAAAGACCATAAATCGCCCAAAGAAAATTTAATCTCCCTGAAAAGACCATATGCTATGAAAATGCATGATTAGCCCAACTGTTATTAGTCCGTTTACAACCAGCAGGCTTAATAAGCTCAAAGGTCACTACGGGGAGCTCAGAGCCCAGCGTAGGCCGACAGCTCAGGCATAGTGTCCCATTCCACCATCCCTAGCTCATGAGGCTACCACCTTAGGATGTTGAATGAATCCCAATTGACTAATGGCCAATCATATTCAGTATATGAGGCTTACCATCACAAAGTTGCATAAAATAAAACATCGACCCATATAGGGCAAATACCAAACCAAAGTCACATAGGGCGATATCGAGACAAACCGCGAGGAGCAGACATCAAAATAAGCCACATAGGGCAAGTAAAAAAAACATGTGATAAAGACCGTTTGTAAACCACTTGGACACAACCCCTAGTTGGTAGGCCCACATCAATATTCAAATCACCTTGCCACTCAATAACCGCTAAGTCGAAGGTTCATTACAACCAAATCAATCGAGTTACATCTCAAGTGTGGGTGTACATTTATAAGTGAGGGTTTCCCACTAATGTACCAGTTTAAATCCCAAAAGCAATCCACAAATAATCCAATAGCATGAATTAAATATACAGGATAAACATTAAGCATGTAAGGTAGCAATTCAATTCCAACAATTTAACATGTGTGACTATGAAATAGAGATATCAATTATATATTAAAATAAAGATTATAACTTAAGCTAATGAGAAAATGGAAAGTCAAAGGGAAGAATCATCACCTTATAGTTTGCTTCGCCTCCCAGCATCACTAGGGAATGCACATTCCCTTAAAATCAAATCCTACCATAAATCAGGATGTACATTTAGATCTAAGTTCTACATACCACCTAGGGTTTAAGATCATAGCTAAGGCTTATCTTTTAGGGTTTTATCCTAGGGTCTAGGCCCATACTTAGATTTTAGGATTTGAATCCTAACTTATTATTATTAATATTATTATTATTATTATTATTATTATTATTATTATTATTATTATTGTACAATAAGTTAAATAATATTCATAGTAGGAGTATCAATCCATCCGTATTAATGATGAAGGTGCACAAGTTCATGTCTAAACATACTAATATTATCCATTATTCTTGTAATGATTAATAGGGCAAGTAATAATAATAAGATTTCTTTACTAACACTAATATAATAAAGATTTATACTTATAATCATATCAATAATGATTTTACTAATCCCACAAGGAGAACGATAAATATTTTCTAATGATAATACTAATAATAATAGCTATCAATAATGGATTTAGTCACGGTAATAGATATTATGATCTACCATTAAGAATGATGTTTAAGAGAGTTACATGGAATTCTACTTTGTCATAACTAAAACTTGTTTATGATAACTAGGTTGAGCACAAATACTTTACCAATGGCTAATCATATCTAAGGTTATCAATCCTCATAGAACAGTGGTAAAAATGGTAATACATAATGTGATATATTATCAATGGAAATATTTAGGAATAAATACTAATATCTAACATCCAACCGTTATAGTTTTATAGTAACTAGTATTAGCACAAATAACCTTCTAGTAGCTAATCGCATTTAATAACTGTAATAGTTATAATAACACCAATGATAATAGTGAATTGAACAATTTAGGCTAGGAGAGAAAGCTGACCCATGAAAGTTGACTCAACGGCGAGTCGACTCAGTTAGAGTCGAGTGAGTTGATTTTCCTCCTCTCCCGAGCAAGTTCTTCTCACTAAATGAGCATGTCGTTTCCTCCATTTCCTTGAGTATAAGACTAAGGACCCATGCTCAACTCGGCCCATCTAACTCGGTCCCAAACCGGGTTGACTCGGCTCAACCCACACTTCTTCCTTCTTTCTCTTTTCTTTCTTTTCTTTCTCTTTCCTTCCTCTCCTATTCTCTTTCTTCTCTTTATGCTCAAACGCCCAGCAATGGGCATCGAATATGGATCGACTCGGTCTTAGTCATAGCCATGACTAGGTCCGACTCGGCCCAAACTCGGGCTCGATTGAGCGCGGCACAGCCACCTTCTCTCTCACTCTCTCTTTTTCTCCTTCTTCCATTTCTTTCTTCTCCTTTTCCCCTCCCCTGGGGTTCTAGCCAGACCCGGACTAAGTTTCAACTCAGTCAGTGACTCAGCTACGGTCGGGTTGAGACAACACGGTGCCACAGTCATACCACCACCGTTTCCCCCCTCTTCGTGCTTCTCTCTCTTTATTCTTCTTCTCCCTGCTTCTCTTTTATTCAATCCTAGTGTGCCCAAATGAGTCAGGACTCAACATCAGATGATGCCCAACTCAACAGAGTCAAGTGCAAGACTCAGTTGCGGCCCAAATGCACCCTCTCCCTCACTTTCACTTTCTTTTTCTTCCTTCTTTCTTTCTCTCTTCTATCTGCTGTAGGTCCAGTGGAATCATTGGACAATCGTGTTCGACCTGAATCAATGCACCAACTTGGTGGTGTAGCTTCAACGAGGAAGAAGGTCGGGCAGCGATGGTGGACTTCTTCCTGGTGCTTCTTTCTCCATTCCGACAGCATGGGAGAATTTCTAGGGGTGTAGTGGAGCTTGTAGATGAGGAGTTTTGAAGCTCTACCTTCATTTGAATGGTGGGTTCGAAGGACGAAAGGATGACCATTTTTCTCAAGTGCGGCTGCAATAGCTAGAGAAGGAAACCTTGTTGCTTGAAAATATCCTCCTTATATGACTCGACCTAACGTTTCCAAGCCGTTGGATCGGGAGTAGATGGTTCGAATGAGATACTGCTATTCGGTTTTCTCAAAACCATGGGAAGGAACTAAAACAGGATGTGGTTTAGCTTCAGAAAACCCTAAGCAAATGAGACGACTGAGATCTCATCTCTTGGACACTCCAGATCACGCCAGACACCCCTCACGCGGATCGCCAACCTGTCGTCGGAGACATCTTCTATTTTTGGGAAGAATGTGCTATTAGGGCCTGTTTGCACCGGCGTTTGTGTACGCCTGCCTTCACGTCTTCCTACAAGACCCACTAGGTTTTGGTCAGGCCACTGTTGCGCATTAGATGGATGGCTCGGATTATCTCATGTAATCATCAAGGTGGGCCACGGATCAAACTCACAGACGGTGTCCGTTTCAAACAAAACTGAGCGGGAGAGAGAGATATCTCTCTATTTATGGAAACAACGGGTCAACGTTGGTCTAACCAGCTGCCCGGTTCCGTGCACTTCGTGTACAGTGCTTTCAGTGCACTCGCACTTCATGTGGGGGCCCACCGTGATGTTTGTGATAAATCCAGTCCATTCATCCCACAAGGTGGGCCCTGTCATAGCTTCTGAACAAAGATGGGGCGGATCTAAATCTTAAGTGGGCCATACCTTAAACTTCTAGTCCCAACAGTGAATTTCTGTCAATCTAATGGTTGGATCATTTTTAAATTGGACGTCAATGGTTAAAAGTGTCTTACTGGGTCACGTGTACGTTCAGGACCTTCATAGTATACCACTATACCAATTATTAATATTAATATAAAATTTATTACTATGGTTATTATCTAAATTATTTCACTTTATTATTTTTATTATTATTTTCACATATGCATGAATCTTCTGTTGTGGGTCCCACTCTGTAGGTTATTAGGACTATCTATCTCATGAATTTATGTTATTATTATTATTATCGTTGTTACCACCTATACATATGGTTATTTATTTATCTTATGATTTTATTTATTTATTTGTTTTTGTGGGACCTACCTTTAAATCAGAGTCATCAATGGTTTGACTCTGTTAGTCCGATTTATGTTAATACCATCAGATCGAGTTAGATTCATATTTATATTAATCTAGGTCTTCGTAATAACACTCGAGTACTGGAAAGTACGAGGTGTTACAAAAATAAAAGAAGTAATCCTACTAACAACCAATGGGGGCCCAACATCTTGGGATAGCCCAAAGAGAATAGATGAATCATGCAAATGGGGCCCAATAATTAGGGTCAACCCACTTAGAGAATGATACGAATGGGCCTAATAAGGACTAAGGGAAGGTCACAATGAGGGCATTTAACCATCATTGCCCATCAATGCTGACATCTAACCAACATTGCTCCTAAGGAGTGACCTATATAAGGGATTCATACACAACGTAACGGTCATACATACATCACATTGGGTCTCACTCATGGGCCTCATATACATCGCATTGGGCTTCATACAAGGGACTCAAATGTATCACAATGGGCCATGCCCATGGGCCTCGAATACATCATATTGGGCCTTAACATATGGGCCGCAAATACAACAAGCTAGGCCTCATATATCACGTTGGGCCTTATCAAATGGGCCTTAAGTACATCACATCGGGCCTCACCAAATGGGCTATATCAAATGGGCCGAATCAAACGGGCCATTTCAAATGGGTCATTTCAAATGGGCCGAATTAGATGGGCCAAATCAAATAGGCCATTTCAAATGGGCTGAATCAGATGGGCTGAATCAAATAGGCCATTTCAAATGGGTCGAATCAGATAAGACGAATCTAATGGGCCAAATCAAATGGACTGAATCAAATGGGCCAAGTCGAATGGGCCCAAACCAACCACAACATTCATCTATAGTTAGAGATCATTTTAGAGCATTATCACAAAATGAATCATATCCCAAGGATCATCTGGACCATACCACAGATGGCAGTAGTGATAATGATTTCCACTGTTGAATTCTAATGGGCCCCACCATAGTATTTATTTTCCATCCAGTCTATTCATAAGGTCATAAGGACCTGGATTTAGAGGAAAAACAAATATCATATTGGTTTAAAACTTCTATAATCCCAAAAGGGGTTTCAATGGTAGACGTTCAACTCCACTATTCGCTATAGTGTGGTCCACCTGATAATAGGATCTATCTTATTTTGTCTCAAACCCGAGACGGGTCGCCAAAAGGATGAATGGTGTGGATGAAATACATCCATAATGTCACGCCCCAAACCCAGAGATCGGACTCCCGGGAATCCCGATCGTCGAATCTGATGCCGACAGCTCGGTTCCCAGCGTCCATACACCAGATTCTGATCCTGGGATCCTACAAGGAGGATTTTCCAATGTACATTTATCTCGTAAGAAGCATAATCACAAGTTTACCCCAATCACAAGGCAACATCATCATCACATATCCACTAATATAATCATTTGAATACAATGCTGAAAGGGAAATACATATATCAGAAATCAAAGCTACAGAGGTCCACTGCATGCTCCAAGCTCAACCCCGCTACGACCAACATCACCTGCATGCATCTATCATGCATAAGCTTATAGAAATCTTAGAGGGTGGTGAAAGTGTGTGTGCAAGATAAGTGCCCAACACACAAATATAATGCCATAATCATACAATATTGGAAATATTGACAAGATCATGAATCATACAATATCAGAGTAAGCAAAAATACTGTCAAGTCCATCAATCATATAATATCAGGGTACGCAATACAGATCAGCTATGCAAATGAGGAGTTATAAAGAGTCAAGTATCAGATACCGAGGATGGAGTGCAATATGCGGTGTGAATGACCATGCAGGAGTGTGAAGTCAGGATGATAGTACGTAGTATCGCAGGCTACGGGATCTACCAAAGGGACTTCTATCCAAACCAGTTCCATACCTAAATTTGGATAGTCATATTCAATGTGGTAAACTCCTGATCTCACGTTAGTCATGCACCCCAACCGAAATCGTGGCCATTGCAAAGGTACACGTAACAAATGTTGCGCACCACCAGCCCTAGTGGATAGTGAATGAATGAATGAATGAGTATGCAACTCCTACTCAATAAGTCCATATATCAGTACTGTTCATCTCTGGGATGATCATCGGGGTCTATTACACTCTACACCAGCTTACCGCCCCTATCCAAGCGCACAACTAGGTAAGTGAAAGAGACCTCACTATCCGCCTGCCAATATCGGGCCCGACTCGTCTATAGCCGACCCATTCCTCAAGCTGGTCAAACTCGACCTAGATATTGCCCCCTTACTCAGGTGGGTAAGGTCACACCCCCTCCCAACTGACTACGATACAATGAGAGATGCGACCTACTGGTATACGACCCTCATGTGCTCATATATATCCACTCGGTCTCGATGTTGGGGTGTCCTCTGGTACCAAGAGGGTTTAGGAATTTTCACCCAGGGCCATCTATGGCAGTACGGTGTTAGTAACATATTTTTGGTGTCCTATCTGGCCATTCACGATATGCCTGTGGAGGCTACGACCCTGATGTTGCTAGGACGTATAGTAATCACAACACACAATGCAAGATGGACGAGTTATACAATTTAGTCATGCATCAATCTTGCACATACTGTGTGCTCATGTGAGATAAACTTTCGCCTATCAGGGAGTCTCATAATAACCAACACTATGACATATGCAATGGTCAATCATATCTCACAACAAACATGCAGATGATGCGTATGAGCATGTATCATGATGTTATACTATCACATACTTATAATCAGTATCAATAACCGTCATTGACAATCGACCTCAATAATGTGGACATTTAACCAACATTGCCCCTAAGGAATGGCTGATATAGAGCCTAACGTATAGTGGATCCGTGGCCTCAAAAAGGGCCTAATATACAACACCATGGGCCTCACTCAAGGGCTTAATACACATCATGATGGGCCTCTCCCATGGGCCTAATATGCATCACAATGGACTCCATCGCCTGGCCCTCAAATGCATCGTAATGAGCCTTATCACATATGCGTAATATACATCACAATGGGCCTTCAACACAGGCTGAATACACATCACAAGGGGCCTTAAATATGGGCCGTATATACATCACATTGGTCTCGTCAATCGGCCTCGACAATCAGAATCGGCCTTGGTGGTTGGCTTAGACTATCGAAATTGGCCTCAATAAACAATTGGCCTCGACAATCGGAATCGACCTCAACAATCAGAATCGGCCTAAAAAATTGGTCTCGACAATCAGAATCGGCCTCGATAATTGGAATCGACCTCGACAATCAGAATCGACCTCAACAATTAGAATCAACCTCCTCAATCGGAATCGACCTCAACAATCGGCCTTGACAATCGGAATCGGCCTTGACAATCGGAATCATCCTCAACAATCAGCCTGGATAATCGGAATCGGCCTCAACAATCACCTTGACAATCGGAATCGACCTCGATAATTAAAATCGGAATTAGCCTCAACAATTGGCCACGATAATCGGAATCGGCCTTGATATTTGTCCTCGACAATTGGAATCGGCCTCAATAATCGGAATCGATAAACAATTGAACTCGACAATCGGAATCAGCCTTGACAATCAGAATCATGCTCAACAATCGGCCTTGACAGTCGGAATCAGCCTCAACAATCGTCCTCGACAGTCGAAATTGGCCTTGATAATCAGAATCGGAATTGGCCTTAACAATCACCCTTGACAATTGGAATCGGCCTCGATAATCAGAATCAAAATCGACCTCAACAATTAGCCTCGACAATCGGAATCGGCCTCGATAATCAGAATCGACCTCGACAATCGAAATTGTCCTCAACAATCGGAATCGGCCTCGATAATCAGAATCGGCCTCAACAATCGACCTCGATAATTGGAATCGCCCTCAATAATCAGCCTCAACAATCAGAATCGGCCTCGATAAACAATAGACCTCGACAATCGAAATCAGCCTCGACAATCGGAATCAACCTCAACAATCGGAATGGGCCTCAACAATCGAAATCGGCCTCGACAATCAAAATCTGCCTCGATAATCAAAATCAGAATCGGCCTCAACAATCGGCCTCGACAATCGAAATCGGCCTTGATAATCAGCCTTGACAATCTGAATCAGCCTCGATAATCGGAATCAGCCTCGATAATCGAAATCGGCCTTGATAAACAATCAGCCTCAACAATCGGAATCGGGCTTAATAATCGTCCTCGATAATCAGAATTGGCCTTGATAATCGGCATCGACAATCAGAATCGGCCTCGATAAACAATCGGCCTCGACAATCAAAATCGGCCTTGATAATCGGCCTCGATAATCGAAATTGTCTTGATAATCAGAATCGGCCTCGACAATTGGAGTCGGCCTCGATAATTGGAATTGGCCTCGACAATCAGAATCGGCCTCAATAATCAGAATTGGCCTCGACAATTGGAATCGGCCTAACAAAGGACCTAAGGGAAGTTCACAATGTGGACATTAAACCATCATTACCTATCAATGTGGACATTTAACCAACATTGCTCCCAAGGAGTGGCCCACATAGAGCCGAATGTATAGTGGGTTGGCCTCTCACAAGGGCCTCATACACAATATAATGGGCCTCATTGTAATTGCTGAAAATATATTACAATGGGCCATGAATACATCAAGTCGGGCCCCATTCAAGGGTCAGAATATATAGTCCTCAAATATAACAAGTGGGCCCTGCACATGGGCCATAAATACATCACATCGGACCTTGCCCATAGGCCAGAAATACATCAAAATGGGTCACAACCCATGGGCCTTAATACACAACGGGTCAGCCCTACACATGGGCCTAGTATACATCATAGGTGGGCCATGTACACGAGCCTCATATACACAACGGGTGGGCCCTGCCCATGGGCCATAAATACATCACATCGGGCCTTGCCCATGGGCCGAAAATACATCATAATGGGTCACAACCCATGGGCTTTAATACACAATGGGTGGGCCCTATGCATGGGCCTAATATAGGTCACAGGTGGGCCCTACACACGGGCCTCATATGCATCAAATGGGCCACACCAATGGGCTTAATACATATCACAATGGGTTTTGCCCATAAGCCACGAATACATCACAATGGGCCTTGCCCATGGGCCTCAGATTCAAGCAGGTGGGCCCCATCATATGGGCCTTATATACATCACATCGGGCCTCTCCCTCTGGGCCCGTAATTTCATCATAATGGGCCCTATCCCGTGGATCTCAAATACATCATGTTGAGCCACACAATAGGTGGGCCCTACACAATCAGCAGGTGGGCCTACACCTCCCAAATGGGCCCACCAGATGAACAACACGGATGTACAACACATACATTAAGGTGGACCCCACCATAAAATTTATTTTACCTCACCATAACATTTATTTTCCATCCAAATATGTTCACAAGGTCACAAAGACCTGGATAAAGAGGAAAACAAATTTCATACTTATCTAAAACTTCTGTACTCTATAAAGGGGGTTTCAATGATAGGCGTTCAATCCCCCTTGGTTTTTGTAGAGTGGTCCACCTGATCAATAACTGAATTGCACGGTGTGGCCCACCATGATGTATTTTAAGATCCAAACTATTCATAAGTTAACATAGAGATAGATGAAGTGAAAATAATTATCAGTTTGATTGGAAACTACTGTGGCCTATAGAAGTTTGAATGGTGGATGTCACTGTCCCCATTTGCAATTGGTGGGGTCCACTTGAACTTTGGATCTGACTCATCCTCTCACTCATACCATAAAATGATATTTCAAAATGGTTGGACGCTTTAGATACAACACATACATCATGGTGGGTCCCACCGTCCAAGGGCTAGACGGTGTGGATCCACACAGCAAGCGCTGCTGCTGCGCACGTGCAGTAGCTAGCAACAGCTGCTTTCCCACATCACATGGACAGACGGTGGGGATAAATACATACATCAAAGGTGGCCCCCACCCCACACATGCTACATGTGTGGGTGGTTCCCACTCGCAAGAAACGGACGGGCGGTCTGGATGAGGTCCACGCAGCAGTTGGCCCCACCCTGCTGTTGGTTAATGCAACAGGTGGGTCTCATGTAGGGCCCACCATCATAAATATTATAATATATTATAATATAATAGTATTTACTTTATTATATATATATATATATATATTTTTGTTAGCTGTTTAGTACACCCCACTGTCAATTCACACTTCACTTTGTAGAAACGTCCAGCGTCCCTGAACGCTGGACGGTTTGGGTATGTATGTGGGTTCCATGTGTGGGGCCCATGGACGGTGGGTCCCACGCAGACGTGGCCCACCTGATTTGGATCACTTTGATATTTGTGTTTTCTCAATGATCTGGGCCAGCCCGAAACGGACATCAATGGTGGGCCCCGGATATGGCAGCCAGGTGGGCCTCGCTTGGACAACGGTGCATTCCACATGGTGGACAGCATAGATAAAAATACATCATGGTGGGCCACAAGATGGGAAAGAGAGAGAGAGAGAGAGAGAGAGAGAGAGAGAGAGAGAGAGCGTTGAAGATGGGAGGGACCCCGCCACTATGGGTCCCTCTATGATACAAGGCATATATTAAGATGGGTCCCACCATATGTGGGCCCTTAAATCATCAATATCACACAAATCAAATCATCAAATACACACACCTTTAGATCTTAGACTCCTCCTTCCACCGATACAATTTAGAGCTCCATGGATGAGATTCAACAGTCGAGATGAAGCTTGAATGGTGGAGATGGGATGTAAGAAGGTGAGCCACACCTAGCTTATTTGTCGAGCTTGGACGTTGCTCTTATAAGATTTTCTTGGAATGAAATGAGAAATGAGAGAGAGAGAGAGAGAGAGAGAGAGAGAGAGAGAGAGAGAGGAGATGTAAGGGAGATGGGATGGAAGGTATGGGCTCTCTTGACTTGTTGGTAAGAAAGGTAAGGCTAAGCATGGGTTGCTTTGACTTTGGGTAAGGAGAGGTAAGGGTGAGTGATGGCTTGTGATGGGATGTACTTGACTTATGATTGATGTGACATTGTAGAGATTTTCTCAGAATTCGCAACGCACGACGTTTTCCTCGAACTGAACGTAGGCCCACATCTCTTGGCCTGGGTATCTCCTCGGTGCGCGAGACATGGTGTTGGAATCACGACAACAGTGCAGTCGACTGGTACATGTCTCGGGTCAAGCCGACTCAGATCGACAGGATGCGATTTAGGGTCACGCGTAAACACAGATAACAGATCGCCGCTCACCGTAATTCAACCGGGAGGACTGCGGAAGCCTACGGAATGGTACGGGCTAGGATACAGGTCTCACACATAAGGTGGGTCCTACCCATCCAGCATGCTGGATGACGTGGCAAAACCGATGCATCACGGTGGCCCCACATAAATAGATGGACGGTAGGGATACAACACATGCATCATGGTGGAAAGGTGTGGATGAAACCATACATCACAGTGAGTCTCACCGTCTAGACCTTTGGACGGTGAGGTTCTCTCCTCTCGTCAGAGCAACTGACATGAATATAGCTGCTGTAGGTATGGTGGGTCCCACGTGGGAGTGGCCCACCATAACAACTACTATATAATATAATATATATCTTATATATTCTATATATACATATATGTGTGTGTGTGTGTGTGTGTGTGTGGGAAGGTGTGAGAGGTGCCAGTGTCCAGACTCTCTGGACGCTGGATGAACGGTTGGATAGTTGGTGCTTACATCGTAGTGGGCCCATCTCCACACATGCAGTACGTGTGGAGTGGTCCCCACTTCCTGCTACCGTCAATATAAAGACATACATCATGGTGGGGTCCACACGTGTGGCTCACATCATCTCCAGATCAAATTGATACTTGTGTTTTCCTTCATTCGGGCCCGTCCAAATGGACTGCCATGTGCGCCACTCGGTGGATGGCATGGATAAAGTACACACATCATGGTGTGTCACACACACATACCGTCATCCATAAGAGAGAAAAAAATGAGAAGGGGAGGGACCTCGCCACTATTGGGCCCTCCCTAGTACAATGCATACATTAAGTGGGTCCCACAATAAGTGGGCCCTTAGAAATCAAAATCAATGTTGGATCACCCACCTTAGATCTTTTCGTTTTGACTCCTATGACTTACTTTGATCCTTGGCTTCGATCCTAACAGAAGATGATGGAGTATGGAGGGTTGAGATTGGAGATGAGAGGGTAGGAAGTGGGCCACACACAAAACTCTCTTGGAGGTTGGGAGAGCTTGGACGTGGGATTTTTGGGTTGCTTGGGAGATGGGTTTGAGAAATGAGAGAGAGTGGGTTGTAAGGAGAGAGAGGGATGGGTGATGGAGTGATGGATGGGAGAGAGGGATGGGTTATGTAAGAGATTTGTTAACTTTTAGGGTTGCTTGTGTAAGAGAGGTATGGGTTATGATGGGTTGAGTGATAGGTTGAGTGATGGGTTGAATGATGTGTGTCCTTGACATGTACTTGACCATTGATGGGATTGATGGGATATATTGGGTAGAGATTGTCTCAGAATTATAAATGCACGATGTTTTCCTTGAACTGAACACGGGCCCACATCTCTTGGCTTAGGTATTGCTTCGGCGCGCGAGACACGATATCGGAACCACTGCGACAACACGGTCGCTATGGTACAAGTCTCGGGTTAATTTGACTTAGATTGACAGGGTGCGACTTAGGGTCGCGCGCAAACACCGATTACAGGTCGCGGGTCACCAAAATTCGATATGGAGGATCGCGGGAATCTATGGAATGGTATGGACTATGATACGGGTCTTACAGCTCTCCCCTCCTAATAAAAATTTCATCCTCGAAATTTATATAATCATCGCAACTAGACATTACTCATAAGGAAGAGGAAACATGACATCATCATATAATAATCAGGGAAAACATACAAGATATAACATATAATCAATCATCAAAGAGATGGGGATAACACTCTCGAATCTCGGCCTCACGCTCCCAAGAAGCCTCCTCAATAGAATGGTGACCCCACTGAATCTTCACCAACGGAATGACCTTAGTTTGGAGGACCTGTTCCTTTCGATCAATGATACGAATAGCTGCTCAATGTAGGAAGCGTCCTCATGAACCTCTAATGACTGTCAATCAATAACAGGAACAATGTCTGACTTACACTTCCTCAACATAAAGACATAGAAAATGTTGTGGACGCTAGACAGCTAAGATGATAAGGCAAGCCGATAGGCCACAACACCAACATGCCTAGTGATCTCAAAAGGTCTTATGAATCTCGGTACAATGCACACATAAGAACCAATCTGCTAATTTGATTGACTCTTAGATATCGCCTTAGCCATATAACTCTGCAACGACTCATCAGCCTGCTGAGCCTCGATCACCCTTGCGACAAGAGAGGGTTGAATCGACAGGCTTGACAACTGCACGATAGAAGACTATAGACTGAACTTAAAATCATTCTCTGCTATATCCTCAAGCATCCTAAACTCCTAAATTATCATATACGCCACCAAGCCTCATGGCTGACGGCTAAGGGCGTCCGCCACTGCTTTCGCCTTGCCTGGGTGGTACTGAAGGTCGAAATCATAATCCTTCAGGAGCTCCATCCAACGTCTCTGTCTCATGTTCAACTCAGACTGTGAGAAGAGGTACCTCAAGCTCTTGTGGTTTGAAAAGAGATCGAACCTAACCTCACAGAGATAGTGCCTCCACACCTTCAGTGCGAAGACAACTGCTGCCAGCTCCAAATCATGCGTGGGGTAGTTCTGCTCATGGACCTTGAGCTGGAGAGACACGAAGGCCACTGGCCTCCCGTGCTGCATCAGGACAACACCTAAACCAATATGTGAGGCATCGGTAAATACAACAAAGCCATCACTCCTAGAGGGAAGAGTGAAGACAGGGGCGGACATCAGATGATCCTTCAGCTCTGCAAATGCCTGCTCACATGTGTCGCTTCAAACAAAATCTGTGACCTTTCGAGTTAACCTGGTCAATGGGGCTACAATACGGGAGAAGCCCTCAATGAAACGCCGATAGTAGCCCTTCAAACTAAGGAAACTACGGATCTCTGACACGCTCGTGGGTTCGTCCCACTGACGCACTGCCTTAACCTACGAGGGGTCCACTGCGACACCCTCCCTCCACACCAGGTGACCGAGGAACTTCACCTCCTCCTGCCAAAACTCGCACTTCTTCAGCTTCGCATATAGCTGGTGGGCACAGAGGGTCTGCAATGCAATCTCCAAATGCTGCTCGTGCTCCTCATGGGTCATCGAATAGATCAGAATGTTGTCGAAGAAGATTACAACAAACTGATAGAGATACAGACGGAAAACCTCATTCATCAACTGCATGAAGACCGTAGGTGCATTGGTCAGTCCAAAAGACATGATCTGAAACTCAAAATGACCATAACGAGTCCTGAAAATCGTCTTTGGGATGTCCTCCTCTCGGACCTAAATATGATGATAATTGGAACACTGGTCATTCTTCGAAAAGAACTGCGCACCCTGCAGCTAATAAAATAAATCATAGATCCTTGGGAGCGGATACTTGTTCTTGATCGAGTCCCAATTGAGCTCGCAGTAATCCATGCAGAGCCTCAACGAGCCATCCTTATTTTTCATGAAGAGTATCGGCGCTCCCCATGGCGAACTGCTCGGACAGATAAAGCTTAACTCGCGCAACTCGTCCAACTGCTTCTACAGTTCCCACAACTTTAATGGTGCCATACGTATGGGGCCTTCGAAATAGGCACGGTACCGGGCATGAGATCAATATGAAACTTGGTGTGTCGGCGAGGCGGTAATCCCGAAATCTCCTGAATCACATCGAGAAAATCACAAACCACAGGCACCTGGTCGATGCTCACTACTATGGGTTCCTCTATGGCACATGACATCATATAAGACAACGGCTCTCCTCTGGAGTCGACAATGAACTGAAACTGTGGCAAGCCAGGCATGCAGAATGTGACTGTCCTCGCAGAGCAGTCCAATATGTTGTAATACTCGGCAAGTCAATCCATGCCCATGATAACATCAAACTCGGACATCGGCAATATAAACAAATCAGCAGGCAAAAAGATATCCCCAACTAGAACAGGGCAAGATGAGAAAAATCAGCTCAACACCGCAGTGTTCCCCAAGGGAGTTGATCCCGACAAGCCCTCACGAGCAGACTCCAACGGCAAAGCAGTCGATCGACAGAAACTCTAAGCCATAAAGGAATGCGATGCTCTAGAATTAAACAACACATGTGTAATGCATGTAGAGACTAAAAGTATACCCTCGACGATCCCTCCAGATGATTGCGGATCCTATTGAGCTGAGTAGAACCTAACCTGAGCCGGCTGGGGAGATGTTCTTCCCCTCCGAGCATTTTCTTTCATTCTTCGCCGTCGCCGAGGTAGTCGAATCGCCGCCTCGTTGTCGCGGCCTCGCAGGCCGGTGCTAATCCGCCGTTGAGGGGCCTCGGTGGTGGGGCTACTGTCACTGCTGCTATGGGGGTCTCTGCTGCTATTGCAGTGGAAGCTATATGAACCTCTTGGGTACTGTAGCTGATGGGGGCGGGGACACTCCTAAATATAGTGCCCTGTTGCACTACACCCAAAATAGGTGCCGATGAACTGCCTCGGAGGTAGTGCTGGAGTGCTGCTGGCACTCGAAAGGTTGGACAACCTGTACGCCTTTAGTCGACACTGATGGGAGATACCGAAGGGAGCCTACCTCTTTCGGTCTCTCCTTTGACCACGATCACTCTGAGAACCAGCCCACTCAGCTTAAAAAATCTGAGCCTTCTATACCACCCCCTCGAAAGTCGGGAGCTCATACCCAATAACACAGCCTCAAAGACCATAACTTAAGCTTTCCTCGAAGCGGCGGGCTCTCCGCTCCTCATCATCTACCAAGTACAGTGCAAATCTGGGCAGCGTTATAAAACAAACTGCATACTAAGCCAATGTCATATCTCCCTGCACCAGGGCCTCGAATTCCAACGCTCACTATCGTCGGATGTGATCAGAAAAATACTGTCGGTTAAATTGATCTACAAAATCCTCCTGGGTTCACTCAAAATTGGCTCCTGCCACTCGGGAGACTAATGCCCACCAGTGCTCAGCCTCTCCCTGGAGAAGAAATATAGCTAACCAGACCCGCCGCTAGGACATACATCCCATCGTATAAAAAATCTTCTCCACATTAGAGCGCCACCTCTCGACTACTGTCGGGTCTGGCTTGTCCTGAAAATGCGGGGGATTGAGCTGTCGAAACTCTCGAAAAAGGGTGATCGCGCGCTCCTACTCTACTTGGGCTGGTGAAACAATAGGGTGCCTGCCCTGCCCGTGAAGAGCGATTGTCACAGCTTGCAACATCTGCTGTAACTAGGAGGCACTCATGGGTATGGTCATATCCGCACCGGTTCTGGTAGAGGAGTGGCATCCTCAGGATAGGGAGTAGGAATTTCGGTGGAGCGGAGATCGTAGGTGGTAGAGAGGGAGTCTCAAGTGGTGGAGCGAGAATCGCTCAGGTCGCTTTCTTGGGCTGCTTATCCTATAGGAAAGAGTAAAGGTGCCTATCAACCTTGAAAACTCTCGAAGGCACGCACGTTAAAGGTTTATAACAGAAGATCGCTAAGCTATCCGAACTCAGGACTTAATCATTCTAAACTCATAGAAGACATGTAATGTTGTTCTCAATTATTCACAAGTTATGCTCTGATACTAACTTCTGTCGTGCCCCAAACTCGAAAACCAGGCTCACAAAATTCTTGATCGTCAAATCCGGCGCCAACAACCTCCGTAGTACCCCATTCTCGGCTCCTGGCACCTATTTACCAGGTTCCAATCCTGGGATCCTACAAGGAGGATTTTCAACATCGGTTCGATTTATGATAAGCATAACTAAAGGGATAACCCACAAACAACAACCAAAAACTCCATCACATTTTTACTATGATAAAAAACTTATAAGTACAGTGCGCATAAAGGGAAATACAATGATGATAGACAAAAGCTCTAAGATGATCTGTTATGCGCTCCTGCCTTAGCGCTGCTGTGATCCAATGTCACCTGAACGCAATGGTCGTACATAAGCTTACGGAAATCTTAGAGGGTGGTGAAAGTGTGTGCACAATGTAGTAATACAATTATGCAATATCAGAATAATGCGGAATATGATGATGAATTGGTCGTACCAAGGTTATGCGATGTAAGGAATGAATAATGTGGGCCATACCAAGGCCATGCAATGTGAGAAGTAACTCAAGCATATGAATCCTCATCTGAGTCCACATATTAATACAGCTCAACTTTAGAATATCACCGGGGTCTAGTACACTCCCAACCAGATTGCCGCTCCATCACGTGCAATAAGGTGAGTAGAAGAGAGCTCACTATCCACTTAGCAATATCAGGCTCGGCTCGTCGATAGCGGACCCATTCCTCAAGCTGGTCAAACTCAGCCTAGTTTTGCCCCTCCTCTCGGGCAGGTAAGGCCGCACACCCTTTCAACCGACTATGACACAGTAGAAAGAGCGGCCTTCTGGTAATTGGCAATCAACGCTCATACACCCACTCGATGTAGACGTCTATAGCACCCTATGTGGAACAAGATTTTTAGTGTCCAATCCTACCAACCACGATACGCCTGTGGAGGCTACGACCCTGATATTGCTATGGCGTATAGTAGTCATGTCACACAATGTGAAATGTATAAATCACACTATCTAGTCCTGTAGCAATCCTGCGTGTACCGCGCGCTCATGCGGGCAACTTCCCCCATTAGGAAGTCCTATAATGGTCTGCCCAATGGCATGTGTTATGATCAATCACTTCTCACATCAAGCATACATATGATGCATATGGGCATGGATCATGGAGCTATTTTAAGCATATTATATGATAATGATGATGTACTCCCCTTTATATCAAGGTTGGGCTTAAACGGCCTACCCATAATCCTAGGGATCTAGAAAGGGTTCCTTCATCATACTATTGCATGGTTGGCTAGATGCCTTAGGGGGCCCAAATGAGTCCTTGATGGACTCCAAAATAAAAGAAGTAATCCTACTAACAACCAATGGGGGCCTAACATCTTAGGATAGCCCAACGAGAATAGATGGATCATGCAAATGGGGCCCAATAATTATGGTCAACCCATTTAGAGAATGATGCGAATGGGCCTAACAAAGACTAAGGGAAGGTCACAATGAGGACATTTAATCAATCACTGCCCATCAATACAGACATCTAACCAACATTGCTCCCAAGGAGTGGCCCACATAAGGGATTCATACACAATGTAACGACAATACATACATCACATTGGGCCTCTGTAACATCCCGAAAATCGGGGGTTGAGTAGTAACTCAACTCCCGAGTTCCAGAACATCACTTATGCAACAAAATGAATGATGATTGAATGTTGATTGTATTCGTGCATTGAACATGAGTTAGATTAAGCCAAAACAACATATCATACTCCAGAGACAGTTAAATTGCAAGCGAAAGAATGTGATAGATAAATAACATATATAGAATATGGTGAGTCTCTAGAGTGTGAAAATGTTACCAGGTTAACTAATTATAGGTACAATTCTAAAATATACCTAATGTGAGAAAGTGTAATGTCTTCTATCCCAAGTACCATAGTCCCGTCAATGCAATATCAGGTCTTCATAGACCTGCCAGAGGGATACAAATAGGAGAACTCCTCCTCATCATCATAGAAGTAGTCCGGCTCTGCTTCATAAGCACCGCCATCACCTGAAACTCAACAAATCTGGTTGGTGTGTACAACACCGTCCCGTAACGTGGGAGTGAGTAGCTAACTTAGTGGAACAATAAAGCATAGGTTAACATGTTATCAATACAGTTAAGCAATAATGATAAAGTAGTACAATCAAACACTCCTAACTACTCTTATTAATGCAAGTATGAATGCAGTCATGATGGATGCCCTCACCACACCCTCCCTCGTACAATACCATCTTACGTTCGCGGCATGCTTTCATCCCTCAGTGCTCCACATCTTCCAGGCACATGCAATGTATGATGAGCATGATTACCGAGTTTTTATTAGTCCATTTCAAATAGCAGGATTGGGAAACTAAGGTACCTCCCTTGTATCATTCCTAAACATGATCCATTCTAGGGTCGTCAGTCCTAGTTAATCTCAGACAATGGTGTGTTTTCTAGGTCACTGCAAATTTGTCATGTGGCATTATGCACAAAGGTTACACCACTCCCCCATCACCTCTTTAATGATTCATCACTATACAGAAACAGGCCTAGTTCATACTCTATACACTGTGGCAAAACTCTAAGGCTCACCGCAATTTCAGAGTATGTTCGAGGTCACTACAAAGGGCTGCCAGGGCTGTTGCTCGCATTCGTTGCACCACTCCCCCATCACCTTATCAATGTAGGCCGATAGTACGAATATAGTGTCCCATACCACCATAATCGGCTCACGAGTTTGGTTACTCACTGGTCACTACGGGGAGGCATGTGGCCCCAGTGTAGGCCGACAGCTTGACCACGGTGTCCAATACCACCATGCCCTGCTAATGAGTCTTAGCGGATCAAGGTACCATGGTTAAAAGGGATTCCACTAGTAAGTTTGGTACCCTAGGTTCAAGCAGTAGCGACCAAACATGGTGAATATATATTAGACATATCGGATTACTTGACGCGCCTGACTAGCTTGAGTGCACAATCAATTGGATGACATGAAGTACCTAAGCACTTCATGTGGCCTAACCACTGTCGCCAACTGACGTACGACTCGGGATCGTCAAACACATCTTACGTGGCGACATGAATCTCAACCACGATCTCAAGTCTGGTACCGATTGTCTGGACTATAGTCATAGTCCCAAACTCAATTAATCCTTATTCGTAGCATGTGGAGTAAAGCATGATAAACAAAATAATTCAAGCATGTTAGTAAGCATGTCATAAAGCATGTTATAAAGAATGTTATAAAGCATGTTATAAAGCACTACATAAATAGAAATACCAACACATATATTGTACAAGTAAGCGATTTAAGTAAACAACCTTATAGAGTAAAATTATACATGTCTCTAAGGTAGTTGAGAATCCCATCTCAACACCCGCCTAAGGCATCAACATCCAAACACTTACTCACATAAGCATTTTCACAAATACTTAACATACACTATTTCAACATACATAGTGTATGCTAGTAAACATGTATTGGGGCGAGTCCTTTTGCCAAACGAGTATTTTACGCATATACAATATACTTATAAAACAAATAATCATGGAAAACACATCTCTAAAATATATACGTATACGGTACTTTCTACAATACAGTATTTCTACATACATAGTGTATATTAGCAAAACATGCATTAGGGCGAATCCTTTCACCAAATAAGTATTTTATTCATATATCGTACATTCATACAACAAATAATCATGTCAAACACATTTCTAAAAAGTATACGTATACGGTATTTTCTACGAATACCTAGAATATGTAAAATTCCATATTCAACAACTTTAATCGAAACAGAAAATGGAAAGCACTTTGTACATGTGCAATTGCATGCAGATCATGAATCTATCATTATCTGACATTGAAAGCGTTGAAAACCATAACCTATACACCTAAAGTCCGCACCTTGTGTCGTTGAATCGTAACGGATACGATAGGTTTGCCAAGCTTTCGTATTCTGCAATTTGGTAGCCTAAAGAATGAAATAGGTTAGCTATTTCATAACCTACAACTCTTAAAACCCCAAATCAGTTTAGGGTTAGGGTTTCTTACCTAGAAACAGAGTTGAAATTGCCGGAAAAGCGATAAGAACGGAGCGGTGGAGCTCGTGGAGCGGCAGGGAAACATGGAAGGGAGATTCTCCCACTTCTCCCACACTTTCTCTCTCTTTTCTCTTTCTCTCCTAGGGTTTTCTCAAATTCGTATGGCTGTAAGAGAGAGTTTTAAGGTCCTTATATAGTCTAAAAAGTCTCCAAAATAGACTCCAGGTCAAGGTATACTTGGGTTATAGCCAAAGTGGGCTGGTTTCAGCTCAACGGAGGACTTCTGGCGGGCCTCCTTGAGCCAGAGGTCGGACTTAAGCTCACTAACACTAGATTTACGTTTAGTTAAGTTTTCATTTCATTCGAATTTCCAAATCATGCGTGGTGGACCAGTTTCAGTTTGACGGTCAGTGGGTCCTAGTCGGAGATTCCGAGTACATGTAAATGTTTATGAAAATTTTCCTGATCCGAGGGTGTATTTGGGTCAGATTCTGATGGTCAGGTTGCTTAATACTGACCCGCAAGCGACAAGTCTCAGATTACTATTTGAGATATTTATTTGTAAAGAAAATAAGTGTTTTCACACTCTCTCACTCCGGACTCAAGCGAATAGTCGTGGGACACTGTTTGGATTTGATTTCTGAGATGGTTGTCAAGCCTAGTGAGGCGGTCCTAATTTCTTAACCTCGTATTATTCGGACTCCCGATGTGCGGTCCAGATCTGATACGAAGTTTCAACGTGCTCACGAGAGCAGTTAGGTAATGAGTTTGATCCTAGATTTTAGGGTAACCTAGCGTCAATGATTCTACAAGTTTTGGGTCTTACAGATCGTATTTAAAGTGATTCTAGAGGATTTCGTAGCTAATCTAGTTTTGCACTCAGTTACTTTGTCTCATTTCTAAAGGATTTAGTCCTATAAGATTTTTGTCTAAGGTGGTATTTAGTCCTTTGTAGTTTGTATATAAAGTGATCCAAATTATACTACTTAGCTAGTTTAAGATAGTGTCTAGGGTGAAAGTACTTAGGAAAAATTGAATGATCAAGGTGGAGAAGGGTGGGATTTATGAAGGAAATGGGTTCAAATGCGGTTGTAGACTTTGGGATTGAGTTCTGACAGGTTCATAAGGTGTTAGGATTGACTCATTGCCTAAGGACGTCTAATCCCAGGTTGGCAAAAATCTAGGCTATTACAATCTACCCCCCTTAAAACAAAATTTCGTCCCCGAAATTGCCTAAGGGTAATAAGGAAAGATTTCTATTATTTCATTTGCCTAAGACTTATTGATTTCGAGTTTCTACGCGTGGTAGGGTATATACTAGTCTGATTCATTTTAGTCTACCCCCCTTAAAACTTATTTCTTTATCCATTTCTCATACCCTGATGGTTTGATACAATTCATTTCTTTACCTATTTGGAGTCTTGACGACAATCCCCAATAATTTAAACTAAGATAGATGTTCTCAATGTTTGACCAACACGGAGAGACGGTTATAGTGGGCTTGATCCCGATACATTAATCATCTACCTAACCAGGGTAGAAGGCTCATCATATCCCTTCCTAGTCTTGGTAGATCCTGGTCTTCTGCTTGGTTAAGTAGTGAGTCCGTTGGTAGTCGCCCAGGATTAAGAATTTGGGTCAAGCCGCGAATGTTTCGCAGTTGTATATTTCAGTAACTCCATAGTCCAATCATTCTAAAAACGTAGGGAATGTCCATCATCGAAAGGCTCAAATTATCTATTTCTAAGGTTACCCTTTAGGTCTTAGTCTAAGAGAGTCCTCGTTATTATCTATGTCCTAGGAAATGGTGAATCAAATCTTACTAGATCATCCAAAAATGGTTTCTCCTAATAGAACTTGCTAGGGCTCCTATTATGTTCGTATTCAATGAGTACAGATTCGATCCTGGGCCAGTGGGGTAGGGTCCACCACGCTTTCGCTGCGTCACCCAGATCAAAGAGGTGTATTAGGTGACCTAATTAGAGTGGGTTCATAATATTCTATCTCCCTTAAAACTTATTTCTACCTCCAGGCTTCAAGATCTATGTCCTGTTCCGTATGTTGGAACAAGGTGTAATGTAGGACCTATCCTTGACACGAAATGGGAAACAATCCCTCAATACAATGGTCTTCCTTCCATCGATGATGTGTACTATGACATTGGTACCTATGGTCATAGAAATGAGCTAAAGATGATGGGTATCGTGGTTGATTTTAGGGGCAGGTGTGAGTCTGTGGCAAGATGCCTAATCCTACCAAGGAGTTTTGTCATGGTCCAGACTTATCCTCTTTAATCATGTCTAGCTTAACAGGTAGGCTATCTTTCTACGTTCACATACACAATATGTATGCCAACATGGCATGTAATCTGGGACCTAGGAATACTGTCTGTTGCCCATTTGGGAAATTCCTCGGGCCTAAAAAGAAAATCTCTATTGGCTATATGTTCTTAACACTTCTTGAAGATGAAGTTATAAACTTTTAGTTGTAAGTGGTCGGGCCAACATAGAAGGAATGTTGTGTAGTAGGTCTGAGTCGGATACATGGACCTTTTGCCTAGGTAGGACAGAAAATTACCATATCATTTTTTAATCCTAGTCGATCCCGACCTTCTGCTTGATCAGAGCATAGGGTTCATTGGTCACTACCAGGATTGAGAATTCGATTCAAACCGCGAATACCTCGCTTATATGTAGTTTCTCTGCTCCGTGTTCCCAATTGTATTAAGTCCTTGAGAAGGCAATTCTAAGGGATGGATTGATTTGACCTATCATTAAATAGTTTTCTCTGGGTGTGAATAGGTTCTACGTTAAACAAGCTTCCTAAGAGTTACCAAGAGTTACTAACGAAGCCTATAAGTATTACGGGGATTCAATGAAAGAATGAGCTTTCACTCCAACCTAATCAAGCCGACTATCTAAGTCTATCGGTCTCTGACATTCCCTAGTGAATGGGTAGTCTAGTCTTAATTTAGGAGTAGTGGAAATCCATAGGTGTAATCCAAAGTCCACGCTCATACGCTAGGTGATTTCATATCATTTCTAATACAAGGAAGGTTTTATCACTTAGGGTCAAAGTTGTCTATTTGGAATTGAGTCACCCGAACTCAAATTTAACTATGCTCGAGCATTTCACATAGGCTCGTACCATCTAGGGAGGTCATAGGGTTCGCGTAATGAGTTTATGGGATTCCCTATATTGCCAAATTTTTATTTTTATTTTATTATTATTGTTTTTGAAATTTAAAAATACCAACTTTAAGTCCAAAACTCTAAGGGCCTATTTGTCAAACAACCATTTACTCTAAGCTATCAGAGTGTGGTGGGTTAATGTATATCGATGGACCTTATCACTTCAACACTATTTGGCCAGTGGTCTTAAGTGGTATTAAATGGGACTGTATTGCTAATCCCACTTGGGGATTGGGAATAGCATGTTTGGTAGGAGGGTGGGAGGGGATTAAAATTAATGGTATAGGCTTTGGAAAATGAGCCTTGTGTCGAAAAGTGTGAGATGGGATTTCCAAATCCTAGGATAATGAATTTCTAAGTATACTTGGAAAGAGAATTTTGGAATTTACTTTTAATTGCATACGCTCCAAACATGGTATTGGAAAACATGGGATACACCAATCTAGGAACCATACCCTACACGTACATTTATTGTTACTTATACAATTCCATCCACCTAAACTCAAAGACGGTAATCCTTGAAAACTCCAAGTCAACATATGGATAGTTAGGCATCTTAGAAGGTGGTCGTACCAAGCTCAGATAGAGCCATGGAAAAGTGAATGAAAAGTAATGGGGAGAGAGAAAGGGCTGGAGGTTTGGTTCTCCACGGATTGGAGTCTCAATAGACATTGTAGAGGCCCGAGTAACAGGGAATGAAGAAGGTAAAAGGGAGGAATGGATGGGTTTGAGAGATATATACGTTTTTAGGACAAAATGGAGGATGTGGGGGCTGAAACGAAAGAGAAATGGAGAGGGAGGAAGGTAAGGACTGTTGTGGATAATGAGAATGGGTAGGTTGTGGTCGAAATCAACAGGGAGGACGATTAGAAGGGCGATTTTGAAGAGAAACAACAAGATAAGAGAGAGAAAATGGCTTGGAGGGGAGGTTTGTGAAGGAGGTAGGGTTTTGAGAGATTGAAATGGGATGGGAGGCATGTCAGGGGGGTTATTAGACCCCCCAATGCGATCGGCCCGAGCCGCGGGCCCGGCCATGCCCAAAAAGTGGCGAGGCCTCGCAGACCAACTTTGCAGAATTCAAAGGGGGACCCTACGGGCGTGGTCCTCCAGTCCCCTAGGCCACAAAAAACCCTAGGTTCCACCCTGGGTCCCTCTAGATTAATGTGGGTAGGCCCCCGACTCCGATTCGCTCAATTTCGGGTAGTTTCGGGTAATTTCGGACGTATCTTGCAATCCGGAAAGAGTTATCTGACGTATAATATATGATTTTGGGGTAGAATGAGCTAATGAAGCCAACCAACCCTGCTATGTGGGTTGTACAACTCAGAATTATGAAAAACCCCTCGATCGATGGTCATTTTCCTGTTTCAATTTCGTTTTACTAAAAATAGTAGTTTTAGCTTGATTACTCTTCATCCGTTGGGCTGTAGGAGTTGCGCCCAACACGAAAAGAGCTTAGAATAATTAGGAGAATGGTTTGGCAAAGCCAAATAGGACACTTACTATTTTTATTTTATTTTTTGGCCGAAAACCCTGCGCACTAGTAGACATCACGACCTCATAGTAAGTCGCGAATTCTAGGAGTTTTAGTTGTAGTTTGTTTCTAATTTCTTTCCCATTACTTAGTGTCCCTATTTAAAGGGTTGTGAACTCATTTTTAGTCATTCATTAATCAATTTTGAATGTATTAGAATTTATTTCTATTTTCTGCTTTCTTCCTCATGGATTCGAGAAGTCTCTATGAGGAGTCCAGAGAAGCTCCGAGGATTCGGAGTAGTTATCCTCATCACGCTTATCCTGTATTCTACCAATTGTCAATGGTTGGGGTGATGTGGATTGTAATCTAGACTCATTAATAGATGGCCTAGGAATGTTTTAAGGTCGACCCGTGCGACCATGGTTGAATACAAACTCGATTTCGGTGTTCATTTTCAGTGAACTAGCCGTTGGACGGAACAGGGATGCCTAAGACTGTTTCTACATTCCGTCGCTCCCTCCTAAGTCAGAGTGTATCAGTGTGCGTCATGTGACCATAACCCAGGTCTGGTTTAATCCAAATCATGCTCTGATACCAACTGTAATATCTCGAAAATCGGGGGTCGAGTAGTAACTCAACTCCCGAGTTCCAGAACATCACTTATGCAACAAAATGAATGATGATTGAATGTTGATTGTATTCGTGCATTGAACATGAGTTAGATTAAGCCAAAACAGCATATCATACTCTAGAGACAGTTAAATTGCAAGCGAAAGACTGTGATAGATAAATAACATATATAGATTATGGTGAGTCTCCAGAGTGTGAAAATGTTACCAGGTTAACTAATTACAAGTACAATTCTAAAATATACCTAATGTGAGAAAGTGTAATATCTTCTATCCCAAGTATCATAGTCCCGTCAATACAATACCAGGTCTTTATAGACCTGCCAGAGCGATACAGATAGGAGAACTCCTCCTCATCATCATAGAAGTAGTCCGGCTCTGCTTCATAAGCATCGCCATCACCTAAAACTCAAAAAATCTAGTTGGTGTGTACAACACCGTCCCGTAACATGGGAGTAAGTAGCTAACTCAGTGGAACAATAAAGCATAGGTTAACATGTTATCAATACAGTCGAGCAATAATGATAAAGCAGTATAATCAAACACTCCTAACTACTCTTATTAATGTAAGTATGAATGCAGTCATGATGGATGCCCTCACCACACCGTCCCTCGTATGACACCATCTTACATTCGTGGCATGCTTTCATCCCTCAGTGCTCCACATCTTTCAGGCACATGCAATGTATGATGAGCATGATTACCGAGTTTTTATTAGTCCATTTCAAACAGCAGGATTGGGAAACTAAGGTACCTCCCTTGTATCATTCCCAAACATGATCCATTCTAGGGTCGTTAGTCCTAGTTAATCTCAGACGATGGTGTGTTTTCTAGGTCACTACAAAGGCTGCCAGGGCTGTTACACACAAAGGTTACACCATTCCTCCATCACCTCTTTAACGATTCATCACTATACAGAAACAGGCCTAGTTAATACTCTATACACCGCGCAAAACTCTAAGGCTCACCACAATTTCAAAGTATGCTCGAGGTCACTACAAAGGGCTGTTAGGGCTGTTGCTCGTATTCGTTGCACCACTCCCCCATCACCTTATCAATGTAGGCCGACAACACGAATATAGTGTCCCATACCACCATAATCGGTTCACGAGTCTGGTTGCTCACTGGTCACTACGGAGAGGCACGTGGCCCTAGTATAGGCCGACAGCTCGACCACGGTGTCCCATACCACCATGCCCAGCTCATGAGTCTTAGCAGATCAAGGTACTATTGTTAAAAGGGATTCCACTAGTAAGTTTGGTACCCTAGGTTCAAGCAGTAGTGACCAAACATGGTGAACATATATTAGACATATCGGGTTACTTGATGAGCCTGACTAGCTCGAGCGCACAATCAATTGGATGACATGAAGTGCATAAGCACTTCGTGTGGCCTAATCACTGTCACCAACTGACGTACGACTCGGGATCGTCAAACACATCTTACATGGTGACATGAATCTCAACCACGATCTTAAGTCTGGTACCGATTGTCTGGACTATAGACATAGTCCCAAACTCAATCAATCCTTATTCGTAGCATGTGGAGTAAAGCATGATAAACAAAGTAATTCAAGCATGTTAGTAAGCATGTCATAAAGCATGTTATAAAGCATGTTATAAAGCACTACATAAATAGAAATACCAACACATATATTGTACAAGTAAGCGGTTTAAGTGAACAACCTTATAGAGTAAAATCATACATGTCTCTAAAGTAGTTGAGAATCTCATCTCAATACCCTCCTAAGGCATCAACATCCAAACACTTACTCACACAAGCATTTTCACAAACACTTAACATACACTATTTCAACATACATAGTGTATGCTAGCAAACATGTATTGGGGCGAGTCCTTTCGCCAAGCGAGTATTTTACGCATATACAATATACTTATACAACAACTAATCATGGCAAACACATCTCTAAAATATATACGTATACAGTACTTTCTACTATACAGTTTTTCTACATACATAGTGTATATTAGCAAAACATGCATTAGGGTGAATCCTTTCGCTAAATAAGTATTTTATCCATATATCATACATTCATACAACAAATAATCATGTCAAACACATTTCTAAAAAGTATACGTATATGGTATTTTCTATGAATACCTAGAATATGTAAAATTCCATATTCAACAACTTTAATCGAAACAGAAAATGGAAATCACTTTGTACATGTGCAATTGCATGCAGATCATGAATCTATTATTATCTGACATTGAAAGCATTGAAAACCTGTAAGTGTTATGGTCTCATGCTTCTTTGGTTGTCAAATTTTGATGTGTCAAAACATCTATCTGTGTCTTGTGCTTGTATGATGATTTATATGAATTCAAGACACTGCATAAACACTTCAAGAAGCTACAAGTTGAACTTTTCAAGAAGCTACATATTGAAGTTCAAGAAGCTACATGTTGAAGTCTCAAGAAGCTACAATGTTGATGTTCAAGTCTTAAGAAACAACTCATGACTTCAAGACTAATAAGCAATGCATGAAGTAGTTGTTATGCTGATGAAGATCTCAAGTTTGAAGCTACAACAAGTTCAAGATCTCAAGCCTGATATGGTTCAAACAATCTACATTCGTTAAATGGTTGAAGTTCAATGTCCATACGACATGATTCAGGTTTGAATGACCTTAGGTTGACCCTTTAAGTAGGTCACTTTGGATACATAAATCAAATATTTATTTTACATAAGTTTGGTCTATTCTACGACCAGTCCTAGCTCTTGTTCGACTGGGGCCCCGGCATTGGTTCGACCAAGACAAGAAATTCCATGACCATCCTAAGTAGTTGAAGATTTTTCGAATTTTTGAGTACGCCCACGACCGATCTGGAGGTCCTTCGACCGGTCGTAGGTGTGGCTTCGACTCGTCCACGACTGGGTCGTGGAGCTACGACTCAAAGTCCAAGAACGTAATTTATGGTCCTACGACCAGTCGTAAGAGTGATCTACGACCAGTCGTAGGTGACCCACGACCAGTCGTAGGCTACTCACGACCAGTCGTGGAACGACTTTCAAAGATCGCGCTTAATTTTTCAAAAATCTGTTAGAGCTACGACCAGTCGAAGGTTTCTAAGACCAGTCATAGGAACGATTTTTGCTTCTATAAATTGAACACGAAATTCAGAGTTTTCACACTTCAACTCTATTCAATTCAAGAATTTTCAAGTGATCACTCTGAGATAAGTCTGTGTTTATTTTAAGCTACATTGTGCTTATTTAATATTCCTTTTTGCTAGCTTATTTAATTTGATTTTGTTTCTATATTCCAATCTTATTTGAAAAGAGGAATTATCTTATTCCTTCTTCTTGGAATCAAAATCAAATATAGCTACGCCCAACAAGTTAAATCTAAAATTTATTAGAATTTAGAACCTTATGAATGTGAGTATTAGAAATTGAACTTTGACATTCAATCATCTACTCGATTGGTTCTACCGAAGCTGCTAAGAAAAGGAGAAATCCGGTATTTTACAATTCCTGTAAAATTTATTTACTTTTGGTTTTGTTTGAGGTTAAGCCAGAAAAATCTCATTGTACTGGTTTTGTTTGAGGTTGAACCAGAAAAATCTCATTGTATTGGTTGTCTGAGGAAAACCAGAAAACTCAGAAAAGAGGGGTTTTTGAATTGTGTAAGCCCAAGTGAAAAAGACACAATTGTAAAGGTTTTTGGTGAACCTGTGAAAACCTATTTCATAGTGAACGCTAATATCCCCTGTGTGAGGATATTAGGAGTGGAGTAGCTTTCTGTGTGGCTGTTGAAAGACAGTTGGTGTACACACAGGCGAACCACTATAACTCTGTCTTGTGGATTGAATGCTTGCTTAATTTTCATATCTTTTATCATTCGATTGTGTGGAATGTACAAGTGGATGTGAATGTTGTAACTATTTACATTTCAAGCAAGTGTGGGGATTGTTGTAATAATTTAGATCTATACTTCTGCATTTAATTTCAATTCCTAGCTATTTCATTTACTTATATTAAAATTGAGTCCTTGATCCAAAAGATGTTCTAGAAATAAGGTTGTCCTACCATAAGCCCTTGTTTATTATCGTGTAAGGTTGTCCTTAGAAATGAATTTGTATCAATCTCTCAATACTTATTTATCAAGGTGATTTAAAATTTAGCATTGTGACTTGATTCATATTGTAAGGATATTGGTTTACTTTATTTCTGCTGATTTTATTTTAAATTTGGCATAGTCCTATTCACCCCCCCCCCTCTAGGACATATAGCTTGGCCTTTTTCAAGTGGTATCAGAGCCTAATAGCTCATTTTTGTTGCTTTTTATTTGGATTTATTTCTGAGCTAACGATCTAAGCTATATAAAAAGATGTCAAATTTTGATAGCCTTTCGCATTACTAGGCCTCCACCCTTTGATGGTTCCAACTATGCCTATTGGAAAGCCGAATGAGGATCTTCCTCAAATCAATGGATGAAAGTGTGTGGCAAGCCACGATGGATGAATGGAAACCTCCTATCATGGAAGTAAGCTGGTGTTGATGGTTCAAAATCTATGAAAATTACACCGTATTACCAATGGACCACACTTGAGAAAAATGAGAGTAGTGCTAATGCTAAAGCACTAAATGCAATCACTTTGCGCACTATCATCACCGGATGAGTTCAAAAGAATCATATCTGTGATATCGCAAAGCAAGCCTGGGATATTTTAGAAATGACACACGAAGGTACATCAATTGTCAAGAAATCTAAAGTCCAACTCCTCACAACTAAATTTGAAGAAATTCATATGGAGGAAAATGAAATGTTTATGGACTTTTACACTAGATTGAATGACATTGTAAACTCAATGGGGTCTTGGCGATAAGATCCCGAGAAAGTAAAGTGTGTGCAAAAATACTACGCTCTCTTCCTGAACGGTTCAATTCTAAGGTAACCGCAATCCAGGAACTTCGTGATACGGATAATATGAAGGTAGAAGAATTAGTTGGTTCTTTACAAACCTATGAATTAAGTTTTAAAGCTCCTAAAGGTAAATCTATTGCTTTGAAGTCATCTAAAAGTATTACTCAAGAAAATTCAGATTCAGAAAAGTCTGAAGATGATATGGCCCTTTTGGCGAAAAAGTTTTATAAGATTTTCAAAAGTAAGAAAAGAGTCGACTTTCAAAAGGCAAATGAAAAGAAACGTTCTAAACCTAAGTCTAAAACTTGGAAGTCATTGAAAGATAGTCAATGTTACAACTGTCAAGAATATGGGCATTTAGCAAACAAATGTCCTAAAAGGACAGATCCAAAAGGAAGGGTATGTTGGCTACTTGGGATGAATCGTCTGATTAAAGCCTCTTCTGAATCAGAAAATTAAACCGAAGTCGGGCAGTGAACTTAAGGCCCTTATGACTCTAGCCAAGTTTACTTTTTCAGATCACGATGATTCAACAAGTGAAGAAAATTTGGATAGTGATCATGAAAATGATGAAGATCTTCAAGATGCTTACAATGCCTTATATAAGGAAAGTTGTAAAATTGCTGTCAAACTTAAACTTCAAAAAGAAAAGTTTTTTAAACTTAAAGAATGTTTTAAAACCCTTGTTTTAGAAAAATCTCAAATTTCAGATTGTTTTGAAAAATTAAAGTGTGATCTAGAATTCAAAACCTCCCTAATTGAAAATTTGAAATCTGAAAATGAGAAACTTAAAAATGAAGTATCTTCTCTTCTGAGTTTGAAGGACACATGGAGATATGCCCAAGGTGATCCAAAATTAGAAAAATTATTATCCGGATCAAGAAAATGTGGCGATCGATCCGGGTTAGGCTATGATAAAAACACATCTCCTAAACAGAAGAATACTCGTTCCAATTTTGTGAAAGGAGAGATTTCTAACTCAAAAGGAAAAGGTACTAGTCAAGTTTTTTCTAAAAATACAAAAACTTTTCAAAAACACAAAAGCAGCTATATAAATTTCAAAAATCAGATTTGAAACCCACTAGCTGAAAAAATTGTTGATTTACTTAAGGAGCTATTAAAATCTAACTCAGTAGGTCACTCTTACAACTATAAACAAAAGAAGACCAATTATTCTCCTAAACCCAAAACAGTACTGAAATGGGTTCCTAAGGTTACTGTTTGGTTGCTGCTCACACTGCTTTCAAAGCTACAAGCCATTCGAAATGGTACCTAGACAAGTGGATGCTCCGGACATATGAAGCGACAAAGCACTATTCACCGATCTTAAAGATATGGTGATGAGTCAGTCACATTTGGTGATAGTAGCAACCGCAATATAATTGGCAAAGGTACGGTCCAACTCTATAACCTTCCTTATTTAAAAATGTTTTATATGTTGAGGGTTTAAAACACAACTCGTTGAGCATATCTCAAATATGCGATAACAACCATAATGTTAAATTTTCTAATCAAGGTTGTGAAATTATAAATGAAAAGGGTTCTCAGTAATATTAACTGTCGCAGAACTTCGAAAACCGCTATATAGTAAGCAATGGTAGCTCATCTAAACAAACGTGCTACATGGTCCATACCGATGAGACAGAATTATGGCATAAACGCCTTGGACATGTACACTACCGAAATTTATACAGATTGAGCAAAAGTGAACTAATTAGAGGACTACCTAAGAAGCAAAAAGTAGACAAGATTTGTGGTGAATGCCAGTATGGTAAACAAACTCGGAGCTCTCACAAAAGGGTGAACTCCAATATCACCACAAGACCACTCGAGCTGCTCCACATGGATCTTATAGGACCAACAAGAACGGAAAGTCGATGTGGCAAAAAGTATATCTTAGTTATTGTAGATGATTACACAAGATACACTTGGGTTTCATTCTTGAGAGATAAATCAGAAACCCTTGATGAAGTGAAAAAGATTATAAAACGGATTCAAACGAAAAATGTTCTCAAGTCAAGAAGATCCGTAGTGATCATGGATCCGAATTCGAAAACAACGGTTTTGAGAAATTTTGTAGCGATCAGGGAATATCGCATGAATTCTCTGCACCTAAAACTCCTCAACAAAATGGAATTGTCGAGAGGAAGAATAGAGTGCTTCAAGAAATGGGAAATGTTATGTTAAATAGCATGAAGCTCCCTAGGAATCTCGAAATTTGGGTCAAGCGTGAAGAATATACAACTGCTACATTATTAACCGTGTTTATATTTGTAAATCTAATAATAAAACGGCTTATGAAATGTGGTTTGAGAAAAAGCCTTCTCACAAATACTTTCGAAGTTTTTGGCAAAGAAGTGCTATATTTTTGCGTGACCATGAAAATTTGGGAAAGTTCGACACTAAAAGTGATGAAGGGATCTTTTCTGGATATTCTTTAAACAAGTCGTGTATATCGTGTTTTGAACAATGGGATCGGTGTGATTCAAGAGTCAATAAATGTTGTGATTGACGATCTTTTGAATACACTGTCCCTAGTTCGATAATGATGAAGTTCTTATACTTGAAAAATAAGAAATTTCATCAAGTGAAACTAATCCTAATTAAGGATCGTTAAAGATCATCCAACTTCTCAAATACTTGGAAACCCTCTCACTGGTGTGCGCACTCGTAGACAATTAGAGGACATATGTAACTATGTATGCTTTACATCCCAGATTGAACTAGGTTAACGTAAAAGAAGCACTTTCGGATGAAAATCGGATTCTTGCGATGCAAGAAGAACTTAATCAATTTGTAAATGATGTCCGGCACCTTGTTCCTAGACCTAAAGATAAACATATTATTGGAACAAAATGGATTTTCAAAAACAAATCTGATGAACTTGGAAATATTATTCGAAATAAAGCAAGACTAGTTGTACAGGGGTATACACAAATTGAAGGTATTGACTATAATGAAACATTTGCTCCTCGTAGCTCGTCTTGAATCAATCAGACTTTTATCTCCATTGCATGTTTTAGGAAGATTAAAATTTACCAAATGGATGTAAAGAGTGCCTTTCTGAATGGTGATTTACATGAAGAGGTATATGTTGAACAACCTACATGGTTTGAAGATCCTAAATTTATCTGATCATGTGTATCGTCTTAAGAAGGCTCTATGGTCTGAAACAAGCTCCCAGAGCATGGTACGAAAACTGACTAAGTTTTTACTGAGTCATAATTTTCAGATGGGGTGTGTTGATAAGACGCTCTTTGTTAAGAAACATAACGATGATATTCTAATGGTTCAAATATATGTTGACGATATTATTTATGGATCAACCTGTACTAACATGACTGTTGAGTTTGCAGATTTAATGAAGTCTAAATTCGAAATGAGCATGGTTGGAGAATTAAACTATTTTCTAGGGTTGCAAGTAAAACAACAACCTGATGGAATTTTTATCTCTCAAACCAAATATGCTCAGAGTTTAATTAAGAAATTTGGATTTGAGAAAGGTAAAAATTTTGATACTCCTATGAGTACAACTTTGAGACTCTCAAAAGACTCTACAGGTAATGATGTGGATCCTAAATTGTATCGTAGTTTGATTGGTAGTTTGCTTTATCATCGATCGCTAGTAGACCAGATATTACTTTGAGTGTTGGTATTTGTGCTCGTTATCAATCAAATCCTAAAGAATCTCACTTAACTGCTATTAAATGGATTATGCGATATGTCGCAAGTTCTACTAAACTGGGTCTCTGGTATCCACATGAGACTAATGTTCAATTAGCCTGCACGCAGATGTCGATCGATTGGTGGAAACATTGATGATAGGAAATCAACCAGTGGTGGTTGTTTCTACATTGGAAATTGTCTTATTTCTTGGTTTAACAAGAAGTAAAGTTCTATATCGCTATCAACAGCTGAGGCTGAATACATTGCTGCTGGAAATGCATGTACTCAACTTGTTTGGATGAAACGAATGTTAAGCGATTATGGAATCACTCAGGATTCTATATTTTATTTTGTGATAATTCCAGTGCAATAAATATCTCTAAAAATCCAGTTCAGCATTCACGTACTAAGCATATTGACATTAGATTTCATTACATTCGTGAATTAGTGGAAGAAAAATTAATATATTTGGATTACATTCCAACCGAGACTCAACTTGCGGACATTTTCACTAAACCGCTCGACAAAAGCAGGTTTAATAAATTAAAATTTGATCTCGGTATGTGCAATTTAAATTGAATTTACATGATTTGGTGTATCATAATGTACATAACTATGATGTTTTATTTGCTTGAATTTGAAAATTATTTAAAAATTTTGCAAATTTTGAGTCGTACTCGACCAGTCGTGAGTGTACACGACCGGTCGTGCTACGACCGGTCGAACACTTACACGACCAGTCATGAAACTCGGGATTTCACTTTAATTTGGGGATTTTGACTCTTCTTCTTCATTTCTTTTTACTCTCCAACGGTTCTAGCTACGACCGATCGAACCCACCTTCATAGTACTTCAAGGTTAGTGGTTCTTTTGCATTTTTTTTTGTAGATTCTTGCTATTAGTGTTTCAAATCTCATTCTTGTGGAATCTATTTGGTCGTTCATTGCAAGTTTGGGGTTTTATCTTAAAAAATCTATTTTATTTAAACCCCATTTCTTCCAACTTGTTGTTTCCTTGAAATTCTTCTGTGAAAATGGATGCTAGAGGTAAAAAGAAAACTACTCGAGGTCCATCTTCTTCTAGATCAGCTTCTATTGTACAACGTCATCTTCGCTCACCCGAAAATGATCCTTCTAATGCTCAGGATTTGCGTATGCGCAATGTTATTGTTGAGCGTCCTGTTAATATTAATCACATTGCTTCATTTGGTATCCCTCCTCTGTTGGAATCTGTGGGATGGGATAACATCTTACATTGGGGTGGAGCTGCATACCAGTCCATTGCCCAATCCATGTTTGCATGTATTTGTGATATTTTCTCTTGAGAATTTAACTTTTAAAGTTGATACTCAAGAAGGATTGTTTTTAGTGGATCGACATTTGATTCTTCGACATTATGGAAAAATACTCACAATGATGAGAGTATTCCAATTCATATTTTACATGACATGAGTCTCGAATCTAATCGAACGAAAAATGCTTACTAGAGATTTATGTAATTTGGATGTTCATTGGACTCATAAAGGTCATGCACTTCCTCAAGGTATTTGTTACCCGGACATAGAGTACTTCATAGGATATTCATCTCAAATCTTTATCCACGTTCGGTAATAAACCGAACTCACCGCTTTCATGGTTCGTGTTTTGCATTCGTAGTCTGGTGCAAAAATATGTCTACCTTCTTTAATTTGTCATTCCATTATTTTGTCTCGTCACCATCCTGGACATAGTGATATACCCTTTGGTTATTTATTGACTATGCTGGCAAATCATATGCTCGTAGCTATGCCTACTAGAGAAAAACCCATCCATCATCTCCCTTTTAATAATTCTAATATTAACAAGATGAATTTAGAATTGGCTGATGGCCAAGTGGATGCTGGTAGCAGTGGTGCTGAAGCAGGAAATGCTCAAGCTAGTGATCTTCCTGAAGACGTGAATATGGATGACTTATTTGAAGAACTTGAATCAGACTCGGCTGATGATCCTGATTTTCAGCCTTCTGATTTTGATGAGAGATTGAATTCCCTTCAAGAGCAGGTGGCTCAAATTCGTGTTACCCAAGACACGCAATTTTCATATTTACGCAAATATATGAGGCGGATTGCTAAGGGTTTACATAAAATTGATCCATCTAATCCTGCACCCTCTTCTGGTTCTGACTAAATTTTTGATGGGTCTGTAATATTTTTTTACTGAGCTTTTCGTGCTTACTGACTTTTTGATTTATGCTCTATGCTCTCTTGAATCAACTCCTATTTTCTTTATTATTGATGCTCTTCTTCCTTTGTCATTTTGTGTCAAAAAGGGGGAGAAGTTTTGGAGGCTTTTGATTTATTTGAATTTAATCTTTATGATGTGCTCCTATTACTCAGGCTATTACTCAGGGGGAGTTAAGCTTCTCAGGGGTAGTTATGGGAGAATGATGCTAGTTATTACTTATCATATCTATATAACTGTGCATGCTTCTCTATTATGAACCTGGTATTTGTACTTCTCTTATGTCTATTGGAATATTATTACTTGGGTGTTTTGTCACAAATTTGACAAAGGGGGAGATTGTAAGTGTTATGATCTCATGCTTCTTTGGTTGTCAAATTTTGATGTGTCAAAACATCTATCTGTGTCTTGTGCTTGTATGATGATTTATATGAATTCAAGACACTGCATAAACACTTCAAGAAGCTACAAGTTGAACTTTTCAAGAAGCTACATATTGAAGTTCAAGAAGCTACATGTTGAAGTCTCAAGAAGCTACAATGTTGATGTTCAAGTCTTAAGAAACAACTCATGACTTCAAGACTAATAAGCAATGCATGAAGTAGTTGTTATGCTGATGAAGATCTCAAGTTTGAAGCTACAACAAGTTCAAGATCTCAAGCCTGATATGGTTCAAACAATCTACATTCGTTGAATGGTTGAAGTTCAATGTCCATACGACATGATTCAGGTTTGAATGACCTTAGGTTGACCCTTTAAGTAGGTCACTTTGGATACATAAATTAAATATTTATTTTACATAAGTTTGGTCTATTCTACGACCAGTCCTAGCTCTTGTTCGACCAGTCCTGGCATTGGTTCGATCAGTACAAGAAATTCCATGACCAGTCCTAAGTAGTTGAAGATTTTTCAGAATTTTTGGTACGCCCACGACCAGTCCTGGAGGTCCTTCGACCGGTCGTAGGTGTGGCTTCGACTCGTCCACGACCAGTCGTGGAGCTACGACTCAAAGTCCAGCAACGTAATCTATGGTCCTATGACCAGTCGTAAGGATCTACGACCAGTCGTAGGTGACCCACGACCAGTCGTAGGCTACTCACGACCAGTCGTGGAACGACTTTCAAAGATCGCGCTTAATTTTTCAAAAATCTGTTAGAGCTACGACCAGTCGAAGGTTTCTAAGACCAGTCGTAGGAACGATTTTTGCTTCTATAAATTGAACACGAAATTCAGAGTTTTCACACTTCAACTCTATTCAATTCAAGAATTTTCAAGTGATCACTCTAAGATAAGTCTGTGTTTATTTTAAGCGACATTGTGCTTATTTAATATTCCTTTTTGCTAGCTTATTTAATTTGATTTTGTTTCTATATTCCAATCTTATTTGAAAAGAGGAATTATCTTATTCCTTCTTCTTGGAATCAAAATCAAATATAGCTACGCCCAACAAGTTAAATCTAAAATCTATTAGAATTTAGAACCTTATGAATGTGAGTATTAGAAATTGAACTTTGACATTCAATCATCTACTCTGATTGGTTCTATCGGGCTGCTAAGAAAAGGAGAAATCTAAGTATTTTACAATTCTGTAAAATTTATTTACTTTTGGTTTTGTTTGAGGTTAAGCCAGAAAAATCTCATTGTACTGGTTTTGTTTGAGGTTGAACCAGAAAAATCTCATTGTATTGGTTGTCTGAGGAAAACCAGAAAACTCAGAAAAGAGGGGTTTTTGAATTGTGTAAGCCCAAGTGAAAAAGACACAATTGTAAAGGTTTTTGGTGAACCTGTGAAAACCTATTTCATAGTGAACGCTAATATCCCCTGTGTGAGGATATTAGGAGTGGAGTAGCTTTCTGTGTGGCTGTTGAAAGACAGTTGGTGTACACACAGGTGAACCACTATAACTCTTTGTCTTGTGGATTGAATGCTTGCTTAATTTTCATATCTTTTATCATTCGATTGTGTGGAATGTACAAGTGGATGTGAATGTTGTAACTATTTACATTTCAAGCAAGTGTGGGGATTGTTGTAATAATTTAGATCTATACTTCTGCATTTAATTTCAATTCCTAGATATTTCATTTACTTATATTAAAATTGAGTCCTTGATCCAAAAGATGTTCTAGAAATAAGGTTGTCCTACCATAAGCCCTTGTTTATTATGGTGTAAGGTTGTCCTTAGAACTGAATTTGTATCAATCTCTCAATACTTATTTATCAAGGTGATTTAAAATTTAGCATTGTGACTTGATTCATATTGTAAGGATATTGGTTTACTTTATTTCTGCTGATTTTATTTTAAATTTGGCATAGTCCTATTCACCCCCCCCCCCCTCTAGGACATATAGCTTGGCCTTTTTCAAAACCATAACCTATATACCTAAAGTCCATACCTTGTGTCATTGAATCGTAATGGATACGATAGGTTTGTCAAGCTTTCGTATTCGGCAGTTTGGTAGCCTAAAGAATGAAATAGGTTAGCTATTTCATAACCTACAACTCTTAAAACCCCAAATCAATTTAGGGTTAGGGTTTCTTACCTAGAAATGAAGCTGAAATTACTGGGAAAGTGATAAGAACGGAGCGGTGGAGCTCGTGGAGTGGCAGGGAAACATGGCAAGGAGATTCTCCCACATCTCCCACACTTTCTCTCTCTTTTCTCTCTTTCTCTCCTAGGGTTTTCTCAAATTCTTGTGGCTGTAAGAGAGAGAGTTTTAAGGTCCTTATATAGTCTAAAAAGTCTCCAAAATAGACTCCAGGTCAAGGTATACTTGGGTTATAGCCAAAGTGGGCTGGTTTCAGCTCAATGGAGGACTTCTGGCGGCCTCCTTGAGCCAGAGGTCGGACTTAAGTTCACTAATACTAGATCTACGTTTAGTTAAGTTTTCATTTCAGTCAGATTTTCAGATCACGCATGGCGGACCAGTTTCAGTTCAGCTGTCAGTGGGTCCCGATCGGAGATTCCGAGTACATGTAAATGTTTATGAAATTTTTCCTGATCCGAGGGTGTATTTGGGTCAGATTCTGACGGTCAAGTTGTTTAATACTGAACCGCAAGCGACAAGTCTCAAATTACTATTTGAGATATTTATTTGCAAAGAAAACAAGTGTTTTCACACTCTCTCACTCCGGACTTAAGCGAATAGCCGTGGGACACTGTCTGGATTTGATTTCCGAGATGATTGTCATGCCCAACGAGGCGGTCCTAATTCCTTAACCTCGTATTATTCGGACTTCCGATGTGCGGTCCAGATCTGATACGAAGTTTCAACGTGCTCCCAAGAGCAGTCGGGTAATGAGTTTGATCCTAGATTTTAGGGTAACCTAGCGTCAATGATTCTACAAGTTTTGGGTCTTACAGATCGTATTTAAAGCGATTCTAGTGGATTTCGTAGCTAATCTAGTTTTGCACTCAGTTACTTTGTCTCATTTCTAAAGGATTTAGTCCTATAAGATTTCTATTTGAGATGGTACTTAGTCCTTTGTAGTTTGTATATAAAGTGATCCAAATTATACTACTTAGCTAGTTTAAGATAGTGTCTAGGGTAAAAGTACTTAGGAAAAATTGAATGATCAAGGTGGAGAAGGGTGGGATTTGTGAAGGAAATGGGTTCAAATGTGGTTGTAGACTTTGGGATTGAGTTCTGACAGGTAGGATTGACCCATTGCCTAAGGATGTCTAATCCCAGGTTGGCAAAAATCCGGGCTGTTACAGTCTCACTCATGGGCCTCACATACATCGCATTGGGCTTCATAGAAGGGACTCAAATGTATCACAATGGGCCATGTCCATGGGCCTCGAATACATCATATTGGGCCTTAACGGATGGGTCATGTCACGCCCCAAATCCGGAAATCGGATTCATAGGAATCCCGATCTCCGAATCCGGTGCCGACGACCTCCATAGTACCCCATTCTTAGCTCCCAGTGCCCATATGTCAGGTTCCGATCCTGGGATCCTACAAGGAGGATTTTTCAATGTACATTTATCTCATAAGAAGCATAACCACAAGTTTACCCAAATCAGAAAAGCAACATCATCATCACATAACTACTAGTAAAAACTTTGAATACAATGCTGAAAGGGAAATACATATATCAAAATAAAATCAAAGCTGCAGAAGACAGCTGCACGCTCCAAGCTCAATGTCGCTGCAACCTAATGTCACCTGCATGCGTCTATCGTGCATATGCTTATAAAAAGCTCAGATGGTGGTGTAAGTATGTACACAAGGTAAGTGCCAAGTATTCAATGCGATGCCATAATCATACAATATTGAAAATACTAGTAAGATCATAAATCATACGATATCAGAGCAAGCGAAAATGCTGACAAGTCCATGAATCATACAATATCAGAGTACGCAATACAGATAGCTATAAAAATGAGGAGTCATAGAGAGCTAAATATTAGATGCCGAGGATATAATGCAATATGCAAATCCTGCTAAGTCCGTCTAGGCCATATAAGTACTGAAACATAACAACCCAAAATGTCATATGCCTCCGAATGTAATGTAATATGCGATGCGAATGAAATGACCAAGTTAGAGTGTGAATTCAGGATGATAGTACGTAGTATCGCAGGCTACGGGTTCCACTACAAGGGACTTTTATCCAAACCAGTCCCATACCCAAACGAAATCTTGACCATTATGAAGGTACACGAACAAATAGTTGCGCACCACTAGCCTAAGTGGATAGTGAATGAATGAATGAGTAAAATGCTGAGCATACCACTCCTACTCGGTAAATCCACATATCAGTACTGTATATCTCTGGGATCATCACCGGGATCTTTTACACTCTACACCAGCTTGCCGCCTCTATCCAAGCGCACAACTAGGTAAATGGAAGAGACCTCACCATCCACTTGCCGATATCGGGCCCAACTCATTGATAGCGGACCCATTGGTCAAACTCAACCTAGATATTGCCCCCTCACTCAAGCGGGTAAGGTCACACCCCCTCCCAATCGACCACGACACAGTGGGAAACGCAACCTATTGGTATACGACCCTCATGCGCTCATATGTATCCACTCGGTCTAGACGTTGGGGAGTCCTCTGGTACCAAGAGGGTTTAGGGATTTTTGCCCAAGGCCATCTATGGCGGATTGATGCTAGTAACCAATTTTCGGTGTCCCATCTGGCCATCCACGAATGACTGTGGAGGCTACGGCCCTGATGTTGCTAAGGCATACAATAATCACAACACACAATGCAAGATGTATGAGTCATACAATCCAGTCAAGCAGCAATCCTGCGCATATCGTGCGCTCATGTGAGACAATATCTGCCTATCAGGGAGTCTCATAACAACCCACCCAATGACATATACAATTGTCAACCACATCTCATAACAAACATGCAGATGATGCGTATGGGCATGTATTATGATGTTATACTGTCACATACTCATAATCGGTATCGATAATCGGCCTGGGTAATTGGCCTCGAAAATTAGAATCAACCTCGATAATTAACCTCGACAATCAGAATCAACCTTGATAATCGAAATTGGCCTCGACAATCAGAATCAGCCTCGGAATCAGCTCAACAATCGAAATTGACCTAGATAATCGGAATCGGTTCAACAATCGAAATCAACCTCGACAATCGGCCACGATAATTGAAATTGGCCTCGACAATCGGAATCGGCCTTGACAAATGGAATCATCCTCAATAATCAGAATCGGCCTCGACAATAGGAATTGGCCTCGATAATCGAAATCAGCCTCGATAATAAACCTCGACAATCGGAATCAGCCTTAACAAACGGAATCGGCTTCGATAAACGGAATCGGCCTCAATAATCAGAATCGGCCTCGACAAATGGAATCAGCCTCGATAATCGAAATTGGCCTCGATAATCAGAATTGGTAATCGGCCTAACAAAGGGCCTAAGGGAAGGTCACAATGTGGACATTCAACCATCATTGCCCATCAACGTGGACATTCAACCAGCATCGCTCCCAAGCAGTGGCCCACATAGAGCCAAACATAAAGTGGGCCCATGGCCTCACACAAAGGCCTAATATACATCACAATGCGCCTCATACAAGGGCTACGTACACAATAGGTGGGCCTTACACATGGGCCTTAGATACATTGCATGGGCCACAACCCATGGGCCTAATGCCCATCATAATAGGCCTCATTAAATGGGTTACAAAAACATTATAATGGCCATGCCATATGGGCCGGAAATACATCTCAGTGGGCCACGACTCATGGGCCCCACTACATCATAATGGGCCGCAACCCATGGGCCTCAAATACAACAAGTGGGCCACATCAATGGGCCACAATAATGGGCCTCATATACATCAAGTGGACCCCATTAATGGGCTACACCAATGAGCCTCATATACAACAAGTGGGCCGCATCAATGGGCCTTAAATACATCAAATGGGGCTGCAACATGTGGGCCTCAAATATATCAAATCAGGCCCACCATTCTAGGTGAGCTATCTGCACCATACATCTTTATTTAGAGATCATTTTGAGCGCTACCCAAATGGATGATAATGAGAGATCATTTGGACCATACCATAATAACAGTGGTGATAATGATTTATCACCGTTAAAATTACTAGGGCCCACCACAACATTTATTTTCTATCAAATTCTAGTCATATAGTCATAAAGACCTGAATCAAGAGGAAGAACAATTTAATACTAATCCAAAACTTCTGCACTCTTAAAAGGGGTTTCAATGGTAGACGTTCAATCCCTCACTAGTTACAATGTGGTCCGCCTGATAAACAGCGTGGATATAGAATAAATACATCAGGGGTGGGTCCCATTGGTAAAACAGGTGGACGGCTGGATTTCCAGCATATACATCAAAGGTCGGCCTACATGGTACCGTCCAGAAATGGACGATACATATATTAAGGTGGGGTCCACGAGTTTGGACAACATAGATAAAGCACATATCAATGTGGGCCCCAGTGCTGAAAGACATACATTTAAGGTGGGTCCCACATTTCCAATTTAGTGGACGGTGTTGGACACACATGCAGGGTGGGACCCCCTGTAAATGGATGGAGCTGATAAAATACATAAATCATGGTAGGTTCCACTTGTCCAGGACAGATGGATGGAGTGAAAGTAGAATAAATACATCAAAGTGGGTCCTACATACGTGTCCCACCAACAAAAAAGGATGGACGGTTGGCATGAATGAAGCACATACATCATGGAGTGGCCCATGCAGCACCGTCCAGTGGACGGTGTGCCTATACATCACATATAACAAGGAGGGTCCCGCCCAGTAAAACGTCCAGATGGACGGCTGGGTGGAACACATACATCAGATGGCCCACAGAGCTTGTGGACATCACTGCAGGTGGGACCCACGCGTCAGGAAGGCATGGATGAAATACAAACTTTAAAGATGAGTCCACACATGTGGGACCCACCATTCTCTCCTTTAAACAGTCCAGCAACAGCTGGATGTCCTAAAATTGGATGGTTAGGATCTAACACTTGCCCACGGTGGGGCCACCCAGCCGTCCATCTAGACGTTTTACAGCAGGTGGGACCCACGCGTCAGGAAGGCATGGATGAAAAACAAACTTTAAAGATGAGTCCACACATGTGGGACCCACTATTCTCTCCTTTAAACAGTCCAGCAACAGCTGGATGTCCTAAAATTGGATGGTTAGGATCTAACACTTGCCCACGGTGGGGCCCACAAAACTTGGTGACATCATACAATTGCTGGGTACTGTGGTCCCCAGCGGATGAACAGTCTGGATATCTCATGATCAGACCTGCAGTACTTGCTAACGTCAGTATAGCAACTATATAGCTGTGTAAAGACACCAGCCATTCCACAGGCAAGGTGGGTCCCACCTGGGGCCAACCATATAATATAATACAATACAGTGTATTATTATTATTATTAAATTGTTGGAGTCCAGCGTCCAGCGACCAGATGGACGGTTTGGATGTAAATCACATACATAACGGTGGGCTTCACTGTCCCAGCTGGACAGCTAGATGAATCATATTCATCAAGTGGGTCCACGCGGCTGCACGACTTAGATCGAGTGGGCCACACCCATCACAAGATATATATATATATATATATATATATATATATATATATATATATAGGAAAAGAGAGGGAGATCGGATGAGGTGAGAGGAGCTTCGCCATTATGAGATCCTTCGTATAAGATACAATGCACACATCATGTGGGTCCCACCAAGTGGGCCCTAAATAAAAAAGAGATGATGAACACCCACCGTTTGCTTCTTCTCTTCCTTCTTCCACCAATGCGATCTAAAGCTCCAAGGGGTACAATCCAACGGTCGAGATGGACTTTAGATGGTGGAGATGGGAGGTAGGAAGGTGGGCCACACAAGCTCTATCCATAGAGCTTGGAGCTTGGACGTGGGTTGCTTGCTTGAAAAATGGAGAAAATGAGAGAGAGAGAGCGAGAGAGAGAGAGAGGATGGATGGGTGTGAGTGATGGAGTGATGGAGAGAGGGATGGTGAAGTGATAGAAAGTTGACTTTTTGGGGTTGCTTTTGTACTTAGGGATGGGATAGAGTAATGGGTTGAGTGATGGGTGTACTTTGACAAGTGAAGTGATTGATGTGATGGATTCTCTTGGGATTATAAACCTCAAACTGAACGTGGGCCCGCATCTCCTAGCCCGAGTATCGCCTCGGCGCGTAATACATGGCGTCGAAACCACGGTAATGATGCGGTCACAAGGGTATAAGTTTTGAGTCGAGCCGACTCTGATATACGAGACACGACTCAAGATCGTGCACAAACGTCGATAATATATCGTAGGTCGCCAGAATTCAACCAGGAGGACCGCAAAAGCCTACGGAATGGTATGGGCTAGGATACGGGTCTCATAGGCTGCAAATATAATAAGCTGGGCCTTATATAAAGGCCTCATATATCACATCGGGCCTTATGAAATGGGCCCTAAGTACATCACATTGGGCCTTATCAAATGGGCCCTAAGTATATCACATCAGGTCTCACCAAATGGATCGTATCAAATGGGTCGAATCAAACAGGCCATTTCAAATGGGTCGAATTAAACGGGCCATTTCAAATGGGCCAAATCAAATGGGCCATTTCAAATGGGTCGATTTGGGCCCTCCCTATTATAGTGCATACATCAAGTGAGTCCTCCCTAATATAATGCATACATCAAGAGAGAGAGAGAGAAATGAGAAGGGGAGGGACCACGCCACTATTGGGCCCTACCTAATACAATGCATACATCAAGTGGGTCCCATAATAAGTGGGACCTTAGAAATCAAAATCAACGGTAGATCACCCACCTTAGATCTCCTCTTCTTGTCTCCTATGGCTTCCTTTGCTCCTTGGCTTTAATCCTAATGAAAGATGATGGAGTATGGAGGGTTGAGATGGGAGATGAGAGGGTAGGAAGTGGGCCACACACAAAACTCTCTTGGAGGTTAGGAGAGCTTGGACGTGGGATTTTCGGGTTGCTTAGGAGATGGGTTTGAGAAATGAAAGAGAGTGGGTTATAAGGAGAGAGAGGGATGGGTGATGGAGTGATGGATGGGAGAGAGGGATGGGTTGTGTAAGAGATTTATTGACTTTCGGGGTTGCTTGTGTAAGAGAGGTATGGGTTGTGATGGGTTGAGTGATAGGTTGAGTGATGAGTTGAGTGATGTGTGTGTACTTGACATGTACTTGACCATTGATGGGATTGATGGGATATATTAGGTAGAGATTCTCTCAGAATTGCAAATGCGTGGTGTTTTCCTCAAAATGAACGCGGGCTCACATCTCCTAGCCTGGGTATTACCTCGGAGTGCGAGACACGACATCGGAACCGCAACGACTACGCGGTCGATAGAGTACAAGTTCGGGTTGAGTCAACTCAGATTGACAGGGTGTGACTCAGAGTCACGCGCAAATGCCGATTACAGGTTACAGGTCACCAGAATTCGACAGGGAGGATCACGGGAATCTACAGAATGGTACAAACTATGATACAGGTCTTACAATTGGAAATGAACCTATGTATAAAATTAATCTGCTAAAGAAAATATTATATTTTTTTATTTCTCTGTGATTGAGCATCTATAATTACTTGATCCTTGTTCTACACTATTTTAATTCCTCACTGATGTACCAAGAATCCCATTAAATTTTTGGCTGATACGCAAAAAGTAGGGCTGTACACAAACTTAGTTAGTTCGGTTAGCTTGCTCGACTCGAAAAAGCTCAATTTGGCTCAGTTCGAAACTGAGTTCGAGCTGATTTTTTTAGCTCAAAAAAATTTTGAACCGAGTTTAAGCTTGCTCGAGCTCAACTTGACTCAGATCGAACCCAACTCGAATCAAACTTAGATCGAACCAGTTCGGTGACTAGGTTACTTTGATATTGATGTTGCTTACCAAGTGTTTGATGAAATGACTCAACGAAGTGTCATCTGGTGGTAAGGAAGGTATGTTTCATTAAACAAATACCCTTTTTTTTTCTCTATTTTGATGTTGCATACAAGGTGTTTGTTGAAATACCTATAAAATCGCTACTAGTGCTTTATATATAGTGAGAATTTGAAGGTGTAATCCATGTGTTTGTGAAAATGCTGCACAGGCGAACTTGGCTTGAACTGGCCTGAGCTATTAACTGAACCAAGCTGAGTTGGTCAGTCAGGCTCGAGGACCAAGCCGAGCCAAGTTCGAGTTGAGGTTTGCTAGTGGCCGAGCCAAGCCGAATCGAGCTTGGCACAGCTCGACTCAAATTGACTCGTGTACACCTCTAGCCAAAAGCACATTTGAGGGGGTTCATCTTCAATTTTTGGACCCTCATTCATTCGAATGATTCATGCAAGTGAGTGAAATGCTCTGCCACATTGACGATTTAACTATTACATTGTCGATGTATACTTCCATGAAGTGATCAATCATATCATGAAAAATTGCATTCATGGCTCTTTGGTAAGTAAACCTTGCATTTTAAGCTCAAATGGCATCACTACCTAACAGCAAGTCCCCAAAGGTCCAGAACATTTGAAAATCGTCTTTGGTACATCCTCAAGTGCAATACTTATTTAGTTATACCCTAAATGGTCTTCCATAAAGTAAACCATATGATGTCCAGCTGCTGGATTGATTAATTGATCATCCATGGACATTGGGTATTTATCTTTAAGTGTGGCTCGATTTTAGTTCCTGAAGTGGATACATACTCAAAGTTTACCATTTTTCTTAACGACTGGAACCCCATTGGAGATCCATTTAGCACATTTGATGGGTTTAATAAATCCTACATATTTATTTATTTTTAAGTAACTTCATTTGTCATTTGCTTAGGCAGTTGCTTATGTGGTTGATATCCTTCTTTTATTGGTAACCTATGCTCAAGGCATTTCATGGTAATCCTATGCATAAAAGTTGGCAAATTTTCTGACTAAATCAGTGAGTTCATCCTAGATTGTTGGCTCAAAGAAACCACTGATAAAATGTAACGCCCCAACTTTTCAGGACCCGAGTATACGACCTGTTTCCCAAAAACTCAGGTGTTAACCTTAAAGGATGGTCAAATATATATTATTCTTCTTTTATAAAAGAAGATGAGCGTAGAATGGACAAGTAAGCATGAAGGAAAATTTTTATTTATATTGAGAACATACAAGAGGTTGCCCATAATGACTTATACAAACCAATGTCTCGATATAACAAATACAAGAATCCACATGATTTAGTACATGAAAAATAACATAAGAATATAAACAAAAGCCACAAGACCACGCAACTCCTCAAAGTAGATACAGCCATGCAACTCTGGCACTTGTACCAAGCTTTTCATCAGCCTGAATCTAAAATTCACTTAAGTCACCTGTGCTACCTATACGGTTATATATTTGATGGATGAGTAGCCAACTCAGTGTGAAGTCCCCTCAAGATTACACACCGCCGCATTAGGTAAGCATAATTATAAAGCAAAACATACAAAATAATACATGATGCAGGTCTTATTAAATGTATGGATGCATGGAATGCAATCATCGCCCCGGTGTGTGGACAGTGGGCTCGTCACCGATGCAATCATCGAACCTGAAAAATATTATCCAGTTGAAACAATTCGTACATCATGTACGATAGTAATAGATGCTGGTCTATGCCATGTATGCATGATTAGCTAATCTGTTATTAATCCAATTACACTCAACCAATTTAATTAAGCTCACGGTTACTACGGGGAGCTCTTGGCCTAGCTTAGGCCAATGGTATGGGCATAGTGTCCTATGACCACCATCTCCGGCCCATGAGACTACCATTTTAGGATGTTTAATGGAAACTCGTCAACTAGTGGCCAATCATATTACTGTATATGGGGCTTACCATCGCTTGGTTGTACAATATAAAACATCAAACCCATATAGGAAAAATATCAAAACAAACCACATAGGGTAAGTATCAAAATATGCCACATAGGGTGAATATCAAAACCATACGATAAAGACCATCCTTAAAAACCATTGGACACAACCCTGGATGGTAGGCCCACATCAATGATCCATCTAGACCACCACTCAATAATCACTAGATCGAAGGTCCATTACAATCTCCGTCAATCGAGTTACATCCCAAGTATGAGCGTACATTTATAAGTGAGGGTTTCCCACTGATGTACCACTTTAAGTTCAATAAGCAATCCACAAATAATTCATGAACAAATATACAGGATGAACATTAAGCAAGTAATATAGCAATTCAATTTCCATCAACTAACACATGTGATTATAAGAGAGAGATATCAATTATAAATTTAAATGAAAACTATAACTTAAGCTAATGGAAAGATGGAAAGCTTAAGGGGAAGAATCATCACCTTATACTTTTAATTGCCTTCTAGTGTCGCTAAGTGCTTATACCCTTAGAATTGTATCCTACCACAAATTACGAACTTGTACAATTAGATCCAGGTCCTGCACACTTTCTAGGTTTAAGATCGCAACCTAGGGTTTGAGTTATCTATCTTAGGGTTTTAACGTAGAATTAGGGTTTTCATCTTAGGGTTTAGTTATAGGATTTAGATTCTAGGATTTGGATGTTAGATCATGTAAAATTAATTATCATGATAGTTTATAATTATAAAATAATTTTTAATATTAATGATAGAATTACTATTAGTTAATCATGGCAATAATAATCATCATAATGGTAGAAATCAATATACTTCTACCAGCAATGACAATATCTAAGAATGGTAAGTAAAATCCTAATAACTACAGTTGTGGTTTTATCTATACTAACTAATACTAGTATAAGTAATCTATTAGTGGCTAATCAAGTCTCTAATAAAAATTACCATGATAATAGTAACAATGATGGTAATTGTAAATCAAGATCCTTCTAGTTTGGTGTACCATTAATTGCCATGTAAACTTACTAATTTTAAAATCATTCTTAGCATTAATGTCATGATTTATATTAGCTACCATGGTAATACAAATCATTATGATGGAAATTAATAATTAGAGTTACAATTGATGACAGTAATAATAGTAACATTAGCTAATACATTGTAATAAAAATCAAAATCTTTAGTCAATAGCTTTAAAATGGAAATTCTCACCTTGCCGACTCGGCTCGAGGCGAGTTGATTCGGGCCCCCTCCTCTACTTTCTTTTCCTCTTCTTTCTACCTTGCTGGGATGTCCAGCAATGAGCCTGGACAAACTAACCCAACCCAAATTGGCTAGACTCAGTTCCAGCCGAGTCAAATCAGTCATGGCTTCTATCTCTTTCTACTCTTCTCTCCATTTTCTTCCTCTCCTCTATCTCCTTCCTTTCATTTCTTTCTTTCCTTCCTATTTCCTTTCTTTTCTTCCTTTTTCATCAACACCAACAAGCTCGGGACTCAACTTGACCGAGTCCGAGCGAGTCAGCGACTTGGTTTAAGTTAAGCCAGCTATTTCCTCCCTCTATATGTCTTCGACCTGCTGGAAGTCCAGCAAGAAGTCTGGACTGGACCTGACCTACATGGATGGACTCATTACAATAGCTCTGTCAACCCAAAACTCAACTACTGAGTCAGCCCAACTCAGTGCGGTACCAACAATGACCACCAAGTCGATGTGAGTGCAGCGACAACCTGCACCATCCTCCTCACCATTGCTTTCTCTCTCAGGCGTGATCCTTGTCATCTAGATTTTGATGATATGGGCCACACATTGATAGATTTGAGTCCATGACCAGCCACACCACAAGTGGCAGCGACGGTACATGCCCACTGTGGAAGACGACCGGGCGTTAATGGCATCTTCTCACCCACTACTCCTTTCTTCATTCTGATGGCATGGGACAGTTTTTAGGGGTACATTGGAGCTTTCTGATGCGGGAAGCTGAAGATTTGAGGGTGTTTACTTGATGGGTTCAAAGAAAGGAGTGGGACCGTTTCTCTCCAATGGCCACAAGAAAGGGAGAGATGTCTGCTGCAGCACCACCCCTTCATTTTATATCATACCCTAGATGTTCTTAGAGCCGTTAAATTGGTAATAAACGGATCGGATCAGATTTGGTAGAGGCTGTTTTCAATACAGCTAATGGGATCAAAACTAGCCACGGTTTTCATTTTTTGTGGGTGAAAATCCTCTCCCTCGTGGAGAGCTATTGGGCGGTAAGGATTTGGCCATGTGGATGGCCGAGATGGGAGGAGAAACACCTCACGCGGATTGCCACTATGGCAAAAAGGAGCAGTTTCCATTTTTGGAAGATTTAGTTTTGTACAGCCCACTTGCGGAAAGGATTATGCCCACTCACATACATATCAACGTGTGAGGTGAGGTGGGTTTTGGTGGGACCTAAGCCTTGGACATGATGGACGGTCTGGATCCTCCAGGCGGATGACGTTGGTGGGCCACAGTTGGATGGAAACGATTGTTGTCTGTCGGTTGTCTCAAACGAAGAGAGAGAGAGAGAGAGAGAGAGAGAGAGAGAGAGAGAGAGAACCTCTCTTCTAAGGAAATTTTCGGTTAAAGGAGCTCTGACCACTCCTGTATGTATGGTGCACATCCAGCATGTTGGCTAAGGTGCACACGCGCCCTTTGTGTGGGGTCCATTGTGATGTTGCGACCAATCCACACCGTCCATTCCCTTTGGAGGTCCTACTCAGGGTCTTTAGCAAAAAAAATCAGGCGGGTCCAAGGCCCAGGTGGGGCCCATGACTTGATTTGGGTCCCATTTATGGATTTCTCATTGATCTGTTGGTCAGATCAATCCACAATTGAACGTCAACGGCAAAAAGTTCCCAAGGGGCCGTTTCTAAGGCTGTTGTCATATATTACTAACCGATGCCAATATTAATATAATTTTTATTATTTTCATGTGTTACTTATAATTACAATGTTTAAAATCTCATACATATATATAAATATAATCTTAATATTAGCATACTACTAATCACATGTTGTTGTTCACACATTCATTAATATATAAAATTCATAATATAGAATATCATATTATACATACAAATGAAATGAAGATTGTAAAATGTCACATTTAATTTTTATTTGTATTTGATAACATTGTTAAATAATATATAATTCTATTAAATTATCTATTGATTTTTGTATTCGTACTCATAAGAGATATTCAATGCTACATTATTATTTATAATTTAATTTTATGTTGTGAAATTTTTATTCATTATGTTGGTTTAATATAATATTATTTTCACAATATCCTATATACATTAAATACATACATATTACTCTATTACAATGCATTTTCACGCATTATTCATTTGATAAATAAATACATCAATAATCTTTTGATCCATATTTGTGTAAGATTTATAATATAATAACTAGATAAAATATTATACTTGGTATATGTTATTTGACTACTGGGTGGTGTGACATGTGGATAGGGATTACCTTCGACGGTCAGGTTTAAACTAGGATGCACGTGAATGTTCACTAAGCTAGGTTTGCATCCTACAAAGTCAGTTTATACAGTGACACTCGAGCATGGGAAGGTATGGGGTGTTACATAAAAGTAGGCCTAGTGTTTTGTTCTGTCCTTAAGTTTACTTTAACCGAAGTATCCTGGACTTTGGCTTAAGAGTCATCTAACTTCTTTAGGGCCCGTTTGAGATCTTTTAATTATATGCCATCCTCAGCTGCCTCATCATCCAGTATGACTACTTCGGTCATGTCAACGAAATATCCATCCCCATATTTTCTCAAAATCTCCTTAAGTTGCATTATTCTGGTCATGAACTCGACCATTCTTCCCTTGACTAATAAGGGAGTCATCACAGGACTTCTTTTATAGTGCAACACGGAACTAGCCTTCGGCATATCATTATTTAGGTGTAGTAATATCTCATACTATATTATTTGGATTGTTTGTAGCATCTATCCTAGTTGGGCTTTCATATTTATCCTTTCTAGTAAAACATATTGACCTGAGTACATTTCCATAGAAATAGGCATCAATTGCATTGGATGTGGTTAGGAATGGCTTGTTATCAACTAACACCAACTTCACCTAGTCCTGATTGTAGAAGATCACAAATTGATGCAAGGGTGATGGGATCCATAAGAAAGAATGTATCCAGTCTCTTCCCAATAAGACATTATAATTTGACAAAGTATTGATCATGAAGAAAGTGGCCAACACCTTCTTGGTTCCCATAATTAACTTAATGGGCAAGACACCTTGTGTTCATGTTACCCCTCTAGTAAAATTGCTGATTGTGACTTCGGTCAGAATTAGATCATCCGAGATTTTTTTTCCAATTTCATCATTATTCTGGTCGGGAGGATATTCGCAGCCATGCCATTTTTTACTAGGACCTTGGTAACTGGACATCTCTCCAAGTGGACAAAATTGTATAGCGGCTTCAAATGTTGAGTCATAGTGTGAGCAAGCCTTTCTACTACTACTTTTTTGGAAGTCATGCCTGGCTTAACAATGACAGTTGATACATTCTTAGCTTCTTTCTTAGAGTGAAAGGAACCACACTATATAATTATAAGAGGACCAAGTTCCTCCACATCTCCTTCCATCTTACTAGGCTAAGATGGTTTAGCTTGAAATCTCAATGGTAGGGTGAGTATCATATTATAGTCCATTACAACTGGTGGAAGCGACCCAAACTGTATTAAAGAATTCAGAAATTACCCCCAAGCATTTCTGAATTCGATCGTTCTTCAATGTTTTCAATCGTAAGTAAATTATTCATTTTTAGAACTGCCCATTTTTTTATATATCAAGATTGGGTGTAGTTTCTTCCAACAATTTTGCATTTATGAGGAGTTCCTGAAAAGGATGAGCTCTCAGTTCTAGAGGGGGGTGAATAGGACTATGTCAAATAAAAATAATTACAGAATATAAATGAAGATAACTGAATCAAATAACAATCTCAATTGCAATAGTATTGAGAAGTTGATTCAAACATTGTTCAAAGGACAACCTTACACCAAAAATCAAAGTTTATGGTAGGATAACTTGATTTCTTGAACTCGGTAAGGATAAAAAACCCAAACTAAAACAAGAGGTAAAATAATGAAATCTAACTATTACAACATTCACCACATGTACATTAAATAGATACAATCATTTACCACTCATACATCACATACATTAACCACAAAACACCAGAAATTATAGTGGTTCGGTGTGTACACCAATTGTTCTCAAACAGCAACACCTACTCCACTCCTAATAATCACAACTCAAGTGATATTGACATTCACTATGAAAGAAGGTTTTCCAAGGTTCACCTTAAAACCTTTACAATTGGATTTTCAATGGGCTACCATAATTAAAAACCCCGCGCTGAGATTTTCTGGCTATCTCAGTCAAAACTACAATAGAGATTTTCTGGTAATCTCAAAAACTAAAAGCAATTTAAACAAAATACTTATCTAAAGATTCTGCTTGATGTAGCCTGGTAGAATTGCTTCTTTTGAAGAGGAAGATGTCCAATGTTCAATCACACATATAGAAGGGTTCTAGGTCTAAATGAATTTTAAATTAATCCAACCTTAAGCTACTTTAATTTAATTCCCTGGATCTAAAAAGAGGTAGAGAAGAACACCCTTTTATAAAATCAGATTAAAGCAAAGAGAGATTAAGAAATTAGAAATTAAAAAGCTATAAAAATAATCTTAATGCATCGGACAATAGCTTGACAATCACAGGAGCTTTTCTCTCAAAGAGGAGGCTTGATTTGGCTTTTTATCAATGAAAAAAGTTGAGAAAAGTCATCTATTTATAGGCCGAAAACTAGTTCCTTCGACTGGTCTAAGATTCAACCAAATTTCAAAAATTCTGGCGCGATCGGATAAAACCGTCCCTCGACTGGTCGAGTGGTCTGCTCGACTTATAGAGTGGCCTTCTCAACTGGTCGAGCATAGCACTCGACTAGTCGAGTGGGGCCAAAATAGCTTGCTGGAGTTTGAGTCGAGCCCTTCTCGACTGGTCGAGCCAGTGTCCACAACTGGTCGAGCAAGGTGCTCGACTGGTCATGATTCTAGCAGAAAAATTTGAAATTTTGTAATGAATCCTGGATTGGTCGAGAAAAACTCTGGATTGGTTGAGTCAGAGCCTGGACTAGTCAAAATAGAGCCTATAACAAGCACAATAACCCATACTAAATGCGCAATATGAATGACCTAAACCTAAGGTCTTTCTAGGGTCATTTATACCTGAAATATTGAACATTGAACTTGTAGCTTCAGTTGCTTTGGTTGATCTTCAACTTGATTTACTTGAAGCTTGATCTTGTACACTTGAAACTTTAACTTGATCTTGACCATGTAGTGCACTTGGACTTGAACTGCCACATAAAGTTGAAGTAGCACTTGAACTTGGTCTTGCTCTTGAACTTGAACATGCACTTTAACTTGAACTTTGAAATAGAACTTGCACTTGAACTAGAAGTAGCACTTGCACATCTTCTTATGAAGGTGAACTTGAACAAGTCCATCATTTTAAAGTGGTAAGTCACTACGGAATTTGACAAAACAAGGTGCTTGATATACAACATAGCACTTACAGTTCCTCTATCAATGGATTGTCACTCGAAAAGCATTCATCACTAAGGTATTTGACAAATCCTTTAGGGTCAGCACTTTCTTTGTCAAGTTACTGGTTATTCTTAACTGACTTATGTGGAACAAAATCCATGGTCAAATTCACCATGTTCACAACTAGCTATTCATCCTCTCGCCATAGAATCATCGACATTGGTCGTGGTTGTATAACCATTTTCTGAGGTTTATTCCTTATAATAGCTGATTCTTTCTACTTAATTGCTTGCTACCTTTGCCAATGACGTTTCTGAGCGTGAGTTATCTCTTTAGGCATGATTGAAAATTTAGGGTGACTAACTCCTCTCCAGACTTCTCCCTGGATAGGTGACATTTGACCAATGTTGTGACAACCCAATTGCAGGGTTACGAAGTAGTAATAAATCGGTGAGACCGAGGTCGAATCCCCAGGGAATGGGGAACACGACCTATAAATGATCTAAGTTTAATAGTTTGTCTGGGTTTTTAATCCAGTGATATAAAAAATGGTTTTAAATAAGAAGAAAAAGGACTAAGGATCTAGGAATCCACTTATAGCAATCACAATATCTATTTTACTGATTCAATGATTATAACTCAATTGGAATCGAAGAGCGGTTAAACCAATCATAAATAATATTAGAATATGAATTCAATTGAACAATTCTCTCATAAAACACTCAAACATTAATCGTAGGGAATTAAAAGCATTTATAACACCCTTACACGACCATAGATCAATTAATTATATAGATTGAATCCTTTTATAAATCAAGGCTAAGCAATTGTTAAATTAAAGCACTCATTGTACCCGGAGTGTACAACAAATCCATAAATAAACAACTCAAAGACTTTAAAGTAAATCCAAAATATATTTAATATAATATCATAATTCTAACAACTGTTTGTTAAATCAAATAAACTAAATAATGTAATGAACTACAAGCTCCATCCCTTAGCCTTAGTTAATAGATTAGCCTAATGTAGCTAATATATCCTAGAAGAAAAACAAAAGAAAAATAAACTGGAATTGAGTAGTTAAATAAGAAGAACGACTTCATAGGAACTCCACCAGCCCTCGGTGTAGTGCCCCGAATTTTCGCGACCCGATTATATACTTATGCCCGAGAATTCCGGGTGTTAATAATGTAAAAATTGGATGCTTCAAAATCACACTTTTTTTTATATCACATCCAGTTAAATTCATAAAGTTAAACCATTCATGAGAGTAAAATTGACTGCATTTATTATTCCATTAAAGTAAAAGAATTCAACAAATCATCAAATGCCCTCTCAATGGGAACTTATTGCATTATCAAAGTTTGCAACAGAAAATAAATAAAACTAATCGGGCACTATTCTTCTTCTCTATTCGAAGCTATTTTCCACAGAACGATCATTGTCCGTTATATCAACATGTGATTCACTTATAACATCTGTATGGTTGGAGAGGGTCAATGCCCTACTCATAGTGATGGTTATCCTTTAAAGTTTAAAATGATTCGAGTTATTTATAAGAATAACAGTAGGGTCTCAATACATCTCATACTCCATAAATACAATTGATATCGGTATATGCAAACATTCTACATGAAATGCATGCCTAGCAAAGTATGTGTGGTCCATCACACTTAGTGATCATCATAATGTGGAAAGTAGTTTAAAGATATCTGGCTTACCCTGCATCCCATACTATGGAGATTCGTTGGTGTGTCAAACGTTAACGTGTATTTATACGAACATCTTAAAGCGGCACAACACATGGATTAGATAAATTACGTGACACGATTTGTTCATAAAGTGACTATTTGCGACATCCAATCCCAGAAGTGATGTAACACGCATTGTGAATTACTTACATCAATATGTGCACCACTACTCAAAATCTATGGAATTACATGTCGACTAAGAGGGTCACTACCCAAAACGCATTATGTTCATGATGATATATAGATCACTAGGAGTGGGATTTCTAACACCACACTTTCGTGATGAGGTAATAATGTTATAATTTAAATTATGTAACAGTCATTCATAAGGTGATGATTCACAATAATAAAACTCAAAACATGTAAGAATGAGATAATCAAATTGAATTATTGCAAAAGTTAAAGGAAAAACTGAAAAGGCCAAGCTATATGTCCTAGAGGGGGGGGGGGGATGGGGTGAATAGGACTATGCCAAATGAAAATAAAATCAGCGGAATAAGATTAATCAATAGCCTTACAATTATAAATCAATTCACAATGCTGAAATTAAATCACCTTAATAAATAAGTATTGAGAGATTGATACAAATTCAGTTCTAAGGACAACCTTACACCATAATAAACAAGGGCTTATGGTAGGACAACCTTATTTCTAGAACATCTTTTGGATCAAGAACTCAATTTTAATAGAAATAGATGAATAGCAAAGAATTGAAATTAAATGCTGAAATATAGATTTAATTTATTACAACAATCCCCACACTTGCTTGAAATGTAAATTGTTACAACATTCACATCCACATGTACATTCCACACACTTGAATGACAAAAGATATGAAAATTAAGCAAGCATTCAATCCACAAGATAAAGAGTTATAGTGGTTCACCTGTGTGAACACCAACTGTCTTTCAATAGTCACACAGAATGCTACTCCACTCCTAATATCCTCACACAGGGAATATTAGCGTTCACTATCAAATAGGTTTTCACAGGTTCACCCAAAACCTTTACAATTTTGTCTTTAACTTGGGCTTACACAATTCAAAAATCCACACTTCTGAGTTTTTTGGCTCTCCTCAGATAACCACACAAATTGAGATTTTTCTGGCGAATCCCAAACAAAATAAACCAAAATAGAATGGAATTTACAGAATTGTAAAATACTTAGATTTCTCCTCTTGTAGCTGCCTGGAAGAACCAATTGGAGTAGACGTTCGAATATAGAAGTTCAATGTCCACTACTCACTTTTATATGGTTCTAAGTTCTAATTGATTTTAGATTTAAACCAGTTGGGCGTAGCTATATTTGATTTTGATTCCAAGAAGAAGGAATAAGTCAATTCCTCTTTTCAAATCAGATTGGAATATAGAAACAAAATCAAATTAAATAAGCTATCAAAAAGAGAAAGAAATTATGCAAAAAATAGCTTAAAAATTAAACACAGACTTATCTCAGAGTGGAGCCTTGAATTCACTTAATTTTTTCAATGAAAAACTCTGAAATTCGTATGCTATTTATAGCTGAAGAAGTTCGTCTTCGACAGGTCCTAGGGTCACTACGACTGGTCTTGGAATAAACTGATTTTTGAATTTTTGAGCACGATCGCATCAGACTGTTGTACGACCGGTCGTAGGCAGTCCATGACTGGTTGAAAGCAGTCCACGACTGGTCGAGACCCCTCTACGATTGGTCATGCAACAATTGATTTAGTTGCTGGAGTTTGAGTCGAAGCCTTACGACTGGTCGAAGGTCGAGTCGAGACCATCTCACGACCGGTCAAATAGATTTCAGGACTGGTAGTAGGCGAACCAAAAAATTCGATAAATTGCAACTATTTTAGGACTGGTCTTGGAACTTCTTAGACTAGTCGAGACAATGCTAGGACTGGTCGAACAAGGTCTAGGACTGGTCTTAGAGTAGACTAAAATCATGTAATAATATTCATTTGAATTATGTATCCAAAGTGACCTACCCTAAGGTCAATCTAATGGTCTATCAAACCTGGAACATGAAGTATGGACATTGAACACTTCATTTGCTTAGACTTTAATCTTTACGAAGCTTGATTTCTTCTCGATGTAGCTTGACTACTTCAGAAGCTTCAATGTTACTTTAAGTTGTACTTGAGTCCCGCATTTAGATTTGAATCTTAAACTTCGACTTGCACTTGAACTTGAGTCTTGACCCTGACTTCTCTCTTAATATTGTAGCTTGAACTATCATAAAGCTTGAAGAATTCTTTGAGCTAGACTTCAAGTGTTGACAAGGTGTCTCAAACAAATTTATCAAGATATAAACACACGACATATGAAGAAGTTTTGACATACAAAATTTGACAATCAAAGAGGAATCAAATTATAATACACACAATCTCCCCCTTTGTCAAATTTGTGACAAAACACTTCTCATACTTCAATAAGATAAGCATCACATTATATAATAACGAATCATGTACTAGTTGTCATAAAATAAGCAACTGAGACAACTCAACTCCCCCTAAGTTAATACACCTCAACTCCCTCTGAGTAGGTATACATCATATCAATCATACTCCATAAATAGAAATGCACACATTCTCCCCCTTTTTGTCAAAATATGACAAAGGAAGAAACAAAGATAGGACATGAAAGACAGAAATAGAGATAGCAACTCAGAAAGATAGAATGATAAAAAGTGCAGAGTGAAGAACAAATCAAAAGGAGTAAGCAAGGTGAGTCAGAGTACATATTAAAAGAGTTAACAAGTGATGTTTTAAGACAGTAATCCACACAACCAAGAAAAGAAACTTAGTAAACTTATTATAGACCAAAGATTAAACATTCTCAATCAGAACCAGAAGATGGAGCAAGAATGTTAGGATCACTTTGATGAAGGCTCTTCTGTAAGCTCCTAAAATATTTGTGCGTATTTTTAAATTATTGATTGTGGCCAACATTTATTTGTTCTACCTTTTCCTCTAATGCACTAAGACGTGCATTGAAATTAGATGGTTCAAAGTCTGAATCATTTCCAGAATCAAAATAAATTTTATTAAAAATATCATCTATGTCAATATCATCAGCCGGCAAGTCATCACCTTCGACACCCATCTCAGCGTCAGCAGCAACATCACCCGCATCAACATCAACTTGACCAGGAGCCAAACCTAACTTCGTTTTATTCAGGTTGGAATTGTTAAATATGAGGTGTTGGATAGGAGCCTCACTGACGGGCATAGCGACAACATGTGAGTAGCTAATACATTTAACAGATATCCAAATGGAATATCACTATGACCAAGATGACTACGAATTTGAATGATAGAGGAACAAATCAAGGAGGGCAAACAGATATTAGCACCAGTAACGATAGAGTACAAAATACGAACCATAAACAGAGTCAACTCAGTTTTGTTTCCAGAGCGGGGATATAGATTAGAAGTGAAGATACGATGCAAAACTCTGTATTTGGGTAATAAGTATCAGGTTTTAAGGGCATTTCCATTTGCAGTCCATGGTGCATTCATGTTACATAATGCTCTAGTAAAAATATGTTTTTCCGATTCTAACACTTTCTTAGCAAGTGCACTAGGATGAACACCATCATCATTTACTTAAATATCCATAAGGCCAAAAATTAAGTATCGATCAACATGAAACTGCCCTTCTCTAGTATCAATAGTAAAAGTCAGTTGCTCAACAAAAAAGTCAGATATGCATGCAACCATAGCCTGTGCAATGGATTGCTATGCCGGCCCGCCCTAGCGTAAAATGTTTTCCCATCCTACAGATTGAAGGAGAGGAAGGAGACCGTAAGGAGCAATATGATTTAAACTAACAGCTTTTTCAACAATAACATTGTGCATACGCAAGTCTCGAACATGTGGTGGATCGTCTTTAGGATCTCTAAGATGACATCTAGTGATAACATTTGTACGAGAAGAAGAAGCACCTCTATGAATTTTCTTTTTACCTCTAGATTCCATATTCTTGAAGAAATGAAAGAAAGTTCAAGAAAATAGAGATGGGTTTCTCTAGATTCAACAAAAAGGAAGAAGAACCCAAAAAGTTGAAGATTTATATGAAATAGACAACAATGATCAAGAAAATTAAGAGTAAAGATTAAGATTCTCCAAGAAAACAAGAAAAATCACTCTAACCTGGAGGAATCGAACACAAGGGTTTGACTAGTCGAAGCTCGGCTTGTTGGCGAGGAGGGTTAGAATGAAGAAGAAACAAGTTTTTCCCAAATTAAAAAGATCACAGCACGCACGACCGGTCTTGTGACATACTCGACCGGTCGTAGCAAGACTGGTCGAGCACATTCTCGACTGGTTTTAAACCAGAAAAAATATGCAATTTTCACAAAATTTTAAAATTTAAACATATTAATATTATATACAATATGATACAAATATGCATGATCAATAATTTAAAATTGTACATACCAAGATCAAATTTCAATTTGTTAAACCTACTTTTGTCGAGCGGTTTAGTGAAAATGTCAGCAAGATGAGTCTCAGTAGGAATATATTCTAAAGATACTATTTTTTCTTCCACTAATTCACGAATATAATGAAACCGAATGTCAATGTGCTTAGTACGTGAATGCTGGATTGGGTTTTTTAAAATGTTTATCGCACTGGAATTATCACAGTATAAAACCATAGAGTCTTGTGCGATTCCATAATCACTCAAAGATACGTTTCATCCAAACCAACTGAGTACATGCATTTCTGTTGCAATATATTATATCTCGCCTCAGTTGAGAGTGATATGGAACTTTGCTTCTTGCTAAACCAAGAAATCAGACAGTTTCCAATGTAAAAACAACCACCGCTGGTTGATTTTTTATCATCTATATTTCCTGCCCAATCAGCATCCGAATACCTAGCCAATTGAATACTAGTATCATAGGGATACCAAAGACCCAGATTAACTAAACTTGCGATATATCTAATAATTCGTTTAACAGCAGTTAAGTGAGATTCTTTAGGATTAGACTGATATCTATCACAAATTCCAACACTTAAAGAAATATCAGGTCTACTTGCAGTTAGGTAAAGTAGGCTATCTATCATACTACGATACAATTTAGGATATACATCTGTACCTGTAGAGTCTTTTAAAAGTCTTAGAGTAGTACTCATAGGAGTATCAAAGTTCTTACCATTTTCAAATCTGAATCTCTTAATCAAGTTTAATGTATACTTAGTTTGTGAAATAGAAATTCCATCAGATTGATGTTTTACTTGCAACCCTAAGAAATAATTTAATTCACCAACCATGCTCATTTGGAACTTAGATTTCATTAAATCTGCAAACTCAACAGTCATGTTAGTACAAGTTGATCCATAAATAATATCATCAACATATATTTGAACCATTAGAATATCATCGTTATGTTTCTTAATAAAGAGCGTCTTATCAACACTTCCCATCTGAAAATTATGACTCAGTAAGAACTTAGTCAGTTTTTTGTACCATGCTCTGGGAGCTTGTTTCAGACCATAAAGAGCCTTTTTTAAGACGAGACACATGATTAGTAAACTTAGGGTCTTCAAACCCTATAGGTTGTTTAACATATACCTCTTCATGTAAATCACCATTCAAAAAGGCACTCTTTACATCCATTTGGTAAATTTTAATTTTTCTAAAGCAGACAATTGAAATGAAAAGTTTGATTGATTCAAGACGAGCTACGAGGGCAAAGGTTTGATCATAGTCAATACCTTCAATTTGTGTGTACCCCTATACAACTAACCTTGCTTTATTTTGAATAATATTTCCAAGTTCATCAAACTTATTTTTGAAAATCCATTTTGTTCCAATAATATGTTTATCTTTAGGTCTAGGAACAAGGTACCAGACATCATTTTTGACAAACTAATTAAGTTCTTCCTGCATCGCAACTGTCCAGTTTTCATTAGAAAGTGCTTCTTTCACGTTAACGTGTTCTATCTGGGATGTAAAGCATACGTAGTTACATATGTCCTCTAATTGTATACGAGTGCGCACACCAGTGAGAGGGTTTTCAAGTATTTGAGAAGTTAGATGATCTTTAACAGTCTTAAATTCAGAATTAGTTTTACTTGATGAAGTTTCTGGTTTTTCAAGTGTAAGAACTTCATCATTATCTGAACTAAGGGCAGGTGTATTCAAATGATCATCAATTACAACATTTATTGACTCTTGAATCACACCGGTCATGTTGTTCAGAACACAATATACATGACTGTTTAAAGAATATCCTAAAAAGATCCCTTCATCATTTTTAGTGTCAAACTTTTCCAAATTTTCACGGTCACGCAAAATATAGCACTTGCTGCCAAAAACTCGAAAGTATTTGATAGAAGGCTTTTTCTCAAACCACATTTCATAAGCCGTTTTATCATTAGATTTGCAAATATAAATACAGTTAATAATGTAGCAGGCGGTATTCACTGCTTCAGCCCAGAGATTCCTGGGAAGCTTCATGTTATTTAGCATAACATTTCCTATTTCTTAAAGCACTCTATTTTTCCTCTCGACAATTCCATTTTGTTGAGGAGTCTTAGGTGCAGAGAATTTATGTGATATTCCTTGATCGCTATAAAATTTCTCAAAACTACTATTTTCAAACTCGGATCCATGATCACTACAGATCTTATTAACTTGAGAACATTTTTCAGTTTGGATCCGTTTTATAATCTTTTTCACTTCATCAAGGGTTTCTGATTTGTCCCTCAAAAATGAAACCCAAGTGTATCTTGTATAATCATCTACGATAACCAAGATATATTTTTTGCCACCTCGACTTTCCGTTTTGGTTGATCCTATAAGATCCATGTGAAGAAGCTCGAGTGGTCTTGTGGTGGTATTGGAGTTCACCTTTTTGTGAGAGCTCCTCGTTTGTTTACCATACTGGCATTCACCACATATTTTATCTACTTTTTGCACTTTAGGTAGACCTCTAATTAGTTCTCCTTTGCTCAATCAGTATAAATTTCAGTAGTGTACATGTCCAAGGCGTTTGTGCCATAATTCTGTCTCATCAGTATGGACTATGTAACACGTTTGATTAAATGAGCTTCCATTGCATACTATATAGCAGTTTCCAGAAGTTCTGCGACCAGTTAATATTACAGAACCCTTTTTATCTATAATCTCACAACCTTGATTAGAAAATTTAACACAATGGTTTTTGTTACATATTTGAGATATGCTTAACAGGTTATGTTTTAATCCCCCAACATATAAAACATTCTTAAATAAGGGAAAATTATAAAGTTGAATCATACCTTGGCCAATAATCTTGCAGTTGTTACCATCACCAAATGTGACTGATCCATCAGTCATATCTTTTAGATCGGTGAATAAAGCCTTGTCACCTGTCATGTGCCTAGAACATCCACTGTCTAGGTACCATTTTGAATGGCTTGTTGCTTTGAATGTAGTGTGGGCAACCAAGTAGGCAACTTTAGGAACCCATTTCATAACTGTTTTAGGTTTAGGAACATAGTTGGTCTTCTTTTATCTGATGTTGTAAGAATGACCTACTGAGTTAGATTTTAAGATCTCCTTAAGTAAATCAATTATTTTTTCAGCAAGAGAATTTCTGTTCAGATTTTTAAAATTTATATAGCTGCTTTTAGGTTTATGAAAAGTTTTTGTATTTTTAGGAAAAACTTGACTAACACCTTTTCCTTTTGAGTTAGAAGTTTCTCTTTTCACAATGTTGGGAGAGGTATACTTCTGTTTAGGAGATGTATTTTTCTCATAGCCCAACCCGGATCTATCGCCACATTTTCTTAAATCGGATAATAATTTTTCTAACTTTGGATCACCCTGGGCATATCTCCATGTATCCTTCAAACTCAGAAGAGAAGATACTTCATTTTTAAGTTTCTCATTTTCAGATTTCAAATCATCAATCAAGGAGGTTTTGAATTTCAAATCACATTTCGATTTTTCAAAACAATATGAAATATGTGATTTTTCTAAACCAAGAGTTTCAAAACATTCTTTGAGTTTAGAAAACTTTTCTTTTTGAAGCTTAAGTTTGACAACAATTTTACAACTTTCCTTATATAAGGCATTATAAGCATCTTTAAGATCTTCTTCATTTTCATAATTACTATTCAAATTTTCTTCACTTGTTGAATCATCGTGATCTAAAAAAGTAAACTTGGCTAGAGTCATAAGGGCTTTAACTTCACTGCCCGACTCGGTTTCAGAATTTTCTGATTTAGAAGATGCTTCAGAATCAGACGATTCATCCCAAGTAGCCAACATACCCTTCCTTCTGGGTCTGTCCTTTTTAGGACATTTGTTTGCTAAATGCCCATACTCTTGGCAGTTGTAACACTGACTGTCTTTCAAAGATTTCCAAGTTTTAGACTTAGGTTTAGATCTTTTCTTTTCATTTGCCTTTTGAAAGTCGACCCTTTTCTTGCTTTTGAAAATTTTATAAAACTTTTTCGCCAAAAGAGCCATATCATCTTCAGAATTTTCTAAATCTGAGTTTTCTTGAGAAATACCTTTAGAAGATTTCAAAGCTATAAATTTACCTTTAGGAGCTTTAAAATTTAATTCATAGGTTTGTAAAGAACCAACTAGTTCTTCTACCCTCATATTATCCGTATCATGAAGTTCCTGGATCGCGGTTACTTTAGAATTGAACTATTCAGGAAGTGAGCGTAGTATCTTTGCACACACTTTACTTTCTGGAATTTTATCGCCAAGACCCCACATAGAGTTTACAATGTCATTTAGTCTAGTGTAAAAGTCCATAAACATTTCATTTTCCTTCATATGAATTTCTTTAAATTTGGTTGTGAAGAGTTGGACTTTAGACTTTTTGACAATTGATGTACCCTCGTGTGTCATTTCTAGTATATCCTAGGCTTGCTTTGCAGTATCACAGGATATAATTCTTTTGAACTCATCCAGTGATAGTGCGCAAGTGATTGTATTTAGTGCTTTAGCATTGGCACTATACTCACTTTTCTGAAGGGTGGTCCATAAATAATAAGCAGGTACAGACACAGTTTTTGAACCGTCAGATTCAGTTACTTCAATGGTAGGAGAGTTCCATTCGGTCACTGTGGCTCGCCACACACTCTCATCCATTTTTGAGGAAGATCCTCATTCTGGCTTTCCAATAGGTATAGTTGGAGCCATCAAAGGGTGGAGGCTTAGTGACTGATAGGCTATCAAAATTTGACATCTTATTAATATAGCTTAGATCGTTAGCTCAGGAAATAAATCCAAAAAAAATAAGAACGAGCTATTAGGCTCTGATACCACTTGAAAAGGTCAAGCTATATGTCCTAGAGGGAGGTGAATAGGACTATGCCAAATTAAAATAAAATCAGCAGAATAAGATTAATCAATAGCCTTATAATTATAAATCAATTCACAATGCTGAAATCAAATCACCTTAATAAATAAGTATTGAGAGATTGATACAAATTCAGTTCTAAGGACAACCTTACACCATAATAAACAAGGGCTTATGGTAGGACGACCTTATTTCTAGAACATCTTTTGGATCAAGAACTCAATTTTAATAGAAATAGATGAATAGCAAAGAATTGAAATTAAATGCTGAAATATAGATTTAATTTATTACAACAATCCCCTCACTTGCTTGAAATGTAAATTATTACAACATTCACATCCACATGTACATTCCACACAATTGAATGACAAAAGATATGAAAATTAAGCAAGCGTTCAATCCACAAGACAAATAGTTATAATGGTTCGCCTGTGTGAACACCAACTGTCTTTCAACAGTCACACAGAATGCTACTCCACTCCTAATATCCTCACACAAGGGATATTAGCGTTTACTATCAAATAGGTTTTCACAGGTTCACCCAAAACCTTTACAATTGTGTCTTTGACTTGGGCTTACACAATTCAAAAACCCACACTTTTGAGTTTTCTGGGTCTCCTCAGATAACCACACAAATTGAGATTTTTCTGGCGAATCCCAAACAAAATAAACCAAAATAGAATGGAATTTACAAAATTGTAAAATACTTGGATTTCTCCTCTTGTAGCTGCCCGGAAGAACCAATTGGAGTAGACGTTCAAATATAGAAGTTCAATGTCCACTACTCACTTTAATATGGTTCTAAGTTCTAATTGATTTTAGATTTAAAATAGTTGGGCGTAGCTATATTTGATTTTGATTCCAAGAAGAAGGAATAAGTCAATTCCTCTTTTCAAATCAGATTGGAATATAAAAACAAAATTAAATTAAATAAGCTATCAAAAAGAGAAAGAAATTATGCAAAAAATAGCTTAAAAAATAAACACAGACTTATCTCAGAGTGGAGCCTTGAATTCACTTAATTTTTTCAATGAAAAACTCTAAAATTCATGTGCTATTTATAGCTAAAGAAGTTCATCTTCGACTGGTCCTAAGGTCACCACGACTGGTCTTAGAATAAACTAATTTTTGAATTTTTGAGCGCGATTGCATCAGGCCGTTGTACGACCGGTCGTAGGCAGTCCACGACTGGTCGAAAGCAGTCCATGACTAGTCGAGACCCCTCTACGACTGGTCGTGCAACAATTGATTTAGTTACTGAAGTTTGAGTCGAAGCCTTACGACTGGTCGAAGGTCGAGTAGAGACTATCTCATGACCGGTCGAGCAGACTCCAGGACTGGTCGTAGGCGAACCAAAAAATCTGATAAATTGTAACTATTTTAGGACTGGTCTTGGAACTTCTTAGACTAGTCGAGAGAGTGCTAGGACTAGTCGAACAGGGTCTAGGACTGGTCTTAAAGTAGACCAAAATCATGTAATAATATTCATTTGAATTATATATCCAAAGTGACCTACCATAAGGTCAATCTAATGGTCTATCAAACCTGGAACATGAAGTATGGACATTGACCACTTTATTTGCTTAGACTTTGATCTTTACGAAGCTTGATTTCTTCTCGATGTAGCTTGACTACTTCAGAAGCTTCAATGTTACTTTAAGTTGTACTTGAGTCCCGCATTTAGATTTGAATCTTGAACTTCGACTTGCACTTGAACTTGAGTCTTGACCCTAAGTTCTCTCTTAATATTGTAGCTTGAACTATCATGAAGCTTGAAGAATTCTTTGAGCTAGACTTCAAGTGTTGACGAGGTGTCTCGAACAAATTTATCAAGATTTAAACACACGACATACGAAGAAGTTTTGATACACAAAATTTGACAATCAAAGAGGAATCAAATCATAGTACTTACAAAAACCCCCACCTTAACTCGTTTGATTGTTTTATTGTTAAGTGCCCCGAGACATACTTTAAGACCAACTTTTATTCTAGTTCGCTTGGTTCGAGTTTGGCTGAAGTGAACATTAGATTTTAGTGAGTCTAAGAAATTGATTCATATTATGCTGTGTATCGCCTATGTTGATAAATTCCAATTTAGAAAGATTAGGTATATTCCTCCACCGAGTCAACTCAGTTTGACATGGAGGAATTCTCTGCCACCTTCGTTGAAAGAGCTTTGGAGGAAAAGGACATAAGGGTGAGAAAGAAAGACAGGCTAGGTTGTACTCGTCAACAACTCAGTGAGTTGTCATTGACACCAACCTCTCATACCTCTTTCATCCCGGTCGATGGTAGAACAGAGTTTCTTCCTATCTGGCCTGGTTTACTGCTGAAGGTCGGTGGGTTTGTGCACTAGATTTCTTCCTTCTCCTTCTCTCTCCCCTTTTCTCTCTCATTCGTTTGCGTGTATCCTTCTTAACATGAGGGGGGGGGGTGTTTATAGCATGTCTAGGCTTTTAGAGCCTTCGTGTGTAACTCTTACGTGGCGTGGTGTGTGGAATGGCGATGTAACCTGTTTGGCATGGAGTGCGGAATGAGCAATGCAATTGGCTTGTGATTTCTAGTTTCGGTCCTCCTAGGATTGTCCCTTTCTTCAGATTGTTCGGGCCCACTAGGAGTCCAACAATCTGCCCACATATCGGTTTAGATTCTTGATTGATACGTTAGGAGACGGGTCTGTTGATTCTTCCAATAAGGGAGACGGTTTCCACTTTAATGGTGGATCTGTCCCGATCCATTTCTTCCACGTTCTGTTGTCTCTGGGTAGATCAGATTTGTTGTTCGATGCTTCCTTGCCAATCGGACGGAGGCGTTCAAATCGTCGAAGGCAGGAGCGAAAGGAAAGGAAGAGAAGCTTCCTTTTCGAGAACAACTGGGTCAAACAAGGTTTGACTGGCTCCTACACTTGGTACATTGCGGTTGCACGAAATTTGTACACCTGCACTCTCGGTACGGTGTCCGCTGAGGTGTTTTTTACGAGTCCATTCCATTCACTTGGTCTTTTGGTGTACATGGGACCTTTGGCTCAAGGATGGAATTGGCCAAAAGATCAAGTGGGCCATGATGTGAAATATTTGGATATTTAACCCTGTATTTCTTCTAATTTGACGGTCAGGTTTCTCTGAATTTAATCTCCAACACTCCTGATGGTTTGTTGTCCGATTTATGGGGTTTTGATGATTATTCATGTCTTCAGGTGGTCAGTAGATTGTTTCATGGATGAGGGTTATCCCAAATGGTTGGATTTTTATAAGAATGGGGAGAGTGTTCGGGTGAATGTGTGTTCACATTTTATCAGATCCTTATGAGGACGTTCGGGTATTGAAAAGGTTCAGAGTGGGAGGCCCGTTTGGCGGATTTAAATATGATGGATAGTCAGATGACATGTTAAAAATATAGAAACTTGATAGTTGATACTCTAACCATGTATATAGGTGTAAGTATGATTAGTTTTGTAAATGGATGAACACAATTGGGTTTTTGAAGTGATCAACAGGTGGGACATGTATACCGTTAGATTTGAGTGACTTATTCACATGTGTAAGTTCCTCATATTGTAGTTCTAATGGTGGGTTAAGCATATTCATAGGAGGTGAACAAGATGAATAGATCAGAATCTCAATCTGATATGTGTACGGATGGATGTGGAGATCAGATAGTTAGTTTACTATGATCAAGTGGTCCAAAATAAAAGTGGACAGTCAGATGTATTTATCTAATAGTGAATGTTTGATTGAGTGGTTGGTTTTGATGGAGAGACGAGGATACTTGGATATATGATGATCTGTCTTACAAATCGATGGTCAGATGACTTGATCTATGGATGAATATTATTTCCAACATCAGATTTAGGTTGGAGAATAGATGTAAGGTTAGGATTGGCTAAATTGGTATCGTACACATGTACATACTAAGTTAAATTTTTTTGTAACACTTGAGAACTTTCAGTGCTCGAGTATTGAAAAGTTTAGGGTGTTACACTTGGTCTCTTTCCCAAGCTCAAATTTGTCTCTAAAACAACTAAGAAAACTCCTTTAAATAGTAAAAGTTCACACCGACTTTTAACCAACTTCAATTTTTGCACATTTGTTACGCTTCAGTCGCACCAAATTTCATCTGAAAAATCTATGCAGAATCTATCTAACTTAGGTCACTATTGAGGGTCAAAATTGCATATTATCCCCCATTTTTATATTAGTTTTATGAACATGATAATGAGCTTGGATTGAAAAGGGTACTAAAAGCATGGATTTGATGCTCAAGAATCACTAAGACAAGGGATGGATCTTTAGAGACCAAGATTGAAGAATTCACATACCAAAGATCCAAGAAAACTAAGTGAGGAATAAAAAGAATTAAAGATTTGAAATGAAGAAAAGGAATCCTAAAATCGTCCTGAAAAAGTATATTCTGAAACTCTGGGTCATTTTGTGAAATTACGCAGAGTTAAGTCTATTTTGAGAAACTGCGCAGAGTGAAATCTATTTTAGCAAACTGTATAAATTTCAAGCGGTTTCCGAATTTTTCATATCAGTTTGAAGGAGGGAGTTCCCCACCTATAAATAAGGCTTCTCAGGGCATTCATATGCATCATTCAAAGCATTCAAGAGCAAGATTTAGGGTTTTTAGAGAGTTTTCAATTTTATTAAAGTTTTATAAAAAAAAAATTCTTTTAGATATTTTCTATTTAAATTTATTTCTTTCTTGTTGCTTTTGTATTTTACAATTTAGTTATATTTTTCTAGTTCCCTCTAGCCCAAGCTAGAAGGGAGGCCCATTAGTTTAATGATTTTATAAATTATGATGATCGATTGTTTTAATGATGAGATGAATGTTGTATGCATGTTATGAATTATTTATGTTTAGGTTTTTGATTCTCATGTGAGATCCATATATTTCCATCATATGAGATCCATATTAATGGATAAGCTTATCCTGGATTAGTTAGATTTCCTAGATGGAAGATGTTCTCAACCTGCTATATTTCTTTGATTCATTATCTCATGGATATTTAATGCTTAAAATCACTGGCTCATGGGAATATATATATCAATGATGCTAATCCATGATTCTCTAATCTTTTATATCATTTATTAAAATATTTAAACTGTTTTATTTTTTGATTAGGCTGACCATAGTGCTCAAATCCTAGTTGTGTTATCAAAGTCATCATGACTTGTGGAACATTAAACTATGTGTGAAACTTTGAAGCTTGGGTGTTATTTTTAAATTAATTGAATCACATACATTTAAAACCTTCAAAATCATTTCATTTGTTTAGTTTCCATTACTTAGTTAATTTTGCATTTGATTTTTGCATTCTCATAAATTATCTCCTTGTGGGATCGATTGTGTATTTGGTTTTCTTGGATCTTTGGCATGTGAATTCTTCATTAATGACTTCCAAATCTCCAATTCTTCATTATCTTCTTTTAAGCTCTAAATCCATCATTTTAGTCGCATATTCATCTTTAAGTCCAAAACCACCTTGCATGATTAAAACATACATAATTATATTGGATTAATACTTAAATACCGGGAAAGCTAATGTAATTGAATGAATAAATATGTAATAGTTAGGTCTCAACAACCTTCTTACATCTCAATATTGGAGTTGGTCGAGGACGGTCAGTAAAATGCTAAGGTACTCTTAGCTGCTGAAAAGAGCCTTCTCCTTTCATTTTTTTTATTAAACCATGGTTTGGTTTGATCATTCATTTAGCTATTGGGTCGAGGAAACTATATGGTTGGACGAATTGGCCTTTTACATTGCTCGCATAAGTGTGGCATACAGTAGGTGGGTGGTGTTGTTATCGGTCATACTACTACGCTCATAGCTACTCACAAAGGCATCTTAGATCCTTTGCTGGATTGTTGTGTCTCCACTTGGTCATTACAAGGCCCAAGATCAACTTTTTATCATAATTGAACCAACTTCTGAGGATTGACCGTGGCCATGTTGACCTCCATGTTAAGTGAAAATGAATCGTTGTCGATATGCATTTCTTCTTTTTCCTTCTTAGGGAATTTAAGCAATCATCGGTCAATGTTGTCTTAGATGATGTTCCTGAAAATGATACATTTGTTAGTGGAATGTGAACAAATTCCATGCCATTTAAAATACTCGGTGTTTTTCAACTCTTCGATCATAGGTATTTTATTGTTGATAGGAAATTTATAATAAATTTGCTGGCCAACATTATATAAAAGATCTAATCGGCCTGGTTAATATCAAATGTATATATCCTTTGATTTATTTGTGTGGCCGATGCTGTTGCTTCTTCTTTAACCAATACTGAAAAGATGAATGACTGCTTGGCCACCACTTTGGCTGTGCCACCTCATAATTAGGATCATAATAATAGGTTCCGGCTGACAAATTCTTCTGCCTTATTTGCTTTTTTAAAAAGAACTTTGTATCGAGATACATTCCTAATTAGATCATATAAATCTACAAACTCCGTACCAATAAACTTTTTACAAAGTTTATATTCCATACTATTTTGAGTGAGTTGTATAAACTCAGCATCAGTCGTGACTACTTTGCATCGGTTTTTCACTCTTTTACACCGAGAGATATATTTTCCATATGATTCACCTGGCAATTGTCAGAAACTTGTGCATGGAATTTCTCTTCCATTGATTGCCACATTTATATAGAATTTAATAACATATTAAAGTACCAAGTGAAAGCCACTGTAATTAAGGAATGACTAAACAATTACAATTTATAATAATCATTATTGACCAATTCTCCACATTACATGGTAAATCGATCTATGTGCTTTATGGTCAATTGACAAGTGTCACCTGTAAATAGTGAAAAATTAGGTCGGTAATTTTTTAACAATAGTTGTCAATCGATCCATTCATGATAGGGTTTGTGGTAGATGAGAGTGTTAGTACGGCCAAAAACTTGGCCTATCACTTCTTGGACCACTTTTAAAACTTAGTGGCAATCTAAATGACGAGGTTCGTCCATTGAAGGTCGAAAAGGCAAGCTTAAGAAGTCCTAGAGGGGGGTGAATAGGACTATGCCAAATAAAAATTAAAGTGCTGAAATATTAAATAAATCAGAAATCTCAATTACACTAGTATTGAAAATTTGATTCAACCTAATTCATAGGACAACCTACACCCAAACTAAGTTCAAGTAGAACAACCTTATTTCACGAACGTTTATAAGAATCAAGATCTCAAATCAACCAAGAGAAAATAAAGTTATCTATTACAAACATTCACCACTTTTGTATAAATGAAATTACATGAGAGCTTGATTATTATAAACATTTGTGAAATAAGGTTGTCCTACTTGAACTTGGTTTGGGTGTAGGTTATCTTATGAATTAGTTATCTATTACAAACATTCACCACTTTTGCATATATGAAATTACAAACATTCTCCACAAATACAAAAAGTAACATTCATCACAACACCAAGAGTTATAATGGTTTGGTGTATACAACAACTGTTCTCAAGCAGCCACACCTACTCTACTCGCAATAATCACTATCCACTGAAAGTGTCTTGGTTTGTCAAGTTACGTGAATGTTGAGTCAGTGTGTCTACAGAGCCTAATAGGAAGATTAATTCAAGTGTCTGCCTCAACTGGATATGTGCAAGCTCATCACAGGTAAAACTAAAGCCTCACATCACATGACCCAAAAAACCACGTGAAGGAAACCCTTAAAAATAAGTTAGAAATCATAGGGTTTTAAGGTGAGAAAACTTTTTTCAAAATAGGAATATCTCTAAGTTTTTCTCGCCTTGTCAATTTTATTGAAACACCCTCGATATGATCGACCTGTTATGTCGATGTACTCGATACCTTAACGATATTATCGATGAGAGGACCAAAAGTGTCCAGCAACTAAATATTCATCTGGACAGATTTATCGATGTATCGATCAATTATCAATATCATCAATATAAGAACTGAAAATGTCCAGCAACAAAATACACATCTGGACTGATTTATCGATATATTAATTCACCTATCGATATCATCGATATTCAAATCTCGAGTCCATCGAAAATGACTCGATAAGATCGACAGGCAGATTTCTGGTGCCCCTGTTTTTTAATGAAAATCTTAAATTCCTTTGATATATCGATGCTCTTCCGATATGATCTGAAATCAAATATTGATAACATCGAAAATCCATTGATGATATCGATCGAGGGCGCGCATTTCTTACAACAGATATTTCAAGTCATTTTTAACTATGATCAGAGGCCCTTCGATAGAATCAATATTCAAATATCGATGATATCGGCACCAGGTCAATTGCATCGAACCAGGTTATAAACTGTCCAACAAGCTTAAAGACGAATCAGCTGGATTTATCAATGCCTCGATTCTGATCTCGATATCATTGACATTCAAATTTCGATGATCTCGATGGTTCCCCGATCATTCATGAAAACCTGAAATATTTCAAAGTCAAGTCTCCCTCATTTTTCAAGTGTCGATGAATCGAACCTATCATCGATGGAATCGAAGTTCGAAATCTGATGACATCGATAATAGTTTCGATTCATCACCAATTGACAAAGAGTTTTAAAAGCATATGACATTGAGTCCGAGTCATCGAGCAAACCATCGATGTTATCAAGAGTATATGCTCGATGATATCGAACTTTGTCATAAATGTGACCATTTTATATCTGTTGGAACTTTTTGCCAATATATAGAGGACTTGTCTTTTGTTGTTGTGAGAAAAAGAAGAAAGAGCTTTTGTGTGTTTCAACTTACATCCTATATCCAAAGCTCTTTCTCTCAAGGGAGTTCATCCTCCAATCCACCCTCACCATTGACATTCAATAGAGTGGATTGGGGAATGAACTTCCGCATTTAAGGATTCTCCAGCTACTACCTTAATGGCAAATTATTAAGTTGGGATGGCTTGAATGCATAAGATTGGAATCGCTCTACATTCCTGATAGGAAAATATTTTGAGAGTAGGATTCCTTCTTCACCTTGACCCAACCCGAAGCCGAGTATTGGTACATCATTTTGTGTTGCGGATCAAGAGAGCAAAAGACTCTTTGTTAATAAGGAGGAGGAGATCTTCGGCATTGAGCTAAATAGGACTCATCAGCTTATTTGTAAGTATCCAGAGTTCAAGAGGACACTTGTGATCATTCCTTTCTAGGATTAGGTCTTAAGTGGTTCTCACCCTTTGAAGTCCTCTAGGAGGCCTCTGGCGGGAGTGTACGTGGTGGGTGCATTGTGTGGACCCTTGCTCTATGGAGAGCATAAACATCTGGTTAGGAGTGAACCAGTAAAACTCTGGGTTTTCGGTGAATCGGGTAAAACTTTTAAGTTTGAGGTCAACCATGTAGAAACCTCCAGTAGGGTCTTATGGAAGATTCTTGGCCAGTGTGCCTAAAATTAGGTGTGTTGTGTTGACCCCTGCTTGTGAGAGCATAAATAGTCAGCCTCAGTGTAGGTTGTAAAGGTTGAAGGTGAACATGATTTAAAACCTTAGGTTAGAGGTGACCCATTGTGAAACCTCCTTAGTGAAATCCAGTACACTCAAGGGTTGAGTGCAGTTACCGGGAGTGGAGTAGACTCATCATCGAACCACTATAAAATGACTGTGTTTGAGATTGTTAGTCTTATGATTGTGTGATTTGCTTTAATACTTCCTCATCTAAATATTTAATCACACCACACATACCTACACAGTCATATCCATCATAAGCTAGCTTGCATACTACTTACTTCTAAGATAGTTCGTGATTGGATACTCTACCAGGCTTGGAAGCTAGTAGAGTTACTTTTAAGTAATCCTGATATTTACATAATTACAGGATTAGTGAAGTAGGATTTTTAAATAAAACATAAAAACTTTAAAACGTCCTATTCACCCCCTCTCTAGGACATATTGGCATATTCCTTCTTTAACTAGTGTGGTCTTCACCACCATTTCAATTGGTATCAGAGCGGGTCTCTCTTTAAGGGCTTCACCACCTAGAGAGTGATCTTGACTGAAGTTGGAATATGGCCAAAGGAGAGGGCTCATCAGTCACTAGACCTCCAGTATTTGATGGCTCAAATTATGCATACTGGAAGGCTAGGATGCACTACTTTCTGAGATCTTTGGATCATGATGTTTAGGACATAGTTGAAAGCAGATACATGCCACCAACTAAATAAATCATACTTGATAGTGGCACAACCATCACAAAGCCCAAACCCAAAGAAAAGTGGACGGTGTTCGACAAAGAAAAATAGACTGCTGAAGCAAAAGCTATGAACGCCATCTACTATGTCGTGTCCCAGGATATATTCAATCGGATAAGTATGTGTGGGACATCCAAGGAAGCATGAGATTTATTGGAAACAACCCATGAAGGCACAAGCACTGTGAAGCGATCCAAACTTCAACTCCTGACTTCACAGTTCGAAAGTCTCAGAATGGAAGAGCATGAGACATTTATGGAGTTTTTCACAAAGTTAAATATAATTTGTAACTCCATGGGTAGATTGGGAGAGAAAGTTCTGGTACCAAAAATTTTTAGGAAAATTTTAAGATCCCTACCGAAACGATTTAATCCCAAGGTTACAACAATTGAGGAGTGTAGGAACATAGATGAAATGAAAGTAGAAGAACTGGTAGGTTCCCTACAAACTTTTGAACTACACTTCAAACAATCCCAAAATTCAAAAACACTGTCCTAAAAACTTCAAAGAAAATAATTCATGAGGACAGTGAAAGTGGAAGGAAGATGAAGATGTAGAAGTGGCTTCATTGGCACAAAAATTTAGAAGATTCTTTCAAAAGAATCGTGGTTGGCCTTCCAAAGGAAGAAAGGTGAACAATAAACCCACTGCAGACAAATTTGGTAAAAGAACTAAAGAACCACAATGCTACACTTGTCACGAGTATGGACACCTGTCTACTGAATGCCCAAATAGAAAAACTAAGTGCAAGGCTATGGCCACCACGTGGGATGATACTGAGGAGTCGAATTCAAAATCTAGTGACTCAGAAAGTGATGGAGATAAAAAATCATTGAAAATACTCATGGTCTCCACTGCTTCAATCATTCCCACTGAATTGAGAACAAGAAAGAATAGCTAGCCACCAAATCATTTTCATCTGACAATGAGGGAACTGAAGAAGAAGAAAAGGACAAGCTACAAGATGCTTACAATAAACTTTATATTCATAGCATCAATATCCTTAAAAGACTCGGAATAGCGGAGAACAAAAGTAAGTTGCTGCAGAAAGATTTGGATAACACATTGGAAATCAACACACAATTAATAAATGATCTACAGCAATATCATATGAAAAATGATAGACTTGAACGAATTAATACCTTTCTTGAAAACGAGTTTGATAAACTGAACAAACAGGTTGAACAACTAGAAAATAAGAATAGGCTTCTTAATAATGAAAATCATACACTCCTGTTTGATCTAGAAAAATCCAAGAAAATGTCCAAGCTAAACTACAAGTTTTCCCAGAGTAGTGAAAAGCTAGAAAAACTGTTGGGAATGGGAAGACCTGGAAAGGATAAAAGTGGCTTAGGATATGAAAAATTTAAGCCAAAGGCTGGAAATGCAGCACCTAAAACTGAAAAACTGCTGCTTCTGGGAGTAAAACCAGAACAACTACAACATGTCATTTGTTTGGTGATTCAAGTCATTATAAGTTTAAATGCATAACACCTAGGAGGACTAAACTTAACTCTGGTCAGAATCATGTTAACGAATTATCAACCAGAGAAATACAGAACTTCAAAAGTCCTCTGAAGGATATGGATAGAAACAATGCCCTTGCACCATCACTCAAATCGATTAACAAAATGAAATGGATAAGGAAGAGTTAGTTCAGACCATGCAATAAAATCTGAACCTGTGCTTTTCTGAGCTTAAAGTGATATATCTGAGGTTCCTTGCCTCAATCTTTTGCATAAACATTTATATGTTTATAATTTGCTGTGTACAGTACATGTACATAATTTTTTGTTGAAGTATACTGTTGATAAGAAATACGAAAAGTATACTTAAAGAATCGTCTGAATGCTGAAAATTTAAAATCTTCATCTTCGATATGACTTTCTCGATATATCGATAAAAGGACGATATCATTGACACCTCTTGAGAATATGAATAATCGTGTGACCAAAATCGATATCGAAGACAGACTCGATAGAATCGATCAACAACTTCTCGATGATATCGAACCAATGATCGATAATATTGACAGATGCCACTCGATAAAAGTTAGCGAAGCTAAAAAGGGGTTCATCCTCTCCACACAATTCTCTCGACCAAAACTGCTGGAAGCCACATCGAACTACTCAAACCCCTCCACAAATTGAGTACTACCCTTTTAACACGTCAAGAGTCCATTCTTGTTTGGGTATTTTTTTATTCTTGTTAGGTTTTTGTCATTTTTCCCAACTTGTCCCCATGGGAAAAGACAAAGGGAAAGTATTCGGACAGGGGGAATCTTCGAAAACCTCCCAACAAAAGGTGCTTGCCTCTAAGGCTAAAGCAAGTGCTTCCATATGTGGGATCCCCACAAAGCAACACTCAAAACATGGTGGGTCCCAGTCAGAAGAGCAAACACCTCCACCAGTGCAAGTCAATCCCGTCTTGATAAGATTTGCAGGAAGGAAAGTCATTCTCGAAAGAAAAGTCAACAGAAGCTGCTTGATTCCATATAATTTGGAACCTCTATTTTCAGCTATTGATTGGTCACCAGTTCTCGACTTTGGAGGATCATATTAGCTTGAACGAACTTACAATTTCTTTGCTGCCAATCATTCTCCGTCATCTGATCCTCCATCCATCTCTATAACTGTAGATGGTGATGAGGTGCTGATCACTCCAGGGTCTGTTGCAGGAATATTCAATCTTATTTTATCTCCTGAGGAATCCCTGATATGGACATGGAAGACCCTGAAGTTCGGTCCAAGGTCACTAAATTTTTCTGCTATAATTGTGATGTCGAGTGGTATCAAGGGAATGCCCTGAAAGTCAAGTTCATGGAACTATGTTATCGAGTCCTACATGGTATTCTTGCTTCAAATATTTACTCTAGAGGTTCCAACAGAGCTGACCTCACTGGCTTCATGACTATGATAATCTATTCAATCGCTGCTAGGATCAAGATCTGTCCACCTACCTTGATTATGTATCAATTGGTGTACGCTTATCATAGGGCTAGGGACATTCTCCTACCTTATCCCTGGATCATCAATACAATTTGTAATACCATAGGGCTCCAAACTACAAATGATCTAGTTCTTCCTCTCCAATCCTTCAACAAAAGCAACATCCGAAGGATGGATCAGAGGTTTCACAAATACCTTGAGGAGCCCATGGAGGAAGGAATTTAAGCTAAGGAAGAAGGGAGGGCTGGTGACGCTCCCATGGGAGGGACCGGGATGACTGAAGAAGCTGCCTCTAGACCTCAACATGCTCCATCAACATCAACACGTAGGCATGCAAAGAGGTTTAAGCCCCATCCAGACAGCTTGGCGCCACTCAGCATGAAGTCTCTTAGCTCAGGGAGTCAATGAATGAGAGATTTACTGTCCTGGAATAGATGGTGTTAAGTGTGCAGCAAACCATCCAACAATTGGTGAATGTGATAACTTATCACCAGGATGACACTACACCATCACACTCTGCACCATGATGATGGTCACTGCACACTATCACATACACTTCACTCATATTTCTGCGTACGAATATTAGTATCTTTTTTAATATTCTACGTTTGTATGAGTGTATGTGATAACTAACCACTTTAGAGATTCGAACGTTTTTGTATATGTCCATGAAAGGATTTGTTTTTTTTTATGTTTGGTTTGGTTGGGATAATTTTTAAGTCTACTGCTGTCTGTGGTAGTATACAGTTGGATATTTTAATTTTTATTTTGGATTATGGCTGAATAGAATTCATATCATTAATGCCATATTTCTGTTTTGAGCTCCCTGGTTTATCAAGTTATGGATTGCATATGATTAAAAATTGTTATATAACTGCTCTAAAATGCATCCATAGGTTCTAAAATTGACGTTTGTTTAAATTGTATTACCTATTAAATATCACTTGTTCTGCTTCTACCTGATTGGTTCTCCCAAATACTTCAAGCTTCGATCAATATCACCTGAGATATCTTTATCAATGACTGATAAAAAGGCGGAGAACATTTACAAACACCCCGAATGGAAATTGTGTATCTGTTAGATGTTGTTGCAGGTGTTAGGGGGAGCAGCCGCAATAAGCAAGGGGGTGTTGGAGTTTACAAGTCAGGGGGAGCAGCTACTAGTTGTGTACATGGGGTAGAAATGGTAAAATTATGTAAAAGCATGTACACACAATTTAGGGTGTGTTTGTATAGAGAATTTTGGGGTGTTTTGGGGATTTTGTCACGTAATTAACAAAGGGGGAGATTTAAAGTGTCCTGGTTTATCAAGTTACGTGAATGTTGAGTTAGTGTGTCTACAGAGTCTGATAGGAAGATCAATTCAAGCGTCTACCTCAACCGGATATGTGCAAGCTTGTCAAAGGTAAACTAAAGCCTCACATCTCATGACCCAAAAAATCAGGTGAAGAAAACCCTTAAAAATAAGTTAGAAATCGTAGAGTTTTAAGGTGAGAAAACTTTTTTTAAAATAAGAATCTCTAAGTTTTTCTCGCCTTATCGATTTTATCAAAACACCCTCGATATGATCGACCTGCTCTGTCGATGTCCTCGATAGCTTAACGATATTATCAATGAGAGGACCAAAAGTGTCCAGCAACTAAATATTCATCTAGATGGATTTATCGATGTATCGATACAACTATCAATATCATTGATATAAGAACTAAAAATGTCCAGCAACGAAATACTCATCTGGACTGATTTATCGATATATCGATTCCCCTATCAATATTTTCGATATTTAAATCTAGAGTCCATAAAAAATGACTCAATAAGATCAACAGGCAGATTTCCAGCACTCTTATTTTTTAATGAAAATCTCAAATTCCTTCGATATATTGATGCTCTTCCGATATGATCTGAAATCAAATATTGATAACATCGAAAGTCCATCGATGATATCGATCGAGGGCTCGCATTTCTTACAGCAGATATTTCAGGTCGTTTTTAACTATGATCGGGGGCCCTTCAATAGAATCGATATTCAAATATCGATGATATCGACACCAAGTCAATTGCATCGAACTAGGTCATAAACTGTCCAGCAAGCTTAAAGAAAAATCAGATGGATTTATCAATGCCTCGATTCTGATCTCGATATCATCGACATTCAAATTTCAATGATCTCGATGGTTCCCCGATTATTCAAGAAAACCTGAAATATTTTAAAGTCAAGTCTCTCTCATTTTTTAAGTGTCGATGGATTGAACTTATCATCGATGGAATCGGAGTTCGAAATCCGATGACATCGACAATAGTTTCGATTCATCGACTAATTGGCAAAGAGTTTCAAAAGCGTATGACATTGAGTCCAAGTCATCGAGCAGACCATTGATGCTATCGAGAGTATACGCTCGATGATATCGAACCTGCTTGATGATATCAAACTCTGTCATAAATGTGACTGTTTTATATCCGTTGGAACTTTTTGCCTATATATAGAGGACTTGTCTTTTGTTGCTATGAGAGAAAGAAGAGAGAACTTTTGTGTGTTTCAACTTACATCCTATATCCAAAGCCCTTTCTCTCAAGGGAGTTCATCCTCCAATCCACCCTCACCTTGACATTCAATAGAGTGGATTAGGGAATGAACTTACACATTTAAGGATCCTCCAGCTACTACCTTAATCGAAAATCATTAAGCTGGGATGCCTTGAATGCATAAGATTGGAATCGCTCTACATTCTTGATAGGAAAATATTTTGAGAGTAGGATTCCATCTTTACCTTGACCCAACCCGAAGCCAAGTATTGGTTCATCATTTTGTGTTGCGGATCAAGGGAGCAGAAGACTCTTCGTCAACAAGGAGGAGGAGATCTTCGGCATTGAGCTAAACAAGACTCATCAGCTTATTTATAAGTATCCAGAGTCCAAGAGGACACTTGTGATCATTCCTTTCTAGGATTGAGTCTTAAGTAGTTCTCACCCTTTGAAGTCCTCAAGGAGGCCTCCGGCGGGAGTGTACGTGGTGGGTGCATTGTGTGGACCCTTGCTCTATGGAGAGCATAAACATCTGGTTAGGAGTGAACCACTAAAACTCTAGGTTTTAGATGAGCTGGGTAAAACCTTAGAGTTTAAGGTTAACCATGTAGAAACCTCAAGTAGGGTCTTATGGAAGATCCTTAGCCAGTGTGCCTAAAATTGGGTGCGTTTTGTTAACCCTTGCTCATGAGAGCATAAACAGTCAGCCTCAGTGTAGGTTGTAAAGGTTAAAGGTGAACCTGATTTAAAACCTTAGGTTAGAGGTGAACCATTGAGAAACCTCAGTGAAATCCGGTACACTCAAGGGTTGAGTGCAGTTACCGAGAGTGGAGTAGACTCATCGTCGAACCACTATAAAATGACTGTGTTTGAGATTATTATTCTTATGATTGTGTGATTTACTTTAATACTTCCTCATCTGAATATTTAATCACACCACACACACCTACACAGTCATATCCATCATAAGCTAGCTTGCATACTATTTACTTCTAAGATAGTTTGTGATTGGATCCTCTACCAGGCTTGAAAGCCAATAGAGTTACTTTTGAGTAATCCTGATATTTGCATAATCACAGGATTAGTGAAGTAGGATTTTTAAATAAAATATAAAAACTTTAAAACGTCCTATTCACCCCCTCTAGGACATATAGGCATATTCCTTCTTCAACTAGTGTGGTCTTCACTGCCATTTCATCCACGTGATATTGGCTTTCACTATAAATAAGGTTTTCTCAAGGTCACCTTAAAACCATATACAGTTGTGATTTTAAAGGGCTATCATAAATAAAAAAAAAACCCCTTTCTGAATGTTCTAGATATCTCAGAAAAACCAACAAATGAGATTTTCTAGCTATCTCAATAAAACAAAACTATAAAAGCAAAGTATACTTATCTTTTTCTTTGAAGATGTATCAGTCGATGTAGCCATAGAACTGCTTCTCTTGAAGTAGATTGTTCAATGTCCAGTCATATAGAAAATGGTTCAAGGTTCTAGATTGATTTTGAATAGATTCAAACCAAAGGCTACTTATTTGAATTCCTTAATATCTCAAAGAAGAGTATTTACTCTCTTTATAAAATAAGATTCAGAGAATAAGAGATCAAGGAATTAAAAGGAAAAAGCTATTAAAAATTTATAAATATCGTGCAATAGCATGACAATAATTGGGGCTTCTCTCTCTTGTGGAAGGATTTAATAGCTTGAATTGTTTATTTCAGGTTGAGAGAAAGCTTCTATTTATAGGTAAAGAAGTTGTTGCTTCGACTTGTCTAAGACAGTCTTCGACTCATCTAATAACCGGATTTCGTTCCAACAAATTTTCAAATTTGAGAGCGATAAGATAAAACAGATCTTCGACTGGTTGAGAGTGCCTAAAATCTGAACTGATTTAGTTGCTGGACTTCGAGTTGAGCAACCCTCGACTGGTTGAAGGCTCATCTTCGACTAGTCCAGCAGTCTGCTCAACTGGTCAAATAAGTAACGGAAAATTCCATTTTTCTTCAATTTAAACTAGGACTGGTCGAAAATTCTTTAGACTAGTCGAGCCACAACTTAGAGTAGTTGAACTTTAGCTTAGACTAGTCAAACTTTAGCCTAATATAAGCATAAAAACTCATTTAAGTTATGTTTTGAAAGTACCTAAGTCTAAGGTCTTTCTAGGGTTTGTTATACCTAAAATAACTGAACTTTAAGGTAGATTGACTGCTTGAACTTCATGGAACTTGTTCTTCTACTTGATTCTTCAATAGAGCTTGATCTTCTACTAGAATTTTAGTAGAACTTGAACTTAATCATCTTGAACTTAGTAGAATTTGAACTTTCCATCTTGATCTTGAAACTTCAGTAGAGACTTGAACTTTCCATCTTAATCCACATTAAAAGGCCACTTCATAAGTTGTTTTGTCTAAATGAAATTTAACAAATAAAGGTATGCTTTATACAATATAGCACTTACAGAGGTGGCTCAGGACCTACCGGGTATTGTTCTCCATTGTGAGGATATTCCTAGGGAAAGGCTGCCCCCAAGTATTCCTTGATTTCTGGCCTTAGGAATGAAATTGATATTCTCCCGTTCAAATCATCTAAACTCACAATTAGAGGAACATTCTGCACTTTTTATACTGGAGCAGGATGTGTGTTCCATTATAAAAGAGGTGTTGGTGGTACTAAAGCAATAATTTTGACAAAACTAGTCTCAATAGTTTATTGAGGCAGATATGTGTTCTTTCAACAAAAAAATAGCTATAATCTTATTTAAACTCTCGGTCTAATTAGCCATCCATTTATTGAAAGTTTCAACCTGAATTCACGAGTACTCGGCCTAAGCTTGTGACTGATCTATAATATGTTGAATCTTCATTTGCATATCATGTAGCCCATCTGACATTATCTCAAAAGGATCAATCAGAGATGAAATCGCATATCATGTAGCCCATCTGACATTATCTCAAAAGGATCAATCAGAGATGAAGATTTCATATCCTAATTTGGAGGATTGGGCACTGGTTTGATATGGATTTAACAGATCAGGCAATGGCTAAACCTGAATTTCCTCCTCTGGTGCAAGAAGTTCATTAGCCCCATAAGCATTATGAGTATTTCTTTGGCTCATATTTTACTATTGCAAATGTATGTTTACAAAAAATCTAGTGTCCCATTAAGCGTGCCAAAAATTGTTGGCTCTTAGTTTTTTTTTTTTTTTTGTCACGTGTGATGTTTGCAGGCATGTCAAAATTGAATATGTTAGATTCAAACTGAATGACTTGACCCTAAGCACCAAGATAAGCAGATACATCGAGTGCATTCGTATGTGATCAAGATTTGCGAAGATCGGTTGCTTATTCAGCCACTTGCAAGATTGTTATAAGATGATCAAGGGATTATCGGAGGGTGTGGTTGTTCCTCCGAAGATGGGTTGCATGTTGTGAAATGGCGGTGAAGACCGCTTTAGTTGAAGTAAGAAATGCCAATATGCCTTAGAGTGGGGTGAATAGGACTTTTAGAGTTTTTTATGGTTTATTTAAAATCCTATTACACTAATCCTAATCAGCTAGCACATATAAGGATTACTCAAAAATAACTCTACCGGCTTCTAAGCCCGGTAGAGGATCCAATCACAAACTATTTAAGAAGTGTACAATATGCAAACTAGTTTGTGATGGATATAAATGTGTATGTGTGTGAGGTGTGATCTCAGATATTCAAATATGGAAGTATAAAAGTAAATCACACATTCAGAAAATAGCAATCTCAAACACAGTCATTTTTATAGTGGTTCGATGATCAATCTACTCCACTCCTAGCAGACGCACTCAACCCTTGAGTGTGTCAGATTTCACTAAGGAGGTTTCACAACGGTTCACCTTAAACCTAAGGTTTATTAAATTCACCTTCAACCTTTACAACCTACACTGAGGTTGACTGTCTATGCTCTCACGAGTAAGGGTTAACAAAACATACCCACTTTTAGGCACACTGGCCAAGAGTCTTCCACAAGACACTACCGGAGGTTTTATGTGGTTTACCCCAAACCCGAGGTTTCACACGGTTCACCTCAAACCTAAGGTTTTGATTGGTTCACCTTCAACCAAATGTTTATGCTCTCCACATAGCAAGGGTCCACACAACGTACCCACCACGTACACTCCCGCCGGAGGCCTCCTACGAGGGCTTGAGGGGGTGAGAAACACCTAAGACCTAATCCTAAAAAGGAATTATCACAAGTGTCTGTAACGCCCTGAAAATCGGGGGTCGAGTAGTAACTCAACTCTCGAGTTCCAGAACATCACTTATGCAACAAAATGAATGATGATTGAATGTTGACTGTATTAGAGTAGTGAACATGAGTGAGATTAAACCAAAACAACATATCATACTCCGGAGACAGTTAAAGTTGCAAGCTTAAGACGTAATAGATAGACAAAATATATAAACTATGATGAGTCTCCAGAGTGTGATAACATTTCCAGGTTAAATAATTACAAGGACAGTTCTAAAATATACCTAATGTGATGACGTGTAAAGTCTCCTATCCCAAATACCATAGCCCCGTCAGTACAATACCGGGTCTTCATGGACCTGTCAGAGAGATATAGATAGGAGAACTCCTCCTCATCACCATAGAAGTAGTCCGGCTCTGCTTCATAAGCATCGCCATCATCTGAAATTCAACAAATCTGTTTGGTGTGTACAACACCGTCCCGTAACGTGGGAGTGAGTAGCTAACTCGTGGAACAATAAAGCATAAGTTAACATGTTATCGATGCAGTCAAGCAAGAATGATAAAGCAAGTAAATCAAGCACTCCTAGTTACTCGATTAATGCAAGTATGAATGCAGGTATGATGGATGGCCTCACCGACATACTCCCTCATGCGACACCATCTCACGTTCGCGATGCTTACATCCCACAAGATTGCTCCACATCTTCCAGGCACATGCGGTGCATGATGAGCATGATTACCGAGTTTTTAATTAATCCATTTCAAACAAAAGCGGGATTGGGAAACTAAGGTACCTCCTTGTATCATTCCCAAACATGATCCATTCTAGGGTCGTCAATCCTAGTTAATATCGAACGATGGTGTGTTTTCTAGGTCATGAAGGCTGCCAGGTCATTACGCACAAAGGTTGCACCACTCCCCATCACCCCTTAAACGATTCATCACTATACTGTACTATAAAGAAACAGGCCTAGTTCATACTCTATATATCGCGGCGAACCCTAAGGCACGCCGCAACTTGTAATATGCTCGCGGTCACTACAAAGGAAATTTGTCGGTGGGCACGTTACGCACAAAGGTTGCACCACTCCCCATCACCTTATCAATGTAGGCCGACAACGCGAATATAGTGTCCCATACCACCGTAATCGGCTCACGAGTTGAGTTGCTCACCTTGGTCACTACGGGAGGCACGTAGCCCCAGCGTAGGCCGACAGCTCGACCACGGTGTCCCATACCACCATGCCCGGCTCATGAGTCTTAGCGGATCGAGGTACCATGGTTAACGGGATTATCACTGGTAAGTTTGGTACCTAGGTTCAAGCATTAGCGACCAAACATGGTGAACATACATAAGACACACGGTTTACTTGACGTGTTCGGCTAGCTCGAGCGCACAACAAGTTGGGCGATATGAGGCGTTGCGAAGCACCTCGTGTGGCCAACCACTATCGCCAACCGAAGTACGACACGGGTTCACCAACACATCATGCGTGGCGGAACGAATCCCAACCACATCTTCAAGTCGATATCTGGGATGCTGGACTATGAACATAGTCCCAAGCTCGATCAAATCCTAACCATAGCATGTGAAATACTGGCACGATAACATGGTAATTCAAGATCACTAGCAATCATATGATAAAGCATAACATGAAGCATGTTAATAATCAAGTCACAAAGCATGTTCAAAAGTATGTTATAAAGCATTTATGCAAATAGGGTACAAATACTTATATTTCATAGGTGAGTGGTTAGAGTGAACAACCACATGGAGAGTGTCATATGCGACTCTAAGGTAGCTAAGAACCCCATCTCAGCACCCACTTAAGGTTCTAACACTTAAACACTTACACTCACAAGTGATTTCACCAACACTTGGAATGCAATATTCCAACATACATGACGTATGCTAGGGAAATGTATACTAGGGTTGTCCCTTTACCAAACTAGTACTTTATACATATACATCATATTCATACAACAATTAAACATGGCAATCACATCAGCAAATTTTATACGTATAGGGTACTTCCTCGTATACCCAACTTCGACATACATAGTGTTTACAAAGGAACATAGATTGCGGTGATTCCTTTCGCCAAACTAGTATGTTAATCATGTATTGTATAATCATATATTAAATATATATGACAAACATTATTCCAAAAGAAATACGTATACGGTATTTCTAAAATACGTAATTTCAACATACGGCGCATTTACAAGTGAACATATATTTTGGCGATTCCTTTCGCCAAACTAGTAATTTATTCATGTATTATATAATCATACATTAAATAAACATGTCAAACATCTATCCAAAAAAAATACGTATACGGTATTTCTACGTATAACTAGAATATGTGAAATTCCATATTTCACAACGTTAATCGAAACGGGAAACGGAAAGCACTTTGTACATGTGCAATTACAAGCAGATCATGAATCTACCATTATCTGACATTGAAAGCATTGAAAACCGTAACTTATACGCTTAAAGTCCTCACCTTTGCCTATGGAAACGAAACGAATCAGCAAGGGTAATAGATCTTCCGTATACGGGAGATTTCTAGCCTAAAGAGCGGAATCGGTTAGTCGGTACATATCCTACATCGATCCCACCTCAAATCAGACCTAGGGTTAGGGTTTCTTACCTTCAAATGAGGTGGAATACGCCGGAAAAGCGTCTAGGATAGAGCGGTGTAGGCCGTGTAGCAAGCCAAAGCAGAAGGAGGAAGATCGGCAACAATCTCCAAGTCCTTCTCTCTCTTTTCTCTCTCTCCCTCTAGGGTTTTCTTCAAAATTCGTATGGCTGTGAGAGGGGCTATTCTAAGCTCCTTTTATAGCCACAAACATTACGAAATTAGACTCAGGTTCAAGGGGTACTGCTAATATAGGATTTTCGTCGCTTTTCCAGCTCAAAAGGGAAGTTCTGGTGGCCCTCCTTGAACCAAACGTCAGACTTAGGCTCACCATCGATGGATCTACGTGGGATTACGTTTTGACTCGATCGGATTCCCGAGATCGCACGTGGCGGACCACTTTCAGTTCGACGGTCGAAGACACGATCGAAATTCCAAGTACATGTAAATGTTCTGAAATTTTTCTTAATCCGAGGGTGTAATTTGGTCTGATTCGACGGTCAGGTTGCTTAATACTGACGCGTCAACGAACGATGCCAGATCACTATTCCAGATATTTATTTTGGCATGGGAATAGTGTTTTTCACACTCCCTCGCTCCGAATCGAAACGAATGGCCATGGGACATCGGATGGAGCTGATTTTTGAGATGATTGTTAAGCCCAGTGGGGCGGTCCTAGTTCCTTAGCTTCGGGTTAATCGGACTCCCGATGTGCGATCTAGACCCAATACGATGTTTCGTTTCATTCCCGAGAGCAGACGGGAAATGAGTTTGATTCTAAACTTTAGGGTAACCTAGCGTCACTTGTTCTGCAAGTTTTGGGTCTTGCAGATCGTATTTAAAGCGATCCTAACGGATTTCATGGCTAATTGAGTTTCGCACTTAGTTACTTTGTCTCATTTCTAAAGGATTTAGTCCTAAGTGAATTCTGGTCGAGGTGGTACTCAGGCCTTTGGAGTTTGTATATAAAGTGATCCAAGTTATACTACTTAGCTAGTTTAGGATAATGTCTAGGGTGAAAGTTATTAAAAAAATTGGAAGATCAAGGTGATGAAGGGTGAGGTTTGTGAAGGAAATGAGAAGGCGGCTTTAGACTTTGGGATTCAGTTCTGACAAGTTAATGAGGTATTACGATCGACCCATTGCCTAAGGTCATCTAATCCCAGGTTGGTAAAAATCCGGGGCGTTACAATCTAACCCCCTTAAAACAAAATTTCGTCCCCGAAATTGCCTAAGGGTAATAAGGAAAGATTTCTATTATTTCATTTGCCTAAGACTTATTGATTTCGAGTTCCTACGCGTGGTAGGGTATATACTAGTCTGGTTCCTTTTAGTCTACCCCCCTTAAAACTTAATTCTTCATCCATTTCTTGTACCCTGATGGTTTGCTACCATTTATTTCTTTACCTATTTGGAGTCTCGACGACAATTCCCACAATTTAGAGTAAGATAGTTGTTTTCATTGTTTGACCAACACGGAGAGACGGTAATAGTGGGCTCGATCCCGATACATCGATCATCCACCGGGCCAGGGTAGGAAGCTCATCGTATCCCTTCCGAATCCTGGTGGATCCTGGTCGTCCGCTCGTCACCAGAGAGTCCATCTAGTAGTCACCCAGATTGGGAATTGGGTCAAGTCGCGAATGCTTCGCAGAGTTGTATATTTCCCAGTAACTCGTAGTCAGATCACTCTAGAAATGTAGGGAATGTCCATCATTGAAAGGTTCAAATTGTTTATTTTAAGGTTGCCCTTTAGGTCTTAGTCTAAGAGAGTCCTTGATATTATCTATGTCCCAGGGGAGGGTGAATCAAATCTTACTAGATCATCTTAAAACGGTTTCTCATAGTAGAACTTACTAGGGCTTCTATAATGTTCGTATTTATCGAGCCCGTTTCGATCTGGGCAGTGGAGTAGGGTCCACCATGCGTTCGCTGCGCCACCCAGATTAAGAGATGCAATAGGTAACCTAACTAGATTGGACTCATAACGTTCTACCCCCCTTAAAACTTATTTTCACCCTCAAGGCTTAAGATTTATGTCCTGCTCCGTACATCGAAACAAGGAGTAATTTACAACCTATCCTTGACATGAAATGGGATGCGATCTCCCACTACATTGGTCTTCTTTTCATCAATGTGGTGTATTATGGCATTGATACCTATGGTCATAGAAAGGAGCTAAAGATGAAGGGTATTGTGGTTGATTCGGGGTCAGGTGTGAGTTTGTGGCGAGATGCCTAATTCTACCAAAGGGTTTTTGTCGCGGTCCAGACTTATCCTATTTAATCATGTCTAGCTTAATATGCATGCTATCTTTCTACGTTCATAAGCACAATATGTATGCCGACATGGCATGTGATTTGGGACCTAATTCCTAACTGTCTGTTGCCCATTTGGGCAATTCCTTAGGCCTAAAAGACATAGTCTCTACCAGCTATATACTCCTAACACTTTTCAAGGACAAAATTATAAACTTTTAGTTGTAAATGTTGGGCCAACACAGAAAGAATGTTGTGTAGTGGGTCTGAGTCGGATATATGGATCTTCTGCCTAGCTAGGATAGAAAATTGTCATATCATTTCTTAATCCCAGTTGATCAGACCTTCGCTTGATCGAGCATAAGGTTCATTGGTCACTACCAGGATTGAGAATTCGATTCAAGCAATGCGAATACCTCGCTTAAATGTAGTTTCTCTACTCCGCGTTCCCATTGTACTAAGTCCTTGAGAAGGCGATTCTAAGGGGTGTATTGATTTGACCTAACATTAACTCAAAGGGATACTGAGCGTGTATAGTTACTAATCAAACAACTTTTCTAAGAATTATTAAAGGAGCCTATGAGTATTAAGGGGTCGACGAAGGAGTGAGGTCTCACTCAACCTAATCCTGACCCATTAATTAAGTCCATCTTTCAACTATCTTGCAATTATCTTAGCATAATCAGTCTTTTACGTTCCGTAGTAGAACCAGTAGCCTAGTCTCAATTTATGAATAGTGGTAATCTATTAGTCTATACTTACACACTAGATGATTTCAAATCATTTCTAATACAAGAATTTATTCATCGTGTAGGGTCAAACGTTGTCTAAGTGGAATTGAGTTGTCTGTACTTGATGCTCGAGCATTTCACACATGCTCACACCAGCTAAGAAGATCCTGGGGCTTACATTATTAATTTGTTGGATTTCCTATACGGTCAGGTCTGTCGAAAACTAGGAGTATCACTCTAGGTCCAAAACTCTATGGCCTATTTATCAAACAACCATTTACTCTAAAAGCTTAAGCTATCAGAGTGCGGTGGGTTAATGTATATCAAGGGACTTTATCACTTCAACACAATTTGGCCAGTGGCCTTAAGTTGTATTAAATGGGACCGCATTACTAATCCTACCTTGGGATTGAGTGTGACATGGTTGGTAGGAGGGTGGGAGGGGATTAAATTTTATAGGCCTTGGAAAAATGAGCCTGGTGTTGGAAAAACGTGAGATGGGATTTTCCATACCCCACGATGGGAAAATTTCTAAGTGTTATTAGAAAGGAATTCTCGGAATTTACTCTTAATTGTGTACATTCTAAATATGATGTCGGAAGACATAGGATACACCCAATCTAGGGGCCATACCCTACATATACATTTATTATTACTTTTACAATTCTATCCACCGTAAACTTACTTAATGTAATTTGGTTGAACGGACCCTAAACGTTCTCAAATACCTAAAACATTCTACCAGCTACTACACCTATCATCAGGAAAACATAACCACCCTAAGATAGTAGCCCACGCAAACTACAAGACAACATATGGATGAGCTCGGATAGAGCCATGGAAAATGAGGATAACGGAAATGGGGGGCTAGAGTTTTTGGTTCTCCATGGACTTGAGCCTCAACAGATGTTGTAGAAGCCTCAATGACAACGTTTGAAGGTGAAAAATGAAAAGGTAGGATGGGTTTGGGAGCTCAGATGTTTCTGAGCTTCGAATGGGGGTATAGGAGCTCAACCGAGAGAAAATGGAACGGGTAGAGGGTGGTTGTTGCTGAAAATGATGAAGTGATGTATGGTTGGACAGGAAACAACGAAATGGACGATTGGAGTGGAGGTTTGAGAGAGAAAAATCAGAAATGGAGGTTTGGGCGTTTGGAAGGGACGAAATGGGAGAGTGGGGTGCTCCAGCCCCTTAAATCCTAACCAAATAGAAATTTGGCACGTGCCATGGGGTAGAGGGCGCTGGGCCGACCAACCCCATGTTTGAAAACCCACCGGAAAAGCCACCGGACCGCGGTCCGCCGCCGGTGCCGCGGTGGCGCCGCGGTCGGACTTGGCCGGAACCGCGCCGCCGCGGTGGGGCCCTGTTCATCATGCTCCCAGGGTGCCAAATGTACCCTGGTTCGATCTAGAGGCTTAGCGTATTAATGTGGAGGGGCCCCCGAATCCGATTCGCTCCATTTCGGGTAGTTTCGGGATAATCGGACATAACTTGCAATCCGGAATGAGTTATCTGATGTAAAATATATGAATTTGGGGTAGAACGAGCTAATGAAGCCAACCAACCCAGCTATGCTGGGTTGCGTAGCCCAGAATTGTGAAAAACGCCTCCGATTGACAGTCATTTTCCTGTTTTAATTTCGTTTTACTAAAACAGTAATTTTTGTTTAGTTACTCTTCATCTGTTGGGCTTTAGGAGTTGCGCTCATCGTGTAAAGAGCTTAGAATAATTAGGAGAATGGTTTGGTGAAGCCAAATAGGACACTTATTATTCTTTGCTGAAAACTTGCGCACTAGCAGACATCACCACCTTATGGTAAGTCGCGAATTCTAGGAGTTTTAGTTGTAGTTTGTTTCTGATTTCTTTCCCATTGCTTGGTATTCCTATTTAAAGGGTTGTGAACTCATTTTTAGTCATTCATTAATCAATTGTGGATCTATTAGAATATATTTCTAGTTTTTGCTTTCTGTCCTCATGGATTCGAGAAGTCTCTGCGAGGAGTCCAGAGAAGCTTCGAGGATTTGGAGTAGTTATCCTCATCACGCCTATCACACATTTTACTGATTCTCAATGATTGGGATGAGGTGGATTATGATCTAGACCCTTCACTAGACAACCTAGAAATGTTTTAAGGTCGACCCGTGCGACCATGGTTGAATACATACTCGATTTCAGCGTTTATTTTCAGCGAACTTCGCCAATTGGTGAAGTCGGAATACCCATGACTGTTTCTACATTCCGTCGCTCCCTCCTAAGTCAGAGTGCGTCAGTGTGCGTCGTGTGACTATAACCCAGGTCCGGTTTAATCAAAATCATGCTCTGATACCATCTTGTAACGCCCTGAAAATCGGGGGTCGAGTAGTAACTCAACTCTCGAGTTCCAGAACATCACTTATGCAACAAAATGAATGATGATTGAATGTTGACTGTATTAGAGTAGTGAACATGAGTGAGATTAAGCCAAAACAACATATCATACTCCGGAGACAGTTAAAGTTGCAAGCGGAAGACTGTAATAGATAGACAAAATATATAAACTATGATGAGTCTCCAGAGTGTGATAACATTTCCAGGTTAAATAATTACAAGGACAGTTCTAAAATATACCTAATGTGATGACGTGTAAAGTCTCCTATCCCAAATACTATAGCCCCGTCAGTACAATACCGGGTCTTCATGGACCTGTCAGAGAGATATAGATAGGAGAACTCCTCCTCATCACCATAGAAGTAGTCCGGCTCTGCTTCATAAGCATCGCCATCATCTGAAATTCAACAAATCTGTTTGGTGTGTACAACACCGTCCCGTAACGTGGGAGTGAGTAGCTAACTCAGTGGAACAATAAAGCATAAGTTAACATGTTATCGATGCAGTCAAGCAGTAATGATAAAGCAGTAAATCAAGCACTCCTAGTTACTCTGATTAATGCAAGTATGAATGCAGGTATGATGGATGGCCTCACCGACATACTCCCTCATGCGACACCATCTCACGTTCGCGCATGCTTACATCCCACAGTGCTCCACATCTTCCAGGCACATGCGGTGCATGATGAGCATGATTACCGAGTTTTTAATTAATCCATTTCAAACAGCAGGATTGGGAAACTAAGGTACCTCCCTTGTATCATTCCCAAACATGATCCATTCTAGGGTCGTCAATCCTAGTTAATATCAGACGATGGTGTGTTTTCTAGGTCACCTTTGCGAGAGCTGCCAGGGGCATGCATTACGCACAAAGGTTGCACCACTCCCCATCACCCCTTAAACGATTCATCACTATACGCCTATAAAGACGCAGGCCTAGTTCATACTCTATATATCGCGGCGAACCCTAAGGCACGCCGCTAACTTCGAATATGCTCGCGGTCACTACTGAGGAATTTGGTCGAGGCATTACGCACAAAGGTTGCACCACTCCCCCATCACCTTATCAATGTAGGCCGACCGGCGCGAATATAGTGTCCCATACCACCGTAATCGGCTCACGAGTTGAGTTGCTCACTTTGGTCACTACGGGGAGGCACGTAGCCCAGCGTAGGCCGACGGCTTCGACCACGGTGTCCCATACCACCATGCCCGGCTCATGAGTCTTAGCGGATCGAGGTACCATGGTTAACGGGATTATCTTTGGTAAGTTTGGTACCCAGGTTCAAGCATTAGCGACCAAACATGGTGAACATACATAAGACACACGGTTTACTTGACGTGTTCGGCTAGCTCGGCGCACAACAAGTTGGGCGATATGAGGCGTGAAGCACCTCGTGTGGCCAACCACTATCGCCAACCGAAGTACGACACGGGTTCACCAACACATCATGCGTGGCGGAACGAATCCCAACCACATCTTCAAGTCTGATACCGGATGCCTGGACTATGAACATAGTCCCAAGCTCAGTCAAATCCTAACCATAGCATGTGAAATACGGCACGATAACATGGTAATTCAAGATCACTAGCAATCATATGATAAAGCATAACATGAAGCATGTTAATAATCAAGTCACAAAGCATGTTCAAAAGTATGTTATAAAGCATTTATGCAAATAGGGGTACAAATACTTATATTTCATAGGTGAGTGGTTAGAGTGAACAACCACATGGAGAGTGTCATATGCGACTCTAAGGTAGCTAAGAACCCCATCTCAGCACCCACTTAAGGTTCTAACACTTAAACACTTACACTCACAAGTGATTTCACCAACACTTGGAATGCAATATTCCAACATACATGACGTATGCTAGGGAAATGTATACTAGGGTTGTCCCTTTACCAAACTAGTACTTTATACATATACATCATATTCATACAACAATTAAACATGGCAATCACATCAGCAAATTTTATACGTATAGGGTACTTCCTCGTATACCCAACTTCGACATACATAGTGTTTACAAAGGAACATAGATTGCGGTGATTCCTTTTGCCAAACTAGTATGTTAATCATGTATTGTATAATCATATATTAAATATATATGACAAACATTATTCCAAAAGAAATACGTATACGGTATTTCTAAAATACGTAATTTCAACATACGGTAGCATTTACAAGTGAACATATATTTTGGCGATTCCTTTCGCCAAACTAGTAATTTATTCATGTATTATAATCATACATTAAATAAACATGTCAAACATCTATCCAAAAAAATAATACGGTATTTCTACGTATAACTAGAATATGTGAAATTCCATATTTCACAACGTTAATCGAAACGGGAAACGGAAAGCACTTTGTACATGTGCAATTACAAGCAGATCATGAATCTACCATTATCTGACATTGAAAGCATTGAAAACCGTAACTTATACGCTTAAAGTCCTCACCTTTGCCTATGGAAACGAAACGAATCAGCAAGGGTAATAGATCTTCCGTATACGGGAGATTTCTAGCCTAAAGAGCGGAATCGGTTAGTCGGTACATATCCTACATCGATCCCACCTCAAATCAGACCTAGGGTTAGGGTTTCTTACCTTCAAATGAGGTGGAATACGCCGGGAAAGCGTCTAGGATAGAGCGGTGTAGGCCGTGTAGCAAGCCAAAGCAGGAGGAGGAAGATCGGCAACAATCTCCAAGTCCTTCTCTCTCTTTTCTCTCTCTCCCTCTAGGGTTTTCTTCAAAATTCGTATGGCTGTGAGAGGGGCTGTTCTAAGCTCCTTTTATAGCCACAAACATTATGAAATTAGACTCAGGTTCAAGGGGTACTGCTAATATAGGATTTTCGTCGCTTTTCCAGCTCAAAAGGGAAGTTCTGGTGGCCCTCCTTGAACCAAACGTCAGACTTAGGCTCACCATCGATGGATCTACGTGGGATTACGTTTTTGACTCGATCGGATTCCCAGATCGCACGTGGCGGACCACTTTCAGTTCGACGGTCAGTGGGCCACGATCAGAAATTCCAAGTACATGTAAATGTTCCTGAAATTTTTCTTAATCCGAGGGTGTAATTTGGTCTGATTCTGACGGTCAGGTTGCTTACACCTACGCGTCAACGAACGATGCCAGATCACTATTCCAGATATTTATTTTGGCATGGGAATAGTGTTTTTCACACTCGCTCGCTCCGAATTGAAACGAATGGCCATGGGACATCGGATGGAGCTGATTTTTGAGATGATTGTTAAGCCCAGTGGGGTGGTCCTAGTTCCTTAGCTTCGGGTTAATCGGACTCCCGATGTGCGATCTAGACCCAATACGATGTTTCGTTTCATTCCCAGAAGCAGACGGAAATGAGTTTGATTCTAAACTTTGGGGTAACCTAGCGTCACTTGTTCTGCAAGTTTTGGGTCTTGCAGATCGTATTTAAAGCGATCCTAACGGATTTCATGGCTAATTGAGTTTCGCACTTAGTTACTTTGTCTCATTTCTAAAGGATTTAGTCCTAAGTGAATTCTGGTCGAGGTGGTACTCAGGCCTTTGGAGTTTGTATATAAAGTGATCCAAGTTATACTACTTAGCTAGTTTAGGATAGTGTCTAAGGTGAAAGTTATTAGAAAAATTGGAAGATCAAGGTGATGAAGGGTGAGGTTTGTGAAGGAAATGAGTTCAAAGGCGGCTTTAGACTTTGGGATTCAGTTCTGACAAGTTAATGAGGTATTACGATCGACCCATTGCCTAAGGTCATCTAATCCCAGGTTGGTAAAAATTCGGGGCGTTACAGTGTCCTTTGGATTCTAGATACTTACAGATGAGTGGATGAGTCCCATTAAGCACGTTGATGAAGATCTCCTTTTTTTATGAAGAGTCTTCGGTCTCTTTGATCCACAACTCAAAAGATGTTCCAATGCATGGCAACGGGTTAGGTCAAGGTTATGATGAAATCCTACTCTCAAAAGATTTTTCTATAAGATAGAGCGATTTCAATCATCTATGCATTCAAGGCATCCCAGCTTAATGATTTGCCATTAAGGTAATAGCTGGAGGATCCTTGAATGCGAAAGTTCATTCCCCAATCCACTCTATTGAGTATCAATGGTGTGGGTGGATTGAAGGATGAACTCCCTTGAGAGAAAGGGCTTTGAGTATAAGATCTTAGGTTAAACACTCAAAATCTCTCTTCTTTCTCTCACAGCAACAATAGACAAGTCCTCTATATATAGGCAAAAGATTTCAACGGATATAAAATGGTCACATTTATGACAGAGTTCGATATCATCGAGTAGGTTCGATATCATCGAGCGTATACTCTCGATAGCATCGATGGTCCACTTGATGACTCGAACTTAATGTCATAAGCTTTTGAAACCTTTTGCCAGCTGGTCGATGAATCGAAGTGATTGTCGATGTCATCAGATTTTGAATTCTGATTCCATCGATGAGAGATTCAATCCATCGACACTTGAAAAATGAGAGAGACTTGCCTAGAAATATTTCAGGTTTTCATGAAAGATCGAGGGACCTTCGAGATCATCGAAATTTGGATATCGATGATATCGATAGCTGTGTCGATGCTTCAATAAATCAAAGGGATTTTTCATATAGCTTGTTAGATGATTTATGTCCATGTTCGATACAATCGATATGGCATCAATATCATCGATATTTGAATATTGATTCTATCGAGAGACCCCTGACATAGATAAAACATCTTGAAATATGTTGCTGGAGAACTTGGCGCCCAAGATCGATATCATCGAAGGCCTATCGATATCATCAAGGTTTGAACTTCGATGGTATTGAGGAGGCTTCGATATATCGAAGCTTATATGATATTCTTAAGAAAAACAGGGGCGCCGAAATTCTGCCTGTCGATAATATCGAGACACTTTGATAAACTCAAAATTTGAATATCGATAGGTGTATTGATACATCGATAATTCTATCCAGATATGTATAAGGATGCTGGACATATTTGATCCTCTTTTCGATGGTATCGATGGAGCATCGAGGACTCGACAACGTAGGTCAATCATATCGAGATGTGTATCGATAAAATCGACAAGGCAAGAAAACTTATAGAATTTTCCTATTTTGAAAATGTTTTCTTACCCTAAAAACCTTATGATATTCTAACATTTTTTGGGACAAGGGATGTGAGGCTCAGATTTACCTATGGCGAGCTTGCACACATCCGGTTAAGACAGACGCTTGAATTGATCTTCCTATCAGGCTCTGTAGTCTAACTGACTCAACACTCACGTTAATTGAAAACCAGGGCACTTTCAATCTCCCCCTTTGTCAATTACGTGACAAAATCCCAAAACGCCCTAGAGTACTGGACAAACACATCCTAAATTGTGTATACATGCATTTTACATAATTTTATAATTTTTATTGAACCCATGTACACAACCCAGTATCTGCTCCCCCTAACTGTAAACTCCCCCTCGCTTGATGCAGCTGCTCCCCCTAACATCTACAACATCATTCAAGCAGATATACAATTTTTCGTTCTTCCGATCAGGGTGTTTGGACTGTTCTCCCCTTTTTTATCAGTCATTGACAAAGATGTAGCAGTTGATATTGACTAAAGCTTGAAGTATTTGGGAGAACTGGTTAGATATTGATGTATCAAGATTAAACCATTGTTAAGCATACATCATTTTCAGACAGTATGAAAGCATATTAGATTAGATAAGGCAACGATAAAAGCAGATAGGATAATCAGTAAAAATAGCATATGCATTCCTAATCAGATAGACCGGGGGATCGTTTAACATAAAATGGCAGTAAAGATATGTATTATTTTCATCCATATTTAGAAATATTATCTAGCTATCCAAACCACATACTGCCACAGATAGCAGTAGATTAGCAGTATTTCCCAATAGAACCAAGCCAAAAAAAATATATGTTCAGTCCAACCATGGACATATACATTTACCAAAAAGAAACGTCAAATTCTCCAGATTAGTTAGTTATCACATACACTCATGAAGATGTAGAATATTCAAAAAGATACTAATATTCGTACGTAAAATTAAGAGTGGGGTGTATGTGATAGCATGCAGGGATCAACATCATGGAGTGGAGTGGGATGGTGCCGTGTCGTCTTGTCGGCAAGTCATCAGATCCACCAAATACTGCACAGTCTATTGTACTCTAGCTGCTCTAGGATTGTAAGCCGCTTATGTATCTGGGCATTGATGTGCCTCGATTCTATCCAGCTTAAACCTTTTGGCGTATCTGGGCATTGATGTGGCTAGATCGGGTCCAGAGGGTTCATCTCCGGCCATCTCAGTTTCTTCTGTGCAAGGGTCACCAGCTTCTGCTCCCCCTTCTTGGATGCCTTCTTCTTCATCCTCTGGGTACTTATGGAACCTCAGGTCCATTTTTCGAATGTTCTTTATATTGAAGACTTGAAGTGGAAGTATCGGATCAGTGGTAGATGGAAAACCAATAGCTTCGCATACCCTGCTTATAATCCAGGGATATGGCTGATGAAGATCTCTAGAGGTATGAATAACATATACCAACTGATTAACCAGCAGAATCGGAAGGCAGATCCTTGTCCCCTAGCGAGTGAGTATACTATCATGGCCATAAAACCCATGAGATCAGATCTGTTGGTACTTCTAGAATATATATTTGTGGTCAAGATACCATGCAGAACTCGAAACCATGGTTCCATGTACCTAGCTTTCAGCGTGTTCCCTTTATGCCAAGGGATGTCTCGACCATTACATAGATACTTAGTTACGATGGATCGAACCTCAAGATGGTTGAGGTCCAATTGAGGGAGGCCTTCTGGGGCCATTTCCAGGTCGAAGATGTTAGCCATTGTGGTAGGGGTGATCAACACATCATCATCACTATCCAAAGAGACCATAATTGAAGGAGGATCAGATACAGGTGAGTGACACACTGCAAGGAAGTTGCGTGTTCGTTCGAGTTGACATGGCCCTCCGAAATGTAGAACGGGTAACCAACCGATTTCAGTAAACAGGGGTTCCAAATTGTATGGTGTTAAACAATCCCTGTCTACTTTTCTCTCGTAAATGAGCTTCCTACTAGTGTATTTTGCTGGGCATGTAGGTTGGCTAACCGGTGGAGGAGGTGTCGGTTGTTTAGAGTGGGACCCGCCACGTGAGGTCTGTCGTGATCTTTGCCGAGTGGGGGTACTACATTTTGGTGCCCTTGCCATTTCCCTTGAGGTGAACACTTTTTGTCGAGTAATTCTTGAAGACTCCCTAGGACCGGATGATACTCCTTTATCTTTTCCCATGTGGACAAACGGATTTTGAAAGATTTGGAAAAAATGACAAAAACCTGACAAACCAAAAATACCCAAAAAGGAATGGACTCTTGAAGTGTTAGAAGGGTATTACCCGATTTGTGGAATGATTTGAGTAGTCTGACGTGGCTCCTAGTGGTTTGGTCGAGAGGATCGAGCAGAGAAGATGACCAAAACCCTTAAAAATAAATCCCCTTTTTTGCTCTACTGACTTTTATCGGGCACCATCTGTCGATCTTATCAATCATTGTTTCAATGATATCGAGAAGCTGCTTGATCGATTCTATTGAGTCTGTCTTCAATGACATCCACGGACACATGACTATTCATATTCTATAGGGACATCGATGATATCGATCCTTTATCGATTGATTGAGAATGAGTCATTGATTCTAAACATTGTTCAATCATTCTTAGACTGACAGCCAATCAAGGGGGGAAGGTTCCATCCTTGTATTTACAGTACTCATACCAAAATTTTGTACAGACTTTGTACAACTCCAAAATTTATAAACATAATAATGTTTATATACAAAAGGTTCGGGGTGACGAACCTCAGATGTAACATTTAGAGCTCAGTAAAAGGAATCCTTATTTCGCCACATGTTCAGATCTTGATGCATGATCTGAACTAATTCTTCCTTATTTATTTCACTTTGTTAATTAATTTGGGTGGTGATGTAAGGGCATTGCTTCTATCTATATGATAAGAGGACTTTTGAAGTTCTGTATTTCTCTGGTTAATAAATTGTTAACATGATTCTGACCAGAGCTAGGTTGAGTCCTCCTAGGTGTTATGCATCAAATTTATAATGACCTGAATCTCCACACAAATGACATACTAGAGTTGTTCTAGTTTTACTTCCAGAAGCAGCAGATTTTTTTTGTTCTAGGTGTTGCATTTCCAGCCTTTGGCTTAAATTTTTCATATCCTAAGCCGCTTTTATCATTTCCAGGTCTTCCCATCTCTAAGAGTTTTTCTAATTTTTCACCACTTTGGGAAAACTTACAGTTTAACTTGGCAATTTTTCTGGACTCTTCTAGATCAAACAGAAGTGTATGATTTTCATTTTGAAGGAGCATACTCAATCTGTTTGTTTAGTTTTTCAGACTCAGATTTAAGAAGGAAGTTAATTCTCTCAGATATTCCAAGTCTTTTAACTACTTTGATGCTATGGATATACAGTTGATTGTAAGCATTTTGAAGTTTATCCTTTTCTTCTTCTTCTTCTTCTTCTTCTTGAGTTTCCTCATTATCGGATAGAAATGATTCAGTGGCTTGTTATTCTTTTTCATTCTCAAATTTTATGGGAATGATTGAAGTGGTGGAGACCATGAGAATTTTCAATGATTTCTGATCTCCATCACTCTCTGAGTCACTGGATTCTGAGTTTGACTCTTCTATATCATCCCATGTGGCAGTCATTGCCTTGCCCTTAGTTTTTCTGTTTGGGCATTCGGTTGACAGGTGTCCATACTTCTGACAGGCATAACATTGTGGTTCCTAGGTCCTTTTACCAAATTTGCCTGTGGAAGTTTTGTTGTTCACCTTTCTTCCTTTGGAAGGCCGACAACGATTTTTCTAAAAGAACTTCCTGAATCGTTGTGCTAGTAAAGCCACTTCCTCATCTTCATCTTCTCGTTCACTTTCACTGTCCTTGTTTGTTGTTTTCTTGAAAATTTTTAGAACAGTTGTTTTAAATTTTTGGGTTTGTTTGAAGTGTAGTTCAAAAGTTTGTAGGGAACCTACCAGTTCTTCTACTTTCATTTCGTCTATGTTCCTACACTCTTCAATTGTTGTTACCTTGGGATTAAACCGTTCCAGCAGTGATCTAAGTATTTTCCTACAGATTTTTGGAACCGAAACTTTTTCTCTCAATCCACCCATGGAGTTACAGATGATATTCAACTTTGTGAAAAACTCCATAAAGGTCTCACGCTCTTCCATTCTGAGATTTTCGAACTGTGAAGTCAGAAGTTGTAGTTTGGACCTCTTCACAGTGCTTGTGCCTTCATGGGTTGTTTGCAATAGATCCCATACTTCTTTGGATGTCCCACTGATTCTTATTTGATTGAAGATGTCTTGGGACATGGCACAGTAGATGGCGTTCATAGCTTTTGCTTCAGCAGTCTATTTTTCTTTATCGAACACTGTCTACTTTTCTTTAGGTTTGGGTTTTATGATGGTTGTACCACTATCAAGTACAATTTGTTCAGTCGGTGGCACATATCCGCTTTCAACTATATCCCAAACATCATGATCCAAAGATCTCAGAAAGTAATGCATCATAGCCTTCCAGTATGCATAATTTGAGCCATCAAATACTGGAGGCCTAGTGACCGATGACTCCTCTCCTTTGGCCATATTCCGAACTTCAATAAAGATCACTCTCTAGGTGGTGAAGCCCTTAAAGAGAGACCCGCTCTAATACTAATTGAAATGGTGGTGAAGATCACTTTAGTTGAAGTAAGAATATGCCAATATGTTGTAGAGGGGGGTGAATAGGACTTTTAGAGTTTTTTATCATTTATTTAAAATCCTATTACACTAATCCTAATCAGCTAGCACATATTAGGATTACTCAAAAATAACTCTACTGGCTTCCAAGCCCGGTAGAGGATCCAATCACAAACTATTTAAGAAGTGTATAATATGCAAACTAGTTTATAATGGATATGACTGTGTATGTGTGTGAGGTGTGATCTTAAATATTTAAAAATGAAAGTATAAAAGTAAATCACACATTCAAAAAATAGAAATCTCAAACACAGTCATTTTTATAGTGGTTCGACGATCAGTCTACTCCACTCCCGGCAGACGCACTCAACCCTTGAGTGTGTCGAATTTCACTGAGGAGGTTTCACAGCGGTTCACCTCAAACCTAAGGTTTTAAATCAGGTTCACCTTCAACCTTTACAACCTACACTGAGGTTGACTGTTTATGCTCTCATGAGCAAGGGTCAACACAACACACCCACTTTTAGGCACACTGGCCAAGGATCTTCCATAAGACCCTATCGGAGGTTTTACGCGGTTTATCCCAAACCCGAGGTTTCACACGGTTCACCTCAAACCTAAGGTTTTGTCTGGTTCACCTTCAACCAAATGTTTATGCTTTCCATAGAGCAAGGGTCCACATAAAGTACCCATCACGTTCACTCCCACCGGAGGCCTCCTACGAGGGCTTGAGGAGGTGAGAAACACCTAAGACCCAATCCTAAAAAGGAATGATCACAAGTGTTCTCTGGATTCTAGATACTTACACATAAGTGGATGAGTCCCATTAAGCACGTTAACGAAGATCTCCTCCTTTATTGATGAAGAGTCTTGGGTCTCCTTGATCCGCAACTCAAAAGATGTATCAATGCATGGCGACGAGTTGGGTCAAGGTTATGATAAAATCCTACTCTCAAAAGATTTTCCTATAAGGAAGATAGAGGGCTTTCAATCATCTATGCATTCAAGGCATCCCAGCTTAATAATTTGCCATTAAGGTAGTAGCTGGAGGATCCTTGAATACGGAAGTTCATTCCCCAATCCACTCTATTAAATATCAATGAACTCCCTTGAGAGAAAGGGCTTTGGGTATAAGATCTTAGGTTAAACACTCAAAAGCTCTCTTCTTTCTCTCACAGCAACCATAAACAAGTCCTCTATATATAGACAAAAGGTTTCAACGGATGTAAAATGGTCACATTTATGGCAAAGTTTAATATCATCGAGCAGGTTCGATATCATCAAGCGTATACTCTCGATAGCATGATGGTCCGCTCGATGACTCAAACTCAATGTCATACGCTTTTGAAACCTTTTTCCAGCTGGTCGATGAATCGAAGCGATTATTGATGTCATCGGATTTCGAACTTTGATTCCATCAATGAGAGATTCGATCCATCGACACTTGAAAAATGAGAGAGACTTGCTTGGAAATATTTCAGATTTTCATGAGAGATCAAGGGACCTTCAAGATCATCAGAATTTGGATATCGATGAAATCAATAGTTATGTCTATGCATCGGTAAATCAAAGGAATTTTCCATAAAGCTTGTTGGACGATTTATGTCCAAGTTCGATGCGATCGATACGACATCGATATCATCGATATTTGAATATCGATTCTATCGAGAGACCCCCGATCATAGATAAAACATCCTGAAATATGTTGCTGGAGAACTTGGCACCCAATATCGATATCATCGAGGGCCTATCGATATCATCAAGATTTGAACTTCGATGGTATCGAAGCTTATATGATATTGTTAAGAAAAATAGGGGCGCCAGAATTCTACCTGTCAATACTATCGAGTCACTTCCAATAAACTCGAAATTTGAATATCGATGATATCGATAGGTGTATCGATACATTGATAATTTCGTCCAGATATGTATAAGGTTGCTGGACATATTTGGTCCTCTTTTCGATGGTATCGATGGAGCATCGAGGACTCAACAGTGCAGGTCGATCATATCGAGATGTGTATCGATAAAATCGACAAGGCAAGAAAACTTAGAGAATTTTCCTATTTTAAAAATATTTTCTTACCCTAAAAACCCTATGATATTCTAACATTTTTTAAGGGTTTTAGTATACCTGGTGATTTGGGACAAGGGATGTGAGGCTCAGATTTACCTGTGGCGAGCTTGCACACATCCGGTTGAGACAGACGTTTGAATTGATCTTCCTATCAAGCTCTGTAGTTTAACTGACTCAACACTCACGCTAATTGACAAACCAGGGCACTTTCATGTTGCCTTTCGTACGAAAGGACTTTTGTATGTGAAAACAATCAGACAGAAAGAAAATACTTACAATTGATTGTAGGGAGCAACTGCAAGCTGGTTTTCTAAAAGATGAATTGCTTGTATTGAAAATGGGAATAGGCCAGCGTATCAGCATAGACTTGGATTAAGACTACCGATTATAGCTAAAGATTATAGTTAATGGATTATGACTAAAGATTACTACTATTAGATTATTGCTACCCTCAGGATAAATCTAAGCTATGATAAGGAAAGATAATTTGATTTGTTTGATTGGATTGGTGTGAGATGACTTGCTTCGTTAAATCCTTCTGCTATTTATAGATCTCTGTTGCTGCTATCTTTCATATGTTTCTTCCTTTATTTAATGGTTACGACGGCTGATTCATCATCGTATTGGTCTTTCAAATCCTCCTCATTTTCTTGATACTTGTCCTTTTAGCTGCTCTTTCTGCTCGACACTTTTTGTCTCTAAGCTTCTTGATCGTGCCCCATCATTAGATGACTTGTATCATTAGATCAACACCAGCTATAATTCCATGAAAAATGCTCTAAATATCTTTAAAAATCTTACGCACACTATCTATTTCTTTTGAAATGACATATGTCCTTTTTTTAATCAGCTATCTCAAGTATGATTAGAAATAGGGTACAACACTTTGGACCTACCTCATTTTTGAGCTCATGCTCTTAAATCATGTGCAAAAGGAATGGACTGCATAGATATAACACATGATCATGGTGGGGCAATAGTGTTTTTGAAAAACCCATGTTAAGTTTAACGAGGACAGTTTTGTAATTTTATTCCTCAAAAAGTACCGATAGTAATTTTTATTTACTAGTTACTTTTAGATAAAATATCAATATCTGCATAATTTTGTCCTAAAACTCTCAAAAAATGGTCAAAGAAATTTTACTAGTTTTTATCGTCCCCGATAATTTCGATGAGCTGAGGCAATACAATGACTTGAGGAATTCAGGGGGGAAAGCCTCGGATGCAGTTTGGCTAGTGACGCTACCACTAGCCAGGTGGCTATTGCTCAGTGCTTTATGGGTCCCACCATGATCTATGTGTTTTATCCACACCGTCCATCCATTTTTACACATCATTATAATACTTTATCCCATAAATTAGGCGAATCAAAATCTCTGGTGGACCACACTATGGGAAAACAGTAGTGATTGAATGTCTACCATTAAAAACCTCCTAGGGCCCACTGTAATGTTTATTTGACATCCAACCTATAGATTAGGTCATAAAGACCTAGATGAAGGTAAAAAACAGACATCAGGTTTATCTAAAACTTTTGTAACCCCAAGAAGTTTTTAATGGTGAGAGTTTAATCAACACTGTGTGACCCAATTGAGATTTTGATCTACCTCAGTTTTGTGTTCATACCATAAAATTGAAATTGCGGCTTAACCGCTACAAACAAAGTTTGAAGATATGTCTAATTGTCCTAGAGGGGGGTGAATAGGACTTTTTAAATTTTAATTAAACTAATTACATGCACTTACTTCTAAACAACATGTAAAGAAATCTAAATGTGAAGAAGTTCATAAACATAATTAAAACAGTAATATACATCATTCATGCATTTTGATAAATATGTTTGGTACAAAAATTAGATAGAGTATAGAGTTCAACCAAACAATACAATAACATTCACCACAATACACAACAATGTATAGTGGTTCAGCTATGTGCCTACTCCATTCCTGACTGACCCACTCTCTCTTAAAGTGTGTTGGATTTCACTATCCAATGGTTTTAAATGAGGTTCACCATAAACCTTCACAATCTACACAAGGTTACCGTTTGCTTACACAAGATCTTATCAAGTTCTACTCAAGAACTTGAGAAGTCCTATACAAGGACAACAACACGTACTCTCCCGTCAAAGGCCTACATAAGGACTTTGGTGAGTTTGGGAATATAAACTCTAAAACTCAATCCTACACAAAGAAAGGGAAAGGTTTTCAGACACAAGTGGACCCTTGTACTTACCTACAAGTGAGTGAGCCCCATTAAACACATTGATGAATATCTTCCAAGATATTGAAGAATATTCAGCTCCCTTGTACTGCAACCAAATGATGATGCTCCAATGTAGATGTCAAGGTTGATGTGTCAAGGGTTTAGGTGAATCCCATCTAAGTATTGATGGGTCTTTAAGAACTAGAAAGGATCCCTATGGTTAAGCATTCAGTGCTCCCTAACATATAGATTTGCCAATAAATAGGGTTGTTAGAGCATCAATAAATGACGAAGTTCATTGTTCAATCCAAGCTTTGAGTGTAACAATGATTGCTTTTAAGACAAGTATTGAATGATGAACTCCACAAGGAAAGAGGGCTTAAGAAGATGGGTATTAACACTTGCTATTTACTCTCTCAAAGCTATCTCAAATACTCACCAAATTGCCAAGAAACCACCCTCATTGATATATAAAATGAATTCTTGATAGTAAAAAAATGAGCAGAAAACTGCCAAGTTTGATGTCATCGAAGGGTCTTCAATGCCATTGAACCTTCTTCAATTCTATCGAACCGAAGCAACAAAATATTCAAATAGTTGTTAGATAATTTTTGTCAATGCCATCGAGCATCCTTCGATGTCATTGAAGGATGACTCGATGCCATCAGAAAATTCTAAATATATGACCTGAGGTTGCTGGACAATTTGGGTCGTGTTACGATTTCATCGAAATGACATTCAATGCTATCAAATGGGTCCTTCAATGCCACCGCAAAAATTTAGATTTTATGTGATTTCTTACTGAATAGTTTAAACAGTTTTTTGATGCCATCGAAGTTAAGTTCAATGTTATCGAAGCTTAAGTTCGTTACCATTGAACATGTTTCGATGCCATAAAAAAAAATCAAGAATTATTTGATTTTCTTGTTAGACAGTTTAAGCACTTTTTCGATGCCATCAAACATGCTTCGATGCCATTGAAAAAATTTAGATTTTTCTTATTTTGTTACTAGATTATTTGTGCTCTTTTTCAATGTTATCGAGGTTATGTTCTTTAAGACCTGTATCATAGTTCGTACCATTCTGTAGGTTCCCGCGATCTTCCTTGTCGAATTCCGGCAACCTTCGACCTTTATCTGACGTTTGCTCGCAATCCTAAGTAGAGTCCTACGAACCAAAGTCAGCTTGACCCGAGACTTGTACCCTACTGACCTCGCTGTCACCGTGGTTCCAATGTCGCGTCTCACGCACCGAGGCGATACCCAGGCCAAGAGATGTGGGCTCACGTTCAGTACGATGAAAATGTCGCGCGTTGCAAAACCCAAGAAAATCTCTACAACATGTCACCTCAATTAATTAATCAATCCCATCAAGGGTCAAGTACATGTTAAGTACACATCACCTCACACCCATCCCCAAGTAACTCCATAAGTTAAAAAGTTCTTACACACCCCATACCTTTCTTACACCATCTACCCCTAAAGTCAAAAGTTTCTTACACACCCATCACTCACCACATCCATCACCCATCTCTCTCTCTTTACAACCCTCTCTCTCTCTCTCATTCTCAAACCACTTTCCCAAGTAAGAGAAAATCAATCATTTAAACTCTCCCAAACCTCCATGAGAGAGTTTTGTATGTGACCCACTTCCTACCCTCTTATCTCCCATCTCAACCATCAAAACTCCATCATCTTCCGTTGGAATCGAAGCTAAGAAGCAAAGGAAGCCAAGGGAGCAAGAAGAAGATGGTGGGTGAATCTTGGGTTACACTTTGAATTTTTTTGTGATTTAAAGGCCCACTTGTTGTGGGACCCACTTGATGAATATATTGTTCAAGGGAGGGCCCAATAGTGGCGGGGTCCCTCCCCTACACGTTCCTTTCTCTCTTCCTCTCCCTCTCTTCCTATGATCAATGGCCCACCTATGATGTGTGTATTTTATCCATGCCATCTACCGGTGGACCCCATCATGATGTTTGTATATCATCCCTGCCATCCATCTAGGACGTGGTCCACCCCACACATGTGGGTGGGGCCCTCCTTAATGTATTACCCACCCCATCCAGCCATTTGGTGGCCCACCTGAGCAAGGCCCACCTCATATATGTGTTTTGTCCCAAACAGTCCAGCGTTCAGGGACGCTGGACATGAATTGAAATTAAAAAATATATATTAGCTTGACTCAACAAGCTTTTGAGAGGGCTACTATGCAGGCCCCCACCTTGATGTATGGGGTAGATTCACATCGTCCATCCCATTCCCTAGTTCATTTTAGGCGTTGAGCCAAAAAATGAACTTAATCTGATTTTCTGACGGGCCATTTCATATAAAACAGTAGTTTTACCGTTAAAATCGACCTTGATGTCTCTACCCGCCAAAACACATTGTATATTGGGCTCATTTAAATTGTCTCGAGCCATAAAGTCCAATGGCTGGGTTAGATTTTTCGGATGTGGGCCCCACCTAGGTAAAACCCTGAGAAACCTCCCCCCCCCCCCCTCCCCAAAAAATAATATAAAAAAAGAGCAGCAGATGCTGCTGCTGCAGCTGCTGTTGTTACAGCATTAAGACGCTGTGTAGGCGCTAAAGGACAGGGACCGTTGGGTCCCAGCCGTGGGCCCCCACCATGATGTGCGTGGACATCTATATCATGCATTTGGTGGCCCCCCGTTTAGGCAGTGGGCCCCCCAAAAATCAGCTGCATATGGGACTCAGAAGGCCCACATCACAAGAAACAGTGAGGATTGAATGTTTGCCATTAGACTCCCCTGAATCCAGAAGTTTTGGATCCTTATGGAATTTGTTTTCCCCTTCATTCTGGTCTGTGTGACCTTATCAAATGGTTAGGTGGAAAATAAACATTATGGTGGGCCCCCACGTGGGACCCAGTTGCTGTGTGGATGCCATCCACACTGTCCATCCATTTGACCCCACCATAATGTATGTGTTTTACTCACACCGTCCACCGTCCTTGGACTGTGGGACCCATCACACGTATGGGGATGCCCCCCCTCCCCTGTTGCACGTGACTATGTGTTATATATTATAATATATATTATATATTATAATATATATTATATATATATTCATGATGGTGGGCCCTACGTGGGACCCACCTCTACCTTTTCTGTGCAGTAAGTTGCACATACAACAGCTATGTGGCTGCTCCTCTTGATAGCAGCAAGCCCATAGGCCCCACATGACGTATGTGTCTCATTTACACCATCCACTGTTTCGACGGTGGAGCCCACCATTATGCATACGTTGTATCCAAACCGTCCAACTATATTGAGATATCATTTTCATGGCATGAGAAAAAGGATGGGTTAGATCTAAAGTTTAAAGTGGACTCCACCATTTAAATAGTGGACCGTGACATCCACCGTTCAAACTTCTAAGGGCCACAGTAGTTTGTTTTCACTTCATCTATCGCTATGTTAACTTATGAATTGTTGGATCTCAAATACATTACGACGGCCCACACCGTGACGTGATCATCCATTGATCAGGTGGACCACACCACAGAAATAGTGGAGGATTGAACGTCTATCATTGAAACCCATTTGGGTCACAGAAGTTCTGGATCAATGGGGAATTGTTCTCCCTCTTAATCCAGGTCTTTATGACCTTATGATTAAATTGGTTGGAAAATAAACTTTATAGTGGGCCCTATGATTTATTTAATAGTGCAAGTTTATTATCTCCACTACTAATTGTGGTATGGTCCAAATGATCCTTCCATATGATCCTTTTTGGGATGTATGAGGCCCACCTTGATATATACATGAGGCCCATTGATGGGGCTCAACGTGATGTATGTGTGGCCGATACGTTGTGTATGAATCCCTGATGTGGGCCACTCCTTAGGAGCAATGTTAGTTAGATGTCCACATTGATGGGCAATGATGGTTGGATGTCCACATTGTGACCTTCCCTTAGGCCTTGTCAGGTCTATTCTCATCATTCTCTTAGTGGGTTAACCCAAATAAGTGGGCCCCATTCACCATAGACGGATGGCTCCGTGCTATCAGGTCTGATATAACCACGACCGAGGGCCGATATTTATATTATGGCTGATCAGTTGTTCCTCTATGGACCCCACCATGTTTATGTGTTGGTTGTCGGTGCCGATTATCGATGCTGATTGTCGGTGCCGATTATCGGTGTCGATTGTTAAGGCCAAGTCAGATTGTCGAGGCCGAGTATCGAGGCCGATTATGATTTTTGAGGCCGAGTATCGAGGCCGATTATGATTTGTTGAAGTCGAGTACCGATTCTGATTCTGATTTGTTGAGGCCGATTGTATTAGCCGATTCAGATTGTCGAGGCCGATTGCATAGGCCGATCCCGATCGTCGAGGCCGATTGTATAGGCCGATTCCAATTATCGAGGCCAAGTACCGATTCTGATTCTGATTTGTCGAGGCCGATTATATAGGCCAATTCTGATTTGTCGAGGCCGAGTACCAATTCTGATTCTGATTTGTCGAGGCCGAGTATCGAGGCCGATTCCAAGTGTCGATTCCGATTGTTGAGGCTGATTCTGATTGTCGAGCCAATTTTGATTACCGAGGCTGATTGTCGAGACCTGTATGATGTATATACAGCCTATATTTGAAGCCCATTGTGATATGTATTCAGGCCATGTTTAAGGCCTAATGTAATGTATATGAGGCCTATGTGATGAGGCCCATTGTGATGCATTTGACAGCCAGGCGATGGAGCCCATTGTGATGTATGTTAGGCCATGGTGTTGTATGTTAGGCCCTTTTGTGAGGCCATGGGTCCACTATATGTTAGGCTCTATGTGGGCCACCCATTGGGGGCAATGTTGATTAAATGTCCACATTGTCGAGGCCGATTGTCGATGACGATTGTTGAGGCCTGTTATTAATACCGATTATGAGTATATGACTGCATAGCATCATGATACATGCCCATACACATCATCTGCATGTTTATTATGAGATGTGGTTGACCATTGCATAATTCATTGGGCAGGTTGTTATGAGACTCCCTGATAGGCGGAGATTATCTCACATGAGCGCACAGTATGCATAGGATTGATGCATGACTGGATTGTATGACGCATGTATCTTGCATTGTGTGTTGTGATTACTGTATGCCCTTTTGACATAAGGGTCGTAGCCTCCACAGGTATATCGTGAATGGCCAGATGGGACATCGAAAATGTTTGGTTTGAGCATCGGGCTTCCATAGATAGCCCTGGGTGAAAATCTCTAAAACCCTCTTGGTACCAGAGGACGCCCCAACATCGAAACTGAGTGGATATACATGAGCGCCCGAGTGCCCAATACTAAGAGGTCGCGTCTCCCATTATGCCGTGGTCGATTGGGAGGGGGTGTGGCCTTACCCGCCCGAGAGAGTAGGCATAGTTAGGCTGAGTTTGACCAGCTCGAGGAATGGGTCTGCTATCGACGAGCCGGGTAGGTATTGGCAGACTACTGGCCAAGCGGATAGTGAGGTCTCTTCCACTTACCCAGTTGTGCGTTTGATGGGGCGGCAGGTGGCGTGGAGGGTACTACACCCCGGTGATGATCCCAGAGAGGAATCGTACTGATACGTGGACTTATTGAGAAGGAATTGCATATTCATTCATTCATTCATTCACTATCCACTTGGGCTGGTGGTGCGCAACTATTTGTTACGTGTACCTTCGCATGGCCAGGATTTCGGTTGGACGCGCGACTAACCTGAGACCAAGAGTTTAACACATTAAGTCTGACTATCCAAATTTAGGTATGGGATTGGTTTGGATAGAAGTCCTTTTGATAGACCTCATAGCTTGTGATACTGCGTACTATCATCCCAACTTCATTCCAGCGTAGTCATTTCATTCGCACCGCATATTGCATTACATCCACGGCATATGGCATTTTGGGTTGTTATGTTTCAGCACTTATATAACTTAGACGGACTTAGCATGATTTGCATATTGCCTTACATTCTCAGCATAGGATATTGGCTTATTACTTTTTTTGCATCGCATAGCCTTGGTACAGCTAATAGCATTCATGGATTTGTGGATTGCCAGTATTTCCGCTTAATCTGATATCGTATGATTTATGATCTTGCCTGTATTACCGATGTTATATGATTTATGGCATTGTATTATATTCTTGGCACTTACCTTGCGCACACACTTTCTACACCCTTTAAGCTTTCTATAAGCTTATGCACAATTGATGCGTGCAGGTGGCGTTAGGTCGCAGCAGCATTGATCTTGGAGCATGTAACGGACTTCTGGAGCTTTAATTTTTGACATATGTATTTCCCTTTCAGCACTGTATTCAAATGTTTATATTAGTGGATATGTGATGATGATGTTGTCTTTGTGATTTGGGTAAACTTGTGGTTATGCTTATTACGAGTTAAATGTACATTAGAAAATCCTCCTTGTAGGATCCCAGGATCGGAATCTGGCATATGGACGCTGGGAGCCGAGAATGGGGTACTACGGAGGCTGTTGTTGAGGGTCAAATATTGCATATCAGACCCTATTTATTACCTGGTTTTACGAGCATGATATGGTTTAACGGTCGGTTTTAATCGTGTTTGTGATACAAGAGGTATTTAGGAGCTTGAACTAAAAATGGGCGATAAAAGTGTGGATTTGAAGCTCAGAATTCACCAGAGCAATGGACGGACCTCAGGGGACTAAGATCAACGGAATTACACACTAGAGACCCGAGAAAATTGAGAAACTGAAGCTCAAGTGGCCCGAAATTGGTCCAGAATGCAAGATCACAGGGTTCCCATCATCCGTTCAGCCCGAAAATTCATACATGGCCTGGGGACCACAAATTAACCGTACACGTCGAATTTCAGATCTTAAATCCCTGTATAAGTGGCCCAATGGTCAGATCAGCCCACACATCGCAATTTGGGGCCCACCTGCTCTTTGGATATGCTTCAATTTTGGTCTCAACCCCTTAAATTAGTTGGGAAACCAGATGAACGGTGTGGATTGTTCGTACACATTAAGGTGGGACCCACTCTATATAGTGCGTGTGCACAGCACTTGCACAGGCGCTGTGCACCGAACGCAGAGAAGTCGGTCAGCGTTACGCTGACCGACGTTCTTCTTCTCCAGATCCAAAAACGCAACAGCGTTTTCGCTGTCGTCCGCCGGTCCTTCTCAGTGGGGCCCACTCGACACCTGGAGTGATGATCTGAACCGTCCATTGTATCAAGAAGGTGGGCGTGAACAGCGCCTAGGTGGCGTAATCTCAGAAGATAATGGAGAGTGGATTTCAGCCGTTAAAACAGATGATTAACGGTGGAACGAAAGAATCGGTGGGCCACACAGAATTAAACATGAAACCAGTCGATTCTTACTGGTTTTTCGACAGCATTTCAATAGACGGAGTGGATTTTACACCTGGGATCAATCTGGGGCCCACCAACTATCGCAGGGCGAAGAGCGAACCTCTGCTTCGCAGCAGAGGTCGCCGATCAATCTTGTGGGCCACCACCGTGCGTCAGAAGGATGATCAGGACCGTCCATCAGGAGCCCACGGTCCTTCTCATCAAAGTCTAGGTGGCGGAATTCCAGAATACAACGTACATCAGTTCTAAATCGTCCAAATAGAGGACTGACGGTGCAATGAAAAGGATGGGTGGGACACACCAATTTTGGTCCAAAATTGCCCTTGTTTTACTGAATTTTCAAGGCCGTTCCAATGAATGGATTGGATTTCACAGAAGATCCCGAAATGGGCCCCACTTTCAGTTCAACGCAGGTTGGATATGCAGGGAGTGCGTAAAGGTTTCGCACGTATACTTTGCGGGGAAAAAAAAAACAGGGCCACTCTTGGCCTGAGCAATGGGACTCTAGCAGAGGGGGATCTGTCGACGGAAGCCTATAAAAGGAGAGAGAGAGGGTATGGAGATGATTCAGATCCTGGGAGAGGCTGGAGCGTGGAAGGCTGGAAGCTTGGCTTGGACGTGAGGGCAGGGAGAGGGAGTAGATTTATTTTGTTTTTGTATTTTTATTTTTATTTTTATTTTATTTTTTTATTTTGTTTAAGAGGTTTCAGCCCACTCATGTGTGGCTAAATCCTCTTAGCTAGGCTAAGAGGTGAAGCTTGTAGCGTGATGGGAGGCCTCTTTGCTTGTGCCTTTTGTTTAGGCGATCGATTTTGATTTAATTTTATTAAGGGAATGTTTTCGGTCTTTAATGGTCTGTTGTATTTGAAATTACAATGGGTCCGCAATGGCTTTGAGCATGTTCTTTTTCTTTTATGTTTATGACGTCGAAGCCCTGTTGTTCACCATCGTCTCCTGGGCATGGTTGGATGTCGGCATACCCTTCCTAACCTTCATACATTGATTGGTTGGTAATTAGTTTAATTCTTGTTGTTTGCTTTGTCTCTGGGCATGGTTTGGTGATGGAATCCATTCTAATTCATATACCTTTCATCTTTTCAAAATTACATCAAAGGAAGTTCAATGGATTTTCATGAATCAAGTGTAGTTCTCCCTGATCTCTACAAGTGGATCCTCTGAATCCCTAGTTTCCCTTCTTCTGAATTTCTCATAAGTTTTAGATAATAATCTTACAATTATTCCTCAAATACAAATCAATTTAGATTTCATCTCATTCTAGTTCTACATCTGGTTATTTTCAGATAACGTACAAGTTCCAGTCCCTTGGGATTCGACCTCGGTCTTACCGAGTTATTACTACATCACAACCCTATACTTGGGGAGTGAACAAGTTTTTGGCGCCGTTGCTGGGGACTGACGGCTACAATTTTCTGAAATTAATTGGATTTAGAGTTAGTTTAAGATTAGGATTTTACTATTTTTAATTTTTAATTTTGTTTTCTATTTTGATTCATAGAACTAACTTATTTTCTATTCTGTAGGTTGTTAAGATAGAACTTCTAATTTGGTAAACTCTTTCTGATTTTCTAGATTTTCTAACTCTTTAGATTTGGTTTACTTCAGAAACTAACGTGTTTTGTTTTGTTTTGCAGGTTTTTAACATAGGAACTTCTACTCTGGTAACATCCTTCTCACCTCTCTTCTGCTTACCTTCCATATTGCTGTAGGAATTTTATTTTATTCTAGGATTAGACTCAGAGTTAGGGTTTCACCATCTATATGCACGAGTGGGAACGTCAGTATGCTGAGAAGAATAATCTATATTGGGATGATGATTATGATAGAAATCCACCAATGTCTCAAAACTTTTCTGAAACTATCATCGAGAATCTAATTCGGAATACAAAGAGCCACCAGTTAAGAAGTCCTTACGCGATCATATACGGGAGAACAATTCCACCCCACGGACCGTACGTGAATGTTGGGGTTATCATAACTATGGGAGTGAGAATTACTATCACCCATCTGAGAAAAAGAAAACAATGCGTGATTATATTATGAGTGATAATAAGTATTACCAACCATCAGATTCTCCCACCTATGATCCGTATGACTATAATCAGTGGAAACATCAATGTTGGAAAGATGAACCAACAACCTATTATAATGACTATTCTTTTGGATCCCCTACCTTTAAGATTCAACCAAAATCGATCCAAGAGAATTCATTTCAAAGGAACACAGACTCTTCTGCTGACATGAGGAAATTACTAGAAGAGCTTGAGTCACGCCTTGATAGGTTAGAGGAAGCTCGCTCATCCAGCTACAATCCAATCCAGAAATACAATGCGAGGAAAGTGATCCTCACTCGCTTTTGTGAAATCGGAATTTGGAATGAGGAGTTGGATTCCATTAATGAGCATACGGTTCAATTCCCCGATGAGTCGATCTCAATGACTGTTCAAAAGAATGGGGAAGAAACATGGTTATCTTTCAAATACAGTGATGATGACACACTTTCCTTACATGATACACAGGATCTCAATGATGAGGTTGAGGTTAGTTTATTCGAACCTCAACCAAATTTAGAATGTAAGGAAAGCGATCCCATCTCAAGTGTGTCTGACCTTGAATTAGAAGCTGAGAAGTATTGGGATGAGATTCATGAGAGCACAACCCAAATTCCCCGGAATCAATCTCAAGTATGGTCGGGTCAATGCTCAAGAAGCACACGAAGTGATTGGTCATCTTGAGCTACTCCACTCACCTAACATGTCGATTTAAAAGTGGAAGATGAGCTCATTAGAACCGACCTTTCCAACTTCCGTGAGACATGTTTGGACCACTCTCTTGAATTGAATGATATGATTTGGGAGATGGATGACCTACTTGATACGACTCTAGAATTTGAAACTACCCAGTCGAGGCCACCATCTGAATTGTTGAATCTTGACGAGTCCAGGCCTCTTCTGAGTAGTATCAATGAACAGAGTCCGCACTTCAATACTTCGTCTACTGACCCTCTATCTGTCTGTGCAGGGCTGAAGCAAGAGAGTACACCTCCATTTACCTTTAAAGACGATGGATTCCTTGGGCAGATCATCACGAGCTCTAATGTGGAAAATGAGTCACTCTCAGCTGAATGTCCCAACTCTTTGGATGATTGCTTGGCACACTTTGCAGATTCAAATGATCTCATGATAAGAGACATAGTGAATGCCTTGCAAAACAATATCTCGGTAGTCATCACTGACCGAGAGAACCCTTACTCTAAAGCCCCTCCGTCCACAGATCCTGAATGTTTACCATTAGGGGAGGAGGAGCTAAAAATTGAACCGAAGTCTGATACTTTGGAATGTGTTGAGACTACACCACTTCTTGAAAATTTTTCTCAATTTGATCTACCTGTAGTCTCTGATTCACCATGGGATACTAACTTCGAAACTTCTTCTATCGCAGGTGAATCGTATATACTCTGGATACCTCAGGCGAATCAACGACAAATTTTTGATGAGGTACATAAATTTCTCTGGAATGTCATGCTCCAGGGCATCCAAGCCTATTGCAAAAAGGGCTTGTGGATGATCCTGTTGAGGAACCTTCTGAGAAATTTATCACGATACTGGCCAGAAGAGGAACCTTGTGGCATGACTGAGTAGTTTTTCCCTGCTTTCTTAGGACTAGGGTAGTTTCCTTTATGTTGTTTTAGGATAGATGGTAAACTTAGTGCTCCTGGGAGGCAACCCAGTTTTTTTTTTCTTTCCATTTCATTTTCCTAGTTAGTTAGTTCAATGTTTGTGGGTAACATTACTGCAAACCCTCACGAGACTACAACTCGTCCACTAGGGGCAACCTAGGGGTTTAAAGGCTTGTTGCATACACTAAATGCAATCGAGAGCACCTGCGAAAGTTGTATAGATAGGATTTTTTATTAGTTTTGTGTTGCTCTCTCTCGTGCTGACTGGATTCCATGCTGCGATCTCTTGAAAAGTCTCTCACGATTCATCATTCAGGTACTATCTTCCCATCACTTCTCTTTTACTTTTGTTGTCCCATGTGCATTCCATGCTCATATCCTTTACATTGAGGACAATGTAGATTTTAGGTTGGGGGTGGGAGATTAGATTTCCTAATCAGTGTTTTCTTCGTCTTGAGCAAAATTGTGAAAATTTTTAAATTTTCTCTAGAAATCCTTGTGAATTTGAAGTGATTTTGACGACCATCTTGGATTTATAATGATAAGATATGTATTGTTGGTAATTCATGACTTTTGGATTCAGTTATCTGTTTGAATTGTTAATCCATGATTAGAAGTTGTAAACATTGATTGAGTCATGATTTCACATACCACATCTCACTTACACATTGAGATTTCAGTTTGATATTGAATGATTAACTTGGTAATCACTGAGCATGAAAGAAACCAGCCTAAAAGATTTGGTCATCAGGGTATAAAATGAGAATTACACCATGGGTTTGCTCCCTATAGGTGTAGATTTGATTTTCAATGATTAACAGTTAGACAGAAATGGACGATTATTTTCACCATAGGTTTGCTCCCTATAAGTGAAAATTTGATTCCCAGCTTGACAATTTTTAAAAAAAAAAAAAAAAAAAAAAAAAAAAAAAAAACTAGAAAATGAAAGAATGATCTGTGAGGCAAAGTACTGGTTTAGGTGATGGTTGTTATGAATTTTCTGATTGATTACTAATGATATCATGAAATCGAAAATTTGATCTCTTAATGATGACAGGCTGAGATTTCACTACACACCCATGGAACTTAATGTTTAAAATTGTTCTAGTTTATGAATTAATATTTGAATTTGATTATGAAATTCACCGTGCATGTGAGGCCAGGAGAAATTGATAATCAACATTCATGAATCTTAAGACTTCTCATATCTGGATTGTTTTTCAAAATATCACTCGGCTTCACGAGAATTGTCTCGCAATTCTCAACTTAATTTTCGCATATTTTGCTCGGGACTAGCAAAATGCTGGTTGGGGGTTGTGTTGAGGGTCAAATATTGCATATCAGACCCTATTTATTACCTGGTTTTACAAGCATGATACGGTTTAACAGTCGGTTTTAATTGTGTTTGTGATACAGGAGGTATTTAGGAGCTTGAACTAAAAATGGGCGCTAAAAGTGTGGATTTGAAGCTCAGAATTCACCAGAGCAATGGACGGACCTCAGGGGACTAAGATCAACGGAATTACACACTAGAGACCCGAGAAAATTGAGAAACTGAAGCTCAAGTGGCCCGAAATTGGTCCAGAATGCAAGATCACAGGGTTCCCATCATCCGTTCAGCCCGAAAATTCATACATGGCCTGGGGACCACAAATTAACCGTACACGTCGAATTTCAGATCTTAAATCCTGTATAAGTGGCCCAATGGTCAGATCAGCCCACACATCGCAATTTGGGGCCCACCTGCTCTTTGGATATGCTTCAATTTTGGTCTCAACCCCTTAAATTAGTTGGGAAACCAGATGAACGGTGTGGATTGTTCGTACACATTAAGGTGGGACCCACTCTATATAGTGCGTGTGCACAAAGCACTTGCACCTGTGCTGCGTGCACGCGAAGAGAAGTCGGTCGGCGTTACTTTGGCCGCGACGTTCTTCTTCTCCCAGATCCAAAAGCACGCAAAGGCGTTTGCTCTGTCGTCCGCCGGTCCTTCTCAGTGGGGCCCACTCGACACCTGGAGTGATGATCTGAACCGTCCATTGTATCAAGAAGGTGGGCGTGAACAGCGCCTAGGTGGCGTAATCTCAGAAGATAATGGAGAGTGGATTTCAGCCGTTAAAACAGATGATTAACGGTGGAACGAAAGAATCGGTGGGCCACACGGAATTCAACATGAAACCAGTCGATTCTTACTGGTTTTCCGATAGCATTTCAGTAGACGGAGTGGATTTTACACCTGGGATCAATCTGGGGCCCACCAACTATCGCAGGGCGAAGAGCGAACCTCTGCTTCGCAGCAGAGGTCGCCGATCAATCTTGTGGGCCACCACCGTGCGTCAGAAGGATGATCAGGACCGTCCATCAAGAGCCCACGGTCCTTCTCATCAAAGTCTAGGTGGCGGAATTCCAGAATACAACGTACATCAGTTCTAAATCGTCCAAATAGAGGACTGACGGTGCAATGAAAAGGATGGGTGGGACACACCAATTTTGGTCCAAAATTGCCCTTGTTTTACTGAATTTTCAAGGTCGTTCCAATGAATGGATTGGATTTCACAGAAGATCCCGAAATGAGCCCCACTTTCAGTTCAACGCAGGTTGGATATGCAGGGAGTGCGTAAAGGTTTCGCACGTATACTTTGGAAAAAAAAAAAAAACGGCGCCGCTCTTGGCCTGAGCAATGGGACTCTAGCAAGGGGGGATCTGTCGACAGAAGCCTATAAAAGGAGAGAGAGAGAGAGGGTATGGAGATGATTCGGATCACGGGAGAGAATTTGGAGCGTGGAAGGCTGGAAGCTTCAAGCTTGGACGTGAGGCGCGGGGAGAGGGAGTAGATTTATTTTGTTTTTGTATTTTTATTTTTATTTTTATTTTATTTTTTTTATTTCGTTTAAGAGGTTCCAGCCCACTCATGTGTGGCTAAATCCTCTTAGCTAGGGCTAAGAGGTGAAGCTTGTAGCGTGATGGGAGGCCTCTTTGCTTGTGCCTTTTGTTTAGACTGATCTGATTTTGATTTAATTTTATTAAGGGAATGTTTTCAGTTTTTAATGGTCTATTGTGACTGAAATTACAATGGGTCTGCAATGGCTTTGAGCATGTTCTTTTTCTTTTATGTTTATGACGTCAGGAAGCCCTGTTGTTCACCATCGTCTCCTGGGCATGGTTGGATGTCGGTACCCTTCCTAACCTTCATACATTGATTGGTTGGTAATTAGTTTAATTATATTATTTGCTTTGTCTCCTGGGCATGGTTTGGTGATGGAATCCATTCTAATTCATATACCTTTCATCTTTTCAAAATTACATCAAAGGAAGTTCAGTGGATTTTCATGAATCAGGTGTAGTTCTCCCTGATCTCTACAAGTGGATCCTCTGAATCCCTAGTTTTCCTTCTTCTGAATTTCTCATAAGTTTTAGATAATAATCTTACAATTATTCCTCAAATACAAATCAATTTAGATTTCATCTCATTCTAGTTCTACATCTGGTTATTTTCAGATAACGTACAAGTTCCAGTCCCTTGGGATTCGACCTCGGTCTTACCGAGTTATTACTACATCACAACCCTATACTTGGGGAGTGAACAGCTGTCGGCACTGGATTCGGCGATCGGGAATTTTATGAGCCTGGTTTCCGAGTTTGGGGCGTGACATGTTCGATGCCATCGGAAAAATTTAGAAAATACATTAATTCTTGTTGGACAATTTGATCTCTTGGATGGATCCCATCGAGCTGCCTTCAATGACATCGAAGGCTATTCGATGGTGCCACCGACAATGTCTGAATTTCTGAGTTTTATTTTTGCTCATACATCAACTTCCATAACCCTTTAACATACTTAGTAATGATTCTTCCTAGATGATTTTAGTTAAGTATGGGCTATGTTTGAAAGGTTTAGGTATAGGGTTTAACGAGGTCACGAGGCTTTCTTACCTTATCTTGAACTTGAATCCTCTTACCAATTGAGTCTTCAATCTTGGGTCTTATTCATAGCTCACTTAACTCTAAGACCCTGACTTTAAGCTAATCGGCAAAATATGATACTGTCAAAAATTATCTGAAAAAATGAATGTATGGCGTAGATGAGAGACATACATCATATTGGGCCCACAGATCACCGACCACTAGAGCTGGGCATATCTGACCTGATCCGATGGATCAGACCCGATCCGACTCGTTCTGAACCGAACCGACGGCCTGGATCGGTGCAGATTGGGTAGGGCCATTCAGATCCGACATTTTTCGGATCGAGATCGGGTTGTGGTTAATCCGGACCGATCTGATCTGAAAACCTGATCTGAATGGATCCGGACCGTCCCGATCCGACTCGATCCAGGGTGGTTCTTAATTTTTTATCAGTAATTCTACTTTTTCTAGTGGTATGGTCCAATCAAAGCTTTTGATATGCATCATTTTTGGGTTCAACCACTGAAATGATCTGGAAAAACGAATGGACGGCATGGATAAACCACATGCATTCATGGTGGGCCCTAACAAAGTTTAGTTAGTATAATAAGAAGAGGTTTGCTGGTGTACCATATACAGAGCTATATAACTGTTGTAGGATAAGATAGCTAATCTAGGCTATAGGTTATAGCTGGAGGTGCGTGTCATGCGAAGACGAGCACTGACGCTCTCTCGAGCTCCTATGAACGATTCAAAGGAGATCAAAGTTAAATGGGTCGCATAGTGATGTCTTTATTATATTTACACCGTTCATCTATTTTTAGAGATCATTTTAGAACATTATCCAAAAAATGAATCATATCCAAAGATCATGTGGACCACACCACAAATAGCAACGAAGATAATGATTTAATCACGCATTGTTTTCTTTTTCTCAGATGGGTGATAATATTATGAGTGATAATAAGTATGAGTGATTAAAAACACACATCATGGTAGGTCCCACAGAGCACCAACCACCAGTCACAGGGGTGGTGTGGCAGGGGAGTTACCAATTCGGTTTCCACTCAAATGAGATTAACCTCACATGGACCCGACAATGAAGTATTTATTATATCCATATTGTCTATCCATTTTTCATGATCATTTTATAGCATTTGGAAAAAAAAAGCGAATCATATCTAAAGCTCAAATGGACCACACTGAAAATAGCAGCGAAGATAATGATTTTCACCGTTAAAAAAAGCCGATCCGAATCGTACCCAACCCGATCCAACTCGGTTTTCCTGACAGAGTTGGACTCGGTTCGGGTCAAGCCAACCGTGTTTCGGATCGGTTCGAGTCTTGTATCCCGAATTCGGTCCCGGATCAAATCGGGATCATATCAGGTCAGCTACATTTTGGACCGGATCGAGTTGGGCTGAATCCGATCCGACTCGGTCCGATGCCCAGCTCGGGACCACTAGCCATTAGCTACTGTGAGGATTAGTAGCCAATCCATTTCCGATGGTGGCCCAGAGCCCTACGCGCATTCGCAGGTACCATTGGCGTACGGTGTAAGATCCAAGCCGTCCAATAGGCGGTTTGCAGAGTGTAGATCGCTGACTCAAGAATAAGGCCGGTGTTCTAGTCAGTTAGGCTGATGTTCGATGACAAATGGATGGTTTTGGAAGAACGACCCATTTTCAGCATATACGTGTGGCCCACGTGATGCTCGTCAGCCTGATTCTTGGTCCAAGTAATCCTACACGTTTGTAGCCACATGATGGATGGCTTGGATAGGATTGGATTGTCAAGTAAGTGAATGTGGACTCTGTTCTAAAGAGCTTTTCCATGCACGCATGCTGCGTCGGTAAGTGGGCATCATTGGGGGGCTCGGTTCGGCAGTGGACCCTCCATTGCCCGCCTTGTACTCGTGGATGCTGTAAAAGCTCGGGGCCCAATGCGAATCCTGGCTGCGACCGAGAAGGTCCACTGTAATGTTTATTGACCATCCAACTTGTTGATAAGGTCACGTGGATTGGGATGAAATGAAAATAAGCAAATATCGGCTTGATCCAAAACTTTTGTGACTGACAAAAGGTTTTTAATAGTCAATCATCATTGTTTCCTGTGGTGTGGTTCACCTGAAATTTGTATCTTCTATGTTTATGGTACCATATGGCATGGATATATAATGAATACATCCGCGTGAGCCCTACTGTCAGGGTCCCACCCACATTGCTAGTTCTGGGTTGTAGCGAGGCTGCATTTGGTAAACTGAAAATAAGGTTTCAAAATAAATTTAAATGTTGAATTTTATTTCTTATAACTAGTAAAATAATATGTTTGAAAAAGTTCTGATATATAAAAATAAGCACTTTTTTTTTTTCATAAAAAAAAATATTCGGCAAACATACATTACTAATGTCTAAAAATTGGTAATTCATGACATTTGCGCATATTTTTTTCAATTTCAATTTTCTGTAAAGTGAGAGACGAAATTTGTTATTGTCATACTTCAAGATTTGGCACACTTATATCCAATTCAATAAAATTTTAATACTTTCCCCCGCAAAATAAAAGCCAAGTTGATGAATAATCTGGATTTTTCATGTTTGCTACATGCAGTGACATGAATTGATTGTGTAATGGGCAAGTAGGCGATAATACAACTGGCTTTTAATTCCATGATCAAAGTTTATTGGTCAGAAGGTCTACATAATGTACTATGCACTATATTCTTCTTAATAGAATAACAACAGGCCTTCCATTGGAGTCATTAGGATACAAATACAGCAAGTGGAATACGAAGCTATAGACACCTCACCCAAAATGTTAAAAATACTTCATGCAATCACAATACCTTATCAAAATCGACGTGATATTGGCCTAACAAAGCATCACAAAACAATATAAAGTGCACCAAAGGAGTACTTAGGCCCATCTTGAGCCAACTGGCGGTCCAAATTAGCCAAATGTGACCAACAGGAATCAGATTCCTGCAGGGCACATGGCAATGATCGAGGCTGACAGATGAGGGCTAATTTGCTTGTTCAGGTGGCAAAAACGTCTCGAAAAATTTGACGAGTGTAACCCAATTCTTACTAATTACCATAAAATGGCTACTTATTGATTGTGCAGGCTCGTATCACCCCGAGCATCTCGAAAGTGCACTTAATGCATGTGCTACGTCAGAAACCGGTGAGAATTCAATTTTCGCCAATCATGTGTATGAATATAGAGGTAGCCTTCCTCATTTTGGAACCCAGTGAGAAGCCAAAAACAACTAAGCAACAACTAACAAAGATGAGAAGTGACTACGGTCGAGAGGAAAGCTCCTGCCTTGGCTCAAAACAATGCCCGAGTAAGCTTTTGAGGTGCCGGATCCTTGCTCTTGCTCCGGTGGTAGCCTCTCAGGAGTTTCAACACCCGGTCAAGGGTTTGAGTATCCATAGGTCGTGAAATCCCACTACGGTGTGAGTGAGTGTGTGTGGGTGTGTGTATAGAAAAAAAAAAAAAAAGCTTTTGAGGTCCCAGGAGGGCTCCGAAGGCTAGGAGAATCCTTCTCCTCCTTATCGAGTTTTACGATTAATGGAGTAAAGCTAGAGATAGAGATGCCCAGTTAGCTACTTTCACATGAGAATACTTGGCTTCCCCCTTTCTATCTCACATCTCCAAGTTCATACCGACATCCTGTTGGGATTTGTGTTCTACGAAATCACACAGAGATGGATCTAGGATAGCGATCCAAGAGTACCAAGCAAACACAAAGATTTAACGTAATGGCCTTAGGGACTCCTATTTATAGTTGGAAAACTCTCACTTACGCACATCCTTAGAAACCCCCTCAAATTTATGCAGTCCCCGCACAATTTGCATAACTCTCGACTGGTCGAAGACCTTGGGATTTCTAAATACATTGTTGCTGGACTTCAAGCCGAACTTTCTTAGGGCTAGTCGAACTTTTCCAGATTTAAGACATCTGTTAACAACAATCTCCATCATGTCTTCAATCTTTAACTGTGTAGCTTTTTGACCTCTTCTCTTATCTCTGCATCACATCATAGCTTCTCGTGCACACTTCGTCCTTCTTTTTCGACATCGCCAAGGCCAGAGAAGTTGCACAAAACTTGAACTTCTCTGTAGGAATGACCTTGGTGAGCATGTCTGCTGGATTCATGCTAGTGTGAATCTTCTCTACAATTACACCTCCTTCAAGCACCTGTCGGATAAAGTGGTGATGAACATCAATGTGTTTAGTACGTGAGTGATAAGTAGAATTTTTAGCCAAATTGATAGTGCTCTCGCTGTCATAATTAACCCAAGGGGGGGTGTAAATAAATAAAAAAAAAAAAAAAAAAAGCTTCTGAGGTCCCAGGAGGGCTCCAAAAGATAGGAGAATCCTTCTCCTCCTTATTGATCATCTCTTTGCTGACAAACTATTGATTTTCAAAGTTTGATGATTAATGGAGTAAAGCTAGAGTTAGAGATGCCCAGTTAGCTATTTTCACATGAGAATACTTGGCTTCCCCCTTTCTATTCTCACATCTCCAAGTTCATACCAACATCCTGTTGGGATTTGTGTTCTGCGGAATCACACAGAGATGGATCTAAGATAGCGATCCAAGTGCACCAAGCAAACACAAATATTTAATGTGGAAAACCCTTTCGGGAAAAAACCACGGTACAAAGCGACAGAAATCCACTATGAAAGCATAAATTACAAAGAGAGAGGACTTACCCGATTCGAACAACCTCGAATCTCACCCTTGCTACACCCTTGAAAACCCTAGAACCCTTTTAGAAATCCTTAGAATCCCTTTAAAAAGCTTTAGCATACCTCAGAATGGCCCTGAGGACTCCTATTTATAGTTGGGGAACTCCCACTTATGCACATCCCTAGAAACCATCTGAAATTTACGCAGTCCGCGCAGAATCCACACACAATTTGCGTAACTTTCGACTGGTCGAAGCAGGGCTTCGACTGGTCGAAAACCTCAGGATTTCCAAATACATTGTTACTAGACTTTGAGCCGAACTTTCTTAGAGCTGTCGAACTTTTTTAGATTTAAGACATCTGTTAACAACAATCTCCATCATGTCTTCAATCTTTAACCATGTAGCTTTTTAACCTCTTTTATTATCTCTGCATCACATCATACCTTCTCGTGCACACTCCGTCCTTCTTTTTCACCATCGTCAAGGTTAGAGAAATTGTACAAAACTTGAACTTCTCTATAGGAATGACCTTGGTGAGCATGTCTGCTAGATTCACGCTGGTGTGAATCTTCTCCAGAGTTACACCTCCTTCTTCAAGCACCTGTCGGATAAAGTGGTGATGAACATCAATGTGTTTAGTACGTGAGTGATAAATAGAATTTTTAACCAAATTGATAGCGCTCTCGCTATCACAATTAACCGGCACGACCTCCTACTGAAGTCCCAACTGATTTATCATGCCTTTTAACCAAACATCTTCCTTAAATGCTTCCATCACTATCATATATTCCGCTTCGGTCGTGGAAAGAATCACCATAAACTGAAGTTTCGACATCCAACTAATTGCTCCACCCGCTAGTACAAACAAATAACCTGAAGTCGACTTTCTGGAATTCACACTACCTGCATAGTCTAAACCACATACCTTACCAACTTTCCTCATATCTTCTCAAAAGTTAAGAAGTACTCTTCTGTACCTCGAATGTATTGAAGTAACCATCTCACCGCCTCTCAATGTTGCTTGCTGGGGTATTTTCTCACAACACCGATTGCCTATGAAATAACCTATCTAATACAGACCATGGCATGCACTATACACCGCATTCGAATAAGACTCATGAGACATATCCTGCTTTTCTTCATCTGCTTTGGGACATTGTCTTGAGGAAAGCTTGAAGTGAGCCGCGAAAGGAACGCTCACCGGCTTTACCTGGTCCATCGTATACTTGATCAATACCTACTCAAGGTATTCTACCTATGATAACCAAACTCTGCTGCTTTTCCAGTCTCTATGAATATCAATGCCGAGAATCATCTTTACAACCCTCAGATCCTTCATCTCGAATGTCCCTGTTAACCGAGTCTACAGTACATTGATTTCAAACATGTCATGATTGGCGATCTACATGTCATCAACATACAATTCCAGGATGATGAACGTGTCATCACTCAGTGTCTTACAATAGACACGGTGATCGTATTCACTCCTAAAAAATTTCTGACTCACCATGAAGAATCTAATTTATATAACACTGCCTAGGCGATAGGTCGTACAACAACCTCTTGCAAACCTTGTTCTCTACCTCTTTTAACTTCGAACCACTCTGGTTGCTTCATGAATAACAACACTTCCAATTTTCTGTGCAGAAGTGCAGTCTCCGCATCCATCCGTTCTAGCTCAAGATCGCATTAGACAACCAGCGCCAATACGAATCTAATAGACATCTATTATACCACCAGTGTGAATATATCTGAGAAGTCTATCCATTCTCTTTGAGCATAACCATTCGCTACCAGCCTCGCTCTGTATCTATGTTGTATCCTTCCGAAGATCTACTTGCATCCAATCGCTTTTTGACCCACTAGAAGCTCCACCAGCTCCCATGTGTCGATCCAGTACAACGAGTCCATCACATCGTCCATAGTCACCTTCCACTTCTCAACACCAAACTCACCTACAGTCATCTAATGTAACGCCCTGAAATTCGGGGGTCGAGTATGAACTCAACTCCCGAGTTCCAACGCATCACTTATGCAACATACACAATGATGGATAAATGTTATCTGAGTTAGTGCAATAAACATGAATGAGATTATACCAAAACAGTAATTCATACTCCAGTTCAATTGTATAAAGGCAAGCGGAAGACCGAAATTTTATATTCAAAATATGTAAGTATCAAAATTTTGTGAACTCCAGAGTATGAGTACTAACTGAGTACCAATATACATGTATTGTTTCTAAGTCAAAAATCAAAATACAACTCTATAGATAAGCCCTGGAATCCCCGCGATGCAGTCGGCCTAAGCATAGCCGTCAGAGTACTGCATAAAGGAGAACTCCTCCTGATCCTCCTCGAAGTCGAGCTCCGGCTCCTGAACAGAGGCGCCATCTACACTGCGATGAGTCTGGTGGGTGTTGCAAACACCGTCCCGTAACGTGGGAGTGAGTAGCTAACTCGGTGGAACGATAAAGCATAGGTTAACATGTTATCAAATCAATCAAGCAAAGAATGATAACGTTAAAGACAAATCAAACATTTCTAATTACTCTTGTTAAATGCAAAATGATATGACATGATGCTGTATGCCCTTGCCAAACCACCCTCAAGCGACATCATCTTACGTTCGCAAATGCTAATTCCCTCAGTGCGCCACATCTACAAAGCACATGCGGTGCGATGATGCTCATGATTACCAAGTTTTTATTAATCCATTTCAACCAGCAGTATTGGGAAACTAAGGTACCTCCCTTGTATCATTCCCAAACATGATCCATTCTAGGGTCGTCAATCCTAGCTAATCTCATATGATATTATGGTTTGAGAAGCGTAGTGAAGGCATCGCAAAGGGCTCGTCACCCGTCAGCGCGGATACAGATCTCACCGTATGTGGCTCAATTGCTGGCCGTCAGCACAAGTACATATCTCACCGTACTTGGCTCAATCACTAGCCGTCAGCTCAAGTACAGGTCTCACCGTACTCGGCTCAACTCATACTCTAGTTACTGTGAAAGACTCGTCGCCAATCACAGACACTTGGAGTATACTCGAAGATATTACGGAGGACTCGTCACCCGTCAGCATGAGCACAGGTCTCACCGTACTTGGCTCTCGCCGTAAGTATCGACAGCTCGAATATAGTGTCCCATACCACCATAATCGGCTCACGAGTTTGGTTGCGCAATGGTCACTACGGGGAGGCACATGACCCCAGCGTAGGCCGACAGCTCGACCACGGTGTCCCATACCACCATGCCCGGCTCATGCGTCTTAGCAGATCGAGGTACCATGGTTAACGGGATCGCCACTGGTAAGTTTGGTACCCTAGGTTCAAGCAGTAGCGACCAAACATGGTGAACATACATATACACATATCGGTTTGCTTGACGAGCCTGACTAGCTCGAGCGCACCACAAGTTGAGCGATATGGAGCGCAAAAGCACTCCATGTGGCCAACCACTATCGCCAACCGAAGTACGACTCGGGTTCGCCAGACACGTCCGTTGTGGCGATATGAATCTCGGCCACAACCGCAAGTCTGGTACCGAATGTTTGGACTATAGGCATAGTCCCAAACTCAAACAGTTGTAAAATATGAAGTAGAGCATGAAGTAAAGCATGTTAGCAGGCATATTATAAAGCATGAAGTAAAGCATGTTATAAAGCATGTTGTAAAGCATGTTATAAAGCACTATACACATAGGGATACAATTACATACGCATCACAAGTGAGTGGTTATAGCGAACCACCGCGTGGAGGGGGGTCCTACATGTCTCTAAGGGAGTCGGGAATTCCATATCAGCGTCTTTCTAAGGCACTAACACCCAAGCTTCTACGCACACAAGCATGTACACCAAACACTTAGAGTGTGCGATTCCAACATACATAACGTATGTTAGCAATTGCAGATTAGGGCTATTCTTTTGCCAAGCGGTTAATTTACCCGCGTATATCATAATCATACAACAAATAATCATGACAATTACATTTCCAAATTTTACACATGCGGTATTTCTAGAATACACAATTTCAACATACTTGACATTTACAAGGAACATGTATTTTGGCGATTCCTTTCGCAAACTAGTATTTTATACATATATTGTATAATCATACATTAAATAAACATGTCATACATTTTCCCGAAAAAAAAAAAAATACATATACGGTATTTCTAGAATATACAATTTCAACATACGTAGATTTACACATGAACATGTATCTCAAGAATTCCTTTCACCAAATTAGTATTTTATCCATATATCATATAATAATACATTAAATCAACATGTCAAACGTTTTTCAAAAAAAATATGTATACGGTATTTCTACGTATACTTAGAGTATGTGAAATTCCAATTTTTACAACGTTAATCGAAACAGGAAACGGAAAGCACTTTGTACATGTGCAATTGCAAGCAGATCATGAATCTACCATTATCTGACATTGAAAGCGTTGAAAACCGTAACTTATACACTTAAAGTCCTCACCTTCGCCTTTTGAAACTCAACGAATCAGCAAGAGTAGTAGAACTTCCGTATACGGGAGATTTCTAGCCTAAAGAGCGAAATCGGTTAGTCGTTACACATCCCACATCGATTCTACCTTAAATCGACCTAGGGTTAGGGTTTCTTACCTTCAAATGGGATGGATACGCCGGAAAGCGCTAGAACACGGGCGGTGTAGGCCGTGTAACAATCTAACGCAGTAGGAGGAAGATCGGCAATAAAACCCAAGCTCTTCTCTCTCTTTTCTCTCTCTCCCTCTAGGGTTTTTCTCCAAAATTCGTATGGCTGTGAGAGGGGCTGTTCTAAGCCCCTTTTATAGCCAAAAATATTCGAAATTAGACTCGGTGTTCAAGGGTACTGCTAATATAGGATATTCGTCACTTTTCCACTCAAAAGGGAGGTTCGGTGGCCCTCCTTGAACCAAACGTCGACTTAAGCTCACCATCTATGGATCTACGTGGGATTACGTTTTTGACTCGATCGATTCCCAGATCGCACGTGGCGGACCACTTTCGGCTCGACGGTCGGTGGGCCACGATCGAAATTCTAAGTACATGTAAATGTTCTGAAATTTTTCTTAATCCGAGGGTGTAATTTGTTCGATTCGACGGTCGGGTTGCTTAATACCGACGCGCGTTAACGAATGATGCCACATCACTATTCCGATATTTATTTTGGCATGGGAATAGTGTTTTTCACACTCCCTCGCTCCGAATCGAAACGAATGGCCGTGGAACATCGGATGGAGCTGATTTTTGAGATGATTGTTAAGCCCAGTGGGGCGGTCCTAGTTCCTTAGCTTCGGGTTAATCGGACTCCCGATGTGCGATCTAGACCTAATACGAAGTTTCGTTTCATTCCCGAGAGCAGACGGGAAATGAGTTTGGTTCTAAACTTTAGGGTAACCTAGCGTCAACGATTCTGCAACTTTTCGATCTTGCAGATCATATTTAAAGCGATCCTATCGGATTTCATGACTAATCGAGTTTAGTACTTAGTTAACTTTGTTAAATTTCTAAAGTATTTAATCCTACGTGATTTCTGATCGAGGTGGTACACGACCCAATGTACGGAAATTTTCGGGTCGTTACAATCTACCCCCCTTAAACAAAAAATTTCGTCCTCGAAATTTATACCTTTTCGTACTCCTCGAGAAGCTGAGGGTAGTTCTTCCTGACCTCGGCCTCAGTCTCCCAGGTAGCTTCCTCTTCGGAATGATGTGTCCAAAGCACCTTCACAAGTGGGATGACCTTGTTACGTAGCACATGCTCCTTCCTATCAAGGATACGCATCGGGCGCAGCTTGTACGTAGCATCCTCACTCAACTGTACCTGCTCCCATCTGATGATATGCGAAGGATCAGGAACGTACTTCTTCAGCATAGATACATGAAATACGTTGTGTACGGAAGCAAGTAGTGTAGGCAAGGCGAGACGATACGCCACATCACCCACTCGATCCAGTATCTGAAATGGACCGATAAAACTCGGTGTGAGCTTCCCCTTCTTCCCGAACCGAAGGACTCCCTTCATAGGGGAAACCCGAAGGAACACATGATCACCGACCTCGAACTCCAGCGGTCGCCGCCTCGTATCGGCGTAACTCTTTCTCGCTCGCTTCGCGCTGCGAGTAATCGACGCCTGATAATGTCTACCTTCTCTATAGTCGCCTGTACCAACTCCGGGCCAATCAGACTACGCTCTCCAACCTCTGTCCAACAGTGCGGTGCCCTACAAGGTCGACCATATAGAGCCTCATATGGGGTCATGCCAATAGTCGCCTGAAAGCTGTTGTTGTAGGCGAACCTGCATACGGAAGACAGTCATCCCAATTTGTCCTTGAAGTCCAACACACATGCTCGCAACATATCCTCCAGAATCTGGTTCACCCGCTCTGTCTGCCCATCAGTCTGAGGATGAAACGCTGTACTGAACTTCAACTTCACACCCATCGCCTCCTGGATACGAGTCCAGAAGATGGATGTGAACCGCGTGTCTCTGTCCGACACGATCTCCAAAGGAACCCCGTGCAGACGGACGATCTCCCTGATGTACAATCTAGCCAGCTCGTCTGCAGAGTTCGTAACCCTGATAGGGAGGAAATGGGCCGATTTGGTCAACCGGTCCACAATCACCCAAATGGAATCGTGCCCCTTCCTCGTCTTCGGCAACCCTGATATAAAGTCCATGGAGATGAAGTCCCACTTCCACTCCGCTATAGGCATGGGCTGAAGTAGTCCAGGAGGTCGGCGATGTTCTGCCTTGACCGCTGGCACGTCAGACACCGAGACACATACTCAAGAATGTGGGCCTTCATGTTATCCCACCAATATGTCCGTCTCATATCCTGGTACATCTTCGTGCTACCGGGATGCATCGCAAACTTGAGTTATGGGCGACTCGAGAAGCTCGCGTCTCAAGTCGAGCACATCCGGGAATACATAGGCGGCCACGGAATCGTAAACCCCCATCGAACCAACTCTCCACTCGGAGTCCACGGCGTCGCTAGCTCGCTTCTCGAAGCTCGACACCGTATATCGCCCTCTTGGGCCTCAACAATCCTGTCGTCAATAAGTGGTCGCACCCGAACGTGCGCAACACACTCAAAAGGCTCCTCGACAGTGAGTCTCTGCTCGAAGTCCCGCACAAACTCTATCATGTCCCACTCGGCTATCATCAGCGGTGCCGCAAATGATATCGCCTTCTTGCGGCTCGCGCTGACTGCCACAAGGTTTGCCTTGCCAGGATGGTAGGAAACCTCGAACTTGAAGTCCTTCAAGGTCTCCATCCATCGGCGCTGTCTCATATTCAAATCCCGCTGCGTGAATATGTATTTAAGGCTCTTGTGGTCGCAGAAAAGCTCGAACTCCTCACCATAGAGGTAATGTCTCCAGAGCTTCAATGCAAAGATGACAGCTGCCAACTCCAGGTCATGTGTAGGGTAATTCTCCCGTGCTTCCTTAATTGTCTCGAGGCATACGAAATCACCCTATTCTTCTGTATCAACACACAACCCAACCCAACGCGAGACGCGTCAGTATACACCGTGTATTTCACCCCTTGCTCTGGCAATACTAGCACAGGGGCGGACGTCAACTTGTCCTTCAGCTCCTTAAAAGCTGCCTCCGCCTTCTCATTCCAGGCGAACTTCAGGTCCTTCCGAGTCAACTGAGACAATGGCCTGGCGATCTTCGAGAAATCCCGAATGAAACGTCTGTAGTACCCAGCCAGACCAAGGAAACTCCTCACCTCGAATCGATTCAGTCGGCCGCCGCCAATCTGAACCGCGCCTACCTTAGTAAAGTCCACTGCTATCCCATCCTTGGACACTACATGTCCCAGGAACTTGACTTCCTCCTGCCAGAAGTCGCACTTCTTGTATTGCGCAAACAACTGGTTCTTCTTCAGTGTATCCAATACCGCTCGCAAGTGCTCCTCGTGCTCCTCCCGACTCGTGGAGTATATCAAGATGTCATCGATAAAGACGATGACGAATCGGTAAAGGAAGGGCCGAAATACCCGGTTCATCAGATCCATGAACACGACTGGTGCGTTCGTCAGACCGAACGACATCACCAAGAACTCATAGTGCCCAAAGCACGTCCTGAAGGCTGTCTTCTGCACGTCCTCCTCTCTCACGCGCAACCGGTGGTACCCTGACTGAAGGTCAATCTTCGAGAAATACTTCGCCCCCCTCAACCGATCGAACAGATCATCAATCTGGGCAAAAGATACTTGTTCTTCACCGTGACTGGTTCAACCTACGGTAATCAATACACAACCGTAGCGAAGCGACCGTCCTTCTTCTTCACGAACAATACAGGTGCTCCTCAAGGAGACACACTAGGTCGAATAAAACCTCTCTCTAAAAGTTCGTCAACTGCTTTCCGCAGCTCCTCCATCTCACATGGAGGCATACGATAAGTCGGCAACGAGATGGGCGTCGCACCAGGCGTAAGGTCAATCATAAAATCAATCTCACGCCGAGGAGGTAAACCAGGGATAGTCTTAAAGACTCCAACAAACTCCCGAACCACGGGCGTACCCTCCAGGTGTCGGACCATCAATCGGCACAAGTAAAGGAAGATAACAATCAACTCGACAGGGCCAACTGACCTGCACTGGGAACGTGAAAGCTGTGCCGTCAGGTCCATAGGCAGTCACGATCCGAGCATCGCAATCTATCTCCGCCCTCATCTTGGCGAGCCAATCCATGCCAAGCACTTAAGCATTCCACACATCATCAAAACAAAAGAGGCTATATGCTTTTCATTTACCCAAAATTGTCATAATACATGGACTACAGAGTTACATGAATCACGACAGAAAATCACATGATAGCCAATACATCTACTACATCAAACACCTAAAACATACTACTACCTAATACAACATCTGTACGAAAACACAAACCGCCTATCGCGGTAACCAAAGCAAACACAACATACAATAATATGGATGACTAAGCATCTGAAGTAGGCGGTGGAGGAGGAGCGTTCTTGTCCTGCACACAACATAAAATGACCTTCAACGTACGAGACACCTTCTTAAAGCTCCTCTTCATATAGGCTTCGGTCTCTTCAAGCTTGGTTCGAACTTGACCAATCTCTTGCTGCAGGGCGGCTTGCCCCTCCTCAAGATGGGCCAATCGCGCATCAAAAGCATCTCGATCCACACCCTGCTCCTAAGCCGTAGGGGGTGAACTCTCCTCGGTGTCCTGAGCCTCAGATTCTTCTTCCTGTATGTCATCACCACGCTCCTCATCACTCTCAGCCTGGAGGTCAACACTCTCCTCGCCGGCGCTATCCGACTCATCTCCAGACTCGTCGAGTCGTGCTTGCCGCTGTTGAGGGCCGATCTTCATATTCTTGAGTGTCGCTTCACTTATGACTCGGACTGGTGCAAGGTCTTCCATGTTGAGTCTATAGCCGACATCACGAGCCATCCTGCAGATCAGACGGCCAAATGGGAGCGAAAGATCGTTCCTAACAGAACGAACAACATGAACTATCTGGGATAGGATGAATGTGGGTAGGCATATGTTGTCCCCAGGTCCCATCTTGTACAGAAAGTCCACCATCACCCGAGTACATTCCGTGCGGTTACCCCACCGTGGGTATACATTGTATGTGAAAATGTGATGGAGTAAATGGAAGTCGTCGGTCATCCTTGTCGCCGCAATACAATTTCCTCGCTTCCAAGTAACCCGGCGACCACAGAAAAATCGCGTGCGACGATCCCTTTCCAGCGCACTTCTAGAGAAGTCATCACTAGGATGCACTTGACCAAGCGAGATCTTCGTGATTCGAACCACCTCATCCACAGTGATTGTGCGCCTTATGCCCCTCACAGAGACAGTAAACTGAAGAGGCTCTACTGATGAGTCCACGATGTGAGCGTAGAAAGCACGAACCGTGTTCTCACATGCGGGGGACTCGCCTTCAAAAATAGAATTCCATCCGATATCCACCAAGTGGTCCATCATCGGGTGTAGGCCAAACATCCTTTCATCCACATGAGCTTCAAACACAACCTTGTGGCCTGCGAAGCGCCCATATTCCATGCCTATCGGATAAGCATTCCTAGCGGGGTGGTCAGGATCCAGGTCTCGCTTCGACCTAAACTCCCGCACGGTGCTTGTGCCGGCCCCAACATCGGATCTTCTTCGGGAATGGGCTGGCCTACTTGGGCCGGCGTCATCGGCCGCGGTTTTCCTCTTTCCCATGAAAGATAGGATGGAGGAAATGGAGAAAATGGTAGCCACCACACCAAGGAGGCCATGAAAAATTGCCAAAATGGGGAAACAAGGGGCTGATCTCTTTGATCCCCACAAACAAGGATCCAATAGGTGTGGAAGGGGCACTAGAGGTAGGAAATGAAGAAGGAACAAAAAGAAAATGGAATGGGTTAGGAGATTACCCGATTTTGAGCTCCAAGGAGGGGTATGAGAGCTCCAACTTGTGAAAATGGGGAAAGGAAGAAGCTAGGGCTATGGTGGAAGGTAGGGGTGTATGAGTTATGGAAGGATATGGGAGATTTGAAGGTTTGGAGGGATGAGTTTTGAGGAAAATCGGAAATGGGGGTGGAGGTGCTTGAAAAGAGGGTGAAATGAGAGAAAAGGGTGCTCCAGCCCCTTAAACCCTAATCTATTGCCAAAATGGCACGTGCCAAGGGATAGAGGGGGTCAGGCCGACCAACCCCATGTTTGAAATCCCACCGGAAAAGCCACCGGACCGCGGTCCGCGCCAGCAGCCTTGGCCGCCGCCGCGGCCGGACTTGGCCTGAACCGCGCCGCCGCGGTGGGGCCTCGTTGCCATGTGTCCGTGGTGCCAAATGCACCCCGGTTCGGGCCTGGGGGTTAGTGGATTAACGTGGAGGGGCCCCGACTCGGTTTTAGTGCCGTAACTAGTTGGCTCCGGTAATTTCGATCTAATCGATTTTTCCTGATTTTTAACGACTAATTTTTGGTGGATTGTGACCTGGACACGTCAATAGACGGTCTAGGAGTGACTTGGGGTCCATAAGTGCAGTCGGGATCGAGTACGAACTCGATCAAACTGTCCATTTGTAATGAACTTCGCCGAACGGCGAAATCGGGAGACCCTAAGACTGTTTCTATATTTTGCGCACCCTTCTAAGTATAATGCGTCAGCGTACGTAGTGGGGACATAACTCAGGTCCGGTTTAATCAAAATCATGCTCTGATACCAACTTGTAACACCCTGAAATTCGGGGGTCGAGTATGAACTCAACTCCCGAGTTCCAACACATCACTTATGCAACATACACAATGATGGATAAATGTTGTCTGAGTTAGCGCAATAAACATGAATGAGATTATACCAAAACAGTAATTCATACTCCAGTTCAATTGTATAAAGGCAAGCGAAAGACTGAAATTTTATATTCAAAATATGTAAAGTATCAAAATTTTGTGAACTCCAGAGTATGAGTACTAACTGAGTACCAATATACATGTATTGTTTCTAAGTCAAAAATCAAAATACAACTCTATAGATAAGCCCTGGAATCCCCGCGATGCAGTCGGCCTAAGCATAGCCGTCAGAGTACTGCATAAAGGAGAACTCCTCCTGATCCTCCTCGAAGTCGAGCTCCGGCTCCTGAACAGAGGCGCCATCTACACCTGCGACAGAGTCTAGTGGGTGTTGCAAATACCGTCCCGTAACGTGGGAGTGAGTAGCTAACTCAGTGGAACGATAAAGCATAGGTTAACATGTTATCAAATCAATCAAGCAGTAATGATAACGCAGTACAAATCAAACATTTCTAATTACTCTTGTTAAATGCAAAAATGATATGACATGATGCTGTATGCCCTTGCCAAACCACCCTCAAGTGACATCATCTTACGTTCGCGAATGCTAACTCCCTCAGTGCGCCACATCTACAAAGCACATGCGGTGCGATGATGCTCATGATTACCAAGTTTTTATTAATCCATTTCAACCAAAGAAAGTATTGGGAAACTAAGGTACCTCCTTGTATCATTCCCAAACATGATCCATTCTAGGGTCGTCAATCCTAGCTAATCTCATACGATATTATGGTTCGAGAAGCGTAGTGAAGGCATCGCAAAGGGCTCGTCACCCGTCGGCACATGATACATGATCTCACCGTATGCGGCTCAATTGTCGGGCCTTCAAAGACAAGTACATATCTCACCGTACTTGGCTCAATCACTAGCCGTCACCAAGTACGGGTCTCACCGTACTTCGCTTAACTCATACTCTAGTTACTGCGGAAAGACTCGTCGCCAATCACAGTACACTTGGAGTATACTCGAAGATATTACTTGAGGACTCGTCGCCCGTCAAAGACGAGCAGCATGTGTCTCACCTCAGACTCGGCTCTCGTAGTAAGTATCGACAACTCGAATATAGTGTCCCATACCACCATAATCGGCCACGAGTTTGGTTGCGAATGGTCACTACGGGGAGGCACATGACCCCCGGCGTAGGTCGACAGCTCGACCACGGTGTCCCATACCACCATGCCCGGCTCATGCGTCTTAGCGGATCGAGGTACCATGGTTAACGGGATCGCCACTAGTAAGTTTGGTACCCAAGGTTCAAGCAGTAGCGACCAAACATGGTGAACATACATATACACATATCGGTTTGCTTGACGAGCCTGACTAGCTCGAGCGCACCACAAGTTGAGTGATATGGAGCGCAAAAGCACTCCGTGTGGCCAACCACTATCGCCAACCGAAGTACGACTCGGGTTCGCCAGACACGTCCGTTGTGGCGATATGAATCTCGCCACAACCGCAAGTCTGGTACCGAATTTTTGGACTATAGGCATAGTCCCAAACTCAAACAGTTGTAAAGTATGAAGTAGAGCATGAAGTAAAGCATGTTAGCAGGCATATTATAAAGCATGAAGTAAAGCATGAAGTAAAGCATGTTATAAAGCATGTTGTAAAGCATGTTATAAAGCACTATACACATAGGGATACAATTACATACGCATCACAAGTAAGTGGTTATAGCGAACCACCGCGTGGAGGGGGGTCCTACATGTCTCTAAGGGAGTCGGGAATTCCATATCAGCGTCTATCTAAGGCACTAACACCCAAGCTTCTACGCACACAAGCATGTACACCAAACACTTAGAGTGTGCGATTCCAACATACATAACGTATGTTAGCAATTGCGGATTAGGGCTATTCTTTTGCCACGCGGTTAATTTACCCGCGTATATCATAATCATACAACAAATAATCATGACAATTACATTTCCAAATTTTACACATGCGGTATTTCTAGAATACGCAATTTCAACATACTTGACATTTACAAGGGAACATGTATTTTGGCGATTCCTTTCGCCAAACTAGTATTTTATACATATATTGTATAATCATACATTAAATAAACATGTCATACATTTTTCCAAAAAAAATACATATACGGTATTTCTAGAATATACAATTTCAACATACGTAGCATTTACACATGAACATGTATCTCAGCAATTCCTTTCACCAAATTAGTATTTTATCCATATATCATATAATAATACATTAAATAAACATGTCAAACGTTTTTCCAAAAAAAAAATATGTATACGGTATTTCTACGTATACTTAGAGTATGTGAAATTCCAATTTTACAACGTTAATCGAAACAGAAACGGAAAGCACTTTGTACATGTGCACTTGCAAGCATCATGAATCTACCATTATCTGACATTGAAAGCGTTGAAAACCGTAACTTATACACTTAAAGTCCTCACCTTCGCCTTTTGAAACTCAACGAATCAGCAAGAGTAGTAGAACTTCCGTATACGGGAGATTTCTAGCCTAAAGAGCGAAATCGGTTAGTCGTTACACATCCCACATCGATTCTACCTTAAATCAGACCTAGGGTTAGGGTTTCTTACCTTCAAATGGGATGGATACACCTGGGAAAGCACCTAGAATAGGGCGGTGTAGGCCGTGTAACAATCCAACGCAGTAGGAGGAAGATCTAAGAACAAAACCCAAGCTCTTCTCTCTCTTTTTCTCTCTCCCTCTAGGGTTTTTCTCCAAAATTGTATGGCTGTGAGAGGGGCTGTTCTAAGCCCCTTTTATAGCCAAAAACATTCGAAATTAGACTCAGGTTCAAGGGGTACTGCTAATATAGGATATTCGTCACTTTTCCAGCTCAAAAGGGAGGTTCTGGTGGCCCTCCTTGAACCAAACGTCAGACTTAAGCTCACCATCTATGGATCTACGTAGGATTACGTTTTTGACTCGATCGGATTCCCAGATCGCACGTGGCGGACCACTTTCATTTCGACGGTCAGTGGGCCACGATCAGAAATTCTAAGTACATGTAAATGTTCCTGAAATTTTTCTTAATCCGAGGGTGTAATTTGGTCTGATTCTGACGGTCAGGTTGCTTAACACTGACGCGTCAACGAATGATGCCAGATCACTATTCCAGATATTTATTTTGGCATGAGAATAGTGTTTTTCACACTCCCTCACTCCGAATCGAAACGAATGGCCGTGGAACATCGGATGGAGCTGATTTTTGAGATGATTGTTAAGCCCAGTGGGGCGGTCCTAGTTCCTTAGCTTCGGGTTAATCGGACTCCCGATGTGCGATCTAGACCTAATACGAAGTTTCGTTTCATTCCCGAGAGCAGACGGGAAATGAGTTTGGTTCTAAACTTTAGGGTAACCTAGCGTCAACGATTCTGCAACTTTTGGGTCTTGCAGATCATATTTAAAGCGATCCTATCGGATTTCATGACTAATCGAGTTTAGTACTTAGTTAACTTTGTTAAATTTCCAAAGTATTTAATCCTACATGATTTCTGGTCGAGGTGGTACTTGACCCAATGTACGGAAATTTTCGGGTCGTTACATCTAAATAGTAGACAGATTCCCTTCGCTTGTAATGAGAGCATATGCGATATTGGAGTCATCCATGTACTTCGCTGATATCGTGCGATTATGCTGTGTGATTTTTTTCACAGGTGGCTGCTCCACTTGCTCTGTATCTCTGTTCGCGCATCTGAGCCTTCATGCCCTGCCCGCTCATGTGGTCATGCCCAACATGCCACACACGTGCAAAGGTGGAATCTATAACAGTCACTACAGCTCCACATGTTGAAGTGCTCTTGATCAACCTATAAATGTTATTGAAAAGGCCGAGCTATTAAGTCATAGAGGGGGTGAATAGGACTATACAAAATTAAAAAATTAACAGTGAAATTTAAACAAATATAAATACTCATAGCAATAAACAATCCCACAATGTAGAAATGCAAAACAACCTCAAGAGTACAAGTATTGAGAAGTTGATACAGACTTGGTTCTAAGGACAACCTGACACCAAAAACCAATGGTTTATGGCGGGACAACCTTACTAGAACTTGGGTGAGTATCAAAAACTCAAACTGAAGAGGATATAAAAGAAATAAATAGTAAAGGACTAAGCTATTACAACATTTCCACACATACATAAAAAGATTGCAACATTTTCCACAAGTGCATAAAGGAAAATTACAAACATCCACAAAATGAAATAAATATTCAATCAACCACAAGACTAGAAATTATAGTGGTTCATTTATCTATGCACCAACTGTTTAGAGAAATAGCCACATAACTACTCCATTCCTAATATCCTCACATAGTGGATATTAGCGTTCACTATGAAAATAGGTTTTTCAATGTTCACCTAAAATCCTCACAATTGTGTCTTTCAAGTGGGCTTACAAAATTCAAAAAACCCCACACTCTAAGTTTTCTTGATCACCTCAGACAAACCAAAATAGAGATTTTTTTGGCACAATCTCAATGAAACCAAAAAAAAAAAAAGAATTTACAATAATGTAAAATACCTGGATATTCTCCTTTTGATGCAGCCTGGAAGAACCAAATCGGAGTAGAAGTTCATTGTTCACATTCACTTGTGAAATGGTTCTAGGTTCTAAATTGATTTTAAATTAAATCACCTTGGGTTAGCTTGATTTGATTTTGATTCCAAGATATGGGAATACAACAATCCCTCTTTCAAATAAAATTGGAATGTAGAATTCAAAATCAAATACAAAGAAAGCTAATTAAAGAGAATATTAAATGAGCACAATATAGCTTAAAATAATGACTAACTTATCTCTCAGAGTGGCGTATTGATTTAGCTTGAATTAAATATCAAACTCTGAAATTCATGCTCTATTTATAAGTGCAGAAATCGCAGTCACGACTGGTCTTGAGGTCGCCACGACTGGTCGTAGGACCAACAGATTTTTGAAAATTTGAGCACAATAAGATAAAGTCGTTCCATGACCGGTCGAGCGGCCTCCACGACCGGTCGAGTCCTGTCCATGACTGGTTGTGCATAACCCATTTTAGTTGCTAGACTTTGAGTCGAGTCTGTAAGACTGGTCGAACACGAGTCGAGTATTGTTCACACGACCGGTCGAGCAGTCTCCAGGACTGGTCAAGGCTTTAACAAAAATTCTCAAAAATCAATAACAAACTTAGGACTGGTCGAGGAATTCTTAGACTGGTCGAGCCAGTGCTAGGACTAGTCAAAAAACAGACTAAGCACTTATAAAATGAACCAATTGAATTATGTATTCAAAATGACCTACCCTAAGGTCAATCTAGGGTCATCCAAACCTTGTTAGTGATATATGGACATTGAGTCTTATTTTCCTTCGGTTAATAGTTGATCTTTGAAGTTCACGAAACTTGAGATCTTGATAAATATAGAAGCTTGAACTCGAGACCTTTTGAAGCTTGAAATTGTAATTGAAGCTTGAGCTTGAGGTTCAAAGTATATGAACTTTGTCTTGACCTGAATCTTTGAAAACTTAAACCATTGAAGCTTAAAAGATTGACTTCACACTTGGTGTTGTACTTGAACATGAACATGTAATCTTGCATTTGACGTTCTTGAAGTAAAGACCTTTGTTCTTGTACATGAGATGCACTTTCTTGAATATGTAGAAGCACTACACAAGACACAGATTCCAAGAGGTTTTGGCACTACAAAATTTGACAATCATAGGAGCTAGAAACCATAGCACTTATAGTTATCAAGTCGTTATGCTTTCATGATTACACATGCCCCCTTATATACTTTAAGGGCACCATCAATATCCATGAACTTACACCCTATAACCTCGAGTGCACCGAGAGAAATCAGACTCTTCTTTATGTTGGGAACATCCCTCACCTTAGTCAGGGTACGCTGTGTCCCATCAAACATATTGATGCGCACCGTACCAACGACCACAACATTACGGGTAATGTCATTGCCTATAAACAATTGTCCACCATCGAGCTCTCTATAGCTGATGAACCAACTCCGATGAGAAGTCATATGAAAAGATGCCACTGTATCTAAAATCCACTAGTCCCTATGATTATCGTATAAGTGTCTAATCATAGACATAGACATAGACAAGACATCGCCTTTGCATCCACTCATTCTTTCATCAGACGTGGTAGCGTTGGCATCCCTATACGAAGCATCAGATTCTCCTCTCATAGATTTATGATTTGTACAATCCTTCTTTATGTGTCCTTCCATCCCATAATTCTAATACTTTAACTTACCTTTGCCTTTTCCCATGGACTTAGATCTTGACCTTAAAGATGTTGTACTTTGCTCTGAATTTCTGCCTCCTGTAAACAGTGCATCAAAAGATGTCCCTACGCCACCGTTTATCTTTCTCATGGCCTTCCCTTGAAGGGCTGAGATAATGGTGTCCACACTTAGGGATTCATTTGTTGTGCACAATGAGTCCCTAAATGACTCATACGACGCCGAAAGAGAATTCAACAACATATATGCTTGGTCATCAACTTTGATCACTTCCTCCATATCCAGCAGTTTACAAACCAATTTATTAAAGTTGCTAATGTAGGCCTCTAGGTCTACCCTCTGCCATCTTGAAGTTATACCACTGTAGCTTCAAGTGTATGCAATTTTAAGAGGATTTTTTCTCATAGATATCCTCTAACTTCGCCCATAAACTAGCCACAGTTTTGTCCCTCAAAACATTATAAAGAACCTCATTCGTAAGACATAAACGGATCGAAGATAAGGCCTTCTTATTAAGGGTATTCAAATCATCATCAGTCATAGTAGACATTTGCTCCTTAAGAGTAGCATCTTCACCTTACTTGGTTATGGAACTGATCATCTTGATCTTCCATAACTCAAAGTTATTTTTCCCCAAGTACTTCTCAATATCATACCTAGAGCTTCCCATTGATGTTAATCCAGTAGATCCAGATCTGTGCCCCAACGATAGCTCTGATACCACTTGTTGGGATGTATTTGCGGAATCACATAGAGATGGATATAGAATAGCGATCCAAGAGCACCAAGCAAATATAAGAGAACATAATGATTTAACATGGAAAACCCTTTCGGAAAAAAAAAAAAAAACATGGCACAAAGCGATAGAAATCCACTATGAAAGCATAAATTACAAAGAGAAAGGACTTACCCGATTCGAACAACCTCAAATCTCACCCTTGTTACACCCTTTGAAAACCCTAGAACCCTCTTAGAAACCCTTGGAATCCCTTTAGAAAGCCTTAACATACCTTAAATGGCCCTAAGGACTCCTATTTATAGTTGGGAAACTCCCACTTACGCCCATCCCTAGAAACTGCATCAAATTTATGCAATCTGTGTAGAATCCACGCATAGTTTACATAACCCTCGACTGGTTAAACCTATCCTTCGACTGGTCAAAGACCTCGGGATTTCCAAATACATTGTTACTGGACTTTGAGCTGAACTTTCTCAAAGCTAGTCAAACTTTTCCAGATTTAAGACATTTGTTAACAACACATCCCACACACAACACATTAGCACTATACTCTCATCTCTTTCTGCTTTCTTTTATTTTTTCTCCAGAGCTTGTCCAATTGGAGTTTGGATGTAATAGCCTCTAGAACTCCCCTAAATCCCTGAAAAATCCTAACTACTGTAAAGTAAAAAACTACACTTAGTACGGTGAAAAAGTGTGCATAACCCTTTCCTTTTCCATTACGAAGCCCCTTACCTAAGATCACCACTGGCAAACCAACCGTGTGAGTCACTCAGATCGAGAGATCTTCAAATCTTTTGTTTTGTAAGTGATTCTAAAATTTCTAGCCGGCCATAAATTTTAAACTTTTATTAGCAAGTGACGACTCCAAATCATACGCTTTATTTCACTTGAGTCAATACTGCCCCCAAATGTGGGTGTTCAATCACTGTTGTTTCCTATGGTGTGGTCCATGTGAGATTTGAATCTATCTCATTTTTTGGCTCATCCTATAAAATAATGTGGAAAAATGGATGGACAACATGGATAAAATACAGATATCATGGTGGGTCCACAAAGCTTTTCAGCATTGACTGGAGTGGCAACACAAAGTGAGCAGATTAGGTGTTGCTTGGTTAACACGTTAGTGGGCATTAACCTGACCGTAGGGCCCACCTTGATGAATGTGTTATATATCCACGCCATCCATTCATTTTTAAAAATCATTTTAAGATGTGGTCCCAAAACTTAAGTAGCACCAAATATCTAACTGACCAAGCCTGAGGAAATAGTGGTGATTGAATGCTCAACATTAAAAGCTACTAAGGGCCCACTAAAGTGTTTATTTGTCATCCAAGTTGATAAGGTCAAACATAACTCAATGAAGGGAAATAAAAAGATCAACTTGATCTAAAAATTTTATGGCCCACAATAAGTTTGTAATGGTTAATCACAACAGTTTCCAGTGGTATTGTCCACTTGAGATTTTGATCTGCTTAAGTTTTGGAATCTAAATCCTAAAATAAAATGGAAAAATAGATGGACAGCATGGATATACAAAAAAATCATCAAGGTGTACCCAATACAGTCAGGGTAACACCCAATAATGTTTTAGCCGAGTAACACATAATTTGCTCCCCTTTGAATGTGTTGATGTGGCAAAATTGTGCGTGCCATCACCATGATTTATGTGTTATATCCACACCATCCATCCATTTGGTCATATCATTTTAGGGCGTCGCCCAAAAATGAGGCTAATCTAAAGCTCAAATGGACTACACCATAGAAAATAGTGGGGATTGAACACCTACCATTGAAATTTCCTTAGGTCCACAACATTTGTATCAAGCTGATATTTGTGTTTTCCTCTATATGTGACATTATAAATGAAATTGTGGTTTATACCATTCATACTGAAGAATGAATATGAGACAAGGTCCTAGAGGGGGTGAAAAGGACTTGTCAAATATTTTACCTATTTAAAAATCCTAATTGCCTAACTTAAACAAGCATTCAGTTTAAAGCAAGTAAGACAATATAACTCTAAAGGCTTCCAAGCCAATAAAGGGTCCAATCACAAAGGCTACTCAAGATATACAAATAAAACACCTAGCCTAGTGTTGTGACCTTGTGTGTGGAATGTGCTACCTATCAATCTTAAACATTCATCTAATCATGCATAAATAATCAAGCATTCAAACTTAAATAATCATAATTAAATAGATGCGCAAATGACAATTCCAAACACAAGCATGTATAATGGTTCGGCTACTTGCGTACTCCACTCCCGACAACCGCACTCTCTCTTAGAGTGTGTCAGATTTCACTATGAATGGTTTTAAATCAGGCCCATCATTAACCGTTATAGCCCTACACAAAGGACTTAACAATTTATGCTCTTCACATGAGCAAAGGTCCTACACAAAGAACCTATGTTTAGGCTCCACGGCTAAGGTCCCACACTAGGCACCTACGCTTAGGCCCACCGGCCAAGGTCCTACACAAGGCACCTCTGTTTAGGCCCACCGGCCAAGGTCCCACACAAGGTACCTACGTTTAGACCCACCAGCCAAGGTCCTATACAAGACACCTACGTTTAGGCCCACCGACTAAGGTCCAACACAAGGCACCTACATGAGTTTGTTGATAGCAACTCTTAGCCTCAATCCTACACGAGGATAAAGACTAAACTTTGGAATCTTAAAAATGACACTTGTCCAAATGAGTCCTCTCTTGTAGCATGTCTTAGGTTACTTGATCTTCACTCTTTCGTGCTTGGATTAGCTCCCCGATACTCTGCCAATCTCTATGTTGTAGTTTGAAATTGTGGTAATGATCGCTTTAGTTGAAGTGGGTATATGCCAATATGTCCTAGAGGGGGGTGAATAGGACTTTTTAGTATTTTATGATATTTTAAAATCCTATCAATCCTATCCTGAGAAAATATGCATGTATCAGGATTTCTTCAAAGTAACTTTAATGGCTTCTAAGCCAAATAGAGGATCCAGTCATAAAACTATTTAAAAGATAAACAAGATGCAAATCATAGTTTATGATGAACATGAATGTGTGTGAGGTGTGATCTCAGATAATCAGATATGAAAACATTTAAGGAAATCACACAATCAGTAGAAGACAATAGCAATCTCAAACACGGTTATTTTTATAGTGGTTCGACTACTTGTCTACTCCACTTCCGGCGGATGCACTCAACCCTTGAGTGTACCAGATCTCACTATGGAGGTTTCACAATAGGTTCACCTCAAATCGGAGGTTTCAAATTAAGTTCACCTCAAACTAGTACAACCTACTCTAGGCTGACTCTAACGTGTCCACACGACACAAGTTTATGCTCTCTTATGAGCAAGGGTCAACACACAACACCTGAATTATAAGCCACACAGGCCAATGACCTACACAAGGACCTAAGAGTTTATGCTCCCATAGAGTAAGGGTCAACATAAAGCACTCCCACGTACACTCCCGTCGGAGGCCTCCTATGAGGACTTAAAAGGGGTGAGAAACACCTTAGACCCAATCCTACGGAAGGAATGATCGCAAGGGTCCTCTGAACACTAATGACTTACAGATAAGTAGATGAGCCTCATTCAGTATATTGATGAAGATCTCCTCCTTTGATGATGAAGAACCTTCAGCTCCCATGAATCGCAACTGTAAGACCCGTGCTCTAGTCCGTACCGTTCCGTAGGCTTCCGCGATCCTACCAGTCGAATTTCAGCAATCCTCGACCAGTTTCAGAGGTTTGCGCGTGATCCTAAGGTAAGTCCCGCATACTAAAGTCGGCTCGAATCAAAACCAGTACTTTGGTGACTGCGCTATTACCGCGATTCTAATGCCGCGACTCGCATACCAAACCGATACCTAGGCTGGAAGATGTCAGTCTGCGTTCATTCCGAAGAAACACCGTGCGTTGCAAATTATGAAGAAATCTCTACAAGATGTCCCATCATCAATCAATCAATCAATGTCAAGTACAAGTCAAGTACAACCATACCTCACGTACATCACCCATCCCTCCCTTTTCACAAGTCAACTCTCTCTCTCTCTCTTAACCATCCCTCTTTTACAAAAATCAAACCAAACCATACCTCCACATCACCCTTTCTTACAACCACCACTCCACCCATCCCTACACCCATTAATTTCTATCTCCCTCTCTCATTCTCTAGCAAATATACCAATCCCATGAGAAATTCCACACGTCTAACACTCTCTCTCAACTCCAAGTGTGACCCATTTTCCCACCCTCTCATCTCTCATCCCCACCATCAAAAGTCCATAATCCACCATTAAAAGTCTAGCAAAGGAACTAAGGAGGATAAGGGATTAAGGAGAAGGCCAATAAGGTGGGTGATCTACTGTGATTTCTACTTTAGGGCCATGTGGGACCCAAAATGATGTATGTAATGTAGAGAGGGGCCCATAGTGGCGGGGTCCCTCGATTTCACCGGTTCTTTCTTTCTCTCACTCTTTCCATTATGTTGGTGTGGATCCCACCAATATGTGTTATATCTACCCCGTCCATCAATATCAGACGGTGTGGCCTGCCTTATTACAGGTGATGATCCACACCTTCCACTGTTTAGATGGATCCAATACCCTCCTCTTTATTAGTTATATATATAATATGTTATATATGTATATACATGCAGGTGGGCCACGTCCGTGTGGGACCCACCATGATGCTTATTTTATATCCATGTCGTCCAGCGTCTCTGGACGTTGGACGGGTGTGGCTAACATGGAGTGCTTGTACAGACATGACATGGATGTGCACTGACAAGGTAACAAAAATAAATTTATTTTAGCTTTTGGGGTGAGCTGCTCATGCAGGCCCTACAGTGATGTAAGAACTCAATCCAAGCCATCCATTTTTTTTCTTCAGGCCATTTTGGGCGTTGGGCCAAAATTTCAGGCTAATCTGACTTCCCAGCGGGCCATAGCATGGACAACAAAATCTCCATCATTCAAATAACCCCTGATGTTTCGGTACGCCAAAACCCACCCAATATTGGGCTTGATGGGTTTGTATAGAGGCTGGGAGACCAATGGCTGAGTCAGATTCCCCTGATGTGGGACCCACCCATGAAAATCTGCAGAAATACTAAAATTTTTAATATATATATATGATAATATATGCATATGCCCTTGACACATCTAGAGGACGTCCTTTGGACGTCCTTGGGCTGTGACGGATGAGCTAGCCCACACGGCCATGGCCATGGGGGCCCCACCGTGATACATTTCGAACATCAACACCATGCATTTGAAACTCCCCTTTAAATTATGAGACATCCCAAAAATCAACCGTATATGGAACTCAAGTGGGCCATACCATCTAAAATCATGTGAAGACATGCCTAAAACGTATAAAATCACTTGGTGGGGCCTACCTGAAATTTGGATGCGGTTGGAACTTGGTCTGGACCCTCAGCCAAGTGAGACGCACATAATGAGTGGGTTGGATTTATGGACCACATTTTTTTGGTGGGCCCCTAACCATCCAACCCAATGAACAGGTTGATTGCCAAATAAACATCACGGTGGGCTCCCTAACCGTGGGCCCAGGTCACGCGTGACCATATGAATAGGTTGGATGGAATAAACATTACCGTGGGCCCCCTGGCCCACGTGTTCTTATGAACAGGTTGCATGGTAAATAAACATTACGGTAGGCCCCCTGGCCGTGTGGCCTTATAAACAGGTTGGGTAGAAAATAAACATTCTAGTGGGCCCTACCCAAGGTCCACATGACCTTATGAATAGATTGGATTGCAAATAAATATTACAGTGGGCCCTAGGCCCATGTGACCCTATGACCAGTTTGGATGGAAAATACACATCATGTTGGGCCCCAGTTTGGATGGAAAATAAACATTTTGGGTGGGCCCAGGTACGTGTGGCCTTATCAATAGATTGGGTAGAAATTAGACATTTTGGTGGGCCCCACATGAGACTCACTAATGTATGTATTGTACCCACACCTCTCACCATGAGGTATGTGATGTATCCATGCCGTCTACCCCCTTGGGATCTACCATGATGTATGAGCTTCATCCAAACCGACCAACCATTTTGGAGATTATTTCAAGGCCAGGTGACGAGGCCCATCTTGGTGTATTTGTGGGCCGTCCATTGAGACCCACCTTGATTTGTATGAGGCCCATCTTAATGTATGGGTGGCCCATTGTTGAGGCCCATCTTGATGTATTGGTGGCCCGTTGTTGAGGCCCACTTTGATGATTTATAAGCCCAAGTTGTGAGACCCATTGTGATGAATGCAAGCCCATGGGGTATGGCCCATTGCAATGAACGTAAAGCCCATTGATATATCCCACTTGATAAATATAAGGCCCATATGATACAGCCCAAATCGATGTACTTAAGGTCCAATGGGGTACAATTATGTCCATTGCAATGTGTGATTCCTTCATGGTGTATAATGATGTTTATAGTGGGCTATGCCTTGGGAGCAATGATGGTTTGACGCCCACATTGAAGGGACAATGTTGGTTAAATGTCCGCATTGTCACTCTCCCTAAGGCCCACTGATAGGCCCTTATCCGTTATGCACAAGCCCATTACCCCATGACATGTTTAGTATAGATTCATGATTCATGATCATATGCATCATATGTATGCTTGATATGAGGAGTGACTGATCATAGCATATGCCTTTGGGTGAATTGTCTATGGGCTCCCTAATAGACGGAGTTGCCGTATATGAGCGCGGGGTACGCACATGATGGTTGCATGTTTGATAGGGTGATTCATGCACTTGCATTTGTGTGATTATGATTATTTTATGCCCTAGCGACATCAGGGCCATAGCCTCCACAGACACATCGTGGGTGGCTGGATTGGATACTGAAATGTTTAGTTCTACCATATGGGCGCCATAGATGTCCCTAGGTGAAAATTTCTAAACCTGATGGTACTAGCGGATGACTCCAACGTCAAGACGAGTGGATGTATGAGCGCACGAGGGCCGAATACCAGGAGGTCGCGTCTCCCACTATGTCGTGGTCTGTTGAAAAGGGGTGTGGCCTTACTCGCCCGAGGGTAGGGGCAATACTAGGCTGAGTTTGACCAGCTTGTGAATGGATCCGCTATCGATGTGCCGGATGGGTATTGGCAGACTATTTGCCAGGCGGATAGTGAGGTTTCTTACGCTCACTTGGACTATGCGGCTAGGAGAGCGACAGTGCCATTTGGAGTGTACTAAATTTTGGTGATTATCCTGAATGAGAATTGTACTGATATATGATGAGGATTAGCGTGCTTGAGCTGTATCTTGCATTATATGGTCTTGACATGACCGATGACATTCATAACTTGCACTGCATAACCTTGGTACGGCTGGTTGCATTCATGTACTCATCAGCACGACTCCGCATTACTCTGACCTTGCATTCTGTGCACGCTCATATTGTGCACACACTTACACCACCCTCTAAGCTTTCTATAAGCTTATGTAAGATTGATGCGTGCAGGTAACCCCAAGACGCATCCGAGCTTTTGGAGTTTCTGCTATTATCATTATCTTGTATTTCCCTTCATGCGCTCTGTACTCAAAGTTTTTTATTATAGTGGATTTTGTGATGGTATTCTTGTGGTTATTGTTCATGGGTTATGCTTATTATGAATTAAATTGATTATTATAAATCCTCCTTGTAGCATCCTAGGATCGGAACCTGGTATATGGGTGCCGGGAGCCAAGAATGGGGTACTACAGAGGCTGTTGGTGCCGGATTCGGCGATTGGGAATTTTGTGAGCCCTGTTTCCAAGTTCGGGGCGTGACAGAAGTTGGTATTAGAGCATAACTTGGGAATAGCCGAGAACAGCATCACACGTTTGCTATGAGTTTAGGGCGATTAGGTTCCAAGTATAAAACCTTCCGATTGAGTTCCCTAACGTGCGATTCTCAAGATTAATTGGCGCCTTATCTTTTCCATAAGATATGCCGCCCAGGAGAGTGACCCGAGCTCACCCCGCTCCACCACCTGAGGCTCCAGCTTTACTACCTGTGCCTCCTGTTCCACCGCTAGAGATCCCTGCTCCCTTGCCTGAGGATGACTTTCCTCCACCTGATGCCAGTGCGGATCCGACCGTGCCTGTGAGTGCCTCACAGTTACAGCAGATGTTGCAGGCTATGACTGCTGCACTTCAGGGGCAGGGCAGGCGCCCAGTTCTTTCTCCAGCCCAGGCCAAGCGGAAGCGCGCGAGCGCCCTTCTTCGGGAGTTCAGACAACTTGATCCTCCACGTTTCCAGGACGACCCAGATCCGACTGCATCCGAGAGATGGCGCTCCGATGTGGAGAAGATCTTCGATACCATGTCGTGTACGACCGAGCAGCAAGTCCGATTGGCAGTATTTCTTTTCCAGGGTGAGGCCGAGCATTGGTGGACCTCCGTTACTCGTGTCAAAGGACCTGATGTTGAGGGTCAAATATTGCATATCAGACCCTGATTATTGCCTGGATTTACAGACATGATACTGTTTAATGGTCCGCTTTATTCGTGTTTGTGATGCAGAGTGTATTTATGAGCATGGACTGAAAAAGGGAGCTTAAAGCATGAATTTAACGCTCTAATAACACCAAAGGCAATGGACGGACTCCAGGGACTGCGATCGACAGAATTGCACGCCAAAGATCGAAGAAAACCGAGAAACTGAAGCTTAAGTGGCCCGAAAACCCACCAGAATGCAAGATCACAGGGTTCCCACTATCTGATAGACTCGAAACTTCATACATGACCTGAGGACCATGAATTAACCGTACACGTCAATTTTCAGCCATTGAACACCTGTAGAAGTGAGCCAACGGACAGATCAGCCCCTTAATTCACTAAGTGGGACCCACATGCTATCTGGATATGCTTCAAAATTGGTCTCAACGGGTTAAATAATATAATAAAAGGGATGGACGGAGCTGATTTATCAGGAACATCACGATGGGCCCCACCTTGGGAGGCATACACACTCAGCACATGTAAACTTGCGGTGCACTGGATCTCTTAAACCGGTCAAACTCGGTTTGACCGAGCCTTCTTCCTCATAAACGGAAACTTCCGTTTCCAGCAGTTTGTACAGAGAGCTGCGGTTGGGTTTTGTGGGCCACCACCGTGTTTCAACGGTCCAATCCGGACCGTCCATTGGATCCCCAGGAAGTCTCTTACTACTGCCTAGGTGGCAGAATTACAAAAGATTGCGAGTAGTGAAATCCAGCAGTTCAAACATTAGACCGACGGCGAGGCAGAAAATCGCGTGGGCCACACCAAATCTACCACAAAACTAGTCAATTCCCACTGATTTTGCGTTCTTCATCCAATGGACGGCCTGGATTTACCAAATTATCAATGGAGTGGATCTCACCAATGCCACTGCGGAAGACATCCGCATACTCTGTAAGCGTCCGGCCCCTGGCCGTTTTGCGGACGCTAATGGGCCCCACACATCACTCGTACGAAAAATTCGAGCCGTCCATCTTGTAGAGTGGATCGAACCCATCAAAACCTTGCTGAAATTTTGCATCCATACATGTACACGTGTGCGATACAGAAGCCACAAACAGGTTGTCCTGTGACGTTCAAAACAATCTTAAGGTGATATCTTTTCTGGACCGCATCAACAGACAGTCAAAACTGTCCATGTTAGACCAGTTTTTCGTCTCGCATCTAATGGACGGAATGGATTTCTCAAATAAACATCAAGCATGGCCTCCACCAAGCACATCAATGTAAGATCAAAAGTCGTGAATGCGTAAAACGGCCGCTTCTCTTCCACCGACTTCAAAAACTTCTCCACCACCCTAGCAGTCTATAAAGAGTCAAAGACAGCTGAGAGGAGAGGGGATCCAGATGGCTGGGACGTCAGGAGGAGAGAGAGAGAGTTCTTTTCTTTTATTTTCTTATTTTCCTTTTTGTTTTTCATAATTTTTGAGAGTTATAGCCGCATCATGGCGGGGTAACCTCTTAGCTAGGGCTAAGAGGTGAAGCTTGTGGCGTGATGGGAGCTTCTACGGGTTTGATTTAAATTGATCTGATTGATTCTAGTTTGATTTAAGAAATTCTTTTAGTCATTAATGGTTTATTGTGATTTAAATTACAGTAGATCTGTGATGGTTTTGAGTATTTCTTTTCCATTATTTGATTATGAAATCAGGACGTCCTGTTGTTCACCATCGCCCCTTGGACATGGTGGAATGACGGAACTCTTCCTGACATTCATTCATCACTCAGATTTGCTGTGGATTGGTTTAATCCTGTTGTTTGTCTTGTCTCATGGGCATGATTTTGTGATGGAATCTATTCTAATTTACATATGTCTGATCTCTTGTAAACTAGATTAAATAAAGTTCAGAATTGATTTACAGGTTATATTTTCCAACTGGATAAAGATGGGAGTCGAAGTCCAGTTGTGTTCTTGAATCAAGCGTAGATCTCCCTGATCTCTACAAGTGGATCCTTGGCACCCTAGTTCCCTACCTTTGAATTCTACATATTTTAGTTTACTATTTCACCATTATTCCTTGAATTCACCTAATTTAGATTTCATCTTATTCTAGTTCTAGTTCTAGTTCTAGTTATTTTCAGATAACGTACAGGTTTCAGTCTCTGTGGATTCGACCTCGGTCTCACCGAGTTTATTACTACATCACAACCCTATACTTGGGGAGTGAACACCTGACTATGTCTGGACATGAGAGGACTTTATCGACCGATTCGAGGAGCAGTACTTTCTTGACCATATTCGACGTCAGAGAGAACTGGAGTTCGAGACTCTGGTGCAGGGGGACATGACCGTGGCGCAGTACGCGGCCCGTTTCGTGGTGCTATCGAGGTTTGCGCCATATATGGTTGATGATGAGGGACGGAAGGCACGCCGTTTCAAGAACGACTTACGTTATGGTCTTCGAGGCCATATCATTGGGCATGAGCTTCCGACTTTCCAGGCAGTAATGTGAAGGGCTCAGATTTATGAGACCGAGTAGGCTAGCACGCAGGCTGATCGAGGTCAGAGGAGGGGTTAGAAGAGGCAGGCCCCATCCAGTAGCTCCTAGCAGCATCGACGGCAGCAGAGATACAGGAGCCACCTACATGCTAGAGCATTAGCAGCCCCAGCAGCACCTTCAGCGCCACCCTAGCAGTCGTTTTCAGAAGCTTGTTTTGGATGTGGTGGGATAGGGCACCGCCTGTCTGAGTGCCCTCACCCTCATCTGCAGCAGTCGAAAGGGCCACAATGCCTCCAAAGACAAGAACGACCTCATCAAGTACCTCCACCATAAGCGGCGACCACATCAAGAAAGCCTCCAAAGATAGCAGTGACCCCATCGGCCAGCGGATCGCAACCACCTCAGCCGTCGAGGCCCTAACAGCAGCAGAGACAACAGTACAGGCCACTGCAGAGGCATCAGCAGCACCAGGGACCTCAAAGGGGACAGGCACCTCCCCAGCTAGCTTAGGCTAGATTCTATGCGGCTCAGCAGGACCCGCAGACTTCCGGAGGGGTCGTTGAGGGTATACTTTCAGTCTCTTCATGCATCGCCCGAGTACTATTTAATTCCGGCGCATCGCACTCATTCCTGTCTGAGGATTTTTGCCGATCGACTAGATTACCGACAGAGTCTTCTAATGAGGGATTGACCGTATCAACACCCTTGGGGAAGACCACAGTATTGGGCCATTTCTATTCATCTTGTCCTGTTCTGGTCGATGATATCTTTTTGCCCGCTGACTTATTTATGTTGCCGATGACAGATTTCAATGTTATCTTGGGCATGGATTGGCTTGTCAAGTACCATGCCATCTTGGACTGTTCTGTGAGGATAGTAACGTTCTGCATACCCGGCTTGCCACAGTTTCAATTCATTGCAAAGGCTCGAGGAAAGTCATTGTCTTGTTTGATGTCCTGCGTCGTCGAGGAGCCCGTTGCTGCGTGTATTAATCAATTATCGATTATTTGTGACTTCCCCGACGTGTTCCAGGAGATTTCGGTATTGCCATCGCGCCGTCATATTGAGTTTCAGATCGATCTTGCGCCTGGTACCGCACCTATCTCGAAAGCCCCGTACCTTATGACACCAATGGAGTTGTGTGAGCTACAGCAGCAGTTGGACGAGTTACGCGAGTTGGGATTCATTCGTCCGAGAAGTTCTCCGTGGGGAGCGCCGGTACTCTTCGTCAGGAAGAAGGATGGCTCGTTGAGGCTCTGTGTCGACTACCGTGAGCTCAACCGAGTCACAATTAAGAACAAGTACTCGCTCTCGAGGATAGATGATTTTTTGATCAGCTGCAGGGTGCATAGTTTTTTTCGAAGATTGACCTGCGTTACAGTTATCATCAGATTCGGGTTTGAGAGGAGGACATCCCGAAGACAGCTTTCAGGATGCGTTACAGTCATTTTGAGTTTCAGGTCATGTCCTTTGGACTGACCAATGCACCCTCGGTCTTCATGCAGTTGATGAACGAGGTCTTCCGTCCATATCTCTATCAGTTTGTTGTGGCCTTCATCGACGACATTCTGATATATTCGAGGACCCGTGAGGATCATATGCAACACCTAGAGATCGCTTTGCAGACCCTCCATGCCCACCACCTGTATACGAAGCTAGAGAAGTGCGAGTTTTGGCAGGAAGAGGTGAGATTCCTTGGTCACATGGTTACGAGGGAGGGTGTCGCAGTGGGCCCCTGGAAGGTTGAGGCAGTGCGTCAGTTGGATCATCCCACGACTGCGTCTGAGATCTGCAGTTTCCTTGACTTGGCAGGTTATTATAGGCGTTTCATTGAGGGCTTCTCCCATATTGCTGCCCTGATGACCAGGTTGACTCTGAAGGGTGCAGATTTTGTTTGGACTGACGCATGTGAGCAGGCATTCATGGAGTTGAAGGACCATCTGACGTCCGCTCCTATCCTCACTCTTCCCTCTTGGAGTAATGGATTTATTGTATTTACCGATGCCTCACGTATTGGTTTAGGTGTTGTCTTGATGCAGCACGGTAAGCCAGTAGCCTTCGCATCTCATCAGCTCAAGGTCCATGAGCTGAACTACCCTACGCACGATTTGAAGCTGGCAGCAATTGTCTTCGTATTGAAGGTGTGGAGGCACTATCTCTACAGGGTCAGGTTCGAGCTCTTCTCTGACCACAAGAGCTTGAAGTACTTATTCTCTCAGTCCGAGCTGAACATGAGGCAGAGACGCTGGATAGAGCTTCTGAAAGACTATGATATTGACCTCCAGTACCACCCAGGCAAGGCAAATGTGGTGACGGATGTCCTCAGCCGTCAGCCACGAGGCCTGGTGGCATATATGATGATTCAGGAATGGAGGATACTCGAGGATATAGCAGAGTACAACTTTGATTTTGGTCTGCAGTCTTCTATCGTTCAGCTATCGAGCCTGTCGATTCAACCCTCTCTTGTAGCAAGGGTGATCGAGGCTCAGTAGACAGATGAGTCATTAAAGGATTACCGAGCAGAGGCAGCATCTGAGAGTCAGACAGATTGGCAGATTAGTTCTGATGGTGGACTTCGTTTCAGAGGCTGATTATGTGTCCCAGATATTCCCGAGTTGCGCGGAGATCTTATGACCGCACATTGATTGCAGTTTTCTATCCACCCTGGCTCGATGAAGATGTATCGTGATATGAGGAGGCAGTATTTTTGGGTGGGGATGAAACGCCAGATTGCCAGTTTTGTAGCCGAGTGTGACACATGCCAGCGTGTCAAGGCCGATAATCAGAGACCCCCTGGTCTATTGCAGCCGTTGAGCATCCCGACGTGGAAGTGGGAGCACGTATCTACATATTTCATTATGGGTTTGCCGAGGACTCAGCGTGGTTATGACGTCATCTAGGTTGTCATTGATCGTCTGACGAAGTCGGCACATTTTCTTGTGATTCATGCGACTTGGCCTTTGGACCAGCTTGCGAGATTATTCATCAAGGAGATTGTGAGACTGCATAGCGTTCCAATCTCGATCGGTTCTGACCGAGACCCGAGGTTCACTTCTCAGTTCTGGAGGAGCTTTCAGAAAGTGATGGGGTCTGTTTTGCAGCTCAGCACCGCGTATCATCCACAGACCGATGGCCAGACCGAGAGGGTCAACCAGATCCTTGAGGATATGCTTCGGGCCTGCGTAATTGACTTCGGGGGTAACTGGGATGAGCATCTACGATTGGCTGAGTTTGCATATGACAACAGCTATCAGGCGACCATTGACATGGCTCCTTTCGAGGCATTGTATGGCAGACAGTGCAGATCTCTGAGTTGTTGGACTGAGGTTGGTGAGTGACATCTCCCAGGTCCCGAGCTTGTGCAACAGACATCTGAGGCTATCAATATCATCAGGCAGAGGATGCGCACAGCTCAAAGCCGGTAGAAGAGTTTTGCTTATCGCCGGTGTCGTCCCTTGGAGTTTAATGTAGGGGACCATGTGTATCTCAAGGTCTCGCCCATAAAGTGCGTGGTTCGATTTGGAGCGAAGGGCAAGCTTGCCCCGAGATTCATAGGACCTTTCAAGATCACTGAGTGCATAGGCGCTATGGCCTATCGGCTTGCCTTGCCATCTCAGTTGTCTGGCGTCCACAACATTTTTCACGTCTCTATGTTGAGGAAGTATGAGTCAGACGTAGTTCCTGTTATTGATTGGCAGCCGTTGGAGGTTCGTGAGGACACTTCTTACATTGAGCAGCCAGTTCGCATCCTTGATCGAAAGGAGCAGGTCCTCCGGACCAAGGTCATTCCCTTGGTGAAAGTTCAGTGGGGTCACCATTCTGTTGATGAGGCGTCTTGGGAGCGCGAGGCCGAGATTCGGGAGCGCTATCCCCATCTCTTTGATGATTGATCATGTGCTGTATCTTGTATACTGTCTTCGATTTTATATACGATGTCTTGTTTCCTCTTCTATTATGAGTTATGTTCACTTGCGATGATTGACTAAATTTTAAGAAGGAAATTTTTATTTGGAGGGGAGAGTTGTAAGACCTGTGCCCTAGTCCGTACCATTCCGTAGGCTTCCACGATCCTACCGATCGAATTCCAGCAATCTTCGACCCGTTTCTGACATTTACGGGTGATCCTAAGCCAAGTCCCGCATACCGAAATCGGCTTGAATCGAAACCTGTACCTAGGCGACCACGCTATCGCTTCGATTCTAACGCCGTGACTTGTGTACCGAATCGATACCTAGCCTGGAAGATGTCAGTCTGCGTTTATTCCGAAGAAACACTGCGCATTGCAAATTACAAGAGAATCTCTACGAGATGTCTCATCAATCAATCAATCAATCAATGTTAAGTACAAGTTGAGTACAACCATACCTCAAGTACAACCATACCTCAAGTTATATATATATATAATATGTTATATATGTATATACATGCAAGTGGGCCACGTCCGTGTGGGACCCACCATGATGCTTATTTTATATCCATGTCGTCCAGCGTCTCTGGACATTGGACGGGTGTGGCTAACATGGAGTGCGTGTAGAGACATTACATGGATGTGCACTGACAAGGTAACAAAAATACCTTTATTTGAGCTTTTGGGGTGGGCTGCTCATGCAGGCCCCACAGTGATGTAAGAACTCAATCCAAGCCATCCATTTTTTTTCTTCAGGCCATTTTAGGCGTTAGGCCAAAATTTCAGGCTAATCTGACTTCCAAGCGGGCCGTAGCATGGACAATAAAATCTTCATCATTCAAATAACCCTTGATGTTTCAGTATACCAAAACCCACCCAATATTGGGCTTAATGGGTTTGTATAGAGGCTGGGAGACCAATGGCTGAGTTAGATTCCCCTGATGTGGGCCCCACCCATGAAAATCTGCAAAAATACTAAAATTTTTAAAATATATATATATGCTAATATATGCATATGCCCCTGACACATCCAGAGGACGTCCTCTGGACGTCCTTAGGTTGTGACAGATGAGCTGGCCCTCGCGGCCATGGCCATGAGCCCCACCGTGATGTGTTTCAAACATCAACACCGTGCATTTGAAGCATCCCCTTTAAATTATGGGGCATCCCAAAAATCAGCTGTATACGGAACTCAGGTGGGCCATACCATCTAAAATCATGTGAAGACATGCCTAAAACATATAAAATCACTTAGTGGGGCCTACCTAAAATTTGGATGTGGTTGGAACTTGGTCTGGACCCTCAGCCAAGTGGGACGCACATAATGAGTGGGCTAGATTTGTGGACCACATTTTTTTGGTGGGCCCCTGACCGTCCAACCCAATGAATAGGTTGATTGCCAAATAAACATCACGATGGGCTCCCTAACCGTGGTCCCAGGTCACGCGTGACCATATGAACAGGTTGGATGGAATAAACATTACCGTGGGCCCCCTGGCCCACATGTTCTTATGAACAAGTCGCATGGCAAATAAACATTACGGTGGGCCCCCCTGGCCGTGTGGCCTTATAAACAGGTTGGGTAGAAAATAAACATTCTACTGGGCCCTACCCAAGGTCCACGTGACCTTATGAATAGATTAGATTGCAAATAAATATTACAGTGGGCCCTAGGCCCATGTGACCCTATGACCAGTTTAGATGGAAAATACACATCATGTTGGGCCCCAGTTTAGATGGAAAATAAACATTTTGGGTGGACCCAGGTACGTGTGGCCTTATCAATAGATTGGGTGGAAATTAGACATTTTTGTGGGCCCCACATGGGACTCAATAATATATGTGTTGTACCCACACCTCTCACCATGAGGTATGTGATGTATCCATGCCGTCTACCCCCTTGGGATCTACCATGATGCATGAGCTTCATCCAAACCGACCAACCATTTTGGAGATTATTTCAAGGCCAGGTGACGAGGCCCATCTTGGTGTATTTGTGGGTCGTCCATTGAGACCCACCTTGATTTGTATGAGGCCCATCTTAATGTATGGGTGGCCCATTGTTGAGGCCCATCTTGATGTACTGGTGGCCCATTGTTGAGGCCCACTTTGATGATTTATAAGCCCATGTTGTGAGACCCATTGTAATGAATGCAAGGCCCATGGGTTATGGCCCATTGCAATGAACGTAAGGCCCATTGATATGGCCCACTTGATAAATATAAGGCCCATATGATACGGCCCAAATCGATGTACTTAAAGTCCAATGGGGTACAATTATGTCCATTGTAATGTGTGATTCCTTCATGGTGTATAATGATGTTTATAGTGGGCTATGCCTTGGGAGCAATGATGGTTTGACGCCCACATTGAAGGGACAATGTTGGTTAAATGTCCCCATTGTCACTCTCCCTAAGGCCCACTAATAGGCCCTTATCCGTTATGCACAAGCCCATTACCCCATGACATGTTTAGTATAGATCCATGATTCATGATCATATGCATCATATATATGCTTGATATGAGGAGTGACTGATCATAGCATATGCCTTTGGGCGAATTGTCTATGGGCTCCCTAATAGACGGAGTTGCCCTACATGAGCTCGCGGTACGCACATGATGGTTGCATGTTTAGTAGGGTGATTCATGCACTTGCATTTGTGTGATCATGATTATTGTATGCCCTAGCGACATCAGGGCCATAGCCTCCACAGACACATCGTGGGTGGCTGGATTGGATACCGGAAATGTTTGGTTCTAGCATACAGGCGTCATAAATGTCCCTGGGTGAAAATCTCTAAGCCCAATGGTACCAGCAGATAACTCCAACGTTAAGACCGAGTAGATGTATGAGCGCACGAGGGCCAAATACTAGGAGGCCACTTCTCCCACTGTGTGGTGGTCGGTTGAAAAGGGGTGTGGCCTTACTCGCCCGAGGGTCGGGGGCAATACTAGGCTGAGTTTGACCAGCTCGTGAATGGATCTGCTATCGACGTGCCGGATAGGTATTGGCAGACTATTGGCCACGCGGATAGTAAGGTTTCTTACGCTCACTTATATTGTGCGTTTAGGAGAGCGACAGTGCCATTTGGAGTGTACTAAACCCCGGTGATTATCCTGAATGAGAACTGTACTGATATATGATGAAGATTAGCATGTTTGAGCTGTATCTTGCATTACATGGTCTTGACATGACTGATGGCATTCATAACTTGCACCGCATAGCCTTGGTACGGCTTGTTGCATTGATGTATTCATCAGCACGACTCCGCATTACTTTGACCTTGCATTCTGAGCACGCTCATATTGCGCACACACTTACTCCACCCTCTAAGATTTCTATAAGCTTATACACGATTGATGTGTGCAGGTGACCCCAGGACGCAACCGTAGTCTCGCCGCAGTTGGAGCGTGCAGCCGAGCTTTTGGAGTTTCTATTATTATCTTTATCTTTTATTTCCCTTCATGCGCTCTGTACTCAAAGTTTTTATCATAGTGGATTTTGTGATGGTGTTCTTGTGGTTATTGTTCGTGGATTATACTTTTGGTTATGCTCATTACGAATCAAATTGATTATTAGAAATCCTCCTTGTAGCATCCCAGGATCGAAACCTGGTATATTGGTGCCGGGAGCCCAGAATGGGGTACTATGGAGGCTGTCGGCGCCAGATTGGACGATCGAAAATTTTGTGAGCCCGGTTTCTAAGTTCAGGGCATGACAGCAACTCAGATGATGTACCAAGATAAGGTGACGGAATGGGTCAAGGTTATGATGGAATCCTACTCTATTAAATGTTTTCCTATAAAGGAGAAAGAGTGATTTCAATCATCTATGCATCTAAGGCATCCTAGCTTAATGATTTGCCATTAAGATGGTAGCTATAGGATCCTTAAATTGAAAGTTCATCCCCAATCCAATTTATTGAATGTCAATGATGAGGGTGGATTGGAGGATGAACTTCCATGAGAGAAAAGGCTTAAGGTATAAGATTTGGGGTTAAACACACAAAAGCACTCTCTATTTTTCTCTACCAACAACCAAGGGCAAGCCTCATTAAATAGGCAAAAGGTTCCAACGGATATAAAATGGTAAAATTTTTGACAGAGTTTGATATCATCGAGAAGGGTCGATATCATCGAGCGTATACTCTCGATAGCATCAACTGGCCACTCGATAATACAAACTCAACTGTCAAACGCTTTTGAAACTTTTTGTCAACTAGTCGAGGAAATCGAACATGCATCAATGTCATCAGATTTCGAACTCCAATTTCATCTACACGAGGTTCGATTCCTTGACATTTGAAAATGTGAGAGCATTTGCCGTTGAAATATTTCAGGTAAGGGATATGATCGAGCATCACTCGATATCATCGGAATTTGAATGTCAATGATATTGATGACAGTGTCGATTCATCAATAATTCTAAGAAATTTTCCTATAGGTTTGCTGGACAATTTTTGTCCTATTTCGATTACATCGACTTTGTCTCGATATGATTGATATTTGAATATCGATTTTATCGAGTGAACCTCGATTCAAGAAAAAATAACCTGAAAATTTGCTGGATAGATTTGTGTCCCCGTCCGATATCAGCGAAGGTCTACTGATATCATTGAGATTTGAATTCCGATGATATCGAGGAGCCCTTCGATATATCGAGAATCACATCATTTGCTTTAGTAGCTGTTTGGACACAACTGACCAGATGTCGATTTTATAGAGTCAATTCGATGGACTCGAGTTTCAAACTTCGATGATATCGAGCAGTCCATCGATTCATCAATAATTTAGTCCAGAGATCTTTGTGGTTGTTGGACATCATAAGTCCTCATTTCGATAATATAGAGTGCACTTCGAGGACATCGATAACAGGGATCGATTTCATCGAGCCACGTATCGATAAATTGACAAAGGTAGAAAACTTAAAGATTTTTCTGTTCTGTTTGAAAAAGTTTTCTAACCAAAAACCCAAGGATGTTCTATTCAATTTTAAGGGTTTTAATTACCTGGTGTTTTGGGACACGGGATGTGAGGCTAAGATTTACCTGTGACGAGTTCGGACATACATCCAGTTGAGGCAGACGCTTGATCAATCTTCTTATGGGGCTCCTTTGTCTTGCTAACTCAACACTCATGCTAATCGACAAACCAGGGCACTTCCAATCTCTCCCTTTTGTCAATTACATAACAAAACACCAAAACACCCTAGAACAACTTTTAGACAAACACCCTAAATTGTGTGTACATGAACTTTACACAATTTTACAAGGCTATCTAGTTCACACACACAGATGACCATTTTATTCAGTAGCTGCTCTCCCTCAACAGCAATCTCCCCCTGTCTTCTTGCAGCTGCTCCCTCTAACATAGATCTGCTCCCCCTATCACCTATACCATCATTCACAAACACAAGCAGATACACACCACACAATTTTCCTTCTGGGGTGTGGATTTGTTCTCCTCCTTTTTATCAATCATTGGCAAAGGGAAATATAACAATGGATATTGACTGAAGTTGAAGCATATGGGAGAACTAAAATGCAGAGAGCATAAGCAGAATAAATAGATGTAAAAGAGCATCTCTGTGTAGAAATCATGTATGCATATTAAGTCAACGGAGATAAGTGATTTTAATAGACACTAATAGTATGGACATAAAGATCAAACATCACAAATCAGTTAAGGAATATGCGGGAGGCATTCTCAGTGGATATAAACCAGATAAAACAGGGAAACAAGGGTAAACATCATTTGAAGCTACCCAGAGATATATGGCAGTAAGCAGATATGAATTATAACCAGTCATGAAACAAAATATCGAAAATATGTACTGCCCAAGGTTGGCAGTAGTGTAACATCCATCCCAAACTTAAAAAAAATCTAGCCCATCCATGGGCACCCAAAAACAAACACAAGTATCTAGCCCATCTATGGGCATATAAATATCCAAAAAAAAACTTGTCATACTTTGCAAGTTAGTAATCCATCACATACACTCAAATGAGCATAGGGTATTCAAAAAGATACTCATGCCCATACGTGGAGATGAGAATAGGGTGTATGTGATGGCACAAAGATTATATTATACTATGGAGGAGCTGATGAAGATGGTGTTGTATCATCTCATTGGTAGGTTATCAGATCGATCAATTGATGCACCGACTGTTGTACACTAGACACCATCTTCTCCAATGCTGAGAATCTCGCATCATGTCTTCCTAGCTTGTCTTCTATCCGAGCCAATCCTCGCTGCGTAGCCCCAACCCTATCTTGGTGAAACTTGAACCGTTGGGACTAAGCTGAACCACTCGGATCTGGAACTTGTTGTGGCTCAAGAGGATCTCCGTCAGTTAGTGCTGTGCCTTCTCCCGTTTCACCACCTTCATGAATAGCCTCCTCAGATTCCTCTTCCACATAGGCATGAAATTTAAGATCCAATTTTTGAATATTAACCTTGTTAAAATGTTGGAGAGGACGCTCAAGATCGTTTGTCTGAGGAATACCTATTGTATTGCAAATGACATGAATGATGTGGGGAAAGGGCAAATATATTGCCCTGGACTGGTGAATGACACTGGCTAGTTGGTGAAGGATCAAGTTAGGCAGACAAAGTTTGACTCCAGTGGCAAGACAATACATAATCATGACCATAAACCTGGTAAGATCAGCACGATTGGGTCTACGAGGATAAGCATTTGAGCAGAATATCCTGTGTAAAACTCAGTATCGAGGGTGTATATATTTCACCTTTAAAGCATTCCCTTGGTGCCATGGGATTTCTCTGTCCTGACATAGGAATTTGGTAATTGTAGACCGAGTGATAGGATTTTCAAGATTGAGATCAAACAAACCAACTGGAGACAAGGTTAGGCCAAAAATGCTAGCGATGGATTCTACAGTAATCTCAACACTATCATACCCGACTGTGACAATAATAGATGGGGGTTCTAGTGTTGGAGAATGATAGTATGCAAAGAATCAGTAGGTCCACTCGTTATGACATGGACCCCCGAAATCAAGAAGAGGCAGCCAGTCGATTATCTCTAATAGAGTTACTACATTATAGGGTTTAATGCATTCCCTGTCAATCCTATGCTCATACACCAAGCGCCTCCCTGAGTAAGTTTTAAGTATGTGTGGAGGAGGACCCACAACAGTATGAGGCGGTGCTGGTGCTTCAGCCAGAGCTTCTCTACGAGCCGACTACCGAGTAGAAGAGCTCCATGGGCGTGCAGGTGATCGTTGAGACTGACCCCTTCCTCTTTCCTTTGAAGCCACAAATTTCTTTCTAATGGGCCAGGATGACTCACCGATGGCAGGAGACTTTCCTTTCTCCTTACTCATTAGAACAACTCAAAAGGGAATGTCAAAGGGAAGAAGAATCTGAGGACCTTGAGAATCGACTCGAAATTTCCAATTAGAAGGGTCCTAACACAATGAAGTATTCTTTGAGGAATCAAGAGTGTGTATCAGAGATTACCTGATTTAAGACACCTTAGTTAATGTATGGTTGACAAATGATGAGAGCCATGAAGTGAAATCCTAGAGAAATTGAGCAGAGAAGCAAAAATGAAAATTTTCCCGCTCGTCATCTATTTATCTAGCAGCAAACTTCGATATCATCGAGCATGTTTTCGATGATATCGATATACCCCACTCGATGTTATCGAAGATGTCCTCGATAACTTTTTTCCGATCATATGACTCTTTTAATTCCAAGAGGGCGTCGATGATATCGATTCTAGATCGATTTAATCGAGAATCCACATGATTCATCGACAGTCATATCGAAGATGTATATCTTTCATTTCAGCATTTCGACAAAATATGTATAACTCAGTATATTTTCATATTAGACATTATACACAACAAAATTTATACAAATACTGTACCATCCAAAATTATAAACATTGATAATGTTTATGCAACAAAAAAATTGAGGTGTAGAGCCCTCAGATATATCATGAAAATCATCAAAATTGCATCATTTTAACAACCATCTAAATCTAGATGCATGACCTGGACATGTTTTTCATGTTCAATTGTTGCTAAGCATGTGGATCAACATTTCCCTAGCCATTGATGGCATAACAGTGGTCACTAGTGCGAAGACCCTCCATAATAGATTTTCCTAATAAATCCAGAATCTTGCACTTTTGTTTGTCAAAGGTAACCACATGTTTGTTGTCACATATTTGAGAGATGCTTAAAAGATTATGAGTCATTCCTTTTATGTAAAAAGCATTCTCATCTTTAAGCATTTTCATTCCTTTGATAGTTCCCTATCCTATTACCTTAGTAGTGCTTCCATCTCCATAGGTGACTATCCCATTATCAAGATTTGAACAATTTGTAAGGAGAGATTTGTCACCCGTGACATGTCTAGAGCATCCGTTATCCAGGTACCACTTAGCATTATTCTTTGTTATATGATTTGAGTGAGTAACAAGGCAATTTTTCTTTTCTTTCACTATCCATTTTGTGACAGGATTTCTTATTGTGGTAGTTTCTATTTCATTAATCAAGTTGGGTAGTTAACCATGTTTCCTTGTTTCACAAATTCATTAGTTTTTTGGTTTAATTCAGCCACTTGATTTAATAACTCTTTCATTCTTTTAGTCATTTTGGGTGGTGATGGATGTGTATTACCTCTATCCATATTCCTAGGCAGACTCCTGACATTTTGTATTGTTCTTCTGGTTAGTCTGTATTTACCAATATGATTTTGACCAGAATTGTGTTAAGTCCTCCTAAGAGATATACATTCAAACTTATAATGACCAAAATCACCACACGAATGACAAACAGGAGTAATCTTTGTTTTACTTCCTGAAGTAGTAGATTTTGTTTTAAACTTTTCATATCCTAAGCCACTCTTGTCTTTTCCAGGTCTTCTCATCCCTAATAGTTTTTCTAATTTTTCACCACTCTGGAAAAATTTATAGTTTAGTTTAGCAGACTTTCTGAATTTTTCTAAATTAAATAGGAGTGTGTGATTTTCATTTTGAAGGTGCATGTTTTTATCTTTTAATAACTCAATTTGTTTGTTTAGTTTCTCAGACTCAGATTTAAGAAGAGTATTGATTCTTTCGAGCCTATCATTTTCTGAGTGGTATTGTTATAGATCATTAATTAGATGTGTATTGATTTCCAATGTTTTATCCAGATCTTTTTGCAGCAATTTATTTTTATTTTCAGGTATTTCAAGTCTTTTAAGGATATTGTTGCTATGAATGTAGAGTTGATTGTAAGCATCCCACAGTTTTTCCTTTTCTTCTTCTTTCTTAGTTTCCTCATTATCTGATAGAAATGTTCAGTGGCCTGTGGTTCTTCAACGTTCTCTATTTCGATGGGAATGTTTGAGACAGTAGAGACCATAAGAATTTTTAGGGATTTTTGGTCTTCATCGCTCTCTGAGTCACTATATTCTGAGTTTGACTCTTTCGTGTCATCCCATGTAGCTGTCATCGCTTTTCCTTTGGTTTTCCTATTTGGGCATTCGGTGGATAGGTGTTCAAACTTTCGACAGGTATAGCATTGTGGTTCCTTGGTCTTTCTACCAGATTTACCTGAAGAATGTTTGTTGTCCACCTGTCTTCCTTTAAGTGGTCGGCCACGATTTCTATGAAAGAACTTTCTGAATCGTTGTGCTAACAAGGCCACTTCCTCATCTTCATTTTTTCTTTCACTTTCAATGTCCTCAATTGTTGAATTCTTTGAGATTTTAAGGATAGTTGTTTTGGACTTAGGGGTTTGTTTGAAGTGTAGTTCAAATGTTTGTAGGGAACCTACTAGTTCTTCTACTTTCATTTCATCTATGTTTCTACACTCTTCAATGGTTGTTACTTTGGGATTAAACCGTTCCAGTAATGATCTTAGTATTTTCCTACAGATTTTTGGGACCGAAACTTTTTCTCCTAATCCACCCATGGAGTTGCAGATAATACTCAGTTTTGTGAAAAACTCCATGAAGGTGTCTCATGCTCTTCCATTCTAAGACTTTCAAACTATGATGTTAGGAGTTGTAGTTTGGATCTCTTCACTATGCTTGTTCCCTCATGTGTTGTTTTCAACAAGTCCCATGCTTCTTTGGCTGTTCCACATATACTGATTTGATTGAAGACTTCTTGGGACACAGTACAGTAGATAGCATTCATGGCTTTAGCCTCAGAGGTTTGTTTTTCTTTATCGAATGTTGTCCACATTTCTTTGGCTTTTAGTTTAGTGATAGTTGTACCATTTTCAAGTACTATTTGTTCAGTTGGTGACACATATCCTTTTTTAACAATATCCCAAATATCATGATCCAAAGATCTCAGAAAGTAATGCATCCTATCCTTCCAATACACATAATTTGATCCATCAAATACTGGAGGTCTAGTTACCGATGAGCCCTCTACTTTGGCCATATTACCAACTTCAGTCAAGATCACTCTCTAGGCGATGAAGCCCTTGAGAGAGACCCGCTCTGATACCAATTAAAATTGTGGTAATGACCGCTTTAGTTGAAGTGGGTATATGCCAATATGTCCTAGAGGGGGGTGAATAGGACTTTTTAGTATTTTATGATATTTTAAAATCCTATCCCGAGAAAATATGCATGTATCAGGATTTCTTCAAAAATAACTCTAATGGCTTCCAAGTCAAATAGAGGATCTAGTCATAAAACTATTTGAAAGATAAATAATATGCAAATCATAGTTTATAATGAACGTGACTGTGTCTGAGGTGTGATCTCAGATAATCAGATATGAAAAAATTTAAGGAAATCACATAATTAGTAGAAGACAATAGCAATCTCAAACACAGTTATTTTTATAGTGGTTCGACTACTTGTTTACTCCACTTCCGACGGACGCACTCAACCCTTGAGTGTACCAGATCTCACTAACGAAGGTTTTACAATAGGTTTACCTTAAATCGGAGGTTTCAAATCAGATTCACCTCAAACCAGTACAACCTACTCTATGCTGACTCTAACGTGTCCACACGACACAAGTTTATGCTCCCATGAGCAAGGGTTAACACACAGCCCCGAATTTTAGGCCACACTGTCCAAGGACCTACCCAAGGACCTAAGAGTTTATGCGCTCTATAGAGCAAGGGTCAACAAAAAGTACCCCCATGTACGCTCCCGATGGAGGCCTCTTATGAGGACTTGAAAGGGGTGAAAACACCTTAGATCCAATCCTACAGAAGGAATGATCGCAAGGGTCCTCTGGACTCTAATGACTTACAGAAAAGTAGATGAGCCCCATTCAGCACATTGATGAAGATCTCCTCCTTTGATGATGAAGAATCTTCAGCTCCCTTGAACCGCAACTCAGATTATGTACCAAGATAAGGTGACGGGTTGGGTCAAGGTTATGATGGAATCCTACTCTATTAAATATTTTCCTATAAAGGAGACAGAGCGATTCTAATCATCTATGCATTCAAGGCATCTCAGTTTAATAATTTTCCATTAAGATGGTGGCTACAGGATCTTTGAATGCAGAAGTTCATTCCCCAATCTACTCTATTGAATGTCGACGATGGGGGTGGATTGGAGGATGAACTTCCATGAGAGAAAAGGCTTAAGGTATAAGATTTGGGGTTAAACACACAAAAGACCTCTCTATTTTTCTCTACTAACAACCAAGGGCAAGATCTTATTAAATAGGCAAAAGGTTCCAACGGATATAAAGCAGTCAAAATTTTGACAGAGTTTAATATCATCGAGCAGGGTCGATATCATCGAGCGTATACTCCCGATAGCATCGACTGGTCGCTCGATGATACGAACTCAACTGTCAAACGCTTTTGAAATTTTTGCCAACTGGTCGAGGAAATCGAACATGCGTCGATATCATTAGATTTCGAACTCCGATTTCATCGACACGAGGTTCGATTCCTCAACATTTGAAAATGTCAGAGCACTTGCCTTTGAAATATTTCAGGTAAGGGATATGATCGAGCATCACTCGATATCATTGGAATTTAAATGTCGATGATATCGATGACAGTGTCGATTCATCGATAATTCCAAGAAATTTTCCTATAGGCTTGCTAGACAGTTTTTGTCCTATTTCGATGACATCGACCTTGTCTTGTTATGATCGATATTTGAATATCAATTTTATCAAGTGACCCTCAATCTAAGAAAAATAACCTAAAAACTTGCTGGATAGATTTATGTCCCCATTTGATATCATCGAAGGTCTACCGATATCATTGAGATTTGAATTTTGAGGATATCGAGGAGCCCTTCGATATATCGAGAATCACATGATTTGCCTTAGTAGCTTTTTGGACACAACTGACCAGATGTCGATTTTATCGAGTCAATTTGATGGACTCGAGTTTCAAACTTCGATGATATTGAGCAGTCCATCGATTCATCAATAATTCAGTCCAGAGATCTTTGTGGTTGTTGGACATTATAAGTCCTCATTTCAATAATATCGAGTGCGCTTTGAGGACATCGATAACAGGGATCGATTTCATCGAGCCATGTATCGATAAATTGACAAAGGTAGAAAACTTAAAGATTTTTCTATTCTGTTTGAAAAAGTTTTCTAACCAAAAACCCTAGGATGTTCTATTCAATTTTAAGGGTTTTAATTACCTAGTGTTTTGGGACATGGGATGTGAGGCTAAGATTTACCTGTAACGAGTTCGGGCACACATCCAGTTGAGGCAGACGCTTGATCAATCTTCATATGGGACTCCTTTGTCTTACTGACTCAACACTCATGCTAATTGTCAAACCAAGGCACTTTCATAGTTTACCTGTTGTTTCAGTTTTACGATCAAGAACCTTGCATATGATGTTCCTATAAAGGTAACCAAGGTAATGAGAGTTGGTTGAATCTCTAACAAAGGTTATGAATGGGTTTCCTAAGAGATTCAACTGATGGATACACTAGAGTATGGTTGAGAGTAAGGATATACATATAGGTTTGGTCTCAATACTCTAATGAAGGCTTGAGATCATGTTCTTTATTAAAGCGAGCTTTAAATGCTCATTAAGATGATGAATTATAATAAAAAGAACATGAATCTCATGTGGATAGAGTCTAAGATGAGTGATTAGAGCTTGGGACAACCTAGGGACTTTGAAATGCCTAAATCCACACTTTCCATAAAGTTCTGGGTCCTATATTTATAAGGAAAAGGCCTCAATGGATCTATAACGGCTAGTTATTGGTGCTACCAAGTGAACCTTCAGTAGTACTGAAATTCAGTTGGTGGTACTGAAATATCACTCGGTGGTACCAAATTATATCCTAAAGTTGCTTGATGATTTTTATTACTCTCGGTGGTACTAAAAGTTGTTCATCGATAGGAATCAATTGTACCGAATATTCTTCGAAAGCTGCTAGACTGTTTTGGGCACTTTTGGTAATACCGAAGGCATCTTCGGTGCTACCGAACGTGTCGTTCAGTGGTAACTTTTCCTACCGAATGTGGATAGATTTTTCTATTTTAACTTCTTGTCTATTAAATCATTTAACAACTTAGAACTTCCTAAAGCCAAGACTAAAAAGATATAAAATATGAACTTGGAATTGGCTTGAATAGATGACCTAAGTAGGTTTTCCTATTTGTATTAGAGTCATCTATAGGATCATAGAAGCTTCTTTGGATTCTGACTTTGTAGCTCGGGTTTCCGCTCCAGTTATGTTGTCGGTCTTTATTTTTCAAAGGACTCATCCGACTACTTGACACAACTAGTCACGTAATTGACAAACATATGTGCAAATAAGTGCACTATCAATAAATAGGTTGTATGACAAATAAACATCATGGTTCCACCTAAAAAGGTTCCATCGGTGGTAGTCATTGTTGATGCGTCTTTGATACCACTTGATGCAGCCCAATTCAATCACAATGGATAATAATGGATAATTTAAATACACTAACTTTTAAAAAAATGTGCATGTTTTTTTAATACAAATCTAATTGACATGATTCAAAAATCAAAATGAAGCTTGATGAGTCTACTTTTAAGAGGAAATGAATTGAAAGCAAACCTGAAACTCAAATGAGGTTGATTTTAGAATATTTTGAATTTTTTTTGTATGAAAGTAGACTTGACGATGGATTTTCAAAAAGTTACAAAAGTAACTCGGTCACTAGAAGTGCTAAAAACATTACAAGAAACAAATCTGTTAGAATTAGAAATTTCTACAACTACAAGTTGTCGATGAATCGAATAAGCTGTTGATGGACCAGTAATCACTCAACTAGTATGGGTTGGAATCACTCACAAGCAAAGAGGAATCACTCAACTCTCTCTCTCTCTCTCTCTCTCTCTCTCTCTCTCTCTCCCAAAAAATTGCAAGAAATAATATATTTTTTAACTCAGAGAATGAATTCATTTTCATTACAAAATAGGTCATTTTATAGACCAGTTATAACCACCCCTACATAAATATATTAATAATAACAATACGTTTCCCATACATCATTACATATTTTTAAAACAAAGAAAAACTTTTAATATAATGCCAAAGACATTCCCAGGACATACTTCAATTTCAAACTCTTCTTTTTTCTATGTATGCACATTTATCCTAAAGCCATGCATTATGAATGCACTTCGGTTAGAAATAATGGGTTGATTACCAAAGTATAGGCCTGATAGATGGTTGGGCTTTCCTCTTGAATTGGGCTTGTGCCATTCTCCTCTTCTTTGAAAGAACTCGTCCTCGAGTCCGGAATGTGATACATTTTATAATTGATTTCTTCTTTGATAATTGATGGTGTAGTCTGACAATTCGCCATGATTTGTCTTCTTTTTTGCCCCTTTTAAACCATAATATCTTGTAAGACTTACGGTGCTCCTCCACTTTCAAGTGAAGCTTGTCCACCATCTCTTTGGAGACCAAATTTTCAACACTCGCTACTTATGATGCCATTACATTGCTTCCTGCTACATGTGTATCATGTATGAAAGATACTAATTCATAAGCAACCATCTTCGTGTGCTCAAGGAGCGGTCAAAGCTTTGTAAATAATAAGATTTTCATGTTCATTTGATTTTATCATTCCATCAAGCACTTCATGAGAATCTTTATCATAAATTGGCTCATCATCATCAAATTGCATTTTTTCTTCATTCACTTCACCTTCATTTGATCCGATCATTTTATCAAACATTTCATGGACGTCTTCATCATAAATTACCTCATTATCATTAAATTTTATGTGGTTTTGTTCACTTCATGTTCATTCGATCTAATAATTTCATCAAACACTTCATGGGCATCATCATCATAAATCAAAATAATTGTAGAGGTTTGTGAGGGAAGTCTTCACAAAACTTCATCCATCATGCATTGTAGATTATTGTTACCATATCTCAATTCTTCAATATCTTTTCGAAGGTGGACATCTTGAATTGAAGTCATCTGTTCAACCTGTTTTCCTCTTCCTCTTGCCATAAGAAATTAAGCCCAATCCAAGAACTGAACTTGTCTTTAGACCATTTTGATGCCACTCTGATACCACTTGATGCAGGTCAATTTAGTTGCAATGGAAATCACTGGACAACTTAAATGCACTGACTTAAAAATTATGTATCTTCTTGAATACAACTTCGATTGAAGTGATTCAAAAGCCAAAATGAAGCTTCATGAGTATAGTTTTAAGGAAAAGTAAATAAAAAGAAAACCCTAAACTCAAATGAAGCTAATTTTAGGATATTTTAAAACTACCCGAAAAATCGTCTATTTTAGGCAGCTAGTACTTCAAGAATTTTAATAAATTTTATAAAACTTGATATGGAATGATTTTTTTATTTTTTGAATAAAAGTAAACTTGATAATGAATTACCAGAAAAGTTTAAAAAATAATTTGGTCACTAAAAGTGCTAAAAATGTTGCAAGAAACAGACCTGTGAGAACTAAATTTTTTTACAATTACGAGTTGTCGATTAACCAGACAAGTTGCTAATTGATTGGGAATCACTTGACCAATATGGGTTAGAATCACTCACAACCAAAGCCAAATTAATTGACTCCCTATTTGCTAGAAATTTGTAAGAAATAATATGTTTTTTAACTCAAAGATTGGATTCTTTTTCATTATAAAATAGGTCATTTATGGACCAATTATATTCACCCCCTCATAAATACATTAATAACAACCATATGTTTCCCATGTATCATTACATATTTCTGAAATAAAGAAATAAATTTTAAAATAACTCCAAAGGCATTCCCAATATATACTTTAATTTCAAACTCTTTCTTTTTCTATGTATGCAACTGTAGACACCCCACCCCCACATGAAAGGCTGATCAAGTTGGATGGAAACCCTAACCTAATTCAAACACTAAACCTAGTCTAAACCCTAATTCAAACCTTAAACCTAGTCCAAACCCAAAACCTAGTCAACTAGGTCAACTCACCGAGTAAACGTACCTGATCAACTCATCCAATCAGTCTATCCAGCCATCTAACCTAGCTAAATCAAACCCAAAACCCATTTAAGAACCAAGCTTATATGATTAAGAGCATTTAAAAGTCTCAGAGATACAACAACTAACACCGGCCAAGGTAGAGCCTCCACACACTTGAGGGAGCTCACTTATCAAAATAGGGATACAAGTGTGGCTTGGGCGGGTGCCAACCTTGTGGCAGGCTCCTTAATTCAGCAGGGAGTGCAATACATGTGTCATTTCCCCCCTTTCCACCCTCATCTGTATGCCCTGACTTACACCCAAAATTATGACACATGTCATCCAATCAAACCATTATAATCTTACCATGTAGTAATCTTAAATCCCAGCCATCCAACCCCTCTTTAACCTTGGACTTTACAAGAATTACAAAAAAAAAAAAAAAAAAAAAAAAAAAAAAAAAGGTTTGGGGGCTATAAATAGTCCCCTCCCCTTCTCATTTCAATCATCCAAAACCATCTAGAATCATCCAGAACAAGTCAGTGGAACACAAAATCCCTCCTCAAATCAAGTCATCCCTCAAGCATCCAAAACCCCCCAAGTCCCTTAAGCCTATCCATTTAGCCATCTCCATTCTTCCACCAAGGAGAATTGAGAGCAATAGGAAGGAGTCTAGCCTAGGTCAGCTTGGTCCAGCCTAATTGTCATGCCCCAAAATTCGACAACTAAGTACAGAGACTCTGGTCCCGAGTTTTTGAGTATGAGCTTAAGAGAAATGCAGGTATGTTTTCATTTATTTCATACACAAATAATCAGAGTAATGCATTTTAATTTAGTGGATCCAAAGTAAGGTAGAGATAACAAAATATATATATATAAGGCTAATATGCAAAGATATAATTCTAAATGTGTTGTCCACCCATATGAGAATTATACAAATCACAATAAATACAACATGTACAAAAAATATAACCACCAACTGGTCCTATTTCTATGTCATCTGTATATATCAAATAAAAGGTGTCAAACATCAACATATTGAAGAAATAGCCCTAAGATTATACTCGAGACATTTTAGTGATAAATAGATTCACGACAAATACATATTTCTACATGTAATATTCTTAAGCATGTTACCTCTAGTATACAACTACTAAGCAAGTTACACTTGTTATCAACACAATTAAGCATAGCTAATGATGGTATAACAAAAAAAAAGTTTCATAATCTAGTGGTTAAGTGCATTAATGCTATGATGAGATAATGCATGATCCTCACAATCCAACACTTCCTCAACAAACAACTTCAATGCCTATTTCACATAATGCCAAGACTCCCTCAATAAGCGGCTCCAATACCTTTCACAACTACCTATTCTAGAATATGCATGATTAGCTAAATGATTATTAATCCTAGTTCATACAACAGGTTAATGAAGCTAGGATACCGCTATTATATCATGAGTCACTATCCAAATCACATGGCTTGTTGCGACAAGTAATGACTCCTCACCAATGTCCCGTGATCCAAGTTAAGGCATCACTCGTTATATCTCATATATCAATAATTTCAAAGATACGATATAATGCCCAATAGCATGTAAATCAACATGGTAAGGTCGTTTCCTAAATTCCAATTATGAATAATTAATTTAGAGGTGCGTGGTTGTCACTTGAAACTAAATCAAAACAAAGAAAATGGTTTGTCACCCAATTCCATTCACGCTCGAATCGTTCAAACGGTACTCTGACACGCAACCATTGGTTGGGTATTTAATGAGGGCTATTTATAACATCTCGAATTTTCACGAACAAAGTTTGTACTCGTGCCCGTGAAAGTCGAGTGCTAATAATTGAATAAATCACCTTTTTTCATTTAAATCACATCTAGATACATTCATGAAGGTATCATTTATGAGAATAAAATCAACCGTATTGATTATTTCATCTGAATGAAAGAAGTCAACAAATTATCAAATGCCCTCTCCATGGGAGCTTACTACAATATCGAGTTCGCAGCGGAAGTATAAAACTAAATCACAAAACTTTCTTCTTATTCTTTCAGTATAATCTTTCATAGAGAAATGGTCATCTAAGTCTTCAATCTATACATCACTTGCATCATCTATACGGTTGGAGAGGGTCAACGCCCTACTCATAGTGATGGTTATCCTTTAAGATTAACAATAATTCAAGAGATTCATAAAAAGTAATGTAAGAGTTCTGATACGTCTTGTACTCCACTACTACAAGGAGTATCAACATGCGTAAATAACCTACATGAGATACATGTCTAGCAAAGTGTGTATGGCTCATCATAAATAGTGATCATCACAATGTGGAATACGATTCATAGAAAAAACCAGATCGCCTTGCATTCTCACACTAAAGAGATTCACGAGCATGTCCAACGCTACCGTGTATTTACGTGAACACCTCAAGGCGGCACAGCATATGAGTCGGATGAATTACATGACACAATTTGTTCATGGAGTGACTATTTACAACATCCAATCTCAGAAGTGATGTAACACACATTGTGAATTACTTACATCGATTTGTGCACCACTATCTAAAACCCATGGAATTACGCGTCGACCAGGAGGGTCTCTACCCAGAGCACATTACATCTATGATATAATAATTGAATCACTAGTTGTGATACCTTCAACAAATTACTTGCATTAAGAGGATGTAAATTGAATGATGGGGGTTTTAGAATATCAAGACACATGCCCAAGCCATAAAGGTAGATAGCACAAGGTTGATAAATAAAGAAGATAGTAGTAATAGTTAGCTCATCAAATAGGAGAGTGACAATGGCCAACCCAACAAAGAGGAGAGTGGCAATCACCAACTCAACAAATAGGAGAGTAGCAATAGCTAACTCAACAAAAAAGAGAGTGGCAATGGTCAATTCAATAAAAAGAAGAGTGGCAATGACCAACTCAATAAAGAGAAGAGTAGGAAGGGCTAACTCAACAAATTGGTAAAGGCAAGGGCAAGACTTGTATCCATCGCCCCACATAATTAAAGATACGCATAATTAAATTCATACCAAATTTTCTAACGGATAAATAATTGATGTTGATAAATTAAACAATCGCAGGGAAGTTCACAATGTCATGAAAGCATGTAAATGTTAAGATAATATCGTCTTTAAATCAAGTTAGCTTAAAGGAAAAAATCTCACCTTAGGTGGTGGTGTAGTCTCTCACTAAGTTAAATGATCAGAGGCGTACAATCAAGTTCTATTAAAATCTACCTATTTTGAATTGATTTAGATGTCAGATTAGAGTCGAGAAAAACTTGACCTAAACCATTCCTAAATTGATAAGTTTTCAGCTCATCGTGTTTAGGCCCTTCTTATCATTGACTTGATTTGGTTTTAATATAAACAAAATTTCACTGTTGAAGGATAAATTAAATTTGGGAAAGGGAAGCGAAGGATAAAAAAGAAAAGGAAGTTAGGAGTCGAACCAGGCCTTGGTGGTAGCTTGGCATGCAACTATCCTCTGTCTTCACGTCTTCTTCTTCTCTCTCCCGTTTCTTTCTTTCTCTCTCTCTTTTCTTTCTTTCTTTCTCTCTTTCTTGTTTTCTTTTTCTTTTCTTTTCTTTTCTTTTCTCTCTTTCTCTTTCTCTCTCTTTCTCACTCTCTCTTTCTCTTTCTCTTTTTCTCTCTCCTTGGATGTTTAAGAGGTGAGAGTGTGAGTGGAGAGGGGAACGCATGCCCCCTTTTTAAAAGGGAGTGGGCGTATGAGAGGGGCGTGTTTCACATCACACTTGGATTAGGTTTCTCCAATTTTTCCTTTTCTGACGATCTTTCTTTAAATATGATTCGTCCATTATGTCAGGGTCGTCGAATAAAACCAGGGTATATGATTTTCTTAGTGATCCGAAATTTAGATTGGCCAATCTTGAAAATTTTCCTAATGGGTGTCAAAATAAACTTGATTTCAATTAACGGTCCACACTTAATGATCAGGGCCCAATTTTGGAGAATATGTGTATTTAGGATAGAAAAACAGTTGGGCAAATTTTAGTGGTTGATCGATGGTAGAAAAGGCCTAGATCTAAAATATCACATTTTGTATCAAAATGAAGGAATTGGCTTCAGCGTTCAATGGTAGAGGATCATAGATCGAGGTCTAAATTTTGTATAAACTTGTAGTCATATGAGACTAGAGTGTGATCCAAATTTGAGTTACGATGGATGGAAGGAAGTGGTTAAATCAGAAGATCCAGATTTATAAGGAATTGATAGGCCTTGAAAGAATAACTTTGTGCCTAAGGAAAAGCTTACCAAAGTTAGGTCTTCATATTTTACACTTGGTCCATATGATAGACAATCCAAGTCATTCATATGAAGAAAAATATCCTACTATGACTACCCACGAGGTTTCTTCACTCGATGGACACCAAAATCAACAGTTAAGGGGCTGATTTGTCAGTTGGGTCACTTTTATAATGATTTAAATACCGAAATTTGACATATATGGTTAATTTATGATACATAGGCATGGAATAGAATTGCACATCAAACGGATTGTAGGAACCATGTGATCTAGAATTCGGGGGTTTAGTTGATGGCATTTTCATAATTATTGTTGACGTGAGATTTTTGGGAAATCTAATGGTTCTACATGGTTGTAGGCACATTTTTAAGTAATTCTTATAAAAAGAACTTAAATATAAATCATTATGAATAAAGAATTGTTCACCAAACTAATTAAGGGAATGTACATATATCAACCAACATAAACATAGGTGGTAGACTCTCAGGAGTTTCAACGTCAGGTCAAGGGTTTGAGTACCATAGGTGGTGAAATTCCACTACGGCGTGCATGTGTGGGGTGTGTGTGCATGTGTAAAAAAAAGTAAGTAAAAAAAAAACCAACATAATGGGTGGTTAAATGGCATGTTAAAAATAGAAGACTTGATGGTTGGTACTCTAACAGTGTATATAAGTATATGTACGACCAGTTTTGTAAACGAAAGAATATAAGTGGGTTTCTGGAGTGATTAAGAGGTAAAACATGCGTATCGTTACATTCAAGTGTCATGTTCACATGTGTAAATTTTTTGGATTGTAGTTCTGATGGTGGGTTAAGCATATTCATAACTGATGAATAAAATGAACGGATCACAATCTCAACTTGATATGTGTACGAGCGGATGTAGAGATCAAGTAGTTAGTTTACTACGATCGAGTAGTTCAGAATTAAGGTGGATGGTTAAATGTCTCTATATAGTTGTGCATATTTGACTGAGCGGTTGGTTATGATGGAAAAGTCAGAATATTTAGGTATATGATGATCCTATCTTAAAATCAACAGTCAGATTGCTTAATCTATGGATAGAGATTATTCCCAACGATCAGATTCGTGTTGGATAATAGATTTAAGGTTAGGATTGCTAGATTGGCATCGTACACATGTACGTAATAAGTTAAATTTTATGATAACACTTGAGAATTTCAAATACTTAGGTATGGAAAAGTTTGGGATGTTACACTATTTAAACAATAATCTATTACCTCCATTAATGCTCATTGGTCACTATGGGAAGGCTCGTCACCTTAGCATAGGCCAACAACTCGAACATGGTGTCCCATACCACCATGCTCGACTCATAGGATCGTAATGCACTAATGGTTATGAGTGGACTTAAATCAATGGCAATAATGGTATCTTAAATTTTATCGAATGTTATACAATCACCAAGTATAAGAATGATCGAGCCTTGCATTAGGCCGATGTGATTAACTATGGAGGACCTCAGGCAAACCGGCATTAGGTATAAGGCATCCTATTTAGTTTCAACTACAACCGATTGTTCGTGTTTAACATTAGTTGGTTGTATAAATCTAGGATAGCCACCATAAAGTGGGCCATCCACTTATTTAAATAATTTATGGAGCTCGATCCACCATACCAATAATTTAACAACTACATAAACATCATCATAAGGAAATTCAATGCCACTTCAGGGTATACCAATTGAACACATGTATAAATTAATATAATCCAACCAACACCAATGCATTTGACTTATATCAACACCTAACAATTGAACACATATACAATTTAGTATAATTCAATCTACATCAATACGATTCGATTTATATCAACGTTTTTAACATTCAACATCGAAGAGTTCGAATATTAGAAATTTTATATCACTCCAGCATTTCAATGATCATGTTATTAGTCAAATAGTAAACATATATATTTAATCATCTAAAATGCCAAGTATAACCTTAAGGGTAGATTTTCACCTTAAAGTCGAAATCTCAATATTCGATGTGTCCGAAGTGTCAGAAATTTAGAAAAATATTCCAAACCATAAATCATCTAAAATTTCATCATTAATAACTTAAATTCTAACCTAATTAGACTTTAATGAAAGGTTAAGGGTTTTACCTAACTTAATTCGAGAAAACCCTAACTCAATTCGACGAGTTGAGGCCTAGAATTGGTGTACAACGACATCCACACAGGGCTACGCCCAAATAAACTTTCACAATAGCATGAGTCACTCCTAACCGATCATCGGCAACTTAATTCATAACTTGAACAAATCCAAGGGTTAGGGTTTTTGGGGAAAAATCGATTCCTACATTAAATTGAGGGCTTACATAAGATTTATGGAATTTAACAGCTACGGCTTGAAATCAAAAGGTAGGATGCTTTACTTACCTCTAATTATGAGTGGAAGTAGATTCAATAAAAGAAATGTTAGCACTAAGGGTTTTTGTCGAGAGAAATCTAACAAAAGCAATATCAAGAACCTCTCTCTCTCTCTCTCTCTCTCTCTCTCTCTCTCTCTCTCTTCTTCTTCTTCTTCTTCTTCTTCTTCTTCTTCTCTTCTTCTTCTTCTTTCTTCCTCTCTTTCTCTCTTTCTCACATTTATTAGGACAAATTTGTATGGGTAGAGGGGGGAGTGAAATAAATGAGTATTTTAGTGCCAAATGGGGTGCAAATGGCCCTAATGCATAGTTACTCACTATTATAACCCTATGAGAGGTTTTTTCTAGCTTTTAGGGCTCACTAAAGGGTGTACAAGTCGATCTATACCGTAGGATAGTTTCCCTTAGTAGTGATGTAACACCCCGTACTTTTAGTACTCGGGTGTTAGCATGAAACCCTAACATTGTATAAGCATCTAACCATTTGGGAGTAACCACCACCCATAGATCGAGTTATCTGACTACCTAATTATAAATCAAGAGCTAGATTCCCGACTACAGAGGCTTTAAGACACCTAGAATCGGTCAAAAATAATTTTAGGACTTGGATCGTCTGATCTACCACTAATCAGGCCCACAACATCCCGTATAGTGATCCACTACTTGATCGCACTAATTGAACAATCTAAGTGTTAAATCAATCATTAAAGTCCACTTAAATTGTTCTTAGAATCTCAAATCATGAGATCCACCTTCCATTAGGTCCACGACTTCCTCTGCGTGATGATTTAATAATTAATTATGCAACATAGCCACCGACTTCCATACATGAGTTAAGTTTCCCACCAATTAATGTGGCAATTCAAGCTTCATAAACAATCAACAAGTATGAGAAGGTATTCATGTGTAACATGTAAGTGCTTATACTAGATAAATTTTGAGCATATGATTTGACAATCTATTCCAATAACTAACATAGTTAAACATGAAATAGAGCTAACAATTCTCAGTCAAAGTTAAAAGATAAAACTATCACTTAGACTAACATGAAAGTGGAAAGTCCAAGGGAAAAAGTCACCACCTTATAAGAGAACACCTTCAGCTCAAATGTACTTAAGAAGGGAAATTCAAATACCTATCATTCAAGTAAGGTTAGCATTCATTAGACCCAAGTAAAGTCTTAATTGATTCCCAATGAACAGTTAGAGAGCTATCTTACCTCTAACTAATCGTCTTCCAATAACTAATCCCCAAGTCTAATAATTCAAGAGCGATATGAATGCACAACCTCCTATACTAAGATTTTGAACTGATTGTTAGGTTTCTTCTTAAGCGTCAAAGAGAATTTGGTTATAAACCTACAAAATAGAAGTTACCTTGCTCGATTTCCTACTATGCTAGATGGTGACACAATTCTAGTCACAGATTGATACCTTCATTATTCTAGATTTGACCTGGAGCAAGATAATCATTCTTAATTAGTGAACTCCCATTTCATATATTCAATCAAAAGGAACTTAGCAATTTTGATCTGAGTTAACTTGGCTTGAAATGAGTCAAATATGGCCCATCCACCAATCTTACATCTTCACAGAGGTTGAGATAAACTTGATTAAGTCAGGCCCCATATCTGATATTAGTTTGGTGAACTGAGTTGAGTAATAATCTGACACATCCGGTGCAAATAGATAGACTCACTTAAGCCATCACTCATTCAACCATTAACTCGAACAGCTAAGCCGTTGAGATGAACCGATCTGAGTTGACATGGATCATATCTCAGATGGGCACATCTATCCAATCATGGCTCACTAAGTCAGCCTGGAATCAAGTTATCCTTCCGGTTTGACTCGGTTGGGGCCGATAACCAGTGGAATGGAGCTTGTACCATTAGATTAAAACTCGTATTAGGGAGATCGGTATGGTATTGACCCACAGTCTGAGTTTAGCACTGAAACAACAAGGACTCAGTGAGTTGTCGAGTTAGTCTTGTAGTTGCTGAAAACGGGCTAACTCGACCCAATTGCAACATCCGAACCATTTTTAAATTAAGACACTAAGTTGGACTCACCTTGCATGCGCTAAAGGAGAGTGTGATACATGAATGACTCGGTGACTGTACCAACTGCTGTGACTCGGTGGCTAGGAGCGTCGACTTGGTAGGTGATAAATGCCCAACTGAGATGACCTAACCTAACTCGGTCAATGGTAAACTGAGCTTGGCTTCCTTTCTTTGCTCGCTCCCATGTCTCTTCGATCTTAATAGATCCAGGATTCGATTCAACGACTCAGAGAAGCTTGACTCGAGGTAGAGACATGGACACGACTGGGCTCGATTCGGAGCAGTGCAGCATAAGCAAGGAACCCGCACTCACCTCAGATTTCGGGGGCCGAGTGAGTACTCGGCTCTTGATATTTCGAGTGTCACTTATGCTTTACGGAAGAAAATTCTATGGTTCATTTTACTTGGTATGCAAGCATTTAAGGAATTAAAATGGATGGTCTGCAAGCATTTAAGGAATTAAAATGGATCATGCGATGTACAAAGAAGTGAATGCTACTTTAACTCAAAGTACGACAAACCAAAATGTATATATGTTTAGTATAAAGGACTGTATCCAAGTAAAAATACGTAAGGTTCCAAAATACAAAATGTATCGGCCCCAAAGTCTCATCGTTGGCCCTAAGGCAACCTATAATGGCTCACCCAGCAGCTGGAAATACAAGAGCTCCTCATCTGAGTCCACAGACGCCTCCTTAAACACGTCGGACTCTATGGTACCTGCATCTATGATAGGGTCTGGTTGGTATTTTAAAACACCGTCCCAGAGTGGGAGTGAGTGATCAACTTAGTGGTTCCATTAACATCAAGTTACACATGTTATCAATTCCAAAAGCACAGTTAATGATAAAGCAACTTAAACATTCAGTTCCTAGATACTCTTATTAATGTACGTGAATGTTGTTATGAGATGATGCATGTCCTCGCAATCCAACACTCCCTCATAGCGACTCTGACACCTCATTCGTAAATGTCAACACTCCCTCATCACGCGACCACAACACCCAAGTCGCCACAACCTATACTAATGCAATGCGATAAGTGATTATGCTAGCTGAGTATTTAGTTTAGTTCATTCATCCAGCCAGATTGGGGAAGCTAAAACACCTCCACTAAATCAATGGCCCTAACCCGATCACTAGGCTCAAGGTGGTTGTAGCAACCCTATACTTGTGATCCTTGATCCATATTAGGGTTTACCACCTAGACGATAACTCCTCAATCAATGTGAGGCTAACACTAGCTTAACCAACTGGCTCAACCAATCACTCAGGACCTGGATGACATAGCCCAGACGCACAGGGTTAGGCTGTCTATTAATGGGTGGAGGATACCCACAAATGATGTTAGGTTCGTCACTTAAACGCAATTGTGGAGCGATCGCAACATCATTTTAGTTTGATATACTAGACTCTCAGCCTTCTTGATTGCTCATTGGTCACTATAGGGAGGCTCGTCACCCCAGCATAGGCCGATAGCATGGACACAATGTCCCATACCACCATGCCCGACTCTCGAGACTTGAGGATCGTATCGTTAACTGTTGTAAGTGGCCCTTCCTAGGGTGTGGGGTGCCCAAGATTTAAGCAGGCGTGATCATACATGGTAGACACAAATGGTTGGTCAGCTAGTGGACTAGTCCAACTAACTTAGGTTAATTACGTCGCAATGAGCACTGTGTGTTAGCCTCTTGTGTAGTCCGATTACTGTCGGTTGTCCACGTTCGGCCTAGATTGGTTGGACTAGCCCAGGGCAACCGACCCAATAGGGTTGCCCTCGAGAGTTTTATGGTTCTCTAGCCAACCCGAATAACCAACTGGCTACAATCAAATAGTATGCCTTATACATTACCTATTTCAAGAACATAAAGGAATCCATAACAGTTAATTTGGGCATTCTATCGGACATGCGGGTGTACTACTCAAATCATAGCAATTTATAAGTGTTAAAACAAGCTAAGTGCATATGCCATAAGATAATGTAGGGCATGGGCAGAAATTTTAGTAAATTTAATCTATTCTGGCATTAAATCAGATGTTCAAGCTATACTATGCATAATTTACAATTCATGGAGGGCAATCAAACAAAAGGGTACACACTGGTTAGCATGCGATCACATTTTCACTACACAAATCATTAAATGTGACATGGGTTTGATAATTGGCAACTTAAGGGAGTGGTCTGCACCTAGAAGTGGTTTGTCAAATTTCTAGCGCCGCTCTTAGGATTTGGGTCCGTAAATCAATGTATCAGTGTGCTACACCAATGAGATTAGTTTACAAGGGTGCATACAAATGGCCTCTAAGGCCCAAATCATGAGATGGGTTCGGTAGTTACCTCTTATTGTCGGGTCATTTCCTATAGCATGGCACTGTCATGGGTTTTGTTGTGGCCCGTGGTGGTAGGGAAAATCTCCTAATTCAGCTCCCCCACATGCCCCTTCTCTCCTTCTCTCCTCATTCCCTCTCCCTACTGTAATAAAATTTGTATGGGAGTAAGGGAGTGAAAATCTGGACTATTTATAGCCTCATATAAGTGTACAAATGTACCAGGGGGCCTCTTTCCTATTAAACTTGTCGCTGAGGGGCTGTCTTTGACCTACAAGGCCCTTTCAAGGGCTCACTGGCCTATCCATACCAAGGGGTAGGTGCCCCACCACGAGATCTATGGTTGATCACTGTTGGGCAGGTATCGAATGTTTCAATCAATCGTGAGGACCCCATTCGCGGTGGAGGATCATCGATGATCGATCGGGGACGCGGCTATACGGATGCGAGCGGGGAAATATCCTTAACTCATGCCTCGAGTTTGGTCATAATCTGACTATCAGAAGGTCGCAACTTTGCGAAACTGTGAGGGGTCTATATCACTTAAGTTTCAGATTTATGCCTAGGAGAATCGCGTGTTTCAAGCATTCAGCTTCCGACCCAAGTTGAGCAGTTCTAGGTACTATCTTGGTTTGCCACCTACGATGGGCGTCAAGCCCAGTGAGGCCAACAATTTCCTATAGTTTCAGACATGACGGCATTACAACGAGTGGTCTATGCTTATTTTGGTTTGTCGGAGTGGATCTTGGGAGAGCCAGCCCCCACAGTTCATTTCAGGTCCCGGTCGTACTTAGGATTAGTTATGTTTGTGACACCATCCTTCCATGATTTGTGAAAGTGGTTGTTCGATCCTATTTAACCCTAGTTTATGAGGCTTCACATGTGTGCCCCATGTAAACTACCTGACATGGTCCTGTAGTAGCTCCGCTGGTGGACGCCCTAGGGCTAGTGTCATTTTAGCTCAGGCGTTACAGATAGGTTAGCTATATTTGGGCCCTATGTGAACAAATCACGAGGCTAAACTCGATGTTTAAGTGATTGGCAGGATTCATTGGCTTTCTATGGTTGATTAATCGAATTTGTGTAGTTCTTTATCGGTACCACCCATGTATAGGCTCACTTCGAGTGTCAAGGGCTGGTAAGTGACAACGTAGGCTAGTTATATAAAAAATTTCAAGGATTTTTTTTTTAAATCCAAAATAGCGAAAATCCAGGACGTTACAATATACCCTCCTTAAAAATAATTTCATCCCTAAAATTGCCTAATGCAAATAAGTAAAGATATTCTAATTTCGTAAGCCTAAGTCTCATTGATTTCACGCTCATATGTGCGTTAAGGTGCATACTAACTACATTATCCTGGCTTACTGTAGTCTACCCCTCTTTTTAAAAAAAATTCACCCTGACTGTTTACTACAATTTTCCAAAAGATTTAGATTCATGACAATAGTTCCCCTCTATCTAGAATTTTTTTAAAATTATGTTTTCAGTGTTCGGCTAACACAGAGAGACGGATGTAGTTAGCTTAAACCCGATACGTTGATCATTTATCTGACCAGGGTAGAAGGCTCATTACATCCCTCAGTCCTGGTAAATACTAGTCTTCTGCTCGGTCAAAGTAGTGAGTCCATTGGTAGTCGCCCATGATTTAGAATTGGGTCAAGCCGCGAATGCTTCACAGGCATATGATTCTGTAATTCCGTAGTCTGATTATTCTAGACATTTGGAGAATATCAAAATTTATTAGTAAGTTCAAGTTTCACATTTATAAGATTGTCCATCGTTCTTTTTAAGGATGGTTCTTTTTAATTTATGTTCAACTTAATGGGTGATGCGTCTTCACGGTGCATATTATCAAACGACTATCCTAGAAAGGTTTATGAGGGCCTAAGGTTTTCTCTCAATGTTACCATTTTGATCCTATGGCCAGCAATTTATGAGCAAATCACGCTTCGGTTTCATTGATTTTGAGAGAAAATGAAGAATTAGAAGTTTTAAGATATTTTAGAGGTTTGAATGGATGGTGATGCAAGAAAGGGCGTGGAAAAGGAAAGAGGAAGGAGATCTTCTCCTCAAAGTGCAATGAACCTTGAATCTATAAGAGAACAATAAAACTCAAAATATTTTACTGTAGTCCACCTCTAATACGAGCTTACAGAGTCTTAAACTATGAAACTCAATCCTACTCAAGTGTCCTAATTTAACTGTACTGAAAACTACTTAAATAGAAACTATATAAAAAAAATCTAATTTAATTATACAGGGTAATTTCTAGTATGAAAAAATTTCCTAAAAATACACCGAATACTAAAACTCTAATATGAAAACATATGTCTAGGCCATCGGCAACTCGTAGTTATAAAATTTTTTGGTTTCAACACGTCTGTTATTAATAATGTATTTGTTACTTTTATTTACTAAATTATTTTTATTTTTTTGTAATTATTTATTAATTTGAATTTTATTTCACAAAATTCCATTTCATTAAAAGTTTCATAAAAATTCTGGAAGTACCGACTGTCCAAAACCAATGATTTTCTGTATGATTCCAAAATGTATCTATTCCTTATAAGATTTTTTATATTTTTATATGTTGAATTATTTTTAAAATTTTCTATTATATTTTATAATTAAGTTTAAAATCATCTCACAAAATTTCATTTCATTTGAAGTTGTATAAAAATTATTAAAATTATGGAAGCAACAGATGTATGAAACTAATGATTTTTGGACAATTATCAAAATATTATAAATTTATCCATATTTTAATTTTATTTTTATTTTTTAATTATTTTTATATAAAACTATACTTATTAATATTTAATTTTCCTTTTGGATCACCTCAATTGGAGTTATATTGAATGAGATATGACTTTTTTTATTTTATCATAAAATCTGTCCAAATTCCTGCATGGCCACGCGGATCCAGCGGTGGCAATGCCTAAAATTGTTGGAATTCGGCGTGGCCACACCGATTCAATAGTAGCAACACCAAAATTTGTTGGATTTCGGCATGGCCACGCCATTTTGGCATTGGCAATGCCAGACACTACCCAATTTCAGCGTGGGCATGCTGTTTTGGTGTCGGCAATGCTACACGCTGTCCGATTTCGGCATGGGCATGCCATTTTGGCGTTGGCAACACCACCCTTTGTCAAAAATTGATGTAGGGTAGGTCGCAAATAATTTAATGGTCAAGATGGACCAGAAAAGGTCCGATCAAAAGCAGAGGTCATCCAAACCGTCAGAACCTTACAACAGGTGTATCTCGCAAACCAGAATGAATTACTTGACGTACCTTATACGATTTTTAGGTAGGAGAAGCTACTTTAGCCAAAAAAAAACCTAGTTATTTTTCTAGATTCCATTTTTACTATTTATAGTAAGGTTTAGTTTGATTATAATTCTTCATCCATTGAGCTTTATGAGTTTTGTCCAAAATGAAAAGTGCTTAGAAAAATTAGGAGCATAACATGGTTAAGCCAGATAGGACACTAACTATAAATAACAAATTTACTATTTATATTAAGTTATGAATTTTAGGGAGTTTGAGTTGAAGTTTGATTCTGAAACTTCTTACAAGGTTTGGTATCATTATTTAAAGGATCGTAAATTCATTTTTTATTATTTTATAAAACTTATTTCCATTTTCTTATTTTCCCTCATGGATTTGAGGTATCTCTAAGAGGAGTCTAGAGAACCTCTGTGGATTCAGAGTAGTTATCCCATTAAGGAAGATGGTGATCAACCTCATCACGCCTATCCCTACGTCACAACACCGTTCTTTCTCAAAAATCGGTGGTAGCGCTGTGGTTCGCACCCCAAAACATCCTCGCCCATACTTTTCTTTGTTTCTTAGGCCTTATAGCCCATACTCGGCCTCCCACATCAGCCCAACACCCCTCTCGCGTCCGCTGTTTTCCCTTGAATATGTTTTGATGACGGAAAATCCCGGCATGACTCACAACACGACCCCGTCACATCCTCCTTGGACATTTACGATTGATTGTGGCCCGTATTCAATTGCGGTCGAAATCGTTTCTACATCGCAAGTGGTGTTGGTGACTTACTTGAGGGCTCAGGCGACAATCTGACTTATGCTTCACCGGATCGGCTCATCCCAGGGCGAAGTCTCTCAGCCTTGATAAACTCGCGCGTAGTCCCCTCTACCAAGCCCTTCCCAAATTTTGGACTCTTACGGGATTACTTTAGGATTTTAGTCCTAAGGTTCGATGTCTGTAAGTTTCGATGCCCTATCTATGTCAGCGAATGCATTATGGTGAGTCCATAACCCATAATACAGTTTAATTCTAAACTCATACTTTGATACCACCTGTAACACCCAGAATATCGGGAGTCGAGCATCTACTCGGTCCCCAAAATTCAGGGTGTTACAATTTTAGAGCTATATATACCTTTTCTAATACGTTTTTAGAGGATTCAAACCTAACTAATTAAGAGATTAGTTGTGAGTATCTTAATTCTAATTGGAACATTTTAGAGATGATGACTCTAGTTTAGGTTCTCATGGCCACATCCTCACAGTATAGAAGAACTTCTATCAGTAGGGCCTACCAAAAGAATGTCTCTGATTTATAAATAGGGCCCATCTAGTGATGATGGTTTTCTCGGTTAGATGGAGAAGATGATGAGGTCGATCATGGTGATTTCTGATCCTCAGTCCCATCTAATGATCAGCGGCTTCTAGATGGATCAGATGGGTCCACTGATCACTATGGGACCCACCAACCATCACGAATATCCTACATTATTGGTTGGTTCCAATATTTTTGGTTGCCGATAAAATCTCGCATGAGGAAGGATTTCTCGTGGAGTTCCTATTGTAGTAGGATGAGCTATTGCTCACCATAGAACTAATGCTCCCAATGATCTGGAAGATCTTTTAAAAGCTCACGAGTGGCTATGATCAAGCCACATAGTAGTGGAAAGATTCTTTTCACCAGGTGAAAGTTACGGATGAAAACCCTAAAAGAGGTGACGGTTAAAAGGTTGGGATTAATGAGAACGGAGGACTAGAATTAGATGAGGAATGAGCATGGAGGACTAGAATTAGATGAGGAATGAGCATGCTGATTTCCAGGGTTACACAGAGTATTTTCATTTTATGTGGAGCAGCCGCACACAGCATTTTTCAGCCGAAGTTGTGCACTCAAACATACGAAGCCACTCGAGCTGCAATGACAGTTTTGGTCGGTTCCACCTTTTGGATCAAATGGACGGTTTGGATCATTCACCTTGATGAAAGAGGTGGGCCATCGGTCAAAAGACACGGACGTTGTTCGTTTAAACAGTGCTTGGTGGGAAAAGGGGAAGAGGACCTTTCTCTTTCATGCACTTGCAACAACCATGTGGGTTCCATTGTGATGAACTCCATTGGTGTTTGGTGAACCATAACTGCAACTATATACTCTATTATTGAACTGTTACTACTATTTATTAAGGGGTAGGGGAGGGGAGGGTGGGATGATGAATTGGTGATGATGAAAGGATAATGATAGGCCAAATTTGATCATCTATTTATACCGAGTCCAAGGTCCTCAGTCCATTTTTCCGGTTGATCAGAAGTCTAGGTGGGCCACACTATTAGGGTTTGGGGTTGTATATGTTGATTTCTTTCAATCCGACAATCGGATAATGACCTAGTTTGATCTTAATGGTTAAAAGGATCCCTAGTCCAGTTTAGATGAACCCCAAGTTGTATCCTTATTGGTTAGATGGTCTAATGATAGTAATTAAGTGTTGGATCACCTAATGCCAGTTATGGGTTTGATGGATGGTGGATCGAGTAATCCAGGACCTAATATTGACGTTGATCGACTTAATTTGTCTATCACAAAAATTTACAAAGTTTTGTTGGAATCAGGGTTCTAGAGTTTAGGTTCAGTATGAATGAAGTGTGTGCACCTGCATTTGTATAGCTGAATAAAAAAAGTATGATACTCAATACCTGAGTATCAGAAAGCCATGATGTTACACGTCCCTTGCTAAGAACGTACATGGGCTATGAGGGGCCACTATGATGTATGGGCTTTATCTACAATATCCATCCATTTGTTACGTCATTTTGGGAGACGATGCCAAAAATGAGGCAGATCAAGGCTCAAGTGGATGACACCACAAGAAGAGGCATTGATAAAGATACCCACCATTAAAACCTTCCTAGGGTTCCAATCAAACCCAGCTCAACCCAATCAAAGCCAATCAAACCCAGTCAACCCAATCAACCCAATTAACTTAGTAAAAAAAGCCCAAAACCAGGCCCATCACCACTCGGAATTATAGAAACACAACTTCATGGGAACCAAATCATGGGAACCTGCCTGCGAAAGGAGGGCTCCCATTCTCTAGGTGATACCTAGCGTGACAGTTGTTACGTGACAACTCTCTTGCTTTGGCAGGAGAGAGTAGTCAGTGTGTGAAGTTCCTCTAGTTCCATGGAAAGTGTGTTGGAATGGGAAAAGACCGTAATCCTCCCCTTTTGCTGAAATTACCCTCTTACCTATTAATCCAACTGTTGAGATCTTGCCACATGACAATCTAAAATTCCAACCTTTAAAGCTTTTTTACCCCTGGACTTCCCAACAATTACTAGAAAACCAGTCCAAAGGGTTATAAATAGCCCCATCCTCTTTATTTCTAAATCATCCATCAAATCCATTAACCTATAAACCCATACATCTCCCAACTTCCCAAGCCATCCAAGCCCATTTCATTCCTCAACCAAGGAGAAGTGAGAGTAGAAGGAGAGGAGTCCAACCCAAGTCATCCTAACCTACTCTAGCCTTTAGCCACTTGAGCAACCAAAACTTTAATCCAAGTCACTCAATCAACCCTTGAGATAAAACCGTCCGCCTTCCACCTAACCTCAATTAACCTCATACAAACTCGCATTAGCATTGTGCAACATCCACTCCCTTCTCACCCCCTGTTTACCTTAACCATCAAAATTACATTGCATGCATTACATTTGAGCACCCAATCAACTCGAGTATATGCTCTACCGCTTGCCGAGATATCGGATCCTGCCCATCAAAAACTTGGGTTGACTGGTTATTTGATCTCTTCGCTGAGTGGGTGAGTTAGGGTAGATTTATCTAACCCGAGCCATCTCTTATCATAGGTATCATATTATCACTGCATTTCATACACTTGCATTGTATGACCCGTGTCCTAGTCCGTACCGTTCCAAGGACTTCCGCGATCCTTCCGATTGAATTCTGGCAATCCTCGACCTGAAGCCAACATTGCGCAGGATCCTAAGACTAGACTTGCATGCCAAAGTTGGCTCGACCCGAAACCTATACCTTGGCGACCGCGCCGTCACCGTGGCTCCAACGTCATGACTCGTGCACCGATCCGATACCCAGGCTAGAAGATGTCGGCCTGCATTCAGTTCAAGAGAAACGACGCGCGTTGCGGATTCAAGAGAATCTCAATGACATGTCAAATCAATCAAATCAATCAATCAATGTCAAGTACAAGTCAAGTCACTCCATACTCAAGTACAACAACCCATACCTTTCTCTTACACAAGCAAGCCCAAAATCAACCCTCACATCACTTCACCTCTCTCTCCACCCATCCCTTCTTACAACACATCACTCCATCCATCACCCATCACACCCATCCCATATCAACCCATCACTTCTCTCTCTCCCTCATTTTCTTAAAATCTCTCCCAAGCAACATCATATGTTGTATCTATACCGTCCAGCGTCCCTGGACGCTGGACGGGTATAACGTGTACTATCATGGGTGTGTACTTTCAAGCTAACAAAAAAAAATTGCTTTTGGAGGTGGGCCACCCATACAGGCCCCACCTCGATGTATGTGCTTAATCCAATCCGTCTATCCTTTTCCTCTGATCATTTTAGGCGTCGAGCCAAAAAATGAGGCTGATCTGGTCTCCTAGCGGGCCATAGCATAGAAAAAAAACGTGCCTGCCATTGAAATACTCCCTAACGTTTCTGAACATCAAAACCCATCCAATATTGGACTCGATGGTTTGTATCGAGCCCCAGGGACCGATGGTAGGGTCCGATTTCCTTGATGCGGGCCCCACCCAGCAAAACTTCAAGAAAACCCCAAGATCAAATAAAAAATAAAAAAATAAAAAATAAGGGTAGCAGTGCCTGCTGCTGTCAGAGCGCATGCAGGCGCTGCCTGCGTACTGCCGCTGGCGGACGGACCGGCTGGGCCTCACGGCCCTAGCCGTGGGTCCCACGTGGTGCGTTTCAAACATCAACACCATGCGTTTGGTGGGCCATCCTCCTGGCTATGGCCCACCCAAAAATCAGCCGTATACGGAACTCAGGTGGGCCATATCATCTAAAAACATGTGAAGACATGCCTAAAACATATCAAAACACTTGGTGGGGCCTACCTGGAATTTGGGTGCGGCTGAAATTTGGTCTGAACCCTCAGCCAAGTGGGACAAACATAATGGGTGGGATGGATTTATGAACCACATCTCGGTGGGCCCTACCCTAGTCCACGTGACCTTTGAATGGGCTGAATGGCAATAAACATTACCGTGGGCCCCTGGTCCACGTGACCATATGAACAGGTGGGGTGGCAAATAAATATCACGGTGGGCTCTAGGCCCACCCTAGGTCCATGCGACCTTATAAACAGTTTGGGTGGCAAAGAAACATTCCAGTGGGCCCCACGGTCATGTGACCCCATGAACAGGTTACATGGAAAATAAACATTACAGTGGGCCCAGGATTGGATGTAAAATAAAACGTTACAGTGGGCCCCTCGGTCCATGTGACCATATCAATAGGTTTGCTGGAAAATAGACATTTTGGTGGGACCCCTATTCATGTGACCTTATCAACAGATTGGATAGGAAAATAAACATTATGACGGGCCTCACATGAGGCTCACTTTAGTAAATATGGACCCATGTATTTAAGCCCATCTTGATGTATTTTTAGGCCCATTATGGAGGCCCACTTGGATGCATATGGGCTGATGTGTTTAGGCCCATCTTGATGTATTTTTAGGCCCATTATGGAGGCTCACTTTGGTATATATGGGCCCATGTATTTAGGCCCATCTTGGCATGTATATAGGCCCAATATTGAGGCCCACTTTGATGTACATGAGGCCCATATGATTAGGCCCACCTTATTATATTTGAGACCCATGTTATGTGACTAATGTGATATATGCAAAGCCCATGGGTTATGGCCCATTGCAATGTACGTAAGGCCCGTTGGTGCGGTTCAAGGATACGGCCCACTTGATGAACATAAGGCCCATATGATATGGCCCAATTGATATACTCAAGGCCCAATTGGGTACAATTAGGTCCATTGCAATGCGTGATCCCTCCGTGGTGTAGATAATGATGTTTATAATAAGTAGTGCCTTGGGAACAATGTTGGTTTGACGTCCACATTGTAAGGATAATGTTGGTTAAATGTCCACATTGTCACACTCCCTAAGGCCCATGGATAGGCCCATACTTATAGTGAGTAGGTCGTCTAGGCCCATATCTGTTATGCACACGCCCATCACTATATAACATGTTTAGTATAGATGCATGATTCATTATCATACGCATCATATGTATGTTTGGTATGAGGAGTGACTGATCATAGCATATGCCTTCAGGCAGGCTGTTTACGGCCTCCCTGATAGGCAGAGTTGCCTACATGAGCGCATGCCTCATGGTTGCATGACTGATAGTGTATACTTGCATTTGTGTGATTGTGATGTGCCCTAGCGACATCAGGGCCATAGCCTCCACAGACATACCGTGGGTGGTTGGTTGGATACCGAAAACTGTGTTCTAAGCAATTAGGGCGCCATAGATGTCCCTAGGTAAAAGTCTCTGAACTTGATGGTACCAGAGGATGACTCCAACGTCAAGACCGAGTGGATATATGAGGGCTGAATACCATGAGGCTGCGTCTCCCACTATGTCATGGTCGGTTGGAAAGGGGTGTGGCCTTACTCACCTGAGAGCAGGGGGCATTACTAGGCTGAGTTTGACCAACTCGAAAATGGGTTCGCTATCGACTTACCAGATAGATGTTGGCAGATTATTGGCCAGGCGGATAGTGAGGTTTCTTATGCTCACTTGGACTATGCTGCTAGGAGAGAGACAGTGCCATTTGGAGTATACTGAACCCCGGTGATTATCCAGACTGAGAACCGTACTGACTTGATGCTCTAGTGAGGAGCTGCATTGACATGTGGAGGTAGATTGGCATGCTTGACTTGCATTATGCATCGTATGGCCTTGACATGGCCGATAGTATTCATATCTTGCACTGCATAGCCTTGGTACGGCTGACTGCATTCATGTACTCATCAGCATATTTCCGCATTACTCTGACCTTGCATTCTAAGCACGCTCATATTGCGCACACACTTACACCACCCTCTAAGCTTTCTATAAGCTTATGCACGATTGATGCGTGCAGGTGACGCCAGGATGCAGCCGTAGTCTCGCCGCAGTTGAAGCGTGCAGCCGAGCTTTTAGATTTTTGTCATTTTCAGTATATTGTATTTCCCTTTCATATGCCTTGTACTCAAAAGTTTTTTATCATAGTGGATTTTGTAATGGTGTTCTTGTAGTTATTGTTCATGGGTTATGCTTGTGGTTATGCTCATTACAAATCAAATTGGTTATTAGAAATCCTCCTTGTAGCATCCCAGGATCGGAACCTGGTATATGGGTGCCGGGGGCCGAGAATGGGGTACTACAGAGGCTGTCGGCGCTGGATTCGGTGATCAGGAATTTCGTGAGCCTGGTCTCCGAGTTCGGGGCGTGACATGCATCATCAATGTGCAAGAGCTAATTTCAATCTCTGATAGCTCATATAGTCCTGTGAGGTAGAGACCACATAGTTGTGCAAGCATAGTGGGTGCCTAACACGTTCCCTCTTTGTAACCATGGTCCCTTACTCTAAATTTTCGATCGCAGGTCAATGAGTCATCTTAAGATAGAGAACCTTTAGGCTTCAAATTCACTCTCCTACGTTTCTGCAGGGTCTAATCGACTGTGAAAAGTAGAGTGATTCGTAAGTGGCGACTCCAGTCAAATATATTACCCTATGCCTCAAATAGATCCATACGCCCCTAAAAAAGACACATGTGAGAGCAATCTGCTTACGATCCAGTGTCCATGATATTTAATTCCCGCTATGTGGTCCACTTGAGCCATGGAACTACCTTATTTTTAGCCTTGTATCAGAAGATGTTATGAAAAATAAAAAATAAAATGAAGAGTAGATAAAAACCCATACATCAAGGTAGCTCGTAAGAGTTCTATCCGTTCTTAGCTAAGGATAAGTAAGTAGGGCCGAAAGTCAGGCAGGTTGGTGTTCAACCCTAGCCCAACCCAAGGCTCCTATATCTTAACCCTAACCCAACCCAACCCAACCTCTAGTTGGGAATTCTCAACCTAAGGGGGCTCAGTCGGGTTGGTCAGGTTAGTTGGGTGGATACATGCTAATATTTTTGTTATTATATTTCAATACATGTTTTTTTTTGTACCTATGATTTTATTAATTATACATGTAGTTATTTATCATAAAGAACTTCATTTTTCTAAACAAATAAACTAAAATATAGGACTACTCCTTTAAAAGTTATGTTATGTAGCATGCAATGTGTTTTAGAGAGATAAATCTAGCATATGTTGTTAGCTTGAGTCATCGAAAATGGTGTAATGCCCCGAATTTTTGCTGCCCGAGTACATACTTGTGCCCAAGAATTCCAGGTGTTAATAATGTAAAAATTGGATGTTTCAAAATCGCACCTCATTTTTTTTAAAATAACATCCAATTACATTCACAAAGGTAACCATTCACGAGAGTAAAATCAACTGTATTTATCATTCCATTAGAGTAAAAGAATTCAACAAATTATCAAATACTCTCTCAATGGGAGCTTATTACATTATTAAAGTTTGCAACAAAAAATAAATAAAACTAATCATGCACTACTCTTCCTCTCTATTCGAACCCATCTTCCACAGAATGGTCGTCGTCCGTTACATCAACCTGTAATTCACTTGCGACATTTATATAGTTGGAGAGGGTCAATGCCTTACTCATAGTGATGGTTATCCTTTAATATTAATAATAATTCAAGAGATTCATAAGAGTAATGTAAGGATTCCAATACGTCTCATACTCCACCACTACGAGTGGTATCGGTATGTGCAACCAATATATATGAATGCATGCATAGCAAAGTGTGTGTGACTCATCATACGTAATAATCATCACAATGTGGAATATAGTTCATAGAAAATTAGGCTCGCCCCGTATCCCATAACTATGGAGATTCGTCAACATGTCCAACGTTACCGTGGATTTACGTAAACACCTCGAGGAGGCATAACACATGAATTGGATGAATTACGTGACACAATTTGTTCATGGAACGACTATTTGTGACATCTAATTCCGGAAGTGATGTAACACGCATTACAGATTACTTATATCGATTTGTGCACCACTACGTAAAATCCATGAAATTACGCATCGAGCAAGCGCATTACGTCCATGATAAAATATATGAATCACTAGACGTAAGACCTCTAACACATCACCTGCATCAGTGAGGAAATAAATCGAACCATGGGAGTTTTGGAATTCCAAGACACATGCCCAAGCCATAAAGGGAGGTAGCCTAAGGCTAACATAATAAAGGAGAAGGGTAGCAATAAGCTAACTCAAATAAAGAGAAGAGTGGCAATGGCTAACTCAATAAAAAGAGAGATGAGCAAAAGCTAACTTAATATAGAGTGGAAACACGTGTCGTTCTCAAAATTGGCAAAGGGGCAAAGGGCAAAGCTTGTATTCATCATCTCATATAAATTCATAAAAATCACGTACAATTAAAATCATCCCTTAACCATAATTTTTAAAAGGATAAATAATTGATAGTGATAAATTAATCAATTAAATAGAAAATCACAGTAATATGAAAGTATGCAAAAATAAGATAAATCATATCAACTCAAATTAATGTAAGCTATAAAGGCATACCTCACATTAGCCTTAGATCTAAACCCTAGGTAGATATCCATGTACGAAAGCTTCTACATGAATCACGACATCGCTTGAGCAAGAGAGAGACACCACACATGTGGAGAAGAAAGAGGATGATGGGCGTCTATGCCTCTCTCTCTCTCTCTCTCTCTCTCTCTTTCTATTTCGCTCCCTCTCTCTCTTTCTCTCTTTATCTTTCTCTTTCTTCCTTGGGTGTTGGGAGATTAGGCGTGTGAGTGGAGAGGGGAACGCACACCCCTTTTATAAAAGGAGTGGGCGTGTAAGAGGGGTGTGTTTCACATCCCACTTGGATTGGGTTTCTCCAATTTGCCCTTTTCTGACAATCTTTCTTTAAATCTAATTTTTTTCATTATGTCAGGGTTGTCGAATAGAGTCGGGGTATATAATTTTCTTGGTGATCCGAAATTTAGACTAGCCTATCTTTAAAATTCTTCTAACGGGTACCAAAACGAACTTGATCTCAATTAACGACCCCACACTTAATGATCAAGGCTCAATTTTAGGATAAATTTGTAGCTAGGATAGGAAAACGATTGGACAAAAGTTGGTGGTTGATCAATGGCAGAAAAGTCCTAAATCTGAAATTTCACATTTTTCACCAAAAGAAATGAATTGGAGTCAAGGCGGTCATCATTCAATAGTGTAGAATCATAGATCGAGGTCTAAATTTTTTATAATATCATAGTCATATGAGGCCAAGTGTGGTCCAAATTTGAATTGCAATTGACAGCGAGAAGTGGTTAAATCAAAAGATCCAAATTTATAAGAAGTTAGTAAGCCTCGAAAGGATAATTTCGCGCCTAAGGAAAAGCCTACCAAACTGGGGTCTTCAAATTTCACACTTGGTCTATATTATGGGCAATCCAAGTCGTTCATATGAAAGAAAATATCCTACTACGACTACCCACAAGGTTTCTTCACTTTATGGACACTAAATCACCAGTTAAGGGACTAATTTGTCAATTGGGTCACTTTTACAATGATCTAAGGGTTGAAATTTGACATGTATGGTAATTTATGATACATAGGCATGGTATAAAATTTTACATCGAACGGATCGTGAGAACTATGTGATCTAGAATTCAAGGGTCTAGGTTAATGACATTTTCGTAATTATTGCTGATATAAGAATTTTGGGAAATCTACTGGTTCTACATGTTTATAGGCACATTTCTAAGTAATTCTTATAAAAGAACTTATATGTAAATAATTATGAATAAAGAATTATTCACCAAATTAATTAAGGGAATGCACATATATCAATCAACATAATGGATGGTCAGATGACATGTTAAAAATAGAAAATTTTGGGTTAGTACTTTTATCATGTATGTAAGTGGGTGTACGGTCAGTTCTGTAAACGGATTATCACTAGTGGGTTTTTGGAGTGATCAAGAGACAGAACATGTATACTGTTAGATTAAAGTTACTTGTTCACATATGTAAGTTTCTCATATTGTAGTTTTGATGGTGGGTTAAGTATATTCATAGGTGGTGAACAAGATGAATGAATCAAAATCTCAATTTGATATGTGTACGAGCGGATGCAGATATCAAGTAGTTAGTCTACTATGATTAGGTGGTCCAAACTCAAAGTGAACAGTCATATATCTTTATCTATCGGTGGATGGTTGGCTAAACGGTTGGTTATAATGGACAAGTGAGAATACTTGGACATATGATGATCTTGTCTTAAAATCAACGGTAAGATGGCTTGATCTATGGATGAAGATCATTCTCAACGATCAGATTCATGTTGGAGAATAGATGTAAGGTTAGGATAGTTAGATCAATATCGTACACATGTACATACTAAGTTAAACTTCATAGTGACACTCGAAAACTTATGCCTTCAACACAGAAAATTCGCACTCAATTATAATTTATAACTTATACATCGATCAGGTTCGGGTTGGGTCAGGCAACCCGAGACCTCATCCCAAGCCCGACCCAACCTTTATCGGGTTGGTGTTTATATAGTCCAAGCTTGAGTACCCGGTCTACATCCCTACCATAACCATAATGTATGTGTTTATCCATGCCATTCATCCATTTTTTCAACTCAGTTTAAGGCATGAGTCCAAAAATGAGGTAGATCCAAATCTTAGGTGTTCCATACCACGAGAAAGAGCAGTGATTGAACACCCATCATTAAAAACTTCTCGTGGTATGGTCCACCAAATCTTAGGTGGACCATACCACGAGAAAGACCAAACCCGATACATCTTGCCCAAGCCTAACCCAATGTCAGGTCGGTCACGGGTCAGTCGAGTTGAACCTGCCCAACTTTCAGCCCTACAAGCAAGGTAGTACCCAGTCTACATCCCTATAGCCCACTATAACCATAATGTATGTGTTTATCCATGCCATTCATCCATTTTGTCAGCTCATTTTAAGGCATGAATCCAAAAATGAGGTAGATCTAAATCTTAGGTGCACCATACCGCGAGAAAGAGCGGTGATTGAACACCCATCATTAAAAACTTCTCAAGGGTCGTAGAAGTTTTGGATGAAGGTGATATTTTTCATTTCACTTCATCGGGTCTTTGTGATATGATAAACAGGGTGGATGGAAAATAAACATTAAAGTGAGCCGTAGGAAAGTTTCAATGGTGGGAATTCAATCACCATTATTTCCTATGGTGTGGTCCACCTAAGATTTAGATATGCCTTAGTTTTAGGCTCATGCCCTAAAATGAGCTTTAAAAAATGGAAGGATGGTGTGGATAAGAAAACATGCATCATGGTGGGTCTACAGAGCACCAACCTCGAGATCTTAGCTAGGAAGGGATACCTCTGGCGGCCAGACTCTAGTGGGTCATGTATGTGTTTTAATTAGCCCATTCATCTATTTTGCCAACTTATTTTAGGGCACGAGCCCAGAATGAGACAGCTGTAAAGATAAAGTGGAGCACGCCATAAGGAAACAATGGGGGAAATAATTGAAAATGCCTTGGTTTGTCAAATTACGTGAGTGTTGAGTCAGTCTTACAAATGAGCCCCAAGTTGAAGATTACAAGATCAAAAACTCAACCAAGAAGAAGTTCAAGTGCTCCAAATAAGTAAATGAAGCCTCACTTCCCTAAGCAAACCCTTGAGGTATATGACCCCATTTAACTTAGTCTTACCCTAAAAAATCATCTTTGGTAAGCTTGAGTTTTGAACACTTAGAATATTAGAGGAGTAAACATGAACTATACAGGTAAAATCGATTGCATCAATTTGTAATCGAAGACATTTTCAATTCTATCGAACATGGTTCGATTACATCGAGAAATACGCCCATTCTGTCTAGCAATAAAATGACCATCTGCTGAGAAATGTCGATTATATTAAATAAATTTCGATGATATCAAAATTCAAATTTCAATAGCATCGAACATGCTTCGATGACATTGATTAAGGGCATTCCCTCTACACAAAAAATATTCTCTAAGCGATATAATCGAGTCACCTTCAATCACATCGAGAGTAAGTTCTCAATGGAATCAAAGACTATTCGTTTACATTGAACATCAAGAACATTTTGTCTAGCAAGCCATCCAAGTATATCCATCTTTTTCAATTACAGCGAAGACCAATCATTGTCATCGAACTTTAAAATTCAATAGCATTGAATGATTATCGATAGTAAAAAAAATCGGGACAATCTTCCAGCAATCAAAGGTAATTTTTAAAGAGAATCTGATGAGATCGAACCACCTCTTGATTACATCGAATTGCATGTCGATGGAATCAAAGGGTGCTCAATAAAATCGAGTAGAATCCGTTCTACACAAAAATGAATATATGTGTGTACGAAGTCGATGCAATCAAATAAGACTCAATAACATCAAAGTTCAAATTTTAATGGAATCGAAGACTACTTAACAACATCGACAATGACAATTTTCTACCCATTTTTTTTTACCGTTGGGATTCTTCTTTATATAACTAGTGGATTGTTTCTTAGCAAAGAGAGTAACAATTGAAGGAATCTTGAGAGAGTTTTGTAACAGATCATACCCTCATCCTCAAGCCTTCTTTTCCCATAAGAGTTCATCATTCAATCCATACCACGGACATTTATTGTCATCTTCTTTACTTGGATTGAATTATGAACTCTGGCATTCATTGAGTTTCCAATATTTCTTTTTAGAGGAAAATCATTGTGCTGAAATTCTTGAATGTTTTCTCATGGGAATCTTCACTAGATATTTAACTCGTATCATTTAATAGAGAAGATAGCTCTAAACCCTAAACCTCACAACCTCAGAGCATTGATCGAAGCATCAGAAGCGATTGTAGTTCAAGAGAGTCTGGTGTTTTGGGACATGGGAAGACTCTTCATCATCATACCCTCATCCTCAAGCCTTCTTTTCCGTAAGAGTTCATTATTCAATAGAAGATCTTCTTGGATTAAATTAAGACCTAGTATCCTAGTCCGTAACACTTTTCCGTAGGCTCGCGCTTGTTCTCTCGGTCGAATTTAACTCATTCGAGAAGAAGCTCCAACCCCTACCTACCTCGACATTTGTGTGCGATCCTAAGTCGGGTCCCGCATATCGAAGTCGACTCGAACCAGAACTTGTGTCATACCGACCGCGCCGTCACCACGGTTCCAATGCCGTGATTCGCGCTCTGAACCGATGCCCACTCGAGCCTTAGGAGATATGGGCCGCGCCGTTTGTTCCAAAGAAACACCACGCCCAAGCTAGAGATGTGGGACAAGTGTTTGTACGAGGAAATCTCTACGAGATGTCCCATCAATCAATGTCAAGTACAAGCCTTACCCAAGTACATGCAACCCATCCCTCCCTTTTCTAAAGTCAACTCTCTCTCTCTCCACCTCACCATTCCCCTTTACAAATTTTCAAACTCACCCATACTTCTTTTACAAACATTTCAAAATAAACCATACCCTCCCATCCCCTTTCTTACATCATCCCATCTATATCATTCCCATCACCTCACCCTCTCTCTCATTTCTCAATCTCCCAAGCAAACCCATACGTCCAAGCTCTCTTCTCTCTCAACCACAACATCAAGTGTGGCCCACTTTTCCCACCCTCTCATCTCTCATCCCCACCATCAAGATCCCATCAACCACCATCAAAAGTGAAGATAAGGAGCCTAGAAGACCAAGGGAGCAAGGAGAAGACCGATTGGTGGTGATCTATCCTTCATTTCAATTTCTTTAAAGGCCCACTTGTTGTGGGACCCACTTGATGTATGTGTTGTAACTATGGAGGGCCCATAGTGGCGGGGACCCTCCTCTCTATCATCATCTCTCTCTCTCTCTCTCTCTCTCTCTCTCTCTCTCTCTCTCTCTCTCTCTCTCTCTCTTTGATTGGTAGTGATGATGATGAAGGGGTGAGTGTGGCCCACCATGAATCACATGTTTCATGTGGGACCCACCACAATGCATGTGTTTCCCCATTCCGTCTAGCATCTCTAACGGGTATGGCTAAACATGGAGTGTGTGAACTGCCATGGGTGTGTACTATCAAGCTTTTTTATAAAAACACAGAGAGAGAGAGAGCCTTGGGGTGGGCCACTCATGCAAGCCCCACCTTGATGTATGTACGTAATCCAAGCCATCCATCCTTTTCCTCAGACCATTTGAGGCGTTGAACCGAAAAATGAGATCAATCTGATGATCAAGCGGACCATACCATAGAAATAGTAGTGTATACTGTTAAAACCCGCCTTGATGTTTTTATTCGCCGAAATATACCCAATATTGGGCTTGATAGGCTTGTATTGGGCCATGGTGATCAACGGGCGGGATGGATTTCCTAGTTGTGGGCCCCACCCAGGAAATTCCGTAGAAACAAAAAAAAAAAGAGAAGAAGAAGAAGCGTGCTAGCGGCCGACAGACATGACACAGTGGCGCTATGGCTGTTGCATGAATGACGGACTGGCTGGGCCTCACGGCCTAGTTATGGGCCCCACTATGATGCGTTTCGAACATCAACATCGTGCATTCAATGGGTTCCCTTTAAATTATGGGATATCCCAAAAATCAGCTGTATACGGAACTCAGGTGGGCCATACCATCTGAAATCATGTGAAGACATGCCTAAGACATATAAAATCATTTGGTGGGGCCTACCTGAAATTTGGATGCGGCTGACACTTGGTCTGAACCCTCAGCCAAGTGGGACACACATAATGAGTGAGCTGGATTGTGAACCACATTACAGTGGGCCCCTAACCGTGTGACTCAATGAACGGTTGGGAGGCAAATAAACATCACCGTGGGCCCCTGGTCCATGTGACCATATGAACAGGTAGGGTGGCAATTAAATATCACGGTGGGCTCCCGGCCCAGCCCAGGTCCAGGTGACCTTACAAATAGTTTGGGTGGCAAATAAACATTCCAATGGGCCCCACGGTCATGTGACCCTATCAATAGGTTGTATGGAAAATAAATATTATGGTGGGCCCTAGGTCCATGTGACCCTATCAACAGGTTGCATGGAAAATATACATTACAATGGGCCCCATGGCCGTGTGACCTTATCTCAGGTTGGGCGGAAAATAAGCATTTTGGTGGCCCTTGATAATTTATATATATTATATTATAATATATTATGTTATATATATATATATATATATATATATATATATATGAAGGGTGGACCACGTATGTGGGACCCACCGCCGATGTATGTGTTCCAATTCCACCATCCAGACGGAACGATGGCCGAGCGACTCCACCATGGGGTATGTATTTCATCAATGTCGTCCATATGTTTTATATCCACGTAGTCCACCTTATATGAGACCCATCTTGATTGGTTTAAGGCCCATTGTTGGGGCCCGCCTTTATATATATTTGAGGCCCATGTTGCAAGGCCCATTATGATGTATGCAAGGCCCGTATGATTAGGCCCACCTTAATTTGTTCATGGCCCGATATTGAGGCCCACTTTGATATATATGAGGCCCATGTGACTAGGCCTAACTTGATGTAATTGTGGCCTGCCCACTAAGGCCCACTTTGATATATATGAGACCATGGTTTAAGGCCCATTTGATGTACTAAAAGGTCCATAAGTCGAGGCCCAATGGGATGAACATAAGGCCCATTGTAGTGTGATTCCACCATGGTTTATATGTTGACCTTTACAGCAGGCTATGCCTTGAGAGCAAATGTTGGTTTCACGTCCACATTGTGCGAATAATGTTGGTTAAATGTCCGCATTATACTCTCCCTAGGGCCCATTATTAGCCCATACTTGTAATGTGTAGGCCATCTAGGCCCATCTTCATTTTGATCAGAGTCCATCACCACATAACATGTATAGTATGGATTTATGATTCATGATCATACGCATCATATGTATGTCTGATATGATGAGTGACTGATCATAGCATATACCTTCGGGCGGATTGTTTATGGGCTCCCTGATAGGCGGAGTTGCCCTACATGAGCGTGTGACGCGTGCAGGATTGTTGCATGTTTGGTAGGGTGATTCATGCACTTGTATTTGTGTGATCATGATTATTGTATGCCCTAGCGACATCAGGGCTAAAGCCTCCACAGACACATCGTGGGTGGCTAGATTGGATACCGAAAATATTTGTTTCTAGCATACGGGTGTCATAGATGTCCCTAGATGAAAATCCCTAAACTCAATGGTACCAGAGGATGACTCCAATGTCGAGACCGAGTGGATATACGAGTGCGCGAGGGCCGTATACCAGTAGGCCGCATCTCCCAATGTGTCGTGGTCGATTGGAAAGGGGTGTGACCTTACCCACCTGAGTGAGGGGACAATTTCTAGGTTGAGTTTGACCAGCTTGAGGAATAGGTCCACTATCGACGAGTCGGGCCCAATATTGGCAGGCGGATAGTGAGGTCTCCTCCGCTCTCCCAATTGTACGTTCAAATAAGGACGGCAAGCTGGTGTAGAGTGTACTAGACCCTGGTGATTATCCAGATAAAAACCGTACTAATTTGATGCTCTAGTAAGGAGCTATACTGATATATGATAAGGATTGGCATGCTTGAGCTGCATCTCACATCGCATGGTCTTGACATGGCCGATAGCATTCATATCTCGCACTGTATAGCCTTGGTACGGCTGATTGCATTTATGTACTCATCAGTATGATTCCGCATTACTCTGATCTTGCATTCTGAGCACGCTTATACTACGCATACACTTATACCACCCTCTAACCTTTCTATAAGCTTATGCACAATTGATGCGTGCAGGTGACACCAAGATGCAGCCGTAGTCTCACCACAGTTGGAGCGTGTAGCCGAGCTTTTGGAGTTTTTGTCATTTTCAGTATATTGTATTTCCCTTTCATATGCCTTGTACTCAACAGTTTTTTATCATAGTGGATTTTGTGATGGTGTTCTTGTGGTTATTGTTCGTGGGTTATGCTTTTGATTATGCTCATTACGAATCAACTTGATGATTAGAAATCCTCCTTATAGCATCCCAGGATCGGAACCTGGCATATGGGTGCCAGGAGCCGAGAATGGGGTACTACGGAGGCTGTCGGCGCTGGATTCGGCGATTAAGAATTTTGTGATCCCAGTTTCCGAGTTCGGGGCGTGACATCTTCGGATGGTACAAGAAAGGGTCTCACTCACTTATTTGTAAGTATAAGGAGTCCGTTGAGTCTGAAGCCATTTCCTTGTGTAGGATTGGAATTTAAAGTTTAAGTGACAAACTCGTCAAGACCTTTCATAAGGCCTCTGACGGGAAAATACGTTGTCCTTGTTTAGGACATGTTTGCCTTATGTAGGCATGAATTGCAATGTGTAGGCTCCCAGGAGAGTTCTTGGGTAGAACTCATTACCTTATGTAGGCATAGGTTGCCTTTTGTAGGCTCCTAGGTGTGTCCTTGTGTAGGACTTGTCGCCTTGTGTAGGCATCTAAGGTTTCCTTGTATAGGCTCCTTAATTAACTTTGTGTAAGTTGTGAAGGTTGATGATTAACCTGATTTAAAACCATTAGATAGTGAAATCCGGTACACTCTAGGAGAGAGTGTGTCTGCCGAAAGTGGAGTAGGCAAGTAGCTGAACCACTATATATAATTGTGTTTGAGATTACTCTTTGTGCATAGATCTAATCATGCTTATGTCTATCAAATGATTATTATGATGCATGATTTAGTAAATGTCTCAGTATTGATAGGAATCACATTCCAAACACTATCATATATACTATTTTCATAGGCTAGTTGTTTTACATGTAAATTGTGTATAAGCCTATGTGTTTGGGCCCTCTATTGGCTTGGAAGCCATAGAATTACTTTACCTTACTCATCTTGATTAAAGTTAGACATTGTTTGTCGTTATAGGAAAATAATTTTTGAAAAGTCCTATTCACTCCCTCTAGGACACTTGGACATACTTTCATACTTCAGTAATAGTGATTCTACTGCAATTTCAATAATGCCGACCGTTGAAACCTTCTTAACGCATACAGTGACATTACACATACCTAAATGATGGGAAAACACAAATATAAGCTTGAACTAAAATTTCTATGGTCTTTGTTCAATTCCCACTATTTATTGTAGTGTAGTTTCCTCTAAGGTTTGGATCTATTTCAATTTTGGGCTCATACCTGCAGTAATTTTAAGCTATGGGATCATGCCTCGAAATGATCTTGCAAATTAGATAAAACGACGTGAATAAAACTCATATATCAATGTGGGAGTTGGGATGTGTTCACCAATTAAGCATGTGCTGATATAAGACACGTACGACAATTACTATTTGCTCTAAAAGCTGAACTTTTAGAGCAAGTGATTAATTGTCCTGCATCAAATTGGTATCAAAGCAGGAGATCTCGTGTTCAAGACTCTTCACTGGGGGTGATTAATTCGGGGACATTTTCATACCGAGCTTGAGTGGGGTGGCCTGCGAGATGTAGGGACACACTTAGGGTGGGTAGCTTGCATAACCCATGGATTTAGGGCCCATGGAGGCAGGTAACTCGTGTGAAGAGAAGCCCATGGATTTGGGGCTCATAAGGGTTCAGCCGAGGACCCAACTCATGGATTTAGGGCCTGGGCTATGAGATAAATTGATTAATTCGCCATGCTCTAACAATTCGAGTTTTTAGAGCAAGTGGTTAATTATCGCATCAAATGAGGCCATGCAAAGCATATTTAACAGTTATTGATCGGGTGTGTACTTGACTTGGCCTAGCTCCAACAGCACATGGCCTAGTCAAATGCCCGTCTCTATTGGGCCCACCATGATGTATGTGTTATATCTATGCTGCCCATCTTTTTTGATGGCTCATTTTAAAGCATGTGCATGAGGTAAATCCAAATTTCAAGTGGACCACACCGAAACAGTATAGATAATAATGCCCACCTTGAAGTTTATTTGCCATCCAACTAGTTCATGAGGTCACTTAGACCTGGATAAAAGTATAACGCAAATATTAGCTTGATCCAAAAAGTCTATGGCTTTCAAAGAAGTTTTTAATGATTGTTCAATCCTTTTTTGTTTCCTGTGGTGTGGTGTGGTGTGGTGTGGTACACTTGATCTCTGGATCTCCTCATGTTTAGGCTCGTACCTTAAAATGAGCTGACAAAAGGATAAATAAAGTAGAAACTACACATACATCAAAGTAGGCCCATAAAGCTTAGGGCTGCAGGAAATATGTGCCCCTTCTTGTCTCGTGATGGGCCAGAAAAGGACGTAAAGTTTCACCAAAATTTCTCAAATAAGACAATCATACATTTGAATTCGGACCCATTAAATAAGGATAGTTCATTTATAAGCCATTTTCATTAGTTGAATACTATCATCTGATAGAGAAGATATTCTGGAATGGCCCATCCCACGAGGGCCACTGCTAGATCAACGGCTTGGGCTAGGTCAGCGATACCTCCTATAAAACCAATGGATCGAGGAAAAACATGTTTATTCGACTAAGCATCAGAACATGGCGCTTTCAATGAAGCAGCATTTATGGTACGTGGGGCCTACCTTTTAATAATCAAGATAAGAGCTAAGTTGGATGGACGATGGACCAAAAATCACCTCCATTGATGAATTCTAGGAACTGTTTGGTGGAGTTTTCCCCATTGAAAAGGTATAATTAACTATCTTAACCATCCATACATTGGCTAAAAATCTGATCCCCGGGATTACATCTTCCATCTATCCATGGCAGGTGAACGGTTTGGATCAATTGAAGAGTGGGCTCCAACCGGAGAGGAAGTTAAGCTGAATCAAAACGAGGAAATGTGCAGCGGCCCACCAAATTACTGTGGTTCTCACATTGAAGTGTCCACCCAGACATTGAATGGCTTGGATTGTTTGAAGGAGATTCTGGTCAATTGCCCATCTGCTCATGGCCCATCAGATAAGCCACCAATATTTCTAAATTGTAGGCCCTTTCCGAAAGGAATGATTGCATTGACATGGACCGTTGATTTAGTGGGGCATCCTTTATTTCCTTTTCCACGTGGTGACACCGAAAGGCAGCTTTCTTCAGATAGTTCGCCCGCCTAGTTAAATTGATGGTGCTACATCAATCAAACATACGCATGGGACAGTTTTACTGCAATCCAGACCGTCCAACTCGCTGATCAGATTATGATGGAGCATAAGAGAAAAGTTTCCGTCACAACATGGTATTAGTCACATTTTGATTGGAATTTGGACCACTCACTATTTTACTTTTAATCACCCACTGATAGTTAGGACTTACTGTTTGGTGTGATTTTATATATTTGGTGCATTGACAGTGCATACATGATGAGGGCCATCATATCAACGGCTAAGAGAAACCCACATGCACAGCAGGGAAGTTCCATAGCTGCAATGGGACACTTGGACAGTCCAATTGACCAATCTGGGCTGTCCATGTAAAAGTATCAACAACTCGTACGGATTCAAATCATCCTATTGAAAGGCTATAAAATGGAACGATCTAATTGATGTGGCCTGTCACGTGTCGCTTATGATTCTAAAGATTTCGTTTGTTAGAGAATCATAACCATCCCATCCATGGGTTGGGAAAAGTATGGTTATAATAGGTACGACCATCTTTTTAGGGTGATTTTCATGTTGTAGCCCATCAAAAGTGTGTTGAACCTAATGGACAGCCTGGATTGTTTGATTGGACATTCAATGTGTTCCCATGCAACTAGGATCACCACTACTTAATGGTCTTCAGATGGTAGTGACCATTTCTGAAGAATGAGTTCTGATTGGAAGAGATTACCACACACACACAAAAAAAAAAACTTTGCAATCTATTGCCAAGAACTTCAATGGAGATCAATTGCTCCCGACACCCGACACCCGATCCGATCGGATACAATCGAATAAAAGAATTGTGGAGGTGACTTCACAAATCACATGCCAATTTCAAATGTACAAACCGCCATTGCTTTTATATACTGCACAGGCATTCCGCTTTTGGGATTAGAAGAAGGAAATGATTATATGAGATTACACAATATCATTGCTTCACTAAAACTGCTTTGGTGGCATCCAAATGGTTTAAACGGCAAGTCCCGAGTAGGAATTCAGGGAGCTCCTCTGTAGTGTTAGCCTGCATGCAATACGTTGGGTTATACATGAGTTTGATTAATGTAGTCAAGAATGCTGAAATTTCAAAAAAAAAAAAAAAAAACTAGTAGAGAGGTTAAACACTCAAATGCATTTTTTAGCTTCTTGTGTCAAAGAAATGGTCAGCATGTTCAATTTTCCTTTAAAATAACAAAGGGAGGCCAAACCATATTTAGCAAGTGTCATCAAGTGGAAAAAAAGGTGTGGGAAAATTTTTGTTTTAATCAGGTTTCATCTGCAAATAGATGGTCAGAAATTAGACCACGGACGCGCTCGCGCACACACACACCAAAAAATTGGAGAATGGAAAGTTTAGGTTTAAAGCGATTTTGAATTTAAAAAGACGGGTACCAAACTCATCTTTAGATCTCCCTTAAATGGCTTAATACAGTTATCCAAGAGTTTCAACACCAGGTCAAGGGTTCAAGTACCCATAGGTGGTGAAATCCCACTACGGCATCAGTGTGTGCATGTGTAAAAAAAAGTTATCCAAGATATTACTAAATATTAATATTTTAATTCTGTTCCAGAAAAAAAAAAAAAAAAAAATCATTGATCCTGCCGAGCCTTTATAATATATCTAATTCGCCTTTATAATATATCTAATTCAATACAATGTGGAATGATTCGGGTTCTTTTATATTTTTTTTTCTTTTGAATTAAAAATGGACTTTTGCTAAGGTATGGGCTAGACTAACATCTGTGTTTTACTCTATTCCTTACATGGTGGAAACTCATACCCCATATGCGTGGCACGCATGTATGTCAATCTAGATCATCTAAATTGTGGATCCCACTATGGATGGAACATATTCAACATCTCATAGTTACCGAGTGATCCAAACCATCCAAGTGGTTGCCATTACATGCACAGTAAAACAGATAATGGCCAGCCGATAAAATTTAGTGGCTGATGGCCAATGATTAAGATCATCCAAACAGTGATTTTTCAAGATACTCTCCTTCCACAGTGGGGCTGATGATTTAGATGATGTGGTTCAATGACCATGTATGCCACTTATACAGGGGATGAATCACCACCATTTAAAATAGTTGGCAATACAAACTAGTCCGGCCCCACAAAGATAAACACCTTCAGCTCAATACTTAATGAAGAAATCCAAGACACTTGTGGCATTCCGAAATTCTGATTAAATTGGGCAGTTTGTGCATCACTTCACAAAAAAAGAAAAAAGAGGAAGATAATTTGTATGATCAGGAAAGCAAAGTAATAATCAACCAGGAACCATTGATAGTGTCTAAAGGTGTTCAGCTGTACCTGTATTAGAAATGCCATTTCTATCACCAGATTATTTAGGTAACCAAGGACGAGACTGACCACACCCCTTGCCACTGTTGATGAGCCGATGTCAATCCCGAGCTGAAATTTACACATTTAAATCAGTTTAGTGATAACAAAATCTCATGGCACTTGATATTAGCACATAGTAAGGACGACATAGTTAGGCTATGTTTGAAAGTAAATTGACTTGTGAACATTTAGTTTTAGTTGAGCAGAAGTGACGAGAGTTAACGACATTTCTTGTATTTGTAATTAATATCCCTCAAATCATAATTAGATGTCTTCTAAGTCCAACTTGAAAGTAATGTAATTGCAATATGAACACTAAGCAAATCACAGGATGGTTATTTCCACCTTGTTAGACTAATAATTGAAATTCAGTATGATAGCGCATCCAAACACATAGTTTAAGATTTTTAGCCATCTTGGTAGACTTTGATGTGGACAGTTAAATGAACATGGCTGATACTGCTCTTAGAGCTTTGCTAGGCCCAAACGCGTGTGCAATAAAGCTTATGTACACACCACACATGTTCCAGCATGCCACGATAGGTCCAACTAGGGGTGTACACAAACCGGGCTAGCCCGGTTAGCTCGCTCGACCCGGCCCGAAAAAGCCCGACTCGGCTCGACCCGGAACTGAGTTCGGGTCAGGACGGACCAATTTTCTAGGCCCGAAAGTGAGTTCAAGCCGAGTTCGGATACCTGATTCGGCCCGACTCGGTGATGCCCCGGCCCGACCCGTGTATGACTATATTTAATTTGTATAAAATGTTTTATTTTATGCTTTGTTAAATGTATGTAAATGTCCTGACTAGTTAGATTTTTTGTAGAGTTTATATTTCAACTATCTAAACTGTTGATCAAGGGCCTTGTAATGGGACGCGGATTACCTGTCAAAGCCCTTCCTATGAACTTGCTGTAAGGTTCAAAACTGGCTTGAACTCAGGTTCGAAACTGGCCCAAACTCGAAGGTTCGAAACTGGCCCGAACTCGCGTCAGGCCCGGTTCGGGCTGGAGATGTTGGCCCGGTGACCAGGCCCGGTCGAGTTCGAGCCTTGTGTGGCTGTTGAACGGGCCTGGACGGGCTGAGGCCAGTTCGACTCGGCGCGACCCGTGTACACCCCTAGGTCCAACATCCAATACACCCATCGGAATGGCACCAATACAGTGATGCCCCCAGGCCAAGAATCAAGTTTGATCCACTTATCAGGTGGGCGACAGTCAGCTAAACAACGTACGGATGTTAAAAAAAAAAAAAACTTGGCTGATATTTTCCACCTGTTTCCAATATTGGGGTCCACAGACTGAGTGGAGCAGATATTTTTGGTAAACATGTACAAGGTCAGACCAACCAGATGGATGGATTGGATCTTTCACTGATGTGCCAATGGCACATGTGTGGCACAAGCGTTATTGCACACATGTGTGCGCTTAGCAAGGCTCCTGCTCTTGTAAGGAAGGTACTACTTTTTTTTTTTTTTAAATCTCTCATTTTGCATATTTGTTTGCTCATCTATGTACATTGCAAGGTTACATAGCTGTAAACAAAATGATGTGGATGCATGCAAACATGCACTTTTCAGTTAGGAGGATATGCCATAGAAAAGATTCGGATCTGCCTACCTCCAAGTAGTTCTTCCCGCGGAAGTAATTCATTTCCAGTGCTTGACCCACCAGGCATGCTTTCTTTCCTACACTCTGCTTTACGATCCAAGATCCCTGAGAACATGCCGAAGAACAAATAAGACATTTTCATGGACAGGAATCTAATCCAGTTGTATCTGTTGATGTACATAAACTCACCTTAGAAATGTATGGTATGAGCTTGAACCTTGAATTTCGAAATGCATCATCTCCTTTGACAAAACTATCCAGTAGAGGAACACTTTCAACGGGGGAATTCATCATATAGTATAGCGCAAGATTATATGTAGTTGACCCTGGGACCTGATTAACAATGCCACATCAAGATTTTCAGAATTGTGCATTTTATCACAGAGAGTTGCTACCTCTTCTTAATGGTAGTTATTACTTGATCACATGCAAAAAAGCACCTCAAACCTCAAAAGCGATCAAATTTTTGTAAAAGAAAAGCTTAACCAATTTGATGACCCACTTTGTAAAAAAGATAGAAGATGGACTAGGTCTACCACCATTTCAAAAATGGTGGTGACTCACCCACTGTATATATAGCATCCATCCAGAGCAGTCCAAACCCTCCAAATCATCAGTCCCATTGTGAATGGGCCACAACAGCCCAAAATCATGCTGATTCGATGATTGCAACCATCTGATCTTGCCCATTAAATTTGGACAGCTGACCAGTACATTTCTGCCCACCCATTTGATTACCACTAATTGAATGGTGAGGATCATCCAATTAGTGTAACTTGTCAGGCTATCCTTCCATGCAACGGGCTCCACATTTTGATGATCTGGATTGACATGCATGTTCCCCACATATATGTTGGATGAAGCACAACCATTTAGAAGATAGTGGTGAATGCAAACCATAGCCTTATTTGGTGTAAAATTATGAAATATGAGAAATTCTCAGAAAAAACAGAGAAAGACATCAGTAACAACATTACACGTGCACCATTAGCCTTTAACACCACCATCTTAGCTTCCAGTTTCCTTTTCAATCTACCCAAAATCTCTTTCCCAATTCAAGGAAAGAATGGAAAAAGAAACCAATAAAATAAAATAAAATAAAATGAAAGAAAGAAAGAAAGAAAGAAAGAAAGAAAAAAAGAAAAAGAACATAGAACTTACTTGTATGTTAATGATGAAGAAAAATTCATTACCACCCTGCGCAGCATATTTCTGCATGAACCAACTATGCTTGTAAGAAAAGATCTACGAAGATAAGTAGGTATAAAAGAATTTGTTTGGTGAAAGCCAAAGGCAGCCATCAATCAACCTGAACAATGCTCTCAGGACGGCCACCAAGGTCATCTTCCCGCTTATCAGATTTTAGCCAATCAGCAGCAACCATTTGCATCAAGGTACCTTTTGCTTTGATCTGACATACATATAATCACTATTAGTTCTCCACAAGTGCTCATGACATAAATAAAATACCAACACATTTTCTGTAAGATACATTATCTCTTTAACAGTTTGTAGAGAAGAATCATGATAAATTGTTTTCAGAGGTTTAAATGCAGATGAAAAAGGTTCTTATCTGTCCTAACCATCAACTTGTGGAAGGTTGGTTCTATGGGCCCTGATACTTTGTTTCTTCTCCATATAAATCCACCTTACTCCCAGGTGAGTAAGCTTTGGCAAACAACATAGAAAATCTTAGATAGAGCAAGTTGTGGGAACCGACTCTATATATACACAGTCCAACTTGTTGTATTGTGAATTGTTCTTGAAGAACAAGTTTGAGGGAAAAAGGATGGAAAGCAGTTGAGAAACCAGAATTGCAAATGGGTATTATGAACGTTAACATTAATGAAAACCAAGAGAAATGGCAGAGAGGTTCAAGTGAGCCTCTTGGAGATAGAAGGTCTGTCTCAGCAACAAAATTTGTACAAGTGGCACATGTGTAGGGCAATCCGAACTGTTGAACTGGGGGGCCACAATGTGCCAAAAATTATGTTCATTTGATAATCCATCCATAAATTGAATAATTTTTCACCAAAATGTTGATCTGGTGGGCCACCATATGGACAAATACTGTATGCTAAAAATTACGTTGAATTGATCTCCTATATCCATAGATAGAATGGTTTTTTTTTCCCTCCCTTCCTCCCTTTCTTCCATTTTCTGATTACTAATGCAACAAACTTTAGTCTGATTGCTGTAATTTTTACTAATAGCCACTTCACATTGGCCCACCATATCAATGTTCCTATTCCCTAGAATTTTTCCATGCGTCACTGGCCAAATCAATGCTTCTGATTCCCAAGAAGTGTTCCGTGTGTCACCAGTGAGCCTCCCGGTGACACTCTAAAACAAATTGGCATAAGAGCTAACACAAAGAGATTCCACATACAGCTTGATGAAGAAGAACAAATGATGGAGAGAGACATAATTAACTTGAGATGATAACCAAGAACTTAATACTGCAAACACCACACAAGGATGCCTCTCCTTGGGATACATTAAAGATAGAACTGGGCAGCATTGGATCCTATGATATATTACACAAGCATGTAAAGGGAACCAAGTAATGGACCGCACAACAGGTGGGTATTCCTATGGTGTCAAGATGTGAATGCTGTTCACAGGTCACTCACACGCTCCTACCTTCTCAGCATCTTTCCTCTCTCTTCTCTCGGGCCCCAGGAGACGGGACCTCGGGCTCAGCCAGCCTTCCAAATCATCGCCCGGCGCCTAGGAGCGGTACCGGTCAGCAGCCCATCCCTGCTTCAAGCCAGCCTGATTATGCTCAAGAGGACGCCGAACACCTGTTCTGCCAAGGTCGTATAGCAAGGTCAGTTTGGGGCTATTTCCACAAGCTGTTTGGTATTCCTTTCATCCATAACCAACCTCTTCTGCTCAGATTACAGCAATGGACAGCAAAGGCAAATTGGAAATTCAGGTTTAAGACGTTCATTGGTTTAACTCCCTCCTTAATCATCTGGGAAATCTGGCTTAGTAGAACTTCGGCCCGGTTCGAAGGTAAAGTTATGTCGGCTACCTCAATCATCCATAAAGTTACATGTTGGCTGAGAGAGCTCGCCCCCTCCATTAACGCTCCTGAAAACCCTGTCTGAATCAATTACCCTTCAGATTCTCAAAATTAACAATCCCTCTGTCTGTTCGAAGAAAGCCTATTCTTGTCACTTGGACCAAGCCTCCATCAGGGTGGCTGAAGCTCAACATAGACGGTTCTTCGAGAGGAAATCCGGGCCGAAGCGGTGGTGGGGGAGTCTGTAGAGATTGCCTCGGCTGGTTCATCTTTGCATTCTCGAGAAGTTACGTGATAACTTCAAACAATTTTGCAGAAGCTCAAGCCATGTTGGATGGATTGATCATTTGCTCTAACCTAGGGCTATCCAATATTGTTGTCGAATCAGATTCCAAGCTCATAGCAGCATCGGCTACGGATCCTTAAGCTCCCACTCCCTGGAACATTTGGCACATCATGGGTGCAATTCACCTAATCAGGCGGAGGCTCAATCTATCTTTTACCCACATCTATCAAGAAGGAAATTCAGTAGCCGATGCTTTGGCGAGGATAGCTAGCAAAGGGTGCCCACAAAAGATCTTTCATGCCCCTTCTCTCCTACCGAGGATGGTTAGGGGATTGCTCGTTCTTGATAAAACAGGTTTCAGGACTCTCAGAAATCCTTAACCTTAGTTCTTTTTGCGTTTTTCCAGTGGTGTCCCGCTGGCATTTGGGCTCATTCTGAGTTTCGGTCGGTTGCTTCTCTGTCCAGTTACAGTTTTTCTTTTCTGTATTTAGCTCCATCAGGGTGTATATGATAGGCGAGGCCCGTCTCTTTTTGTTGGGACCCACCCGAAGATCTGTAGATTTCTGTGGTTAATGAATTGGTGGTAAGAGCCCACTCTTTTCTTTTAAATAAAATTTAAAAGAAAAAAAAAAAAACCCAAGTAATGCTATTCTATATAGTGGGTGTAACTGTCTAAGAGTTAACATCATCATCATAACCTTGTCCCCGCGGTCTGGGGTCAGCTTTCCAAATCCTGTTTTGCCAAAAACTTAGAAACAGGAAGTCTCATGGTGGCTTGACAAAACTATGATAACTGACTGCCCATATGACATTAATCCTCCACCAGGGCTGGGGACCAGCTCACGCAATTGTCACTTGACGGAGTTTGGCAGGTTTAAAAGGGGAAACCATTACAGATGTGTATCATTTGTCTCTATCATCATCTCCTGGGCTGCTGAATCCCATGTACTAGGCTTGACAATTCTTGTAAGCCAGCAGGTTTCCAGCCTGACTAATATAAAATGTCTTTGGAAGCTGTGGAACTTCTCACAGTATTTTAATAGCTATGGCGTATGGATTGAACTTGGTTCAAGGAATGGTCCTTGCAGCTTGGGGATGCCCTCCTTTATCACATGAAAGGGTCTCGATCTACTGACACAACGAACATTCACCATAATTTGATAAAATCTGCAAGTATAAAGTCTCACATGCACATCTTGACGGTACTTGAGATGAGGCTATGTTACCTAATCTTAGACTTCAAAGGCTACCGGCTAAATCCACACGTTGGAGTTGTCTTCCCAGTGAAGCATCAACTCATTGGATTGATGGGTTACTAATGGGTCATTTGTTATATAAGCCTTAAGTCAGGAAGGGTAGCAATTGGTTGCTCTTGATTGCTGGCTTCCTAGTGCACATTAGTATAATTCCTAGTGCATGCCAGCAGAATGGGCCACCTCCTTCACATATTCTATCTTGTTTCTTATTTCGTGAAACATTTTTCCTAAATCAACAAAGAAAAGGGCCTTCTACAAATTCAAAAAAGTAAATAAATAAATAACTCCTCTTCGAGATGTACCTTCGGAGTTTTATGTGATCGCCGCATACCTAACAAACTGAAGGGGACATTTTATAGGATAGCTATGAGAATCGCCATGCTTCATGGCACAAAATGATGGGCAATCAAGGAACAACAGGTTCATAGGATGTGTAACTGAAATGAGGATGTTGAGATGGATGAGTGGCAAGACAAGGATAGAACTAGAAATCAATCCACTTGAAGGAACTTAGGAGAAGCACCAATAGGTAATAAGGTGAGGAAAGTAGACTTGGATGCTTTTTGGCCATGTGCAACAAAGGCCAAGAACTGCATTGGCTAGGTGTGAGATGGTTTAAATTGAACTCTCCCAAAAGGGCAGGAAAATGTTGATGGCATATGGTTTAAATGAAGATATGGTCCTTGATGGAGTGGAATGGTGGAACAGGATTCATGTAATCGACCCCAATAGTGATGATGATGATGATGAGTTTCTCTAGGAGTACATGTACAAAATTCAGAAGCAATAGCTAGTACAGATGGGGTACCTTCTGATTGTCTTCTAGATAATTATCTCCTCGAATAAGAAATGTGGACGGATCTGAGATAGTCCAACTGCAAGCTAATGTACAACCTGGGTCCTTTGGAAGGGTGGATCCGTAGCTGCATAACATGTTGTCTTCCCTAGCTGCCTCTTGTAAATCCATGTAACCCCTCTTTTGAACTGCAGTAGAAAAATCTCAAGCAATTAAACATAGATCATATCATTCAAGAAGGATACCACCAGGACAACATTGAAGCCTTTGCCATTTTCGTATTTTGAAATCTCGAAGGCCAATTAGGCTTAATCAAACAAACCTGCTAGGTCATGCAATTTCTTCACAAAAACAGAAGCTGTTGATCGTTTGGATTGGCGTGTATCCTGCACCTGTTGATGTTACAAGGAAATAAGTAGACGAGAAAACACAAACACATGTCAACCAGTTGGAGCATCAGACATATTCCTAGAGGATAAGTCCAATAAACACACATGAGAAACATACATGTATTGAACGAATGCTCCATGACATCCAATATTTCAATCATAGTTAATTTTTAAAAATAGTCAAATGGATAATTGCGAGATTTTGCTAATTCCACAGGCATGTAAGCACCGGAACCTTTACAACTTGCCGCATGAGCCAAAAACACACACATGTATGAGATCCAAGTTGTCCATCAGGTGGGCCCCACTGTTTATCCGCTGAGGCCCAAGAATCATCCCAGTCCACCATTAGATGAGCCACAATGTATGAAACAAGTACATGGCTAGAAAACTTGTTTGTCTTAGGCATCCATTTTTATTGCATACTGCAATACCCCTGATGTGTGGACCTGATTCCTGGGTCAGTGCATCAAGTATGGTGGAGACAAACTTGAGGGACAGCTCAGGTATTCCAAAAATGTGCCATCTTGCTCATATGGTGGCAGATAAAGGGCCTGGAATCTCCATGCATGCGGTATTAGCATACCTCCATGAACCATAAATCATGAGGCATTTGAAAAACAAGCTAGCAAAACAACAAAAGAAAATGCAGCCGTGAAGTGTGCTAACTTGTCATCCATCCAACATGCCACTTCTGTAGAAGATCTATACCATGAAAACCTGGCACAAAACTCAGGCAGGTTAACTCATTAAGTGAGCCACACTTGCATGTTAAGTCTGACTCTCGGTTGTCCATTGATTCCAATGGGGCAACCCACCTGATAAGAGGACCAGCCTGATTTTTGTGTGAGGTGATTTTCATGGTTTGGCCCACCGTTTTCATGGTACAGATTTCCAACAAAAGTGGCATGCTGGTGGGAAAGATGTGGTTTGATGACAAGTTAGCATACTTATGGTCGCATGTGATAGTTCTTGGGGCAAACAACAGTAAGCCAATTGTTTAATGCCATACTTTGATGCTCAAGGCATACAGAATTCAAAAATAGTGTGAGTTTAGAGCTCTAGAAGTCACCACTCCAAAGGTAGAAACGATGCCACAGAACTCACTGATCATCTCCGAACTTTGTTGAGTCAACTCATTTTGTCAGGTTCTGAGTATTGAGTCCAAACTCCAAATTTTACTAGAAAATTAGCCTTCTCAGTCTCTATTTTTTTGGGGGTTCAAAACCAGTGAGTTTAGTGTTTAACTTGGAAAACAATTCCAAATCAAGTCCAAGTTTCTAAATGTTAGCAACTAACTATTTTCAGAAAGTAAAAGTTCACCTCAGACCACGAAGTCTCTGGTTCGTCGTACTCTGCTTGTTCTGGAACATCAAAAAACTCATCAGCCGCATCACTGAGTTGAAGGAATGATCCTCCCAGACTAGAAGGTTTGGTCGGTGATTTTTCCTCCTCTCTTTCTGTTAAATCCTCACTCATCCCATTTTCTGCTGATGATTGAACTTCAACTTTGATGTTCTCTTTTTCACTTTGTGGCAACCCAATCTCTTTCATCAATTCACCCGATGAGAAATCGGAGCATGGGCAGTTTCCTATTTTGGCCCTGAACAATTCTCTTAACGCTGCAAAATTTTAAATGGAAATTTTGAACTGAAACATCGGACATGCAAGGAAAAAAAATAAAAAGAACAGAGATTCACCAATGGATGCATTCGTGAAAGCATGTTGATTGGGCTCAACCAACTCGACCAGAGTTCAAGTTAAATCGGCAAAAAGTTTATTTTAAAAACCATTTTTCAAAACTTGAAAAAACTTGTAGAGTTGGGTAAAGAACCTCAAATCAAGTCACAAGATTCATTGGAGTTTTGTTCTTGATGGGGACATCACGCGCACATGCTCACGCACGCCGCCCCCTATGCACGTACGGAAGGAGAGGGAGGGCCCCACCGTCAATCTGGCTCAATAACGACGTCCAGGGAGGGCCTCCTAGTTAGAAGACGGAGTTTCGGTTCATTAGAGTGGGCCCGATAATCAAGTAAAGCCCATCATGGGATCTCATGATCGCGGTCCACTAGTCGGATTGATTTCATATTTTAGGTTTTGATTATTTATGTTATTTAGAATATCATGAACGCTTTAGATTTCTTTGATTAGTTTTTATTTTGGTTTACTTCATCGCCAAGTAATAAGTTGCGCACATAGCGCGAGTTTTGAAGTATAGAGTTCTTATAAATAGGCACCCCTTGTAGTTTTTTTGATTTATTGAAGTTGAAGAAAAAATTTCCTGCGTGTTTTTTCTGCTCTCTGAGTTTCTGAGTTGTGGAAAAAATTCAAGTGGGTGCGAAGACCTCCCTTTTTGAAGGGCTAACTACCGTGGTGTGAAGCCACGTCTATCCCAATCTGCCTCCATCTCATATCATCCATATTTCTCCCATTCTACGATCATCCTCACATCAAATCCGTCTGTTTTGTAGCCATTCATCTTCCTATAGCCAGTTTCCAGAATCTGGCCGAAACTTCGACAAAGCACTGTGCCCCGAGCGCACGTCGAAATGCCACAAGATTTGGAGGGTTTGTAGTCCCCCCCTGGCCGACCAAAGCCTAGAAGGCTGTTTTGGGATTCGAGCCCTCAGCATACGTGCGACCAGCCTCCTGCGCACGTGCGATAGGTCCGGGCCGCTGTCCGCACGCGGGAACTGTCGTTTGATTCAGGTTTTTTTTTCCTATTTTCCCTTTTTACACTAGTTTTTCATAACTCTAACCCTATATTGCATTATCCCTAACTTATTTGCCCATTTTCTCACCCTAGGGTTCCTTGAATTGAAATTGAGAAATCCCTTGAATTAGGGACTGATTGTTGTGAATGTGTGACTGAATTCTATTTCCCTTTGAGCATCATTTAGTCCATAATTTTATTGATCCAATCCTAACCTGTGTAGGTTTGAACCCGTGCAGATTCCCCTTTACTTGAATGTTTGAGCTTTTGTGTGGGATGTGGAATTATTATGTGATTGTTCTGAATTAGTATGATATAAGCCTGAAATCTTGCATATCATATTTAAATTTCATGTCCTACATCAGTTCTTTAGTACATTCTCTAAAACGAAAAAGGAAAGAAAAGAAACGAAAACGGATTTCTTCGTAATTTTCTTAAAAATTAAAGGGGATTCCTGTCCTTTAAGCAGTGTATGCTTAATATCTATCAAATGGGTTTGAAATACCCATCCCTTATGACTTCCCATGTATTTTAACTCTCATTGTTCATAAATAATCATAAATTTTAAATTTCAGGACTCAACCAAATTTCAAAGTGGTCCCAACATGGACATTCAAATCGAGTTATCAGACCATCGTTCAGACTGTACCTGCGACTCTCCCTAGCATTTGAATTGTAATAGATCTTGCAGATGAAGTAAATAGATAAGACTTCCAAAATTTCCAGTCAATCGCAAGCATGTGTTTAACAACTGATTGCTTTCCTTGGTTCACAGGTGATATTACGTATCCGCCACCTGCAAGGGAATACAAACATCATTTCTTGATAAATACTTTTCAAACTCTCCATATCCTAACCATCAACCTATTTGCTAGACTCAAAAGAAAACAGCATTTCTCATATTGATATTCAAAGCATACATTACTTTTAAGGCAAGCCCGGACATAGCCACTCTGAGGTGGACATTTTTTGTGAAACACAGAATGGTATAGAATAACTGTGACAAAGAAAAGCATAGTTAGCTTCCAATCCGGATACAAAGAAAGACTGTGTTCCCAATTTGCATTTAAAGGGATTACCATATGTTCCGTCATCTTCCCTTCTCCAATAGCGTCGCAAGAGTAAATCTCTTCTTTTCATTCCCCTGCATACGAGTTACAGCATTTTAATAACAATTATGTATGGATTCTATAGATGCAATGTCTTAAGGATGAATTATAGGATTCTCAGCCTGAGGATATGCATTGTATCCTCAAGACCTGGGCTCCAACAGATGGGGCCCACAGTTTGATGGTCCACACCATTGAATCCATGGGCCTGCAGTTGATGGACCATGACCTTGATATATCTTGGAAGATCCTAAGCCTTCGGTCCGAAGCATAGACCGCGGGTACTGTGCGTATCCTCAGCTGAGGATCGTATGGTTCCTCTGCCTTAAGAACCAATCTAGATCACATTATATAATATCTTTAAAGAGTTTCAGAACTGACCAAGGTAACCAATCACTATTTAGCTGCTTATGAATGATATCAGTATGACCATCTAGGTGCTCAACCACACTTCCCCGATGAAAACAGAAGTCCCATCTGTATTAAAAAGGAAAATAAAAAAAAAAAAATGGGGCTTAATAAAACAAGGTTTCATAATAAGGTAAATGTTTGAATTCGCAAGACAGATAAAAGATCCATAAATCTTACTCTGATCTCGACGGACCAAGAGACATAACTGCCTGGAAGACGTCCTCCGAAGCTGCATCAACCACGCCTACGGCCATTGTTGATGGATGGTCATCCCAGTGCTGTGGATAGGGGCATATTACAGCACTTATCAGTAGCTTGACAGAGCCATTACCCATACCTCATATTACATAGATGGGATTTGCTGATCCCACATGCATCTCTATACACGCATCTTTGTGATCACGTGTGACATCCAGCCACTCATTGGGTAGGTCCACTCGTCAGTGGGTTACCGTATGTAAGTTGTTTATGGACCTTCAGTCCCACCATCAACTTCTTTGCGCTGGCCTATGTGATGAGTAGACTGGCCTTACATAGCAGGGCCCACTTCATGAGCAGCTTAAGTGCCACACGTGTTAGCACCAGAGCCTGCATCTAGGTGTGTGGTTAGGATCAACAAACCTCTTAGATAGGTACCTTGCCGTGGAAATCCCCATCTTTTGCCTCTTTAAATAGCCTTAAGCCTGCACTAATTTCAGTAGTTCTAAGTATGGATGTTTAGCTAATTTGAAGAGCAAAGAAACAACAAAGTATTACCATTTTGACAACCGAATATTGTCCAAGGAGAAGGTGCAACCACATCAGATGTTGTTGGATAGGCGTGGGAAGATGAGCAAAGAGTCCAGTCTAGCATATCTGTCATGGAAGGAAAGTCATATCAGGACAAAATATGATATAGATCCTAGTAACAACATATGTATACAATTAAGCACAACTATTTATAGAATTTATGGAAATTTTCTGAATGGACTAAAATTATTATAGGTGCCACCAGGCTATAATCATTATGACAAATATTGTTGAGATTCAGAAAATCTCACTACGATGTCATGAAAAATACTCTAGATGATATGATCGCGATATTTTAAAAAATATGGGCTGATTTTAAAATATTGCATTTTTATCACAATATTAATGGAAAAATAGTAAAAACCTAAAGGAATTTGCTATATAATATTATTTAATTTTAAATTTATTTCTTAATTTAAAATATATTTTTTTTATTGTTTGTCAATAATTTCCCGATAATATCCTAAGAAAAACCTCAAATTTGAAAACCTCCAGAGAAATTTATGGGCTGAGAAATTGCCAAAGACAAGATTTGTCACTATGGTTATAACCACTATTTAGTCGACTAAATTAGCAAGACATTGTGATCATAACATGGAAAATTCATCTCAGTGAGTGCTGCGGCCTGTTGGCTCTGTTGGGTTGCCGGATTTGAGACTTGTGTGTCATGTCTGATACAAAAGTCACAAACACATGCCCAAGCTACTAAATAGAGAAGATAAGATTTGCAAAACTCACCTACAGAGTCCGTATGACCAGATTGCTTGCTACGGCTCAACCTGCCATAACAAAATGCTTGTCAGTAAATAAGGCAAAACCAACCAGGACATTTAAGCAAATCATGCAATTAATAACAAAATATTCTTTCATGCTCAGCAGATTTGTCTGGCTACATGCTCTAGACATCAGCTGGTCGCAATTTTCCCTTTGTGGGCACACAGTAGTTGTGCTAAGGTGCAAAGTGGAGGCCCATAGTATTGGCATTTAAGTCATGTTGGTAAACATGTTTTGGTGGGTTCCCTGCTATTTTGATCAGCCAACTACTCAAGCATGACCTTTCATGCATGTGTGCTTCATGACTGCCTCGCAACTGCCTCCAACCTCTCAAAAATAAACATTGCTTACTTGCCCTTTTGTGGCATGCATGTAATAGTTGCACCAGGGGTCAATACTGGATGGGACCTTGTTGCAGTATCCCTCAAATTTCGACGAAGCAATCGACGTAGTACTCTCCCCGAACAAAGGTAGTTTACCCGCCCCCATCGGCCCCTTTTTTTTTCGCAGTCATTCTATCCGACGATCCAATCCCCGCCCTTAAACGATAGGGCGAGCGGTCTCAAGCGTTTTAGCCCGAGCTTTTTGTAGTTGAACAGGTAAAAGAGGAAGGTAGCGGTAGCCAATCATAAAACTTCTACCAATATACCATTTCAAACCCATCCCCAAATTACTGGGAGAAAGGTCAAGATGATGATGACAACGATGAGGATGCATCTATAAGAATTTTAAAGCTACTGTAATAAGCAATATGGAAGTCAAATGACTCATTTATATTTTATATCCGATACCAAGGAACAAATGCATGGATGCTATCACCAGGTCACCACTCCTTACGTAGGAGCTGTGAGATTGTTTGCGCCTAACAGGTGTAGATGCCAAGTTGTCATCAGAAAATTAACCATCTACAGAAAGTTTTGAATCAGTGTATTTCCAATTAGTTCGCTTAGTTGGCCAAAACTGAAATAACTGAAATTTTGGTCTACATCATCTGATTTTTGCATGTCCGTTTTTAAAAAAAGTTTCAAATCATATATAAGATCACCGAATTACTTTGGTCAAAAGTTTTTGCCCTTTTTAGTACATCATCATCAATATATCCTTGTCCCAGCTACTTAGGATCACCAAACCTTTCCGAACATCTTCAGGAAAAAGGGGGGAAAAATCACCTAAATCACCCAAGTATCAGATAAAATATCAAAATTTCAGCTATTCTGTTGATAAAAATCTTTTGGCCGAAATACCAAAATCTTTTGGTCGAAGTTTCAGATTGTAGGGCTAAAACATTTCCAATAAAGAGTGGGCCCTGATTTTGTTTACGTAGGGTTCTGAAACCTACACAAACTGAAACTTAAGACAAAACGAAAACCATGCATCCATAGTTAGATGCGATGCGTAGTAGTTGTATGGGACTTCATGTCAGTTTCAACTGAATAACGCCACAATTAGCTCCAATGTTTTTGTCTTCTCATCGAATTGATGAGATTAGGATTCCACCCCATAGATGAGTGGAGGTAGCATGATCCAAGTTAGTGAATGAAACTGAAGGTAGACAACCTCTTCCCAGATATGCCAGAAGGTAAGTAAAACTCTACGTCGGAAAGAGCTAAGGTGGAGTTGAGAAATGATTATCCAATTAGCAATCCATATGAAATAAGAATGGTTGCCATATGGCTACAGGATGGATGCGAAATGGGTTCTGGAAATTGTCACAAGATGGCTACAGATGTGTCAGAAATTAGTTAAAGAATTATTAAGAGATGTGTTTTCAAGGTAAGATTAGAAAGCACATAAACAATGAACAGAATCCCATATCTAGTGTATGTGAACTAGAAACTGTTGAGATGTGGAGCCACATCTGGACAGTTGCTCGACCGGTCGAGTGCCCTGCTCGACCAGTCGTGGACTGGCTCGACTCAAAGTCCAGCGAGCATCGGTTTTTTGGTTCCGCAGTACTCGACCAGTCGAAGCCCATGCTCGACCAATCGAGGGTCCGCTCGACCAAATCGAGCACCCTGCTTGACCAGTCGAGGTTACGCAGATTCGTTTCCGAATTTGATGCAGACTGCGGATTTTTGAGTCAGTTTTCGCAAGGGTGTAAAAGGGAAGTTGCCTAAACTATAAATAGGGGTCCCTAGAGCTTTTCTAAATATTATGAGAGTTATTCTAAGGTGTGGGCAAAGGGTTTTCTCTGTACTTCCAAGGGAAGAGGTTAGTATATTGCCTTGTAATCTTCATTTTTCTTCATAGTGGAAGTTTGCATCCGTGGTTTTTTTTACCCTTGTTGGGGTTTTTCCACGTATATCTTGTCTTGTGGTTTGTTTAGAATGCTTTGATTCTTTTTCTAGTTTATATTTCTTCTTATTTATCGTTTATGAGTGAGACCTGAGATTGGATCTCGGTTTACTACGTTGTTGGCATGCTGTGTAACAACTGGTATCAGAGCTATTGGTTTTAGTTCTATTGGGAGCGATGACGAAAGAAGGGAAGACTAGAATTGAGAAGTTTGATGGTTCAAACTTTGCCTTCTGGAAGATGCAGATGGAGGATTATCTGTATCAGAAGGACCTCTATATTCCTCTAGGAGGAAAAAAGAAGAAACCAGAGAAGATGACAGATGATGAATGGTTTTTATTGGATCGGAAGGCTTTAGGAACGATCCGACTCTCTTTGTCTAAGAGCGTCGCCTTCAATATATCTAAGATAAAAACCACAAAAGAATTAATGGAAGCCCTGGCCACCATGTATGAAAAACCCTCAGCATCCAACAAGGTTCATCTTATGAAACAGCTATTCAACATAAAGATGTCAGATGATGGGAGCGTGGCTGAACATCTAAACGAGTTCAATATAGTCTTGAGCCAGTTGGAATCCGTTGGCATTGTTTTTTAAGACGAGGTTAGGGCGTTATTGATCTTGTCCAGTTTGCCAAACAGTTGGAATGGTTTGGTGATTGCTGTGAGCAATTCTTCAGGGTCGACAAAGCTGAAATTTGATGATGTGGCCAGTCTAATTCTCAGCGAAGAATCTAGAAGAAAGGCATTAGGAGTTTGAGGAGATTCAGGGAATGCTCTAAACGTTGAAGGAAGAAGAAGATCGCTGAACAAAGGAAGCAATAAACACAGACGTTCTAAGTCGAGGAAGAAGTCCAAGGGACCGAAAGACAAAGACGGGTGTTGGCATTGCGAGAAGAAGGGGTACATGGAACGTGATTGCAGAGCGCTCAAGAAACAGGAAGGAAGCTCTCTAGGCAGGAAGGATTTAGTGAATCTATCTGAGGAGAGTGACACAAATGCGTTGATCTTGTCTCTTGATGCGAGGAAGGAGTCTTGGGTCATAGACTCGGGTGCTTCATTTCATGCCATTTCATGTAAGGAAGTTCTACGTAATTATGTATCAGGTGACTTCGGGAGAGTCAACCTGGGTGATGATGGGCCGTGCAGTATTGTTGGAAAGGGAGACGTTTATATAAATCAAAAAGACAGAACGGCTTTGAAATTGAAGGATGTCAGACATGTACCGAGTTTGAAACGGAACTCGATCTCAGTGGGGCATTTGGCCAATAACGGATATGTGACGACCTTCACTAGTGATTCCTGGAAGATCATAAAAGTTGCCTTGGTGATATCTCGAGGCAAAAAGGAAGGTACTTTATACGTGACTTCAGGATCGTATAGTTCACTCGCAGTTGCATCAACTGGAGTGAATGGGCAGTTATGGCATCAGAGGTTGGGACACATGAGTGAAAAAAGGATGAAAGTGCTATGGAAGCTATCAGGGCCGAAGTCTATTGACTTGGAATTCTGCGAAGACTGCGTGTATGACAAGCAGAAGAGGGTAAGTTTCAAGAAAACAAGACGCGCTCCAAAGATGCATTTATTGGAGCTTGTACACACTGATGTGTGGGGACCGGCACATGTATTATCTCTTGGTGACTCACATTATTTTGTTTCCTTTATTGATGATGCTAGTAGAAAACTATAAGTTTATTTCTTAAAGCACAAATCTGATATATTTGATGTATTTAAGAGGTGAAAAGTAATGGTAGAAAACGAGACAGGTAAAACAGTTAAATGTCTCAGATCAAATAATGGGGGAGAATACTGCGATAAGAGATTTGAGGAGTATTGTACAGTAAATGGAATCAAACATCAAAAAACGATTCCGGAGACACCGCAGCAGAACGGTGTGGCTGAGCGCATTAACAGGACCATCCTTAAACGCACCAGGAGCATGAGATTACATGCAGGGTTACCCAAGACCTTTTGGGCAGATGCTATGAATACTGCCGCATATCTCATCAATAGAAGTCCCTCAGCACCATTGGATGGTAAGCTACCAGAAAAAATGTGGACTAGAAAAGAAGTGAACCTTGTACATCTCAGAGTGTTTGATTGCACTTCATACATTCACATTGATGCAGAGCACAGAAACAAGCTAGATGCAAAGTCCAGGAGGTGCACGTTTATAGGCTACGGGCAGCATAATTTTGGCTATAGGTTTTAGGATGTAGAAAACAAGAAAATCATCAGAAACAAGAACGTAGTCTTCAATGAAAAAGTGATGCATAAGGACAGTGTGCAGGAAAATAAGGCCGATGAGAAAGAATTCGTAGAATTAGAAGAGTTACCGGACACGGGTGTTACAGCGCCACAGGATGATCATGCACAGGAGCATTATAAGGCAGAGCCACAGACACCAGTTGTGAGGAGGTCTACTCAGGAGAGGAGACCCACGGTCCGATACTCACCCTCCTTACATTATCTATTGCTGACAGATAATGGTGAACCAGAGTGTTTTGAAGAGGCATTACAATCAGATACACGGGTTAAGTGGGAGCAGGCCATGAATGATGAGATGGAATCTTGAGTCTAATTGTACATGGGATCTAATCACACTACCTAAGGGTAAGAAAGCTCTTCATAACAAGTGGGTTTACAGACTGAAGGAGGAGCACGATGGTTCAAAACGGTACAAGGCCAGATTGGTCGTGAAAGGGTTTCAACAAAAGGCTTTCACTGAAATATTTTCACCAGTAGTGAAAATGTCTACGATTCGCATGGTCTTGAGTATAGTGGCTACAGAGGACTTATATCTAGAGCAGCTAGATTTTAAGACAATCTTTCTTCATGAAGACCTTGAAGAAGAGATATATATGCATCAGCCAATAGGATACGTGGCACTAGGAAAGGAGAACAAGGTGTGTAGACTGGAGAAAAGTCTATATGGCTTGAAGCAGGCCCCGAGGCAATAATACAAGAAGTTCGACAGTTTCATGTCAGGAAACGGTTTCAGGAGATGTCATGCAGACCATTGTTGCTATTTGAAGAAGTTTGATACGTCGTACATCATCCTTCTTCTTTACGTTGATGATATGCTTGTAGTCGGTTCAAGCATGAAGGACATCTCAGATCTCAAAAGACAACTGTCTAGAGAATTTGTTATGAAGGATTTAAGAGCTGCAAAACAAATCTTAGGCATGAGGATAAAGCGTGACAGGGAAAACAAAAAATTGGTTTTGTCACCGGCAGAGTATATAGCCAAGGTACTTGATCGATTCAATATAGAAGGTGCTAAGCCGGTTAGCACTCTATTAGCCAACCACTTCAAGCTTTCTAAGGAGCAAGGTGCAAAGATGCAGGAGGAACGGGACTACATGGCTAAAGTCCCATACGCGTCAGCCATTGGGAGTCTCATATATGTTATGGTGAGCACGAGGCCAGACATTGCTCAAGTAGTGGGAGTTGTTAGCAGGTTCATGAACAATCCCGGGAAGGAACATTAGGAAGCTGTGAAGTGGATCCTCAAATACCTGGCAGGTACTGTGGATATAGGGCTGTGTTATGGTGGATCGAAAATCAAGCTACAAGGCTATGTAAATTCAGATTTGGCAAGAGATATCGACAGCAGAAGGAGCACTACAGGTTATGTCTTTACTCTAGGTAGTGCTGTAGTCAGTTGGGTCTCTCAGTTACAGAAGATAGTATCTATCAGTACGACAGAGGCAGAATATGTTGCAGCTACAGAAGCGTGCAAGGAGATGATGTGATGCAAGGTTTCATGGAAGAGTTGGGTAAGAAGCAAGTGGATTGCAAGCTGTACAGTGACAGTCAGAGTGCAATACACTTGGCTAAGAATTCAGCCTTTCATTCAAGAACCAAGCATATTGACATCAGATATTACTTCATACATTCGTTACTGGAAGATGGATCGATTGCTCTAGAGAAGATTCATACAAGTGAGAATCCTACGGATATGCTGACCAAGGCGGTCACACGGTAGAAGCTGAAGCTCTGTTCAGCTTTCATCGGTCTTTAAGCTTAAAGACGGGGAGGTGGTACACTCCGGATGAAGAAGAAGAAGGTTTATGGCGATGTGTCTCCAAGTGGAAGATGGTTGAGATGTGGAGTCACATCTGGACGGTCGCTCGACCGGTCAAGTGGCCCACTCAACCAATCGTGGACTGGCTCGACTCAAAGTCTAGCGGGCATCGGTTTTTTATTTCGCGGTACTCGACCGGTCGAGGCCCATGTTCGACCAGTCGAGGGTCCGCTCGACTAGTCAAGGTTACGCAGATTCGTTTCCGGATTTGATGCGGACAGCGGATTTTTGAGTTGGTTTTCGCAAGGGTGCAAAAGGGAAGTTGCCTAAATTATAAATAGGAGTCCGTAGGGCTTTTCTAGGTATTATGAGAGTTATTCCAAGGTGTGGGCAAAGGGTTTTCTCTGTACTTCCAAGGGAAGAGGTTAGTATATTGCCTTGTAATCTTCGTTTTTCTTCATAGTGGCATCCATGGTTTTTTTTTTTACCCTTGTTGGGGTTTTTCCAAGTATATCTTGTCTTGTGGTTTGTTTGGGATGCTTTGATTCTTTTTCTAGTTTATATTTCTTCTTGTTTATCGTTTGTGGGTGAGACCTGAGATTAGATCTCAGTTCACTGCGTTGTTGGCGTGCTGCACAACAAAAACAACACCCATTGAACCGAAGGAGGTTCCCCCAACAAAGAGCAAACACAAGTGCAGATACAATCAAGATCTATAAACGATGATAACAGGGAAAATTCATCTCTTAAATTGAGTTTATGGATAGCTAGAGAGGTAAACAACTAGAGATACAGACAGATGGATGGACGGACAGACAGTCAGACAAAGAAAGAAAGATGGATAGATAGGTAGATAGATAGATAGATAGATAGATAGATAGAGAAGGTTATAATGACCTTCAAAAACTTACACATAGAGGTTAACAGTAAAGGTCAATGATAGAAATACTTGTCGTGATTAATACACAAGCATATCTTCAATACATTCATAACATATAAATCAATGGATATATATTAGATAGATCCATATCATGAGAAGTGACAGAAATTTGTACCACAAATTATCTATTTTCAAACGATCACAAAAATTTTAATTGATTTTAAAAAAAAATGTTTACATCAATTTGGAGTCACTCACTAAAAAAAAAATTCATTCATACATAGTTGGGAGTAACTTCTAACTCACCTAAATGACTGCCACTTCCTTTTGGAACAACCCATAACGTTCTCTCCTTGGTTTGAACATTCCTGTGATTGGGAGAAGATTATTGAAAGATGTAACTTTTGCATTCTAATCAAAATAAATGAACTGAAATGAAAGCATAAAAAAATAATAATAATAAAATAAAATAAAATAAAATAAAATAAAATCTCAGATAAAATTTGCAGTTTGGAACCTTTGATGAAGCTTCATTAAAGGAACGGATCCATCTGGCTGCTTCTTCCGAACTCCTAGCCCCCAACTGCAAAGTTCAAATCCCAGCATTTTAGAACCCATGAGCTGTTGAGTAAGGCTATATTTGGTAGCACTTCCAGAAATGGGGTGGGCTGAATGCTTTTCTGCCAAAATAATACTTTGCTCATTTCAATTATTACTTGAAACGAACAAATTTTATTTTTTGGGGGATTGAAATGCAGAAAATTTATTACCCACTCATCTGGGTTTCATTTGCTGCACAATCTTAAATTCTTGGTCAGTTCAAAACAAAATGGCCCTCCAACAGATTCAACCAAAACTTGATTTGGGATTACTTCCAAACAGTACCTAAAGAAGAAACTAAACAATATATGGCAATCAAGAAAAATGTATGCTTCACTTCCATAAGAAATCTCCACACCTTAAGTTGATCATCGTGATTAGAAGCATTATATAGTGTAAAAATGAAGAATACCTGCAAGTTGCCAGCGAATAGTTATAAATAGGAACCGTAAATTGGCACAAGGTAAGCTGAAAAAAGAACTGTTATTATTAAATTAGTGTAAAAAAAACATACTGTTATCCTAATGATATAATTGCCCAAATGGCGTTCTTACAGTCATACCTTCCTGTTAATGCTCTCTCTCCCATTGTCTGTGACACGTATGCAAGAATCTATTACTGCACTTCTTATAGGATCCTAATAAATAACAAGTACAGATAAATTTCTCAAATTTTGGGGCATTTAGTCACAGGACAGATGCATACAGAAAACCGAGTAAATATGAACCTTATGTGTCTAATGCTTCAATTTGAAGCAACTTGAAATAAAATAAAATAAAATAACAATAATAAAAAGAAAAGTTTGTTCTTCTATACTTTGGGAAAGAGGGGGATACAGTGAACTAGAAAACTATAAGAGATGAGAAACAAATTGCAGTTTTTCATGAACAGGTCATTCACACCATCTCAAAGTAGATCAATACATTTTATGCAATTATTATATGTAAATATTGGACAAGTTCTAGAAACATTGAGCAAGTTATGAATCACTTCATGAGCTGACAAAAGGCTTATAGTGGTCAAACAAAACTGGAAATTCCGTTGTTTTGTGTCATTCTAGCTTGAGGAAAGAAGGGTCCAAAAGACAATTTCCACAGATGGGTTACTCATATGAAAATACAAATAAAATATATTGAATCCCTTCCTTTTCAAACCCTTCAGCATGGATAAAGAGGGGGGGAAAAAATGAAAGACCTCATGCTGCAACAAGCGCAATTCGTATCAACTGATGCTTGTAAAGTAGATAAGAATCTGATGTTTCTAGTCAAGCTAGCATGACGAGAAAAAGAAAAAGAAACAATTCCAAAGAAATGCTTTCCGCGGTGCCAATGACAAATGAATTTCTAATATGTCCATAGAAATGCTTTGTGTGTTACTAATGCCATATAAATTTCAAACAAATCCATAGAATACTTTCCATGCAAGATAAATTAGACTGACGATTGGTTATCATTCCAGCATGAGGAACGAAATAAAAATCCCAAAGACATCGCTCCGTGACATGGATTACTGACACGAACTGAAAAAACATGGGTTATTCATATTGACCATGCTTTTCTTTTTCTTTTTTTCTTTTCTAATCTCAAAATCCATTGTTTTCTATCATTCTAGCACGAAAGAAAAATGGGAAAAAGAGAAGGACAAAAGACCACTTTCCAGGAAATGGTTATCTACACTAACCAAATTTCAGAAAACCAGATTGAAAACCCGCTGATTCCTATAGTTCCAGGTGGAATTGATGAGGTGAAAAAGCAGAATCCACGACATGGATTATTTAAAACTCGTTGTTTTCTATCATTATATTGTGAAAGAAAATTCACACCAATCAAAATTCAAACAAACAAGTACAAAATTACCTTCCCAAAGAAAGAGGAGAACAAATCCAATCCGATGACATTTTGCTTGTTCGTATAAACTGTGACTAAAAAATACCTCATATATCTGACATTTTTATAATTCTAGCATTAAAAGATGAGCTCAAAGAGCATTTCCGTGGCACCAATTAAACACCTCAGTCAAAATTCAATAGAAAAGTTCCAAAAGTAGACGTGACGTCATCACTGCAGCATGAAAAATAACAGAAGAAAAGAACCCAAAATACCTCATTCTTTGATGCTGGCGCTGATCTGAAGCAATCGAGGGAGTTCTCTTCAAGGACGAAATACCGCTTCTGCGAGTACTGCAGTCCAATCCGATTGGATCGGATGAGATACAACCACCCTTCCATTTTCCCATCCTTTTGTGAAATACCCATCTTATATTTATCCTCCTTTTTTCAATCTCTCTCCCTATCAGAGGCTAAAATCCATAGAAATTTGAAATTTCAGCCGAGATTTTTTTAATTAAAAGCAAGAAGACATGTATATGTATGTGTGTGTTTGTATAAATTTAAAGAAATGTGAGATTGAGATGAGATGGAGATAATCCTTTGAACCCAAGGAAGAAATCTCCCTCTCCCTCTCCCTCTCTCCCTCTCTCTCTCTGTTCTTTTTCTCTTTTTTTCTCTGGAAAAAGTAACTGATTTTGGTGTATGTATGAGACAATGATTGTCAGGGACATATGACCAAACTAACCCTGGTTTGGAAGCAGTTGGTACTGGGAAGAGAGTTGTTTATAACTCTGGAAGATTTTGCCCAAAACACCCTTCTAGTTTAGACAAATGGAGTTTGCCCAGATTATCCTTAGTGGGTTTTTAATAAATTGCCCATCCTCCACGTGTCACATATGCATTGCATGAGGACGATATGAAAATGGACACGGATTGGCTGCAGGCCATGGTCGGGACGGATTCCTCTTAGAACGGACTGGCTACTCCCCTTGCCACCAGCCCCGTGGCTGGTGGTCGATGCTCCGTTGACCCCACCATGATGTATGTGTTTCATCCCTTTTGTTCATCCATTTTGATATAGAGTTGTACACGAGCAAACTTAGCTCAGTAACTCACTCGACTCAGCTTGAAAAAGTTAGACTCGGCAGTTGAGACTATGTTCGAACCGAGTTGAGCTATTTTTTGGGAGCTCAGAACATTTCATGTCGAGTTCGAACTAGACCTAGCTCGACTCGGTATTGAGCTCGGCTCGACTCGACTCGAATCGAGTTTTAAGTGAGTATATAACCCTCATTCGTCCACCCATTTCACCCAACCGAGCAAGGCAACAACCCTAACCCCATTTCTCCCTCCCTTTCGCCCAAATCATCCAAATCGACCATCCGTTCGCCAAATACTCTCGGACGATCTCCTCCTGACGACGTTCCTTCTTCCAACGTCTGTCCAGACGATCTCATCTCCCAAAGTGAGTCATCTCCTCCGCTCTCTCCATTTTTTCCAGCAAGTAGCGTCCGTTTGAGTAGCGGAACTCATTGAACTCTACTCGAAAACTCAGCTCGAACTCGGCTCAGACTGGACCGAGCTGCTGGCCGAGCCGAGTACGAGCTGTTGTTCCAAACTCAAAGGTCGAGCCGAGCACGAGCTATTGCTCCAAGCTCGAAGGCCGAGCCGAGTCGAGCCCGAGCTGAGACTCAAGATGTCCGAGCCGAGCACGAGCTGGGCAAGGCTCGGCTCGGCTCGACTCGTGTAACCTCTATTTTTACATATCATTCCAGGGTTTGATCCAGAAAATGAGATGGATATAAATCTCAGGTGGACCACACCATAGGAAAATAATAGTGATTGGATATCCACCATTAAAATCCTCCTATACAGACCCAAATGAAGGGAAAAAAAAAAAAAACAAAGATTAGCTTGATCCAAAACTTTTATGGCCCCTAAAAAGTTTTTAATGGTCGACGTTCATTTAACATTGTTTCCTATAATGTGGTCCACTTGAGATTGTGATATACCTCATCTTTCATCTCATACCATAACATGATCTAGAAAAATAGATGGATGGCATGGATGAAATGCATACATCATGGTGGAACCCACAGAGCACCGACCATTAGCCATTGGCTGGTGGCAGGGGAGTAGCCAATCCGTTTCCGATTCCTCCAGACCCGAGCATTGTGGAGCCCACTGTGACGTCTGTGTTATATCCACTCCAAATTGGAGAGATCTAAAATTAAAGTGGGCCACACCATTGGAAATGGTGGTAATGAGAACGCCCACCCTTGACATCTTTTTGGAGCCATATGATGTTTACATGCCATCCAAACCCGTTTATAAGATTATTCGTTTCTGTGAAAGGTAACTATGTTGGTAAGATCATTCCCACCTTGGGAAAACACAAATATTAGCTTGATTGTAAGCTTCCTTCCACATAAATAAGGGTTTGCTGGGGTGTGGTGTGGTGTGGTTTACTCCAGCTTTTAACTTGCCTCATGTTTGATCTCATGTCCTAAACTGAGCGTAAAATAGATGAATGACATGAATATAACATAAATATCATGGTGCGCCCAACATTCCAAGCTTGGCAATCGCCCGTCCACATGAAATTGGACTGAAGAAATGACTTTGACACGTGAATAAGGTGGATTGGCTGGTGTGGATACGTGTGGTGCAAAGACTAGCTCTGACGCTCTTTGAGTTTTGATTTTTTGTGACGAAAGTTATATGCCTCCACAATGATGTATTTATTATATACACAGTTTGTCTATTTGGCGAGATCATTTTAGAGCATGAGCATAAAAATGATTCATACACAGAGCTCAAGTGAACCACGCCACAAATAACAGTGGGGATAATGATTTTCAATATTAAAACATTCATATGGCCCACCATAATGCTTATTTTCCTTCTAATCTGTTCATAAGGTCACACATACATGTATGAAGAGGAAAAACAAATATCATATTTATCCAAAACTTCTGTTACAATTAATCCCCCACTGCTTTTTGCAGTGTGGTCCACTTGATTTTTGGATTTATCTTATTTTTCGTCTCAATCCTTACAATGGGCTCGCCAAATGGATGGACAGTTTGGATATAACACATACCTCATGATGGGACCCATAACTTGGTGATGTCAACACACTAACTAGGTAGAAGCGGATTAGTTGGTGTACCACACACCACCAACCTCATTGGTGTGGCTATGTGGCCTGCAAAGACAACTGCCTGAGGTTCTCGAGCCCCGTAATGTATGAGTGGTGGAAAGGAGATCAAAGTTACATGGGCCTTACAGTAATGTATTTATTATATCCATACTATCCATCCAATTTGTGAGATCATTTTCGAACACGAGCCCAAAAATGATTCATATCCAAAGCTCAAGTGGACCACTCCACAAATAGCAATGGGATAGTGATTCCTACCGTTAAAGCATTTGTAGGGCCTACCATGATATTTATTTTCCACCTAATCTGTTCATAAGGTCACACAGACATGGATGAAGGGAAAAAACGGATATCAGATTGATCTCATACTTCCGTGACCCCATGAAGATTTTAATGATAAACGTTCAATCTCCCACTGCTTTCTGCAGTGTGGTTCACTTGATTTTTTTTTATCTGTCTCAATTTTGGGCTAAAGCTTTATAATAATCTCGCCAAATGTACTGACAGTCTGGATAAACACATACCTCATGGTGGAGCCCATAGAACTCGATGACGTTAATACACCAGTCGGGTCGATGGTGTGTGGTACACTAGGCAATCCATTTCCTGTAGCCCCAAAGTCAGTTTGCGAAATTTTTAAGTTGTTGTGAAAGTTGGAGTTCCACAACTATAAATATGAGTCTGTGGGACGTTCCAAAACATCTTCTAGGGTTTGGAAAGAGAGATAAAGCCTAAGTGGAGCACTGACAACATTCTTCCACTTCAATTTCTTCACGATTCTAGTAGATCTTTTTGTTTTTCTTTTAAGATGTTAGTCTTATCAATAATCTCTTACCTAAGGCTAAGGGATAAAACCTATAGTTTATTTTGACGTTTTGTTTGCTATGATTCAAGTATATGTTAAACTTCCATTAAGTTTTAGTTTAAATAAAGATATATTTCTAGTTTTATATGGTTTATTATGACTGAAATTACAGTAGATGTTGTGAAAGCTTTTGATATGATTGTATTGGCTTTGGAATTGTGTGATCTGTACAACTCGTTGTTCACTATCGTTTATGGGCATGGTGGATGATTGAATTCCCTACAGTCATTGCAATTAGACAGATATTTGGGGATTAAACTAAGGAAAAGTATAGATTTTGTTTTAACTGCTCCATCATCCAATTGGATAGGATATGACTTCGATTTCAATTGAGTTATCATTGAATCAAGTAAATTAATATTAAGATTACTATGGGTGGATTCCTAGATCATTAGCCTTTTATCTTTATTATTTTAAAGCATTTTTCTAAATCACTAGATTAAAAACCCAGACCAACCAAGTTAGACTTAGAGTAGTTCTAGATCGTGTTCCCCATTTCCTGTGGATTCGACTTCTTTCTCACCGAGTTATTACTACATCGTGACCCTGCACTTGGGGTTGTGAATAGCAGGAGGGATCCTCATCCTTTGAGACTCTGTTGTCCCGGTTCTGGAAGATAGTTGGTCAAGCTCCTTCTCCATGAATATTATTTTTAAGGAATGTTGATCGGATTTTTATTAGATATTGTCTAGAGTTTATGGCTTAACAAACCCATCCTTTAGATCGATTTTTTGGAACGAACTTTCTCAGGTCTATAGTAGATGGAACCTCCCTTGGGTGTGTGTGTGTGCGGCGTGTGTGTGTGTGTGTGTGTGTGTGGGGGGGGGGGGGGGTAATGTGGTTCGCTTTTCCTTCAAAAATTCTCATTGGGAAATATCTCAGCCTCTATGAGGGGGTTTTTAGATTGGGTTAATCAGCACGGTTTGATAAATTTGCTTTTAGGTAAGGTTAGCTACACTTGGTTCAGTGGCACATCCATTCTCACTGTCCCTTTTAGATCCCTTTCTCATTTCCCCTGATTGGATATCTCGCTATAGGTCGGTGCATCAATGTGACCTTTCTAAAATAGTTTCTGATCACTGCCTTGTTCTCCTTAAGACAAATAAAATCAATTGGAGCCCTAAACCATTTAAGTTCAAGCTGGCTTGGTTGGAGTTAGAGGCTTTTTGGATATTGTCGTGGAATGGTGGAACTCCTCCATCAAAGGTCTCCTGGGATTTATGCTTTTAAAAATGTCAAATGCTGAAAAAGAGGCTCAAAATCTAAAATCGAGAAATCTTCCAACATAGAGAATCTAAGTTGTCTTCTATTCTTGTAGCCATGTAGGAAATGAACATCAAGGAGGTGTCATGCATTTTGTTTGACAATGATCTAGCTAAGAGAGTTAGACTCTCTGATGTTTATTGTGTGAGGCTCAAGGAAGAGAAAATCAAATGGAGACAGAAGTCTCTTACACTTTGACTGAAAGAGGGGGATTGTGCTACCGGATTCTTCTACTCATTGGCTTCTTCCAGAGTGAGGGTGAATTTTATATCTTCTCTTAATATTAATGGTATGATTGTTTCAGAAAAGAACTCCATTTCTAAGCAAATATTGATTTTTCTCTAATTTTCTATTCTCGGAAGGAGTCTCATGCCCCCGCCTTGATAACCTGCCCTTTAGGACCATCTCCTTTGAGGAGGTTTCTATCCTTGAAAGAGCTGTAGAGATGGAGGAGATTAAGGAAGCTATTTGGGATCTGGGCAAGGACAGAGCCCTAAGCCCAAAAAGTTTCCTGATTGCTTTCTTTCAGATTTTCTAAGACATAATCAAAGTGGATTTGTGCAGCTTTATTATGGATTTTTTCAAGAATGATAGAATCTCGACGGAAATGGAGAGTATCTTCATTGCCTTAATTCTTAGGAAGGAGGGGGAATTGAATATCAAAGACTTTCGACCGATTAGCCTTTTGGGAAGTCCTTACTAAATCTTGACCAAAATCCTAACTGGGAGGCTAAGGCAGGTAATAGTTAAGCTTATTTCTCCTTTTCAATTTGCTTTTATAAAGGGAAGATAGATCCTAAATTCTATTTTAATTGCTAATGAATGTTTGGATTCCATTGCTAAAGCCAAAAAGGAAGGAGTCCTATGTAAGCTTAATCTAAAAAAAGCTTATGATCATGTAGATTAAAAAATTTTGGACTACTTTTTAACTCAGATGAGATTTGGTTTCAAGTGGAGGTCTTGGGTAAAGCCATGCTTAGCTTCTGCAAAATTCTCTATACTAATTAATGGATCCCCCTTTGACTTTTTCAGGGCTTCTCATGGAGTGCGGCAAGGAGATCCCCTCTCCCCCTTCCTATTTATGTTAATTACGGAAGCCCTCAACGATACATTGTCGAGGGGTCATGAGTCGGCTTTGTTCAAAGCTTTCTCCTCTCAGGGATTTTGGTTTCTCCTATTTGTCATATGTAATTTGCAAGTGATACTCTCATTTTTTGTGATGCTAGTGCATAAATGAACACCTTTTTTTATATAGCTATATATTGGTTCGAGGTGGTTTCGAGTTTAAAGATCAATCGGGATAAAAGTCAAATTATTGGTATCAACATTTCCCCTGAGATTTCTCTCTTTGACTTCCTCATTCGGATGTAAGGTAGGCTCTCTGCCCATGATTTATTTGGGCCCGCCCTTATGCATTGGTAAGCCCCCTATTCATCTATGGCCGTTATCGAAAGGATGGACTGGAAGCTTTCTTCCTTGAAGACCAATCTACTTTCATTGGGAGGAAGAATCAACCTGATCAAATCATCTCTCTCGAACCTCCTTATCTATTTTCTATCTCTTTTCCAGTGCTCAGCATATGTATTGAGGAAAATAAAAGATCTACAAAGAAACTTCTTGTGGCAAGGACGGTCAGTGACAAGGAAATTTCTGCTCCTTAACTAGAAGGAAGTTTATACCCCCTTTAATGAGGGTGGGGCTGGAATTAAAGATCCGGAGTTAGTCAATAAGACACTCCTTGCTAAATGGGTAAGGAGATTTTGTTGGGGGCCTTGCATAAAACCTTAGGATCTAGCCTCTCAAAACAAATCAAAATTATGGAATAATAAAGCAATGAAATATATCAAAGCATAAACCACACACCACACAAGAGATTTTTACATGGAAAATCCTCAAAGAGGTAAAAACCACGAGTCCTCGTCCAGATCAACAATCCACTATGAAGTAGAACTTTACAACCGTCTTCACTCCCGCATGAGTAGATAAACAATGAGAGAATAAAAAGAAAAACGGAAAGATCTCACCGATTACGAGGACGTAGAAGCACTGAAATATAAATTGCACAGTAGATAACCTCCATAAGTATAACCTCCCTTCTACAAGCTTCCTCTCTCTCTTTCTCTCACACCTTTAATAGCCCTCTTGTGTTTTTCATGTCTTCTAGAAAACCCTAGGGACCCCTATTTATAGTTTTAGGAAACTCCCTTCCGCATCCTTGTTGCGAAAGGACTCAAAATCCGCAATCCATACAAAATCGCGGAATGAATCCGCGTAACCTTGACCGGTCGAGCGCCACCCACGACCGGTCGAGCACCCTTGGGAAAAATAGTCCAACGTCGACTGGTTGTGCACCAACCCTCAACCAGTCGTGTGAGGCTCACGACCGGTCGAGCACGGGTCAAAAAACCCCATCAGATTTCGTAGAGTGGTAGATAGTTTGTGGCACCAAGTTGTGGTTGCTAAGTATGACCTTTCACCTTAGGGTTGGCGGACCAAATCCTTCTCCTTGTACAAAGCTTCCTATCTTTGGAAAGGAATTTCTAAATGCTCCTGTTGCGTTCGATAGAGCCTCCTTTTCATTGGGGAATGGTTCCAGAATTTAATTATTTTGGCAGGACTAATGATGTGGTTCTTCCAACTTGGCTACCTCCTTCCCCTCCCTCTTCGCTGTTAACAATAATCCCAAAATTTATGTTGTTGATGCTTATTCCTTGAACAATGAGGGAGGGGAATGAACTCCTCCTTTATAAAGATATCTATCAGAGTTGGAATTATCTGATCTCTCTTCTCTTCTCTCGTTGGTAGAACTCCTCTCTAGTCACAAATTCAAGGGACCAAACGATATAGCCTTTGGTACAATTTGGTCTCTTCTTGGCCAAATCCATGTACAAGAAGTTGACAAGCCCTTAGTCTCTTACTTCAGTCTTCTCATAGGTCCTGTTTGGCACTATAGAGCTCCCCCAAAGGTTGTGTCCTTCGGCCAGTTGCTGGGGTGGAATTGGATTCTCACCATTGATAATCTGAAGAAATTAAAGGGGGATGCAGCTACCCAATTGTTACTTCCTCTGTTTGAACCATGTTTGCATTCATTGTTCTTCTATTATGCATTTATGGTGGAGCATCCTGAGAATGGTAGGGTTATCTTGGGCCATGCTAGCTGATATCGCAGATTTGTTATACCTCTGACACAACGATCATGGTGAGGCGTTAGGAAGAAGGAAATGGAGAATTATTTTCCTAGCAGTTGTTTAGGCAGTGTAGGCAGAAAAAAATAATCGTTGTTTCAGGAATCAATTTTCATCAGTCTCCGGAGTTCTCTTCAAAGTTCTCTCCTTTTAAGGATTGGATGTTGTAATTTTTTGTAATTTTACTTTTTTGGAGTACTTTGGCATGTTTCTTCCTTGGGTTGTTGGGTTCTCTCTTAGCATTAGGGAGCCCCTATTGTATTTTAGTTTTTTATTTTTTCTATTTCTACTTTATTTTTTAATTTTGTTTCCTGTTCTCCTTCGTTAATAAAATTTCTCATCTTTCAAAAAAACAAAAAAAAAAAAAAAAAAAAAGACTCAGATGGGCCCCACTATGCAACTTAAGATTTTGAAGTAATTTTACATTATTCCCTTATGCATACGATTTAAATAATAGTTCTCACTTGATAATTAAAGTAAAATTTACATATACAACAATATAGAACATGATGGACCTCATAGAGCTTGGTTGTTTAACAGATTATGGAAAACAAATGTTGTCGATCGAGTTCAAGCGGAACACTTTGAACATCCAGGAGAATTTAAAGACACATTTGAAGATATCCTCAAAAGGGCACAGATGTTGTTTTGAGCCAAACCATAATTTAAGTTATGCATTTGGGTGCACTTTTCCAAACCACATTCGATCACTCACTCCTTGAAATAATCATTAACTGTCCACTTGTGAGCAAGTCCATTTCACGATACAACATTTACAGGAATGGATATCTACTAATTGGAGAATGAGGGAGACTCCCAACTAATGGCCCACTTTCTCAGTGATCAGAAAACCACGTCACAAAGGGTGAAGATCATCTTGGATGATACAAGATTTCTCTTGAGAAGAATGGGTAGGGGGAATGCGAAGTATGTTTTTGGGAAACAAACTCCGTAGCTGACCTTTTGGCCAAGTGAACGAGAACCTGACACCAACGATGGATCAATGAAATAATAGTGGTATGCAAAAATTCAGATTCTAAATAGTTTGGCTTAAAAAAATAATAATAATAAAAATATTGAAAACCTGTTTTGAGAGTTGCATCCAAACGGTCCCTTACCCATTTTATAATTGGGTCTAGATTTCATCTCCAAACCCAGATCATTGGGTCAAATTCAAGTCCAAACAAGTGAGTCTAGGCTATGTATGGCCTAAGAAGATGGTTCAAACAAGGTTTTAAAATAGAAATTCAGAGAACATCCAGCATGTTTTCTTTAGGTAGGATTTAATACGCATATGTCTTATTCACATTAATTAAAGGGATTTAAGCATCCGAAGTCATGTCATTTTTGGATATAGGTGTGGGTCAGGTTCATTTTTTAGTTGGCTTGGCTCCAATTTGTCCAATTAAAAATTTAGGTCTGAGATGGGTATTTGACCGAATTCACCTAACATTTGGGGCAGTAGGAGTGAATCCAATTTCAGATCTGGACTTGGTCTGGGTCTAATAACCATTGGATCCGCCTAACCCATTTTCACCCCTAATTGCAAGTGTCAGCCTATCAGACTTGTCCCATATAAAAATTGCTTTTACTCCTACCTGTCCCACCTGTTGTCAACCACTGAATTATGAACATTCCAGTCAACCATCCATTGTTGAAAACTGAGACGGAGAGAGAAAAAAAAAACAAAACACGTAGCTTTCGTTTTCAAGCCTGACCAATTCCGTGATTCACATAGAAAATGTCTAATTGCACAAAGATTTTCACGTGGAATATAAATGGGATGCGGATTAGCTGCTACCCGGATCCGGCTAGGTGGGTGGGACCCGGACAGTGGGGTCCAGATCAATGAACCACGCCGTCCATCTGTTTTATTATCTTATTTTAGAGCATGGTTCAAAAAATGAAACAGATATAAATCTAAGGGGGACCATGCCACAGAAATGGTCTTTGAATGCCCACCATTAAAACTTCTTAGGATCTACTGTAATGTTCATTTGCGGTCCAATCTGTTAATAGGGTTACATGTACCTAGATGAAGGGAAAATACAAATAACAGCTTGATCCAAAACTTTTGTGGTCCCCAAGAAACTTTAACGTTGGGAATTCAATCTCTACCATGTGGTCCACCTGAGACTTGCATCTGTTTCATTTTTCCAAGCATGACCTAAAATAATCTAGAAAAATGGATGGACGGCGTGGATTTACAACATATACCCAGAGGTAGGCCCCACAGTGATCGGGGTCGCAGGCAATCTGATGCTCCACTGAGCACTACAAGTTATTGTGCTCCTGGATTCATCGGTTAATTTGAACAGTCCAATCGATTGATCTGAAGTGTCCATTAAGTCCGGAACACATTTTATATATATATATATAAAAAATAAATAAAATCATTGATAAGATGGTCCAATACATGCTTGATCTGGCCTTATTTTATCCAGCCATCCAATTTCAAAGCCATAGATGGGAAGGCCATGATTGCCTAACAAAAGTGATTTTTTAGAAACACATGCAATCCATGATGGAACCTAACAATCGATGGATCAAATTATTAGTTGTAGCTATTTTGTGTAAACAATCTTGACCATCCATATATTAAGGCCACTGATCGAATGGTTAATATTATCAGATAAGTTTGATGTTTGCATGGTATCCATGAAATGTGCGTTGGACCAAATGAGCTGTCTAGGTGAATGGATTGGACGGTCTGTATGTCCCAATGCATCTTGGAACATGTTCTGAGAGCAAAATGGATCTATTTTTCTTATTTATTTAGATATTTGTTTATTTTGTTAGGTGAGGTGGAATTATTGAAGACAACCTTACACCTCAAGAGTCATGATAGGGGGGCTGAGCTAGAGTTTGTCTACAATCGAATATATCTATATACTCGGGCCCCACTAACCGAGTCTAGTTGGAGAATCGTCCGTTGTAATTCAATCCGCACCGTACACTATGAGTGAAGGTGGGCCAGACTAAGACGGTCCCAACTGCTAACTGTCTGGTTTATGCTGGAATTAGGTTCAGCTGTCTCCAGCTTGATTGTTGAGTTGGTCATGACACCTACTCTCTTGAGGCATGGCCTGATGTCTGTTTGCAGCTGAACTAGAGCCTGTGGAAGAGACATAGGCACACTGCTGGGCTCCATTACAAAAATGAGTACTTGGCTGCCCGCCCAAACGGGCCAAGCTTGGACCCATATGCTTATTCAGCAGGCTGGATTTGGGTCTTAGCTCTAGTATAGCTCATGACCTCGGTCTTGCCGGGCCTCGCCTAACTCACGTACACCTGTAGTGTCCATGGTGTTGAGGTTCATTTCATGGTCATTGCGTATCACTTAGGGCTAGTTTGGATACCACCAAATAAGTTATTTTAAAAAAAAATTAAAAAAATTACAAGAGTAGATAAGTAACTTATTTCAGATAAGTAAGTTTGGCTTATGATTAGTTATAAGTAATTTTTTTACTTAAAAATACTTAATTACTTCAACCAATATGTTTAGCTTTTTTATTTTTCGTTAGCTATTGAAGCTAGGCATAAGAGAGACCAAAGAGATGCGAAGCTGATAAGTAGGTATGCACTTACTTATGTGAGCACCTGTGCACACCTTTACACCTGTCATGAGCACAAAATTCGAATTGTCCATGTGATGCCGCACTCCATGAAACCTCCAAAGCCTATCTTTTAACTTGATCCAAAACTTTAGTAGGCCATAGTAAAGAGAGAGACAAATCAAGGGATGTAACTGTTTCCTTTTTCCATGGCCCATTGGAGTTTTGGAATAGGTAGAAAGTTGGACCCTGAGGGTTTCATGGTGTGCTGCATCACGGACAGTTTGAATTTTGCTCTCACATCACATATAAAAAAGTGCTCATAAATTTCCGTGAGAACTGGTGAAAAGCTTAGCATTTCACAAGTAAATTGTTTACCGAACATCCTTTTATTCTTAATAACTAGAAATTACAAGAAGTTAATTGTTGCACAAGTAACTTATCTTAAGTAACTTATGGATACCACCAAATAAGTTACTTTTTCTACTTACAGCAGTAGATAAGTTACTTATTTGAGATAAATAAGTTTAGTTTAAGATTAATAACTAACTTGTTTAGTTAAAGTTAATCACTCCAGTTTAATAAGTGGAGATGAAGGTAAGTTACATAAGGCAGAAGTAGCTTTAAGTAACTTAGGATCCAAACGCATGGGGTGCAGGTTCAGTACCTCACAACCCTACAAATCATTGGTTCACAAGTCAGGCAGCGCAAGCAATGGGTCACACATCTCAAAAAACTGATCATCTACAGGCAACGGTGCTACAGTTGCCGTACCGTGCATCTTTTCTCCAACTTGCTACCTACATAGGAAATCACTACCATGAAAACGATAGGCCCCATTGAGAAGAACATCCTTCTGAAATGATCAGATCACCAAGTGGGCCAAACGTATATGTTGACTTGGACCATTGATTGTCCATCAATGCTAACGGTGTGGCCCAACTGGTCTGAATTTTGTGCCAGGTGATCTCCGTGGTACTACCTGTGATTTTCATGCAACTGATGTCCTGCACAAATGGCTTGTGGGTGGAAAATAGTTTGGTACCCACGTTGTGGTACCTTGCCTGCTCGTGATCAATTCACAACATTTACATGATACTCTGGAATTATGTGGTTGATACGCATGCATTGAGAAATCATACTAGTGCCATATATTAAGTCAATTTTGTTGAGAAAAGTCTTAAATCTAAGGTTTTGAGGTCGTTCGACCGGTTGGAAGTGGTTGTAGGAGTACTACCTGTGATTTTCATGACGCAACTGATGTCTTTTTTTTCACAAATGGCTTGTGGGTGGAAAATATAGTCGTAGGTGGTCTACGACCACGTTGTGGTCGTACCTTGTGATTTGTTCGTGATCAATTCGGGACAACTAAACTATAAATAGGTACTAGGGTTTTCTAGGAAGTTGTGATGATAAAGGTTCTGGAATTATGTGGTTGATTGACGCATGGTGATTTGTCGACTGTAGAAGGGTTTTCATGTGTTCTCTTTTCTTGTGTGTGCTTGGTGCCATTGGATTACCATCCTAGATTTAGATCTGGGTGATTCCGCAGGCCAAAAATCCCAACAAATTTAAACTGACTAAATTGTGGAACCCACTGTCACTAATTCACAGACCCAAAATCAGGTTCTTTGGATAGTTTTAACCTCTAATTAGTGTACAGTTTTTTTGTTGAAATATAACCATTTATATTATTCATTTAACCCTCAAATAAATATCTACGAATCTGTTAATCGGAAAACCAAATGAGAGTGAATTTTGGCTTACAATAAATCTGAAATGGGACCTATATTTTTTTACAATTTAATTTGAATTACTTGAATGCTATAAGAATGCCTGCGTATCATCTATCACACTCGGTCAGAGTATCAAAGCTTTTCTTTTACATAAATGGTGATTTTAACAAGGATTGCGTGAGTGCTGATAATGCAAGATCCCGCACCATCCGTAAATAGTGGCCGGGAATTTCAACGTGCATTTAGGGATATAAGAATTCCAATTTCAAAATTGCTATCTAAATTCCCGCCAACTGCCTTTCAACGGTGGAGATAATATTCTCATGGACTGAAAACTTCATATATTAACAAAATGAAGAGAGAGAGTAGAAATTCTTCTCTCATTCTCTTGAACGAGGCATCAACACATACATACCGGAATTGTATGTGAACTTTCGTACACAACAACGTCCCTACCTCCAACGTGTAATACGGTGTAGTACATCTGAGCCGTGCAAAGATGGCCCACACGAGTAAGATAATATAACATGAGAATAAGGCCTATCCAATAATTGGGTCCTTGCTCTTACCCAGGTGGGCTACAAAGAGACGTGATGATCCCATGGCTTGCGTGTGGGGGTGTGTGTATGTGGCGTGAGTGAGTGTGGGGTGTGTGTCGATAAAAAAAAAAAAAAGGCCTATTCCTTAAGATAAGGCCGATCACCATCTTTAAGTATAACTATTTGAATCACCATCTTTCCTCGAAGATAACTACTTTGAATATGGAGACTTCTTGAATTAATGAGGAAAAAATAAAGTAGAAATAAGGTTTTAGAAAATTTATAAATTGAGTGATGAATGAATTAACCGCTTTAAACAGGGATACTAAGCTATAGAATAGGTTTCGGAATTAAACTACGGACTAAAATTCTTAGAAAACACAGCTTACTGTAAATAGTAAATTTACTATTCATAGATGGTTGTGATTCTTACTAGGCTGCCAAAATTAGTAAGTGATCTATTTGCTTTACCACATTATAATTATTCTTCTAATTATTATAAGCACTTTTCATGATATTGGGCACGACTCTTAAAGTGAAACTTATTATAAACAGTTAAAACAAAATAAAAGTTGAAAATCGACCGTCAATCTAAAAGTATTTTGAAAATTTGCATGTGTAATCTGACGTAATAGGTTGGGTGGCTAAAGTAGCTCGTTCCACCCCCAAAATCATATATGACACGGGAGATGACTCATTTTGATACGCGAGATGTGCGGATTTTAATACCCTCACGGTCCGGATCACTTCCACCTCCGATCAGGCCTCTTCTAATCCATCCTGGCCACGCTATACATCAGATAAGCCGAATCGGATGACATAATTCTGGCCCACCAGTCGAGAAAAGATGGGCATTTAGGTCAATCGTGGAAAATCAGTTACAGGGTAAGATGGTAATTTTGTCTGCCAGTCATCATTCCCGAGGCATGATTCCAAACGCGGAAGAAATGGAACAGGCTGCCCTACAGCCAGTAAGAGAATGGTAAGATACACCGCGAGAGCACATGTTGGAGTTCGGCTTTTGTCGTTGGAGACGTGTACGAGTGATATCGACCGTTCATCGGGTAGTTCAGACAATGGAATGGCTACAGGGAAATTATATATCGCTAGGAACGGTGTAGAATGTAAAAAATTGGCCATTTATGGTTTTGACTGTTATATAGGGTTCATGGTTCTTCGATCTAGACGATTGATCTGATGGGCCCAATTGGAATTGGGGAGTGGGCCTAAAATCCTTTAGATTGGAAGATCTCAGCCCAGAAAACGTTGGATTACTTCCGGTTGAATATGCATCTGCCATACCCCACTGTAAATCAGGCCAGTCTACTCATCAGGTGGCATTTGTGGCCTCCTGGTCTAATTCTTTGCAGGGCTGGACTGATGAACGGCTTGGATCGTGCACAAATTTAAGAAGCTTGCATGTGTGCAGTGAGAGAACTCGCGCTTGAATGCTGTTTGCATTTCTCAACAGCAGTCAACGGACGGTCTTTTTACGCGTGGAATGCTGCCACTTCTACGCGTCTATTACGCACGTGAATTCCCATGTGCACATGTGGCAAGCCTGTGTAAGATCCGAACCACTCATCCAGTGGGATACATCATATACTGTCCATGGTTAAAAAATTTGACCAATTGGATGAAACTACACCCTTGATCTGAACATGATACATCCATAAGGCATCTGTATACATGGCAGGGTGAGGTATCAATCAGGACCGTTCATCTAGTTTCTGCGAATGCAGATGACATACCTACGTTAGATGATCCTAGGATGGTGGAAAACAAGAAGAGTTAATGGTGGAAATGAAATGGGGGTGAGCCGGCCCGAGGAGTACGGGGAGGAGGGGACACGGTTTGGGGGTGATGGCGTGTGTCTGTCTCTTTCTTAATCCATCTTTTTCTCGGCAACTTATTCCTTTTTACAGCTTGAAAAGCAATGTCTTTGTTGTTGGCTTACGATGGAAACTTTCGGCTACATAGGAGCATCCATGTGGACGGTTATCAATCAAACTTCGAATTTTGAAACTTTTCCAAGCTCTCGATGCTGTCTCTGTGGCTCTCGTTACCTAGTCAAAATAAAACACACACAGACACGTACTCTCTCTGTAGATCCGATTAGGCGTTTCCTAAGGCTTGTTTGATTTTCCAGTTTATTTCCTCGTGTATTTACTGCACTCTTCTTCATATCTGACTTTACCGCTTACTTTTTTTGACACAAAAATAAAAAAAGCTGTAAAATATTTGTAGGTCTCACCATGATCATGTTGCTTATCCACGCTGTTCATCCATTATGGCAGATGAATTTATGGCATGAGCCAAATAATGAGGCATATTAAAAGCTTAAGTGGACTATGCCACAAAAAAAATTGAATCACACTTATCATTAAAAACTTCCCAAGGCCACTGTTTCTTTTGGTGTAGGCCACTTGAGTATTGGATCTACCTCATTATTTACTTGAGTGTTAAATTTAAAGAGTTTTTTTTTGTCAACAGAGGATAGAAGAAAACGATGACGAAACGATCAGATTTATCAGGTTAAGGGCTTAACTTGAATAGTCAATTTCTTAAGATAGATTTGCTATCTTTTTCTGAAAATTCCAGCAAGTGCAAATGAAGGAAATCTGCAAATTGTCTTCAGGATATAATGAACTCTCAATCCGATTTTCAACAAGAAAATTTGCACATTTAAGTGTTGAAACATGATCTCCGTTTTGACACCGATATGCCTTAGATCGCGTTGAAGAAAAGCTTCAAGAAGAGATTAGATCGAGAGTAATTGCACGGAAGAAGATATAATCTTAAGGATTAAGAGTCAATGATTTCTGGATTATAGTATCCATGATTTATATCAATTGAAGGGTTATGGATTTCTTCCTGAAGAGGTGCTAAAGAGCCTCTTTAAGAAATCTATATCCATTCACAGTAAGTAATTGCCTTTTCATGAAAGGACATGACTTTTTGTCCTACGGCAGTTATTTCTATACTCATTCAGACAGGAGCAGTTATCTAACAGGAAAAATCGTATCCACATAAGCGACACATGGCATAGGTGCCACATGTACAATCATGTCACAATTACTCTTAATTAACAAAGGTCTTAAATCATCAGGATAAACCCTCGTTCAATTCTAGGGGAACCATGGCCAAAAAATTTGAACCATGTGCCAAAAAGACTAAAACACTTTTTGCTTCTTGCGACGATGCGAATGTGCGAAGTGCTAAGTGCGCCTAATAAAGCGCCAAAAAGTACCCAAGCAGCTGACGCAGGGGAGGACGTGAGGTCGAGCACCGTCTTCCTCAAGAGGATAATTATTCCGAATCCACGGAACTTCTCTGGACTCCTCACAGAGACTTTCTCGAATCCATGAGAAAAAGAGAGAAAATAGAAATAAATTCTAAATAAATTGAAATAGATTAATGAATGAATAAAAACGAGTTCACAACCCTTTAAATAAGGGTACTAAGCAATAGGAAAGAAATCGAATCAAACTACAACTAGGACTCTAGAATTCGCGACTTACTATAAATAGTAAACTTACTATTTATACGGTCGTGCATGTCTACTAGTGTTGAGTTTTCGGCCAAAAATAGTAAGTGTCCTATTTGGCTTCACCAACCCGTTCTCCTAATTATCCTAAGCTCTTTTCACGTTGGGGCAACTCCTAAAGCCCGACGGATGAAGAGTTATAAGCAAACTAAAACTTACTATTTATAGTAAAAGAGAAATTGAAACAGGGAAACGACCATCAAATCGGGGTTTCTCGCAATTCCGAAGCGTCCGCAACCCCGCATAGTGGGTTGGTTGGCTAAAGTAGCTCGTTCTACCCCAAAATCATATATTTTTCGCTTGGCTAACTCATCCCGGATTGTGAGATACGCCCGATTTAAGGTCTAATGGTCCGGATCAATGAACCGGCCTTTTTCGATCCATCTTTGCCATGTAATTGTCCGCGACCCACTCTACATCGGTCTCTTCCACTTCAAAAGAACTCGTCCTCGAGTTATCATTATGCTTATTTGGTTCATGATACTCGGTGGTCCGCGACATTGAAAGTTCGTGAGATCGCCATATCATCTGGAAGATCAACAACATAAGCGTTGTTATTGATCTTTCGGATGAGTAACCGGTCCAATCTTTTTATTCTTCAACTTGTTATACGTTAGGTCGGAAATCTTTCTTTCTTTGAGATGGACCATTACTTGGTCGCCCACCTCGAACACTTTCTGTCGCCGATGCTTGTCTGCTTGCTCCTTGTACTTTTCGTTCGAGGTATGTAGCTTGTTCTGTACCTCTGCATGAATGCCCATGATTTTGTCTGCCATATGTTCTGCTGCAATGGTCATGCCTGGGAGCTTGGGTAGAGGGACCAAGTCTAGTGTATGGCGAGGTACTCTTCCGTAGATAACCTGGAATGGGGATTTTCCTGTCGAGTGGTTCACCATGTTATTGAATGCAAACTCTGCTTGAGACAATGCCAAATCCCACTGCTTCGGTTTTTCTCCTGAAATACATCGAAGGAGGTTTCCCAACGTGCGATTCACAACCTCAGTTTGACCGTTAGTGCACAGGTGGGTACGCGCGCACCGAACTGAAGGCGTGTATCGAATCGAGTCCACAAAGTCCGCCAAAAGTGGCTTATGAACTTTGTGTCACGGTCGGAAGTAATAGTCTTGGGAACCTCGTGTAGCCGCACAATTTCTCTGAAGAATAGATTTGCCACGTGTGTTGCATCGAGAGTTTTCTTGCATGGAATAAAGTGCGCCATCTTGAAAAAACGATCTACTACCACGAACACTGAATCCATGCCGCGTTGTGTTCGTGGGAGACCAAGCACAAAGTCCATAGATAAATCCTCCCAAGGTCCGTCAGGCACGGTAACGGGTGTAGAGGCTGTATTATGAGATTGCCCCTTTGAAGTCCGACAAATATAACGTTCATTGGACTGCCTTTCCCACATCACGTACCAATTTTTGTCTACCGTTCTTCCACAAGAGCTCGCGTCTTGTCTCGCCCAAGGTGTCCACTGAGGCCACCTCCATGTAGCTCTTGGATTATCTATTCCCTTAGCGAACTCTTTGGGATACATAGTCGATTTCCCTTAAAAAGGAACCCGTCTTGTATATGTAAGTCACCGGGGTGACCTTCCTGACATCTAACCCATGCGTCTTTGAAGTCATCGTCGTCAGCATATATGTCTTTGAGGCGATCGAACCCGACAACTTCATTGCTCATAGTGACTAACAAAGTTGCACGGCGACTCGCCGATCGGCTACTTTTTGTTCTGTTGCCCTGACTTATGCTTTAGCACGAATGTGAATTCCTGCAAAAACGAGATCCATCTAGCATGCACACGGTTAATGTTAGCTTGACTATGCGATCGAACCCGACAACTTCATTGCTCATAGTGACTAACAAAGTTGCACGGTGACTCAGCGCATCGGCTACTTTGTTCTGTTGCCCTGACTTATGCTTTAGCACGAATGTGAATTCCTCCAAAAACGAGATCCATCTAAAGCATGCACACGGTTAATGTTAGCTTGACTATTAATAAATTTGAGGGCTTGATGGTCCGTGTAAAGTATGAATTCCCTTTGAATTAAATAATGTCGCCAGTGTCGCAGTGCCTGGACCACCGCATACAACTCGATCTCATATGTAGACCACTTCTTGCGTGCATCACTAAGTTTCTCCTTTGTAGAAGGCTACCGGCCTACCTTCTTGAGACAAAACTCCCCAATCCCGACATATGAGGCATCACATTCGACTTCAAACAGTTTGTCGAAGTTGGGAAGTACAAGAACTGGGGTCGTGGATAATCTGCGCTTGATTTCGGTAAAGCTTCTGTCGGCCTCGTCAGTCTATTGAAACTGCCCTTTCTTCATGCAATTTGTGATCGGTGATACAATGCTATTGAAATTTTTCACGAACCGACGATAGAATGTCGCTAGTCCATGGAAACTTCGTACTTCGTGAATATTTTTGGGAACCGGCCATTCTCTGATTGTCTTCACCTTTTCCTCATCCACTCGAATGCGTAGATGTAACCACAAAACCCAGAAACAACAGGTTATCAGTCATGAAGCTACACTTTTTTAAATTGAGGTAAGTTTATTTTCAAGTGAGCACTTGAAGGACCTTCGAGGTACTCCATATGGGTGGTTTCGTCTTGATCGTATATCAAAATATCATCAAAATAAACCACAACGAACCGCCAATGAAAGGTTTGAACTTGGTTCATCAACCTCATGAATGTGCTAGCGCATTAGAAAGACCGAAAGGCATGACCATCCATTCGCATACAATCCTTCCTTGGTCTTGAAGGTCATTTTCACTCATCACCCTACCGTATTCGAATCGATGGTAGCGCTCCAGGTCCAATTTAGAGAATATTTTTGCGCCCTCTCAAGCATATCCAACATATCATCCAACCGTGGTATAGGAAACTGTATTTTATGGTGATCTTGTTGATGGCCGGTTGTCGACACACATGCGCCAACTCCCATCTTTCTTTGGAGTTAGCAGAATGGTACAAAGACATGGGCTCATGCTTTCTCGAATAAGACCCTTACGGATCAGTTCCTCCACTTGTCCTTGCGAGAATCTCGCACTCATTCGGGCTCATTCGATAATGAGGACGATTAGGTAAACCTGGACCCGTGGACAAGGTCAATATGGTGTTGGATATCTCGCATGAGGGGTAACCCATCGGGAAGGTCCTCGTGCGATTTCTTGGAATTCATGTAACAAGGGCCTTAATCTTTCGGGGATAATGGTAGGCTCGAGTTCTTCCCTTTACAATTAATGCATAAGTCGTCCGTCTGTTTCTTTGGATTCTTCCACGAAGTCCCGAATGGTTAAGAGAAAACGACCCTCTACTTTAGAAGTTTCAGGTGGTTCTTCTGGATCCATAGGGGCCAATATGGTCTTCCGTCCATCCTTGACAAAGATATATATGTTATCTCGCCCTTTATGAGTGGCGTCACGGTCAGATTGCCAGGGTCGACCGAGTAGTATGTGACATGCTTCCATGTCAACCACATCGCATACTACTTCATCCTTATAATGTTTGTCAATCGAAAAAGATATGGTGCACCGTTCAGTTACCTTTGTCTCGCTGACTTTCTTGATCCAACCGATCGTATATGGAGAGGGATGACGCTCTATTTTCAATTGCAATTTTTCCACCATGATCTTGGATACGATATTCTCGCTGCTCCCACTGTCAATGATCATGTCACAAACCTTTCGATTCACCGTACACCTAGTGCGGAAGATGTTATGCCGTTGTGGATGCACTTCTTTTCTTGGCGCATACAATAGTCGCCTCACGATGAGCGACTCGCCATGATCTTGTTGAACCCAACCTGAATCATCTGTCTCGTCCTCGGTGGTATGCTCCTGTTCTTCAATATCTGGATCTTCATAAGCGTTATCAGCACTACCATCATTGATGGCGAGGTTTGCTACTTTTCGCTGGGGACAAGTATTTGATAGGTGGCCCGGTTGGCCACAACGATAGCAGTTGTCGGGCCTTGGCCGAGCATAGGGGTTCGGGATTCTACTTGGGCCAGCAGCAGTCGATATGCCCCTTTGAGGTCTAGTCTGATCTCGGTTCTCAGGCGTAGGAGGTTGAGTACGTGCTCCTATGGGCTCCTTCCCCTTGGGCTGTGTAGTTCCCTGGGGTGGACCTGCCACAGGGACCCTTGCAGTAGGATAGGTCCGTGTGTTAGGACGTTCAAGTTGCGCTTCTGCCGTACCAACTTGATCGCATCATTCATCGTACAAACGGACCGCATCCTGGACCCGATCTGGATAGCCATGCGCAACCCACCATTGAATCGGGCGACTGCTGCGATTCGGTCTCGACTAAATCGTTGCATTGAGCAGTAAAATTCTTCTGCATATTCTCTCACCGACCGAATACCCCATCCGCAATTTTGGTATTCTTTGGAATAATACGATCGTAATCACTAGGGAGGAATCGCACACGTAGTAGCTGCTTCATCTGCGCCAGTGCGGATTGGTGCTTTCGTTTGCACTGGTTCGCGCGAGTTGCGATTGTTCCCACTAAGTGAAGCTCCTCCTTTCGGCTTGTAGGCCACAAGCTTGACCTTCTTTGCTTCGAGGATGCCCATATAGTCAAAAATCGCTCAACTTCGAGAAAGCCGATCGAGAAAATCCTCAATGTGTAGTTGGCCATTGAAAAGCTAGGAATATCAACCCGCATCTTGAATTCTCGATCCGTTCGATCTACTCGATCGGCGCCATGTCCGGGGTGTTGAAAAATTATGTCGTCAATCTCCTCCTCTTTGGAGCCCCGTCCTCGAGGCATGACCCTTGGATGCAGCCGCCGTACTATCCTGCGATCGGGCCGACACGAGTCTCGGCAATTGGCGGTGGAGGATTACCACCAGGAACACGGAGTTGCCCTAGGGTTTACGCCAAGAGATTCGCTATGCGGTCCATGGAAGCTGCGGCCCTTGCATGGCTTGCCGATTCTCTTCTTCTTGTTGCTTGAAAAGTTGCTGGCCGTTAAAGGTAAATTCACTGGAGAGCGGCGCCCATGGGATTGTTGCCCGACCCGTCGTTAGAAGCCATCGATCCGAGGAGAAACCTCGCTTTGATACCAAACTGACGCGAGGGGGAGGACGTGAGGTCGAGCACCGTCTTCCTCAAGAGGATAATTATTCGAATCACGGAACTTCTCCGGACTCCTCACGAGAGACTTTCCCGAATCCACGAGAAAAGAGAGAGAAAATAGAAATAAATTCTAAATAAATTCGAAATAGATTAATGAATGAATAAAAACGAGTTCACAACCCTTTAAATAAGGGTACTAAGCAATAGGAAAGAAATCAGAATCAAACTACAACTAGGACTCCTAGAATTCGCGACTTACTATAAATAGTAAACTTACTATTTATAGACGGTCGTAATGTCTACTAGTGCGCAAGGTTTTCGGCCAAAAATAGTAAGTGTCCTATTTGGCTTCACCAACCCGTTCTCCTAATTATCCTAAGCTCTTTTCACGTTGGGCGCAACTCCTAAAGCCCGACGGATGAAGAGTTATAAGCAAACTAAAACTTACTATTTATAGTAAAAACGAAATTGAAACAGGGAAACGACCATCAAATCAGGGGTTTCTCACAATTCTGAGTGTCGCAACCCTGCATAGCTGGGTTGGTTGGCTAAAGTAGCTCGTTCTACCCCAAAATCATATATTTTTCGTCGGCTAACTCATCCCGGATTGTGAGATACGCCTAATTTAAGGTCGATGGTCAGATCATACACGTCGCCAGAAGGCCTTTTCTGATCCATCTTTGCCATGTAATTGTCCGCGACCCACTCTACATCAGCAGCCCTACAGCGCACGCCACGCGCGCACGTGCGAAACAGTGCGAGAGATTTGAACCACAATGGCTATACACACTATTTATGGAAAGTTTAAATAATTAATATATTTATTTACTTTCTAAAAATAACGTTTATTTTTGAAATTTTTTTTTATTCTAAAAAACACAACAATCCCCCACAATTTCAAAAATAAAATCAGATTCTAGAACGAATGACATATCAGCATAAATAGGTGCATAAGTAAAGGTATCTTTTGGATTTGAACCTTTACTTTAGTATATATGTATCAAAGTTACGCCAGGTACTTAGTGACCCATTAGTCTTGAACTAAGGACCTTGTATGACTCACCGGACACATAACACACATATATTCATATATAACTGGAGATCTAAAAATTTGCACATTTCTGGCCTTGTGCGTATTCTTATTTCAAAAGTATTCTAGAGATGATCCCAATCTCTTGAAAAGCAGCCTCACTTCTCTACTCATATACGTAAATCTATTAAAGACGATTCTGCCTCATCTCAGCAAACTCTGCTTATAGATCTATTAAGAGTTAGTACTCAGCCTCTTATTAAATGCAGAAACCAAACACTAGACTTTTTAGGAATGATACTCAAATTTTTTTTTTCTAGTATATATTTCAGTCACATACTTGACTTGTTTGTCCCTTTAAACCTAGCCTATATTTCAAAACATAGGTAGGGTTACCATCAAGAGTGAAAGTTACATCTTTATGGATCTTAGCACTACCAAAAAACAGGGCAAAGGCTACGGATAAAAACCGTAGCTAAAGGCCTATGGCTACAGTTAAAGTCTGTAGCACGACCGTAGCCATTGGTGCCGTAACCATAGGTCTAAAAGCTATGGCTACGGATTTTCTCCGTAGCCATAGAAACAATGGCTACGGATTAAATCCGTAGCTTTATATTCCGTAGTTCTAAATTATATATAGCTACAGATTATTTCTGTAGCTAAAAGTAGAATGAGAGCCGTAGCAATAGGTTGCATTAGCAAGAGCTAGGTTTTCAGATAAAGGGCTACGGTTAATAGCCGTAGCTAATGCCTATTTTAATAAAAAAAAATTAAATAATAATGGCAGCACTTACCATTGTAGTACACCCTGATTACTCATATAAGCTAATATAGATAAATACTTCATGGTAAATCTTTCAATCAAACACAATCATTCATACATTCAATCAAACACAATCATTCATTCATTCAATCATATACAATCATTCATTTCCATTCACAAAAGTACAATGCCAACATAATAGTTACATGTCTATTTAAAGTTCTCATTAACAGCAAGATCCAATGCCTTCTTGCAATCAAATAGCTTCTCAACAATCGTAAGTGAAAACTCCATGGATGTGCCTCTACTGGTTATCAATTTGCCATAAACTAACACCTTATTCTCAGCTTCGCTTTTATCCGAAAGCTTACTGCACATGGCTGAAAATCAATTTCATCATACAAAATGGAAGAAATTGCATGTTATGACATTATACATGAGAGGCTGAAAATGTGTTTGTGTGTGTTTTGAAGATTGAGTTGAAAATGCAATGGACCCACTTGAACAATGGACACTCTAAGGATTGTGCCTCTGAGGCCAACCCCAACAGATGCGATCGCCATGATAGCCGGGCCAGCGAGGAACCTCGCAACCATTCTGTATGCGGTGAGTTTAGTCCCATAGGCTATGATTCTTCCTGCAAGGCCATGAACAGTCCTGAAAATTCGAAAAATTCAAAGGCAGTTCAAGTCAATTCAAAACACTTGAAAAAACAAGGACTAAGAATCATGATGAGCATATCAATGATCTTACCGAAACTGAACATGGCCATCCCAAGACTTGCATTCGACAAGATTGTGATAGAATTTTTCCATGATTTGAGGTTTCTTAACACCCCATCTACAGTAAGAAAGATGTTAGAAGAAAATCATATTCAAGAGATAGAGATTGAAAAAATTTTGAAATTCAAGACCTATGAAAATCACCTACAACATACAAGAATTGATTATTGGGTCATCTAAAATTGAGTTTTCTTCCCCAATGTATGGATACTCATGCATATTCCCATAGGAAAAAAATTTTGTGTCAGTGTTTCCTGTAGTGGCTTATCCGTGGAATGCCCTTTCACTGATATGAGTAAATCAGTTGAACTACCATGCAATGCTATAGGGATTCCCACTTGGGATTCTGCATACAAGGATCCAAGTTAGCTGTTTAAGAAATTAGGGCCAGCCAGGTATTTGGATGAAAGCTACAGGGCCCATGCCATTTGCCTCGTGATTCCCATGGATTGTTAGAAGGTAAGGATATCATAACACATCTCACAAATAACTTGAGCATTCTTTATGCAGCATCTCCTTTGGAAAAAATCAAGTTCAAAATAAAATGCACCCTTTTATAAGAAATGAAATTCTATGCAAACAAGACCGGATGGATAGCCTAAGCCTGCTTTCTATTTTCTGTTTTCTAAATTTTTTATGTGATGCATACTGTGTATTTTCATTTTCTTAACACTGAAGGCACCAAGGGTATCCCTCTCTAGAAGAACCTGTATTTCCAAGCTTCCATCTTTGTTTTCGTGCAAAAAGAGTAAAAGAACATATTGAAACTGAACTCTGTTTCCATAAAAGCACGTAATCCTAAACACCCATTTTTCAAATTCACATAGAAAGAGCAACACATCTAAAATTCAAATCTCTATCGAAAAAAAAGAAAAAAAAAAAGACAACTATAATCCCAAATACCCACTTCTAGTTCATGAAGAAAGACTAAAGATCACATCGAAATCCATCGCTCTCCCCGAGGACCTGAAATTCCAAACTCCCAACCTCAAATTCAATAAAAAAGAGCAAAAGAACAAAGCTGAATTCAAATCTCTCTCTGAAAATCTGCAAAACCCTTCACCAACTGTTCTATACAATAGCAACTATTCAACTAAACCCTTCATACCCCAACAACTATTCCACACACTTCAACAATCTGCTACCATCGTTCTATACAACAACAACATTAAGATATATTTAAACAACAACTGTTAGTTTGGAACAACAACTTCCATTGTTCCATTGTTCCTTAGAAAATCCGTAAAAGGATTTTCGATGGTATTTAATTAATGGCTAGAAAATCTGCTACCGTTGTTGTGTGGAATGCAACCCTGTCTTTGCACTTCCTCTATATGTAACGCAACCCAACCCAACCAAAATTCAGGTTGATAGTGAAACCATTTTGGGATTTAAAATAATAATAATAATAATAATAATAATAATAATAATAATAATAATAATAATAATAATAATAATAATAATAATAAGATCCAAATACGACTTCACCTTGAATTGCAGGGTACTATTGATAACATCACTTATCAGCTCCCATTTTGGACCCATATCATGCATGAGGACAACAAGTGCCTGAAATAAGAAATTTTAGTTAGGGAGTTCTCTATTGTCCTTGCAATTATCCAAAATGATAATATGGTCAGAAGGAGCACACTGACCTGGTCTTCAAACACTGACCATGGACTTCGAGCCTGACTGGTGTCAATGATTATACGCAAAGGTGGAAAGACAAAGGTACTAAAATTCTACAAACATTTGACTTTACTATAAGCAATCTTTAGAGGTAACATGCACTAAAATTCTGCAACCAGTTGACTTTGCTGTAATGCAATCTTTTGAGCTAACCAACACTCTTTAAACTTTGTGGTATCTTATTACAAAAAACCATGTTGAACATTAGATTTCATATTTATTCTATTTACATGGGTTTCGATTTCTCAAAACCATTAAAATGACCAAACAGAATTTTCAAAAATAGAGTGCCAACATCAACAGCCACATTTCTAGAGATGGGTATGAATGAGAATATTATGCAAACTTGCAGCAAGGTTTGAACAGACCAAAAAGAAGAAGAACAACAACAATAACATGAAGGACTGCGGTCCCACGTCACAAAGAGTAAAAATCATACAAAATAATACAGCTTTTAACAGGAACTTCATTTCCATCAATGAAAATATTCCATAAGTTCTCAAGACATAAAAAAGCATAGCTAAACCAACATGGAAGTCAAAAGATGAAAGGTTGTTCAAACCTTGCTGCAAGTGGCAGCCCGGATATGTTGAAATGACGAAACAGAATTTCCATTTCACAAGCCCATAAGTGGCAGCCCAGATATGTTGATCCACTTATGCTAAAGTGGAAGTCGGCACCCTGATCACGGAAGACTAAAAGAAGCAAAAGAAGAGATGGCGGGTTCTAAATTGCCATCCAATGTATGAGATTCTGATTCATCATGTAGGCCTTCATCATCAATTGCCACCAAAGCCTATGCCTAGGAAGACGCACATGCTTTTTAGAGACTCCACTCACACATGAATGTAACCCAATGAATGGTAACAGCTACAGAACAGTAGAATAAACTTCCATGGGACTTTGACATTGTCATTTTTTAGTAACAACACCACAATATTTCACAATTGAAATAAAAAAAATAATATCTTACCGTCATATCCATTTGTGGTGATTGCTTTTGAAATTCTTGAATCACCTTCATTTGCTTTGCAGGTGCCATTTTATGACAATTAGTTCTAGATAGTTTGGTCAGGTGCAAGGAAAAAGGAGACGCGAAAAAACCAGATGAAGTTACAACTTTAGGCTAGATCGTTTTGGTAACTGAAGCCTAGACACCATGCACTCAGTTTTCCACCATCTTCTGTTGCAGAACATTTGCCAAAAGGATTGCAATTAGCAAATTAATAAAACAGAAATAACAAAATTGTGATTCCCTTGCTCAACATTCATACTGAGGATATGGATCTATACTGTAGTTATATTACTTTCAAGTTAGACATTCCTAACAAGTACACAACACCTGCTAACATGAAAATACAACAATATAAGCTACGTTAGGCTGTAATCAATGCAAATAAGTTCCTAGACTAAATTTGCTACAGAAATTTCTTGAAATTATAGGTACAAAGAGCTTGGATTAATCATGTTAGTGGCCAAACAATTTGCTACAGAAATTTCCCGAAATTATAGGTATAAAGAGAAGGAAAACTCTTAACATAATAAAAACCACGGAAAAAGTTTACCATGAGGATTCAGAAAAAGCGATCTGTGAGATCATCCCCTTTAAGCAGCCCACTTTGTTGAAACTGTGAGATATAATGGGTATAAGCTACATCAGTATAATTAGTTTCACAATGCATAACATCAACTTGAAAGGAAATCATAAGTACAATACAGTAGTTTTCCAAGAAGTAATGGACACTGAAATTTTGGCAGTCTAAAATGGGTGTATATTCTCCACTGTACAACTTAACACAATCCACTGTATACGGCTTTCAGTTTCCATACTGGAAAAAAAAAACTGTACAAATATGAAGCATGCTAAATGTGAGAAACATATCCTTCTTCCAATGCATGATATATAAAATAGAAACATATCCTTCTTCCAATGCATGATAAATAAAATAGAAACATATCCTTCTTCCAATGCAAGCGCAAAGCATGTTAAAAGGAATTCATTTTGAGAATACAGTGAGAAACTTAAGGCATATACTTCAACATTTATAGGAATTATGTGTCTTTCCAAGCTCATATATGCTCCTTCTAAAGGTTTTAAATGCATGCATAGGGAGAACTAGAGCTTACATGCCTCCATATAATGGGTTTGGTAATCAACAAGTTAAACTTAACAGCTTTTTTTAAGATTGGCAATGGAATGATTAAGTGATTACTCCATTAGATGCAGAAATGATAGAATGCAGATGTGGTGTGGAGTCTGCACTTTCAATTTTAACAATTACATGTATATCTGCACCACAGCCTGCAGAAACCATATCTGCACCACAGTTACATGTATATTTGTTATTGTCATCTCTCAAAATTCTCCATCCACTAAAACAAAATCCTCAAACATTCCATGAAAATTGAAGATAGAAAGGGAAAATGAAAACACTAAACCTTAAGTGCCAACAACTACAACTTCAGCTTCCGCCTCTGCAATTGGTTCATCTGCTGGCCTCTCTAACTTTTGGGGCCATAAGGATCTTGACTTTCCGAATGAAGACATTTTGCAAAGGATAGATGCTGGATGTCACTTTCTCGACCTCCTTTCCAATCACCTCAGGGATGAACTTCTGCACTAACTCCTTGAGATCACAGGACGTTGCCTGGTTAACCATGATTTCCCTCATTTTTACGCAAATCATGCGATTTGGCTTGATTTGGCATAACGGAGTTCGCTTAACCTGGTTAGGGCGCCTCTTGGTGAATCCAATGCAAAACATTCTCAGGGTGTAGTTGTCTGTCGTCTTCACATGTACATGCGCCTCGATCAAGGTTTGCCACTTACGGACCAACGATCTTAATTAGTCGGTTGTAAAATCCTGTAGGACTGATCCTCATCAGCCTGAAGGTCAGCCAAGGAACACTTAAACACTCGGTGTTTGAGATCTTCATACTGCAAGTTACAGACATTAAAATAAATGTGAGGCTTGTGACTTTAAGCAAACATTAAAAATACTGTAATAATGTCTTCATACTGCACTTCTAGTGGCAAATATTCAACATATAATTTGCTCCTTAGATTTCCACCATTGGAGACTCATTTTCTAACTATTAAATTGTATCATTTCCATTACGGCCAAGTGTGTCAACACATTTAATAAGCTGTCATTCATATTCCAGTAATTTGTAAATAATATGAAATTACTGTGCTCCATACTCAGAAAATGCTCCAGCTCCCTTAGATCACTATAAGTTACTGTGCTCCTAGTATAACTAAAGAAGAAGATCCAAATACAACTTCACCTTGAACTGCAGGGTACTATTGATAGCATCACTTATCAGCTCCTAGTTTGGACCCATATCATGCATGAGGACAAGTGCCTGAAATAAGAAATTTTAGTTAGGGAGTTCTCCATTGTCCTTGCAATTAGATTTCATATTTATTCTATTTACATGGGTTTCGATTTCTCAAAACCATTAAAATGACCAAAACAAAATTTTCAAAAACAGAGTGCCAACATCAATGAAAATACAGCTTCTAACAGGAACTTCATTTCCATCAATGACAATATTCCATAAGTGGCCATTGATTTTCTAAACAAATCAATGAAAATAATCATTTTAAAATAATAAAAAATCATGAATACGCAAAAATAAAGTAGTTTGCATATGGAATACGCCTTGAACTAGGTCAATTGATAAAACCATGTAACAACAATTCACATTCAATTGGAAAATATCCACCAGTTGAATGGTAGGAACATCCAATGGTGGGTGCTACGATCATCCAATAACAGAGATATCATTTGCTGGTCTGAGAAAAAGAATGATATTTTTCTGATTGAGCATCCTTTGTTTCTTCATCCATTACATTCTCTCACAAGAAATATCCAATCTCTAATTAAGGAATTTTCTCAGCCCATTAAAATCCTCTACTCCCATCTCTAATCAAGAAGATTCGTGCAACAAACCCCTATTAATTGGGATATGACTGAAATGATGATGAGGGGGAGGATGAGTTAACTCGGATTTAACTTTATCTTGAACCCACGACCTCGATGTTGAAACGCAGGCTATCTACCATTGAGCCATGGGCTTGAACTATTTGATAGATAGATCATTTTTGGCGCTGGCTATTTGGTCATGGGATCGTCATGCTGTCTCATTTTCACATTGGAAGTTGGTATAGCCCTTCCCATCTATATGCAAGTGCGCGTTTCAATATATCAAGCATTTGCGAGATCCAAGTGGTCCATCACTGGGGCCGCATTGTAGGTTACCTGACCCAAAAAATCAGTGCTTTCCTCGTTATGTGGACCACATGATACAAAACAGATGGGAGGGCTAGGAAAAAAAAAACCTTGCTTTAGCTATCGATTTGTTTCTTACACTGGCTCACCTGAGTGTGCGCAGGCCATTTTCTTTCCTTGTTTCTCAGAACATCTGCAAGGTTTGGCCCACCTGATGGACTGTGTGGATCATAGTCACATAACCACGTTTGTGCAGATGACCATGGCTGTACATTTTTGAGATGAGCAAATCTCTTACTTTCAATTTTCCCTAGCAATTTTCAGGATTGTATTGAATACTAATCCCAACCTCGATTAGCAGACATTTGCTTCTTGAGATGGTACTATTAGTTATTTTTCATTTTAAACTGTCCAATAAATATCCATCATCCGAAGATCAGATAGTAAAATAATCTTAGTTTTCAGACTGCGACGCACATAAATTGGAACCAGTAATTTGGACAGTTTAGTTTGAATTATTGGTAGGCCTGAGTATGCAATTTCTAAGTAATTTTCAAGTGCCTAGGTATCATTTATCGTACTCTGCCAGAGGATCAAAGCTTTTATATAAGAAAAGAAAAGAGAAAGAAAAATGGTGGTTGGGTGAGTGTTGACCCCACACACACCTAGCTACGTGGTTTCAGGGCACTGGGACCCACTGTGATGTATGTGTTTTATCCAACCGTCCATCCATTTTTCCAACTCATTTTAGGGCATGAGGCGACAATTGAATTATATCCAAATCTAAAATGGACCACGCCAGAGGAAACAGTGGGGATTGTATGCCTGCCTACCATTGAGAACTTCTTAAGGCCACATAAGCAAGAAGTTTTGGATCAAGCTGATATTCATTGTTTCCCTTCATCCATGACTGTATGGCCTTATGAACAGGTTGAATGAGTAATAAACATTATTGTGGGCTCTAGGAAGGTTTCAACAGTAGATGGCCGGTTAAATCCATAGGGATTTTCCAAATCCGGTGTTGTGGCTTGTACCATCGGTTAAATCCAAACCGTCCATCCATCCAGAAAGAAAGATAACAAAAAATAAGAAATAAAAAATCTGGCCTTTCTTCTAAGTACGAATGAAAGTGGATATTGCTTAAGTAGATGGAGGATCACCATCACCAGTGGGGCCCACCCTGCGAGATGAACGAACGTTCTCTTACCTTGACCTTGGACGGATTGAGGACAACGTTCGCACTCGTCTCCTTGAGGAGGCTGGCTTCGTCCACGGCGTAAAGGGCGGAGACGACCTTGGCTGCGGTTTGGATGCATCTGATGAAGGGCGATACCAGCACCCTGTCGATCTTGTGCTCCTTACTCCTCAACTTCTTTCCCGTGCACCACGCCCCGATCTTCCCCGCCTCCGTCGATTGAGATAGAGAAAAGGGAGGCGTGAGATTGAGATTGAGAGAGATAGAGAAGAGGAGCGCGGGAGATTGAGAGAGAGAGAGAGAGAGAGAGAGAGAGAGAGAGAGAGAGAGGAGAGAAAGGGATGGACGTGAGAGAGAATAGGGGTGAGTGGAGGGAAATGAATTTCGTGATAGGGGGAAAAGGCAAAAGGAAGCGCGGTTTTTCACATTTTTTACCTGCTACAGTCTTGCTACAGGTTTTAACCATAGCTAAAAGCTAAAATGACTGTAGCAATTGAACAATCCGTAACGGGCCTCCACGGCTCACATTTAATGGGATCTGGACGGACGGCCTTGTCAAGGGCTTTGTGGGGTCCATCTTGATGCAATCGATATATCCACTCCATCCATTAATTTTGTAATATTTTTTATAAAAAATTAACCCAACATCTAGGTAAATTGAAGGTCTAATTGAACCACATCATCGATCGATGGATTAATCTCCACTCTTTCCTACCGTGTGGTTCACTTGAGTTTTCGATCTACTTCATTTTTTGGTTTCACGCCTAAAATATTCTTAAAAAATGGATAGACATATTAGACGGATTACACACATTTTAATAGGCCTCGTAGAGTCCCTTATGACGTATCCAAGGTTGTACGTATGGCTGGGGGAGTTATCTTTTTGCTACGGTTTGGATAGTTTTAGCTACGGTTTTAATCCGTAGCAAATGAGCTACGGTTTATAGCCGTAGCCAAAAACTAAAATAGTCCGTAGCCTTTGGTCATTTTTTTGGTAGTGTAGTCCCATTCCTTTAGTGGTTTTTCTTATTTGATCTCTTGATAAACCTTTTGTCAAGTGATTTGCTAAATTTAGGATGGATCTAATATATTCCACTGTGATTACTCTATCTCTGAGCAATCCTTTAACAAAATTATGCCTTAGACCTACATTTCTAGACTTACCATTATAAGTCTTACTCATAGCACGACAAAATGTAGCCAGACTATCACAGAAGATAGATATGACAGAAGTAGGTTTTGGCCAATACGGGATTTCCAACAGTAGGTATCTTAGTCATTCACCTTCTTTACAAGCAGCACCAAGTGCTATAAACTTACTTTCCATTGTAGAGTGAGATATGCAAGTTTGTTTCTTAGATGCCCATGATATTGCTCCTCCTCTAAGAGTGAATATCCAGCCGCTTGTAGATTTTGATTCTATGCTATCTGCATTCTAGCTTGCATCGCTGTACCCTTCAAGTACAACGGGATATGATTTATAATGCAGTTCATAGTCTATGGTTCCTCTTAGATACTTTAAAATTCTCAAAATCGCATTCCAATGTACTTGTCCTGGATTACTGGTATACCTGCTTGCATTCCTACTGTAAATGCTATATCGGGTCTAGTGCATTCATTGCATACATTAAACTCCCAATAGCACTCGCATATTCTTGTTGTGCTTTACATCTACCAGTATTTTTAACCAATTTAATACTTGGATCAAATGGAGTTGAAATCGGTTTACTATCATAATGATTAAACTTCTTTAATACTTTCTCTAGGTAATGAGATTGTGTTAAGGCTATTCTATCATTAAGATTATAAATCTTAATGCCTAATATTACATTGCCTTTGCCCATATCCTTCATGTCGTAGTTGGTACTTAGAAACTTTTTAGTTTCTTTCACACAGTCCTCATTTGGTCCAAATATTAGCATATCATATACGCATAGGCAGATAATGATTTGACCTTTAATATATATGCACTTATCTGCTTGGTTTATTATAAAACCATTAGATTGTACTACTTGATCAAACTTCTCATGCCATTACTTAGGAGCTTGCTTGAGCCCATAGAGAGATTTGACCAGTTTACACACTTTCTTCTCTTGTTCGGATTGAACAAACCCTTCAGGTTGTTCCATATAGACTTCCTCATCTAGATTACCATTTAAGAATGCCGTTTTAACATCCATTTGATGGATTACTAGGTGGTGAATTGCTCAAGAGCAATTAAAGTTCTAATGGTAGATATTTGAGCAACAGGAGCATATGTATCAAAAAAATTGATACTTTCCTTTTGTCTAAATCCTTTAGCTACCAATCGAGCTTTAAACTTATTTATAGTTCCATCAGGATTGAACTTTCTTTTAAAAATCCAATTACATCCTATAGGCTTTGAACCTGGTGGAAGATCGACCAAACACCATGTGTTATTAGAGACTATGGAATCCATTTCATCGTCAATGGCTTCCCTCCAAAACTGTACATCAGGAGATGAGTGAGCCTCATTAAGTGTTAATGGATCACTTTCAATATTTAGTGGTAGAGTAATCTCCTTTCTTATTTCATTTTTATCCCCTTATATAAGGAACATATAGAAATCTGGGCCAAAAGATGTTTCTTTTCTTACCCTTTTTGAGCTCCTTGGTTCATTTCTTTTTGTATGAGTGTTAGATTTATCATGAAAGTTGTTAGGCTGTTCGTTCATTGGTTCTATTATATTTTAATCAACCTTTCTTTTTGTATGATTATTCATATAGTCTTTATATACTGTATTTTCAAATAATATAGCATATCTAGACTCTATAATCATGTTTTTGTCAGTAAAAGAAGTTTGTTCTAGAACCAGGAATCTATATATAGGACTATGAGTCACATAACCCACAAAAGCACACCTGATTCCTCTAGGACCTAACTTTACTCTCTTAGAATCAATAATCCTGACTTCTGTTATACTTCCCCATACTTTGAAGTAATGAAGATATGGTTTCTTCTTTTGCCATAATTTATTTTAGGAGATATCTAATTTTTTATGTGGGATAACATTTAGGATATGGTTTGCTGTTAACAATGCTTCCCCTCATAAATTCAGTGGTAATCAAGAATTTAATATCATACAATTGATCATCTCAACTAATGTCCTATTTTTGCGTTCCGCTAGGCCATTTTGCTGAGGTGTGTAAGGTGCCGTAAATTCATGGATTATACTATTTGATTCACAGAAGTCGTTGAATTTATTAGAAGAGTACTCACCCCCTCTATCATAATTGAGGGCTTTAATCTTTACATTCAACTGATTTTCCACTTCGGCTTTATAAAGCTTAAACTTTTCAAATGCTTCATCTTTAGATTTTATTAAGTATAAATAGGAAAATCTAGTGAAGTCATCGATAAATGTGATAAAATACCTTTTTCCTCCACAAGTTAAGGTATTATTTAAATCATAGATATCAGAATGAATTAACTCCAAGGGTTGTGATTTTCTCATGCCAGTCTCAAACGATTTTCTGGTTATTTTAGAATAGGCACATACATCACATTTCCCTTCTTGTTGTATTTCATATTTTGGTATAAGTCCCAGGATCATCATTCTTTTAATTGAATAATAATTAACATGACCTAGTCTAGCATGCCATAAAGATACAAAATCCACTATATAAACGGAAATATCATCATTATTATTAATATTTAGTTTAATCATACCATTACATGAATATCCTAAGCAGCCCTACAGCAGCCTAATAAAGCTGCTAAGTGCGCCTAATAAGTCGCCAAAAAGCGCCCAAGCAGCCCTACAGCCCACGCCACACGTGCGCATGCACGGACGGTGCTTCGCACCATCCTCGAGGTGATTTGATCCGTGGTTGCATAAACAAAAACTCCTTTTACCGACTGGTTATACACACTATTTATGGAAAGTTTAAATAGTTAATATATTTATTTACTTTCTAAAAATAACGTTTATTTTTGAAATTTATTTATTTATTTTTATTCTAAAAAATACAAAAATACCTCGCATTTCAAAAATAAAATCAGATTCTAAAATGAATGGCATATCAGTACAAATAGGTGCATAAGTAAAGGTATCTTTTGGATTTGAACCTTTACTTTAGTGTATATGTATTAAAGTTATGCCATGTACTTAGTGACCCATTAGTCTTGAACTAAGGACCTTATATGACTCATCGGACACATAGCACACATCTATTCGTATATAACTGGAGATCTAAAAGTTCGTACATTTCTGGCCATGTGCGTATCCTTATTTCATAAGTATTCTAGAGACGATCCCAATCTCTTCAAAAGCGGCTTCACTTCTCTACTCATATAGGTAAATCTATAAAGATGATTCTACCTCATCTCAGCAAACTCTGCTTATAGATATATTAAGAGTTAGTACTTAGCCTTTTATTAAAAGCAGACACCAAACACTAGACTTTTTAGAAATGATACTTAAATTTTCTTTTTCTAGTGTATATTTCAGTCACATACTTGACTTGTTTGTCCCTTTGAACCTAGCCTATATTTCAAAACATAGGTAGGGTTACATCAAGAGTGAAAGTTATATCTTTATGGATCTTAGTCCCATTCCTTTAGTGGTTTTTCTTATTTAATCTTTTGATAAATATTTTGTCAAGGGATCTGCTAAGTTCAGGATGGATCTAACATATTCCACTGTGATTACTCCATCTCTTAGCAATCCTTAACAAATTTATTCCTTAGACGTACATTTCTAGACTTACCATTATAAGTCTTACTCATAACATGACAAAGAGTAGCCTGACTATCACAAAAGATAGATAATGCAGGAGTAGGTTTTGACCAATTCGGGATTTCTAACAGTATGTATCTTAGCCATTCACCTTCTTTACAAGCAGCACCAAGTGCTATATACTCACTTTCTATTGTAGAGTGAGATACACACGTTTGTTTCTTAGATGCCCATGATATTGCTCCTCCTCCAAGAGTGAATATCCAGCCGCTTGTAGATTTTGATTCTATGCTATCTCCATTCCAGCTTGCATCGCTGTACCATTCAAGTACAGCGGAATATGATTTATAATGCAGTCCATAGTCTATGGTTCCTCTTAGATACTTTAAAACTCTCGAAATCGTATTCTAGTGTACTTGTCCTGAATTACTGGTATACCTGCTTAGCATTCATACTGTGAATGCTATATCGGGTCTAGTGCAATTCATTACATACATTAAACTCCCAATAGCACTCGCATATTCATGTTGTGCTTTACATCTACCAGTATTTTTAACCAATTTAATACTTTGATCAAAAGGGGTTGAAATTGGTTTACAATAATAATGATGAAACTTTTTTAACACTTTCTATACGTAATGAGATTGTGTTAAGGCTATTCCATCATTAAGATTATTAATCTTAATGCCTAATATTACATCGACTTTGCCGATATTATTCATCTCGTAGTTGATACTTAGAAACTTTTTAGTTTCTTTTTCACAGTCCTCATTTGGTCCAAATATTAGCATATAATCTACGTATAGGCAGATAATGATTTGACCTTTAATATATATGCACTTATCTGCTTAGTTTATTCTAAAACCATTAGATTGTACTACTTGATCAAACTTCTCATGCCATTGCTTAGGAGCTTGCTTGAGCCCATAGAGAGATTTGACCAGTTTACACACTTTCTTCTCTTGCCCGGGTTGAACAAACCCTTCAGGTTGTTCCATATAGACTTCCTTATGTAGATCACCATTTAAGAATGCCGTTTTGACATCCATTTGATGGATTACTTGGTGGTGAATTGCTGTGAGAGCAATTAAAGTCCTAATGGTAGATATTCGAGCAACAGGAGCATATGTATCGAAAAAATCGATACATTCCTTTTGTCTAAATCCTTTGGCTACCAATCGAGCTTTAAACTTATTTATGGTTCCATCAGGATTGAACGTTCTTTTAAAAATCCACTTACATCCTATAGGCTTTGAACCTGGTGGAAGATCGACCTAACACCATGTGTTATTGGAGACTATGGAATCCATTTCATCATCAATGGCTTCCCTCCAAAACTGTACATCAGAAGATGAGAGAGCTTCACTAAGTGTTGATGGATCACTTTCAATACTTAGTGGTAGAGTAATCTCCTTTCCTATTTCATTTCTATCCCCTTTTATAAGGAACATATAGAAATTTGGGCCAAAAGATGTTTCTTTTCTTGCCCTTTTCGATTTCCTTGGTTCATTTCCTTTTGGATGAGTGTTAGATTTATCATGAAAGTTGTTAGGCTCTTCGTTCATTGGTTCTATTATATTTTCATCAACTTGCCTTTTTGTATGATTATTCATATAATTTTTGTATACTGTATTTTCAAAAAATATAGCATATCTAGACTCTATAATCATATTTTTGTCAGCAAAAGAAGTTTGTTCTAGAACCAGGAATCTATATACAGGACTATGAGTTGCATAACCCACAAAAGCACACCTGATTCCTCTAGGACCTAACTTTACTCTCTTAGAATCAATAATCCTGACTTCTGCTATACTTCCCCACACTTTGAAGTAATGAAGATATGGTTTCTTCTTTTTTCATAATTCATATGCGGAGATATCTAATTTTTTGTGTGGGATAGCATTTAAGATACGGTTTGCTGTTAACAATGCTTCCCCCAACAAATTCAGTGGTAATCCAGAATTTTATATTATACAGTTGATCATCTCAACTAATGTCCTATTTTTGCGTTTCACTAGGCCATTTTGCTGAGGTGTGTATGGTGCCGTAAATTCATGGATTATACCATTTGATTCATAGAAGTCGTTGAATTCATTAGAAGAGTACTCACCACCTCTATCACTTCTGAGGGCTTTAATCTTTATATTCAACTGATTTTCCACTTTGGCCTTATAAAGCTTAAACGTTTCAAAGGCTTCATCTTTAAATTTTATCAAGTATACATAGAAAAATCTAGTGAAGTCATCGATAAATGTGATAAAATACTTTTTTCCTCCACGAGTTAAGGTATTATTTAAATCACAGATATCGGAATGAATTAAATCCAAGGGTTGTGATTTTCTCATGCCAGTCTCAAACGGTTTTCTGGTTATTTTAGAATGGGCACACACATCACATTTCCCATCTTGTTGTATTTCATATTTTGGTATAAGTCTCAGGATCATCATCCTTTCATTAAATGATAATTAACATGACCTAGTCTAGCATGCCATAAAGATACAGAATCCACTATATAAACAGAAACATCATTATTATTATTAATATTTAGTTTAATCATACCATTACATGACTATCCCAAGCAGCCCTACAGTAGCCTAATAAAGCTGCTAAGTGCACCAAATAAAGTGCCAAAAAGTGCCCAACCAGCCCTACAGCCCACGCCACGCGCGCACGTGCGCGGACGGTGTTTCGCACTGTTCTCGAGGTGATTTAAACCCTGGTTGCATGAGTAAAAACCCTTTCTCTTACCGACTGGCTATACATACTATTTATGTAAAATTTAAATAATTAATATATTTATTTACTTTCTAAAAATAACGTTTATTTTTGAATTTTTTTTATTCTAAAAAACACAACAATCCCCCACAATTTCAAAAATAAAATTAGATTCTAGAACGAATGGCATATCAGTATAAATAGGTGCATAAGTAAAGGTATCTTTTGGATTTGAATCTTTACTTTAGTGTATATGTATCAAAGTTACGCCAGGTACTTAGCGACCCATTAGTCTTGAACTAAGGATCTTATATGACTCACCGGACACATAACACACATCTATTCATACATAACTGGAGATCTAAAAGTTCGTACATTTCTGGCCTTATGCGTATCCTTATTTCAAAAGTATTCTAGAGACGATTCCAATCTCTTCAAAAGTGGCCTCACTTCTTTACTCATATAGGTAAATCTATTAAAGATGATTCTGCCTCATCTCAGCAAACTTTGCTTATAGATCTATTAAGAGTTAGTACTCAGCCTCTTATTAAATGCAGAAATCAAACACTAGACTTTTTAGGAATGATACTCAAATTTTCTTTTTCTTGTGTATATTTCAGTCACATACCTGACTTGTTTGTCTCTTTGAACCTAGCCTATATTTCAAAACATAGGTAGGGTTACCATCAAGATTGAAAGTTATATCTTTATGGATCTTAGTCCCATTCCTTTAGTGGTTTTTCTTATTTGATCTCTTGATAAACCTTTTATCAAGGGATCTACTAAGTTCAGGATGGATCTAACATATTCCACTATGATTACTCCATCTCTGAGCAATCCTTTAACAAAGTTATGCCTTAGACCTATATTTCTAGACTTACCATTATAAGTCTTACTCATAGCACGAAAAAGAGTAGCCTGACTATCACAAAAGATAGATATGGCAGGAGTAGGTTTTGGCCAATACGGGATTTCCAACAGTAGGTATCTTAGCCATTCACCTTCTTTACAAGCAGCACCAAGTGATATAAACTCACTTTCCATTGTAGAGTGAGATATGCATGTTTGTTTCTTAGATGCCCATGATATTGCTCCTCCTCCAAGAGTGAATATCCAGCCGCTTGTAGATTTTGATTCTATGTCATCTGCATTCCAGCTTGCATCACTGTACCCTTCAAGTACAGCTGGATATGATTTATAATGCAGTCCATAGTCTATGGTTCCTCTTAGATACTTTAAAACTCTCAAAATCGCATTTCAGTGCACTTGTCTTGGATTACTAATATACCTGCTTAACATTCCTACTGTGAATGCTATATCGGGTCTAGTGCAATTCATTGCATACATTAGACTACCAATAACACTCGTATATTCTTGTTGTGCTTTACATCCACCAATATTTTTAACCAATTTAATACTTGGATCAAATGGGGTTGAAACCGGTTTACTATCATAATGATTAAACTTCTTTAACACATTCTCTAGGTAATGAGATTGTGTTAAGGCTATTCCATCATTAAGATTATAAATCTTAATGCCTAATATTATATCGGCTTTACCCATATCCTTCATGTCGTAGTTGGTACTTAGAAACTTTTTAGTTTCTTTCACACAGTCCTCATTTGGTCCAAATATTATCATATCATCTACTTATAGGCAGATAATGATTTGACCTTTAATATATATGCACTTATCTGCTTGGTTTATTTTAAAACCATTAGATTGTACTACTTGATTAAACTTCTCATGCCATTGCTTAGGAGCTTGCTTGAGCTCATAAAGAGATTTGACCAGTTTACACACTTTCTTCTCATGCCCGGTTTGAACAAACCCTTAAGGTTGTTCTATATAGACTTCCTCATGTAGATCACCATTTAAGAATGCTATTTTGACATCCATTTGATGGATTACTAGGTGGTGAATTGCTGCAAGAGCAGTTAAAGTCCTAATGGTAGATATTCAAGCAAAAGGAGTATATGTATCGAAAAAATCGATGCATTCCTTTTGTCTAAATCCTTTGGCTACCAATCGAGCTTTAAATTTATTTATGGTTCCATCAGGATTGAACTTTCTTTTAAAAATCCACTTACATCCTATAGGCTTTGAACCTGGTAGATGATCGACCAAACACCATGTGTTATTGGAGACTATGGAATCCATTTAATCGTCAATGGCTTCCCTCCAAAACTGTACATCAGGAGATGAAAGAGCTTCACTAAGTGTTGATGGATCACTTTCAATATTTAGTAGTAGAGTAATCTTCTTTCTTATTTCATTTCTATCCCCTTCTATAAGGAACATATAGAAATCTGGGCCAAAAGATGTTTCTTTTCTTGCACTTTTCGATCTCCTTGGTTCATTTCCTTCTTGATAAGTGTTAGATTTATCATAAAAGTTATTAGGTTGTTCGTTCATTGGTTCTATTATATTTTCATCAACCTGTCTTTTTGTATGATTATTCATATAGTCTTTATATACTGTATTTTCAAATAATATAGCATCTCTAGACTCTATAATCATGTTTTTGTCAGTAAAAGAAGTTTGTTCTAGAACCAATAATCTATATACAGGACTATGAGTCGCATAACCCACAAAAGCACACCTGATTCCTCTAGGACCTAACTTTACTTTCTTAAAATCAATAATCCTGACTTCTGCTATACTTCCCCACACTTTGAAGTAATGAAGATATGGTTTCTTCTTTTTCCATAATTCATATGGGGAGATATCTAATTTTTTGTGTGGGATAGCATTTAGGATACCGTTTGCTGTTAACAATGCTTCCCCCCACAAATTCAGTAGAAATCCAAAATTTAATATCATACAATTGATCATCTCAATTAATGTCCTATTTTTGCGTTCCGCTAGGCCATTTTGCTGATGTGTGTAAGGTTCCGTAAATTCATGAATTATACCATTTGATTCACAGAAGTCGTTGAATTCATTAGAAGAGTACTCACCCCTTCTATCACTTCTGAGAGTTTTAATCTTTACATTCCACTGATTTTCCACTTCGGTCTTATAAAGCTTAAACTTTTCAAAGGCTTCATCTTTAGATTTTATCAAGTATACATAGGAAAATCTAGTGAAGTCATCGATAAATGTGATAAAATACATTTTTTTTCCACGACTTAAGGTATTATTTAAATCACAGATATCGGAATGAATTAACTCCTAGGGTTGTGATTTTCTCATGTCAGTCTCAAACGATTTTCTGGTTATTTTAGAATGGGCACACACATCACATTTCCCTTCATGTTATATTTTATATTTTGGTATAAGTCCCAGGATCATCATTCTTTTCATTGAATGATAATTAACATGACCTAGCCTAGCATGCCATAAAGATATAGAATCCACTATATAAACAGAAACATCATGATTATTATTATTATTATTATTATTATTATTATTATTTAGTTTAATCATACCATTACATGAATATCCCAAGCAGCACTACAACAGCCTAATAAAGCTGCTAGTGCACCTAATAATGCACCAAAAAGTGCCCAAGCAGCTCTACAGCCCACGCCACGCGCGCACATACGCGGACGGTGTTTCGCACCATCCTCGAGGAGATTTGAACCTTGGTTGCATAAGCAAAAACTCCTTTTCTTACCGACTGGCTATACACACTATTTATGGAAAGTTTAAATAATTAATATATTTATTTACTTTCTAAAAATAACGTTTATTTTTGAAATTTATTTTTTTTATTCTAAAAAATACAACAATCCCCTACAATTTCAAAAATAAAATTAGATTCTAGAACGAATGACATATTAGTATAAATAGGTGCATAAGTAAAGGTATCTTTTGGATTTGAACCTTTACTTTAGTGTATATGTATCAAAGTTATGCCAGGTACTTAGTGACTCATTAGTCTTGAACTAAGGACCTTATATGACTCACCAGACACATAACACACACCCATTCATATATAACTGGAGATCTAAAAGTTCGCACATTTCTGGCCTTGTGCGTATCCTTATTTCATAAGTATTCTAGAGACGATCCCAATCTCTTTAAAAGGGGCCTCACTTCTCTACTCATATAGGTAGATCTATTAAAAATGATTCTGCCTTATCTCAGTAAAATCTGCTTATAGATCTATTAAGAGTTAGTACTCAGCCTCTTATTAAATGCAAAAACCAAACACTAGACTTTTTATGAATGATACTCAAATTTTCTTTTTCTAGTATATATTTCAGTCACATACTTGACTTGTTTGTCCCTTTGAACCTAGCCTATATTTCAAAACATAGGTAGGGTTACCATCAAGAGTGAAAGTTACATCTTAATGGATCTTAGTCCCATTCCTTTAGTGGTTTTTCTTATTTAATCTCTTGATAAACCTTTTGTAAAGGGATCTGTTAAGTTCAGTATGGATCTAACATATTCAACTATGATATTTCCATTTCTGAGCAATCATTTAACAAAGTTATGCCTTAGACTTACATTTCTAAACTTACCATTATAAGTCTTACTCATAGCACGACGAAGAGTAGCCTAACTATCACAAAAGATAGACATGACAGGAGTAGGTTTTGGCCAATACGGGATTTCCAACAGTAGGTATCTTAGCCATTCACCTTCTTTACAAGCAGCACCAGTGCTATAAACTCACTTTCCATTGTAGAGTGAGATATGCACGTTTATTTCTTAGATGCCCATGATATTGATCCTCCTTCAAGAGTGAATATCCAGCCGCTTGTAGATTTTGATTCTATACTATCTGCATTTCAGCTTGCATCACTGTACCCTTCAAGTAGAGCGGGATATGATTTATAATGCAGTACATAGTCTATGGTTCCTCTTAGATACTTTAAACTCTTGAAATCGCAATCAAGTGTACTTGTCCTGCATTACTGGTATACCTGCTTAACATTTCTATTGTATATGCTATATCTGGTCTAGTGCAATTCATTGCATATATTAAACTCCCAATAGCACTCGCATATTCTTGTTGTGCTTTACATCTACCGGTATTTTTAACCAATTTAATACTTAGATCAAATGGGGTTGAAACCGATTTACTATCATAATGATTAAACTTCTTTAACACTTTCTCTAAGTAATGAGATTGTGTTAAGGCTTTTCCATCATTATGATTATAAATCTTAATGCCTAATATTACATCGTCTTTGCCCATATCTTTCATGTCGTAGTTGGTACTTAGAAACTTTTTAGTTTCTTTCACACGGTCCTCAATTGGTCCAAATATTAGCATATCATCTACGTATAGGTAGATAATGATTTGACCTTTAATATATATGCACTTATCTGTTTGGTTTATTCTAAAACCATTAGATTGTAGTACTTGATCAAACTTCTCATGCCATTGCTTAGGAGCTTGATTGAGCCCATAGAGAGATTTGACCAGTTTACACACTTTCTTCTCTTGCCCGGGGTGAACAAACCCTTCAGGTTGTTCCATATAGACTTCCTCATCTAGATCACCATTTAAGAATGCCATTTTAATATCCATATGATGGATTCCTAGGTGGTGAATTGCTGCGAGAGCAATTAAAGTCCTAATGGTAGATATTTGAGCAACATGAGCATATGTATCGAAAAAATTGATACCTTCCTTTTGTCTAAATCCTTTGGCTACCAATCGAGCTTTAAACTTACTTATGGTTCCATCAGGATTGAATTTTCTTTTAAAAATCCACTTATATCTTATAGGCTTTGTACCTGGTGGAAGATCGACCAAACACCATGTGTTATTGGAGACTATGGAATCCATCGATTCATTAATGGCTTCCCTCGAAAACTGTACATCAGGTGATGAGAGAGCTTCACTAAGTGTTGATGGATCACTTTCAATACTTAGTGGTAGAGTAATTTCCTTTTTTATTTCATTTCTATCCCCTTCTATAAGGAATATATAAAAATCTGGGTCAAAAGATGTTTCTTCTCTTTCCTTTTTCGATCTCCTTGGTTCATTTCCTTCTGAATTAGTGTTAGATTTATTATGAAAGTTGTTAGGCTATTCATTCATTGGTTCTATTATATTTTCATCAACCTGTCTTTTTATATGATTATTCATATAGTCTTTGTATACTGTATTTTCAAAAAATATAGTATCTCTAGACTATATAATCATGTTTTTGTCAGCAAAAGAAGTTTGTTCTAGAACCAGGGATCTATATACAGAACTCTGATTCACATAACCCACAAAACTACACCTGATTCCTCTAGGACCTAACTTTACTCTCTTAGAATCAATAATCCTGACTTCTGCTATACTTCCCCATACTTTGAAGTAATGAAGATATGCTTTCTTCTTTTTCCATAATTCATATGGGGAGATTTCTAATTTTTCGTGTGGGATAGCATTTAAGATACGGTTTGCTATTAACAATGCTTCCCCCAATAAATTCAGTGGTAATCCAGAATTTAATATCATACAGTTGATCATCTCAACTAATGTCCTATTTTTTCGTTCCGCTAGGCCATTTTGTTGAAGTGTGTAAGGTGCCGTAAATTCATAGATTATACCATTTGATTCACTGAAGTCGTTGAATTGATTAGAAGAGTACTCACCCCCTTTATCACTTCTGAGGGCTTTAATCTTTACATTCAATTGATTTTCTACTTTGGCCTTATAAAGCTTAAACTTTTCAATGGCTTCATCTTTAGATTTTATTAAGTATAAGTAGGAAAATCTAGTAAAGTCATCGATAAATGTGATAAAATACCTTTTTCCTCCACGAGTTAAGGTATTATTTAAATCACAGATATCGGAATGAATTAACTCCAAGGGTTGTGATCTTCTCATGCTAGTCTCAAACAGTTTTCTGGTTATTTTAGAATGGGCACACACATCACATTTCCCTTCTTGTTGTATTTCATATTTTGGTATAAGTCTCAGGATCATCATTCTTTTCATTGAATGATAATTAACTTGACCTAGTTTAGCATGCCATAAAGATACAGAATCCACTATATAAACGGAAACATTATTATTATTATTATTATTAATATTTAGTTTAATCATACCATTACATGAATATCCCAAGCAGCCCTACAACAGCCTAATAAAGCTGTTAAGTGTGCCTAATAATGCGCTAAAAAGCGCCCAAAAATATTTTTTACGGCCCATGCCACGCACGCGCACACATGCGGATCAGCCATTCGCACCGTCCTCGAGGAGATTTGAACCCTTGTTGCATAAGCAAAAACCCCTACTCTTACCGACTGGCTATACACACTTTTATGGAAAGTTTAAATAATTAATATATTTATTTACTTTCTAAAAATAACGTTTATTTTTGAAAATTTTTTTTTATTCTAAAAAACACAACAATCCCCCATAATTTCAAAAATAAAATCAGATTCTGGAACGAATGACATATCAGTATAAATAGGTGCATAAGTAAAGGTATCTTTTGGATTTGAACCTTTATTTTATTGCATATGTATCAAAGTTATGCCAGGTACTTAGTGACCCATTAGTCTTGAACTAAGGACCTTATATGACTCACCAGACACATAACACACACCTATTCATATATAACTGGCCTTGTGCGTATCCTTATTTCATAAGTATTTTAGAGATGATCTCAATCTCTTTAAAAGGGGCCTCACTTCTCTACTCATATAGGTAGATCTATTAAAGATGATTCTACCTCATCTCAGCAAACTCTGCTTATAAATCTATTAAGAGTTAGTACTCAACCTCTTATTAAATGCAAAAACCAAACACTAGACTTTTTAGGAATGATACTCAATTTTTCTTTTTCTAGTATATATTTCAGTCACACACTTGACTTGTTTGTCCCTTTGAACCTAGCCTATATTTCAAAACATAGGTAGGGTTACCATCAAGAGTGAAAGTTACATCTTTATGGATCTTAGTCTCATTCCTTTAGTAATTTTTCTTATTTAATCTCTTGATAAACCTTTTGTAAAGGGATCTGCTAAGTTCAATATGGATCTAACATATTCTACTGTGATTACTCCATCTCTGAGCAATACTTTAACAAAGTTATGCCTTAGACTTAAATTTCTAAACTTACCATTATAAGTCTTACTCATAGCACGACAAAGAGTAGCCTGACTATCAGAAAAGATAGATATGACAGGATTAGGTTTTGGCCAATACGGGATTTCCAACAGTAGGTATCTTAGCCATTCACCTTCTTCACAAGAAGCACCAAGTTCTATAAACTCACTTTCCATTGTAGAGTGAGATATGCACGTCTGTTTCTTAGATGCCCATGATATTGCTCATCCTCTAAGAGTGAATATTCAGCCGCTTGTAGATTTTGATTCTATGCTATCTGCATTCCAGCTTGCATCAGTGTACCCTTCAAGTAGAGCGAGATATGATTTATAATGCAGTACATAGTCTATGGTTCTTCTTAGATACTTTAAAACTCTCGAAATCGCATTCAAGTGTACTATCCTCGATTACTGGTATACCTGCTTAGCATTCCTACTGTGAATGCTATATCGGGTCTAGTGCAATTCATTGCATACATTAAACTCCCAATAGCACTCGTATATTCTTATTGTGCTTTACATCTACAAGTATTTTTAACTAATTTAATACTTGGATCAAATGGGATTGAAACCGGTTTACTATCTAAGCTTCTTTAACACTTTCTCTACGTAATGAGATAGTGTTAAGGATATTTCATCATTAAGATTATAAATCTTAATGCCTATTATTACATCAGCTTGACCCATATCCTTCATGTCGAAGTTGGTACTTCGAAACTTTTTAGTTTCTTTCACACGGTCCTCAATTGGTCCTAATATTACTATATCATCTACGTATAAGCAGATAATGATTTGACCTTTAATATATATGCACTTATTTGCTTGATTTATTCTAAAACCATTAGATTGTATTACTTGATCAAACTTCTCATGCTATTGCTTAGGAGCTTGCTTGAGCCCATAGAGAGATTTGACCACTTTACGCACTTTCTTCTCTTGCCCGGGTTGAACAAAAGGTTGTTCCATATAGACTTCCTCATCTAGATCACCAATTAAGAATGCCGTTTTAACATATATTTGATGGATTGCTAGGTGGTGAATTGCTGCAAGAGCAATTAAAGTCCTAATGGTAGATATTCGAGCAACAGGAGCGTATGTATCGAAAAAATCGATACCTTCCTTTTGTCTAAATACTTTGGCTACCAATTGATCTTTAAACTTATTTATGGTTCCATCAGGATTTAACTTTCTTTTAAAAATCCACTTACATCGTATAAGCTTTGAATCTGGTGGAAGATCAATCAAACACCATGTGTTATTGGAGACTATGGAATCCATTTCATCGTCAATGGCTTCCCTCTAAAACTGTACATCAGGAGATGAGAGAGCTTCATTAAGTGTTGATAGATCACTTTCAATACTTAGTGGTAGAGTAATCTCCTTTCTTATTTCATTTATATCCCCTTCTATAAGGAATATATAGAAATTTAGACCAAAATATGTTTCTTTTTTTGCCTTTTTGGATCTCCTTGGTTCATTTCCTTCTGAATGAGTGTTAGATTTATCATGAAAGTTGTTAGGCTATTCGTTCATTAGTTCTATTATATTTTCATCAACTTGTGTTTTTGTATGATTATTTATATAGTCTTTGTATACTGTATTTTAAAAAAATATAGCATCTCTAGACTCTATAATCATGTTTTTGTCAGCAAAAGAAGTTTGTTCTAGAACCAAGAATCTATATACAGGACTATGAGTCGTATAACCCACAAAAGCACACCTATTCCTCTAGGACCTAACTTTACTCTCTTAGAATCAATAATCTTGACTTCTGCTATACTTCCCCACACTTTAAAGTAATGGAGACATGGTTTCTTCTTTTTCCATAATTCATATGGGGAGATATCTAATTTTTTGTATGGGATAGCATTTATGATACGGTTTGTTATTTACAATGATTCCCCCAACAAATTCAGTGGTAATCCAGAATTTATTATCATACAGTTGATCATCTCAACTAATGTCCTATTTTTACGATCCGCTAGGCCATTTTGCTGAGGTGTGTAAGGTGCCGTAAATTCATGGATTATATATGTGAATTTTATATTCTTCGAATTCCATTTGATTCACAGAAGTCGTTGAATTCATTAGAAGAGTACTCACCTCCTCTATCACTTCTGAGGGCTTTAATCTTTACATTCAACTAATTTTCCACTTTGACCTTATAAAGCTTAAACTTTTCAAAGGCTTCATCTTTAGATTTTATCAAGTATACATAGGAAAATCTAGTGAAGTCATCGATAAATGTGATAAAATACCTTTTTCCTCCACGAGTTAAGGTATTATTTAAATCACAGATATCGGAATGAATTAACTCTAAGGGTTGTGATTTTCTAATGCCAGTTTCAAACGGTTTTCTGATTATTTTAGAATGGGCACACACATCACATTTTCCTTCTTGTTGTATTTCATATTTTGGTATAAGTCCCAAGATCATCATTATTTTCATTAAATGATAATTAACATGACCTAGTTTAGCATGCCACAAAGATATAGAATCCACTATATAAATGGAAACATCATTATTATTATTAATATTTAGTTTAATCATACCATTACATGAATATCCCAAGCAGCCCAACAACAGCCTAATAAAGCTGCTAAGTGCGCCTAATAAAGCGCCAAAAAGTGCCCAAGCAACCCTACGGCCACGCACGCGTAGCGAAATTGTGAGTACATGTGCACCGTCCTCGAGAAGATTTGAACCCTGGTTGCATAAGCAAAAACTCCTCTTACCGACTGGCGATACACACTATTTATGGAAAGTTTAAATAATTAACATATTTATTTACTTTCTAAAAATAAAGTTTATTTTTAAAATTTATTTATTTATTTGATTCTAAAAAACACAACAATTCCCCACAATTTCAAAAATAAAATCAGATTCTAAAATGAATGACATATCAGTAAAAATAAGTGCATAAGTAAAGGTATCTTTTGGATTTGAACCTTTACTTTAATGTATATGTATCAAAGTTATGCCAGGTACTTAGTGACCCATTAGTCTTGAACTAAGGACCTTATATGATTCACCGGCACATAATACACATCTATTAATATATAACTGGAGATCTAAAAGTTTGAACATTTTTGACCTTATGCGTATCCTTATTTCATAATTATTCTAGAGACGATCCCAATCTCTTCAAAAGCGGCCTCACTTCTCTAATCATATATGTAGATCTATTAAAGATGATTCTGCCTCATCTCAGTAAACTCTGCTTATAGATCTATTAAGAGTTAGTACTTAGCCTCTTATTAAATGCAGAAACCAAACACTAGACTTTTTAGGAACGATACTCAAATTTTATTTTTCTAGTGTATATTTCAATCACATACTTGACTTGTTTGTCACTTTGAACTTAGCCCATATTTCAAAACATAGGTAGGGTTACCATCAAGAGTGAAAGTTACATATTTATGGATCTTAGTCCCATTCCTTTAGTGGTTTTTCTTATTTAATCTTTTGATAAACCTTTTGTCAAGGGATCTACTAAGTTCAGGATGGATCTAACATATTCCACTGTGATTACTCCATCTCTGAGTAATCCTTTAACAAAGTTATGCCTTAGACTTACATTTCTAGACTACCATTATAAGTCTTACTCATAACAGGACAAAGAGTAGCCTGACTATCACAAAAGATAGATATGGTAGGAGTAGGTTTTGGCCAATACGGGATTTCTAACAGTAAGTATCTTAGCCATTCACCTTCTTTATAAGCAGCACCAAGTGCTATATACTCACTTTCTATTGTAGAGTGAGATATGCACGTTTGTTTCTTAGATGCCCATGATATTGCTCCTTCTCCAAGAGTGAATATCCAGTCGCTTGTAGATTTTGATTCTATGCTATCTGCATTCCAGCTTGCATCGCTGTACCCTTCAAGTACAACAGGATATGATTTATAATGCAGTCCATAGTCTATGGTTCCTCTTAGAAACTTTAAAACTCTCGAAATTGCATTCCAGTGTACTTGTCCTGGATTACTGGTATACCTATTTAGCATTCCTACTATGAATGCTATATCGGGTCTAGTGTAATTCATTGCATATATTAAACTCCCAATAGCACTCGCATATTCATGTTGTGCTTTATATCTACCAGTATTTTTAACCGATTTAATACTTGGATTAAATGGGGTTGAAACCGATTTACTATCATAATGATTAAACTTCTTTAACACTTTCTCTAGGTAATAAGATTGTGTTAAGGCTATTCCATCATTAAGATTATAAATCTTAATGCCTAATATTACATCGGCTTTGCCCATATCATTCATGTCGTAGTTGATACTTAGAGACTTTTTAGTTTCTTTTTTATAGTCCTCATTTGGTCCAAATATTAGCATATCATCTACGTATAGGTAGATAATGATTTGACCTTTAATATATTTACACTTATCTGCTTAGTTTATTATAAAATCATTAGATTGTACTACTTGATCAAACTTCTTATGCCATTACTTAGGAGCTTGCTTGAGCCCATAGAGAGATTTGACCAGTTTACACACTTTCTTCTCTTGCCCGGGTTGAACAAACCCTTCAGGTTGTTCCATATAGACTTCCTCATCTACATCACCATTTAAGAATGCCATTTTGACATCTATTTGATGGATTACTAGGTGGTGAATTGCTGCGATAGCAATTAAAGTCCTAATGGTAGATATTCGAGCCACAGGAGCATATGTATTAAAAAAATCGATACCTTCCTTTTGTCTAAATCCTTTGCCTACCAATCGAGCTTTAAACTTATTTATGTTTCCATCAGGATTGAACTTTATTTTAAAAATCCACTTACATCCTATAGGCTTTGAACCTGATGGAAGATCGACCAAACACGATGTGTTACTGGAGACTATGGAATCCATTTCATCGTCAATGGCTTCCCTACAAAACTGTACATCAAGAGATGAGAGAGCTTCACTAAGTGTTGATGGATCACTTTCAATACCTAGTGGTAGAGCAATCACCTTTTTATTTCATTTCTATCCCCTTCTATAAGGAACATATAGAAATCTGGGCCAAAAGATGTTTCTTTTCTTGCCCTTTTTGATCTCCTTGGTTCATTTCCTTCTGGATGAGTGTTAGATTTATCATGAAAGTTGTTAGGCCGTTCTTTCATTAGTTCTATTATATTTTCATCAACCTGTCTTTTTGTATCATTATTCGTATAGTCTTTGTATACTGTATTTTCAGAAAATATAGCATCTCTAGACTCTATAATCATGTTTTTGTCAGCAAAAGAAGTTTGTTCTAGAACCAGGAATCTATATACAGGACTATGAGTCGCATAACCCACAAAAGCACACCTGATTCCTCTAGGACTTAACTTTACTCTCTTAGAATCAATAATCCTAACTTCTGCTATACTTCCCCACACTTTGAAGTAATGAAGATATGATTTTTTCTTTTTCCATAATTCATATGGGGAGATATCTAATTTTTTGTGTGGGATAGCATTTAGGATACAGTTTGCTTTTAACAATGCTTCCCCCAACAAATTCAGTGGTAATCCAGAATTTAATATCATACCGTTGATCATCTCAACTAATGTCCTATTTTTACGTTCCGCTACGCCATTTTGCTGAGGTGTGTAAGGTGCTGTAAATTCATGGATTATATCATTTAATTCACAGAAGTCGTTGAATTCATTAGAAGAGTACTCACCCCCTCTATCACTTCTGAGGGCTTTAATCTTTACATTCAACTAATTTTTCACTTCGGCCTTATAAAGCTTAAACTTTTCAAAGGCTTTATCTTTAGATTTTATCAAGTATACATAGAAAAATCTAGTGAAGTCATCGATAAATGTGATAAAATACCTTTTTCCTCCATGAGTTAAGGTATTATTTAAATCACAGATATCGGAATGAATTAACTCTAAGGGTTATGATTTTCTCATGCCAGTCTCAAATGGTTTTCTAGTTATTTTAGAATGGGCACACACATCACATTTCCCTTCTTGTTGTATTTCATATTTTGGTATAAGTTCAATGATCATCATTCTTTTCACTGAATGATAATTAACATAACCTAGTCTAGCATGCCATAAAGATACAGAATCCACTATATAAACGGAAACATTATTATTATTATTATTAATATTTAGTTTAATCATACCATTACATGAATATCCCAAGCAGCCCTACAATAGCCTAATAAAGTTACTAAGTGCGCCTAATAAAGCGCCAAAAAGGGCCCAAGTAGCCCTACAGCCTACATACCTTGGCGTCTTGTGACTGTATTGCTGCACAGATCCTCGAGGAAATTTGAACCCTGGTTGCATAAGCAAAAACCTATTCTCTTACCGACTGGCTATACACACTATTTATGGAAAATTTAAATAATTAATATATTTATTTACTTTCTAAAAATAACGTTTATTTTTGAAATTTGTTTTTTATTCTAAAAAACACAACACAAAACAGATATGTCATGGCCATTACCCTGAGGTCCAAAAATTTGGATGCGGATTTCCTGCGAAAGACTTTCGCAGGAAGTTCCTTGCTGGGAACTCAGATGGGGTCCACTATGATGCTTTTGAGAAATCCTAACCGTCCATCCATTTTTTGAGTTTATTTTAAGACATGATGCCAAAAATGAACCGTTTCCAAAGCTTAAGTGGGCCGAAAAGGTGATAATTAAATGTCCACAATTGAAATAGTCGTGGGCCACAGAAGTTTTGAATCATGCTAATATTTGTGATTTCAGTTCATCCCAGTAGGAATGAAGTTATTAACGGTATGATGGCATGTAAACATCATTGTCGAACCTAGGTAGGTTTCAATTGTAGGAATTTCCCTAACCACATTTTCCTTTAGCATAGCCCACTTGAGCTTTAGATATGGTTCATTTTTGGCATCGTGTCCTTAAATGAACTCACAGAACTAATGGAAGGGGAGGATTTCTCACAAACATCACAATGGACCCCACCTAGGTTCCCAGCGCGACAACTTCTTGCAAAAGTCTTTCGCAAGAAATCCGCGTCCCAAAAATTTAATCTAGCACTTTTAAACCGGTTTCCAAGGCAGAAATTCTAAACCCATTTACTGGGTATTTACACTTGCATTCAAAAATCAAACAGGCCGTTATCCTTACCTTGGGCCCACCTTGATGATATGTTGTATATCCATTCTGTCCATCTGTTTCTCTAGCCCATTTTAGGACGTGGTCCTAAATATTAAGCAGATCCAAATCTCAGGTGATCACACCATAGGAAACAGTGGTGATTGAGTGCCTCACCATTAAAAACTCTGAAGGGCCTATCAAGGTTTTCGTAATGTTTATTTTCCATCCAACCTTTTGATAATGTCGAGAAAAACTGGATGAAATGAAAATACAAAGATCATTTTGATCCAAAACTTTTGTAGTCCACAAATTTTTTTAATGGTCATTCATCACTGTTTCTATTGGCATGGTTCACCGGAGATTTGGATCTTCTTAAGCATGGGTTTGGAATCACTTTTTAAATTGAGATGAAAAAACAGATGAACAGTATGGATATACAAAAAATACATCAAGGTGAGTCCCACACGGTTGAGGTAACACCCACTAAGGTAACAGCTAATCCACTCCCCCTCTCAAGGTGCACAAGATCCAAATCAAGATCCAAATCATCCATCATGTGAGCTACACTATGTAAGACTGTTTGGGTCGAAAATTAGGCCGGTTTGCTGACAAGATGGGCCACACCAACAAGATGAACGCAAACCGTGTGTAATTTCTTTTATGGTTGGTATAGTTTCTGTAGACCCAATGAAGGATCAAGTTTGTTGTGGACCAAGGCAACCTACACAATGGGCTAGGTGGCCTTGCCCTTATGGTCCATGTGATGTGCGGCTTGGATCTAGCATGTTGGCAGGTGTAGCAAGGCCACCTAGCCCATTAGTACCCCTGGGTGCCAATGGGCTAGGTGGCTTTGCCCTTATGGCTGGACCCAAGGCCCCTACACAATGGTTTGCTTGGGGCTTGGGCCAGGCCAAGCAAACCACCAATAGTCTGGTCCATCCGATCATGTCGGTCAAGTTGGCCATTGTTTTATAAAGATAATAAATGGCTTAATGCATATATTATTATCTGCTCATTTTAATACATATATGTATAGTTTAATGACACCTGTTGAATTTAGTTCATCAAATATTTATGATAAACATGATGTAATTTATTTCCTTAGGGCTTACCTTAAGAGGCCGGGCCTTTTCAACCTCTTTTAAAACCCGGGCTTAGGGGAACATGGTAGGGCTAGGCCAACCCCTACAATTGCCACTCCTATTCATGATAATTATTTAATCTCCTCTTTTATGGTCCGTTTGGCTACCACCAAATAAGTTCCTTCTTCTACTAATAGGATAGAAAGTAACTCACTTTAGATAAGTAAGTTTGGTTTATGATCAAGATAAGCTAATTAAAGTATAGTTTATTTTAAGTAACTTACGCTCCAAACACCCCTTAATGAGAAGTAACATGCACAGATATAGTTGGCTGCCTCTTTGAGCATCAATGCCTTTAGTTGAATTATACAAACAATTATAACTAGAGAGTGAATTAGATGATAACTTAGCTAGGTCCCAATTAGAGGTGTACACGAACCGAGCTAGCTCGGTTAACTCGCTCAACTCAACTCGAAAAAGCTCAATTCGACTCGGTTCGAAGCTGAGTTTGGGTTGAGTCAAGATGATTTTTTGAGCTTGAAAATGAGTTCAAGTCGAGTTCGAGCTGGCCCCCAGCTCGAATTAAACTCGGATCGAACTAGTTTGGTGACTCGGTTACTTTGATATTGATGTTGCTTACCAAGTGTTTGATGAAATGACCCAACCAAGTGTGGCTGATGGCAAGGAAGGTATGTATATGAAACCAATACCCCCCCATTTTTTTTTCTTGATTTTTATGTTGCTCAGAAGGTGTTTGATAAAATACCTATAAAACCATTGTTGCTGTCTTAAATACAGTGAGATTTTGAAGGTGCAGTCTAGGTGTTTGTGAAAATGCTGCACAGGTGAACTTGTCTCGATCTTGGCTCAAACTCGGCTCGAATTGGCCCAAGCTGCTTACCGAACTGAGCCAAGTTGGCCAACCAGGTCGAGGACCGAGTCGAGCCGAGTTCAAGCTAAGGTCAGCTAGTGGCCGAGCCGAGTCGAGCTGAGGCCAGCTCGACTCGGTTCAATTCGATGTACACCCCTAGTCCCAATTTTATAATACTTTGCCCTTGACAATATTTAATATTTTCAAAGGTAGAAGTTTAAATACCTGCCTAAGTGTTGGGATACTAGAGTTTTGATGAAATGACTATAATTTAAATAGTGGAATAAACGGATTGTTGATACATTTTCGATGTCATGAGAAGATGTTTGATTTTTCCCACCTTATACTCTTATGAAAACCTATTTATAGGAGTAGAGTTCTCTCTCAGCATTAGTGGCAAACCAAGATATGTATTTATAAAATAAGAGGATTGAAAAAACTTACCTATTACACTTCTTTCCTCTAAAGTTTCAATACCATAAATTTTCATATCGAACTGTGATGTAGAGCAGGTGTTCACTCCCCAAGTATAGGGTTGTGATTTAGTAATAAACTCGGTGAGACCGAGGTCGAATCCACAGGGACTGAAACCTGTACGTATTCTGAAACTAAATAGAACTAGAACTAGACTAAGATGAAATCTAAATCGACTGTAAATTGAGGAATAATGATGAGATAAAAAACTTAAAGAATTCAGAGGTAAGAAACTAGGGTGCCAAGGATCCACTTGTAGCAATTAGGGAGCTACCTTGCATTGATTCACGAACACAATTGGCAAGAAGAGATTTGTCAGATCTCTGAACTTCTCATGAATCTAATCATCAAAGGATTATAATGGTGAAGATTTGGAAGTGATTCTGTCACCAAACCATGCCCAAGAGACTATGGCAAACAACAACAATTTACCAATCTCACAACCAATCATAAGAGAATTGTGAAAGTTAGGAAGGGTTCCATCACCCAACCATGCCCAGGAGACAATGGTGAACAACAGGGCCTCCTAAGTTCACAATCTCATAATGAAAAGAACATACTCAAAGCTATTGCGTTCTTTCTACTTGTAATTTGAGTCATTATTTTGTATCGTAATAAACCATTAAAACTAAAAGTATTCCTTAATAATCAAACTAGAATTCATAAGAGTTCAATAACCGTGAATCAAAGCAAAGCTACCATCCTAATTATGCTACAAGCTTCACCTCTTAGCCCTAGCTAAGAGGTTTAGCCTAGCAACATGATTAGGCTAAATAAAATAAACAAGAAGAAAAATAAACAAAACAACTCCACTCTCTATGTCTCTGTGCTCCACGCCCAAGCTCCCAGCCATGGATCCTCTGGAGTCCGTCTCTTGCCTTGGTGATGCCTACGCATTAAATCCATGCTTTTAACATCTTTTTCAGTCCACGCTTGCAAATGTACCTTGCATCACATACACAGTTAAGACCGGGCATTAAACAGTATTACGCTTGTAAATCCAAGTAATAAATGGGGTCTAATATGCAATATTTGACCCTCAACAGCAGGTTGTAGACACTTTCATGGCAAAGATGAACCAGAGAAGGCCCGATCGGATGCAGAAATGATCTGAACCATCAAAACCTTAAATCACTCGTATCTCACAACCCCGAGATGAGTTTTTCAACATATTATTTATGATTTTCGGGCAGGACAATCTACTTAGTCAACCAACCTCATTATGCCAGGTTACCCATGCCGGATTTGCCATATTCCATCAGATTGACGGTCAAAAGTCCCACTTAATTTCTTTTTACTATAAATAGTAAGCTTTAATTCATGTATAATTTTTGATAATTTGAGTTGTAGAAGTAATGCCCAACATGGAAATGGATTAGAAAAATTAGGAAAATAACGTGGTTGGACCAAATTAGACACTTGCTACTTTTAGACGAAAATCATGAAGTCCAGTAGGAATAGAGGTCGTCTATTAATAGTAAGTCTATTATTTAAAGTAAGTCACGTTTTTAGGTTATTTGATTTAGAGTTTGAATTGAAGACCAAGTCTATCACGGTTAAAACATCTCAACCTTAAACATATTTGTAATAATCTCAATTGTAGTAGGGCTCGTTTGATCGCTCAATTTAAATAATCTAACAAGGTTATTAAATTTGGCGGCTCTTCCAACTGGATGAAACATTTGTTCCGAAAGATATATGATAAAGTTGTACGAGAAAAATGAGAAGCTGAAAAAAAAAAAAAAAAAACCCAATTCAGACTCTAGGTGCATGTATGGCCAATAACCAATTCAGACTCCCTGAGTCGTTGATTTTTGCCTTTGGCTTGACTCAGGATCCAGTGGGTCCAGTTTGCTGCCACCCAGTGTCTCGAATACTGAGATGGTCAGATGATTTGAATTGTATATATCTTAGATACTACTAATATAAGCTACTGCCCCACAATCACATTTCATTCATGATCCAAAACTATGATTTTTAGGATTGAATGCAGGCCGTTGAAATGTTCTCTTCATCGCTAGAAATTCTTCTACAGACATGGATGGTCAAAATCACCTCTTCAGTGTAATTTTTTCTGTATAGCGTCGAGTCCATATCAGGACTAGTTTAGATCATCAGACCAATTAGCATGTGGGCCCCAGTCGGAGGCTACCATACGTTGTATCATGAATCATGGCAGGCAAAACGAACTCCGCTGAAAAAGCATCGCATACACACTCATCGATGCATGCACTCAATCCAAACCGTCGAAAGGGTCTTTCTAAGGTGGATTCTAAGAGCCGTATCTAAAGGTAGTCCAGCAGGTAGGAGATATTATATACATTTACAACGTTTGCAATGGAAACTAACATAAAATCCTAACCCGAAAATCTCATTGAAACAACAATCCTAGCCCTTCAATTTATGGCCCACCTTAAAAGGTTAAGAAGTGATATTTTGGTTGCTAAGATATTCCAATTGGAGAGGATTTTGGACATTGCAACTGACCAACCAACCGTTTGGATTAATAAAGCATGGACCCCACTTGTATGAGTTGATAAGAGTACCGTGCAAAGCGACTAAAGTGGAAAAAAGAAATGCACACCAACCGTTCGACTGACGGGGGTTTCCAGGAAGAATTGGATCCGTCCTTCTGGTTATCCCAACCATGGATGGCAGGTGGTTAGACGTAACATGAATGGGATGATCGTAGCCGTCTAATCGGTTTCTCCCAAAGTTACAGTAAGATATGAAAATATTCAATAGTTAAATAGTCAGTAGGAAAAATTGAAGAGTAATGGATATTAGAGTGTCTAATAATGAGATTTTTATGATAGGCCCAGCAAATGAATGGACTGATTGATACATCAATCTACCACTTCTGCTTGGACATGCCTCTAACATGTTCTGATTCTTCCGTCTCTACCGTGTAATATTCCTACCCACACATGTAATATCTTACTTCTTGTGGTTTTGCCAGCCCCACACGCGTAACCTTTCCACACGCAACACGTGTGGCACCTCAGCCACAAAGTAGGAGGCCCACCTGGAAGATGACCTGTATAGAGAACCAGGTGGGCCAGATTATGCATAGAAACTTTCTCGTCCATATCAGACATGTGTGGCCCACGTGATGAACAGACCAGATTGATTTTTGTGCCAAATCGTTTTCATGAGCCGAAAAAGTCACCCAGTGTACCGTTTCTAACGCGTGTAAAATTGCATTGGGAGTGGGTGGGTGAAAGAGCTAGCAAGGGTATTGGAAACTAGGTCCCGAGTACAGTCTTAAACGGGTCCGATCACCCCGATACAGGGTGGCACCGGGTCCGGGTCATAGGACCCACATCTGTGATAAAAGATACCATGAGCTGAAACTGAATTTTCGACCTATTAATGCCATGGGGATTTGCTGGCCCGAGCAATTCATGTCTACTCGGTCGCTGTCTACTAATGAGGTGTATACCTCCCACTCTATTTGAAGCCGGATAAATAAAAATAAAATAAAGTTAATTATTTTTGTTTCACTACGTTGAATCACTTAAAATATATGTTGTATTTAAAGTGTGATTCATCCCTTTATCAATTGCTAATGAATTATAGGCGAATTGCTTCCAGGATAAAACAAGTCTGTCTGGATTCTGCGTGTAGTAATCACGAAAGGTCCACTTACGAACAATTCAATGCAATAGATCTTCGGGTAGAATCAAACATTGGATGTGTTTACACTATTCTAAGATGGAGATGTTTTCTAGAGGATCCGATAGATGAGGAGAGATGTATTTGAGTCGATTGAAATTTGGACCGGAATGGTCCAATTTATATAGGCACCAGGAAGTTGATTGTTGCTGGGTGGCCATCAATGGTTTAGAATGTTTGAAAAATGTTTTTGACCGTTGACCATTAATTTGAACCGTTTCTGGTTGTCAGATCGTAAGATCTGATTGTTGGATCATCATGGCCCGTCCGTTTTCAGATCGTTGTGGCTTTCAAGGCTGCCAACCATTTTAAAAAATGGTAGACCGTTTCAGATTAATAATCCAACTATTCTCGGTTGCCTGTACCACTCCGTCTCATTTTAGACCTATCGCACCTAGGCTCATATCAGATTACTCGCACCGTCTTGCGACGGTTTGCGTAAGGTTGGAAGGGAGTAACCACTTTGCGATACGATGCACACGTGAAGTGCGAAGTGTGCCAACTAGCATTATTATAGCCATACTGCCCACACCCATGCCTGTCTCAATCTCCAAAGCTCAAAGTAAGAATACTACACACACCACCACATATAAATCACTATTTTCCTCTTTTCATTTCTGATGTGGGACGAAAGCACACACCGTACTTTTCAATTTGTAATTTCTTAAAAGCGTTTTGTCAGCAAAACGAAAATTTCAAATATTTTCAAATGTTTTGATTTTTCAAAAACCATAAATTTCAACAGATTGGCTAGTGTACCACATACTAGCTACACCAGCAATCTAGCTGGTGTGTTAACGTCAGCAAGTTCTCTGGGTCCCATTATGAGGTATGTGTTATATCCAAACCGTCCATCCATTTGGCGATCTTGTCATAAGGCTTGAGACGAAAAATAAGACAGATCTATAGATCAAGTGGACCACACTGTAAAAGGCAGTAGGGGATTGAACGTCTACCATTGAAACCCTTTTGGGGGGTCATGAAAGTTTTAGATCAATACGATATTTGTTTTTCCTCTTCATCTAGGTCTTTGTGACCTTATGAATAAATTGGATGGAAAATAAATGTTAGGGTGGGTCCTACGAATGTTTTAATGATGAAAATCATTATTGTAAGTACTAAAATGATTAAAACAGACTTTAGTTGTCAAATTTCGTATAGTCAAAACAACTTGACAAGAGATCTTCAAGACCGGTCCATAATCAAGAAAAGATTAAGCTCAAGATCTAGAGAAGATCAAGTTCAAGACTGGTACATTCTCAAGAGAAGATCAAGCTAAAAATTAACTGATGTTCAAGAATAAATCAAGCTTAAAAGACAAGATGAAGTTTGTAATCAAGCTTAAGACAAAGAAGTTCAGATATTTCACATATTTCAGGTAGTATAAAACCATAGAAAGGCCTTAGGATTCGGTGCTTTAAAAAATTATTTAAATTGAATTTTATACTTGTGTTTGCTTCGAATTCGACCAGCCTAAGGTTTGGTTTGACTAATCTGAGTTTTCTCTGCCAGTCCAAGTTCAAGTTGAAACAAAACCAATTTTTAGTTGTAAATTCGACTGGTTGAATTTTTGGTTCGACTAGTCGAAGCTTGACCTTCGACTAGCCTGAGAAAATTCTGCTCAAAGTCCAGCAACAACACAGCCTGAGAAAATTCGGCTCAAAGTCTAGCAACAACAACTTTTTAGATTTTCGGATCTTCGACCAGTCGAAGACCAAATTCGACTAGTCGAACAGAGCTCTTCGACTAGTCGAACTAGTCCTTGAGCTAGTTGAAGTTTGGATAAATCTTATCTCGTGTGATTCGAAATCTGTTGAACAGAGTCCGGTCTGCTCGGGCTAGTCGAAGATTGCCCCAGGCTAGTCGAAGATTCGACTTCTTTGCCTATAAATTGAGGTTCTCTCTCAATCCGAAATATTAATTATTATTATCAAAATTCTTCTGCAAGAGAGAGAGAGAGAGAAGCACCAGTTATTAGCAAGCTATTTGAACAGTATTTATAAATTTTATTTATATCTTTTGTTTAATTCCCTTAATCTTAGATCTTTTCATTCTGATTCTAAAGAGAGTAAACTATACTCTTCTTTTGAGATTTAAGAGAATTAACTCAAGTAGTCATTGATTTGAATTTAATTAAAATCAATAGAACCCTAGACCCTTTTTTATTTAACTGAACATTGAACAATCGACATTCAAGAAAGCGGTTCTTCGGCTACAGCTTCTGATATGTCTTCTATGGTGAAGATAAGTATACATTTAATTCTTTATTTAGTTTTTCTGAGATAGCCAGAAAATCTTAGTGTAGGTTTTGTCTAAGATAGCATGAAAATCTTAGCAAGGGGTTTGATTGTGATAGCCTGGTAAAATCATAAGAACTGTATAAGGTTTTAAGGTGAACCTGAGAAAACCTTTTTCATAGTGAAAGCTAAGATTATTTGGAGAGTAATTTTGGGAGTGGAGTAGGTGTGACTATTTTAGAACAGTTGTCGACACATTGAACCACTATAATTCTCTATGTTATGTGGTGAATGATTGTAATATTTATTTTTATTTACTCTTACAAAGTTTGAGATTTTGATTTTAAAGAAATTCGCAAATAAGGTTGTTCTGCCTGAACTTTAGGTGAAGGTTGTCTTACAAATCATTTGGAATCAACGTCTCAATACTTAGGTAATTGAGATATCTGATTTATTTATTATTTAACACTTTATTCGATTATTTGGCATAGTCCTATTCACCCTCCTGTAGGACATCTTAAGCTCTCCTTTTCAATTATCGCTATTGCTATTTATGGTGGGGTCCAGTTCAGCTTTGGATATGATTCATTTTTTGGCTCATGCGTTAAAATGATCTCGAAAAAGGAATGAACGATGTGGATATAATAAATACGTCATTTTGGGGCCATGTAACTCTGATCTCCGTTGAAGGTTTATGCAACTTGGAGCTTCGCATGACATTTACCCACACTAGCTATATGGCTGGTGTGTGGTACACTAGCCAATCCGCTTCCCTCTAGTTTAAGTACACCACAAAGTATGTCTGTGGGGCCTATCATAATGTTGCAGCAAAATGACTATTCTGTACATATGTTTTACCAGTGTTCACAACCGCAAGTGTAGGGTCACGATGTAATAATAATCTCAGTAAGATCGAGGTCGAATCCACAGGGACTGATCTTGTCCATTTATGAAATTAACTAGAAGTAGAATTAGAAGAAGATGTAATACTAGTTCTGAAGTGATTGAGAGAGTAATTGTGAATTAAGTAATTAAAACTAAAAATTTAAAGGTGAAAACTAGGGTGCTAAGGATCCACTTGTAGTGATCAGGGAGCTCTCTTGCTTGATTCAAGTAACACAATTAGAATTGGAGTCCTATCTTACCCAATTGGAAAATATATCAATAAAATCAAATCTGAACTTCCATTGACCTAATCTCAATGAATGAGGAAATATGATAATTGGCAGGGATTCCATTACCAAACCATGCCCGGGAGACAATGGCAAACAATAGGATTTACCAATCCCATAATCTCAAAGCAGGAGAATTGTGAAGATTAGGAAGGATTCCATAACCCTACTATGCCCAAGGGATGATGGTGAACAACAAGACTTACTAATTTCACAATCTCAAATCAAGAAAAGAAGATACTCAAAGCTATTGCAGATCTATTGTAATTTGAGTCATAATAAACCATTAAAAACTGAAAGTATTCCTTAAATATCAAATTAGAATCCATGGAGTTCAACATAAACATGAATCAAAGTAATACAAATATCCCATTATGCTACAAGCTTCACCTCTTAGACCTAGCTAAGAGGTTTAGCCAACCATAGATATGGTTGAATCTAAAACCCTAGAAGAAAGAATTAAAAGAACTAAGGAAGAAGAAGAAAAACTCGTGGCGACAGCTTCTCCACCCTTTTGCTCTACTCCTTCAACCCTAGAAAATGCTTAGGAACATCTTAGGGAGTCCTATTTATAGTTGTGGAACTCCAACTTTCGCACCTAGTTGGAAAACTCTAGAAATTGCCTCAAATTTACGTAGTTTTCTAAACTAGACTTCACTCTACGCAGTTTTTCAAAATAGACTTCACTCTGCGCAATTTCACAAAATGACCTAGAGTTTCAGAATATGTTTTTTCAGGATGATTTTAGGACTCTTTTTCTTTTACTTCAAATCTTTGATTCTCTTCATTCCTCACTTGGTTTTCTTGGATCTTTGGCATGTGAATTCTTCAATCTTGATCTTTTAGGATCCATCCCTTGCCTTGGTGATTCTTGAACATCAAATCCATACTTTTAGCACTCTTTTTAATCCAAGCTCTTAAATTCACCTTGCAACATAAACATGAGTAAAATAGAACATTAAATATTATCATGTTTATAAAACCAAGATATAAATGGGGGATAATAAGCAATATTTGACCCTCAACACAATCCCCAACCAGCATTTTGCTAGTCCTGAGCAAAGTATGCGAAAAATATTTCGAGAACCACATGATAATTTCTATAAGCTCAAGTAGTTTTTAAAAAAACAATCCCGATAATAGAATTCTAAAATACATCAATGTCGTGCATTACCTTCTCCTAAACTTTAACACTCGGTAAGTTTCATAATCAAGTTCAAAACATTAATCTTCCAATTAGAACAATTTCAAACATTGAGTTCCATGGGTGTATAGTGAAGTCTAGACTTATCACAATCCATGGCTCAGTTCTTCACTTTCATGATAACATTGATAGTTAAAAGAGCATTCAGGACAACCAAAACCTAAACGGAAACTTTCCTTACAATTCATCTTTTAATTCCCTCTTTTATTCCTTCGCCTTTTAATTTTTCCATCGATGGTTTTCACGCTATGTCAACCTTTTTAAAGATTTTTAATAGGTAGCCCTTTTCGACGACAATTGTTTTTTAGCTGGGTATTTTTTTTTTCTTTTCAATTCTTCTTATTGAGCATGATGGACAAATTCCCCAGGTTAGTTCCTTCCATTTGTAATAATCATTAAGTTAATAATTCAATATCAAACTGACACTTTACTGTGTAAGTTAGATGTGACATGTGAGATCATAACTCAATCAATTTTTAAAACTTTTAATCGAGGATTAATGACTTAACTTAATTTTGAGATCTCCCAAGTGACTAAACTCTAAGAGACATAAGGCATCAACATTAAGCATCTTGCAATTCTAATTTTTTAAAAAAATTTCCAATTTTTTACAAAATTTGCTCAAAGACTAAGAAAACACTGATTAGCTTGTCTAATCCACACTCCCAACCTAAAATCTACATTGTCCTCAATATAAAAGAAATAAGCATGTAATGCAAAAAAAGGCAATGAAAAGAAAAGGAAAGTGATGGAAAGATAATACCTGAAGAAGGAATTTTTGAGGCTTTTCCAATAATCTCAGTGTGAAGATGGGTTAGCACAAAAGACTCAACAGACAATAAACAAACTATCCTAAACAACGGAAAGCAAACTATCCTAAAACAGTGGAAAGCAACCTATCATAATCCTAAATTCTTTGAAAGCAGTAAACCTAACTAGGAAAACAGGGGAAAGCTACTCAGTCATGCTCTAGTTTCCTCCTCCAGCCAATATCTTAATAAATTTCTTAGTAGTTTTCTTGACAAGATCATTCAAAAGCCCTTTTTACAATAGGCTTGGATGTCCTGGAGCATGAATTTCTAGAGAAATTTGTGGACCTCAACATAAAGTTTCCTTTTAATCTCCTGAGGTGTCCAAAGTATATGTGATTCACCTGAGATAGAGAAAGTTTTATAGTTAGCACAACATGATAAATCAAAGACTACAAGTAGATAAAATTTAGAGAAATTCTCAATAGGTAATGTAGTCTCAACATATTCCGAAGTTTCAGAAAGTTGAGATAGTCATGGGATCCATTATTTCTTTTATCATGAGATCATTTGAATATGCAAAATATGCCAAGCGATTTTTCAGAAAGTTGAAATAGTCAGTTGAGAGAGGCTCATTTTCCACATTGAAGTCTGTGATGATATGCCTAATGATTCCTTCGTCTTCTTTTAAAATAGAGGGAAACACAATATCTTACTCTTCACCTTGGTGAGAGTCAATTGTCATCGTATACATCTCGCCCTGCCTTGTATATACAGATTGTGGATTAGTAAGCGCATTGATGTGAAGATTCTATTTATTGCTATTACTCAGTAAAGGCACTATATCGTTAAGGGTTGACAACTCAAATGATGGCCTTAACTGGGTGGTTTCAAATTCTAGAGTCATATTGAGCGACTCGTCCATCTCCCTAATCATATTATAATATAAATAAGGGGAGTGGTCTACACACGCTTCAAAAGAGCTGAAAGAGTCGATTGAAAGAGGCTCATCCTCCACATTTAAATTAAGTGTGTCAGATGGGTGGAGTAGATCATTATGGTTAACAACTTCCTGTACCTCGTGATCACTTTCCTAAACCATACTTGAGATCGATTACAGGGGAATTTGGGCTATAAACTCATGACTGTCATCCCAATACTCACCATCTTCTAATTCAGTGTAGTTCACAAGTGGGATGGGATCGCTTTCCATACATTCTGTTTCTAGGTTGGGTTGAGGCTCGAATAAACTAGCCTCTTCCTCCTCATTGAAGCCAAGTGCATCATGTGAGTGAAGCGTATTAGTATCATTATATTTGAAAGATACCCATGTCTTTTGATATTTACTTTGGACAGTCATCGAGATCGACTCTTCGGGAAATTGAACGATATGATCATTAATAGAATCTAACTCCTCATTATCAATTTTAGTATTCTCCATAATCGCATCACGTGAACCTAACTGTTGTATATCTTTTATAAGTTATTGTAATTTTTGAAGTGTGTTTTGCTGGATGAGCTCTAGAGTTTATGTGGAATTCTGAAGTGAATTCTCTTGGATCATTTCTTGTTAGATCTCGAAGGTATAAGACCCAAAAGAACTATCACTATGATGCATTATTTATTCAACTTCCCAATCTTGATGTTTCCACTAATCATAAGTAGAGAGTTGGGAATGAAGAATTGGATTGGGTTGAGGCTGGGGTGAACTAGCCTCCATTAGCTTATCGAGGCGCGATGCAAGCGCTTCTATCGTTTTTCTAATGCCAACAAAATCATCTGTGTAATCCTAAAGTGGATCCTCTTGTATTGTTTCTAGTTAGATTTCAAAGGTAGATGACCCAAGAGAATTGTCACTATGATGTATTGTTGGTTCATCTTTCCAATATTGATGTTTCCACTGATTATAGTCATATGGGTCATAGGTGGGAGAATTTAATGGTTGTTGATACATATTATCACCCATAATATAATCTCTCATTGTTTTCTACTTGTCTGATGGGTGATAATAATTTTCACTCTCATAGTTATGATAACTCCAACACTCACGTACTATTTTCTTAATCTGTGGGGTGTAATTATTTTCCTGCATATGATCGCGTAAGGATTTCTTAACCGGTGGAGCATTGTATTCCGTTTGGTTCTCGATGATGTTTCCAAAAAAATTTTGAGACGTAGGTTGTTTTCTAACATAATCATCTAACAGCCCTTCACAATTTCTCGTATTCTCTAAAACTATCTCAGCATATTAATGTTCCCACTTGCATATATATGGTGAAACCCTAATCCTGAACCTAATCTTAACATAAAAAAATCCTACAGCAATATGTAAAGTAAGTAGAGGAGAAGTTAAAAAGATTTTACTGGTTTGGAGAGTTCTATGTTAGGATCCTACAAAACAGAAAACAATGTTAGTCCCGAAAAAAAAATCTAGAAAAATCCAAACTTAAAAAAAAAAAAAAAGAAGTCCTAAAAATACATTAGTTTCTAAAAATAAATTAAGAAAGTTTCTAAATTTAGAAATAGGAAGTTAGTTTCTAAAACAAATTAAGAAAGTTTCTTAATCTAGAAATAGAAAGAAAAGTTAGTTTCTAAATCTAGAAATAAAAAAGAAAAACTAGTTTCTAAAAAAAAATTAAGAAAGTTTCTAGATCTAGAAATAGAAAGTTAGTTTCTAAAAAAAATTAGGAAAGTTTCTAAATCTAGAAATAGAAAGTAAGAGAACACGTAAGAAGTTACCAAATTAGAAGTTTCTATTTTGGGATCCTGTAGAAGAAAAAGGAAAGTGAATTAGTTTCTAAAAAAGAACTAAGAAAGCAACCTAGTTTCTAAAAAAAGAAAAGGAAAGTTTCTAAAAATAGAAAGTAAGTTAGTTTCTAAAAACAGAAAAAGGAAAGGATTTTAGTTTCTAAAAATGGATTAGGAAAGTTTCTAAAAAATAAAAATTAGTTTCTAAAAAAAAATTAGAAAAGTTTCTATCATAGAATTAGAAAGTAAATTAGTTTCTAAAAACAAAAAAGGAAAGTTTCTAAACCTAGAAATAAAAAGCTAAGTTAGTTTCTAAAATAATTCTGAAAAACCCCAACCTAAAAATAGAAAGTAGAAAAATTTTAATCTTAACCAAATTCTAAAACTAATCAAATCCAGAAAACGCAACCATCAATCCCTGACAACGGCACTAAAAACTTGTTCACAACCCCAAGTGTAGGGTCGCGATGTAGTAATAATCTCGGTAAGACCGAGGTCGTATCCACAGGGACTGATCTTGTGCGTTTCTGAAATTAACTAGAAGTAGAACTAGAAAAAGATGAAAAATAGTTCTGAAGTGATCGAGAGAGTAATTGTGAATTAATTAATTAAAATTAAGAATTTAAAGGTGGAAACTAGGGTGCTAAGGATCTGCTTGTAGTGATCAGGGAGCTCCCTTGCTTGATTCAAGCAACACAATTAGAATTTGAGTCTTATCCTATCTAATTGAAAAATATATCAATAAAATCAAATATGAACTTCCATTGACCTAATTCTTAATGAAGGAGAATTTGATAATTTGCAGGGATTCCATCACCAAAGCATGCTCAGGAGATAATGGCAAACAACAGGATTTACCAATCCTATAATCTCGAAGCAGGAGAATTATGAAGATTAGGAAGGATTCCATCACCCTACCATGCCTAAGGGACGATGGTGAACAACAGGACTTATTAATTTCACCATCTTAAATTAGGAAAAGAAAATACTCAAAGCTATTGCAGATCTACTATAATTTAAGTCACAATAAACCATTAAAAGCTAAAAGTATTCCTTAAATATCAAATTAGAATCCATGGAGTTCAACATAAACATGAATCAAAGCAATAGAAACATTTCATCATTGTACAAGCTTTACCTCTTAGCCCTAGCTAAGAGGTTTAGCCAACCATAGATATGATTAGATCTAAGACCTTATAAGAAAGCATGAAAACAACTAAGGAAGAAGAAGAAAAACTCTTGGCAACGGCTTCTCTACTATTTTGCTCCACTCCTTAAACCCTAGAAAATGCCTAAGAACATCTTAGGGAGTCCTATTTATAGTTGTGAAACTCCAACTTTCACACCTAGTTGGAAAACTCTAGAAACCGCTTTAAATTTATGTAGTTTGCTAAACTAGACTTTACTCTGTGCAGTTTTTCAAAATAGACTTCACTCTGCACAATTTCACAAAATGACCCAGAGTTTCAGAATATGTTTTTTCAGGACGATTTCAGGATTTTTTTTCTTGACTTCAAATCTTTAATTCTCTTCATTCCTCGATTTTCTTGGATCTTTGGCATGTGAATTCTTCAATCTTGGTCTCCTATGATCCGTCCCTTGCCTTGGTGATTCTTGAGCATCAAATCTATACTTTTAACACCCTTTTCAATCCAAGCTCTTAAATTCACCTTACAACACAAACATGAGTAAAATGGAACATTAAGCATTATCATGTTCATAAAACCAAGATATAAATAGGGGATAATATGCAATATTTGACCCTCAACAACCAGCTCATTTTAATACATGCTTCTAAACATCACATTGATAATTTAAGTGGGCCACCTTATCTCTCTCCATGGAAACCTAGGAGCCCACTAGAAATGTTTATATGACATCCAACACAAGGAAAATACCAAATATCAACCTAGTAATGGGCCATGGTACAGTCACATGAGTTTCAAAATTAAGGCCATGGGTTCGAGTACACATTGTGGTGTGTGGGGGAGTGAGCATGTGCATAAAAAAAAACCCTACTAAGGGACAATTTTATCAAATTTATTTTATAATTTTCACTAACTTAAATTATTTTACAGTTTTAATGGTGTGTCGTCATGTTCCGACTATTGCTTTAATGGGCTCACTTGAGTTTTAGATTAGCTTAATTTATTGACATGAGTTATAATGAGTGGTAGGCTGAGTAAATGTGACATGCGTGTTGTGATCCAATTACAAGTGTTTTGGCTGTAGGCTTCGAAGATACCTGGGGGTTTGACGGGATTTCAAATCCCCTGGCATGTTTGGCACCATAAAGTAACAGGGGGTTTCAAAACCCCTCAAAGAGAGAGTTTTAAATTCAAAGTGAAAGCTTTACATCTAAAATCCTTGCAAGAGTTGCAACATAACATATGTGTCACTATACTGTTAATCTATTGGGCATATCGCCCACTGATAATATCCCAAAACAATTAGATTATCAATTGCATCACTATAATTACTTTAATACGATGATCTGCGCTATCCAAACATTGTCCATGTAAATCAATGGTTAAAAATCTTGGTTACTCAGTTGGATGCAATCTTATGCTTGTAGCCCATCCGAGACTTAGAATTTTATCTTTTTTGAGTAAAGTATATATTTCAACAGGTTACTATAATCATTGTGTCAAATATTAATTACTTACACTAATTAAAGCTATTAAAGTTGATTTTGTTGTATTTTAAATTATGTTAAAATAATTTAGTGTTTCAAAATATCCATTAGTCATAGGTGCCCTTTGGATGTGTCTTTTCACTTAAGTTTGAAAGGTTGCATCCTTTCAATTTTTGTTTTGAAAAGTTATGTCTTTTGGAGCCTAAGAGTCACACCAATTGGATTTAAATCGAATAGTCACAACCCTTTGTGAAAGGGTGTCTCTACACCTTTAAGGGTGTCTTCGCAAAGTCTATAAATAGACTTATGATTTTAAGTTTTGAAATGGATTAGAAAATCAGGTTCCTCTTAAAAATGTGTTCAAGTATTTTCTAGTTCGGGTTAAGACTACAAGTTGTTCGAGCTCGTGTACAGTGAGTGCACCGCTGGGACCGGGTCATAATCGTTGTATCCTAGAGGTCGATTGCTCTGAAAACCTGTTGCACTTGGGACGCTGTCCAAGGGGAGCAATTCGATTTCAAGCCGAGTGACTCACGTCATGCCTCGACTTATATAAATTGATAAGTTTTTTAACTTTCTTATTTTAATTTTATATGATTTTAAATAGTTTTCCAAAATTCAATTTCCAACAATCTTGAAATCGAATTTTGGTTTGAAAAACTATTTAAGAATTACGGTCGCATCTATTTGGTTGGAATAGCCCAAAATGAAACCACACCAACCCGATTTGTGAGCCATGACTCATATAATCTAGAGTTTTCATATCTCACATAATGCTCAAGATCTTGTAGATACTTATTATGTAAGCTCTTTGGACCACATGTACAAAAGTGAACGTATGCACCGACTGAGTATAATATACACTGATCTTAACATCCTTGTACAATAAAGATCAACCCATATAATCTAGAACCCTCATATACCATCTAATAGTTAGGATCTTATACATATTTGGTATACATATTTTCTGGACCACCTGTGCAAATCATCTAAAAGGCTTAAAGTTATATAGTAATGCTAAAGCCTATTGATTGCTTTTATATTTATGTCATTGACAATGTCAGTCTATCACACACAACAAGATCAAGTCATATGTGGTGCCACACCAAGTAGATATCCACTAATATTCACCATTTGTGTACAATAAGGATTGATCTGGGATGTATATAAAACTAGAATATCAGGGTGGGACACAAGTATTATGAACTTTTTCAACCACCATGCATGCATAAACAAAGAAGAGCCACTTTCATACAGAATCTTTAAAATATAAATGATGGGAACCATGTGAACCAATGATGGTACTATACACATGAACATTATTATACATGTGCAAACCAGAAGTAAAGAACATCATGATTATTTCATGTTATAAACCTTGCTAGTCATCCTCCCTCAAGCCGTTGCTTGCTTATGCCAAACACACATGATGATCCAAACTGTTCATCTTGGGCTCGTTGTTGTTGTTGTTGTTGTTTGTATGTATAAATCCGACCTGGATTCCGAATTTGTAATGTTGTGAATGGATGACAGTTGTGAATGTGAGGGGATCTAATGACTTTAAGGCCCTAAGATTTTAAAGAGAAAGTAAAAGATTTCATCATTTCTATTTTCATCTCCAAGGTTTTGTACGGTTAGGATTATTCTAAAGTCTATCCTCTAGTTGTGTCTATTGTTGAACTTTTACATACGTCAAAATTCTTGATGCTTAATATTCATTACATACATCAAGTGTGTCCTTTGATGTCATGTTATGGGGTCAAAATATCATGTTTGGATTTCTGATTACTATATAATAAGAAACGGTTCATGTAATAGAAAAAAATAAAATAAAAAAAGGTTTATCTATCGATGACTGAGATTATTCTCTACTATTCGCCCTAAGAGTCCACTAGATAAACCATCTGGATCACTGGGGTGATGCTCCCATCTTTATAATGAAAAACTGTCTTGATCAGGTGTTGATTCTTGTCGAAACCGTATATTTGGCACAAAGTTTATTAATTGGATGGCTAGGATCGTTGGTGCAATTTTGCAAAACTGGCCATTAGATAGTCCAAATTGACTCAATGTATTATAAAAAGTTTATCCTAAGAATTTCTAAATAAGCGGTCACGATCATCTTTTGGTGGCCCGAAGGAGCGAATCCCTTTAAAAACAATATCTCCACAATTGTTGCTATAAACTGATGCATGAGTAGTGCACATCCTGTTTAATTTAGCATAATTTAAGTTATGTTGATGTTAACATGCAGTTGGGTGATGATACTCTCTAAAAGTTCTCATATTAGTATGGTGCATGTGTGAGAGATCCCGACCATCTACCTAGTAGGGCTATAGATAAACATGTTCTGTCTAAAAGCCAAACATGGTCATTGTCTATAATCAAATGCATATATTGTTTAGATCGGATCCCTCACACATGTGTTGCAAGTCATGTAAAGTAGGCATAACACTTCTCATTGCTGGAATAGTTATCTGTCATATGATTTCATGCTTATTTAGAATTATAATAAATCATCTTTATGTTATCTATGGTGCCTACTGCATGCATAGAATCCATGATCCAAAATATCAATCTTAATCATGTCATTTTTCATATGGTACATGTAAGAGTGAAAATATTACTTAGTGGGTTTTGCCTTTAATGGCCTAAATGGAGGGGTATTCATATCGGACACATGACACATGTAGATGATGCATCAATGCTAGTCATTGATGGAAGTAGCATCATGTGAAGGCAAAAGGTCAAAAAGTGAATAGTAAAAATAAAAATAAAAATACTCTTATGGTTTTCAACTAAGGAAATTGGTTGGAAAGATCCACTAAATGCATAGTCTGAATTCACCACTATATGACAATTGGATTATAGTTACAATTTATTTTAGATGTGGCTCATCATTGGTTATTCTATAGAGTGATGGTTCTCACATACCTTGATTGCAATGACTTCAATGGACATGATCAGATCGATAATTGAGTCAATTATACCATGGGACTAGTTATAAATATATTCTTATATAAATACTCACATTTTCTTCTTGTAAGAATAAATTCGCCTGTAATCACATCCATCATCAACATCGTTCTATGGTAGCATTCAATACTTTTTAAGAAAATATTATTTTTATCCAATCATATGTCAATCTAGAACACGTGTTAGATCTAGTCAATTCATATGATAGTTCCTATGAAATCCTCAAACTCAAAATTTAGTTAATAGGTTTATCAGGTAGGCCATAGATATATCTATCTAGGCTAAATCTAAAATTGTGGGGGTGCACTTGAATGCATTTAGATAAATCACATTTTGAATAAATAAATCATATGATGTTAAAATCAAATAATATGCTAGGTCCTATTTTCCTACTGCAACAAAAAACTCATTTTGAATCCGCGCTTTCTTCACGCCACATCCATTAGGTGTCTTAACTTTAGGCGAAGGGATTCTATACACAACATAGCGAGTGAATAAGAGTGTTATTAGATCATATAAGTGTATGAGTTCGGGATTGCCGAAATAGAATACCCGAGACCCCATAAGCTAAGAACACCCCGAGGCAACCTGACGCTCAAGTTCCCCATCTTTACCAAAGGTAAATAGCCTCAAGAAAGACAAAGTTTCTAGAATGATTCGTAAATATAAAAAGCTCCATGGAGTACAAGTTTAGTCAATGAATATTTGATAAATGGGTTGACATGAAGGTTTGTACTAAGAAAGGTATATGATGAATGTTGTGGATCAATATACACATGTATTACATTGACATCATGTAGGTTTTAGAAACAAGATATCTAGAATCAAACTGATTACAGGTTTTGATGATCTAATTGGTAGCCATCGAATAAATGGTCAGAAAGAAAATTGTTAGTGGTTTGAATTCAAAAGATGATTGTTGGGTCAATGGGATTTTCAGGCTATATTTTATTCTCATTGGAGGTTGGATTTGGATATTTGGGATTGGTATTCATATAAGATTATAAGTTCATTTGATGAACTATGTTGTTTTACCATCAACAAATGTATCTATTGGCCAAATTTATGTACCTATGGAGCCCATTGTTCAATCCATCGATTAAGATACTTGATAATGAATTTGGACATTTATCATCCATATTCAGTTACTAAATATCCATTGATTGTATTGAATTCTAATCACTAATTGATAAATTGGTCAACCTTTCATGTGTTAGGGAACATATGATAACATGATTATGTTGCGATATGATTACATGAAAGTTATACTCTATTTTAATTGTCATATGTCTATGCATGACAGATTACTTCAGCCTATTTGTATTATAGATAAAATAAGGTCGATTGACTTTATCACCAGTTAGTTGAATGGTGGGCTAGTGAAGTCGCTTGAATTATAAGAATACATTCAAAGCTAAGAAAGTTGGTTATATTCAAAGCCGGTGATACGACAACTATTATAATAAAAGTGATGCTCAGTATCTGTTACTTGATGGAGTCATAATTATTGACTCTGTGAGATTAGAATTGAGTTTAGTAGGCTTTGGCTTAATATATGAATAATCAAAGAGTCTGCAACTGACTGTCAAAGACTTGATTGAGGAGCAAAAGGTGGAATCAGCCTAGGTAGAAGCTCATTTATGAATAACTAGTTGGTGAGGCAATAGCTTGCCAATACGATGATCCCTATCTGATCTGAAAGGATGATTAGCCACAATGGGATAAGACATGGCCAAACTCGTATGAGAAAAAAGACTGATGAAGTAATGACGGGTGGAGGTAAAAGGCCTACAGGTCATAAATTGTAACAGCCCACGCCCACACTGTATGATATTGTCCGATCTGGGCATAGCCCGCATGGTTTTGTTCTCGGGGTTTCCCCCAAAAGGCCTCATACAGTATAGGGTGACAACTCCACATATAACCACCACAACTCCAGACAACTCTTCCGATGTGGGACAAGTTACGCTACTGATCAGCGCACGATGGTTGAAGAAAGATTAGTGCCGGCCTACATGGGGCCCGCCCACATGTGTGCCTGCTCATATGTGCCCGCCCACATGAAGCAGTGACCGGGGCGTCACATTATCCCCCACCGAGGGCAGAGCCGTCCTCGGCTCTGATACCATTTGTAACAGCCCACGCCCACACTGTATGATATTGTCCGCTCTGGGCACAGCCCGCACGGTTTTGTTCTCGGGGTTTCCCCCAAAAGGCCTCATACAGTATAGGGTGACAACTCCACATATAACCACCACAACTCCAGACAACTCTTCCGATGTGGGACAAGTTACGCTAAAGTCATAAAGTGGCTCGCCTCCCACGGTAGCACTGACCGGACGGTAGCACTGTCGGCCACACACTGGGGCCCGCCCACATGTGTGCCCGCCCACATGTGCCCGCCCACATGAAGCAGTGACCGGAGCGTCACATAAATCCTCTGACCGAGTGACTATCTAAAAGATTAGTCAATGATACATCGAAAGGAATGGGGCTGAGCCTAATATATGAGCTACCAGTATTGGCAACCCAACCTATACGAGTAGAGATCCTATTAGATAGGTTCAATGAGTAAACAACAAGACACGAGGTAGACAATTGTACTGATGTAAATGAGCCCCTTCTATGGTGTACAGTGCGAGCAGCAACGCAGAAGGATGGGTTTTTAGAACTCTTAATGAATCCATAGCTATATATTTGGTGGTATATACAGTTGCTACATACACTTGATGGAATTCACCTATATGAGTGTGGAGGTGGAGGCCGCTTCCTATGAGAATCTGGGCGAATTCTCTAGAGCACTCATGAAATCCAGGTAATGGGACATGACCGAAACGCACCGAACCACAGAATCACTTATAGCGGAAAAGTTATTTGAGTGGCATGTACTTGTGATCTACATCAAAAGGAATCAGGTTCAAGACTATGGTGTCACCTGATTCCTGTAGACCTGTCATATTTACTCTAATGTCGGTTCAAGTCTATGGTGATACCGACACCATTGCACAACTCTTCTATCTTAACCTGAAATGTCAAAAATTTTGAAACATGTGGGGGATTGTTGTATTTTAAATTATTTTAAAATAATTTAGTGTTTCAAAATATCCATTAGTCATAGGTGCCCTTTGGATGTGTCTTTTCACTTAAGTTTGAAAGGTTGCATCCTTTCAATTTTTGTTTTGAAAAGTTGTGTCTTTTGGAGCATAAGAGTCACACCAATTGGATTTAAATCCAATAGTCACAACCCTTTGTGAAAGGGTGTCTCTACACCCTTAAGGGTGTCTTCACAAAGTCTATAAATAGACTTATGATTTTAAGTTTTGAAATGGATTAGAAAATCAGGTTCCTCTTAAAAATGTGTTCAAGTATTTTCTAGTTCGGGTTAAGACTACAAGTGGTTCGAGCCTATGTACAGTGAGTGCACCACTGGAACCGGGTCATAGTCGTTGTATCCTGGAGGTCAATTGCTCTGGAAACCTATTGCACTTAGGACGCTGTCCAAGGGGAGAAAATTCGATTTCAAGCCGAGTGACTCACGTCATGCCTCGACTTATACAAATTAATAAGTTTTTTAACTTTCTTATTTTAATTTTATATGATTTTAAATAGTTTTCCAAAATCCAATTTCCAACCGATTTAGTAATTAAATTCAAACTCCCGTTAATATAATATACATAGCTAATTTTAGATTACAAGGGATTCTAAATTCAGGTTGCCAAACGAGGATTTCAAATCCAGGGTTCCAAGTCCAAGTTCTAAATCTACTTATATTGGTCACGCGGTAAAAAGTCAGTGGTGTTGCTAGAAGACAGCAAGTCGCCTCTGACCAAATAGTTGGTGGCATTACTCTTTTAGACCTTGCTGGGAATTGGCTTCAACTTTTTGCTTCTGAGGTGGGATGATCAAGAGCGTCTTCAAAGGTCTCAGCTGGACGGTGTATATTGCAATAAAATTTCTCATTAAAGATCTCCATCGTACATGTGTACAGTACAAATTCCACTTCCCATTATCTTAAAGCATTAAAACAAAACACACCAGGGTTGCCAACGTAGCTCATGTGCACGCCATCTGGGATGATGGTCCTTTGGTGCACGTTCCTAAACCCACAAATCTGGTGGGTCCATTTAGAAAGAAACAGGGAAGAAAACTATAAGAAAGAAATACTATGATTAAACAGGCTGTATCTAAGGTGCATGTGTCACTCACGTTATTAATGGAGGACACGTGCACTTGGGGGACGGTCTTATGAACATGAGATACTGCACACACGTACCACATTTGTAAATGTTGTCTGTGTTCAGAGATGGAAGATAGGATGTTGTTAGAAATCTCGACCATTCTCTCTAGCTTGCTTTCGTATGGACGGCAAGGATGTTTAATGAATGTGAATTTCCATTGGGCCTGACACATTTGAAGTAGTCTCTATTGTTGGGGATTTGTACTGCGGAATCACACAGATCTAGATCTAGGATAACAATCCAATGATACCAAGCACACACAAGAGAACACATATTTAACGTGTAAAACCCTTGTAGGAAAATACCACTGCATAAAGCAACAGATCTCCATTATGAAAATAGAAATTACAAAGAGAGAGAACCTACCTGATTCGAACAACCTCGAATCTCACACTTGCTACACCCTTTTATAAACCCTAAAATCCTTTTAGGAACCCTTGGAACTCCTTTAGAAAGCCTTAGAATACCTTCAAATCCCGCATACACCTCTTTATATAAGTTTAGAAAGAAGTAGAGTCGGAATAGGAAACAAAAATTGTAAAATCTGTATAAAATCTTCGATGTCATCGAAGGTCTATCAATGTCATAAAAAACGGACCAAAACTGTCCAGCGACCAGGGGTGAAAAAGTCCGACAATTATTGATAGCATCGAACAACCTTTGATGTCATCGACGACTGGCTTCGATGACATCAAAACCTGGTTGATGTCATTGACAGACCAACAGACAGATTTAAGACATCTGTTCATAACAATCTCCACAATGTCTTCAATCTTCATCCGTGTAGCTTCTTGACCTCTTCTCTTAACTCTGCATCACATCATAGCTTCTCATGCACACTCCGTCCTTCTTTTACGTCATCTCCAAGCTTAGAGAAGTTGCACATAACTTGAATTTCTCTGTAGGAACGATCTAGGTGAGCATGTCTGCCGGATCAAAATCCACGTGCTCAACCACCTTTACTCTTATCTTCTCAAAAGGAAAGATGTAGTCTTCTTACCATTTCACCACTACCCAATATTGCTTACTGGGGTACTTGCTCACAACACTGATAGCCTATGAAATAACTGGTCTAATCCAGGCCATAACATACACTGTCAACCGCATTCGAATAAGGCTCATGAGATATCCTGCTTTTCCTCATCTAATTTGGGACATGTCCTGAGGAAAACTTGAGGAGAGATGCGTAGGGAACGCTCTCCGGCTTTACATAGTCCATCACCTTCTTGATCAATACCTACCCAAGGTATTCTGCCTGAGATAAGCAAAGCCTACTCCTCTTTCAGTCTCAAAGCTGAGAACCACCTTTGCAGCCCCCTGATCCTTCATCGTGAATGTCCCACTTAATCGAGTCTTCAGTGCATTGATTTCAGACATGTCATAATTAGCGATTTACATGTCATCAATTCGTGACTCACAATGAAGGAATCAAATCACTGCCTAGATCTAGGATAATAATCCAATGACATCAAGCACACATAACAGAATACAGATTTAACATGGAAAACCCTTGCGGGAAAAAACTATGGCACAAAGTGACAGATCTCCACTATAAAAATAGAAATTACAAAGAGAGAGGACTTACCTAATTCGAACGACCTTGAATCTCATCCTTGCTACACCCTTTAGAAACCCTAAAATCCTTTTAAGAACCCTTGAAACTCCTTTAGAAATCCTTAGAATACCTCCCAATCCCGCATACACCCCTTTATATAAGTTTCGAAAGAAGTAGAATCGGAATAGGAAACAAAAATCATAAAATCTGCATTTTTGCAGAAAATCTGCATAAAATCTTTGATGTCATTGAAGGTCCATCGATGTCATCGAAAACGGACCAAAATTGTCCAGTGATCAAGGGTGAAAATTTCTAACAATTATTGATGGCATCGATCGACCTTCAATGTCATCGACGACTAGCTTCGATGACATCGAAACTTGGTTGATATCATCGACAGACCAACAGACAGATTTAAGACATCTGTTCATAACATCTATTGTACGCAATGTATAAGTAGCCTGTTATATGATTTTCCATGGTTAAGGCTTTACAGACCACGGTGAACATGCATGGGAGAACAACTTTAGTAGAGTACGATGGTCCCTAACTTTCACTCGTGGCATTTAATGAATTCAAAATAAATTATACAAATTGCTGGCCCTGATTTAAATCACTATTAAATCCAACAGTTTTGATAGGTTACAGTGCTCCCTAGTATAGTAACATTGGGATTGAGTTGTCTCTTCCAGTTGCATCTTAGATGATAACCTACTGTCATATGAAATGTTGCCTGGATGTCTTCAATTTGTACAATCTTTACATTAAACATGGTATCGAGCAATCAAATGGCGCTCTATCGATTGAGTAAACCTTAGATTATACATATTAGTTTTTAAATAATTTTAATAAGGTTAGATTGATCCAATTTGAAGATTTGAGTGATTAATATAATTTAAAAAATACTTTTAAATTTTTTGAACACTTTTGTTCATGTTTGAGAGATTGAACGTGGAGGTTCGATCGATCGAGGGTTACTTGACATCGTTGATTGATTGATGCTTAGATCAATGACGCATGTGATTTTGCATAATTGCGTAGATTGTTTCTTATTATGGGTGTAATTCTATATATATGGGTGTAATGCGCGATTATGGTAAATGATTAAGAGATCGTAAATGTCTCTAAGAGGGTTTTGAAGGGAGGTTATGATTTTCTGAAGGATTTCACATCTGTAAGTTGATGTATCTCTTGTAATTCGTTATTCATAGTGGATTTCGTCGTCACTTTATGCCGTGGTTTTTTTTTTTCCTATAAGGATTTTCCACATAAAATCATTTATTCTTGTACATGCTTTGTTGCATTTATTTTTGGCTTGTTTGATTCGAATTTGGGGTTTGCTTCTGTGGCTTCCCTACAAGCGGTATTAGAGTTATACGTTGGGATTGAGTTTGAATTTGAAACATGTCGATGAAGGGATCAACTACTTAGTACGAAACTGAAAATTTTATTAGTAAAAACAAATTTGAACTATGGAATGTAAAGACGAGAGGCAATTTAATTCGGTAAGGATTACAACAGACACTCTTTAGTGTATCAAAACATGCTTCAACTATGACCGATGAAGAGTGGGAAGAACTAGATGAGCGAGCGGAAACCTCAATCTAATTATGCCTATCCGATAAGATCCTTTATAATGTCTTTGATCAAAAGATTACTACAAGGCTTTGGACTAAGTTAGAAAACTCGTACATGAAGAAATCTCTCTCTAATCGTCTTTATCTGAAGAAGTATTTCTATAATCTGAAGATGGTGGAATGGTCTAATATTAATGATCACATCAACGTGTTTAATCAATTACTTTGCAAACTGATGAGTGTGAAAGTGAAGATTGACGAGGAAGACCAATCCCTAATTCTGTTAAACTCTCTTTTAGAATCTTATAAGAGTCTTGCAGACACTATGTGCCACGGCAGGGAGACCATAGACGTCGAAACTATAATTTTAGCACTTCTGTCGAAGCAATTGAGAAAGAAAGACAGTGACGGTGGTTCCTCTATGGATGCAATGGTAACTAGGGGTAGAAATTCTAAGCGGGAGAAGGAAACTCACAATCTCGGTTCAAGTCTAAGGGTAATGGAAAGATGAAGTGTTGGAACTGTGGTAGACAAGCACATATGAAAAAGGATTATCAAAATCATAAAGCCTAGAAGGGAGAAAAAAGATGACATGTTGAAGGAAGCCAACACAACAGAATCAAATGAGGAGGTGGGTGGGTGTGACGTTTTGACCACATCCAAATGTGGATATCTCAGTAATGACTGGATTTAGATTTGGGAGCTTCATACCATATGACCTTTCAACGAGATTGGTTCACCAATTACAACGTGTGATGGTGGACATGTGTTTATGGGCAATGATATTTCCTGTAAGGTTGTTGGAATTAGAACGATGTGCATCAAGATGTCTGATGGAACGAAGTGCATCTTGATGGATGTGAGGCACATTATTAAGCTAAGGAAGAATCTGATTTATTTGGGGGCTCTTTATGCACTTGGGTGCAAGTTCATCGGATTTGATCATGTCTTAAAGGTTTCAAAGGGGTACTCATGGTGATAAAAGTATTGTGGAGTGATAACCTTTACAAGCTGATTAGGAATACCGTATTGGGTGAAGTTGTAGCGTATGTAGTAGAGTTCATGTCAGCATGTTTGTAACATGCATGTTTAGGCCACATGTGTGAGTACGGTATGAATGTACTTTCTGATTTTTGTTTAATTCCTGCATTTAAAAGTGTTGATTTTAATCTATGCGAGCATTATATATATGGTAATCATTCACAACTATCTTTTAAATTTGAAAACATGTAAGGGTGTTCTAAATTATGTGCATTCGAATGTATAGGAGTCGTTGTTCGTGGTTTCTGGAGGAGGGTCATCATTTTTTATCTCATTCATAAATAACTACTCTAAAAAATTTTGGGTTTACTTTATGAAGCATAAATTCGATGTTTTCGCCACCTTCAAAATATTTAAGGTAATAGTAGAAAAATAGTTAGGGCGAAAATTGAAAGTATTGAGGATAGATAATAGTGGAGAATTCACTTCTAAGGAATTTAATTAATTTTATAAATATGAGGGGATCATAGACAAAACACAGTTAGGCACACACTAGAGCAAAATAGTGTAGAGGAACGTAGCCCAAAGTATGTTGAGTAATGCTGAGTTAGGCAAGATGCTATGGAATGAGGCCATTAACATGGTTGACTACTTTGTAAATCGGTATCCGTCTACGCTAATTAACTATAAAATTCTAGAAGAAGTGTGGAGTTATCACGAAGTTAATTACTCAATGTTGTGAGTATTTAGTTATGATCCTTACTCTCATCTACCGTCAGTTGAGAGAGATAAGCTAGACCGAATGGTTAAGAAGTATACCTTTTTGAGCTATGGTGAAGGTGTGAATGGATACAAGCTATATTACTAGGTCACATGAAAGATCACGATTAACCATGATGCCAGATTTGATGATGATTCTTTGTTTCATAAGGATAAACACAAGGAAACAGAAAAATCCGCGGTTATTGATGTTGAAGTCGAAAAAGGTGAGACATGGGAAGAATTTGAGCTACAGGAAGAGGTACAGGCACATGTGGAGTAACCACTTATGACGAGAAATCCACCGAGAGATCATGTATTACTGGATAGATACCGAGAAGCCTCCAATATTACATTCGCTCTCATTACGGATGATGGAGACTCATCTACCTTCTAGGAAGCACTAGATGATCTAGATGCTGAGAAGTGGATGTTGGCAATGCAAGATAAGATGGACTCTTTGTAGAAGAATTATACATGAGAGCTGGTGGAGCTTTCCGTTGGTTATAAAGCAATTGGATGCAAGTGAATTTACAAGAAAAAATATTATAGGTGTAAGACGAGATTGGTTACGAAGGGGTGTGCTCAGAAAGAATGTGTCAACTTCAGTGAGATCTTTGTGTCAGTTGTCAAGCAGCTATTTATTAAATTTGTATTGGTGCTAGTTGCCTAATACAATCTTGAACTAGAATAAATTGATGTAAAGATTGCTTTCCTTCATGGGGAATTAGAAAAGCAGATCTATATGAAGCAACTAAAGGGGATCGAGGAACAAGAGTTAGAGAATAAGAATTACAGGTTAAGGAGGGTGTTGTTATTAATGCACTGATTTATGTACCTTATTTGTCAATCATGTGAATTCATGTGTCCTGTAGTCGGTTGACCCCTTGGAAGCTGAGGACAGAAGACATAAGTGGAGGTGGAGTATCAAGGAGTAAAGAACAAGTATATAAGGTGCCTTAACGACTCTAACCCTTGACTCAAAATAGCCTAAACCTCTAGATGGTTTTAAACCTAATAGGTAAATATTTTATTGATCACCCCTTAAGCCATATGAGCCTTATTTAATCATCCTTAAATTGACTTTAAAGGTCCTAAGTTGTTGAAAATTTTGTACAATTTTAGCAACCTTCGGTCCCACCGAACCCACCTTTCGTCTGACAGAAATCAGTTAAAACAGGACAATATGTTGTGGCAAAATTTCAAGTAAATCGATTATAACTGAATGTCACATTTGGTCCCACCAAAAACCATGTTTAGTGTGACCAAAGAATACTTTCGGTGTGACCAAAAATGCCTAAGTTTGTCCAGTCACTTCTCTGTCTAATTCGGTATGACTGAATTCCAATTCGGTACGACCGAAGATGAGCCATTTCTACTCATTTTCTAATCATTATATCTCAATTCCTTTATATAGAAGATTCAGTCTTTGGGCATTTTAGAGGATTTTTGGTGCAATTGAATCTAAGGTGGATCCTCAATCATATCTCACACCCTATGTAACGCCCCGGATTTTTGCCAACCTGGGATTAGACGTCCTTAGGCAATGGATCAATCCTAATACAGGTTTAACTTCTTAAATGCTCAATTAAAGCCTCAAATCGCTCCTTAAACCATTTTCTTCACAAATCCCACCCTTCACTACCTTGTGCTTTCAATTTTTCAAAGCACCTTCGCCCTAGACACTATCTTAAACTAGCTAAGTAGTATAACTTGGATCACTTTATATACAAACTACAATGGACTAAGTTCCACCTCAGACGAAAATCACTTAGGATTAAATCCTTTAGAAATTTGACAAAGTGAACTAGGTGCTAAACTAGATTAGCCATGAAATCCATTTGAATCGCTTTGAATACGATCTGCAAGACCCAAAACTTGAGAATCATTGACGCTAGGTTATCCTAAAATCTAGGATCAATCTCATTATTGCTTTTTTTTGGGGAGCACATCAGGATTTTCCGGATCGTAAACTCGTGGACCGCACATTGGGAGTCCGAACAATACGAAGTTAAGGACTTAGGATTCGAATTTGGGGCTTAACAACCATCTCGGAAATCAAATCCAGACAATGTCCCACGGCCATTCGATCGCGTCCGGAGCGAGAGAGTATGAAAAACACTATTCCCTTTACAAAATAAATATCTGGAATAGTGATCTGGCATCATTTGTTTGCGGATCGGATATTAAAATGTGAAGTCGAATCGACCAAATTACACCCTCGGATCAGGGTAAAAATTTCATACACATTTACATGTACTCGGAATCTCCGATCGAGATCCGCTGACCGTTGAACTGAAACTGGTCCGCCACACGTGATCTGGAATCCCGACCGAAATGAAAACTTAATAGAACGTAGATCCAGCGTTAGTGAGCTTAAGTCCAACCTTTGGCTCAAGGAGGCCCACCAGAAGTCCTCCGTTGAGCTGAAACAGGTCCGCTTTGGACATAACCTATGTATACTTTGTTCCCGAGTCTATTTCGGTGAGTTTTGAGACTATATAAGGACCTTAAACCCTCTCTCATGGCAGCCATACGAATTTGGATTTGAGAGAGAGAAAAGAAGAGAAAGTGTGGGAGATCCGGGAGAAACTCCCGTCACGTCGTTAGAAGCTTCTAAGGTGCTTAACCACCTCATTCTTGCCGCTTTCCTGGCGATTCAAGCGTCATTTCTAGGTAATAAACCCTAACCCTAACTTTGTTTGGGGGATTAGACAGTTGTTGGTTAGGAAATAGCTAACCTATTTCATTCTCTAGTTGCAACTCCCGAATAGAAAGCTTAGCGAACCTATCAACTCCGTTACAATGATTCTACGAAATTCACAAGGGGACTTTAGGTATATAGGTTTTGGTTTTCAACGCTTTCAATGTCGGATAATGATAGATTCATGATTGCATGTAATTGCACATGTACAAAGTGCTTTCCGCTTTTTCGGTTCGATTAGAATTGTAGAATTTGGAATTTCACATACTCTAGGTATTCGTATAAAATACCGTACAACGTATTTTTTATGGAAATGTGTTTGACATGTTTATTTGTCGTATGGATATATGACGTATGGATAAAATACTTATTTGGTGAAAGGATTGGGAGCCTAAATACATGTTTACTAATAAACACTATGTATGTAGAAATACCAATTATTGTAAGAAGTACCGTATACATGTATATTTTAGCGATGTGTTTGTCATGATTAATTTTCGTATAAATATATTATGTGCATATAAAATATTTGCTTGGCGAAGGGAATCGCTGTAATACATGTTTGCTTGTATACATTATATATGTTGAAAATGCGTATTCTAGAAAATACTCATGGTGATAACGTATAAATTTTGGAGATGCATTTATCATGATTATTTCTTTGTAGTAATATATTATACATGGATAAAATACTCACTTGGCTAAAGGATAGCCCTAATACGTGTTTTGCTAACATACACCATGTATGTTTGTAATAGTGTATTCTAAGTGTTTGTGAAAATGAGTGAATGAGTATAGAATCCTCATTCGTTTCGCCATGACTAATTGTCATGGATTCATGATTGTTGTATTGGCGATACCCTTTTGATTTTAAAGGATTTTCCCTAAATCACGCCACTGTACCAATATACACTATATATGCTAAAATGTGTGGCCCAAGTGTTTGCGGAAATGATGAATGAATATGGAACTTGGGTTCTGCTTGCCATGACTATCCGGAGTCGTGGGTGTACGCATGTTATGATTGGGGCAACTCCTAGTGAAAGGATTTGGCCTAATGCCTATGTGATCGACATATGTCATGTATGTTGATGTATGTTTGTTTAAGTGTTTCTTGAAATGTCGAATGAGTAGTAGTTAGCAAATTGTAATGTATAAGGGTGTTGAGATATGATTCTCAACCTCTTATAACTATGTGTATGATCTCCTTGGATTGTTGTGTGATTAGGAATTGAACATGTATAAACTCATGCTTGTGTTGTGATTCATAACATGCTCAACTGCTTTATGATTATAACTATGTAATGCATATGTTTAAATTTATATTTACGTTGTATGATCCATCATGGGTGATGGGGGAGCGGAGCAACGAGTGCGTGGAATGAGGCCATTAAACGGATAATACCATACCTTGATAGTATGAGTTGGATCTTGATTCATTCTTGCTTATCTATCCGCAAGTTATCATGTTTGGGGCTATAATTGTAGTAGGACAATCGGTGAGAATTGAATTCGTGGTCGTGATTCATTTGCCACGTGAGATATGTTCGACGAACCGAGTCGTACTTCGGAAGCGATAGTGGTTGGCCATGAAGTGCTTATGCATTTCATGTCATTCAACTTGTTGTGCGGTCGACAGCCGAAGCTCGTCGAGTAACCCGATCTGTCTAATGTATGTTCACCATGTTTGGACGCAGGCTTGAACCTAGGGTACCAAACACCGCAGTGAAATCCCTTTTAACCATGGTACCTCAATCCGCTAAGACTCATGGCGGGCATGGTGGTATGGGACACCGTGGTCGAGTTGTCGGCCTCACGCGGGGCCACGTGCCTCCCGTAGTGACCGGTGAGCAACCGATTCGTGAGCCGATTATGGTGGTATGGGACACTATATTCGAGAAGTCGATACTTACGGCAGAGCCGAGTACGGTGAGACTCACTGCTCGTCTTGACTAGGAAGAACGAGTCCTCCGTGAGAAGTATTTTGAGTATACTCTAAGGGTCTGTGATTGGCGACGAGTCTTTGTAGAAGAATTAACTGAGAGTATGAGTTGAGCCGAGTACGGTGAGACCGTACTCGAGTGACGGACTAGTGATTGAGCGAGTACGGTGAGATTGGCACTTGAGTGACGGCTTAGAAAGAATTGAGCCGCATACGGTGAGATCTGTGACTCGCGCTGACGGGTGACATGCCCTTTGCGATGCCTTCGCTATGCTTCTGAACCATAATATCGTATGAGATTAACTAGGATTGATGACCCTAGAATGGATCATGTTTGGGAATGAACAACAAAGGGGGAGGAACCTTAGTTTCCCAATAACTTTGTTTGAAATGGACTAATAATAACTCGGTAATCATGATCATCATCGCACCGCATGTGCTTAGTAGATGTGGTATGGACCGAGGAGTTAATCATTCACGAACGTAAGATGATGTGCATGAGTATGAGGGTGGTTAAAGCAAGGGCATACAACATCATGTCATTTCATTCTCGCACTTAATAAGAGTAGTTAGAATTGTTTGATTTGTACTTGCTTTGTCATTCGCTTTGAATTGATAACATGTTAACCTATGCTTTATTGAGCCTTGAGTTGATCACTCACTCCCACGATATGGACGGTGTTCGAACACCCACCAGACTTTGTCGATTGCGGATGGCGACGCTACTTGCCGAGGCGAGCTTCGGACTTCTATGACGACGGAATGCTTTCATCGTATATCTTTAAAATAGGCGGCTTCGTGGAGAGCCGTACCTTGATTGTCGGGGCAACGGGGATGTTGACTAGATCATACTACACAACTTGGTATAATTTACTTGTAATTATTTAACATGGTAACTTTATCACACTCTGGAGACTCACCAAAGATTTTATATATTTTATATATCTATCACAGTCTTCCGCTTGCTAATTTATTGTCTACGGAGTATGATATTCTGTTTTGGCTTAATCTCACTCATGTTCAATGCACAAATACAGTCAACATTCAATCATCATTCATTTTGTTGCATAAGTGATGTTCTGGAACTCGGGAGTTGAGTTTATGCTCGACCCCCGATTTTCAGGGCGTTACACCCTAAGCCTCATATTCCATAAGATTTGATTCATCTCCTTGAGCTTTACCACTCTAATGAGGATTCCAACCTCAATGTTGAAGATGAACTCAATTTCGACCATTTTCTTGAGATTAGACCCAACTTTATTGGTGTATCCTTTATCTAAACTCTTTAGGAGACTCTTCTAAGTGAATATCATAGGATTTACAACTTCTCATTAGTTGAAAAAGATTCACCCTACCTCCCATCACCTTAGTTACTTTATTGGAGCATCATCACACATAAGGTGTTTAACGTTAGAGCTAAAGCATTGGTAATGCAGCGACATCAACGATTGGGGGAGTAAAATGAGCCCATTGAAGCACGGGAGAGCATCGATAAAGCAACCCAAGATGGCACTACAAAAGGGAAAGATGTCATTTGTAAGAGTCCATGTACACTCCTTCCTTATGTAGGATTGAGTGTAGAGTTTAATTAGATTCTTGTGTAGGATGTAAATCAAATTCCTTGTGTAGGTCACCGAACATATGTGTGTACGTATTAGTTTCCAAGGGAGCCTCTAACAGGAGTAAATGTAAGTCCTTAGACTATGATCGAGGTTTATGGTGAGCCTATAGAAAACCATGTAAGTCTCCGAGGGAGTCGGTCCTTGTGTAGGATTGTAAAGAGCAGAAGTGAACCTAATTAAAAACCTTCGATAGTGAAATATGGTACACTCATGGGTTGAGTGTGTTCGCAAGGAGTGAGTACGAAAATTGAACGAATATACATGCTTGTGTTTGGAATTGTCTTTGAGCAATTTTTTAATTATGCTTATGTGATTATTTAGATGAATTATATATATGAATGATTAGGTTAATACTAGGTGTCGATAGTTAGCACATCCCCCAATACGCATACACTATCTTATGACTTAGTAGTCTTATTGTTAAAATTTTTTACTTAGTTTAACTTACATATTAGTTTAAAGTAAGCAATTATGTTTAAAAGGCATAACTTTTATTTAATCCTAATCACTACCTCTATGACAATGATCATTTCATAGTTACATCAAGCTTCGGAAAATAGCCCATCGGCCTAGCATATGCAATTTTAGTTGTACAGCCTGAAACAATCACTTAGGTAGTGTTATAAGAGATTTGATACTTTCATGATAAGTTAGTGGTTTACCAGAAGTGAATATGATCATTGTATCTGGTTCAAGGCAATGAGCGATGGAGAATTCATTGTACTGGTATTGTATGTTGATAACATGCTTATTGTTAGCTATAACATGTAGGAGATCAATATATTGAAGACTCAACTATTAGGGACATTCGAAATGAAAGATCTGAGGGCTACAAAGAAGATTCTTAACTTTGATATACATAAAGATAAGGAGATAAAAATATTACAATTATCTCTGGCTGAATACCTTGAGAAGGTTTTGCTCAAGATTAGGATGGACAATGCTAAGCTAGTTAGCACACCCCATGCTGCTCACTTCAGGATCTCTTTAGAGTAATGTCTCATTATAGATGAAGATAAGTAATTTATGCCTTGTGTGCCTCACTCGAGCACAGTTGGCAGTTTGATGTATGTTGTCGTCTTTACGAGACCGGATATTTCATATGCAATTGGTGTTATGAGTAAATACATGTCAAACCCCAACAAGCAAGATTAGGAGGTAGTGAAATTGTTACTTCGTTATCTATGAAGTACAACAGACTACATCTTAACATTTGAAAAATTAGAGAAAAAATTAGTAGGTTATGTGGATGTTGATTACATAGGGAATGTGGATAAAAGAATGACGACTTTCGGTTTCTCGTTTGTACTAGCGGGTGGAGCAATCAGTTGGATGTGGATGCTTCAGTCTATGGTTGCTCTTTCCATAATAAAATTGAGTATATTGTAGTGACAAAGGCTTTCAAGGAAGGTGTTTGGTTGTTTGGAATGATGAATGAGTTGGTTTGAAGTAGGAGGTTGTGGCAGTTAATTATAACAGTTAAAGCGCATGTGATCAACTTGGAAAAGAACTTGGTTTAATATTCTAGAACTAAATATATTAATGTTCGTCATCATTTTATCTGACAGGTGCTTGAGGAACACGATATTACTTTTGAGAAGATCCATACAAGTGTAAATCCACTAGATATGTATAACACCCCGTACTTTTAGTCACGCTCAAAACTCAGAAACTGGGCTTTCAGAATTTTCGATCACCGAATCTAGTGCCGATAGCCTCCGTAGTACCCCATTCTCGGCTCTCAGTGCCCATTCGCAAGATTCTGATCCTAGAATCCCACAAGGAGGATTTTTCAAAGTACATTTATCTTATAAAAAGTATAACCACAAGTTTACCCAAAACACAAAGGCAACATCATCATCACATATCTACTAATATAAACAGTTGAATATAGTGCTGAAAGGAAAAATACATATATCGAAAATCAAAGCTCTATAAGACAGGTGCATGCTTCAAGCTCAACGCTGTTGTGACCTAACGCCACTTGCACGCATCTATCGTGCATAAGCTTATAGAAAGCTTAGAGGGTGGTGTAAGTGTGTGTGCAAGGTAAGTGTCAAGTATGCAATATCAAATCAATGTGAAAACATGCCGGTAATTCCATAAATACCATCAGCCTTATTTAGGCTATGCGATGTAAAAAATAATAAGCCAATATCATATACTGAGGAAGTAATGTAGATCAGCTATACAATGTGGAGACATAGTGAGTTAAATATCATATACTGAAGATATAATGCAATATGCAATCCTGACGAGTCCACGAATACCGTCAGCTGTATCTTGGCCATATAAATGCAGAAACATAACAACCCAAAATGCCATATGCCACAGATATAATGCAATATGCGATGCGAATGAAATGACCAAGTTGAAGTGTGAAGTTAGGATGATAGTATGTAGTATCGCAGGCTATGAGGTCCATCACAAGGGACTTTTATCCAAACCAGTCCCATACCTAAATTTGGATAGTGAGACTCAATGAGGTAGACTCCTGATCTCAGGTTGGTCGTGTGCCCCAACCGAAATTCTGGCCATTGCAAAGGTACACATAACAATTAGTTGCGCACCACTAGCCCGAGTGGATAGTGAATGGATGAATGAATGAGTAAAATGCAAAGTATGCAACTCCTGCTCAATAAGTTCACATATTAGTACGTACATCTCTGGGATCATCATCGGGGTCTAGTACACTCAACGCCACCTGTTGCCCTATTAAGCACACAACTGAGTAAGTAGAAGAGACCTCACTATCTGCCTACCAATATCGGCCCGACTCGTCTATAGCAGACCTATTTATAAGTTGGTCAGACTCATCCTAACATTGCTTACTCCCTCGGGTGGGTAAGGCCCCTCCCAACCGACCATGACACAGTGGGAGATGTGGCCAACTAGTATACGGCTCTTATACGCTCATATATATCCACTCGGTCTAGACATTGGGACATCCTCTGGTACTAAGAGGGTTTAGAGACTTTCACCCAGGGACATCTATGACACCCTATTTAGAAAAAGATTTTCGGTGTCCCATCTGCCCATCCACGACATGCTTCTGGAGGCTACGACCCTGATGTCGCTAGGGCGTACGGTGGTCATAGCACAAAATGCAAAATGCATGAGTCATATCATCCAGTCATGTAATAATCTGCCCAATGACATGTGCTATAATCAATCACTCCTCACAACAAGCATACTTATGATGTGTATGGGCATGGATCGTGGAGCTATACTAAGCATGTTATATGATGATGATGTACTCTCCTCATGTCAAGGATGTGCCTAGACAGCTTACTCATATCAAGAATGGGCCTAACGAGGCCTAAGGGAAGGTCACAATGTGGACATTTAACCATCATTGCCCATCAATGTGGACATTAAACCAACATTGCTCCCAAGGAGTGGCCCTCGTAGGGCCAAACATATAATGGGGCCATAGCCTCACATAAGGATCTCACATACAACATAATGGGCCTTACATATCACAATGGGCCACATCACATGGGCCTCATATATATCAAGTGAGCCGCATCTCATGGGCCACATATACATCACATCGGGCCTCATCACATAGGCCTCACATACATCACACATGGCTTCATCATATGAGCCTCACATATCACAATGGGCCACATCACATGGGCCTAATATACATTACAATGGGCCGCTCACACGGGCCTAATATACATCACAATAGGCCGCTTACACGTACCTAATATACATCACAATGGGTCCCATCGCCTGGCCCTCAAATGCATCACAATGGGCCTCATCACTTGGGCCCAATATACATCATAATGGGCCACAACCCATGGGTCTCAAATACATCGCAATGGGTTACAACCAATGGGCCTCAAATACATCATAATGGGCCTCATATTCGGACCTCAAATACATCACAATGAGCCTCATCATAAGGGCCTCAAATATATCATAATAGGCCTCATATCTGGGCCATAAAAACATCATATTGGGCCTCATACGTATCAGATTGGGCCTCACATATGGACAGATGGCTCGGATCAAACACGCGCACATCATGGTGGCCAGCTAGACATCCAGCCCATGGACGGATGGCTTGGATAGAATAGATACATCATGTGGGGTCCATGAATGGACAGGATGGATAAAACACATATGTCACAGCGGCCCCACATGCAGATGGAAGACGTGATCTACAACACATCATCAAGGTAGGGTTCAACATAGCCCAAAATGGACGAACATCGTGGATGTAAGCCACATACATCACGGTCGACTCCAAAGAGCACCGTCCAAATGGATGGTGTGAATATAAACACATACATCTCGGTGTGCCCCACACCACTCAACCAAATGGATGGGTGTGGATATAGAACATATACATCTAGGTGGGCCCCACCTGCCCACACGTGTCATACATGTGGGGTGGGCCCACACCTCAAATAGACGGACGGTGTGTATATAAACACATACATCAAGGTAACCCATAAAGCTTGCTGGCATCAACCAGTAGTGGGACCCACTGTCCTAACATTGGACGGTGTAGATCTAGAAGTCATACATCAAGGTGGGTCCACGTCTAGATGGACGGTTGGATGTAAGACATATACATCAAAGGTGGGTCCCACCATCCAACAAACTGGACGGTGAGGATAAGGCTCATACATTCAAGGTGCATCCCACCGTTGGATGGATGGTGTAGATACAAAATACAAACATCCAAGGTGGGCCCCACCCCACATGTGCAGCATGTGTGGGTAGGTCCCACACACCAGACAAAACACATACCTCGTCATCAAACCCATAGAAAATGCTGACGTCAATACATTAGCTATATAGCTGTTAAGGTACACTAGCCAATCGACTTCAAAGGTAGTTTGGTCCCACATGGGGCCCACCACATATTATATTATATTACAGTATTATATATTATTACTTTTTTTTTAAAATTCATACCAGCCCCAGCATCTAGGGTCCAGGTGCGCTGGACAGTGATGGTCGTCCAGGCCGTGGGCCCACTTGCTAGACAACGTGGATATATAATGCATACGTCAAGGTTGGTCCACGTGGTGGCCCACCAAGGTTTTGGACCAGCTGATATTTATTTTCCCTTTAAAACAGGGTTTGCCCAAATGGTGGACAACAAGGTAGGCCTCGGTTGGACGGCGGGTGCGTCCCACTTGGTGAACACATGGATAAAATACATACATCATAGGTGGGCCATATAATCGAGAGAGAGAGAGAGAGAGAGAGAGAGAGAGAGAGAGAGAGAGAGAGGTGTGATGGAGGGAGCTCCACCACTATGAGTCCTAGAATTACATATATATATATATATATATATATATATATATATATATATATCAAGATGGGTCCCAAATAGGATCCATACCATCAATCGGTAGGCCCCACTTGGTCTATCACAAAAATTGAAATCTAATCTTACAAAACACCCACTGATGGTCCTCTTCTTTAGCTCCTTAGAATCCTTATCTCCTAAGCTTTCCCATTGATGGTGGATGATGAAATTGAAAGGTTAAGATGAGAGATCTTGAGGTAGGAAGTGGGCCACACTTAGCTCTTTCTCTCCTTAGGAATTGCTTGGAAAATGGTGGAGAAAATGAGATGGGATGGAGTGAAAGATGGGAGAATGGTTGTGTAATGAGAGATGTGATAAGAGGTATGGGTTTTAGTTGACTTTGGGGGGTGACGTGGCATGAGGTATGGGTTGCTTGTCTTTATTGGTAAGAAAGGGATGGGAGAGGCATGGGTTGTGTACTTGATAATTGATGTGATGTTTGGGTAAAGATTCTCTCAGAATTCGCAACACGCAATGTTTTCCTTGAAATAAATGCACACCCAAAACTCCTGGCCTGGGTATCGCATTGGTGCGTAAGACGTGTCGTTAAAACCGCGGTGATGACACAGTCATAATGGTACAAGTATTAGGTTGATTCGACTCAGATATATGAGATGCGACTCAGGGTTATGCACAAATGCTACCTACTCATCGCGAGTCATCGGAATTCGACGGGGAGGATCACGAGAGTATAAGGAACGGTATGGACTAGGATATATGCCTTACACTTTTCGGTTCTCGGGTGCTACTATAGAGATCTAAATCAGGTTGCACATGTGTGGGAACACACGTGACTCACCTTATACATCATCATTCAATGGTCCTCAATCTATCGATATTAACCATCTGGTACAATCTCATTCAAATATTAAGTCATCTGACCGTTGACTCTTAGGGCGAACCATCATGCCATACCTAAGCTGGATTGCCACTCACTAGAATCGAGACCAAACTCATAGATCCATAATATCTAACTTGAAGGCCTACTACCTGATAATTACACTTAGGGCATCAGATCATTAATTCGACCATGGGCCTTCATCTAGACAACCCTAGGACCCTTAGGACTGTTGGAAGAAATTACCATCCTTAGATTAAGTGATCCATCCATTAGATGGACCATCACACCTTAGTGGAATGGTGACAAACCTCGAAGGACTTAATTATGGAAATTCGATCGTAACAAAACTTCACCTAATGATCTATTAGAACAATCGAACCATACATGGTCATTTTCAGGACCTAATTAGCAAATCCACAAATCATTGTGTCCATAACATCCTACATATTAATCCACTACATGAATGCACTAGTTAAATAATCTACTTATTAAATCAAGCATTAAAGTCAACTTAGATGGTTACTAGGACCATTGAAAAATGATTTTGAGGCAAACCGGCCATTGAATTATACAGCAAACATTGCGGTTGAGCGTACAACTATGGAGATGCACATTTGCCCAAAATAACTTAATCAATGGTTGGATGGAGTGATGCATTGTAGCCTGTGAGTTTGATAGCTTAAGAATCATGTGAAAGTGACCATTCAGATGCACCTATACTAGTCCATGATCCCTAAAACCACCCTAGGTCAAGTTAGGAGCTATCCACCCATAGAATTGATATAAATCAACAAATTAAAATCAATCAAATCCTTGATTTTTTAAAATCTATAATCTATCATTAAAAACTATAATAATAATAATAAAAACAATATTATAAAAGTATTGTAACATTGTAACGCCCTGAAAAATCGAGGGTCGAGTAGTAACTCAACTCTCGAGTTCCAGAACATCACTTATGCAACATAGATAATGATGATTAAATGTTGCCTGTGTTAGTACAATAAACATGAGTGAGATTCTACCAAACAGTAATTCATACTCCAGATCCATGTGTAAAATGTAAGCGGAAGACTGAAAGGTGTATATAGATATATATAAAACAAAACATTCTCGATCTCCAAAGTATGAACACTAACTGAGTCACCGTATATATACATGTTGCTTCTGAATCAAAATGTAAAAATAGTACAACTGAAATTATCAACCCTGTAGCCCCGTAGCACTGGACAGCCTATGCGAAGCCTCCAGCTAACTGCATGTAGGAGAACTCCTCCTGATCGTCATAGAAGTCGGGCTCAGTTTCCTGTGCTCCAGTGATACTTGCATCTGATACAGGGTTTGGTGGGTATTTTAAAACATCATCCCATAACGTGGGAATGAGTGGCCAACTCAATGGAACAATAAAGCATAGGTTAACATGTTATCAATTCAGTCAAGCAGTACAATCAAACAATTCTAACTACTCTTATTTAATGCAAGTATGAAATGACATGATGTATGCCCTTGCCAAACCACCCTCATGCGACACCATCTTACGTTCGCGAATGCGTTCATTCCTCAGTGCTCCACATCTACCAGGCACATGCAGTACGATGATGAGCATGATTACCGAGTAGTTATTAGTCCATTTCAAACAGCAGGATTGGGAAACTAAGGTACATCTCTTGTATCATTCCCAAACATGATCCATTCTAGGGTCGTCAAACCTAGATAATCTCATACGATATTATGGTTCGAGAGGCATCGCGAAGGCATCGCAAATGGTTCGTCACCCGTCAGCACGGATATAGATCTCACTATATGCAGCTCAATTGTTGGCCGTCAGCTCGAATACAAGTCTCACCGTACTCAGCTCAATCGTTGGCCGTCAGCTCGAATACAGGTCTCACCGTACTCGGCTCAACTCAGACTCTAGTTACTGTGAAGGGCTCATTACCAATTACAGATTTTAAAGTATGCTCGAGGTCACTCCACTAACGTCCTACCAACTGGCAGTCTATTTTCGAAGCTCGACCAGTCCACTTATTGACAATGGGACTCAGATGCAACCTGACTGAGGACCACAGCCAGGCTATGCCAGTGTAGGCCGACAGCTCGAATATAGTGTCCTATACCACCATAATCGGCTCACGAGTCTGGTTGCTCAATGGTCACTACAGGGAAGCACATGGCCCCAGCGTAGGCCGACAGCTCGACCACGGTGTCCCATACCACCATGCCCGGCTCATGAGTTTTAGTGGATCAAGGTACCAAGGTTAACGGAATTCCACTGGTAAGTTTGGTACCCTAGGTTCAAGCAGAGGCATCCAAACATGGTGAACATACATTAGACAGATCGGGTTACTTGACGAGCTCGACTTGCACAAGCGCCCGTTGAGTTGTACGACATGAAGTGCATAAGCACTTCGTGTGGCCTAACCACTGCCGACAAGCAACGCACGATTCGGGTTCGTCAAACACGTCTTGCGTGGTGAATAGAAGCCAACCACGAGCACAAATATGTTACTGATTGCCTGGACTATATAATATCCCCAATCACATTCAATTGCAGATAGTTGAAGCGATGGATGGATCAGATTCAAATCATACAATCAAAGTCGTCGATACGGTCCTTAGGGGCTATATCCATGGTGAACATTGCTCGCTCGCACTCGTTACACCACTCCCCCATCACCCTTCATGGCCTTAACATGAATTTAAACATATGTATGACATAGATAAAATTATAGATCAGTTGAGCATGTTATGAAGTACAACATAAGCATGAGTTTATAAATATTCAATTTCTAATCACACAGATATCTAAAGAAATCATACACATAGTTAAAGGGATTGAGAATCATATCTCAACACCCTTATACATTACAATTTACTAACCACTACTCATTCAGACATTTCAACAAACATTTTAAACTACATACATCAACATACCTCACATATGTTGATCACATAGGTATCAGGCCAAATCCTTTCACTAGGGAGTTGCCCCAATTATAACATGCATGTACCCACAACGGATAGTCATGGCAGGTAGGAATCCAAGTTCCATAATCATTCAGTCATTTCCACAAACACTTGGACTACACATTTTAACGTATGTAGCTTATAGTGGCCGTGGCGTGATTTAGGGCAAATTCTTTCGTCAAAGGGGGATCGCCAATACAACAATCATATATCCATGACAATTAGTCATGGCAAGCACGAATGAGAATTCTTTACTCATTCAGTCATTTTCACAAACACTTAGAATACACTATTTTAACATACATAGTGTATATTAGCAAAAGCGTGTATTAGGGTGAATCCTTTCGCCAAACAAGTATTTTATCCATATATAATATATCAACACAGCAAATAATCATGGCAAAAATATTTCCAAAATTTATACGTATACGGTACTTTCTACAAGTACCTAGAGTATGTAAAATTCCATATTCTACGTCTTTAATCGAAATGAAAAGCAGACAACACTTTGTACATGTGCAATTGCATGTAGATCATGAATCTATCACTATCTGACATTGAAAGCGTTGAAAACCATAACCTATACACCCAAAGTCCGCACCTTTTGTCGTAGAATCGTAACGAAGTCGATAGGTTTGCTAAGCTTCCGTATTCGGTAGTTTGGCAACCTATAGAATGAAATAGGTTAGCTATTTCATAACCTACAACTATCAACACCCCAAATCAGATTAGGGTTAGGGTTTCTTACCTAGAAATGGAGCTGGAATCGTCGAGAAAGTGATTAGAATGGAGTGGTGGAGCATGGATAGCAACAGGGAAGAAGGGCAGGGAGACTCTCCCACATCTCCTACACTTTCTCTCTCTTTTCTCTCTCTCAAATCTCAAATTCGTATGGCTGTGAGAGAGAGAGGGTTCTAAGGTCCTTATATAGCCTAAAAACTCACCAATTAGACTTAAGGTCAAGGTATACTTGGGTTTTGTCCAAAGAGCATCTGTTTCAGATCAACGAAGGACTTCTGGTGGCCCCTTTTCTGTGTGCGGTCGAACTTAAGCTCACTAACACTGGATCTATGTTTAGTCAAGTTTTTGTTTCAGTCGGGATTTCAGATCACGCATGGCGGACCAGTTTCAGTTCAACGGTCAGTAGATCTCGATCGGAGATTTCGAGTACATGGATATGTTTATGAAATTTTTCCTGATCCGAGGGTGTATTTGGGTCAGATTCTGACGGTCTGGTTGCCTAAAACTGATCCGCAAGTGACAAGTCTCAGATTACTATTTGAGATATTTATTTTTAAAGAAAATCAAGTATTCTCACACTCACACGCTCCGGACTCAAGCGAACAGCCGTGGGACACTGTCTGGATTTGATTTCCGAGATGGTTGTCAAGCCCAATGTAGCGGTCATAAGTCCTTAACTTTGTATTACTCGGACTTCCGATGTGTGGTCCAGATCTGATACGGAGTTTCGAGATGCTCCTGAGAGCAGTCGGGTAATGAGATTGATCCTAGATTTTAGGGTAACCCAGCGTCAATGATTCTATAAGTTTTGGGTCTTGCAGATCGTATTTAAAGTGGATCAAGTGGATTTCGTAGCTAATCTAGTTTAGCACTTAGTTAACTTTGTCAAATTTCTAAAGGATTTAGTCCTGTAAGATTTCTATCTGAGGTGGTACCTAGGCCTTTGTAGTTTGTACATAAGGTGATCCAAGCTATAATACTTAGCTAGTTTAAGATAGTATCTAGGGTGAAAGTACTTAAAAAAATTAAAAGATCAAGGTGGTGAAGGGTGGGATTTGTGAAGGAAATGGGTTCAAAAACTGCTTTAGACTTTGGGATTGAGTTCTGACAGGTTAATAAGGTGTTAGGATCGACCCATTGCCTAAGGACGTCTAATTCCAGATTGGCAAAAATCCGAGATGTTATAAACATGTTATAAAAACATAATAGGTCATAAAATCTAAAATCTAGCTGTTGATTTCTACCTTAAATGGTCCCTTTGACCCTTTTAACTATTGACGTTCAATTTCAGGATGATTCGACCATTAGATTGATGAGAATCCACCAATATAGCCCAAATCAAGTTGTGGGCCCCACCTAGGCATTTCATCTACCTGATCTTTGATCTTGGGCCCTGCTTAGGACCTCTAAGTGGAATAAACGGAGTGTTTCTCTCACAAACATCATGATGGAACCTACACTAGTGCACGTGTGCAGTAGGGGTAGTGCAACCGCAGTGCATTGGGAGGTCAGCTTAGTCAAACCGGGTGCTGACCCGATACTAGCTCGAAATAGAGAGGTTCTCTCTCCTTTTCCTGCCTACGGATGTTTGAACGAACGACGATCATTTACTTAAGATATGGCCTACCATGATCACCAAACCGAGAGATCTGAACCGCCCATCTGATAGAACACCCCCATTCGACTAAAGCCCAACCTCTCCCACACGCGGAAACACGTGTGCATGCACACGGTTCTTGACACAAATAGGCCCTACAAACACATGTTTCTAAAATGGAAACTTTCCATTTCTCTTGTTGCTACCAGACGATCCATGTGAGGATCTCTCCTCCAATCACACCCCTTCTCCTTGGATGAATCCAAATTGTCCACGTGGGATGGGGTTTCCACCCATAGGAAACGAAAATCATGGGCGATTTCGGCCTTACAAGCCGTATCTTGAAACGACTTCAAGCCAGTGCAATCTAAGCCACCCATTCTTCATCCAACGGCCTAGAAGAGCTAGGTTTTTCCCATAAGAAAGGAGTGAAAACAACTCTCCTATCTCTTACAAAGATCCGAGAAAACTAGCCGCCACCTTCAATATCCGAACCCACCACCTAAAACGACCAAGCTTCTTTACTCCCATCCTTCGAGGTTCCCTGGGCCTACCCACACCATCCACAATGATCGGATCATAAGAAGATGCAATAGGTGTGAATCTGCCGTTGCCACCACTTCATCTTCCTCGACAAAACCGAACCCAGTTGTGGCCCTTTTACTAGTTGTTTTTGGGTATGCCTGGGGTGAAACGAATGGAGAAGAAGCATGGAAAAAGAAAAGAGAAACTAGAAAGAAAGAAAGAAGGAAAGAAGACAAGACGCCAGGAGGTGCAGTTGTTGCACTCGCGCTCGAGTCGGGCCTCCTCCGAGTTCGAGACGGACATGTCTGGTCAAGGACAGACACTGTCTGGACATGAAAAGGAAAATAAATGGAAAGAAAAGAGAAGAAAGAGAAGTAGAGAAAGAGAGAGAAAAGGAGGGAGAGAGAGAGAGAGAGAAGAGAGAGAGAAAGAGAGAGAGAGAGAGAGAGAGTGCATTGCTGCATTGGCTGACTCGAACCGAGTCGAGACTGGGCCTAGTCAGGTTGCACTTTGTGTTTGCTACTGGACGTCCAGCATAGGAGAGAAAGAGTGGGAGAGAAGATAGAGAGAGGGAGAAGTAGAGGGAGAAAGAGAGAGAGAAGGAGTGCGTGTGGGTGGTTGATGGCTTCTCGGTTCAATGCCGAGTCGACTCGTTGAGTCTTAAGTGAAATGGGATGAGTTCATTGCTGGAATCCTGAGTCCAGGGTATGGTTGGACATGCAACATGGAAAGGACAGTGGGAGGTGATGGAGAAGGTAAGGTAGAAAAGGGAGGAAGGAGAAGAATGAAGAAAGCAGGGAGAAGGAAGGTAAAGAAGCAACGGGATTTTGACTTGCTAAGTCAACTTGGTTGAGTCAAATCGTCGAGTCAAGTTACTGAATCGTGAGTTAACTCCTTATTCCCAAATTGGATTATCTTGAATTACCATTAGTTTCATTGCCATAATTGTGACAATTATTAAGCATCTATAACCTTAAGTAAATTATCTATATTGATATTAGTTAGTACATATAAAGATTATCATTAGTGTTTTATTTTTTCATTATTAAATATTATTATTGGTGTTAGAACATACTATGTATTTTCATCACAATGATTATTAGTGTCACGTTAGCTAATATTAAGTATATTAGTAATATTAATGGTTGTTTTGAAATTATTAGTGTCATTAACATTACGATCGATTATGCATCATTAGCTATCATTGGGTTACTATTTTAATTAATAACATTATTAATATTGTTATTACACCCATTAGAGATTGAATCCAAAAGAAAAAAATTTTTGAACCTAGATATAAACTCTAGGATAAAATCCTAGACCTAAGTAGTCTAAAAATTAGGTCAATACCCTAAACATAGATAGTGTGTTAGGTTTGGACCTAATTGTAGAATTTCATAATTCATGGTAGATCATATTATCTACTATCATGACTAGATTCATTATGGGTAGTTATGACTATTAGTATTAGAAAATATTTATCATTTTCCTTAGGGGATTAGTAGAATACTTGTTAATATAATTATTAGTATTAGTCCTTATTATATTATCATTAGTAAATATTCTATTATTATTAATTGTATTATTTAAGAGATTATTAGACATTATAAGAATATTAGATAATGTTTGTACATCTAAATATGAACCTATGAACCATCATTATTAATATTGATGGATTAATACTCCTATTATGAATATTATTTAATCCATTGTACAATGATAATAATAATAATAATAATAATAATAATAATAATAATATTAATATTAATAATAATTTAGGATTCAAATCTTAGAATCTAAGTTTAAGACTGAACCCTAGGATGAAAACCCTAATCTTACGTCAAAACCTAAGATAAGTAATTCAAACCCTAGGCTATGATCTTAAACCTAGGTAGTGCATGGAACTTAGATCTAATTGTACATATTCATGTTTGTGGTAGGATTCAATTCTAAGAGTGCAAGCACTTAGTGACACTAGAAGGTGATTCGGTTCATCAGGTGATGATTTCTTCCTATTAAGCTTTTCATCTCTAAATTAGATCAAGGATATATTTTTTATTTTCAAATTGATTAAGAATGATGCTTTAGAGCTTGATTAATTATATGATTAGCTTAGATATATGTTTGAGAATTGATCATAAATATCAAATGCATATGCTAGACCTTGATACATTTAATAGTTCTTGAATTGTATTTACACTTGTGCTTAAGTTGTACTCTATTTGGATGACATCCTAGTTCGATACTTGATCTTTATGCCATTTGGATATGCTATTGTACTGTTTGCAAGACACATGCATCGAAATCTCTCTAGTTTGTGAGGTGAACCTCTATTTAAGAAAGAGAGTCCGTACTTAGGGTGTAATGAGATTGATTGTGCTAGAAATACACCCTCAACATGGAGGTTATGTTAGTGATAATTTATTTATGGGACTTACCATCTATGGGGTGATTCAACCTATTTAATTGTGGAATGAACCATTTGAATTTTTATTGTCATTGCTTATTCGTGTTTAAAGCATGCCTACCGACTCTTTTAATTGTTGTATTTAGTATCTTTGACATTCATTCCCACTCAACATATGATGGTAGTTTTCCATAAATTGAGAATTGATTGGTCACATGTTGATGGGTTCTATCCACACCCTAAGACGGTAGACTCATGGGCTGGGGATGATGGAATGGAATACTATGCTCGAGCCGTCGGCCTACGCTGGGTGACGAGGCCCCCATAGTGACCTTGAGCTTTATTAAACATGCTGATTATAATTGGACTAATAATGGCTTGGCTAATAATGCATACATGACATATTTACGATGACGGGTGAATATTTTTGGATGTTGTAGCACATGCCTCCGAGTTATTGGGGTATTGTTTCGCTAGCTGCCAGACTACCAACTATCAGTTTACATATATGATGTAGGATAAGCAGTCTTTATGCGGTATGTGATGTACGCACGTGATGTGCTTCGCTAGTGGCCAGCCTTTGCATGGGTGATGAGCCCAACTGCCCAACAGATGAGCATCCCCGGGTCGATGATGTATTCACGCATCCATGCATCTAATAAGACTATATCATGTATTGTTTTGTGTGCCTTGTTATATTTTTATAATTATGCTTACCTAATGCAATGATGTGTAATCTTGAGGGAAATTCACACTGAGCTGGCCACTCATTCATCAAATATATAACCGTACAGGTAGCACAGGTGGCCCAGTTGATATTCATGTTCATATTGACGAGGAGTAAGCGCAATCGTCAAGGATTCATGATTGTATTGCTAAGAGTTGCTATGTGATTTTACAGCTCAAGAGTTATTATGATGTATTTGTTTCACATGCGAGGTTATCTCATTTTGTAATTGTAAGTATTGGGACATTGGTTTGTATAAGTCATTATGGGTAGCCTCTTGTATATCCTCAATATAAATGCAATTTTCCTTTATGTTGATTTGTCCATTCTACGATAAACTGCTAACTCTGAAAGAAGAATATGTGTGTGTGTGTGTGTATGCTTGGATCTCTACAAGTTAACACCAGGGTTTTTGGGAAATGGGTTTTATACTCGGGTCCTGAAAATATGGGGCGTTACAATATGCTTACAAAGGTGGTTCCCATAGAGAAGTTGAAGTTTTGTTCAACTTCTCTGGTTTTGACAAAGGTTTGATGAAGACGGAGTATGCACGAGAAGACATAACAATGGTAAAACTATGATGGAGACGATGAGAGAAGGAGCTTGGATCTATGGTCCATGATGATGGAAGCCATAGTAAAGATTGTTGTCTGAATATTTTCAATATGTACATAAAATAAGGGGTCTCGAGCGATCGAATATCCTACTTGATTGATCGAGTGAACCTCGAATTATACAAATTGATCTATAAACAGTTTTGGATAGGTTTGATTGATTGATCTTGGGGATTCAAAAAATCGGCATAATTTAGAAAATACTTGTTAAACTCTTTGGACACTTTTATCCATGTTCAAGCGATCAAACATGGAGGCTCGATCGATCAAGTGTTGTTAAATCGATGTCGACCAAAGGCGTGCACAATTTTGTATAAATGTGTGGATTATTTCCTAATCCAAGTATAACGTTATATATATGGGTGTAATGTAGGAATAGGGTGAATGATTAAGAGATCTTAAACATTTCTAAGAGGGTTTTGAATGAAGGCGCTAGGATTTTCTGAAGGGTTTCGCATATGTAAGTTGATATGTCTCTTATAATTTGTTATTCATAGTGGATTTTATTGTCGCTTTGTGTAGTGGTTTTTTCCCGTAAGGGTTTTCTACGTAAAATCATGTGTTCTTGTGCACGTTTTGTTGTGTTTGTCTTTTACTTGTTTGATTCAAATTCGGGGTTTGCTTTGATGGCTTCCCAACATGAAAGCTGTGCTCTTATAATCATGCTTCATTGATAATGTCAGCATTGGACTCTTGAATTGGATACAAGCTGTTGATCAAATTTGTTTTAGGACTATTGTGGAGCATACAATCTATACATGAACAATTTAAATGATCATCTATAGTTAACCCCACTGTAGTAACTATGATATGGTGAGCCCCATAAATAAAAAATTTACATTGATTTGATCGATTTCTTGATGGGTAGGTTGGTGTATATTTAGTGGACCGTTAAAATGAAGATATTAGATGGGTGTTTGGATCGTAATTTACGTTAGATAAGCTACTTATCTTGGTTTCTACTTATTCAGCCGATAGTTATGTTTGGTAACACCGATATACTTATCAACCAAAATGTAGAAAAATATGTTTAGTTTCCAACATCATAAGTATCCCTCAAGTTTGTTTGGTCCCCCTCATATCCACCATTCATCATGTGGGGCCAACCTTTGATGTGAAACATTTGTTATGTGGGCCCCACCTTTAATGTGGGTTGTCCATCATATGGGGCCCACATTGGATGTGGGCCATTCATCATTATGACTTGTAAGACCCGACCCGAGTTCATGTGTGTGCATGTGTATGTGTAGGTATGCATTTCATTTCTCTTAGTCTCGCGGTCTTACCGGTCGAATCCCGGTGACCCGCGACCCTTGGATAGTGTCTGCGGTCATCATTGAGTCTGATCACGTTGACCTGACTCGGATCAGCCCGAAACCTATGCCATCTTATTCATATTGTCGTTATGGTTCCGATAACGCGTCTTGTACATTCATCCGATATATATATTATATATATATATATATATATATATATATATATATATATATATATATATATATATATATATATCAAAAGTTATGAATATTTCATTATATGACCCTTAATCATGTGGCCTACTTAGGTATGATGCATGTGACCCCACTCTTGGCATAAGTTCCAATGCAATACTACACACACTACATAAAAATTTCACAAAGCAAACACTACCCAACCCCATACACCACCAAAGTCTACCCTAACCTATAACTTTGTTTTCTCCTCCCATAGGCAATCATTGCCTTTTCTTACAAAGAAATCATTATCTCTCTCTCTCTCTCTCTCTCTCTCTCTCTCTCTCCCCTTCTCATTCTCTCCATGCTAGCAAACCCCTCTCCCAACGTTCCATAATCTCCCATTTCTCCAGCCCTCAAAGCTCCAAAATCCCTCCAATCCCACCCTTAAAATCTCATCTTAACCATTAAACCCTCTTCATTGGTCCAAGATCTACATGGTGTGGAAGGTTAAGAGCTTGGCTTGAATGTGGGTGACTATATCTTGCTGATTTCCTTTTTATTTCTTGATCCTTTTATTTCTTCATGAATGGAACATATGGGACCCACCAATCCATGGTGGGGATCCCATTTGATCCCATGAATGTGGCCCTTGGCCCATCCTACATGCATGTATAGTTCCATGATGGGGCCATTCTCCATGGACCCCATCATGATGTATCTCATGATCTACACTATTCTAAGGTCATCTAGACCTTAAACATCATGTTGGGATGACATCTCCACCATCCATTGTAATTATAGACCATGCATGTGTTAGTTGTATGTTGTAAGCACAAATCAATGTAGATCTATGGGTTTGATTATTCTTGGGAGGGCCCATTAGCGGTGGGGCCCTATCCCCATAGCCGGATTGTCCTTCTTTATCTCTTTTCTCTTATGTTGGATGATGTTATGTGTGGCCCACTTGGTGGGCCTAGGACGTCCAAAAAATTCAGCAATGGTGGGATGCCCCTACCTCCCATTTCATGATTTTTGGGTACTTTATTTAATGCATGCAAGTGCCTTGGCTTGAGACCTTGATCTGGACATGTGTGGGGCCAACTAAGGAAGGCTACACCATCCTTGATTTGATGTATATTTCCAGATATGGGCTGGTATGTCCAGCCATATATGGCTGTCCAGAATTTTCTGGACTGTTTATATGGACTGTGGTAGTTGATGTTTGACATGGGATTGGTCCATGATTTCCACTATTTTTCTTTTTGTTGTGGGTTGTATTTTGAAGGAGTAGACCCCACCTTGAAGTGTGATGGATTACACCTCAGATCATCCATGTAATGACACCAAAAAATGAGGCCATAGGGGGTGAGCGGTCCACCTTGCTGGACCATCTAACCTTATGGAATGAGGGGAAAACACAAATTCCAGCTTGATTTCTTGAGGGGTGGGCCACTTTTGTGGACCCCACCTTGCTGTATTTTATGGAAAAAATATCAAACATTCACCCCTCCCCTCCTAGACAAAGTTTGGGCCCACTTTTTAGGGTATACATTGTATGGTTAACAACCTCTTGTGCAGCAGATTTTTATTTTTAATTTTACCTTGCTGTCCATGGAAATCATTCATATTTTGTTTGGGTTTGTAGCTTCCCAAGTAGCCCATCTTGTGTCCCATTATGTTGGGACCCATCTTGGGGATGTGGGCCACCACTTTCACCTCAGAAAAATGGACTATGGCTGCTGGAATGGCAGTCCATAGCTGGACGTTCCAGCAGGGCTTGCGTCCAGCCATGGGCTGACCGTCCACCCTCCTAAGGCCCACTATGATGCATGTTTTATCCACGCCATCCTCTCCACTGTGGACCATGTGTGTGTGGCCCATCTCCCGTGTGGGATGTCCACATGTGGGACCCACTTTGATGTGTTTGGGGGGGGGGGGGGGGCCCACCATGGGACGTCCAGTCCAGCAGGATGGCCCACCTGATTTATATGTTTTATCTACCCCTCTCATCTGGTGGGACCCTCTCTGACATGTGTGAGTCGCTAGGGATTAAAATAAATATATAAATTAATTATTATTAAATTTCCAGCAAGCCCAGATAATGGGTGGGCTGGAATTTCAGCATTAGGCCCAAAGTTGCTACCCATAAATGTATGTCTTGGGGCAGCATGTCCCACCAGGTTTGGGGATATTTTCATACATATCTTGCCCTATTTCTAATCAGGTTTTGGGATTAATTAGTGCATATTTAAAGCCCACTTCAATTGGGTTTGTATTAGACTAATGTTCATAGTTATTTGTTGGGTTTCCTAGGCTCATTGTCCTGGAACTTTTTTTTATAGGCCCCTAACCTTTGGGCCTATATTTAACATACTATTGTGATGGGTTTTATGGGCCAAAATACTCAAGTAGTTGGGCCCTTGGTTACCTATTAAATTAACCCCATACTTGGGCCAAGATGTGAGGCCCAACTCACTTGTTTCAAACGTAAGAATTACCCATATGGTTGGAATAACGGGCTGCCCATTAGGTCCACCACAATGAGTGAGCTCATGATCTTTATGGTTGGGCCCAACCTTACTTGAGGGCCCACCATGTTGCCTATGTGTTGGGCTTAGTGTATAGCCCACTAGGCTATGGATTGTTTAGGCCTTGGGCCTTATTTTATATGCATGTAGGTTTCGGGCTACTTTTTGGAACCCAGTTGAGGTTAAATGTTCTCCTTGGTGGCCTTAAGGTAGGCTTATAGGGTTGTTATAGGTGGTTGAAGGCCCACCTTGGACCCTTATTAGAACCACTTCTTCCTTGGGCCTTTATGACCCTCTTAGATTGTGGGCTACCCCAAGTATTGGGCCCCCACTATAGGACTTCTCTTTAGAGTATATGTCTATGTATCTAGACCTTGTCACTCCTTAGGAAGAAGGAGTAGATTCACGTCATCATCACCGAGTAGCGCACTCATGCCATTATGACCCATATGCATTATCTATGTGAATGGATGGCATGATGTGTGGTTATATGATTGAGGGATGGAGTTTCTTCCCTTGTGCACATCGAGTTCTTGAAGCTAGTGCATGATCTGTATGCATGACTCATGCATTGGTATTGTATTTCATGATGATACCGCCCTTGCTTCATCAGGGCTTTGCCTCCACAGGGACATTCGTAGATGACCGTATGTGTGGACACCAGAAATGTTACTTGAGCATATAGGGTGCATAGGATGCCCATGGGTGAAATTCCTAAAACTTCCATGGTACCAAGGATCTGTCCCAATGCCATGATCGAGTGGAAACTATGAGCGCACGAGGGCCTTACACTGTTAGGCCACGACTCCCACTATCGTGTAGTCAGTTGGGTAGGGGTGTGGCCTTACCTGCCTGGTGTAAGAAGGATTGCTGCGTAAATGGGTCCGTTGCTGACGAGCCTTATTAGTGATTAGCTATCCACAGGCGGGTAGTGAGGTCTCTTGCGCTCGTTTGACTGTGCATGTCTAGAGAGCGGCAGTTATTCAGCAGTGTACTTGACCCTGGTGATTTCCTTATGACTAGAAATTACTTGATATGGGATTTAGATACGAGCACTGGCATCACTTCGCATTGCATTCGCATCATCTGTATAAGCCCCCTTTATGCATCACCTTGGTAAGGCGTCCAGTACTCATTGCATCGTATTCATGATAAGCCTCGGTAAGGCTAGCAATATTGTTATTGATCATGTTTCCCTTCCTATATCTCTTATTATTCTTCTACACACTATTATCACATACCTTCACCACCCTCTAAGCTTCTATAATCTTATGTACGATTGATGCGTGTAGGAGATCCTAGGTCAGATCATAGCGGCAAAGCTTGGATTAGAGTTGAGCCGAGGACCCCCCAGTGTTGCTGATCTTCTTCCTACTTCTTTCGTTATCAGAAGTATTTCCTTTAAGCTATGTACTTGTAAAAGTTCAAATTTATAGTGGATTTTAGTGACGTGTCCCTTTGTTATTTTCGAGATTTACTTGTTGTGATCTTGGGTATGCTCGTATTGGAAATGGTTATATGGTTATGGAAATCATCCTTGTGGGATCCCAAGATCAGAACCTGCCTCAAGAGCTGAGAATGGGGTACTACGGAGGTTGTTGCCGCCAGAACCAGCTATCGGGTTCCTTGTGAGTCTGGTTACCGAGTCTAGGGCATGACATGGCCCGTCCTTTAATGTGCACCATTCATTATGTAGGGCCCACCTTTAGTGTTGGTCATCCATTAAGTCACCATCAATTTATTATCCATCATGTGGGGCTCATCGCCAATATCCACTTCCCATCATGTGGAGTCCACCTTTGATTGAACTGTCCATCATGTGGGTCCTACCTCTGATATTGGCCATCCATCATGCATGACCCACCTTGGATCATCTTAGGGTTGACCTTTGATGTGGACCATCCATCATGTGGGGCCTATCTTAATAAAGTCTGTCCATCAAGTGAGACCTATCTTCATGTGGATCATCCATCATGTGTAGCCCACCATTATTAATTTTTCATCATGTGAAGCCCATTGTTGATGTGGATTGTCTATCATGTGGGCCCCACCTTCAATGTGGGTTGCCATCATATAGGGCTGGCCTTAGATGTGGGTCATTCATCATTAGGGGGCTGACCTTTGATGTGGACCATTCATCATGTGGGGACTTCAATATAATCCATCCATCATGTGCGAGCAAACTTCAATGTCCATTACCCATCATGTGGAGCCCACGTTTGGTGTGGATCGTCCATCACGTAGGGCTTACCTTTGAAGTGGGTCATTTCGATGCCCTTAGCATTGGGATTTAAGCGACCCATAATCACCGCACACTATTAACACACTTTTAAGTACTCTACATGCTTTGGTTTTTCGTCATTCCTAGCAATGGCCACTATGATGTGGTATATATAGATGAAAACAAGTGGCTACTAAAGGACCACCTTCAATTGTATAGGTTGCCCTTGTTGGGATTTATGCTGCAGAATCACACAGATATGGATCTAGGATAGCAATCCAATGGCACCAAGCAAACATAAAAGAATACAAAGATTTAACGTGGAAACCCCTTTCAGGAAAAAAACCACGGCACAAAGCGACAGAATTCCACTATGAAAATAGAAATTACAAAGAGAAAGGACTTACCCGATTTGAACAACCTCGAATTTCACCCTTGCTACACCCTTTAAAAATCCTAAAACCCTTTTAAGAACCCTTGGAACTCCTTTAGAAAGCCTTAACATACCTAAGAATGGCCCTAAGGATTCCTATTTATAGATGGGGAAACCCCACTTATGCACCTCCCTAGAAACCGCCTCAAATTTACGCAGTCTGCGCATAAACCGTGCACCATCTGCATAACCCTCGACTAGTCGAAGGACCCCTTTCGACTAGTCAAGCTTATCCCTCGACTAGTCGAGCATCCCGGAAATCCCAAATACATCGTTGCTGGATTTCGAGTCGAGTTGTCTTTGACCAGTCGAAGGGACATTCGACTCGTCGAGCCAGTCCCTCGACTGGTCGAGCATCTCGGTGAACCAAGATTTAAGACATCTGTTTTACATCAATCTCCACCATTCTTCAATCTTTAACTGTGTAGCTTATTGAAATCTTCTCTTATCTCTGCATCGCATCATAGCTTCAATCAACGCTTCTTATGCACACTCCGTCCTTCTTTTATGCCATCGCCAAGCCCAGAGAAGTTGCACAGAACTTGAACTTCTCTACAAGAACGATTTAGGTGAGCATGTCTATTGGATCTGAATCCGCATGCCCAATCACCTTTGCTCCTGTATTTTCAAAAGTAAGACGTGGTCTTCTGTACCTCGAATGTATCAAAGTAACCATCTCACTACCATCCAATGTTGCATGCAGGGGTATTTGCTCACAACACTGATTGCCTGTGAAATAACAGGTTTAATACAGACCATAGCATGCACTGCCAACCGCATTCGAATAAGGTTCATGAGACATATCGTGCTTTTTCTCATTTATTTTGGGACATGTCCTGAGGAAAACTTAAAGAGAGATGCATAGGAAATGCTCTCTGGCTTTGCCTGGTCCATCACATTCTTGATCAATACCTACATAAGGTATTCTACCTATGATTACCAAAACCTGATCTTCTTTCAGTCTCAATGCCAAAAACCATCTTTACAGCCCCCGATCCTTTATCCTGAATGTCCCACTTAACCGAGTCTTCAGTACATTGATTTCAGAGATGTTATAATTGGCGATCTACATGTCATCAGCATACAATTCCTGACTTACCATGAAGGAATCAAACCACTGCCTAGGCAACAGGTCGTACCACGACCTTCTACAAACTCTTTTTCTCAACCCCTTAACTTCGAACCGCTCTGGTTGCTTTATGTAGATCTGCTCTTTCAATTTCTCGTGCAGAAGTGCAAACTCCACATCCATCCTTTCCATCTCAAGATCGCATTGGCCAACCAGTGTCAATCATAAATCTAATAGACACCTGCTATACCATTGGCGCGAATATCTCTAAGAAGCCGATCCCTTCTCTTTGGGCATAGCCTTCGCTACCAACCTCGTTTTGTATCTATGATGTATCCTCCTGAAGATTCACCTACATCCAACTACTTCTCGGCCTACTGGAAGCTTCACCAGCTCCCATGTGTCGATCTAGAATAACGAGTATATCACATCACCCATAGTCATCTTTCACTTCTTAGCACCAGGCTCACTTAGAGCCATCTGAATAGAGGACGGATCTCCAGCGATATAGGAATCGTCTATGTACTTCTCCGATATCTTGTGATTATGCCGTGTGATTCTTCTCACAGGTGGCTGCTCCACCAACTCTATATCTTTATTCGCACGTCTCAGCCTTTATGCCCTGTCTGCTCATGTGGTCATGCCCAACATGCCACACATGTGCAAAAGTGGAATCCGCTACAGCCATTGTAGCTCTACCTTTTAAAGTTCTCCCGATCAACTTGTAAACATTATTGAGTCATTACGCTTTCATAATTATCCGTGTCTCCTTAGATACTTTAAGAGCATCATCAATACCTGTGGACCTGCACCCTATAGCCTCAAGTGCACCGAGAGAAAGTAGACTCTTCTTCATGTCAGGAACGTGCCTCACCCCAGTCATGGTACGCTCTATCCAATCAAGCATCTTGACACGCACTGTACCAACAGCCAAAACATTACAGGTATTGTCATTGCCCATAAATACCTGTCCACCATCGCACTCCCTGTAGCTAGTGAACCAACTCCGATGAGGAGTTATGTGAAAGGATGCCCCTATGTCTAGAATCCACTCGCCCCTACGATCATCGTATGGTCGTCTGATTGTAAACATACACAAAACATCACCATCACATCCACTCGATCCATCTGACGTAGCAGCATTAGCTTCCATGTATGAAGCTTCAAATTAATTCTTCTCTCTTAAATTTAAGATTTGTACAATCCTTCTTCATATGTCCTTCTATCCCATAATTCCAGCACTTTAACTTTCCTTTACCCTTACCCTTGGATTTGGATCTTCATCTTGAAGATTCCGTATCTTGCTCAGAATTCCTACCCCTCATAAATAGTGCATCAGAAGATGTCCTCATGTCATCGTTAAGTTTTCTCATGACCTTCCCTTGAAGGGTTGAGATAACGGTGTCAACACTCAGGGTTTTATTTATGGTGCACATTGTGTCCTTGAATGACTCATAAGACATTGGAAAGAATTCAGCAACATACATGCTTGTTCTTCATCCTTCATTACTTCATCCATATCCAGCAATTTGCAAACCAATTTATTAAGCTGCTGATATGAGCCTTTAGATTTTCACCCTCTATTATGTTAGAGTTATACCACTGTCACTTCAAGTGTAGGTAATTTTCAGAGGATTTTTTTACATAGACATCCTCTAACTTCACTCATAACTTAGCCGCAGTTTTCTCCCTCATGACATTGTAGAGAACCTCATCCACAAGACATAAACAGATCGATGATAAGGCCTTCTTTTCAAGAGTATTTCAATCATCATCAGTCATAGTAGACCTTTGCTCCTTAAGAACACCATCTTCGCCTTTCTTGATTAAGGAACTAATCATCTTGATCTTCCACAACTCAAAGTTCTTTTTCCCTAAGTACTTCTTAATATCATACCTAGTGCTTACCAACGATTGCTCTAATACCACTTGTTGGGATTTGTGCTGCAGAATCACATAGATATGAATCTAGGATAGCAATCTGATGACACCAAGCAAACATAAGAGAACACAAAGATTTAACGTGGAAAACCCTTTCGAAAAAAACTACGGCACAAAGTGACAGAATTCCACTATGAAAATATAAATTACAAAGAGAAAGGACTTATCTTATTCGAACAACCTCGAATCTCACCCTTTAGAAACCCTAAAACTCTTTTAAGAACTCTTAGAACCCCTTTAGAAAGCCTTAACATATCTGAGAATGACTCTAGAGACTCCTATTTATAGATGGGGAAACCCCACTTACGCACCTCCCTGGAAACCGCCTCAAATTTACGCAGTCCGCGGATAAACCGCGCACTGTCTACATAACCCTCGAGTAGTTGAGCTTGGACTTCGATTGGTTGAAGGACCCCTTCGATTGGTCAAGCCTATCCCTCAACTGGTCGTGCATCTCGAAAATCCTGAACACATCGTTGCTGGATTTCGAATCGAACAGTCTTCGACCAATCGAAGGGACTTTCGACTAGTCGAGCTAGTCCCTCGACTGATCGAGTATCTCAATGAACCAAGATTTAAGACATCTGTTTTACAATAGCCCTTATAGTTGCTCTTATGATAGAATGTCAAAGTGTAGGGCCTATAAATGGGAGGGCAGCTTTTAGGAAACCGTGTTGGTTTTTGTCATTTTTGGGCCTCTTCTGCCATGCCAATAATTCCAGGATCTTGGGCATCATGATATATGGCTAAGATCGTTTACGTTTGGTCCGTTTTTGGGTTGATCAGAACCAGTAGTTGTATTCAGCAGATGACAAGGATCTAACCAGACCAAATCTGGGGGGGTCTTGTCACCGTTGGAGTAAGAGAAATACGTCTGATTTTTTTAAAAAATTTTTTTATCACTCCTTATATACCGTTGATCGCCCTAATCTTATGCCCACCTATTTAAACCATTGATTGCTTCTAAGCCAAGTTAAGGACAAATTCTTGCCAAAGGCATACGAGCTTTTGGGGCCTCTGGCTTTGTATGGTCTTAATATTCATACGGTTACGGTTAGATTAGTTTGTAAACCTTTCGATGCATGATCCAATCTGTACGGTGCTTCTTCAACGGTCGGATCTTATCAAAGCATGATCAAGATAGCTAGTAAATGTCTCTTGTATTGAGTGGAGTGTCTTATGTTTCTAAGCTTTAACTAAGTTTTGTCGGTACCATTTGGATTGTTAACTAAATGCACAGGGTTACATTCAGTGATCCAAACAATCGATGTGACCGGCCGCTGTTCTTAGCCATTCACAGCATTCTCCCAATTAAAAACTGCAATGCTTTGATAGGTGGTCAACGAATATACAGATGGCGACCACGAGAACAAGGACAACAACAACAATGTTAACAATATAAATAATAAAATCCAACTAGATCAGTTTGCATTCAGGAAAGATGCATATGATCTTAGGATGTTGACACTATGTTATGATAGATGACCTTTGTGGGGCCCACCAAGATGTGTATCAAATCTATCCCGTCCATTAGATTTTCCCTTCTATGTATCAGCTTGGCCCAAAACTTAGGTTAGCAACATCACAAGGAACAACTGGAATTAAACACTCATTTATTAAAACCTTTCACACTGTTTGAGGGGGTTTGAGGGGGCCTACCATGATGTTCATATGCCATCCAAATCCAATCCATTAATCAAATGCAACTCACCAGGATGAATCGACCCACAAAAAATCAGGCCATTCCAAAACCCAGGTGGGCCACGTGCCATGCGATTTTAGAGGTTTTAGCCTTATGAAGTGGCCCACCTGAATATCAGACCACCCTAGCTGTGGGATTCGGGGGGAATGTAGGGCTGATTAAGATGAACGGAATTGATGTCATCGTTCTTATAATCTTCTTCATTGATTATCTCAACGTTTGACCATTGAATTGGAACACGAGCCATTAAACATTTTACTTTTCAACGTTTCATATTCAACTTCTTACACAATCACCGTTCAACAATTTTTTTTTTCTAGGACAATCGCAGAGCATAGAATATAAAATATGAACAGTTCAAATGATCATCCAAAGTGTAATCTGTGGTGAAAACCCAACCCCTGCAGTAACTATGATATGGCGAGCTCATAGATATCCAAAATTACATTGATTTGATTGATTTCCTGACAGGCAGTTTGGTGTATATTTAGTGGACAGTCAAAATGAAGATATTTATTGTCCATATTCAACAAACAAATAATTACTAACTAGGTGCTATAATCGGTAAATAAATTTGAATTTTAGATGATGACTTAGTTAAAGTCTTTAAACTGCCCAAGTATTAATCATTACACTGGGCTAGAGTATCAAATAACTACCTCTTGCAAGAGCATCTCCACCCCGGCCCTCTCTCAGTCTTGCAAACCATTTTCCTCCGTACACACCATTGCACGTCCCATATCTACTATATATGCACACACAAACATGTCATTATCTTCACCAATGACCATGATATTTCATGATTAGTCAGTTTAGTTTAATTTAGAACAAAGGCCTACCTTGATGTATGTGTTTTACATGGACGCTTTTCCCAGCTTATTTTAGGGCATGTTTCCAAAAAATAAGCAAATCCAAATCTCAAGTGGACCACACCACCGGAACCGTGGTCATTGAATGCCCACCATTAAAAACTTCCTAAGGCCCACTTCCAACCTCTTTATAAGGTCAAACAGTAGAAAGGAAAATACAAATCTCAGCTTGATCCAAAACTTTTGTGGCCCTCAAATTTTTTTAAATAGTGGCATTCAATCCCTACTTTGTGGTCCACTTGTGATTTGGATCTGCTTCATTTTTGGTACCATGCCCTAAAATGAGCTGGAAAAACTGATGGATGGTGTGGATATACAATACATTCATCAAGATGGACTCCATAGTCAGGTTAACACCTACTAAGGTGTTACCTAGGTGACACCTAATGGGCTCCCATTTGAGTGACGCTTGACATGCATGTTGAATGAGACATGAAATTTCAAGAGAATACGAAGAATTTAGTGAATCCATGGGAGGTTTTATTAGTGATTAAGACCCCCTTCTTTTCTTCCCAAAAGAGGTATGTTTATACGCTTGGACCAAGTTCGTGCAGTACCATTTAGGTTATTAACTCAATTGAATGAGTTCATGATTCAGTGATCCAGACAGTTGATATGACTGCTCAGCTATTCATAGCCATGTATAAAAATCTCTGAATTAAAATTTTGAATGCTTGGAGTAGGTGGTCAACAAATACAAAGTTGAAAAAAAAAAAAAAAAAAAAAAATCCATTTGGAGTAGTTTGCATTCAGGAAAGATGTATATGGTTTTTAGGGTTTTGACACTAACTTATGAGTTATGATAGTTGACCTTTGTGGGGCCCACCATGATCTGTATATCGAATATAACCTGTCCACTAGATTTGCCCCTCTATGTATCAGCTTGACCTAAAACTCAGGTTAATTACATCAACCATTAAAACCTCAGGTTAATTACATCAACCATTAAAACCTTACATGCTGTTTTTGGGGGCCTAGCTACCATGATGTTTATATGCCATCCAATCCATTAATCAAATGCAACCCACCGGAATGAAATGACAGGCAAAAAATCAGGCCAATCCAAAACCCAAGTGGGTCACGCGCACATGATTTTAGAGGTTTTAGCTCTATGAAGTGGCCCACCTGAATATCAGACCACCTAACTTTGGGATTCAGGGGTACCGTGAGGCTGATCACATGATGTACAGAATCGATGTCATTGTTCTTGCGGATTACTGGACGATGGGCCCTTGTATAAATTGAAAATCATGCATACCCCTTACCCGAGCATTGCACCCATGTGTGCGAACGGGCACAAGTGACATTTTTGGGCAGAACATTGTTACGGATAATAGTAAACTGGCCTAGTGTTCCGGAAATAGGGAACTGACCCGACCACCGAAGCTACCCTAAGTCCCAACCACAAATCTTGGCAACGGGTAACTACCTGGACCTAGGCCTCGCCCCCAAGCTAATCTAAGGCAGGAAGGTCTACTCAACCTCAGCTATAGGTGCCGACTTCAATCTCGGCCGCAACGTCGACCTAGACCTCAACCTCGATCCGCAGGTGCTGACCTCAACCTAGACCGCAGGTGCCGACCACGTGCCAACCACGACTACGGCCCCAGAATAAGGGCATCCCGTAAATGAGGACTATCTAGCGAGATCCCAGACGAACATCACACCAATCAAGGCGCAAATTAGAGAAATATCCGATTGCGGATTCACACTACGATTGGAGTCCCTCTAATATATCCAACAAATCCACTCGGTTACATAAATAACCCAAAAAACTTATAAATACACTCCTTGCCATAAGAAAAATGTACGCACAAAAACTGAAATCTAACTATGCCCATTGTGAGCTCATAAGCCTGACTTAGACATCCGAATGTCCCCGGCCACTACCAATGCCCCCAATGTCTCTCCATCTCTTTTGTAGGCACCCAAGAGGCTCGCGGCCGGCGAAGAATGATCGACCAAACTTTGAGCATCAACAATTTGGCACCGTCTATGGGAATTCAACTGTAAAGCCGCTCAGAAATTACCGTCATATTTGCTCTACAATGGCTAAAGGAAGGAAAAAGGCTTTGGTCGCAATCACCTAACCAATCCCTGTGCCGGAGGAGCATCTGGAGGTCCTCAAGCCCTACGTTCAGACCAACACACCGACTCCTCTCCAGTGGTGGCCGTACAGAGGTCCTGCATCAAAGGAGGTCGGCTCATCTCCTTAGAAAATCAAGTTGTGGTCTTAGCTGGCAATGTGGATCGGACGATGCGTATATTGGAGAAGCAACAACTGCTCCTCGACCAGGGCATGGAAGTGGGCGCAACTATCAAGCAATCCTGACCTCCCCAGGTACTTCATGATCCACATGCAAGGAAGGACTGCCCAATATGATATGAGCAGGCCCCCACACATACCATGGGTACAACCATGCTTGCCGAGTCTGACTTGCGCCATACCCTAGAAAAAGAAGGCGAGGAAAGGCCCCCTAGGACATGGGGGAAAGTTAGGTCCAGTGGGAGGTAGAACTTAGGGAAATTCGAGGTCAGCTCGATGATATTCAGTAGGCTTGCCAAGTTAAAGCCTCGACCTCTGTGAAAGCCATGCTAGAAGAAGCTAAGCCTCTATTCACTGACGACATCATGCGATTTACACTCCCATCCAAGTTCCGAATGCTGCAGATCACTCCTTACTTTGGGTCCGGAGACCCAACCGAGCACCTCGAATCTTTCAGGGCCTGGATGGAACTCCATGGAGCGTCGAGGCTCGTAATGTGCAGAGCGTTCTCTCTTAACTTATCGAGAGCAACACAGAAATGGTGTAGACAGCTAAAGCTAAAATCTATTAGCTCCTTCGCCCAACTCAGCAAAAAAATTTTCACATAATTCATCAGCAGAAAAGATAGGAGAAAACTGTCAACTAATCTTCTCACGATCACACAAAGGGAGGACGATATATTAAGAGATTATATCATATGTTTTAATGTAGAAGCACTACAAGTCGACGACTACTCCAACAAGATAGCTCTTGCTACAATGATAGCTAGCCTCAAACAATAAAAGTTTCTCATCTTGATTGGCAAGAAACCCTTGACCACCCTAGCCAATCTCCTCAACCGAGCTTAGAAATATTTCAACGCTGAGGAGCTCTTTAGTTCACGAAAGGCTACTCGAAGCATAAATAGCTCGACCAAGGGAAAGAAATGAAATGAGGAAGAGGAGCCACCTGCTGTTAGTAACAAATGGAAAAGAGATGACGACCAGATCAGGAGCCAGTGTGTAAGTTGATGAATGAAGAGCCGATTCCACTTGTATACTTGAACACCACATTCGAACAAGTTCTCATGGAGATACGCTGTCACGACCCAAACTCGGAAACTGGGCTCACAGAATTCCCGACAGCCTCCGTAGTACCCCATTCTTGGCTTCCAGCGCCCATACGCTGGATTCCGATCCTGGGATCCTATAAGGAGGATTTTTAGTGTGATTTTTTTTTTTTTTTTGTAAAGGAGCATAACCACAAGTGTACCCAAATCACAAAGGCAAAATCATCATCACATATCCACTAATATAAACATTTGATTACAGTGCTGAAAAGGAAAATACATGAATAACAAAATCTCCACAAGCTCGACGCACGCTCCTGCCTCAATGCTACTGCAACCTAACGTCACCTACATGCAACAGTCATGCATAAGCTTATAGAAAGCTTAGAGGGTGGAGTACATGCATGCGTAACGCAGGTGCCAAGTATACAATACAAGTTCACAATTCATACAATATCGGAAATACTAGCAAGTTCATGAGTCATACGATATCAGAGTAAGCAGAAATACTAATAAGTCCATGAGTCATACAATATCAGAGTATGCAATGCAAATCGGCTATGCAATGCGAGGTCATGGTAAACCAAATGTCGTGTGCTAGGGATACAATACAATATACGGTGTGAAAGAAATGACCAAGATAGAACATGAAGTCGAGATGATAGTACGTAGTATTGCAAGTTGTGGGGTCCATCACAAGGGACTTCTATCCAAACTAGTCTCATACCTAAATTTGGATAACCAGACTTAATTGGTAAACTCCTGATCTCAGGTTGGTCATGCGCCCAACCGAAATCCTAGCCACTATGAAGGTACACACAATGATTTGATTGCGCACCACTAGCCCGAGTGGATAGTGAATGAATGAATCAATCAAATGTTGAGTACGCAACTCCTGCTCAGTAGGTCCACATATCAGTATCGTACATCTCTGGGATCATAACTAGACTCAACCTAACATTGCCTACTTCCTCAGGCGGGTAAGGCCACACCCCCTTTTAACTGACCACGACACAGTGAGAGATGCAGCCTACTGGTATACGGCCCTTATGCGCTCATGTATTTCCACTCGGTCTAAATGTTGGAGTGTTCTCAGGTACCATGAGGGTTTAAGGAATTTCGATCAGGTACATTTATCGTACGCCATGTAAAAAAAGATTTCCAGTGTCCCATCTGGCCATCCACGATATGTCTGTGAAGGCCACGGCCTTGATGTCGCTAGGGCGTACGGTGGTCATATCATGAAATGCGAGATACATGAGTCATACCATCCAATCATGCATCAAACCTGTGTATATCGCGCGCTTATGTGGGGCAACTCTGCCTCTCAGGGAGTCTCATAAACAATCAACCCAATGGCACATGTTATACTCAATCACTTCTCACAACAAGCACACGGACGATGCATATGGGCATGTATTATGAAGTATACTAAGCATGATTATAATCACATACATCATGGTAGGCCGGTATATGATGGCCCATGGCCCATATAAGTGAATGGGTGGTATGCACATAGTCACCCACACATGGTGGGCCTCACGCATTAGAACATATAATGGGCCTCACACATATAATGAGCCTCATACATCACAATTGGTTCTCATACAATCACAATGGGCCTCATATAATCACAATGGGCCTCATACCATCACGATGGGTCTCATACAATCATAATGCTATGCTAACACATACTCAGTGCGTATACTAACATACTCGTAATCGATAATCGGCCTATATATACAGCAGGGTTTCAGAGAAGGATAGCAAATCTAATCTATAACATGAGGATCGGTCCTTAACAGTGGATATACCAAATCCGATACCACCGATCCTTCCATCTATGGTGATGATGCACTCTCCTCATATCAAGGATGGGCCTAGATGAATAAATGACCTATTCATATTAAGAATGGGCCTAAAAACAAGGAGTGGGCTTCCTTGCCTATCCCATCACGTAGCAATCTGGACTTCATAAGGGTCCAACAAGCACAAGGTGGCTCTACAAAGCATGGTGGAAGCATAATCCATAAAGGGGACCCAACAGTTTGGGTTAGTCCACTAAAGTGAGGTGGGTCATACTAATAACCGTGGGGGCCCAACTATTTGGGTTAGCCCACTAAGAGGAGATGAGAATGGGCCTAACAACGGGTCCTAGGGGGAGTTACAATGTGGACATTTAACCACCATTGCTTTTACAATGCAAACATTTAACCACCATTGCTTTTACAATGTAAACATTTAACCACCATTGCTCCCAAGGCATGTCCCACTTAAAACTTATCCTATAATGGGGGCCCATAGTCTTATACTAACTAGGAGATAAATGGGCATCATAAACATACACATCATGGTGGAATCACATATCACAATTTGAGCCACATATCTATATATACAATAGGCCATACATCACAATGGGCCTCACTCATAGGCATCACAATGGGCCTCATCTCATGGGCCTCATAGGCATCACATTGGGCCTCATACAAGGGCCCACATATACATCATATTGGGCCTCACTCAAGGCTTCATATACATCATATTGGGCCTCACCAAATGGGCCACAAATACATCATAATGGGTCACATCCACGGGCCTTAAATACATCACAACGGGCCTCATACCTAGGCTTTAAATACATCATGATGGATCACGTCCATGGGCCTCAAATACATCACAACGGGCCACATCCATGGCCCTCAAATACATCATAATGGGCCACATCAAATGGGCTTCATATACATCACAATGGGCCTCACACACGGGCCTCATAAAATCACAATGGGCCGCATCACATGGGCCTCATATACAATAAAATGGGCCGCATCACATGGGCCTCACACACGGGCCTCATATACATCAAGTGGGCTGCGTTGCATAAGATGGACGGCGTGGGTATAAAATAGATGGATGATGTGGACGTAAAATACATACATCATGTAGGGTCCATGGGCGGACCGTGTGAATATAACATTTACATCATGGTGCATCCAGCACTGTCCCGAACAACTGGACGGTGTGGATGTACAACACTTATATCACGTGGGCCCCATAGCCGCTGGACGGCGTGGGTGCAACACATGCATTACAACAGGCCCCACTTTCCAGCCTATCTGGACGGTGTGGATATCACACATAAACCAGTCCAGCTGGATGGTCCACATGTGTAGGGTGGGTCCCACCGTCCTAGAGACGGACGACATGGATGAAACATATATATATCAGGTGTGTCCACACATGTGGACCCACCAATAGTTTTGAATCAGGCAGATATTTGTGTTGTCCTTCATCCAGGCATCCTGGACATCCAGCGAACGGACGGCCTAGATGAAACCCATCATCAAGGTGGGTCCACATGTCCCACGTGTGGACGGCTTGGATATAACACATACCTCAACAATGGGCCCCACCGTCCAGATTGCTAGACGGTGTGGATATATATACCTCATGATCAGACCCACACCATTTGATGACGTCAATACAATAGCCATATAGCTGTGTAACGTACACCAGCCAATCTTCTTCCATAGATGTGGGTCCGACGTGCGGCCCACCATATAATATTATATATATATATATATATATATATATATATATATATATTCATTACATTCTTTAATCGCCCAGCCCCTGGACTGTGTGTATGCACACATACAAGGTGGGTCCATGTGCTGGACGGGCAACAATAAAACACATACATTGCAGTGAAGTCCCACCGTCCAGTTAGTGGATGGTGCGGACGGTGTGGATTAAAGCATACATCATGGTGGGCCATCATAATGAAAAGGAGAGAGAGAGAGAGAGAGAGAGAGAAGTAGAGAGAGAAATGCGTGGTGGAGGGGAGGGAGCTGCCACTATGAGCCCTCCTTAAGTGGGCTATGCAAATACAATACATACATCAAAATGGGTCCCAAATCATGTGGGCCCTAAACAATAAAAATCAACGATGAAGATCCCTTTCCACCAAACAAATGTAAGGTCTATATGACCTTTCACAATGGTAAAATAAATATCATGATGGGGTCTATGAAGAATGGCCCCATCATGGGATGATCATATGAATCATGGTGGGTCATCAGCCAAACCTAAGGTCTAAAGTGAGATCCATACCATCAATCGGTAGGCCCCACTTGGCCTATCATCAAAACACAATCTAATCCTACAAATCACCCACCTATGGTCCTCTTCTTTAGTTCCTTGGACTCCTTAGCTCCTAGACTTCCTCTTTGATGGAGGATGATGAGAATTGAAGGGTTGGATGGTGAGATCTTGGGGTAGGAAAGTAGGCCTTGATCTCGGGTTCTCTTTCTCTCCTTAGAATTTTTTTCTCTTGGTTGCTTGAAAAATGGTAGAGAATGAGATGGGATGGAGTGATGGATGTGAGAGAGGGATGGTGTTATGTAAGAAAGATGGGATGAGAGGGATGGGTGGTATAAGAAAGAGTTGACTTTGGGGAAGGCTTGTATAAGATAGGGATGGGTGTGATGGGTGAAGTGATGGGTTGTGATGAGATGTGTACTTAATTAATACTTGGTTGATTGATGTGATGTTTGGGTAGAGATTCTCTCAAGATTCACAACGCGTGACGTTTTCCTTAAAATATGTGCGGGCCCACAACTCCTGGCCTGGGTATCGCATCGACGCGCAAGTCGCAGTGTTAGAACCGCGGCGATGTCGCGGTCGTTAGGGTACAAATTTCGGGTCGAGTTGACTCAGATATATGGTGTCATACCCCAAACTTGAAAATCGGGCTCACAAAATTCCTGATCGCCTAATCTGGCACCGATAGCCTCTGTAGTACCCTATTCTCGGCTCCCGACACCCATATATCAGGTTCCGATCTTAGGATCTTACAAGGAGGATTTTTAACGTGAATTTATTTCGTAATAAGCATAACTATAAGCATAACTCACGAACAATAACCAAGATACCATCACAAAATCTACTATAATCAAAAGCTTTAAGCTACAATGTGAAAAGGTCGAGCTAAGAGTCCTAGGAGGGGGGGTGAATAGGACTATGATAAATTAAAAAGATAAACTGCAGAATTAAATAAAGATAGCACTTAAACAATCCACAATGCAGAAATGTAAAACAACCTCAAAAATCTAGTATTGAGAGGTTGATACAAACTTGGTTCTAAGGACAACCTAACACCAAAAACCAAAGGTTTATGGCAGGACAACCTTACTAGAACATGAGTAAGTATAAAAAACTCAAACTGAAGAGGATATAGAATAAATAAATAGCAAAGGAAATAACTAGGCTATTACAACATTCCCACACTAGAAATTACAACATTCTCCACAAATGCAAAAAGGAAAATTACAACATCCACAAAAAAGAAGAAGTAATTAATCACCACAAGACCAGAAATTATAGTGGTTCGCTTGTGTGTACACCAACTATTTAGAAAAACAGCCACACAACTACTCCACTCCTAATATCCTCACACAGTAGATATTAGCGTTCACTATGAAAATTGATTTTTCAAGGTTCACCTAAAACCCTTACAATTGTCTCTTTCAAGTGAGCTTACACAATTCAAAAACCCCACACTCTGAGTCTTCTGGATCACCTCAGACAAACCAAAATAAAGAGATTTTTCTAACACAATCTCAATGAAACTAAAAGAATAAATTTTACAAAACTGTAAAATACTTATCTGGATATTCTCCTTTTGTTGCAGCCCGGAAGAACCAATTTGGAGTAGAAGATTAACGTAGATGTTCAATGTTCACACTCACATATGAATAGGTTCTATGTTCTAAATTGATTTTAAATTAAATCACCCTGGGGTAGCTTGATTTGATTTTGATTCCAAGAAATGAGAATATATCAATTCCTCTTTCAAATAAAATTGGAATGCATAATACAAAATCAAATGCAAAAAGCTAATTAAAGAGAATAGAAAATAATAACTAAGTAGCTTAAGAAGATTACTAACTTATCTCTCAGAGTGGTATATTAATTTTGCTTGAATTAGATACCAAACTCTGAAATTAGTGTTCTATTTATAAGTACAGAAATCGTATCTTCAACTAGTCTTAAGGTCGCCACGACTGGAAGACCAACAAATTTTTAAAATTTTGAACGCGATAAGATCAGACCGTTCCACGACTGGTCGAAGAACTTACTGAAATAGCGATGAAAACCGCTTGAGTTGAAGTCGGAATATGCCAATATGTCCTAAGGGGGGTGAATAGGACTTTTTAAAGATTTATGAGTTATTTAAAAATCCTATCACACTAATCCTATCATATATGCAACTTTCAGGATTACTTAAATGTAACTCTACTAACTTTCAAGCCAAGTGGAGAATCCAATCACAAACTAATCAAGATATAATAATATGCAACTTAGTCTATGTTGGATGTGACTGTGTGTGTGTGTTTGAGATGTGATCAGATATACGAATATGAATGTATTGTCATGAATCACACATAGAGAAAGCAATCACAAACACAGTCATTTTATAGTGGTTCGACGATAAGTCTACTCCACTCCTGGCTGTTGCACTCAACCCTTGAGTGTACCAGATTTTACTAAGGAGGTTTTCCAGGGTTCACCTCAAACCTAAGATTTTAAATCAGGTTCACCTTCAACCTTTACACGGAGGTTTCTACTCGGTTCACCTCTAACCCTGGAGTTTCATTGGTTCACTCCTAACTAGATGTTTATGCTCTCCATAGAGCAAGGGTCCACACAACGCACCCAGAGGTTTCTACTCGGTTCACCTCTAACCCTGAAGTTTTACTGGTACACTCCTAACCAGATGTTTATGCTCTCCACAGAGTAAGGGTCCACACAACGCACCCACCACATACACTCCCGCCGGAGGCCTCCTTGAGGACTTCAAAGGGTGAAAACCACTTAAGACTCAATCCTAGAAAGGAATGATCGCAAGTGTCCTCCTGGACTCTAGATATTTACAGATAAGTTGATGAGTCCTGTTAAGCACAACGCCGAAGATCTCCTCCTCCTTGTTGATGAAGAGTCTTCTGCTTCCTTGATCCACAACACAAAAGATGTACCAAGACTAGGCTTAGGGTTGGGTCAAGGTGAAGATGGAATTCTACTCTCTAAAGATTTTCCTACTAGGAAGATAGAGTAGCTCCAATCTTATGCATCAAAGCATCCCAACATATGATTTGTCATTAAGGTAGTAGCTGGAGGATCCTTGGATGCGGAAGTTCATTCTCCAATCTACTCTATTGAATATCAATGGTGAGGGTGGATTGGAGGATAAACTCCCTTGAGAGAAAGGGCTTTAGATATAGGATATAAGTTGAAACACATAAAAGCTCTCTCTTCTTTCTCTCACAGAAACAAAAGACAAGTCCTCTATAAATAGACAAAAAGTTCCAACGGATATAAAATGGTCACATTTATGACAGAGTTTGGTATCATAGAGCGTATACTCTCGATAGCATCGATGGTCCGCTCGATGACTCGAACTCGATGTCATACGCTTTTGAAACTCTTTGCCAATTGGTCAATGAATCGAAGCTATTGTCAATGTCATCGGATTTCAAACTCCGATTCCATCGATGACAGGTTCGATCCATCGACACTTAAAAAATGAGAGAGACTTAACTTTGAGATATTTCAGGTTTTCATGAATGATCGAGGGAACCATCGAGGTTATCAGAATTTAAATGTCGATGATATCGAGATCAGAGTCGAGGCATCGATAAATCCAGCTGATTTATCTTTGAACTTGTTGGACATTTTATGGCTTTGTTCGATGCAATCAATGTGGTGTCGATATCATCGATATTTGAATATCGATTAAATCGAAGGGCCCCCCGATCATAGTTAAAAATAACCCGAAATAACTGCTGTAAGAAATGCACGCCCACTATCGATATCATCGATGGACCTCCGATCTTATCAATATTTGAATTCAGATCATATCGGATAGTCATTGATATATTGAAGAATTTTAAGATTTTCATTAAAAAATAGGGGCGCTGAAAATCTACCTGCCGATCTTATCGAGCCACTCTCGATGGTCTCGAGATTTGAATATCGATGATATCGATATGTGTATCAATACATCAATAATTCGTCCAGATATATTGTGAAGTTACTGGACATATTTAGTGCTTTTATCGATGATATCGATAGGTGTATCGATACATCGATAAATCCGTCTAGATGAATATTTAGTTGCTGGACATGTTGGTCCTCTTATCTATAATATCGTTAAGGCATCGAGGACATCGACAATGCAAGTCGATCATATCGAAGGTGCTTCGATAAAATCGACAAGGCGAGAAAAACTTAGAGATTTTCTTATTTTGTAAAAAGTTTTCTCACTTTAAAAACCCTAAGATGTCTATCTTGTTTTAAGGGTTTTAATCACCTGGTGTTTTGGGACATGGGATGTGAGGCTATGATTTACCTATTACGAGCTTCCACACATCCGAATGAGGCAGACGCTTCAAATAATCATCCTATCAAGTTCTATAGCCAGTTTGCTCCCCCTTTGTCAATTACATGACAAAATACCCAAAACACCCTAGAACACTTTTAAACACACCCTAAATTATGTGTACATGCATTTACACAATTTTACAATTTTTCTACCCCATGTACACATTCTAGAAGTATCTGCTCCCTCTTTCTTCAAAACTCCCCCTTTCTTGGTGTAGCTGCTCCCCCTTACACCTGCAACAACATTAGATATACAATTTTCCGGTCGGGGTGTTTGGAACTGTTCTATCTCTTTTTGTCAGTCATTGGCAAAGGTATAGCAAGTGATATTGACTGAAGAGTGAATTACATGGGAGAGCCATTAGGCATAAGCAGATGAATTTGATGTATAAGAGTTAGTGCATTTTAGTCAAACATCAATCTCAGAATGAATGCATATTAGATAAGATATAGCAGTTTTCAATCATATGCAAACCATAACTTGATAAACCAGGGGGAACTTAAGATAAATGTGGCAAAACAAATTGATCATACTATTCAGCCATAAAAGAACCAAAATGAACTGCTTAAGATTGGCAGTTATATCCATGTTTTCAAAAGTATACTGCCACAAACAGTAGTAGCTTGACAGTTACTTAACCAAAAATTACCAAGCCCAATTAAGGGCACCCAAAAAAAAAAAAAAAACAGTAATTAGCCCATTCATGGCATATACAACCACGGAAGGAAACATCCTATCAGGTTAAAGAACTGTCACGTACATCTGAGAAGGCGCAGAACATTCAAAAAGATACTAATGTTCATGTGCAAGGTTAAGAATGAGATGTACGTGAGACAGTATTCAGATATCAATGCTATGGAGCAGAGTGAGATTGTGCTATGTCATCCCGTCGGTAGGTCATTAAATCTACCAATTGTTGCACAGACTACTGTATTTTGTTGACGACCCTCTCCAAGACTGTCAGTTGCTCTTACACTGATTGAACATCCCACTGAATTGTCCCGATCCTGTCTAGCTTGTATCTTTTTGCATGTCCGGGTATTGACGTAGATGGGGCTGGATTGGGTCTAGAGGATTCATCTTCTGTCCTCTCAGGTTCCTCCCCACGAGGATCACCGACACCTTCAGCTTCACCTCCTTGAATGCCTCCTTCTTTCTACTCGTGGTACTCCAGGTCCATTTTGTGAATATTCTTTATATTAAAGACTTGAACTAGAAGTACAAGATCAGCGGTAGATGGAAAGCCAATCTTTTGACATATCCTACTTATGATCCATGGATATGGCAAATGCAGATCTCTGGATGTGTGTATAGAATTTACCAACTGGTTGACAATCAGTGATGGAAGGCAAACCTTTGTCCCATTTGCAACAGAGTATACAGTCATGACCATAAGATTTGTGAGATCGGATCGATTTGTACTCCGTTGATACAGATTTGTCATAAAGATCCCATGCATCACCCGAAAGCGGGGTTCCATGTACCTAGATTTTAAGGCATTCCCCTGTCCGGACACTATCCCTTTGTCTTTTCCCATATATATATATATATATATAATTTTGAAAGACTTGGGAAACACGACAAAAACTTGACAAAATCGAAAATACATGAAAGAGGAATTGACCTCTTGTAGTATAGAAAGATATTACCCAATTTGTGGAGCGATTTCGGTCAGTCCGTAGTGGCTCCTAGTAATTTGGCCAAGTGGCCGAGTGGATCGAGTAAAGAAGACGACTGACAGACCAAGAAAAATAACCCCCTTTTTTTTCTCCGTAAACTTTTATCGGGCGCCATCAGTCGATCATATCGATCATTGTTTCGATGTTATCGAGAGCTTGCCGATCGATTCTATCGAGTATGTCCCCGATGTCATCCACGATTATGTGACTTTTCATATTCTAAGGAGTCATCGATAGTATTGATTCTCTATCAATTTAATCGGAACTGTCCTATTGATAATCCAATCGTCGATGAATGATTTTATAGTTTCAGACGATCCTTCAAGTATGCTTTTAATATTTCTATGAAACAATAGTATACTTGGCAAAATTATGTACAATCACTGTACACAGCAAAATTATAAACATATAAAATGTTTATATATAAAAGATTGAGGTAAGGGACCTCAGATTTATCATTGCAATCTCAAAAAAAAAAAAAAAAAAAAAAAAAACTCATTTTAGCACATGTTCAGATCTTGAAACATGATCTGAACTACTTCTTTCTTACCCATTTACTTTTGTTAACCAATTTGGGTGGTGATGCACAGGCATTTCTATCCACATTCCCAAGAAGACTTTTGACTTTTTGTATTTCTCTAGTTAATAAATTTCCATGTTTCTAGCCAGAGTTGGGTTGAGTTCTCTTTGGTGTTATGCATTCATATTTATAATGACCTGAATCACCACACAAATGACATACTAGAGTTGTTCTGATTTTGCTTCCAGAAGCGGCAGATTTTTCATTTTTGGGAGCTGCATTTCCAGTCTTTGATTTATGTTTTTCATATCCAAGCCCACTTTTATCCTTTCCAGGTCTTCCCATTCCTAACAGTTTTTTCAGCTTTTCGGCACTTTGGGAAAACTTGTAGTTTATCTTGGCTATCTTCTTGGATTCTTCTAAATTAAATAGGAGTGTATGATTTTCATTTTGAAGAAGCATATTTTTGTCTTTTAATTGCTCAACCTATTTGTTTAGTTTTTCAGACTCGTTTTTAAGAAGAGTACTGACTTGTTCGAGTTTATCATTATCTGAGTGATAGAGCTGTAAATCATTGATTAAATGTGTATTGATATCTAGAGTTTTATTCAAATCTTTTTGCAGCATTTCCTTTTTGTTCTCAGATATACCAAGTCTCTTAAGAATGTTAATGTTATGAATATAAAGCTGATTATAAGCATCTTGTAACTTGTTTTGTTCATCTTCTTCTCTTTCTTCATTATCGGATGGAAATGATTTCGTGTCTTGCTGTTCTTTTTCATTCTCAGATTCAGTGGGAATGATCGAAGCAGTGGAGACCATGAGAATTTTCAATGATTTCTGATCTTCATTGCTTTCTGAGTCACTAGATTCTGGATTTGACTCATCTGTATCATCCCACGTGGCGGCCATTGCCTTGCCCTTGGTTTTTCTATTTGGGCATTCAGTTGATAGGTGTCCATACTCTCTACAGGCGTCGCATTGTGGTTCTTTGGTTTTTTTACCAAATTTGTCTGCAGAGAGTTTGTTATCCACCTTTCTCCCTCTAGAGAGACGACCGCGATTCTTTTGAAAGAATCTCCTGAATCTTTGTGCCAGCAAGGCCACTTCCTCATCATCATCCTCTCTTTCACTTTCACTGTCCTCATGAGTTGTTTTCTTTGAAGTTTTTAGGACAGTGTTTTTGGATTTTTAGGATTGAGTGAAGTGTAGTTCAAAAGTTTGTAAGGAACCTACTAGTTCTTCTACTTTCATCTCGTCTATGTTCCTACACTCCTCTATTGTTGTTACCTTGGGATTAAACCGTTCCGGTAGGGATCTTAGAATTTTCCTACAAATTTTAGGTACCGGAACTCTCTCCCAATCCACCCATGGAGTTGCAAATGATGTTTAATTTTGTGAAAAACTCCATAAATGTCTCTTGCTCCTCCATTCTGAGACTTTCGAAATGTGAGGTCAATAGTTAAAGTTTGGATCGCTTCACAGTGTTTGTGCCTTCATGGGTTGTTTCCAATAAATCCCATGCTTCCTTGGATGTCCCACACATACTGATTTAACTAAAAATATCCTGGGACACGGCACAGTAGATGGCGTTCAGAGCTTTAGCTTCAGAAGTCTGTTTATCTTTATCAAACGCCGTCCACATCTCTTTGGATTTGGGTTTTGTGATAGTTGTGCCACTATCTAGTACAACTTGATCCGTTGGTGGCACATATCCGCTTTCAACTATATCTCAAACGTCATGATCTAAAGATCTCAGAAAGTAGTGCATCCTAGCCTTCCAGTATGCATAATTTGAACTGTTAAATACAGGAGGTCTAGTGACTGATGAGTCCTCTCCTTTGGCCATATTCCCAACTTCAGTCAAGATCACTCTCTAAGCGATGAAACCCTTAAAGAGAGACCCGCTCTGATACCAATTGAAATAGCGGTGAAAACCGTTTGAGTTGAAGACAGAATATGCCAATATGTCCTAAAGGGGGGTGAATAGGACTTTTTAAAGATTTATGAGTTATTTAAAAATCCTATCATACTAATCCTATTATGTATGCAACTTTCAGGATTACTCAAATGTAACTCTACTGGCTTCCAAGCCAAGTAGATGATCCAATCACAAACTAATCAAGATATAGCAATATGTGACTTAGTCTATATTAGATGTGACTGTGTGTGTGAGAGAGAGAGATGTGATCAGATATACGAATATGAATGCATTGTCATGAATCACACATGGAGAAAGCAATCACAAACACAGTAATTTTATAGTGGTTCGATGATAAGTCTACTCCACTCCCGGCTGTCGCACTCAACCCTTGAGTATACCGGATTTCACTAAGGAGGTTTCCCAGGGTTCACCTCAAACCTAAGGTTTTAAATCAGGTTCACCTTCAACCTTTACACAGAGGTTTCTACTTGGTTCACCTCTAACCCTGAAGTTTCATTGGTTTACTCCTAACCAGATGTTTATGCTCTCCATAGAGCAAGAGTCCACGCAACTCACCCAGAGGTTTCTGTTCGGTTCACCTCTAACCCTGGAGTTTTACTGGTTTACTCCTAACTAGATGTTTATACTCTCCACAGAGTAAGGGTCCACACAACGCACCCACCACGTATACTCCCGCCGAAGGCCTCCTTGAGGACTTCAAAGGGTGAGAACCACTTAAGACTCAATCCTAGAAAGGAATTATCGCAAGTGTCCTCCTGGACTTTAGATACTTACAGATAAGTTGATGAGTCCCGTTAAGCACAACACCACAGATCTCCTCTTCCTTATTGACAAAGAGTCTTCTGCTTCCTTGATCCACAACACAAAAGATGTACCAAAACTAGGCTTAGGGTTGGGTCAAGGTGAAGATGAAATTCTACTCTCTAAAGATTTTCCTATTAGGAAGATAGAGTAGCTCTAATCTTATGCATTCAAGGCATCCTAGCATAATGATTTGTCATTAAGGTAGTAGCTGGAGGATCCTTGGATGCGGAAGTTCATTCTCCAATCCACTCTATTGAATATTAATGGTGAGGGTGGATTGGAGGATGAACTCCCTTGAGAGAAAGGGCTTTAGATATAGGATATAAGTTGAAACACATAAAAGCTCTCTCTTCTTTCTCTCATAGCAAAAAAAGACAAGTCCTCTATAAATAGGCAAAAAGTTCCAACGGATATAAAACGGTCACATTTATGACAGAGTTCGATATCATCGAGCAGGTTCGATATCATCGAGCGTATACTCTCGATAGCATCGATGGTCCGCTCGATGTCATATGCTTTTGAAACTCTTTGCCAATTGGTCGATGAATCGAAGCTATTATCGATGTCATCGGATTTCGAACTCTGATTCCATCGATGACAGGTTCGATCCATCGACACTTAAAAAATGAGAGAGGCTTGACTTTAAGATATTTTAAGTTTTCATGAATGATCGAGGGAACCGTCAAGGTCATCGGAATTTGAATGTCGATGATATCGACATCAGAGTCGAGGCATCGATAAATCCATCTGATTTATCTTTGAACTTGCTAGATAGTTTATGGCTTTGTTCGATGCAATCGATCTGGTGTCGATATCATCAATATTTGAATATCGATTAAATCAAAGGGCTCCCGTTCATAGTTCAAAACAACTTGAAATAACTGATGTAAGAAATGCGCGCCCATTATCGATATCATCGATGGACCTCTGATCTTATCGATATTTGAATTCAAATCATATCGGACGGTCATCGATATATCGAAGAATTTTGAGATTTTCATTAAAAAACAGGGGCGCCGAAAATCTACCTGTCGATCTTATTGAGCCACTCTTGATGGTCTCGAGATTTGAATATCGATGATATCGATATGTGTATCGATACATCGATAATTCGTTCAGATATATTGTGAAGTTGCTGGACATATTTAGTGCTTTTATCGATGATATCGATAGGTGTATCGATACATCGATAAATCCATCCAGATGAATATTTAGTTGCTGGGCATGTTGGTCCTCTTATCTATAATATCGTTAAGGTATCGAGGACATCGACGGTGCAGGTCGATCATATCGAGGGTGCTTTGATAAAATCAACAAGGCGAGAAAAACTTAGAGATTTTCTTATTTTGCAAAAAGTTTTCTCACTTTAAAAACCCTAAGATGTCTATCTTGTTTTAAGGGTTTTAATCACCTGGTGTTTTGGGACATGGGATGTGAGGCTACGATTTATCTATTGTGAGCTTCCACACATCCGGATGAGGCAGACACTTGAAATAATCTTCCTATCAAGTTCTGTAGCCAGTTTGACTTACCATTCACGTAACTTGACAAACCAGGGCACAAGTAGGTGCACTTTCACCTACTTGACCGGTCGAGTGGCCTCCACGACTGGTCAAGACCTATCCACGACTGGTCGTACGGGGCTTAATTTAGTCACTAGACTTTGAGTCGAGCCTGTAGGACTGGTCGAACATGGGTCGAGCACTGTTCATACGACTGGTCGAGAAGTCTCCAAGACTGGTCGAGGATTTAACAAAAAATTTTGAAAAATATAAACAATCTTAGGACTGGTCAAGGATTTCTTGGACTGGTCGAGCCATTGCTAGGACTAGTTGAACATAGCCTAGGACTAGTCGAAAAATAGACTATGCAGTTATAAAATAAGCCAATTGAATTATGTATTCAAAATGACCTACCCTAAGGTCAATCTAGGGTCATTCATACCTTGTTAGTTATGTATGAACATTGAGTCTTCTCTTACTTCAGTTGATAGTCATTCTTTGAAGTTCACGAAGCTTGATATCTTGATGTTTGAAGCTTGAATATGACTAACATCGAAGCTTGAGCTTGTGGTTCAAAGTAAAAAAACTTTATTTTGACTTGGACGAAGTTTTGAATACTTCAACTGTTGAAGCTTGAAAGATTGAATTCACACTTGGTGTTGAGCTTGAACATGAACATGTGATCTTGCAAACATGTAATCTTGGCACTAGAAGTTCTTGAGGTAATGACCACTGTTCTTCTACATGAGAAGCACAGTCTTAAGTATGTAGATGCGCTACATAAGGCACATATTCCAAGAGGTTTTGGCACTATAAAATTTGACAATCATAGGAGCTAGAAAACATAGCACTTACATAATGTTCATAAAGGGAAATACAATATTGATAATCAAAAGCTCCAGAAACTTTGTGGCATGCTCTTGCTCCTGCTCAACTATGGTCTAGCGTCACCTGTACGCATCAATCTTGCATGAGCTTATAGAAAGCTTAGAGGGTGGTGAAAGTGTGTGCGCAATATAAGCGTGCTTAGAATGCAATATCAAAGTAATTCGGAATCTGCTGGCGAATCCATGAATACTATCATCCGTACCAAGGCTACACAATGCAAGGCATAAATGCTATCGGCCATATCAAGGCCATGCGATGCAAGACATGAATGCTATCGGCCATATCAAGGTCATGCGATGCAAGGCATGAATGATGTCGGCCATACCAAGGCCATGCAATGCGAGATGTAACTCAAGCATACCATTCCTCATCCGAATCCACATATCAATGCAATTTATCACTAAAGCATCAAATATCAGTACAGTTTTCACTCTGGATAATCACCAGGGTCTAGTACACTCTACACCAACTTTTCGCCCATATCCGAGAGCACGACTGGGTAAGTGGAAGAGATCTCATTATCCGCCTGCCAATATCATGCCCGGCTCGTCGATAGTGGACCCAATCCTCAACCTGGTCAAACTCAACCTAAATATTACCCCCTCACTCAGGTGGGTAAGGTCACACCCCTTTCCAACCGACCATGACACAGTGGGAGGTACGACCTATTAGTATATGGCCCTCATGCACTCATGTATCCATTCGGTCTCGACGTTGGAGTCATCCTCTGGTACCACCGGGTTTAGGGATTTTCACCCAGAGACATCTATGGCACCCCGATGTTAGTAACAGTATTTGCGGTGTTTGAACATGCTATTCACGATATGCCTGTGGAGGCCACAACTATGATGTCACTAGGGCATACAGTAATCATGTCACACAGATGTGAGATGCATGAATCACTGTCTAGTCATGCAACAATCCTGCACGTACCGCGCGCTCATGTGGGCAACTCCTATCAGTGAGTCCCATAAACAATCTGCCTAATGGCATATGCTGTGATCAGTCACTCCTCATATTAAGCATACATATGATGCATATGGGCATGAATCATGGAGTTATACTATGTTATATGGCGATGAACTATCTTCATAACGAAGATGGGCCTAGACGGCCTACACGCAACCAGTATAGGCCTAATAATGGGCCCTAGGGAGAGTTACAATGCGGATATTTAACCATCATTGCTCTTACAATATGGACATCAAACCATCATTTCTCCCAAGGCATGGCCCGCCATAAACATCATTACATACATCATGGTGGAATCACACATCGCAATGGACCTCATATACATCACATTCAGCCGCACACAAAGGCCTCACATACGTCTCATTGGGCCTCACTCATGGTCCCTATATACATCACATTGGGCCTCAACCCATGAGCCTCATATAAATCAAGTGGGCCACATCACATGGGCTGCACCAATGGGCCTCATATACATCAAGTGGGCCACATCACATGGGCTACACCAATGGGCTGCATCAATGGGCCGAACTAATGGGCCTCATATACATCAAGTGGGTCGCACCAATGGGCCTCATATACATCAAGTGAGCCACATCAATGGGCCACTCCATCTACACCATTCATCTATTTTAAGAGGTTATTTTAGAGCATTACCCAAATGAATCATAACGGAAGATCATCTAGACCATACCACAAATAATAGCGGAGATAATGATTTCCACCTTAAAATTACCAAGGCCCACCATAACATTTATTTTCCATCCAACCTGTTCATACGGTCATAAAGACCTGAATCAAGAGGAAAAACAAATATTATATTGATCCAGAACTTCTGTGATCCCTAAAGGATTTCAATGGTAGGCGTTCAATTCTCCATTATTTTCTTCAATGTGGTCCGCTTGATAGATCTGCCTCATTTTTAGTCTCAGGCCTTAAGATGATCTCGGAAAGTGGATGGATAGTTTGGATCTAACATAAACCTCATGATCTGGCCCACACAGCGATGGACGGTGTGGACACAAAATACATACATCAATGTGGGGTCCACATAACTTGCTGATGTCATCAGCAGCTATATTGTTAGTGTGGATGGATAGTTTGCATACATGCGGGACCCATAAAACTTGCTGGCGTCCTTGCAAATGGGCGATGTGAATGAAACACGTACATAAGGGTAGGTCCCTGATCTAGATGGTATAATGAAAGATATACATCAAGGGCCCCACATCTAAATGGACGGTCTAGATTTAAAACGTATCAACGATGGGTCCCACAGAATTTGGTGACGTCACTACAGCAGCTATATAGCTGGTGTGTGGTAGTCTAGCCAATCCACTTCCAAAAAGGTGGATCCCATGTGGGGCCCACCATATACATATGATATATATATATAATATTATATTATTACTATTATTTTATTATTTTTATTTTTTTAGAACTCCAGCATCCAACGTCCAGATAGATGGACGGCTAGATAAAATACATACATTAAAGTGGCCTACCGTACAAGCAATTGACGATGTGAATTCACACGTACATCATGGTGGGCCACGGACAGCCTGGATAAAATACATGAATCAGGTGGGTCCACACGTGTAGCCCACCAACAGCTTGTACAAAGCTGAATTTGTATTATCCCTTCATCAAGGTTTGCCCAAACAGGCAGCATTGTCGCCGCTAGATGGTCAGCAGGGTGACCCCTGCTTAGTGGATGGTCTAGATTAGGTGGGCCACACACGATCACAAAAGAGAGAGAGAGAGAGAGAGAGAGAGAGAGAGAGAGAGAGACGGTGTGATGGAGGTGCCCCGCCATTATGGGCCCCTCTAATACATACATCAAGATGGGCCCAAATAGGATCCATACCATCAATCAGTAGGCCCCACTTGGTCCATCACAAAAAATGAAATCTAATCTTACAAATACCCACCTATATCACTCCTTCTTTAGCTCTTTGGACTCCTTGGCTCCTAAGCTAGCTCTTTAAGGGTGGATGATGAAGTTTGTATAGTGGAGATGGAGTTTTTGGGGTAGGGAAGTGGGCCACACCTAGCTTCTCCTTGGGAGGCTTGGACAATTGGTCTCTTGGTTACTTGGGAGTGAAGAGAGAAAATGAGAGAGAGAGAGAGAGAGAGAGAGAGAGAAGTGATGAGATGAAAAGGTAATGGAGTGATGAGTGATAGGTGTAAAGAAGGGATGGGTGGAGAGAGAGAGAGTTGACTTTGGGAATGGGAGAGAGATGGGTACGGTATGGGTTGTTTGTACTTATGATAGGATGTGTACTTGATTGATTGATGTGAAGGGTTATAGAGATTCTCTTAGGATTTGCAACCCGCGACATTTTATTTGAAATAAATGCTGGCCCACAACTCTTATCCTGGGTATCACGTCGACACATGAGACGCATAGTTGGAACCGCGGTGACAGCGCTGTCACTAGGGTACAAGTCTCGGGTCAAGCCGACTCAGGTTGACAAGGTACGACTTAGGGTCACGCGCAAAGGTTATCTACGCATCACGGGTCGCTAAAATTTGACCGGGAGGACCACGGGATCCTAAGGAATGGTATGGACAATGATACAGGCCTTACATACGGGATGCGACTTAGGGTAGCGATCAAATGGTGAATTCGATGGGGAGGATCGTGGAAGTTTAAGGAACGATATAGACTTGGATACGGGCCTTACATATGTGACAAAAGAATGCTGAAGTGGCCGAGCAAGATGAAGGTTAATGCTAAGAAAAGGAACAAGTAGAAATATTGTTACTTCTACCATGACCATTGTCATAACATTGCAGACTGTTTTGACCTCAAGGAAGAGATCGAATCCCTCATCCGGAAAGGGCACCTGCGAGTGTTTATCTACAAGAGAAGGGACGAATGACTCGATAAGTGAGACGAGCAACACGATGACTAAAACCATAACGAGGCAACGGGAGAGATACACACCATATTCGGTGGACCAACTGGAGGTGGAGATTCGAATAGAGCACACACTCGAAATGCAAACGATAATAATACTGAACACTATGATACCTCACCAGCAGAACCGTGAAAGAGCCAAGGCTGAGCTCATATATCCTGACCTTCACAGATGGTGTTGCTAGAGGAATCCATCATCTGCATGATGATGACTTGGTAGTCACTGTGAATGTGGCCAACCATAAGGTACATCTCAAACTGATCAATACTGGGAGCTCAGCCGACATCCTGTTCACTGCCACCTTTGACAAAATGGGTGTCGAAAAGTCGAAGCTACAGTCCGTCCACACCCGCTGTGAGGCCCGTATCCTAGAATGTACCGTTCCATAGTCTTCCGCAGTCCTCCCGGTCGAATTTTAGCAACTCACGACCTGTAATCGATATTTGCGCATGATCCTGAGTCATATCCCGCATTCCAGAGTCGGCTCAACCCAAGACTTGTATCGTAGTGACCGTACCATCGCCGCGGTTCCAACGCCGCGTCTCGCACGCCGATGCGATATCCTGGCTAGGTCTTGTGGGCCCGCGTACATTCTAAAGAAATGCCGCGCATCGCGAATTCTGAGAGAATCTCTACGACACGCCATATCAATCAATCAATGTACAAGTCAAGTACATATCCCATCACACCCATCCCTCTCGCACCCAAAGTCAAAGTAACCCATTCTTAACCCATTCCTTTTTTACCAAAAGTCAAGAGAATCCATCCATTTTCATCCCATCACCACTCCTCCCTCTCTCATTTTCTCATTTCAAGCAAATCCCAAAGGGAGATCCAACGTCCAAGCTTCCCATGAGAGAGTTTAGAGTGTGGCCCACCTTCCTACCCCAAGATCTTCCATCTCCACCGTCCAATCTCCATCATCCTCTGTTAAAGTCGAAGTCGATGAGCTAAGGATTTCATCGAAACAAGAAGATCGAATGGTGGGTGTTCATAAACACTTATTTTTGTGATTTGAGGGCCCACATATGGTGGGACCCATCTTGATGTACAATTTGTATTAAAAAGGGACCCATAGTGGCGGGGTCCCTCTGCTACTCTCTCTCTATCTCTTTTTCCTTGTGCAAATGGCCCACCTTGTAGATGGCGCTGAGTGTGGGACCCACCAGACGCGTGTGATTTATCCACATTGTCCAGCAACCTGTGGATGGTGCTGGATCCACAGTAATGTATATCCATGTCGTCCATTGCATGTGACGTGGGACCCATGTATGTGTATCCAGACAATCCAGCTGTCTGGACGTGGCTCACCTGACGCATGTGTATTATCCAATCGTGTGGGGCCCACCTTGTATTAATATTTGTGTGAGATCCAGACCGTCCAGCAGTCCAGTCCGCTGGACTAGATGAAGTGAAAACACGAATAGCATCTTGATTTAACACGTGTGGCCCACCCTCGTGGGACCACCATGATACATGTGATTTATCCACACCATCTAGCCTCTTGGACGGTGTGACCCACCCAATGTATGTACCTTACATCCAGGCCGTCCATCCAGTACACTTGGACGCTGGATGCATATGAAATATTTTATCTTTTATATAATATTACGGTGGGCCCTGATGTACGTGGGACCCACCTTGTGAAGTAGATTGGCTGGAGTACTTCGCACTAGTAGTAATGTGCTACTGTGCTTGACGTCAACAAACGGTGGGACCCACCTTGACGGATATGTCCAGACCGTCCATCCAGCAGCAGATAGCTACTGGATAGATGCTAGCAAGTTTTGTGGGTCCCCTTTAATATATGTGTTGTAAGTGTTATATCCAAACCACCCATCAATGATGGTGGGACCCACTGATGTGGGTGTATTATCCACCGTCCATTCATCTGGATGGTGGGGCCCATTTAATGTATGTGTATTATCCACCGTCCATTCATCTGGATGATGGGGCCCCTTTAATGCATATGTTTCATTCACCATCCATATGGTGGAAATCCACCTGATGCATGGGTCTTACCTGCACCGTTTGGATGCCCACCTTGAGCTATGTTTTGATCCAAGCCGTTCATCTGCTTTGGCAGCAGGTGGGTCCCACCTTAATGTATTTACTTTATGTTCACTCTGTCCAATTATCCAGATCTGTGGGTACCCTCTATGAAGTATATTTTGATCCACACCGTCCAGAATGTTTAGACGGTGCTGAACCACCTTTGGACGGTGCTAAGGACCCCACCTCAATGTATATTTCATCCACACCATCTAGATTATACCGGATGGTGCTAGATAATGTTTGGATAGTGCTGAAGTACATGGACAATGTTTGGATAATGCTGATCACATTAGCAAGCCACGTACCCCTATGATAGTGTACAGTGATACACATGTTGCACCTACCACTATTGAAATGATTTTTAAGTATAATCCAAGCTCTCACTTGGGGCCCACCTTGATGTATCAATGAGGCCCTCCTTGATGTATTTGTAGCCCATCGTGTTATATTCGTGGCCCATAGTGATGTATATTAGGCCCGTATGAGTGGCCCATTGTGATATATTTCCAGCCCATATGATGAGGCCCATTGTGATGTATTTTCGGCCCATTTAGTAAGGCCCAATGAGATGTATTTTTTGGCCTATATATTGCGGCCCATTTGACATAAATGGGGCCTATGTATTACGGCTCATTGTGTTGTACATGAGGTCCATTAGTGAGGCCCAATGCGATGTATGTGTGGCCCATATTTGAGGCCCAATGTGATGCATATGTAGCCCATGAGTGAGGCTCATCGTGATGTGTATTAGCCCCTTGAGTGAGACCCATGGTGATGTATATTGGGCCATTGTGTGAGGCCATAGGACCACTATACGTTTGGCTCTATGTGAGCCACTCCTTGGGAGCAATGTTGGTTAAATGTCCACATTGATGGGCAATGATAGTTAAATGTCCTCATTGTGACATTTCCTTAGGCCCTTTATTAGGTCAATTCTGATTGTTGAGGCCGATTCCGATTACCGAGGCCGATTTCGATTGTCGAGGCTAATTCCGATTGTTAAGGCCAATTCCGATTGCCGAGGTCGATTCCGATTATTAAGGCCGATTTCGATTGTTGAGGCCAATTCCGATTATCGAGGTCGACTCGGATTGCCGAGGCCGATTCCGATTGTCGATGTCAATTCCGTTTATCGAGACTGATTTCGATTGTCGAGGCTGATTATTGAGGCTGATTCTGATTGTCAAGGCCAATTGTTGAGGTCGATTTCGATTGTCGAGGCCAATTCCGATTGTTGAGGCCGATTCCGATTGTCGAGGCTGACTCTAATTACTGAGGTCAATTCTGATTGTCGAGGCCGATTCTGATTGTCGAGGCTGATTCCGATTGTTGAGGCTGATTCAGATTATCGAGGCTGATTCAGATTATCGAGGCTGACTCTGATTGTTGAGGCCAACTCCGACTGTCGAGGCCGATTCCGATTGCTGAGCCCGTTTCTAATTGTTAAGGCAAATTCTGATTGTTAAGACCAATTCCGATTGCCAAGGCCGATTTCGATTGTCGAGGCCGATTCTAATTGTCGAGGCTGATTCTGATTATTGAGGTCAATTCTAATTGTCGAGGCAGATTCTGATTGTTGAGGCCAATTCCGATTGTAGAGGCTGATTCCATTTATTGAGGCCGATTCCGATTGTCGAGGCTGATTGTTGAGGCTGATTTCGATTGTCGAGGACGATTCCGATTATCGAGGCTGATTCTGATTGTCGAGGCCGATTGTTTGAGGCCCAATGTGATATATATGTGGCCCGTATTTGAGGCCCATTGTGATGTGTATTCAATCCATGTTTAAGGCCTAATGTGATGTATATGAGGCCTATGTGATGAGGCCCATTGGGATGCATTTGATGGCCATGCGATGAAGCCCATTGTGATGTATATTAGGCCCATGTGAGAGGCTCATCGTGATGTTTATTAAGATCATGCGTGAGACCCATGGTATTGTATATTAGGCCCTTGTGTGAGGCCATGGGTCCACTATATGTTAGGCTCTATATGGGTCATCCCTTGGGGGCAATGTTGGTTAAATGTCCACATTGTCGAGGCTGATTATTAATGTCGATTATCGAGGCCGACTATCAATGTTGATTATCGGTGCCGGTTATTGATACCGATTATGAGTATGTTATAACATAGCATCACGATACATACCCCATACGCATCATCTGCATGTTTATTATGAGATGTGATTGACCATTGCATATGCCATAGTAAAGATGGTTTATGGGACTCCCTAATAGGTAGAGTTATCCCACATGAGCGCACGATATGCGCAGGATTGATACATAATTGGACTATGTGACTCATACATCTAGCATTGTGTGATTATGATTACCATATGCCCTATTGACATCAGGGTCGTAGCCTCCATAGGTATATCGTGGATGGCTGGATGGGACACCGAAAATCTGTTAGTAGCATCCGGCTGTCATATATGGCCCTGAGTGAGTATTCCTAAACCCTCTTAGTACCAGAGGACGCCCCAACGTCGAGACTGAGTGGATATATATGAGTGCATGGGGGCTGTATACCAGTAGGCCGCATCTCCCACTGTGTCATGGTCGGTTGGGAGGAGGTATGGCCTTACCCACCCGAGGGAGTAGGCAATGCTATGTTGAGTCGAGATAGAGTGAATATATATGAGCGCATGGGGGCCGTATACCACTAGGCCGCATCTCCCATTGTGTCATGGTCGGTTGGGAGGAGGTATGGCCTTACCCACCTGAGGGAGTAGGCAATGCTATGCTCAGTCTAACCAGCTCATAAATGGGTCCGCTATCAATGAGTCGAGCCAATATTGGTAGGTGGATAGTGAGGTCTCTTTCACTTACCTAGTTGTGCGCTTGATGGGATGACAAGCTAGTGTGGAGTGTACTAGACCCCGGTGATAATCCTAGAGATGTACAGTACTGATATGTGGACTTATTGAGCAAGCGTTGCATACTCATTCATTCATTCATTCACTATCCACTCGGGCTGGTGGTGGGCAACTATTTGTTACGTGTGCCTTCGTAATAGATAGGATTTCAGTTGGGGTACGCGACTAACCTGAGATCAGGAGTTTACCACATTGAGTCTGACTATCCAAATTTAGGTATGGGACTGGTTTGGATAGAAGTCCCTTGTGGTGGACCCATAGCCTACGATACTACGTACTATCATCTGGACTTCACACTCCAGCTTGGTCATTTCATTCATATCGCATATTACATTACATCCGCAGGCATATAGCATTTTGGGTTGTTATGTTTCTGCACTTATATGGCCTAGATGGACTCATCAGGATTTACATATTGCATTGTACCCTTGGCATCAGATATTTAACTCTATTAAACTCATTTGCATAAGCTGATTTGTTTTGCGTACTCTGATATTGTATGACTCATGAATTTTTCAGTATTTCTGCTTACTCTGATATTGTATAGTTCGTGGACTTATCAGTATCTCTGTTTACTCTAATATTACATTCTGAGCACACATATACTGCTCACACACTTCCACCACCCTCTAAGCTTTCTATAAGCTTATGCACGATAGATACGTGCAGGTGGCGTTAGGTCGCAGTAGCGTTGAGCTTGGAGCATGCAGCGGACTTTTGGAGTTTGATTTTGATATATGTATTTTCCTTACAGCATTGTATCCAAATGTTTATATTAGTGGATATATGATGATGATGTTGCCTTTGTGATTTAGGTATACTTGTGGTTATGCTTCTTATAAGATAAATGTACATTAGAAAATCCTCCTTGTAGGATCCCAGGATCGGAACCTAATGTATGGGTGCTGAGAGCTGAGAATGGGGTACTATGGAGGCTATCGGCACCAGATTCGGTGATCAAAAATTTTGTGAGCCCGGTTTTCGAGTTTGGGGCATGACACCCCCCTTCTCAGATTCGCATGGGGAAAGATTACCCCTGAAGGAAGTATACTTCTCCCAATCACTGTCGGAGAAGGCGTCAACCAAACAACTGCTATGATCGACTTTCTTGTGGTCGACTGCTGGGTAGACCATCTCTTAACTCCCTGAGAGCTGCGTTATCCTCATACCACCTCGTGATGAAGTTCCCTATCGAGCACGATGTTGGCCAGGTCAAAGGTGACCAGTATAAAGCCTAAAAATGCTACTCAACAACATTCTGAGAAAAGTCACAACAACAAATGATGTTCATCACATCCCTAGACCCACGAGGGGAGTCTACCGAGAGAGGGTCAGCAATAGAGGACCTCATCCATGTGCCCCTCTGCGAGGCTGACCCATCTCGCACAGTTCAGGTTTGGTCATTACTAGAATCAAATTAGAGGGACAAAATCATTGACCTATTGAAGTAACATGCTGACATCTTTTCCTGGTCGCACCAAGACATGCTCAGTATTGACCCGTAGGTGATGGTCCACAAGCTGAGTGTCGACCCCAACCATATGCCTATAAGGCAAAAATGACGTGCGTTCGACCTAGAACGTTATGTGGCCATTGGTGAGGAAGTCGACAAGCTCCTTGAGGCTGGTTGATCGAAGAAGTCTACTACCCCAACTGGCTAGAGAATGTCGTGCTGGTAAAGAAATCTAACGGTAAATGGTAAGTGTACGTTGATTACACTGACCTAAATAAAATGTGCCCAAAGGATAGCGTCCCTCTCTCGAGGATCAACCAACTGAGCGACATCACGGCTGGACAAGAGCTCCTCAACTTTATGGATGTGTACTCATGCTACAATCAGATCGCCATGCACAAGCACGATAGCCAGAAGATATCCTTTGTTACTGATAAGGGACTTTACTGTTACAAGGTTATGCCCTTTGAACTAAAAATTGTTGGAGCAACCTACCAGCACCTTGTTAAGAAAATATTCGCTAAGCAGATCGGCAACATGATGTAAGTCTACGTTGACAACACGCTAGTCAAGAGCACAAAGTCCACAGATCACGCGATCGACCTCGAGGACATGTTTGCAATCTTAAAAAAATATCAGATGAAACTGAACCCGAACAAGTGCGCTTTTGGCATCAGCATGAGAAAATTTATCGGCTTCCTAGTCAATCAAAGAGGATGACGCAAATCCTAACAAAATTTGAGCACTTATGGATATAAAGTCCCCAAGCACAACGAAGGAGATCCAAAGCCTTATAAATAGGGTGGCAGCTCTCAATAGATTTGTTTCCCGATCAATGGATATATGCCTACCATTCTTCAAACTACTCAAAGGAAAGTCAAAGCTGACCTAGATAGACAACTGCGAGCAAGCCTTTCAGTAACTTAAGGAGTATTTGGGGTCACCCCCGCTGCTCTCTAAACCTAAACTGGGAGAGACATTATGGCTATATTTGGTTGTCTCGACCACAATAGTCATTTTGGCCTTAGTGTTAGAAGTCAAAAACAAACAGCTCCTCGTATACTACGTCAGCAAAGCCCTGGTGCAAGTCGAGGTGCGGTATCACGAAATAGAGAAGTTAGCACTAACCCTAATCATATCATCATGACGTCTTCGACCATACTTTCAGGCCCACACCATCATCATCCCAACCGATCGACTACTCCGCTAAGTACTCTAAAAAAACTGAGGTGTCAGGAGGACTGGCAAAGTGGGTGATTGACCTTGCGAGTTAGATGTCATATACCGACCTTGAGCCGCGATCAAGGGGCAGGCTCTAGCCAACTTCATCGTCGAATTCACCTACCCTATGCCTTTATCAGAGGCCAATGACGAGGGGAGAGCTCGTCCATATGAGGGGACTCTCCACATGGATAGATCCTCGAATTCAAAAGGTAGTAAAGCAGGCTTGATACTCATCGCACTGATCAAACATGCATGTAATATGCCCTGAGGTTCGGATTCTCAACCTCCAATAATGAGGCAGAATACGAGGCATTACTTGTAAGCCTCAAATTGGCTAGGACAATGGGGGGTCGAGCTTTGAAGATTCACAGTGATTCCCATTTTAATGTCAACCAGATCACTACATAGTACCAGGCCAAAGGAAAGAAAATGATTGCCTATCTACAAAAAGCAAAAAAACTCATCGACAAATTCAGCAGATGCGAAGTGACACTTGTCCCTAGAGCTGAGAATTCCAAAGCCAACAAATTGGCAAAGTTGGCCATAGAGGCCGACGATGATATCACCAAGACAGTACCAATCGAGTTCCTATCCGAGCCCAGCGTCGACTGACATGACCTAAAAAGAGCATTCCTAATAGCCCTGATGCTGAGATGGATGGATCTAATCACGTTCTACCTACAACAAAACGAACTACTGGATGACAAGCTCGAAGCACGAAGGATCCGAAACCGAGTAGTCCGGTAAGTCATGATAGGAGACATACTATATAAGAGGGGGTTTACTTTTCCCTATCTGAGGTGTCTCCGACCTGATGAAGCCAAGTACGTCCTAAGTGAAGTACACAAAGGCATTTACGACAATCACTCAGGTGGGAGAGCCCTGACCCACAAGGTAATCTGACAGGGATACTACTGGCTGACCATCCATAAGGACACGAAGTAATATGCTAGAAGATGTGACACCATGACAACCGCCCGAGCACTTGACCCCGATGTCGAGCCCTTGGCCCTTCTCTCAATGGGTTTTTGATATCATAGGACCCCTACCTATGGGCAGGGGATAGGCCAAGTTCGTCATCATCACTGTCAACTATTTCATAAAGTGGGTCGAAGCCGAGCTGCTTGCCAAGATTATTGAGCAGAAGACTACCGACTTCATCTGCATTAGTGGCATCCCACATACAATTGTTACTGACAATAGTAACCAGTTCGACAACGCTCGTTTATGAGATTTGTGCGAAAAACTTGGTATCCGTAATGCCTTCTCGTCACCTTGGCATCCCTAGGCCAATAGACAAGTCGAGGCGGTCAACAAGATCGTAAAATATCACCTATAGTTAATGCACATTCTCCAACGAGTAGTAACTCTAGTTGACACGATTTCATTGTCGACATTGGCTACGATGTTGATTCCGGACTTCTTAGGAACCACCTAAGTTGAACTCACCCGTTAACTATCGGATATAGGGTATATGATACCCTACCTCAGCCTTGATGTTTTATTTAAACCAATCTGATTTAAATGATTTTAAACTTGCAAGTATACAAATCAGATGTAGATGCGGTACGTATTATGAGATCGTTCCCACGAGGACTGGTTGTCATAATTTGAATTTTACGATTCTTCTTAACTAATCCAACAAATAGTTGAGCTAATGATTAAGTAAATTAATGAAAATTAATATAAAATAACTAAGAACAAGGAGGAAAATTCAATCAAGGAGAACACTAAGACTTTTGAATCCACCCCTAATTATCCTGACCCTTGTTGTACCTGTTGATTCACCTTGACTTAGATTGATATAAATTTAATAAATAAAGCACACTCTATGTCCTTGGTCGGGCACATAGAATGTATAATCCCTTAAAGCATAAGGATCACATCTTTCCATCCATGGTCAGGCATGAAGAGATGTAATTCCTATTTCTTTCTCTATAGGAAACCTGTTCATGGTCAGACACAAGCCAAACAACATCCACATCTAGACTTTGGTTAAGCTCATAGAATGGAGAAGCACGAAGTTTTCATGTAAACACACTAGAGAAAGAAACAAATCAATCAAATCCAGATGAAATCATAATAAACGAGAGTCATTCAAATTAGGGGTTTCATCTTAGCCCTAGCTAAAAAATTAACAATCCATAAATTCAAATAGAAAGAAGGAAAAATAAGATTGAGAAAAGAAAAACATAAGGATCTCTTTTTTCTTCTCTCCCTCTCTCTCCTCTTTCTTCTCTTTCTAAACTTTCCCCTCTTTCTCCTTGGCTCTGGATCTGCTCTTCCCCGGATCCCTCTCACATTCCTTCTCTCTCTTTCTTATAGGCAGGGAAGACTGTGAATGGGAGGCTGGAAGTCGGTGTGAACCTTCGCACGACAGGCGGTGAGAAGAGTCGGTCGGTGAAGTGCTTTACGCAGCAACAGCGACACGTTCCCATTTTTCTAACATTGTCGGCCCCTAGCCATCTCATATTCAAGATCCGAGCCATTCAGGCTCCTTGGCTCTTGTCGGTCCCATCTTAGGCAGGCTTTGAAAGGTTCAGATGGACGGACTGATCCCTGCCAAGAACCTATAACAGCCCGGATACAGCCCGGATCATCCGAACGTCTATAACGCGTAAAGAATCCAAAAACGGATCCCTTCACCGTCAATGGGGCCCATTATCAGTGTTTATTGAGAAATCCACTCCGTCCATTAGATGTGTCTCGAACTTCTGATAAGAAAGGGACAGTTTTGGTTGTCCGATGATGCAGCCCAGGGAAGTAATCCTGCTGCATTGATAGCAGACGGTCCTTTTGTGACTGTTATGACCGGCATGTGTGCTTGCATGGCTGACAACGGTCAGCATGATTTTGACTATTTCTAGCCCCTCTACAGGATGAACAGCTCAGATTATTCGCATGGGTCATGATGAGACCCACTGCAGATCAAACGACGCCCCTGCCTCCATTTCTACGCAGCAGCAGAGAATGGCTGTTGCCGTTTTTGAAAGTAGAAGCGGGTCCAAGGCGGTTTGACAAGCTTGGAGATACAGTGTACGGCTGGTGCACATGTGCATTGTGCATACTCCACAAAGGGTGGGGTCCACTGTGATGTAATCCAAAATCCAATCCATTCATCCCTTTTCTCAGCTAATTTAAGGGGTTGAGCCAACGTTTGAAGCATAACCAGATTGTAGGTGGGCCCAGAATCAATAATTTATGGACTAATTTGTCCGTTGGGCCACTTCCGCAGGGATCCAATGGATGAAATTTGATGTATACGATTAATTTATGGCCCCCATCCCATATATGAAGTTTCGAGCCAATCAGATGGCAGGAACCCTGTGATCTTGCATTCTGGACCAATTTCAAGCCTTTTTAACGTGAACGGCTTGATTTCCTCAGATCTCTGTCATGTAAATCCGTCAATGTTGGTCTCTGGAGTCCATCCCTTACTTTGGTGACTTCAGAGCATTAATTCCATGCTTGTAGTACTCTTTTTCAGTCCACGCTCCTAATTACTCCCTGCAACAAGAAACACGATTAAAATATGACATTAAACATTATCATGTACGTCAAGTTAGGTAATAACTAGGGTCTGATATGCAATATTCGACCCTTATCAAGCCTTAACCACTTCCTTCATGTTCGGATTTAATCAACGTTGTGGTTGCCGGGAGGTTTTCGCATTATCCTCAAGATGAATGCGGTGAGTACAAATCAAAGGGTCAATTCCCTTGTGGTCTGCAATCGACCATCCAATGGCTCCTTTATGCTTAATGATAATGAAAATAAGCACACACTCTTGTTCTTTCTCAATGTGGGAAGAAATCATGACCAGGTATGTTTCATCTCGACCTAAGTAGACATTTTTAAGATCAGCAGGCAAATATTTTAGGTCAAGCTTCCGTGCTTTAAAGCTAGACGATAGAGGCACTACATCGGTTTGGGGTAATTTCTTAAATTGTGCTCGCCACTGGTTACCTTCAAGTACCAGCGTAGAATCAAGCAAGACATCCATCTCTCTAATCGTGTCATCATCTAAATCAGAGGAGTGGGCCAAGCACGTCTCTAGAGTGTCAAAGTATAGGGTCAAAAGTTCTCTATCTTCCACGAAAGAATCGATCATATTAATGTCGTGAGTATCATCCTCAGCCCTGGCTGTTTGCTCATGTTGAAAAAGATATTGAGCTCTAATGTCATATTTCTGAAAGATAAATTCATAATTCTATTCCTACAATTAATAATGGCATTTGATGTAGCAAGGAATGAGAGACCAAGAATGACGAGTATTTGAGTACTCATATATATGATGGGTAGTAGAATTTGTCAACCTATACCAACACATCCTCGATCATCTTTCTCGGTACACGGACAGAACAATCAGCAAATTGTAATGTGGTTCGGGTTGGTTTTAATTCACCTAGACCCAATTGTTCGTATACCGAGAAAAGAATCAAATTAACGCTCGGTCCTAAATCAAGAAGTGTGTGCTCAATTTGGTGGTTCCCGATTATATAGGTGATAGTTGGGCTACCAGGATCTTTATATTTTTGTGGCACATCTTGCTTGATGATGGTGCTCACCTTTTCCATTAAAAAAAATTTCTTTTGAATACTCTGTTGTCACTTGGTTGTACATAGATCTTTTAGAAATTTAGCATAAGAGGGCATTTGTTTCACAGCGTTTAGCATAGGGATGTTGACTTTCACTTGTTTCACCACCTCTAGATATCCTGTGAGTTAGTTAGAGGTTTTAGTGCATTCAACCGTTGGTGGAATGATGCAATCGGCTTACTCACTATTTTTTGTTCTTTCTCATGTGGGGCATTGCTAGGTCTATCATTATCAGTTTCTTCCAGGTCCTTGGGCTTTTCAACCCTCGCTGAAATGGTTTTGTCAATAATCTTCTCACTCCTAAGAGTGATAATAAATTTAACCTGCTCCATCTGATTTGAAGAGCTTGGGTCACTTATTTCATATTGCAGTTTTGGATTGGGGAGAGGCTGGGCCGGAAGGATCCCATTCACCACAATTGAATTTTTTGTATCAAGCTCTTGTATGGCCTTTGTAAGGTCTTTAAAGGCTTACAGCATACCCTGATTAAAAAGCTCTTGGTTTTGCATGTGTTTTAAGACTAGATCCACGAGAGGTTTCCTTTGATTTAGAAATTGGTTAAGGATTCCTTGAAGAGTAGCAATTTGTCCATTCCTCTAACTGAAATTTGGATGGTTCTTCTAACTTGAGTTATGTATATTTGAGGTGGGTCTACTGAAAGGTCTTTAGTAGTTTTTCATGGCATTCGATTGCTCATTCAATATCTTTTGAAAAGCAGGAATCGTTGGGCAATTTTCAATTGTATGTAAGTTACAAGCACAAATACCACAAACAACTTCCGTAGCCTTTTCAAGTTCTACCCTATTAAGTTCCATGGCCTCGATTTTTATTGTGAGTTTATCCAATCTTGCATTTATATTATCTGAAAAGGCCAAGCTATATGTCCTAGAGGGGGGGGGGGGGGGGGGGGGTGGTGAATAAGATTATGTCAAATAAAAATTAATAAGCGGAATATAGACAACAGATAGCCAAAAAGAATGCAAATAACAAAATGAAATAACAACCTAAAAAATCAAGTATTGAGAGGTTGATACAAACTTGGTTCTAAGGACAACCTAACACCAAAAATCAATGGTTTATGGTAAGACGACCTTACTAGAACGTGGGTGAGTATCAAAAACTCAAACTCAACAGGATATGAAAGAAATAGAAACTAATCTATTACAACATTCACCACACAATGCTGAAATATAAAGATTACAACATTCACATTCACAAATACATCCCACAATCTTAAACCATAAAAGATAAAGAAATAAATCACACATTCACCAAACATAGAGAATTATAGTGGTTCACTTGTGTGTACACCAACTATTAATAAACAGCCACACAACTACTCCACTCCTAATATCCACTCCCTCGGGATATTAGTGTTCACGAATCAAAATAGGTTTTTCAAGGTTCACCTAAAACCTTCACAATTGTGTCTTTAGATGGACTTACACAATTCAAAAATCTCTCACTCTGAGCTTTTCTGGACACCTCAGACAAAACCAGAATAGAGATTTTCTAGAACAATCTCACAAACCAAAAATGAATTGAATTACAGAAAAAGCAAAAACATATCTGTATGACAATTCAGAAGCAGCCCGGTAAAACTAACTTGATGACGATGTAGATGTTCAACGTTCAATCTCCCAAGTGTATAGGGTTCTAAGTCTAGATGATTTTTAATTAAATTAACAAGGGCTTTGTATTGATTTTAATCTTAAGGAAGGGTAAATTAAATATCCCTTTTCAAAATAAGAATGGAATAGAGAATCAAAATAAAAAAAATAAGAGCTACTATACAGAATCTTAAATATGCATAAAATAGCTTAGAATGTACTCAAAATTATCTTAGAGTGATTGTTTAAGAATGATAAGAATTGAATAGAAAACTCAGAAATTCGAGCACTATTTATAGGTGATAAATCGGTTCGCACCACTGGCCTTTAGTTAGCTACGACTGGCCTTCTTCAAACAGATTTTCAAAAATTCTAGCGCGATAAAATTTTTCAGCTGCACAACTGGCCTTGTGGGTCCCACGACTGGTCGAGTGGCCTGCTTGACTGGTCGTGGACACTACACAACTGGTTGTGTGAGTCTAGATTAGTTGCTGGAAAACGAGTTGAGCATTATTCACTCGACTAGTCGAGCAATTTCCAGGACTGATCGTAGACCAACAGAAAATTTTCAAAAATTCATAACAAATCCTGGACTGGTCGAGGAAATACTAGGATTGGTCGAGTCAGTGTTAGGGCTAGTCGAAAGAACAGAATTTTATACTTATAAAATGATTAAAATAACTGACCGAAAGTATGAAATGATCTAATAATGATCTAAGGTTAATCTAGGTCAATCATACCTTACTTGTGAGATAGAACATATGAACACTTAATCTATCGATGATCACTTCAGTAGCTTTAATTCTTACGATCTTCGAATCTTGAACTTAACATACCAAACATAATATTCAAGTAGGTCTTGAGTTCTTGGACTTTTCTGATTCCAGATTTTGAACCGCAATGTTCTTGAAAACTCTGTCTTCACTCAATATATGAAAGTCTTCACTTTCTTCCAGTTTGAAGATCTTGGTAAGTTCGTCATAGATATCGGCAATATAGATTCAGCACGAACAGAACGAACATCAAAGATTCAATGTGAACAGATGCACAAGCTTGATACAAACTTGAATTGGTTTGTCACACCAAAATTTGACAATACTTAAGGTTTATTAACATAGCACTTTCAATCTCCCCCTTTGTCAAATTTGTAATAGAACCAAAATTACAATATGCAATAGATATTCAAACAACACATTGCACAAACATGTGTTGCACTAACATGCACACACATGTATGATATGATCCATAATAGATATCATGCACAATAATCAACTCTCCCCCTTAATCCATTACTCTCTGTAAATATATATATATATATATATATATATATATATATATATATATATATTAGCCACATTTAATCATATCTATCCTCATTCAATATTACAATATCTCCCCCTTTTTGTCACAACACGACAAAGGAAGAGAATAAGGATAAATGAAGAGAATAAGAGAGCATATTGAATTAATAACTACTCATCCAAATTAAATAAACAGAGTATCTAAACTGAATAGATAAGAGTTTAAACAAAATTATCCAATCAGTCATGGGGAAAAGAGTTAGAATAAAGTTATTAAAGATACCATCAAATCAAAACAAAACTAATCAAGTCCTGAAGAGGGAGCAGGAATAGATGGATCAATTTGATGTAAACCCTTATTAATGCGCCTCATATGTTTGTGCATATAAGCAAATTGAGAATCCTGAGTTACACAATTATGAGCCACCTATTCCTCAAGATTACGCAACCTCTCATTGAAATCAGAAGGCTGATAATCAGGGTCAGCCTCATAATCTGATTCAAGTTCATCAAATAAATCATCCATATTAACATCTTCTTGAGGTAACGCATCAGCTCTACAGCTTCTTCATCTCCTCTAGCATGCCCATCAACTTGACCAGGTGCCAAGTCCAGGTTCATCTTGTCGATATTTGAATTGTTAAATGGACGGAAATTAATAGAACCTTCTCCAACAGGCATAACTATCAAAGCATGATTAGCTAAGGCGGTCTTAAGATAAGTGAATGGAATATCGTTATAACTAAGATGGAGATAAAACTGAATAATATGATGACAGATAAGAGAAGGAAGACAGATATAGATGCCAGATACAACTGAATGCATAATGCGGGCTAAAAAAGAAGTTAGCTCAGTCTTGTTACCTGAGCGAGGATAGACATTCGAAATAAAAATCTGATGTAAAATCCTATATCTGGGCAACATATATTTGGAACTGAGTGCAGTACCACCATTCCATTTTGCATTCATGTTATAGAGAACTCTTGTAATAAATTGTTTAGCATTTTCAAAAGGTCTAAATTGCAAAGTGGATATGGGTACGTCGTCATCAACAACAGGTATATTCATGATTGCTGAAATTAAATGATGGTCTACCTCAAATGGACCTTTTCCAGTTGACACAGTAAATGTCAAATCTTCTGGAGAGCAGTCAGTAATGCAAGCGTACATGGCCTACGCAATGGATCGGTATGCAGGACCGCCCCAAGATAGTATGTTTTCCCAACCTACAGCTCGAAGGAGAGGGACAATGTTGAAGCGCTCAAGATGATCAACAATGACAACATGCTCAACAATCACATTTCTAAGACCGAAATCCCGTACATATTCGGGATCCTCTTCGGGAGGCCGAAAGTGACACACGATAATGGGTGTGGAACGGGATGAAGAGGGACCAGGAGTGGTTCTCTTCCTATTTCATCCTTCCATTGCAATAAGAAAACAAAGAAACGAAGGATTGCAAAAAAGAAATGAAATGATTCCAAGCAAATCAGATTTTAAGGAAAAAACCCTTTCAAACTACCATAAATATTGAAACAAGAAGCAAAATCAAGATTAAGGATGATCAAAGAACTTAAATCCACAAGGAAATAAAAAATGAAGTACTAACCGGAGAGTAATCGAGAGATGGGTTTGACCGGACGTGGTTGGGCTTGATGGAGAAGAAGAAAGAAATGAAAAAAGTGACATTTTCCCCAAATAAAAACCCATTTCAAGAGTTTCAAAACTAGTCGTATATATACTCGACCGGTCGTGCCATGACAAGTCGAGTGTGTACTCGACTGGTCGTGTAACACTGAAAATGTACAATTTTACATATATTTAATTTTTTTTTAAAAATGTAAAATAATATATACATACATTATGATACAAATGAACACAAATCATCAGTTCATATTACACATACCAAGATCAAATTTCAATTTTGTAAATTGATTTTTGTTGAGCAGTTTTGTGAATATCTCAGCTAGTTGATTCTTGATCTGAATATATTCTAATAAAATTATCTTTTCTTCCACCAATTCACGAATATAATGATACCTAATGTCAATATGCTTAGTTCGTGAATGCTGAATAGGATTTTTGAAAATATTAATTGCGCTTGTGTTATCACAATATAATATCATAGATTCTTGTGCAATTCCGTAATCGGTTAGCATTCTCTTCACCATACTAGTTGAGTGCATGCATTACCTACAACAATATATTCAGCCTCAGCAGTGGAGAGTGATACAGAACTTTGTTTCTTACTTAGCCAGGAAATTAGACAGTTCCCTACATAGAAACAACCACCGCTGGTTGATTTACGATCATCAATGTTACCAGCCCAATCAGCATTCGTGTAACTAGCTAATTACACACTAGTATCATGTGGATACCAGAGACCAAGTTAGCTGAACTAGCGACATATCGCAAAATACGCTTAACAGCAATCAAGTGGGACTCTTTAGGGTCCGATTGATATCTGGCACAAATTTCAACGCTAAAAGCAATATCAGGTCGAATCGCAGTGAAATAAAGTAAACTTCCTATCATACTATGATACAACTTAGGATCCACACTCTTACCTGTTGAATCCTTAGAGAGTTTCAGAGTGGTACTCATTGGAGTATCAAATTTTTTCCACTCTTAAATCTGAACCTTTTAACTAAGTTCAGAGCATATTTGGTTTGAGAGAAGAAGAATCCATCAGGAAGTTGTTTGACTTGCAACCCTAGGAAATAATTTAGTTCTCCAACCATGCTCATTTCGAATTTGGACTTCATAAGATCTGTACACTCAACAGTCATGTTATCACAGGTAGATCCATAGATAATGTCATCAACATATATTTGCACTATTAAAATATGATCATTATGTTTCTTAACAAATAATATTTTATCTACACTCCCCATAACAAACTCATGACTTAACAAGAATTTAGTTAATTTCTCGTACCATACCCTGGGAGCCTGTTTCAAACCATAGAGTACCTTTTTTAGGCGATAAACATGATTAGCATGCTTAGGGTCTTCGAAACCCTTTGGTTGTTCAACGTATACTTCTTCATGTAAATCACCATTTAAAAAAGCACTCTTAACATCTGTTTGATATATTTTAAATTTTTTAAAACACACAATGGATATAAACAGTCTGATTGATTCAAGATAAGCTATTGGGGCAAAGGTTTCATCATAATCAATACCTTCAATTTGGGTATATCCTTGTACAACCAGCCTAGCCTTGTTTCTAATTATGTTACCAAATTCATCAGACTTATTCTTGAAAATCCATTTTATTCTGATAATATGCGTTTATCAGTTGGTCTTAGAACTAAATACCAAACATCATTTCTCACAAACTGATTGAGCTCTTCTTGTATAGCTACAATCCAGTTCTCATCAGTAAGGGCTTCTTTTACATTAGCCGGTTCCATCTAAGATGTAAAGCACATGTGGTTACACATATCTTATAATTATTTACAAGTGCGTACACCAGTGAGGGGATTTTCAAGGATTTGATCAGTAGGATGATCTTTATTTATTCATAGTTTAGTGTTATTTTGATTAGATGAAGAGTCTGGTTTATCAATTAGAAGAACCTCATCATCTTCTGAATTTGAGACAGGTGTATTCAAATGATCATCAATGACCACATTAATAGATTCTTGTATTACACCGGTCCTCTTGTTAAGTACCCGATATGCTTGACTATTCAGAGCATACCCTAAAAATATCCCTTCATCACTTTTGGTGTCAAATTTACCCAGATATTCTTGGTCACGCAAGATATAGCAATTACTGCCGAAAACTCGAAAGTATTTGACAAAGGCTTCTTATCAAACCACATCTCATAAGCCATTTTATTATTTGATTTTCTAATATAAACATGGTTAATTATATAACAAGCTGCATTTACAGCTTCAGCCCAAAGATTTTTAGGAAGCTTCATACTATTTAACATTACATTTGCTATTTCTTAAAGCACCTTGTTTTTCTTTTCCACTATCCCATTTTGTTGTAGTGTTTTAGGAGCAGAATATTCATGTGATATTCCTTGGTCACTACAAAATTTCTCAAAACTGCTATTTTCAAACTCAGAACCATGATCACTACGGCTCTTAGTGACTTGTAACTCTTTTTCATTTTGGATATGTTTAAGTACCCTTTTTACTTCGTCGAGAGTTTTAGATTTCTCTCTTAAGAGAAGACTACCCAAGTATACCTGGTAAAGTCATCTACAATGACCAGTATATACTTCTTGCCACCTCGACTCTTCATTCTAGTTGGTCCAATGAGATCCATGTGGAGAAGTTCGAGTGGTTTAGATGTGGCATTGGAGTTTATCTTTTTGTGAACACTACTAGTTTGTTTACCAATCTGGCACTCGCCATATGTCTTATCCACTTTCTTTGTTTTGGGTAGACATCTTACCAAATCACTTTTGCTCAATCTATACAAGTTACGATAGTGTACATGTCCTAGGCACTTATGCCATAGTTCAGTCTCATCGGTATGAACCATGTAAAATGATAGTTTAGATGAGCTTGAGTGACTAACTATATAGCAGTTCTCAAAAGTTCTGTGACCAGTTAATATTACAGAACCATTCTTATTTAAGATTTCGCACTTTTGGTTTGAAAATTTTACACTGTGAATATTATCACAAATTTGAGAAATGCTTAATAAATTATGTTTTAAACTTTCTACATATAAAACATTCTCAAATAGAGGGAGGTTAGGGAGTTGAACCGTACCTTGGCCAACAATTTCGCAGTTGCTACCATCACCGAATGTGACTGAACCATCAGTCATGTCTTTAAGACTGGTGAACAGACTTTTGTCATCTATCATATATCTGGAGCAACCACTATCCAGGTACCACTAAATGGCTCGTGGCTTTGAATGCGGTGTGTGCAACCAAACAAGCAACCTTAAGGACCTATTTCATTACAGTTTTGGGTTTAGGAGCATAGTTGGTCTTCTTCTGATTATAATTGTTATACATCCTACCCACTGAGTTAGATTTTAAGAACTCCTTGAGCAAGTTTACAATTTTCTCAGTTAAAGGATTACGGTTCTGATTTCTATAGTTGATATGGTTCTTTTTAGGATTTAAGGACTGAAAAGTTTTAGTCGTTTTAGAAATATTTTGATTCAGACTTTTCCCTTTTGAGTTAGAAGACTCCCCTTTAATAAATTTAGGAGGAGTATTCTTATATTTGGGAGGAATATTTTTATCGTAGTCCAATCCATATCGATCACCACATTTTTTGAACCCAGATAGGAGTTTTTCTAATTAAGGGTCACCTTGGGCATACCTCCATGTGTCCTTCAAACTCAAAAGTGAAGAGACTTCTAGTTTTACGTTTTCATTTTCAGATTTTAAGTTTTCAACTTGGGACGTTTTGAAATCTAAGTCACACTTAGTTTTTTCAAAGCAATCTGAAAGGTGTGATTTTTCAAAAATCAGATTATCAGATTTCTCTTTTAATTTTAAAAACTTTTCTTTCTGTAGTTTTAATTTAACAACTATTGTACAACTTTCCTATATAGGGCATCATACGCATCCTGAAGATCTTCTTCATTCTCATGATCACTTCTCAGATTTTCTTCACTAGTTGTATCATTATCTGAGAAAGTGAACTTGGCTAAAGTCATTAGGGCTTTAACATCATTACACGACTCGGTTTCAGAATCTTCTGACTCAGAAGAGGCTTCAGAGCAGGAAGATTCATCCCATGTAGCTAACATACTTTTCTTTTTAGGTTTGTCTTTTTAGGACATTTGTTTGCTAGATGCTCATATTCATGGCAGTTGTAGCATTGGTTGTCTTTTAAAGATTTCCACTTTTTTATCTTGATCTTTTCTTTTCAGTAGGTTTTTGAACATCAACCCTCTTTTTACTTTTGAAAATCTTGTAAAACTTTTTAGCTAAAAGGGTCATATCATCTTCAGAATTTTCTAAATCAGAATTGTTATTTTCATGAGACATGCTTTTAGAAGACTTAAGGGCTATAAATTTACCTTTTGGAGCTTTAAAATTTTACTCGTAGGTTTGTAAAGAACCAACCAGTTCTTCAACCTTCATATGGTCAGTATCACGAAGTTCCTGAATGGCTGTGACTTTTGAATTGAACATTTAAGGTAGTGAGCATAGTATCTTTGCATAGACTTTGCTTTTTGGGATGCTATCTCCAAGACCCCACATAGAGTTGACTATGTCATTCAACTTAGTATAGAAGTCCATAAATGTTTCACTTTCTTCCATATGTATTTCCTCAAACCTAGTGGTGAGGATTTGTAGTTTAGATTTTTTGACAGTAGTCATACTGTCGTGTGCCATTTCTACGATATCCCGGGCTTGTTTCGCAGTATCACAAGATATAATTCTCTTGAATTCATCTAGTGATAGTGCGCAAATAATTGCATTTAAAGCCTTAGCATTGGCACTACTTTCAGTTCTCTGAAGAGTGGTCCAAGTGCTATAAGGAGCAACTTTTGGAGATTTAGTTCCATCAAGGCCTAGAACTTCAACAGTAGGTGAAGTCTATTTAGTTACTGTGGCTTGCCACACATTCTCATCAAAAGACCTCAAGAATATTCTCATTATGGCTTTCCAATAACCATAATTAGAGTCATCAAAAGGTAGAGGCTTAGTTAAGAAAGGCTATCAAAATTTAACATCTTAAAAGCTCAAATCGGTTAACTCAGGAATTAAATCCAAATAAACAAGCTATTAGGCTCTGATACCACTTGAAAAGGCTGAGCTATATGTCCTAGAGGGGGGGGGGGGGTGAATAGGACTATGCCAAATAAAAATTAATAAGAGAAATATAGATAACAGATAGCAAAAAAGAATGCAAATAACAAAAGGAAATAACAACTTCAAAAATCAAGTATTGAGAGATTGATACAAACTTAGTTCTAAGGACAACCTAACACTAAAAACCAATGGTGTATGGCAGGACAACCTTACTAGAATGTGGGTGAGTATCAAAAACTCAAACTCAAGAGGATATGAAAGAAATAAAAACTAATCTATTACAATATTCACCACACAATGTTGAAATATAAAGATTGGGACATTCACATCCACAAATACATGCCACAATCTTAAACCATAAAAGATAAAGAAATAAATCACACATCCACCAAACACAGAGAATTATAGTGGTTCGCTTATGTATACACCAACTTTTAATAAATAGCCACACAACTACTCCACTCCTAATATCCACTCCCTTGAGATATTAGCGTTCACTAATCAAAATAGGTTTTTCAAGGTTCACCTAAAACCTTCACAATTTATCTTCAGATGGGCTTACACAATTCAAAAACCCCTCGCTCTGAGATTTTCTGGATCACCTCAAACAAAACCAAAATAGAGATTTTCTAAAACAATCTCACAAACCAAAAATGAATTGAATTACAGAAAAAGTAAAAACCTATCTGTATGACGATTCTGAAGCAGCCCGGTAGAACCAACTTGATGACGACGTAGATGTTCAACATTCAGTCTCACAAGTGTATAGGGTTATAAGTCTAGTTGATTTTTAATTAAATCAGCAAGGGCTTTATATTGATTTTGATCTCAAGGAAGGGTAAATCAAATATCCATTTTCAAAATGAGAATGGAATAGAGAATCAAAATAAAAAATAAGAGCTACTATAAAGAACCTTAAATATGCACAAAATAGCTTAGAATGTACTCAAAATTATCTTAGAGTGATTGCTTAAGAATGATAAGAATTGAATAGATAACTCTGAAATTTGAGTACTAATTATACATGAAAAATCAGTTCGCACGACTAGCCTTTGGTTAGCTACGACTGGCCAAGATTTTCAAAAATTCTAGCGCGATAAGATTTTTCAGCTGCACGACTGGCCTTATGGGTCCCACGAGTAGCCCGCTCGACTAATTGTGGACACTACATGACTGGTTGTGTGAGTCCAAATTACTCGCTAGAAAACAAGTCGAGCACTGCACGACTGGTCGAGCACTATTCACACGACTAGTCGAGCAATTTCCAGGACTGGTCGTAGACCAAGAGAAAATTTCTAAAAATTCATAACAAATCCTAGATTGGTCGAGGAAATACTAGGACTGGTCGAGCCAGTGATAGGGTTAGTCAAAAGAACCGAATTTTACACTTATAAAATGACCAAAATGACTGACCGAAAGTATGAAATGATCTAATCATGATCTAAGGTCAATCTAGGTCAATCATACCTTACTTGTGAGATAGAACATACGAACACTTAATCTATCGATTACTTCAGTAGCTTTAATTCTTGCGATCTTCAAGCTTAAACTCGACATACCAAACATAATATTCAACTAGGTCTTAAGTTCTTGGACTTTTCTGGTTCCACATATTGAACGGCAATGTTCTTGAAAACTCTGTCTTCACTCAATATATGAAAGTCTTCACTTTCTTTCAGATTGAAGATCTCGGTAAGTTCGTCGTAAATATTAGCAAGATAGATCCAGCACGAACAAAACAAACGTCGAAGATTCAATGTGAACAGATGCATAAGCTTGATACAAATCAAGATACAAACTTGAATTGGTTTGTCACACCAAAATTTGACAATACTTAGGGTTTATCAACATAGCACTTTTATCATCTTCCTCTTTTAAGACATAAATTCCTCCCCTTTCCTTTGACTGAGTATGGTTAGAAGTAGTGGTTCTTGAGGAGGTATCCCATGATTGTGCATTTTCAGCAAGTTTATCAAAATAATCCTACACATCATCGGCTTCCTTATTCATGATTCCCCATTACACATCATCTCCATAAATTGGAGTATGGATGAGGTCCTTAAAGCTCGTTATCCGCTATATTTCATAATCATTTTGTGGACATGAATTTATGAGATCCTTAAATCGCTCCCAACATTGGAAGAAGGTCTCATCCTCCTTTTGTGCAAAATTCATGATTGTTTTCCTTAAAGTATTCGTTTTATGATATGGGAAGAACTTTTTATGGAACTCTCTTGTCATCTCAGCCCATGTGCTAATGGACCGTAGTCTTAAGGAATGTAACCATGACTTAGCCTTTTCTTTCAAAGAGAAATGAAACAATTTCAGTCTTACTGTGTCCTCAAACATGTTTGGGGAATGTAATATAAATATTATCTCATCAAACTCTTTCATATGCAAGTATGGAGTTTCAAATTCTAGTCCATGAAACTTAGTGAGTTGAATCACCCCTGATTTAACATCCATAGTTCCTGTATTCAATGAGAATATCATGCAAGAAGGTGTGTTTACCCCTGCCGATTGTAAATAATCTCGTAGAGTACGAGGCGAGGTGCATGATGCACTTCATTCTCATCCTGAGCTTCCTCAACTGGTGTTGAGGTTAATGTGTAGCCATCACTTCTACTGACTCAGAGGATCTCAGGTGGTGTCTAATCCAGTGATGGATAGGCAACCCTTCAACTAATCCTCATTCACTCAAAAGACGGAGATTGTTGTCACGGACCCACTTGGGCATGAAACACTTGCAGCCCTTCAAACAACTAAACAAAACTAAATCTAAGAAAAATAAAGATAAAACCTACAACAAATAAGAAATCTAAAAAAAAGAAATAAGAAAGAGTTGGAGAGAAGTTACCCGATTAGGGTTGCTATGTTAAGATCCTACAAAATAGAAAAACAATGTTAGTCTCTAAAAATAATTTCAGAAAAATCATAACCTAAAAACACGACAGAAAAATAAACCATAAGCTTAACCTAATTCTAATACTAATTAACCTCAGAAAAATGCAACCGTAGTCCCTGGCAACGGTGTTAAAAACTTGTTCACAACCTCAGGTGTAGGGTTGCGATGTAGTAATAACTTGATGAGACCGAGGTCGAATCCACAAGGACTAAACTTGTACATATTCTGAAAATAATTAGAACTAGAACTAGAAGAAGATCTGAACCTAAATCTGAAATAAAAGAGAGTAATTGTGAATAATGTTGAGTTAAACTATCAATTGAAAGGTGGGAACTAGGGTGCCAAGGATCGACTTGTAGCTATTAGGATATTACCTTACTTGATTCAAGAAACACAATTGGAATTTGAGTCATATTCTATCCAATTAAAAGATAAAATAATTAAATCAAATCTCTAAACATTTCATTAATCTATTCCTCAATGAAGGAGTATTGTTATGATTAGAAGGGATTCCATCATCTTACCATGTCTAAGAGACGATGGTGAACAACAGGATTTACCAATCTCACAATCTCAAAATAGAAAACAAGATATCCAAAGTTATCACAGCATTTATTGTAATTTTAGTCATAATAAATCATAGAAAACTGAAAATATTCCTTTAATATCAAACTAGAATCAATGAGGTTCAACAAGAACAAGAATCAAAGTAAAAAAATCATCCCAACACGCTACAAGCTTTACCGCTTAGCCCTAGTTAAGAGGTTTAGCCAACCATAGATATGATCGGATCTAAATCTTTAAAAGAAAGCATTAAAAATAAATAAGGAAGGAAGAAAAACTCTTGAGAGGTTGCTCCACCCTTTGGCTCTACTTATTAAAACCTAATTCATATTTAGAACTCCTCAAAGAACCCATATTTATAGCCTTTGTCCAACCATCTTTGAAAACCGCCTCAAATTTATGCACTCTGTGTAATGCCTTCGATGTCATCGAGCATAACTTGAATCTGAAACTCACGCCTTTTTGCACTGCATAACGCCTTTCATACTGCGTAACTCTTCATGTCATCGAACATACCTTCGATATCATTGAATAGCCTTTGATGTCATCGAATGGTATTCGAGTACTCGAGAATGTGTCCAGAGTGTTCCAGTGAGTTGTTCTAGAAATCTGCCAAAAAAAAAAATCTCGATGTCATCGAATTGCCTTCAATGTCATTGAGCAGGTCTTCGAGCAATCAAACAGGGCTTCAATGTCATCAAGAACTATATCCAATTTGTCTAGCAATAAAACATGATTTTCATGTAATTCTTTAATTTCATCGACCCGTGTTCAATGTCATCGGACACTGGCTTCGATGTCATCGAACGGAGGTCGATGACATAGACAGTGAAATTCAGACTCTGTGAATTTCTGCACTTTGCACTTTCGACTTCCTTCCTTCTACACTTGGTTTCCTTGAATCTTGGGGTCTTGAAATCTTCAATCTTAGTCTCCTAAAATCCATCCCTTGCCTTGGTGATTCTTGAGCATCAAATCCATGCTTTTAACATTCTTTTCAATCCAAGCTCTTAGATTCAGCTTGCAATATAAACATGTATAAAATATACCCATTAAGCATTATCATGTTCATAAAACCAAGATATAAATATGGGGCAATATGCAATATTTGACACTCAACATTAATCATAGTTATATATTAGATATCTAATATTTGAGGCTAAGTTCCCTATTTTTTCAAAAGAAGTATATTTCTTGTTCAAAACTTTCCTAATTTGGCACCTAGAATTGGGTGTAATTGGAGGTAAATGCATTAAAATGGTGAGTTCGGGTTCGTGGCATCAGAGGTAAATGAAAACATACTTTTTGGTGTGTTTTAAATCCCTTATTTTGTTGTCAATTGGAGTTAATTGGTGTGAAATGGCTATTTTACTCCTTTTAAAAGGTAGGAGAACCGTTGAGTTACAAAGGTGTTGTTGGGTGCTACTAATCTATCATACACTTGACACACTAATGATACCCCAAAACAATTCAATTATTAGTTGCATCACTAAAACACACCAATAGAATGATCCAAACTGTCAAAACGTTGATAGTCTAAATGGATAGTTTAAAAACATTGGGGAATTGCTTGTTTATAATCCTTACATTTATGGCCCACCCGAGGCTCGAAATTTTCTCACTTTTGGTGAAAGTATATATTTTAATATGCTTGTTACAATCATCCTATCAAATATCACATACGTACTAATTTGGGATATTAGATCTATTTTAGTTTATTAAATTCTGATTTTTTGAATATATTAAAGAATTTTGATACATTCCAATCACATACATCCAAATACAATTTTTAGAGTCCATTACATTCTAATTACAGGTAGCCAGATACAATTGAGGATTCCATTTCACATGAATTTGAGTGTAATTGTAAATTGATACTAACGAATTCCAATTACAAGGAGCCATACCAGCCTCGGATAGAAATGATTGTTGTGAAGTGATTTATAAGACTTTGCCAATAGATTTTTTTTATAAAATGTGTTATACTATGCTCTACCCCACATGCACCCGAAATTCTTTATATATAAATCAAAATTCCCTTTCTGTTTGCTATCTACACAATGTGGGCATCCATCTATTGGGTGTTGTATCATGGGAGACAACTCATTGACATCCTACTACACTGATTTAGCTCATAGACAACCTATTGCACTTATTCTACACACTAAGGATCACATACTATCTTGAAGATAGTGACCACTTATACGCCTTGACCTAGTGGTGAATCTAAACTTAATCAATAATACTGTTGTTACCCTCTTAAATATTCAATACGCGTATAGAATTCCATTAGTTCTAATTTATCTTATTTTTATTTTCCTGTATTCATTATTTAAGATTCAAAATTTTTGAGATATTGTGCCCCGTGACTTTAAAAAATTCGAGTGAAAAGTTTGTCTACCCCAAAGTTTTGGACAACCTACACTTTAAAAGGTGGAAGCAAATTATTATTTTTTAACTAACAATCTTTAGCAAATTATCCGTGGTTCGACAAAAATATTGAATAAAGACAATTATCTATATATGCAAGAATTATATTCTGAACACTATATCAAATCAATTGTATGACCTTTACTACAACTATGAAATGACTATTGTAATACAAAGCATAAAAAAGAAGCAAAAGACCGAAGAGGTGGTGTAAAAAAATATGTCATGAGTCAATACTTTAAGTTCCAAATGGTTGACAACTAATCAATGGTGTAGCAGACAAATAAGTTTAATCTCATAACTCATGAGATTATATTTGAGGGAATCAAATTAGATGAACTCTTTTAAGTGGTTGCTATTATTGAAAGACTACCACGTTGGATTGAGGAAGAAGCTAGACTCAAAGATAGATTGAAAGATAAAGATGTATCTAAGGTCTTAATGACTAATGAAAAACATAACCAGAACCAAGATAAAGGAATATCCAAATCCAATAACCCAAAGCCTAACCAAAATAATCAGTTAAAAAGAAACCTAAACCCAAGGGTAAGAGCCTAAAAAATTGAGATCATGATAAATCATACGGTTTCTATATGTATGGTGAATCGGGTTATTTTGCAAGAGAGTGCTATAAATGGAAAAAGAGGCTAGCACCTATACCTTAAGCAAATTTAATCGAGGAGCTTTAAATCATGACTATGCTCAGGGAAATTAACATAGTTCGAAATCATAGTGAATCAAGCCATTTTGCTCGTTTGTAGTCCACCCAAGGGTTGGAATTTTCTCTCTTTTGTGAAAGTATATATTTTAATGAGTGTATTACAATCATCTTGCCAAATATATCATATGTACATTAAATGGGGATATTAAACTTGATCTAATTAATCATATTTATGTTCCTGTGAATATACTAAAGAATTATGATAAATTTTAATTACATGCATCTAAACATAATATTTGGATTCTGGTGCATTTTAATTACAAGATGCCAAACACAATCAAGGATTCCAATTCACATAGATTCCAGTGGAATTGTGAATTAGATTACAGTGCATTCTAATTACAAGGTAACCCTAGTTTGGAGACTTGGGCCTGTTGTTTGTTTGTCCAAGCTGTTGATATAATAATGCCCTCTATCATGGGTAGACACTTCCCTTAATAGAGAACTTAGCCTCTTAATGTATAATTACTATTAACTAAGAGAGATATTCCTCCAAGGTCGATCTTATTGTAGTTATAGTAAGGTCGATCTTTGTGGTCCCACTATTATGTGTATTGGACATCCACTCATCCATCTTATGTGTCCTTCTTAAAATTTAGGCTCATAATTCAAAATCGAGCTCGATCCGTGACTTAGGTGGGCCGCATGCTAGGAAACAATTAAGAATGAACTGTTTTAGACAGGTTCAGTCGATCGACCTGGGAGGTTTGAGTGATCGACTATTTTTGGATAATACTTGTAAAATCTCTAAATACTTGTGAGCATGTTTGAGTGATCGAACATGTGGCTATCGATCGATTGAGGGTTGCTTGATCGATGTTGATAGATCAATGTTTAGATCGACAACGCACGCAGTTTTGTGTAATTGCATAATTTATTTCATATTTCAGGTGTAACACTATATATATGGGTGTAATGCATGATTATGACATGATTACGAGAGCTTAAATGTTTCTAAGAATGTTTTAAAGGGAGGCTAGGTTTTTCTGAAGGGTTTCGCAACAGTAAATGATTTTATCTCTTATAATTTGTTATTCATAGTGAATTTTGTTATCGCTTTATGCCATGGCTTTTTCTCGTGAGGGTTTTTCACGTAAAATCATGTGTTCATGTCCATGGTTTGTTTATGTTTATCTTTCATCATGTGATTCAAATTTGGGGTTTGCTTCCACAGTTCCCCAATAGTATCGACTGAGCTACACCTTTATTATATCTTGCCATTGCCACCGCTAGTCATGATTGTCTCCATCATTCGTGTAAGGCCCATATCCTAGACTGTACCATTCCTTAGACTTCTGTGATCCTCTACGTCGAATTTTGACAATCCGCGAGCTATAGTCAGCATTTACATGTGACCCTAAGTCACATCCCGTATATCTGAGTCAACTCGACTCGAAACATATACCCCAGCGACCGTGCCATCGCCGCGTCTTGTGCACCGATGAGATACCCAAGTTAGAAGTAGTGAGCCCACGTATATTTCGAGGAACCGCTGTGCATTGCGAATCCCGAGAGAATCTCTACCCAACCTATCACATCAATCAATCAAGTGCAAGTCAAGTACAACCCATCACTCCACCCATCCCATCAATCAATCAAGTGTAAGTCAAGTACAACCCATCACTCCACCCATCCCTCTCTTACACAAGTCATCTCCAAAGTCAACTCTCTCTTACACACACCCATCCCTCTCTTACACAACTCATCCCTTTTCATCCCTTCACATCCCCTTTCCCTCTCATTCTCTCTACCATTTCCAAGCAACCAAAGAGAGAGCAACCGTCCAAGCAAGAGAAGCTCCAAGGATAACCAAGTTTGTGGTCCACTCCCTACCCCAAATCTCTCATCATAACCCTTTAATCTTCATCATCCTCCATCAAAGAAGAAGCCAAGGAGCTTAGCGTCCTAAGGAACCAAGAAGAAGTGTAATCGGTGAGTGAATCTTCATTGTTGGTAGGAAAGGGATTTCTACCGTTGATTTTTATGATTTGAGGGCCCACATTCGGTGGGACCCATTTGATGTATGTGTTGTAATACTTGGAGGGGATCTCATAGTGGCGGAGCTCCTCCCTCACACACACGCTCTCTCTCTCTCTCTCTCTCTCTCTCTCTCTCTCTCTCTCTCTCTTCTCTCTCTGTCTCTCATTGATGGCCTACCATTATGATGCATGAGTTTTATCTACACTATCCATTTAGCGGGCCGACCCATTGTCAATGAGTGGACCCAACTTGCTACCCATTTTCGGGCCGGCCTGGACTAGGGAAAACATGAATATCATCTTGGTTTGGGAGCGGGGTGGCCTGCCACATGGACATCACCATGATCTATGAGTTATATCCATGTCGTCCACCTGTGGAGCCCACCTTGTTGACGTCCAGCGGCAGGCCCACCTGCCTGTCCATCTGGATAGGCCCAGATGAAGAGAAAATACAAATATCAACTTAATTCAAATCAAGTGGGCTGCGTGTACTTGGACCCCACCTGATGTATGCGTTTCATCCATGCTATCCACCGTCTAGCAAGGGATGGTGGAGCACACATGATGTATGTGAAGATCCACACCGTCCACTATGGTGGGCCACACGTGTGGACCCACCTGATGTATATGTTTCATCCATACCATCCACCATCGAAATAGGCTGGATAGTGGAGCCTACCATGATGTAAGTGTTTCATTCTTACCATCCAGTCCAGCTAGACGTGGACCCACCTTGATGTTTGTGGTTTATCCACACCGTCCAGTCCAGCTAGGATGTGGACCCCACCATGAAATATGTGTTGTATAACCTCACCATCCAGCCTACTGGATGGTGGGACCCACATGATGTATGTGTCTCATTCCGCACCGTTCATCCATTGTTAGACGTGCAAGGCCCACTTGCTATACACGCAAGGCCCTCCTGCTGTATGTGAGGGCCCACCTTGCTGCACACTATCCGTTTGGTGGGGCTCATCTGCACTATCCAGACCCACCTTGATGTGTGTGTTGTAAGCACACTATCCATCTATTTTCTGGACCATAAGACTAACTTGTGAGGCCCACCTTGATGTACATGCTACCCATGTCGATCATCTATTTCGCTAGATTAGGGGCTACCCCATTAGGTCCACTATGATGTATGTGTAACACACACCATCTTCCCATTGTGCCTAGATCATGGGTTGTTTCATGAGGCCCAATGTGATGTATATGAGGCCCTTGTGTGAGGACCAATATGATGTCTATGTAGCCTTTGTATGAGGCCCAATGTGATGTATGCGAGGCCTATGTGATGAGGCCCAATATGATATATGTGAGGCCCATGTGATAAGGCCCAATGTGATGTATATGAGGCCCTTGTGTGAGGCCCAATATGATGTGTGAGGCCATTGTGTGAGGCCCATTGTGATGTATATGAGGCCCTTGTGTCAGGCCCATTGTGGTGCATATGAGGTCTATGTGATGAGGTCCAATATGATGTGTGTGAGGCCCATTATGATGTATATGAGGCCATGTGATGAGCCCATTGTGATGTGTATGAGGCCTATGTGATGAGGCAAAATTATGATGTGTGATTCCACCATGATGTATATGATGGTGTTTATGTTGCCCATCCTAAAATGGCCAAGCTATATGTCCTAGAGGGGGGGTGAATAGGACTATGCCAAATTTTAATTAATTACAGCGGAATTTAATTAACAAGATAGCCAAATAAAGTAAATCAATCCACAATACATAAATGAATAGCAACCTCAATAAACAAGTATTGAGAGATTGATACAAAAGTTGTTCTAAGGACAACTTACACCAAAAACCAAAGTTTATGGTAGGACAACCTGATTTCTAGAAAGATTTTTGTATCAAGAACTTAAACTTTTTAAGAATAATCAAATTGAAACAAAATAGATGAATAGAATGTAATTGATTGTTCTAGGGACAACCATACACCATAGAAATGGCAGGGCAACCTTACTAGAACAATAAAGCTCAAATAAAGAAATAGCTTGAAATAAATTGCAGAAATTTAAATCTAAACTATTACAACATTCTCCACTGAGCTTGAAATTAAAATGATTACAACATTCACATCCACATACATTCCACAAAAAGAATAACCAAAGATAGGAAAATAAAGCACACTTCCACACAACACAAGGAGTTATAGTGGTTCACCTGTGTATACACCAACTGTTCAAAAACAACCACACAGAATGCTACTCCACTCCTAATATCCTCACACAGGGGATATTAGTGTTCACTATCAAGTAGGTTTTCACAGTTTCACCCAAAACATTTACAATCGTGTCTCTTTTAAAGGGCTTACACAATTCAAAAAACCCTCACTTCTGAGTTTTCTGGCTCTCCTCAAATAACCAACAGCTTTGAGATTTTTCTGGCTTAACCTCAAATAAAACTAAAATAAATGAATTTACAGTAATGTAAAATACTTGAATTTCTTCTTTGTTATAGCAGCCCAGAAGAACCAAGTCGGAGTAGAGATTTGAATGTCAACGTTCAATATCCAATACTCACTTTATAATGGTTCTAACTTCTAATAGATTTTAATTTAAAACAAATGGGGCTAGCTAGAATTGATTTTGATTCAAGTAAAAGAAAAATAAAACTTCCTCTTTACAAATTAGATTGGAATGCAAGAAACAAAATCAATTAACAAAGCTACATAAATAAAATATTAAATAAGCATACTTAGCTTTAAACAGAGCATAGATCTATCTCTCAGAAGGCCGAATTAAAATAGCTTGAATGGTCTATTTAATTTTGAGATTCGTGCTTTATTTATAATGTGAAAAAATCACGTCTTCGACTGGTCTTAAGTCGCTACGACTGGTCGAAGATCCAACAGATATTTGAAAATTCAGGCGCGATTAGATAAGACGGTTTCCCGACTGGTCGAAGGGCAACTTCAACTGGTCGTAGGTCTCCTTCGACTGGTCGAAGGTCACACACGACTAGTCAAAGAAAAGTGCAAATCAACCTGTAGCTTGAGTCGAAGGTCTACGACTGATCGAAGAACCAGTCAACACTGTTCCTACGACTAGTCAAACAGTCCCCAATACTAGTCGAAGCTTAACAAAAAATATCCAAATTTTACAACAAACTTACGACTGATCCAAGAAATCCTTAGACAGGTTGAAGCAGTGTTAGGACTAGTCGACCAGAGACCAGGACTAGTCTTAGAACAGGCCAGACTCACTTATATAGAATATGTGAATTATGTATCCAAAGTGGCCTACTCTAAAGGTCAACCTATGGTTAGTCAAACCTCAATAGTGAAGTAAGGACATTGAAACTTAAGGACCTTGAAAGTAGTGAATCTTGAAGTCTTGATGTAGTTCAAACTTGAAAGCATATTCAGATCCTGAGATTGAACTTGAAGGATTTGATATTGAACTTGAAGGCTTCTTGAGCTTTGAAAGCATCTTGAAATCTTGACTTGAGAGCAGTGCTTGTTCATTACACTTGATCTTAAGTAGCGCTTTGATCTTCACATATGCAAGCTTCATAACAGTGTCTTTGGCACCATAAATTTGACAACAGAAGGGGCTATAAACAATAGCACTTACATTCTCCCCCTTTGTCAAATTAGTGACAAAACACACTTCCAAGATATGTTAGTTCATAGAATATCTGATTAACGAATCATGCACCAATTATTATCAACTAGCACAGTAACATGAACCTGCATATCAATAGTTAACATGAACCTGTATATCAATAGTTAACATGAACCTGTATATCAATAGTCCTTCTCCTCTACACATACTCCCCCTGAGTAACATCATACTCCCCCTGAGTAACATATGCATAAAAGCAATGCGCAATGCTATTTCATTCTCCATTCATATGAGCATAAGCATTATTCTCCCCCTTTTTGTCACAAGAGGACAAAGGAAGCACAGAACAAATAAACTGAGGAAAAATAATTAGAGAAATATATGAGAGGTAACAAGACAAGATAATAGAAAATAGAATAATCAACTCACATAATTCATAGATGGAACTAAGTCATAGATAGCAACAAACTCCCAACCAGTTGTAACACCAGAATAGTAAAGTTATTACAATTAGATTGCTGAAAAGAACTAATCTGAACCAGATGAAGGAGCAGGGATGGAAGGATCAAGTTTATGCATGCCTTTGTTCAAGCGCCGAAGATATTTACACATATACTTGAATTGTAAATCATGAGCAACAAACATGTTTTCCATCTTAACATTTATATTCTCAACCTTATCCTCCAATGCATGCAGACGTGCATCAAAGTCAGAAGGTTCAAAATCTGGATCATTCATAGAATCAGAATCAAGTCTTCAAAGATATCATCAAAAGGAGGATCACCAGCTACTTCCTCAAGTGCTGCATCAGCATTGCTAACACCAGCACCTTGACCAGGGAATAACTCCAACTTCATCTTATTTAAGTTAGAATTATTGAATATTAGATGACGGATTGGGGCCTCTCCAATTGGCATATCGACTAACATATGAGTAGCCAACACAGTCATCAAATAAGCAAAAGGAATGTCACTATGTCCAGGATGGAGACGAAAATTAATAATGAAGTGACAAATTAAAGACGGTAAACAAATAGACGTACCACTGGCAACAGCATGAAGAACACGAACCATGAAGGAAGTCAATTCAGATTTATTACCCGATCGAGGATATAAGTTAGACACAAAGATTTTGTGAAGAACTCTGTATTTGGGTAACAAATACCTTGCGGGAAGCGCATTCCCTTTGTAAGTCCATTGAGCATTCAGATTGCATAAATCTCTAGTGAGGAGACGTTTTTCAGATTCTGAGGTTTTGTCAGATAAGTTATAGATAGGAATCCCCTCATCATTCATAGGAATATCCATAAGAGATGAAATCAAATGACGATCAATGTCAAATGGTCCTTCTCTAGTGACTATTTTAAAAGTTAAGTTCTCTAGAGAAAAATCACATATACATGCAAACATGGACTGAGCAATGGACCGGTATGCTGACCCACCCCAATGTAATAAGTTATCCCAAACTACAGCTTGAAGCATAAGAAGGATATCAAAAGGAGCAACATGATTAATAGAAACTTGATGTTCAACAATAACATTGCGAAATCTAATATCTTGAATATAAGATGGATCATCATCGGGAGGCTAGAGATGACGCTTAGTGAGAGGACCTGATCTGGAAGAAGAAGACGGACCACAGGATGTTGCTTTTCTCCCTTTAGATGTCATTTGCAACAAAGATTTCAAGAAAATAAAGAGTTGCAAAGGTTTGAGAAGAGGGTTTGCTCAAATTAGATTTTTCAAAAGGAAAACCCCAAATCTCAACAAAAATTGAAATGGACAACTTCAAGAGGAAAAGAGAAAAAAATCTAGACACAAATTCACAAGAAATAAGCAAATGAAGTACTAACCTTGAAGGATTTGGAAGGTGGGTTCGACAGGTCGAGCGTCGACTAGTCAGAGAAGAAAGAAGAAATGAAAAAGAAAGAGTTTTTTCCCCAATTAAAAGCAATTCACGCGATCTACGACTGGTCATGGATTTTCTTTGACTGGTCGTGCTGGTCGAGTACCACCAGAAAATCAGATTTTCATGCATATTTCAAAAAATTGAAAATTTAATCTAGCAAATATATATAATATGATACAAATAGGCATAAATAATTATTTTAAAATGCACAAGCCAAGATCAAATTTTATTTTGTTAAACCTGCTTTTGTCGAGTGGTTTAGTGAAAATATCAGCACGTTGATTCTTGGTAGGAATATATTCCAATGATATTACCTTTTCATCAACTAAATCTCGAATATAATGAAATCTAATATCAATATGCTTAGTACGAGAATGTTGAATTACATTTTTCGAAATATTTATGGCACTGGTATTATCACAATATAAGAACATAGAATTCTGTTTAATTCCATAATCACTTAGCATACGTTTCATCCAAATAAGCTGTGTACATGCATTACCAACTGCAATATATTCAGCTTCAGCTATTGAAAGTGATATAGAACTTTGTTTCTTACTAAGCTAAGAAATTAAACAGTTTCCAATAAAAAAAACAACCACCACTGGTTGATTTTCTATCATCAAGATTACCAACCCAGTCAGCATCTGAGTACCCAACTAATTGAATACTGGTCTCATGAGGATACCATAGACCAAGATTAACAATACTAGCAACATAGCGTATAATTCGTTTGACTGCAATCAAATGCGATTCTTTAGGTTCAGATTGTCTAGCGCAAATACCAACACTTAAAGCAATATCGGGTCTACCAGCAGTTAAATATAGTAAACTACCAATTATACTCCTATATAGTTTCTAATCTACATTTTTACCTGCAAAATCTTTTAAGAGTTTCAAAGTTGTACTCATAGGAGTATCAAATTTCTTACAATTCTCAAATCCAAATCTCTTAACTAAATTTATAGCATATTTGGATTAAGATATGAACATCACATCAGGTTGTTGTTTTACTTGCAACCCAAGGAAGTAATTCAATTCCCCAACCATGCTTATTTCAAATTGAGATTTCATCAAATCTGTAAACTCAATAGTCATGTCAGTACAAGTAGATCTATAAATGATATCATCAACGTAGATTTGAACCATTAAGATATCTTCATTATATTTCTTAACAAATAATGTTTTATCAACACTTCCCATCTAAAAGTTATGACAAAGTAAAAACTTAGTCAATTCCTCATACCATGCTCTAGGAGCTTGTTTAAGACCATACAGAGCTTTTTTAAGACGGTATACATGATCAGTAAACTTAGGATTTTCAAATCCAGTAGGTTGTTCAACATATACTTCTTCATGTAAATCGCCATTTAAAAAGGCACTCTTAATATCCATTTGAAAAATTTTAATCTTTCTAAAGCAAGCAATGGATATAAAAACTTTTATTGATTAAAGACGAGCAACTAGGGCAAAGGTTTCATCATAATCAATATCTTCAATTTGAGTGTACCCTTTTATCTAATCTTGCCTTGTTTCTAATAATATTTCCAAGCTCGTCAGACTTATTTTTAAAAATCTATTTTGTTCCAATAATATGTTTATCTTTAAGTCTAGGAACAAGATACTAGACATCATTTCGAACAAATTGATTAAGTTCTTCTTGCATTGCAACAATCCAGTTTTCATCAGCAAGAGCTTCTTTTACGTTAGATGGCTCTATCTGGAATGTAAAACATACGTAATTACATATATCATCAAGTTGTCTATGCGTACGAACACCAGTGAGAGGGTTTCCAAGAATCTATGTGGTTGGATGATCTTTAACAGCCCTTAATTCAGAATCAGTTTGAATAGATGAAGTGTCAGATTTATTAATTACTAGAACTTCATCATTATCTGAACTTGAGACTGAAGTGTTCAACTGATCATCAATGACCATATTAATGGACTCTTGAATCACACTAGTCCTTTTGTTCAGAACCCTATAAGCTCGACTGTTTAAAGAGTATCCTAAAAAGATCCCTTCATCACACTTTGTTCACTCCCCAAGTGCAGGGTTGTGATGTAGTAATAAACTCGATGAGACCGAGGTCGAATCCACAGGGACTGAAACCTGTACGTTATCTGAAAATAACCAGATCTATAACTAGGCTGAGATGAAATCTAAACCGATTGTAATTTGAGGAATAATTGTGAAATATTAATCTAAACTTAATTAATTTAAAGGTAGGAAACTAGGGATTTAGGGGATCCACTTGTAGAAATCAGGGAGATCTTATGCCTGCATCAAGAACTCAACTGGACTTAGAGTCTCATCTGCATCTAGTTGAAGAATGTAACCATGGAAATCAAACAGAACTTACTTGATATAGTTTTCAAGAGATGAAAGGTATATGAATTAGAATGGATTCCATCACCAAACCATGCCCAGGAGGTAAAGTAAACAACAGAATTAAACTAATTACCAACCAATCAACATGATATGAAAGTTAGGAAGGGTACCGACATCCAACCATGCCCAGGAGATGATGGTGAACAACAGGGCTTCCTGACGTCATAAACATAAGAGGAAAAGAACATGCTCAAAGCCATTCTGACCCATTGTAATTTCGGTCACAACAGACCATTAAAGATTAAAAATATTCCTTAATAATCAAACTAAAATCAAATTCAGTTCATAAATTTGAATTAAATAAAAAAAAACATAAAATAGAGTCTCCCATCACGCTACAAGCTTCACCTCTTAGCCCTAGCTAAGAGGTTTAGCTAAGCATGATGATGATTAGGCTAAACCTCAACAAAAAAGAAAAAGAAAGAAAAAGAAAAATAAACAGGAAAAAACAACAAACTGTCTAGTGCTTCACGTCCAAGCCGAGCTTTTGAATACACCTTGCATCACAAACATGATTAAAGCAGGGCATTAAACAGTATTATGTTCGTAAGTCCAGATAATAACTAGGGTCAAATATATAATATTTGACTCTCAACACAACCCCCAACCAGCATTTTGCTAGTCCCGAGCAAAATATGTGAAAAATAAGTTGAGAATTACATGACAATTTTAATAGACTTAAGTGATTTTTTATTTTTTATTTTTTAAAAACAATCCGGACCCTAGAATTCTAAGATTCATGAATGTTGGGCATTACTTTCTCCTAGACTCATGCGCACAGTAAAGTTCATAATCAAGATCAAGGTATTAATCCATCAATTAGAAAAATTCCAAACATTGAGTTTCATGGGTGTATAGTGTAATCTCGGCTTATCGATCATTAAGATTCAATCCGTTATTTCATGATATCAATGGGAACCAACAAGAGCATTCAGGACACCCAAAACCTAAACTAAAAGGTGTCTCATAGATCATCCTTTTTCTTTCTTCCAGCTTTTGATTTTTTTCCATTAAAAGTAATGTCAATGAGGGGAATCAAATCCTTACCTATAGGGAGCAAACCTATGGTGAAGATCGTACACCCAACCCTTTTCACATATCATCCATGGAGAATTAAATCTACACCTGTAGGGAGCAAATCTATGGTGAAGATTATTCGCCCACCCCTTCCCAAAGGCATTTGTATTTTCTTTTTCTTCAATTGATCATGACGGGCAATTTTTCAGGCTGGTTCCTTCCATGCTTAGTGATTACCAAGTTAATCCTTCAATATTAAACTGAAACCTTAATGTGTAAGCGAGATGTGACATGTGAAATCATGACTCAATCAATGTTTACAACTTCTAATCATGGATTAATAATTCAACCTTAACTGTGAAATCTAACGGACAACTGAATCCAAGAGTAGTAAATCACCAACATTCCATATCCTGTAATTCTAAATCAGAGATGGTCGTCAAATCACTTCGAATTCACCAGAAAGTCCAGAAAAAATTTTAAAAATTTCACAATTTTTGTTCAAGACGAAGAAAACACTGATTAGGTAACCTAATCTCCCACCCCCAACCTAAAAGCTACATTGTCCTCAATGTAAAAGATATGAGCATGGAATGCACATGGGACAACAAAATTAAATGTGAAGTAATGGGAAGATAGTACCTGGATGATGAATCGTGAGAGACTTTCCAAGAGATCGCAACATGGAATCCTATAAGCACGAGAAAGAAAGCAACACAAAACTAACAAAAATAAAATCCTACCTATACCACTTTCGCAGGTGATCTTGATTCTATTTAGCACATGTAACAAGCCTTTAAACCCCTAGGTTTCCCCTAGAGGACGAGTTGTAGTCTCGTGAGGGTTTGCAGCAATGTTACCCACAAACATTGAACTAACTAACTAGGAAAATTAAATGGAATGAAAAGCCAGGTTGCCTCCCAGGAGCGCTAAGTTTACCATCTATCCTAAAATAACATAAAGCAAACTACTCTAGTCCTATGAAAGCAGGGAAAAGCTACTCAATCATGCCGTGAGGTTCCTCTTCTGGCCAATATCTTGATAAGTTTCTCAGTAAGTTCCTCAACAGGATCATCCAAAAGCCCTTTGTGCAATAGGCTTGGGCGCCCTGGAACATGACTTTCTAGAGAGACTTATGCACCTCGTAAAAAAATTTCCATTGAATTGCTTGAGGTATCTAAAGTATATACAATTCACCCGTGACAGAAAAAGTCTCAAAGTTAGTATCCCATGGTGAATCAAAGACTACAGGTAGATAAAATTCAGAAAAAATTTCAGGAAGTAATGTAGTCTCAATGCATTCCAAAGTTCCAAGCTTCGGTTCAATTTTTAGCTCCCCCTCCCTTAATGGTAAATAGTGAGGATCTGGGGAGGGAGGGGCTTCAGAGTAAGGGTTCTCTCGGTTAGTAATGACTATCGAGATGTCGTCTTACAAGGCATTCACTATGTCTCTTATCATGGGATCGTTTGAATCTGCAAAGTGTGTCAAGCAATCATCCAAAGAGTGGGACATTCAACTGAGAGTGACTCATTTTCCACATTGAAGTGTATGATGATCTGCCCAAGGAATCCATCATCTTTAAAAGTAACCGTAGGTACGCTCTCTTGCTTCAGCCCTGCACAGACAGATAGAGGGTCAGTAGACGAAGTATTGATGTGCGGACTCTATTCATCGATACTACTTAGAAGAGGCCTAGACTCGTCAAAATTCAACAGTTCATATGGTGGCCTCAACTGGGTGGTTTCAAATTTCAGAGTCGTATCAAGTAACTCATTCATCTCCTGAATCATATCATCATGTAATTCAGGGGAGTGGTCCAAACATGTCTCACAAGAGATAGAAGGGTTGGTTGTAAGGAGCTCATCAACTTTTAAATCAGATATGTCAGGTGAGTGGAGTAGCTCATTATGATCGCTCACTTCGTGCACTTCTTGATCATTAACCTGGACCAAACTTAGATTAATTCCAGGGGAACTGGGGCTGAACATTCATGATCATCATCCCAATACGCATCATCGTCTAATTCTGTGCAGTGCACACTTGGGATGGGATCGCTTTCCTCACATTCTAAATTTAGTTGAGGTTCGATTAAACTAACATCTACCTCATCATTGAGATCCTATGTATCATGTAAAGAAAGTGTGTCATCATCACTGTATTTGAAAGACACCCATGTATCTCCACCATTCTTTTGAACAGTCATTGAGATCGACTCATCGGGGAATTGAACCGTATGCTCATTAATGGAATCCAACTCCTTATTCCAAATTTCAGATTTTGTCAAAAGCGATTGAGGATCACTTTTCTCGCATTGTATTTCTGGATTGGGCTGTGGCTGAGATAAACTAGCCTCCATTAGCCTATCAAGGTGTGATTCAAGTGCTTCTATTAATTTCCTCATGTCAGTAACATAGTCTATGTAACTCGGAGATAACTCCTCTTGGATCGTTTCTAGTGGATATTCAAACGTGGCTGATCCATGAGGGTTATTACCATGATGTTTTACTGACTCGACTTCAAAATATTTCTGTTTTCACTGATCAAAATCATACGGGTCATTGGTCAGGAGTTGATACGCGTCATTATTCCAATAATCACGTACTGTTTTCTTAACTCGTGGAACGCAATTATTCTCCCTCAGGTAATCACCGAAAGACTTCTTAATCGGTGGAGCATCATATTCTGATTGGTTCTTGAAGATATTATCAAAAAAAAATTTGAGGCATAGGTTGTTTTCCATAAGCTATCTCAACATACTGATGTGCCCACTCATTCATATACATGGTGAAACCTTAACTCTGAATCTAATCCTAAAAGAAAGCAAAATCCTACAGCAATACAGAAAGTAAATAAGAAGTTAGAAAGATGTTACCAGACTAGAAGTTCCTATGTTAAAAACCTGCAAAACAAAACAAAACAAGTTAGTTTCTAAGAATAGTAAGTCTAAGGTTAGAAATTTTCTAAAAATAAAACCTTAATTCTAAAAATAGAAAAAGTAAAGAAATTAAGAAGATATCACCAAATTAGAAGTTTCTATCTCAGAATCCTACAAAACAGGAAAGTTAGGTTAGTTCCTAAAAATAAAAAATAAAAAATAAAAAAAAAACCTAAACCTAAAGTTAGAAAACCCTAATCTTAACCTAATTCTAAAACTAGTCAATTTCAGAAAAATGCAACTGTCAGTCCCCGGCAACGACGCCAAAAACTTGTTCACTCCCCAAGTGCAGGGGTAGTAATAAACTCAATGAGACCAAGGTCGAATCCACAGGGACGGAAACCTATTCGTTATCTAAAAATAACCAGATCTATAACTAGGCTAAGATGAAATCTAAACCGATTGTAATTTGAGGAATAATTGTGAAATATTAATCTAAACTTAATGAATTTAAAGGTAGGAAACTATGGATTTAGGGGATCCACTTGTAAAAATCAGGGAGATTTTATGCCTGCATCAAGAACTCAACTGGACTTAAAGTCCCATCTGCATCCAGTTGAAGAATGTAACCATGGAAATCAAACTGAACTTACTTGATATAGTTTTCAAGAGATGAAAGGTATATGAATTAGAATAGATTTCATCACCAAACCATGCCCAGGAGGTAAAGTAAACAACAGAATTAAACTAATTACCAACCAATCAACACGATATAAAAGTTAGGAAGGGTACTGACATCCAACCATGCCCAAGAGACGATGGTGAACTACAGGGCTTCCTGACGTCATAAACATAAGAGGAAAAGAACATGCTCAAAGCCATTACAGACCCATTGTAATTTCAGTGACAACAGACCATTAAAGACTAAAAACATTCCCTTAATAATCAAATTAAAATCAAATTCAGTTCATAAATTTGAGTTAAATAAAATAAACATAAAATAGAGTCTCCCATCACGCTACAAGCTTCACCTCTTAGCCCTAGCTAAGAGGTTTAGCCAAGCATGATGATGATTAGGCTAAACCTCAACAGAAAAGAAAAGAAAAGAAAAATAAAAATAAACAGAAAAAAACAAATTGTCTAGTGCTTCACGTCCAAGCCGAGCTTCTGAATACACCTTGCATCACAAACATGATTAAAGCAGGGCATTAAACAGTATTATGTTCGTAAGTCCAGATAATAACTAGGGTCTAATATGCAATATTTGACTCTCAACACACTTCGTATCAAACTTTCCCAGATTTTCACGATCTCGTAAAATATAGCACTTGCTGCCAAAAACTCGAAAGCATTTAACAGTAGACTTTTTATCAAACTATAATTCGTAAGCCGTTTTATTATTACCTTTACTAATGTAAACCCAGTTAATGATGTAGCAAGCTGTATTGATTGCTTCAGCCCAACGATTCTTAGAGAGTTTCATACTATTCAACATGACATTAGCCATTTCTTGAAGCACTCTATTTTTTCTTTCAACAATACCATTTTATTGAGGAGTTTTGGGCGCTGAAAATTTATGTAATATTCCCTGGTCACTACAGAACTTCTCAAAACTGCTATTCTCAAATTTAGATCTATGATCACTACGAATCTTATTGACTTGAGAACTCTTTTCAGTTTGAATCCTTTTGAGAACCTTTTTCACTTCTTCAAGGGTTTCTGATTTGTCCCTTAAGAAGGCAACCCATGTATATCTGGTAAAATCATCCACTGTTACCAAGATATATCTTTTACCACCTCGACTTTCTGTCCTTGTAGGTCCTACAAGATCCATATGAAGAAGCTCAAGTAGTCTTGATGTGGTATTGGAATTCACCTTTTTGTGTGAGTTCCTTGTTTGTTTGCCAATCTGACATTCACCACATATTTTATCCACTTTTTGTAGTTTCTGTAGACCTCTTATAAGTTCTTGTTTGCTCAATCTATATAATTTCAGTAGTGTACATGTCCAAGACCACAAATCAGTCTCGTCTGTATGGACCATGTAACACAATTGATTAGATGAGCTGGATTCACTTACAATATAACAGTTTTCAAATGTTCTTTGGCCAGTTAATATTACCGAGCCTTGTTATTAAGAATCTCACAGCTTTGATTAGAAAACCGTACATTATGGTTATTATCGCATATTTGAGATATGCTAAGCAAGTTATGTTTTAGACCTTCTACATATAAGACATTCTTGAATAAAGGAAAGTTATAAAGTTGAACCGCATCTAGTGGCCCATAATCAAGCGATTCTTTGCCATCACTAAATGTGACTGAACCATCAGTCATGTCTTTGAGATTAGTGAATAGACCTTTATCACCAGTCATATGCCTTGAACATCCACTGTCTAGGTACCATTTAGAATGGCTTGTAGCTTTGAAAGCAGTGTGAGCAACCAAACAAGTGACTTTGGGGACCCATTTCAGAACTGTTTTGGGTTTAGGAACATAGTTGGTCTTCTTCTGTTTATAATTGTGGTAATGACCTACTGAGTTAGATTTTAAGAGCTATAGATTTTTCTTTAGGAGCCTTAAAGTTTAACTCATAGGTTTGTAAAGAACCAACTAGTTCTTCTACCCTCATATTGTCCGTATAACGAAGTTCCTGGATTGCAATTACTTTGGAATTGAACCGTTCAGGAAGTGAGCGTAGTATTTTTGCACACACTTTATTTTCTGAGATTTTATCGCCTAGACCCCACATTGAGTTTACAATGTCATTTAATATTGTCCATGAACATTTCATTTTCCTCCATATGAATTTCTTCAAATTTAGTTGTGAGGAGTTAGACTTTAGATTTTTCTACAATTGATGTACCCTCATGTGTCATTTCTAATATATCCCAAGCTTGTTTTGTAGAATCATAGGATATAATTCTCTTGAATTCATCCGGTGATAGTGCATATGTAATTGCATTTAGTGCTTTAGCATTTGCACTACTCTCACTTTTTTGAAGTGTGGTCCAAGAAAAATAAGCAGTTATTTTTGTGGTTTTTGAACCATCAACACCAATCACTTCAGTGGTAGGAGGGATCCATTCATTCACTATGGCTAGCCACACATTTTCATCCATCGATTTGAGGAAGATCCTCATCATGGCTTTCCAATAAGCATAATTGGTGTCATTGAAAGGTCGAGGCCTAGTGATTGAAAGGCTATCAAAATTTGACATCTTATATAAAGCTTAGATCGTTAGCTCAGGAAGTAAATCAAAATAAAAAGTAATAAGAGCGAGCTGTTAGGCTCTAATACCACTTGAAATGGCCAATCTAGGTCCTAGAGGGGGGGTGAATAGGACTATGCCAAATTTAAATTAATTACAGTGAAATTTAATTAACAAGATAGCCAAATAAAGTAAATCAATCCACAATGCATAAATGAATAGCAACCTCAATAAACAAGTATTAAGAGAATGATACAAAAGTTGTTCTAAGGACAACCTTACACCAAAAATTAAAGTTTATAATAGGACAACCTGATTTCTAGAAAGATCTTTGTATTAAGAACTCAAACTTTCTAAGAATAATCAAATTGAAATAAAATAGATGAATATAATGTAATTGATTGTTCTAGGGACAACCATACACTATAGAAATGGTAGGGCAACCTTACTAGAACAATAAAGCTCAAATAAAGAAATAGCTTGAAATAAATTGCAGAAATTTAAATAAACTATTATAATATTCCCCACTAAGCTTGAAATTAAAATGATTACAACATTCACATCCACATACATTCCATAAAAAGAATAACCAAAAATAGGAAAATAAAGCACACTTCCACACAACACAAGGAGTTATAGTGGTTCGCCTGTGTGTACAACAACTATTCAAAAATAGCCACACAGAATGCTACTCCACTCCTAATATCCTCACACAGGGGATATTAGTGTTTACTATCAAGTAGATTTTCATAAGTTCACCCAAAACCTTTACAATTGTGTCTTTTTTAAAGGGCTTACGCAATTCAAAAAACCCTCACTTCTGAGTTTTCTAGCTCTCCTCAGATAACCAACAGCTTTGAGATTTTTCTGACTTAACCTCAAATAAAACCAAAATAAATGAATTTATGGTAATGTAAAATACCTGAATTTCTTCTTTGTTGTAGCAGCCCAAAAGAATCAAGTCGGAGTAGAGATTTGAATGTCAACGTTCAATGTCCAATACTCACTTTATAATGGTTTTAACTTCTAATAGATTTTAATTTAAAACAAATGGGCTAGCTAAAATTGATTTTAATTCCAGTAAAAGGAAAATAAAACTTCCTCTTTACAAATTAGATTGGAATGCAAGAAACAAAATCAATTAACAAAGCTAAAAAAATAAAATATTAAATAAGCACACTTAGCTTTAAACGCAGCACAGATTTATCTCTCAGAAGGCCAAATTAAAGTAGCTTGAATGGTCTATTTAATTCTGAGATTCGTGCTCTATTTATAGTGTGAAAAAATCACGTCTTTGACTGGTCTTAAGTCATTACAACTGGTTGAAGATCTAACAGATATTTAAAAATTCAGGCGCGATAAGATAAGACGGTTTCACGACTGGTCGAAGGGCACCTTCGACTAGTCGTAGGTCTCCTTCGACTGGTCGAAGGTCACACACGACTGGTCGAAGCAATGTGCAAATCATCGCTGTAGTTTGAGTCGAAGGTTTACGACTGATCGAAGAACCAGTTAACACTGTTCCTACGACTAGTCGAACAATCCCCAAGACTAGTCGAAGCTTAACAGAAAATATCTGAATTTTACAACAAACTTATGACTGATACAAGAAATCCTTAGGCAGGTCAAAGCAGTGTTAGGACTAGTCGACCAGAGACCAGGACTAGTCTTAGAACAAGCCAGACTCATATAAAATATGTGAATTATGTATCCAAAGTGGCCTACTCTAAAGATCAACCTATGGTTAGTTAAACCTCAATAGTGAAGTAAGGACATTGAAACTTAAGGACATTGAAACTTAAGGACCTTGAAAGTAGTGAATCTTGAAGTCTTGATGTAGTTCAAACTTGAAAGCATATTCAGATCTTGAGATTGAACTTGAAGGCTTTGATATTGAACTTGAAGGCTACTTGAGCTTTGAAAGCATCTTGAAATCTTGACTTAAGAGCAGTGCATGTTCATCACAGTTGATCTTAAGTAGCGGTTTGATATTCACATATGCAAGCTTCATAACAGTGTCTTTGGCACCATAAATTTGACAACAGAAGGGGCTATAAACAATAGCACTTACACAACCATTGTGCTGGGCCTTGTGGGCAGCTTGTAAGCCCCTATGGTGCATGTGATTATATGTCCCATCTAATTTATAAAATTTTGGGCTGGCTTATAGGGCCTATAATGGTGGATGTCGAATGCACCTTAACTATCTATTCTGGGCATATGGGCTACCCCTTGAGGCCCACTATAATGTATGTATTGTATGTTTCCTTTGGCCATGATATTTTTGGGCCATTGGTTACCCCATATTATAGCCCATCTTGACATATATAGGCCTCGGGCCGCTTCTTAAGGCCCACTGTGATGTGTGATTGATATGAATGCTACCCATTTATTTTCCCAAGTAATATTCAAGCCATGGGCCTCCTTATAATCTAGATTTCATGTAAGTCGTACTCTAGGGGGCAATGGTGGTTAAATGTCCACATTGTAATCCTCCCTAAGGCCCGTTGTTAGGTCCATTCTCATCTCCTCTTATTGGGCCAACCCAAACTATTGGGCCCCCATTATGGATTATGCTTCCACCGTACATTGTAGGGCCCGCCTTGTGCTTATTGGGCCTCTTAGGGAAGCCCAGTTTACTACGGGATGGATCAGGTGAGGAAGCCCACCCCTTGTTATTAGGCCCATACTTGATATGAGTAAGTCATCTAGGCCCATGCTTGTTATGAAGAGAGTACATCATTACCATAGATCATTCTTAATATAACTTAATGATTCATGCCCATGTGCATCATATGTGTGCTGGGTATGAGGAGTGATTGATCATAGCATATGCCATTGGTCGGATTGTTATGGGACTCCCTGAGAGACGGAGTTGCCCCACATGAGTGCGTGGTATGCGCAGGATTGCTGCATGATTGGATAGTGTGACTCATGCATCTCGCATTTGTGTGACATGATTACTGTATGCCCTAGCGACATCAGGGTCATAGCCTCCGTGGGCATAACGTGGATTGCATGATTAGATACCAGAAATACTTGTTCTAGCACGGGAGCGTCATAGATGTCCTAAGGTGAAAGTCCTCAAACCCTTATGGTACCAGGAGGATGCTTCAATATCTTAGACCGAGTAGATGCATGAGCACATGAGGGCCGAATATCAGTTGGCCGCGTCTTCCACTGTGTCCTGGTCGGTTGAAAGGGGGTGTGGCCTCACCGACCCGAATGAGGGGGCAATGACTAGGCTGAGTCTAACCCAGCTTGAGGAATAGGTCCGCTATTGACGAGTCAGGCCCGATATTGGCAGGTGAATAGTGAGGTCTCTTTCACTTACCCAGTTGTGCGCTTAAATGGGGCAGTAAGCTAGTGTTGAGTGTACTAGACCCCAGTGATATTTCAGAGATGAGTTGTATTGTTATGTGAATTCAGATGAGGAATGGCATGCTTGAGTTACATCTCGCATATATCATTCAGCCATGTAGGACTTACATCGCATAGCCTTAGTATGGCTGATAAAATTTATGGACTTGTCAGCATTTCCACATAGTATTCATGGACTTACCAGCATGTTTCCGCATTACTCTGATATTGAATACTTGGCACGTATATTGCGCACACACTTACACCACCCTCTAAGCTTTTTGTAAGCTTATGCACAATTAATGCGTGCAGGAGACGCTAGGACGCAGTCGAGCTGAGGCAGGAGCGTGCGGTTGAGCTTCTAGAGTTTTTTTTTTATATCGATATTGTATTTCCTTTTTTGCATTGTACTCAAACTTTTTTTTTATTATACTGGATATGTGGTGATGTTGTGGTTATTATTGTGGGTTGTGCTTAAGGTTATACTTCTTATGAAACAAATTTATGTGGAAAATCTTCCTTATAGGATTCCAGGATCGAAATCTGGTATATGGCTGCAGGGAGCCGAGAATGGGGTACAACAGAGGCTGTCGGTGATTAGGAATTTTATGAGCCCGGTTTCTGAGTTTGGGGCATAACAATTCAGTCATTCAACACTGCTTCAACGAAGTATCCTGATCATTACCTCCTCTCTCTCTCTCTCTCTCTCTCTCTCTCTCTCTCTCTCATTAGGTGTCATTGAAATTGAGGTAGAATTGCTATAATAGAAGTATGAAAGTATGTCCAAGTGTCTTAGAGGGAGATGAATAGGACTTTTCAAAATTTATTTTCCTATAACAACAAACAATGCCTAAGTTTAAATGAAGTAAGGCAAAGTAACTATATGGCTTCTAAGCCAATAGAGAGTCCAAACACCTAGGCTTACACAAGATTTACATGTAAAGAGACAAGCCTATAAGGATAGTGTATATGACAGTGTGTGGGATGTGATTCCTATCAATACTTATGCATTCACTAAGTCATGTATCAGAATAATCATTTCATAGATATAAGCATAATTAGATTAATGCACAAAAAGCAATCACAAATAAAATCATGTATAGTGGTTCGGCTACTTGCCTACTCTACTCCTGGCGGATGCACTCTCTCCTAGAGTGTACCAGATTTTACTATCCAATGGTTTTAAATCTGGATAATCATAAACCTTCACAACCTACACAAGGTTAACTAAGGGACCTATACGAGATTTCCTTAGGTGCCTACACAAGGCAACGAGTCCTACACAAGGACACAACTAGGAGCCTACACAAGGCAATACATCCTTCATAAGGATAACACGTCCTACACAAGGACAACGTATTCTCCCGTCGAAGGCCTACAAAGAGGTCTTGGCGAGTTTGTCACTCAAACTCTGAATCTCAATCCTACATAAGGAAAGGGTTTCAGACTCAATGGACTCCTTATACTTACAAATAAGTGAGTGAGCTACTTTCTCGCACAATCTGAAGATCTTCAATGTTGACGAAGAGTCTTCAGGTCCCTTAAATCACAACTGCATCTGATGCTTCGATCAATGCTCCGAGGTTGTGAGGTTTAGGGTTTGGTTGTTCTTCTCTATTTAAATAATATGATTTAAACACATAGAGAAGATTCCCATGAGCTATGCATTCAAGAGTTCCAACACAAAGATTTGCCTATGAAGAGTGTTTTTGAAAACTCGTTGAATGTTAGAGTTCATAATTCAATCCAGGTAATGAAGATGTGAGTAAATGCTTATGCTAAGAATTGAATGATGAACTCTAATAGGAAAGAGGGAATGAGGAAGAGGGTATTAACTCTTGAAGCAATTCTCTCAAACTTTCTTAAATTCTAACTCATTTTACAAGAAGCAAACCATGTGTATTTATAAAGTTGAAATCCCAACAGTAAAAAAAGGGCAAAAATATGACATTATCAATGTCATTTAAGGGTATTTGATGCCATCAAAATTTGAATTTCAATATCATCAAACCATTTTCGATTACATCGACTTCCTACACTAGATATTCAGATATGTGTAGGACGAATTCTGTCTGATGTCATCGACGTGCACTTCGATGCCATCAAGGATGTCTTGATGCCATTGGGATTCCTTTTTTGAAAAATACACAAAGGTTGCTGGACAATTTTATCCTTTGTTCGATGTCATCGATCAGACCTTCAAGTCATCAAGATTTGAATTTCGATGACATTGAAAGGTCTTCGATGTACTTGAAGACAATTAGATTTTCCTTGAAAGCTTGTTGGACAAAGTGGAGTTAGTTTCGATGCAATCGAGTGGTGTTCAATGCCATCAATAACTTACTCTTGATGTCATCGAAAAGGGTTCAATTACACCGAGGAGCGCTTAGAGTATATTTGGATTGAGGAAGAAGTAAACCCAAGGTCGATGCAATCAAAATGCGTTCGATGTCATCGAAACATAAGTTTCGATGGAATCGAATAGCATTCGATGCAATCGACAATTCCCAGCGTGTTTTTATTTTGTTGCTGGACAATATGGACATGTATTCGATGCAATCGAACGATATTCGATGCCATCGAATATGTCCTCGATTGTAGCTTGATGCAATCAATAGGTCATATGATTTTCATGTTTGTTTCATTCTTCCATCAATACTCAAAGTGCAAACAACTTAAACTTACCAGAAGATTTATGAAATAGTTTTAGGGCAAGTTAGGTTCTTAAGGGGGTATATACCTGTCAAGGTTTGTTTTGGGTTGATGAGGCTTTTATTTACTGTTCACTCCCCAAGTATAGGGTTGTGATGTAGTAATAACTCGGTAAGATCGAGGTCGAATCCCACGAGGACTGATCGTCACAATTCAAATCTGTGATCCTCCTTAACTAATTCAACAAATAATGGAGCCAATTACTAACAAAAATTTATGGAAAATAACTATTGAGGATAGGGAAGAAAATTCAATAAGAGAAAGAGCACTAGGACTTTCGAATCCACCCCTAATTATCCCAACCCTTGTTTTATCTGTTAATTCACTTTAATATAGATTGATCTAACTTATCTAGAGAAAGCACAATCTGTGTCCTTAATCGGGCATACAGATTGTCTAATTCCTTCAAGCAATGCCATGAATAACATATCCCATGTCCAAATCGGGCATATGGAATATGCGAACAATAAAGCACCATGTTTCTTCCTCTACTACAGAACTGTTCATGATCAGATACAAGCACCTAGAATAAGCATCCAGACCACATCCATCCATAGACTCTGATCAAGTTCATAGATGGAGAAGTATAGAATTTAAAGCAATCAAGCACACTAGGGAAAGAAACAAACCAATCTAATTAAAATAAAATCAACATAGAAAAAAGGTGTTCAAATTAGGGGTTTCATCTCAGCCCCAGCTGAGAGATTAGTTACCCATAAAATCCATTAAACAGATGGATAAATAAAATTCAATAACAAACATCAAACCAATTTCTCTCTTTCTTCTTTCTTCTTTTTCTTCTCTCCTTTGCTCTAGATCTGGAATTCTCCACTTTTTCCAATTTCTCAATTTCTGAATGCCCTTCCTCATGTTTTGCAACTCTTTTTATAGCTGATGGAGTGGCTGGAGTGGTGAAATTCGGATTTGGGAAGTCGTCGCACGTATGCAAAGAAAATTCCTTTTCGCAGACCAAGTTCGGGACCTCAAAACGCCATACTTTCTCGTTCAAATTCCAACAAACACCGTCCCTTAGGACTTTCTTGGGTCCTCTACATGATAGACGGTTCAGATCAGACCGCCATATGATCAAAGATGGTGGCCCACAACCGCACTGGAAAACCGGATTTCCAAATTTGTGCAAAACTTTCGCACCCTTTTCATTTGTCGTGATCGGTGGGCCCCATTGAAATGTCTTCTGGAAAATCCACCCCGTCCATTGGATTCGGACGAAATTTTAGTCAAGAATAGGTAGTTTTGAACGTCCAATGATCTGCCCAGGGAAGAAAACATAAAAGATCGGTTTTGGACGTTGCAGAGTGCCCTTTGTGGCTCTCATGTACCGCACACGTGTGCACGCATGAGTGTAAAGTAGAAACATGGTTTTGTAGTATTCGCTGCAAGCCTGTCTACACACGGTGGACGGTGACGGATTGGCCGGATGGGGCATGTGTGGGGCCCACAAGTCGACCGCAAATTTGGATTTTTCGTCCGATTCGCAAACCGCTCAAAATGGCAAATCTGCCGTTTTGGATTTGAAAATCGGCGCTGGTGCTTTGGAAGGCGCGACGCATTTGGTGCTTCTCACCACATGTGTACACCATGTACACACGTTGTACATGTGGGCCCTCTTTGTGATGTTTGTACTAAATTTACACCGTCCATCTTTTTCTCATATTATTTCAACCATCGGACTAAAATTGATGTATATCGGATATCCAAATGGGCCCCACTTAATGAATTAAGGGGCTGATCTAGCCGTTGGACCACTTCCGAGATCTTCAATGGTGAAATTTAATATGTACGGTTAATTTATGTCCCTAATCCCATGTATAAAGTTTTGAACCAATTGGATGGAGGGAACCATGTGATCTTTCATTCTGGACCCGAGTTCGGGCCTCTTTAAACGTGAACGGCTTGATTTCTTTGGTCCTCGGCATGTAAATTCTTCAATATTAGTCCTCCGAGGTTCATCCCATGCTCGGTAATTTCGGAGCGTCAAATCCATCCTTTAACATCATTTTTCAATACACGCTCCTCGATTTCATCCTGTAATAAAAACACAATTAAAATATGGCATTAAGCATTATTATGTATGTAAAATCAGGTAATAGTCGAGGTCTGATATGCAATATTCGACCCTCATCACAACCCCCAACCAGCATTTTGCTAGTCCCGAGCAAAACATGCGAAAAATAATTTCAAAAATACAAGACAATTCCTGTAAACTCAAGTGACGTGTGCACAGATAGTTGAGATGTGAAAACTCTAAGATTCATGAATGGTGAAAAGATTTTTCTCCTGAAATCAAGCTTACAGTAAACTTCATAATCAAGTTCAAAATATTAAGCCATTAATTAGACAATTTTAAACATTGAGTTCCATGAGTGTATAGTGTAATCTCGGCTTACAATCATTAAAAGATCCAATTGTCAATTTCATGATATCATTAGTAATTCGTGACAACCAACCTGAAACCAACACGAGCATTTTAGATCATCTTTTCGTTCTATCAACCTTTGATTTCCTTTATAAACAGTGGTGCCAAGGAGGGGAATCAAATCTGCACCTATAGGGAGCAAACCTATGGTGAAAACTTGTCGCCTAAATCTTTTCTCATGTCAACTATGGGGAATCACATCTTCATCTATAGGGAGCAAACCTATGATGACGATTATGCGTCCTATTCTTTCAATTCTTCTTTATAAACTGATGCTAAAAATTTTGTTTTTCAGGCTGGTTCCTTTCATGCTTAGTGATTACCAAGTTACCATTTAATATCGAACTGAAAACTTAATGTGTAAGTAAGATCTGATATGTGTAATCCTGGCTCAATCAATGTTTACAACTTCTAATCATGGATTAACAATTCAAACTTAAGTGTGAAATCTGCCAGACAACTGAATCCAAGAGTCATAAATTTCTCACATTCTGTATCTTGTACTTTCAAAATCACAACTATCCTTCAAAATCACTTTGAATTCAACAGAAATTTCAGAAAAAATGTTAAAATTTTCACAAGTTTTGCTCAAGACCAAGAAAATACTGATTAGGTAACCTAATCTCCCACCCCCAACCTAAAATCGACATTGTCCTCAATGTAAAAGAAATAAACATGCAATGCACATGAGACAATGAAAAGAAAAGAGGAGTGATGGAAAGATGGTACCTGAATGGAGAATCAAGAAGCTCTCAAAATATCAGCGTAAAAGCGAGTCAGAACAAGAGAGAAATCAGTGAAATAAAAGATCCTACCTATACCACTTTCGCAGGTGCTCTCGATTGCATTTAGCATATGCAACAAGCCTTTAAACCCCTAGGTTACCCCTAGTGGACGAGTTGTAGTCTCGTGAGGGTTTGCAGTAATGTTACCCACAAACATTGAAATAACTAACTAAAAAAAAAAAAAAAAAGTATAAAACAAAAGACTGGGTTGCCTCCTAGGAGCGCTAAGTTTAACGTCTTCAGCCAGACAAGAACGGACCATGAATTCATTAATCTTTAAGACTAGGGTCCGCCAAAGAACTTACCTCAACACGTGGTTAACCAATCCTGACAAGTGATGCGAGTTCCCATAAATTGTGCTATATCGAAATGAGGTAATTGACACTATCATCAAACAATTTAAGGACTTTCGCTCGAACAACTTCTTCCATGTTAAGATCATGCTTCCTTTGTATTGTATGTGACATTTCCACAAAGATGATCCTTACATACAAGTGGGGCACACTCCTTGTATTTCGCTATCTTCCGTTCAATTACGCCTTATATGTTCGAAGAACATTAAGCAATCTGTTTCTCTTTGCCTTTTCGAGTTAGAAAGTGTCTTTGTCGGAAGAGTCTCAGAGGGATGAAGAGGTTCCACTTTCGCTCTCCATTTTTCAGTCTCCAATATAGGAGTAGAGTCGAGCATTGCATTGACTTCGTGGATGGGACTATCTATGTCGAAATCCATGCCATGTTGTGCTAAGCAGGTCTTAAGAGGATCTTCAAAAGATGTACGGAAGGAGTCCTGCACAAGGCTCTCGATCATGTCCACTTCAAAAATGTCGTCCAAATCCGCGGGTTGTTGTCCTGCATTAAAAACATTGAGTTTAATATTCATGTTACCAAAGGACAACTTCATGACTCCATTTCGGCAATTTATAATAGCATTAGATGTGGCCAAAAATGGACGACCCAAGATGACTGGGATCTGACTATGAGGATTCTGGACAGGCTGAGTATCTATAACTATGAAATCCACTGGAAAATAGAATTTATCAACCTGGATTAGCACATCTTCAATAACACCCGGGAACTTTAATGCATCTATCGGCCGGCTTGTAATGTTACCTTAGTCGGTTTCAACTCACCAAGTCCTAGCTGCTCATAAACCGAATAAGGTAACAAATTAACACTCGCCCCTAAATCAAGCAATGCTTTCCGATCTTATGATCTCCTATGCCGCAAGAAATGGTGGGGCTCCCTGGATCCCTAAATTTAGGAGGGGTGTTATGTTGAATCATGGAGCTGAGCTGCTCTGCAAGGAAGACCTTCTTATGAACATTCTGCTTACGCTTCTGAGTGCATAAATCTTTAAGAAACTTAGCGTAAGGAGGGACTTGCTTGATAGCGTCAAGCAACGGAATGTTGACTTGCACTTTTTTAAACACGTCCAGGATTTCATCAAAATTGTTTCTTTTCTTCATTGGTGCCAGACGTTGAGGAAAAGGTGCTTTGGGCACGTAAGGTGGCACGTCAGTGGCTCTTGGAGAGTCAGAGAGTTTTTGGACTTTGGATGCATTGGTGTGTCTCTCTGCTTCATCTTGATTTGATTCATCCCTAGGTATCTCTATTTTGTTGTCAATCTGTTTGCTCGACCTAAGGGTAGTGATTGATTTGGCTTGCTCGTGGTATTGCCCTTGGTTGGAATTAGAGCCAATCTCATCTTGTCCCTTTGGATTAGCCACAAAGTTGACTAGGAACTTGCCTTTTCTCTCTCACTCAATGTGACAATGCCTAGTTGACCCATTTGTACTTCCCTTGGCAATGGATTGCGCATTTGCATGTAAGCTTTCTTTGGTTGGCTAGTAAGGTTTGTTGGGTGTCTTTTGGAACCTGGAGAGAACTCGCATAAAAAGATGGAGTGTATCCTCAAGAGATGGTTTCCGTGATTGTGAAGGGACTTGTTGATATTGCGGAAACCGTTGGAGTTGTTGATTGCCTTGAGGGTAAGGTTGCATGGGAGGATTTCCAGATGGTCCTCCTTGTAGTGGCCCTTTGCCCAAGAAAAATTTGGATGCCTAGCCCAACCTGGGTTGTAAGTGTTTGAGTAAGGATCATTCCTGTGTTTATGAAAGGTGTTCAAAGCATGAACTTGTTCGAGAGAGGAATTCGGGAAATGTCAGTGTACGGATGGGCAAGATTGCGTAGGATGGGTAGAACTAGAACATATGGCACAAGCCTCGGCTTGAGTTGTTTGTGGAGGTCCATTATGTAACATCGAGCATCAACCTTCTTTGTCGTGCCATCAATCTTGGCATGGAGATCTGGTGTGACTCCTATCTCATATATGCCACCTCTCTTTTGTGGTTGGGAACTTCTTTCACCTCTATCTCGAATAGTCCCATTTCTTTGGGAGTTTTCACACAAGGTTTCAAAGAATTTCCATGCTTCAAGATCGCTTTGGTCATGAAGGACCCTCCACCGGTGGCATCAACCATGCGACGGTTCGGGGTGTCGACCGTCATAAAAGTATTGCACTTGTTGCCACTTCTCAAACCGTGGTGTGGACATTTAAGAAGTAAGTCCTTCCATCTTTCCCAACATTCATGAAAGTGCTCTCCTCTTTTTGTGTGAAATTAGTGATTTCTCTACGGAGAGCATTAGTTTTGTGAACAGGGGAAGAACTTGTTTAAGAACTTTCTAGACAATTGGTCCCATGTAGTGATAGACCCAACTTCTAGAGAATTCAACCATGCTTTCGCCTTATCCTTCAAAGAAAAAGGAAACAAAGCGTAGGTGGATCGAATCGTCCGAGAAGTTTTGAAATTTAAAGGTGGAGCAAATGTCTAGAATTCTTTCACATGATGATATGGGTCCTCCTTGTCCAACCCATAAAAGGAAGGCAAGAATCGTATGACCCTGGGGCCTTGAGTTCAAAGTGTGTCACGTGGTGGTGGGCAACACTATGCATGAAGGCGCATTTAATTGGACAGAGCTGAATAATCTCTAAGAGTTTTAGTTCCATTCTCTTCGCCATTTCAACCGGGATGTCTTTCAATCTTCTATGGAATGTTCTTTCTATTTCGGGATCAAAAGGTGCTAGTTCTTTATCTAGAGATCTACGTCCCTAGCATAAACTAAGTAACAACCTAAGAGAAAGAAAACTAGAACTAGAAATTATGCTATTAAAAAAAAAAAAAAACAAGTTAAAATTATGTGAATAAGAATGGGAAGAAAGAACCAGAAAAGGAGATGATTGATGGCAGAAGATTCAAGAAGCTCCTCCTTCACTTAGTAGCTTCCTTCCTCAATTTCGTAAATAAAAACAAAAACAAATCAAGTTTCTTAAAATAATGATAGAAAAATCCTAAGCAACGGTTAATTTCTAAAAAGGAAAGTTTCTAAAACTAGAAAATAAAAAGTTACCAAATCCAAAGTTAGAAAGTAGAAAATTCCTAAAAATTGAAAACCTAAATCTCAAAATAGAAAGTAGAGAGGACTGGAGAATTTAGAAAGATGTTACCAATTGGAGATCTATGTTAAAATCCTGCAAAAGAAGACAAAACAAGTTAGTTTCTAAAACAGAAAATCTAAAATTAGAAATTTTCTAAAAAACTAAAAAAAGAAGAGTTAGTTTCTAAAAAGGAAAAAAAAATTTCTAAAACCAGAAAATAGAAAGTTACTTAAAAGAAAATTCTAAATCTAAAATTAGAAACTAAAAATTTCTAAAAAATAAAATCCTAATTCTAAAAATAGAAATTAGAAAAAGTAAGAAACTTAGAAGGGATTACCAAGTTAGAAGTTTATTTCAGGACCCTACAAAAGAGGAAATAGGTTAGTTTCTAAAATAAAGAAAATAACTCTAAGTTAGTAAAATCCTAAGCTACGAATTATGATAAGAGAGAATCTTAAATTCAATTTGATCAGAAACAGTCCCAAGAACGGCGCTAAAACTTGTTCACTCCCCAAGTATAGGGTTGTGATGTAGTAATAACTCAGTAAGATCGAGGTCGAATCCCACGAGGACCTGATCGTCACAATTCAAATCATGGATCCTCCTTAACTAATTCAACAAATAATGGAGCAAATTACTAACAAAAATTTATGGAAAATAACTATTGAGGATAGGGAAGAAAATTCAATAAGAGAAAGAGCACTAGGACTTTCGAATCCACCCCTAATTATCCCAACCCTTGTTTTATCTGTTAATTCACTTTAATATAGATTGATCTAACTTATCTAGAGAAAGCACAATCTGTGTCCTTAATCGGGCATACAGATTGTCTAATTCCTTCAAGCAATGCCATGAATAACATATCCCATGTCCAAATCGGGCATATGGAATATGCAGTTCAGTAAAGCACCATGTTTCTTCCTCTACAGGAACCTGTTCATGATCAGATACAAGCACCTAGAATAAGCATCCAGACCACATCCATCCATAGACTCTGATCAAGTTCATAGATGGAGAAGTATAGAATTTAAAGCAATCAAGCACACTAGGGAAAGAAACAAACCAATCTAATTAAAATAAAATCAACATAGAAAAAGAGGTGTTCAAATTAGGGGTTTCATCTCAGCCCTAGCTGAGAGATTAGTTACCCATAAAATCCATTAAACAGATGGATAAATAAAATTCAATAACAAACATCAAACCAATTTCTCTCTTTCTTCTTTCTTCTTTTTCTTCTCTCCTTTGCTCTAGATCTGGAATTCTCCACTTTTTCCAATTTCTCAATTTCTGAATGCCCTTCCTCATGTTTTGCAACTCTTTTTATAGCTGATGGAGTGGCTGGAGTGGTGAAATTCGGATTTGGGAAGCTGTCGCACGCGCAGCAAAATTCCTTTTCGCAGCCAAGTTCAGGACCTCAAAACACCATACTTTCCTCGTTCAAATTCCAACAAACACCGTCCCTTAGGACTTTCTTGGGTCCTCTACATGATAGACGGTTCAGATCTGCCATATGATCAAAGATGGTGGCCCACAACCGCCTGGAAAACCGGATTTCCAAATTTGTGCAAAACTTTCGCACCCTTTCGCTGTCGTGATCGGTGGGCCCCATGGAAGTGTTTTCTGGGAAATCCACCCCGTCCATTGGATTCAGGACGAAATTTCAGTCAAGAATAGGTAGTTTTGAACGTCCAATGATACGGCCCAGGGAAGAAAACACAAAAAGATCAGTTTTGGACGTTGCAGAGCAGCCCTTTTGTGGCCTCTGTACCGCACACGTGTGCACGCATGAGTGTAAAGTAGAAACATGGTTTTGTAGTATTCGCAGCTGTCTACACGGTGGACGGTACGGATTGGCCGGATGGGGCATGTGTGGGGCCCACAGTCGACCGCAAATTTGGATTTTCCGTCCGTTCGTAAACCGCTCAAAATGGCAACTGCCGTTTTGGATTTGAAAATCGGGCGCTGGTGCTTTGGAAGGCGCTGACGCATTTGGTGCTTCTCACCACATGTGTACACCATGTACACACGTTGTACATGTGGGCCTACTGTGATGTTTGTACTAAATTTACACCGTCCATCTTTTTTCTCATATTATTTCAACCATCAGGACTAAAATTGATGTATATCCAGATATCCAGCGGGCCCCACTTAATGAATTAAGGGGCTGATCTAGCCGTTGGACCACTTCCCGAGATCTTCAATGGCTGAAATTTAATATGTACGGTTAATTTATGTCCCTAATCCCATGTATAAAGTTTCGAGCCAATTGGATGGAGGGAACCATGTGATCTTTCATTCTGGACCAGTTTCGGCCTCTTTAAACGTGAACGGCTTGATTTCTTCGGGTCCCTGGCATGTAAATTCTTCAATATTAGTCCTCTGAGGTTCATCCCATGCTCTGGTAATTTCGGAGCGTCAAATCCATCCTTTTAACATCATTTTTCAATACACGCTCCTGATTTCATCCTGTAATAAAAACACAATTAAAATATGGCATTAAGCATTATCATGTATGTAAAATCAGGTAATAGTCGGGGTCTGATATGCAATATTCGACCCTCATCATTTACCTATTAAGCATGATCGTATGCCTTCATCTTTGATGAGTCTTGGGCTTAACGTCTTCAACATAAGGCTCACTTAACTGACAGACTCAACACTCACGTATATTGACAAACAAGGGCACTTTCATTCACCGGCATTTTGCTATTTGTCGGTATTGGCTAAATAGCATGTTCACCACCTCTTTCCATTGCCACCGCCAGTAGCAGTTGTCCTCGATGTTTGGCCCTAGTAGTTGTCAGTAATTTAAGTGTATTTCTTCATATTATAAATTGCTTGGTGTGTGGGTTTGGACTGTGCATGTAGCTGGAATGGGTGCTACACACAAACATATAAAGAATGGATAATTTTCATCATCTTCAATATATGAGATTTTGTGGGTACTATAAAATTAGTAGGCATTCTTTTGTGGCCAACTTGAGGCTCATAATTAGCTAACATTTAGCTAAAGTGTATATTTAAATAGGCTTGCTATAATGAATATCTAAAATTTCACTGATGAATACCTGGGGTATTCAACAAATTCAAATTCTTATGAATATACCATGGAATTCTAATACATTTCATATTGAAGCTATCAAATACAATTTTTAGATTCCACAAGATTTGAATTATAGGTTGTCACACGTAACTGAAAATGTGATTTGGATTCCAATGCATTTCAAATAAAAGGTACCAAACAAGCCCAAGGATTAAGCGTCCATATATATCATAAATTCATGGAGTCACTGTTGTTGTCATCGTCATTAGATCCTTGGTTTGGTGAAGGAAAACACTTTGGTACTTGAAGGTACCTACTGGGATTAACTTTCACTAACGTGAAAAATGACTTGAGGTGCATGAAATTGACTCTATCCATCTCATACACCACCCTTTGTTGGGCCCTGATCTCAAAATTAAGATGATTCAACACTTAGGCCACTCCAATATATTTATTCTTAAAACCTCTAAATTTATGTTGCAGGACTCACCTAATTTTTGGAATGTTGTTACTTTTAACTAATTTTTCATTCTAACGAGGCACATCAAATGAATGGATTGGATGACATATAAACACCAAGATGGGTTGCACACAAAATTAATAGTCTGCGTTCCATCCCAACTCTTTCCTGTGATATGGCCAACATAAGTTTTAAGTGATCATAGGTTGAATGGTCAAAATGAGGCACCATACTTGACTTAAAGGGTGAGGCATGTAGCTCTCAGTTTGTGAAAGTAAACCTGACAGATAACTTGTATATGTGGCTCTTTAATGAATAAGAATTTTACAAAAACTTACCAATTCATAGGTTTATTTTCACTGTTCGGTTTATCTTCCGTCATTGTCATCATGAGATCTTTGGTTTAGTGAATTCAAACACTTTGGTACTTGTAGTTACCTATTCAGGTTAACTGTCACAAACATGAAAAAATGACTTTAGGTGCATGAAATTGACTTGATCCAATACGATGCACCACCCTTTTTAGGCCTTGATCCCAAGATTAGGAGGATTCAAAAGTTATTTAGGCCACTCCACTAAGTTTATGCCTAAAACCTCTAAATTCACGTTGCATGACCGACCTAAGCTTTGGAATGCTGTAATTCTTTACTATTTTTTTTATCCTAACGAGGCACATCATAGGAATGAATTGGATGACATATAAACACCATAGTAGGGTCCTACACAAAATTAATCATGGGCGTTCCATTGCAACTCTTTCCTGTGGCATGGCCTACCTAAGTTTTGAGTGATCATAATTTTTAGGTTCAATGGTCAAAATGAGGCACGAGACTTGATGGATGAGGTAGATTTCATGAAAGTACAACCCATGTAGCTCTTAATTGTGAAACTAACCTGACAGGTAAATTGTGTAGCTCTTTAACGAAAGAATTTTTTTTATATAAAAACTTATCTAATTAATATGAAATATATATTCCAGTACCATTTTCAAAAAGATTTTAAAAAAGTTACCACCTTAACCAATATAATCATTATTCCACTGCTTTCTTGAAACAAACAAAAAGTTAAAAATAAATAAATAAATAAATCATGGATCAACTAAGCCCCCCATCTCGCAAGGGTAGTTGGGTGAACATGCAACAAATGGATTTGCTTCTTGGGTGGGTCCCACCATGATGCTCATGTAAAATTTACAACATCTATTGGGTGCGTCACCTCATGTTAGGCTGAGGGTTAAAAAATCAGTCTCATTCATGATTTAGGTACATCACATGATTGAAAACAGTATATACAATAATAATCATCTTCCAAACTTCTTCCTTTGATGTAATTCACCTGAATTATGAATGGGCCTAATTTTTAGCCTCAGGCCTAAATTTTGGTGTGGCATTTAATGTTTAGAGTGGAAACCATGTAAACATCACATTAGACCTGTACAAATTAAGGGTGGACGTTTCTCTCTAACTGTTTTCTTTAAATTGGGCCGCTTAAATCACAAGTGAACCTGATTTTTTGGGGCGCAGATTAGCTACTGACAGGTTGAGTAGCGGGACTAGCTACTGAAGTGACGTCAGCAAGTTCCATAGGCCCACCATGATGTACATTTTTTATCCACACCTTTTATCCATTTTTGGAGAGATCATTTTAGGGTAATATCTTAAGAACAAATTAAATCCAAAGCTCTAGTGGACCTCAAACAGTGGGACAGTGACGTCCACCATTAAAAACTTCTAAAGACCACAAAAGTTTTAGATGAAGCTGATATTTGTGTTTTCCCTTATTTCATGTATTTTTATTTTTTTTTACTTTTGAACAGGTTGGATTTCAAATAAACATTATGATGGTCCTTAGGATAGTTTCAACCGTGGGAATCACTCTCCCCACTGTTTTCTTTAGTGGGGTCCACTACAGATTTTTATTTGCCTCGTTCTTTGGTTCAAACCCTAAAATGACATCTAAAAATGGATGGACGGTGTGGATATAACACATACATCATAGTGGGGCCCACAGAACTTGGTGACGTCACCTCAGTAGCCTACTCGCTACTCAACCTGTAAGTATCTAATCCGCGTCCCATTTTTTGGCACTGTGCCTAAGCTGGGATTATGCATGTTGGAGCAGAGTTTGCATAGACATCGTGGTGGGCCCCGCCAAAAAATTAAGTGTATGCTCCATCTCCAACTGTACGGAAATTATTTAGAAAAAAGAAAGAATTGTATCCGATGCTCTTCTTGATTTTGACGGCCCACCATGATGTTTATGTAATACCCACTTTGACCATTAGATATTTATGTAATACCTACTGCACCCTTTGATATTTATTCCCACTCCGAATCATGTAATCAGTACTATTTTTGCATTGTAGCCTATAAAATGTGTTTTGGACTTATTGAACAGTTCAGATTAAACGATTGGACTGTCCAATTAAATCAATATAACTAGGAGCACTACAACTTACAGTACTCTGACAACACTGGAGAATTTCTCCTTCTTAATTACTTACCTTTTTTTAAGCATGATTATCTTACCTAATCAAATGCATTGCTTCTTGAGATTGAAGTCATCTACTCATCCTCTTATCTTTGATAAATCTACTTTGCTCTTGTAGGCCCTCCATGCCGTCCTGCCCGGGATTTAGAACATGTGGGGGCCACTCCAAGTGATCAAGACCATTGATCTGATCCGAACCATCATGGAAGGGTAATGACCAAAGATCTACTGGATTGGCTGATACCAATTGTTGGATACTTCACCTTTTGGAACTGGACCATTGCTGTATCTTTTCCCTTATCGGTCCATCTTGGATCACCGAAACATGGACCCATACGGCTGATGCTAAGGGCCTCACTTATGAGGACTGATCGCCTGCATTGCTCACGTGTACAACATATGAGCTAAAGGATGGTGGGTCTCACCGGGTGCAAAAATAAGGCTGGTTCTACGAGACAGGCCTCATCATCCAAATCAATGAATGAGATACCACCATGTGTTCGATACTTATATTTGAAAGGAAAAAAAAAAAAAAAAACAAACAGTACTCACATGTATCATGCCAAATAGTGCTATAGCACTGGAGGCAGTCATCCTCCTAATGATACATGACCAGAAAATACAAATTATGTATATTCAAAGCATCCAAAGATCAGTATGCGTGACTCAGCATAATGCTAAGGTAGTGATACACGTTGATGCATGACTAGATACAGATTGGCCTTAGGCATATAAAGCTTTTTAGTGGTGCACTAGAAAGGGAGACGTAATGAAATATAAATATAAGTGTGTATAACAATAAAATGATTGGTTGGCCTCGTTTTAAATTAGAAGCACAATAAGCCTAGGTTGCTGACCGATCAGCCCATCTGTTGTAAAATCAAGGGATCATACTTAAGGCAGCACCACCTATATAAATCTATAATGCGAAGAATGAAAAGCTCTGGCCCTCGCCAATCTAAACTCATAAATCTCTTATTTTTTATCTAGGGAAGAATGAACAGTTCCAAGCTATCACCAATCCAAACACACAAATCTATTTGCTTATAAAATCATCATACATGGATGCTTATCTTAACTTAGTTTTACTTAGTTTAGCCTTCCACTTTTGTCCAGCACCATACTACAACAAATTTAGATCAATTAATATAGCTTAATTTAGCCCTTACATTTCTGTCCAACATCATGATGCAATAAGTCTAAATTAATTAGTTTTTTTATACAAAACATTGTCATTGGACCCTAAATTCGTAAGTTCTTACTTAGCATTTTCACCAGGTCACAAACTAGCAGCCGAATCATGACTGTCTGGGGTTTAGACGATTGTCCAGGCCGTTAAGGACTATCAATCATCCACAATTGCTTCATTCGCTCTAACTACCGTCAGTAATTTTATTTATTTTTCTTTTTACTTAACTTATTTTTTATTTGTACAGCATTTTTATTTAGTTTAAAAAAATTGACTTTGGCCTTATATTTTTCGTTTTCTTTAAATGTTAGCTTTGTTGATAAACGTCACAAAGATATTAATTACCATGGTATCCAAAATAAAAATTGCTTCAGTTGATGGTTTTCTTATACCTCGTTTTAATGGGCATATTTTGGTGCTTGAGGTCAATTCAAATCAAATCAAGTTATATGGAAGTTTGGCATACCTGGTACATACATGCTCGTATATGCATGATCAAATCCCGAGCAATCACTACACATGTGATCGGAGTGCCGGATTGAAGCGTACGTATACCCACCTAATTTCAATACAAGCAGCCGTCATGGTGGACCCTCTTTTCACGGTTCAGATTTACTACACGTGATGAGTTGACTCAAGGGCCCATTGTGGATTATAACCCAAAAATCACGATGATTGAACGTCCAATTGATTGCTGTCAAATGGACGATTAAAGCTAAACCCAATGGAGGAATCTAACGGTTAACATCACTCGTTTGGTGTGATTTTCGGGCTGTGTCCTATCTATATGGGCGGTCATGATTTTCTTGGTCTAGATCGCCATACATGCATGACACATGTAAGGTGGATAACGTACAACCCTACCATCCTGAGTTAACAAGATACAGGAGATGAGCGGTAGAAACGTTTCCAGGGTCCACCTTTATAACGTCATTACTACTGGCATGAACTGAAAATACAAAAATATCAGCCTGATTCATAACTTATGTAGCCCACGAATGTTTCAAAGGTGGGCATTCATTCAATTCCCACTTTTTTACTGTGGTGTGGCTCACTTTAGCTTTGGATCTCCTATTTTTTGGCTCATTTTCTAACATGAGCTGAAAAAAACTAAAGGATGGGGGTGGATTTCTCACAAACATTACGGTGGGCCCCACCTAAATTCAGTCGCATCTAGCAGGCAATCCACCTCCCCTTACTGAGCTTTCTTTCATTTTTCATTGATTATTATTATTATTCTTATTATTATTATTATTATTATTATTATTATTATTATTTTATATTATTTTCTTATTCTGACATTATTTTAATAATAATTGTTTAATCCTTCAATTAGATTTCTAATTCCATATTATGAGAACTATTCAATTTTTTAATCATTTTGGAAGATGGGAGTCATGTCTACCTAATGTTGCCTGCCCTCGTTTTCTTTTCTTTCTTCTTTCACATATATATATATATATATATATATATATATATATATATATATATATATATATATATATATATATATATATATATATATATATATATTAAAATAATAGCCTGGTGGGCCTATTTTCTTACATCCACCGAACCATGTTGGCTGCGGGCTGTTCCCTACCCATCTAAAAGTTTCAAAAAAGAAAAAACAAATCTTATTAACTAATATCTTAACCAAGCCACATCATCACCTTCCTTTCTAATAGAAGTTTTTACAACTTATAAACTCAACTCGAGTCAATATCTAGCCCAGTCGGGTCAACTCAAAGACTCGACCGTTTTAATTAATTTGATTGGACTCGATATTAAAATAATTAAATTTAGAGCAAGTGGTATCATTGTAAAAGTTTAAGGTCCTGTTTGCGTAGATGTTTTAATTATAAGAAAGATTCTACTAAAAAATTTAATTTCTAATGCATAATGAGATCATATTAACGGTAATTATGCATTAGAAATCAAGATCTCTTATACATAATTACTATAATTACTGGGAAGCGGTTTGCGTCCTACCCCCTCCATAATGATAATTGACGTAGGGTAAGCTGTGATGAGGACGATCATTGTTTTCTTTGAACAATAAACACCTTAGATCTACAAGACACTTTTAAATCCACGAGAAATAAGAACAATTTTGAAAATGTTTAATTAAAAAGCTATCCAAATAAATGAGTGTACATGCTATTTTTAAACATATCCTAATATGCAATTAGAAAAAAGTTAAACAAATAAGGAAACAAAAACTAAAAAATGCAGAAATTTTTATGTGTCATCGATCAATCGGTCAATCAATCAAAATGGCGCAAAACGTCTAGAGACAAACTCATAAAAGTGAATTTGAGCAAATTGATTGACCCAATCGGTCGATCGATCGAACCAAGTAAAAATTGTCCTATGAGCTTTTCTTTTAAATCCGAATATCGATCAATTGAATGACCGATTGACTCAATCAGTCTACCCGATCGACCTCGATCGATCGAATTACGCTGAAACTTTGTTGATTTCTTTCTTAACTTCTTCCGGTCCATTTTTAATGGGCGCATGCTTGCTCCACATCCTATATAAGATCCCCTCCACTTAGAAAAAAAAAAAAAAAAACTCGTCATCGAGTTATCCTCTAGCCCTGGTTCATGATACTCATACAGTTCTGTCACATTGAACGTGTGTGAGATCTCCATATCTTCATGAAAATCAACGACGTCGGCGTTGTCTTTGATCTTACGGCGTATAGGCATTGGTCTGATCTTGTTATTCTTCAGCTTGTAATATGTCTCGGTCGGAAATCTCTCATTCCATAGGTGAACTATAACATTGTTGTCCACATTGAACACCTTCAAGCGACAATGTGTGTCAATTCTTTCCTTGTACTTGTCGTTTGATGTTTGCAACTGATGTAGAGCGGGTCGCGGACAATTACATGGCAAAGATGGATCAGAAAAGGCCCGGTCGGCAACAGAAGTGATCCGGACCATCAGACCTTAAATCAGGCGTATCTCACAATCCAGGATGAGTTAGCCGACAAAAAATATATGATTTTGGGGTAGAACGAGCTACTTTAGCCAACCAACCCCGCTACGACAGGTTGCGACACTCGAAATTGCGAGAAACCCCTGATTTGACGGTCGTTTCCCTGTTTCAATTTCGTTTTTACTATAAATAGTAAGTTTTAGTTTGCTTATAACTCTTCATCCGTCGAGCTTTAGGAGTTGCGCCCAATGTGAAAAGAGCTTAGAATAATTAGGAGAACGGGTTGGTGAAGTCAAATAGGACACTTAGTATTTTTGGCCGAAAACCTTGCGCACTAGTAGACATCACGACCGTCTATAAATAGTAAGTTTACTATTTATAGTAAGTCGCGAATTCTAGGAGTCCTAGTTGTAGTTTGATTCTGATTTCTTTCCCATTGCTTAGTACCCTTATTTAAAGGGTTGTGAACTCATTTTTATTCATCAATTAATCAGTTTCGAATTTTATTTCTATTTTCTGCTTTTTTTCCTTGTGGATTCGAGAAGTCTCTGTGAGGAGTCCACACTACGTGAAAAATGGAAAAAATGACGGATTTAGAGACGGTTCTGGACCGTCTCTAAAATTGCTTGGTTTAAAGACGCTTTAAAGACGGCCGTAAACCGTCTCTAAAATTAGGGACGGCTTCTGACCGTCCCTAATATTGTCTTTAAATGTTCTGCGTCCATCAAATAATTTAAGACGGTCTTTAACCATCTTATATAGGTCATCCGAGACGATCAAAGACCGTCCGTAGATTAGAGACGGTCTTCGACCATCTTATATGGGGTCATCTGAGACGGCCACTGGCCGTCAGATTAAAGACAGTCATTGGATCGTCTTTTACTTGTAATCTGAGACTGTCAAAGACCGTCTCTATTAGAGACGGTCCTTAGCCGTCTTATTGCCTTGTTAACAACCGTCTCTATTAGAGACTGTCAAAGACCGTCTCTATTAGAGACTGTCATAGACCGTCTCTATTAGAGACTGTCAATGACCGTCTCTATTGTCCTTAGCCGTCTTCTAGGACCGTGGAAAACCGTCTGCATTAGATGGTCAGCACTTCACAACAAAAAAATTATGAATTTCAAAAAAAAAAAATTGAAAAGCTTAGAAAAATAATTAACAACGTTTAAGAAAATTTTAAATTTTGAAAAAAAAAAAAAAAAAACTGTGATTTTATAATAATCTAGATTTTGAAAAAAAAAATTTAAGAACTTTGAATAATGTTAATAATTTTGAAAAAAAAAAGATTTCGATAAAAAAATAATATTTTGAAAAAGGAAATATAAAAAATTAAACAAAATTGTGAAAAAATTGACAAATTGTAAAAAAATATATATATTTTTTAAAAAAGAAAATTAGATTTTGTATTTTGACAAGAAAAATTAAAAAGTTATATAACAAGATTTCAATAAAAAAATGATATTTTGAAAAAGAAAAATTAAAATTTAAATAAAATTGTGAAAAAATTGACAAATTGTAAAAAAATATATTTTTTGAAAAAGAAAACTAGATTTTGTATTTTGACAATAAAAATTGAAAAGTTATGTAACAAAAGTGAGATAAAAAAAATGATATTTTGAAAAAGAAAATTTAAGAAATTAAACAAAATTGTGAAAAAATTGACGAATTGTAAAAAAATATATATTTTTAAAAAGAAAACTAGAGATTATATTTTTGACAATAAAAATTGAAAAGTTAGATAACAAAAGTGAGATTTTGATAATACGTTGTATATCGCTTGTCGCCCCTATGTTTCTCAAACCCATTTTTGGGCCGGGTATAAAAAATTGTGTAGATTTAAATCTTAAGTGGACCACACCACTGGAAAGAATGATAATATAGTACCTCGCCATTAAAAATTATAAAGAGCCCGTCGTAAGGTTTTAGTAATGTTTATTTGCAATCCAACTTGTTGATAATGTAAAGAAGATCTAGATGAAGGTAAACTACAAAGATCAAATTGATCCAAAACTTTTGTGGCCTTCAAAAGGTTTTTAATAGTTATTCATCATTGTTTTGATTGGTATGACCCACTTGAGATTATTGAGTTCTTATGATTTGAAATCACATCCTAAAATATGATGGAAAAATATATGGACGGTGTCGATATACATAAAATATATCAAGGTGGGCCCTACACGGTTAGAGTAATACCCATGAAGGAGTTACCTAAATAGTGAAATGGTACTATAAGGTCACCTTATGGGAACTTCCCATGAGGTTAATCTGTGTGCTCCCCACCATGATGTATGTAGAACATCAACACCATGCATTTGATGTGTCCCCTTTAAGTCCAAAAATCAGTCATATATGAAACTTAGGTGGGCCATAGCATCAAAAATATGTGAAGACATCCCTAAAACATATAAAAGCATTTAATTGGTGGGGCCCACATGAGTTTTGGATGTGTATGAAACTTGGGCTAACTCCTCATCCAAGTGGGACACACCTAATGAATGGGCTGGATCTATGAACCACATCTAGGTGGGCCTAATAAATGATTATCAATGTTTTAATGGGAGGGTAACCCTCTCAACTATAGTATGTGGTGTGGCCCACCCAAGTCATGGATTGACTTTATTTTTAAGCTCGTGGCCTACCATGGAATGATGCATCTAACTGACAGGGCAGATCCAAAGTTCAAGTGGACCCACCATAGAAAAGAGTGGGATAGTGAAACCCACTATTGAAACCTTTTTAAGGCCCACCGCGATGTTTATTTGAGATCCAACTTGTTTATAAGTTAATACAGAGATGGAATAAGGGAAAACACATATATTAGCTTGGTTAAAAACTTCTACTGCCCAAAGTAAGGTTTTAATGGTAGGCATTCAATCCCTACTGTTTTTTGTGATGGGGTCCACTCGAACTTTGAATCTGCCTCCCAAAATTTTTCAATGGTAGATGTTCAGTTCATACTTATAACCTAAAAATAAACAGTACAGTAAGCCTTAGGAGGATTTTAATGATGGATATCCAATTACTATTGATTTCATGTGGTGTGATGCACCTGAGATTTTTGTGGTGGGGTCCACTACAGATTTTTATCTGCCTCATTCTTTGGCTCATGACGTAAAATGATATCTCAAAATGGATGGATGGTGTGGATATAACAAATACATCATGTTGGGGCCCACAAAACTTGGTGGATGTTGGTCGGTGCTCTATAGGTCCCACCATAATGTATGTGTTTCATCCATGGAAGCGGATTGCTACCCTTAAAGCGTGTTTGGGCAGTGAGATTAGAAGGGATTAGGTGGGATGGGATTCTTCCGGTCCTATGCCAATTCCACTCTATGTTTGGGAAGAATGGAATTAGGTGGGAATTAGATAAGATGGAATTGCATTGGTCCTGTGCCAATTTCATTCAATGTTAGCAAGTTGTGTAGGTCCCACTATGATGTGTGGCCTATATCCACACCGTTCACCCATTTTTCGAGATTATTTTAGAGCATGGCCCAAAAAATCAAGTAAATCTAAAGCTCAAGTGGACCCCACCATAGAAAGCAATGGGGATTGAATACTTACCGTTGAAAACTTCTTTGGGTCCACATAAGTTTTGGATCTACCTCATTTTTAGGCCCATGCCATAAAATGAGGTTACAAAATAAATGAACGGTTTAGATATAACACATGCGTGTCATTCTTAGTAATTTTAAATAATGGTGGGTATATTCATTTAATGTACTACCGTATTACCAGCAAAGCATGGAATTAATCTTATCCCATGGCAACGGGGGACAATCCCTGCCATGGGTAATAATTATGTTTTATGAATCCCATACCACCTGATTCCTTCTAATCCCATCGCCCAAACACGCCTTTAGCGCACTGAGTAAATTGTGTGGGGTCCACTGTTATCTATTTATTTTATCCACTCCGTTAATACATATTAACAGATAATTTTAGGGCTAGATCCCAAAAATGAAGCAAATTAAAATCTCAGGTGGACTACACTACAGGAAACAGTTTGATTGAACCTCTACCATTGAAAGTTTTTAGGAGGCCAAAGAAGTTTTGGATCAAGCTGATATTTATGGTTTCTCTTCATCCATGTCTTTGTGATCTTATGAACAGGTTGGATGACAAATAAAAAATTAATTTGGACCTAGTAAGATTTCAACGGTGGAAATCATTATTCCACACTGTTTCCTGTGTAATGGTCCACTTGAGCTTTGGATTCACTTCAATTTTGGTATCAACCCCTAAGATTATCAGTAAAAATGGATGGACGGTGTGGATAAACCACATACATTAAAAGTGGGCCCAACTGAGTTTACTTAGTACGCTCTGATTTCTTCATCCATGCCGTCCTGAGTTTTTACAGTAGGTTTTGCTATTGCTGCAGGTTTGAATGGTGGACGTCCAAGCGTCCTGAGTTTTCTCATTTTTTGGTCCACCAGAGACTTAATTAGGGATAATTTTTGGGGATCAATACGAAAAAAATGTTGATAAATGGATGGACGGCTTAGATGAAAATATCCATCATGGTGGGGCCCATAGAGCTCTCCACTTTCCAACGATATGTTTACCATTTTTTCTTCTCTACAAAACTGTGAGTTTTGTACACAGAATGTAAAACAGTGGTGACTAGTTCATAAAAATAGTGGAAATGATATAGAGTTATCCAGACCATTCAAATAATACTTCTAGTTGTAAATGTTTAATATTTATAATTTTCTTAGATAATACAATCTTAATCATCTAGAAAATGGTCCCTCTTGCATGTACGGATGTTAACAGATTGTTTGTTATAAAAAATGGTAAACACACACTATTTCGGATTTCAAAGGTTTATCTTATTTAGAAGAGGAATTGCAAGGCGCCATGTTTTTCTTTTTCATTTTAAAGCAGAGCATCCCAGCCCGTGAGCACCATTTTCTCTTTTCCATTTTCAATCAGCGCATCCCACCCTCAAGAGCTTCTCCCATTTTCAAGCGGCAAATGCATCCTATCGCCATCGAAATGGCATCTTCCATCACCATCGAGCGGCGTCTTCAAATAGGTGAGCTTCTCTTTCCTCGTCGATCGGACCCACCATGATGTGTTTTATGTAGCCCCACTATGATGTATGCCTTAGCTTTTCTCATAGAATGGATGTTTTCTCTAATAAAGGAACCATCTCTCTCTTTCTCACTCAAAAGGAGAGATCGGGACCATTAGAAAGGGAAGTTTGGGCAAAACTTGCACACCGATGAAATCTTTCTAGAACCTACTTGGTCAAGGGTTTTGATCATCATTATAAGTGATGGTGGGCCCCCAATAGGTATGGTGATCGACTCGTCTCGGACTGGTTGCATTTGAATTGGGAAGAGGATGAACAAAAGAGGACTTGGCATGCGAAATCTGACTCGGTTGAGACGGGTCCGAATATGGAAATGTTTGTTTGTTGCTGTGACCGATTGACTAAAGCGGATGGTTTGTGTTATTTGTCGAGTTTTGTGATCAATACCGTAAGAGAGTCGCTTGTTGGGGTTGTTTGGTCAATTTTAAAATGGGATGATATTGCTCATGAGGAATTATATGATGCCTGGTTTCCATTTCTATCAGGTGGGACTCATTTTTTGGTAATCCGGAATATTATCTGCTGCATCCTGCCGTTGATGAGTGTGTACCAGACATATACTCAATAAGACATTTTCCCCTTTTGATTTCTTGATATTTATTGATGGTTAAGAAGAGAAATGCAACAATCATCCAATTCAAACTGAAAAAAGACAAAAAAAAAAAAAAAAAAAAAAGTCTCATGATTGGTCACTGGGATCTTCTAATTTGGAAGTCTTTTGGGTCATGATCCATTCATAATGGCATGCAACAGAGCAAGGTTTGGGCCATACAAAACCATAGGCCCTACTTGTTAGAACTGAAAGTCCATGTATGTTGTGCAAAGATGCAGATTCTGCATTGTATTATGTATCTGTTTATTTTGCCAAGTAGTTACATTTTAAAAAATAAAAATAAAATAAACAACTTGAGAGAGAGAGAGAGGAACTTAGCCCAGGTCACAACTAAAGATCGTGAGTTTGGAGGAATTATATGCTTGTCAAAACTGAAAATCCTCGTATATTGTGCAAGGATGTGGGCCGTGCATCGTATCATTCCTCGTTTATTTTGCCAAGGTATGAATTTTCTATTTACCAACTTTGAATGAAGGGGCGCCATACTTCTTTGATCCCTACAGTTGTTAGAGAACTACCTAAGATGAAATTTCTAGCTATTCGATAGACATAAAAGAAATGAACATGATAGTGGTCCACACTTGAGCGAGAAAAGGCAAAAGATTGGACTGCTGGCATTTTCTAATCTCTCACACGCGTGATCCCATATATGTGGGAACATGGATCTCGATTCCATCTTATGGTTCCCACCATCAATTGAACTGAGACCAGTGAGTTGGGTCGTCTTCTTTTTTTTATTAGTTAAAAAGTATGGTGTTGTGAAGTGAAAATAGTGATAGGAAAGTGTAATTGTGTCAGGTTGGTGGATACACAGTGGAGTAAAAGGGAGACAACACTAGTGCAGTGAGAGGAGCAGGTCATGATTTCTTTCTCAATCTTTTTTTTTTTCTTTTTTTAGTAGAAAATCAGTAATAGTTTGTTGATGATAACATTTATAGGAAAATCAGTAATCATCAATTAGTTTGTTGATGATTTCTTTCTCAATCTTTTTTTTTTTCTCCTTTTATGCTACTTCCTGAAAAAGAATAGGGTGTCCTCAGGTCTTTCATGAATTAATTGATGACTTCAATTAGACATGACTTCAATGGGACATATTTGATTGAAGAGGTCCATTCCTGGTGGCTAGGATCTTGCATTCTGAGTGATTTTTGAGGCATGGTCTATTAAGGTGGACAAGCTTCACCAATAGTCTGGCTCGGTGAACCATGGGCCCCGTTTGTTCAAACTGAATGCTCAAGTATACTACATATATCTTTTGGTCAAGGATGATATAATTCCTTAAGGTTGGTATTTTCTTGTTTCCAGAGCATATAAAATGCTAACCTTGGGTTTTAATATATTAGCATATTCTTGACTTTTGCTGAATATATTTCTTTTATATTTTGTTCATCGTGAGCTTCTAGAAACTGTTGCTAGAGTTAAGCCCAAGAAAAATGACACCAAAGAGGAGAAGTATATTTTTCTATCATGTGAATACACAATGATATGAATTTTATGACAATCCAAACCATCCAAATAGTTGACCCAATAGTTTTATAACAATCCAAACCGTCCAACATCCATATGAATTTTCTTTAGCATTTCCTAAACCTATAACCTAACCTAAACCTAAACCTATAACCTACACTTATAACCTAAACCTAAACCTATAACCTAAACCTATAACCTAAAACCTAAACCTAAACCTATAACCTAAATGTATTCTCAAATCCATAAACCTAAACCTACACCTAATCCTAATCTCAACTCCTTAACCTAAACCTAAACCTAAACTTGGAAACCCAAACCTAAACCCGATCCCGATTTCCTAAACCTAAACTTTACATATTGTGGCGACACAAGATTGGATAATAAAAGTGTATTTTTAGGAATAAATGGCACCATACACTTTGTTGCTATACATCATATACTACATCCGTGGGTTTTTTTTATACCATTGGATCTAGTTGTAGCAAATACTTGATAGTTGATAGTTTAGTATGGTTTTGAACTCGTTCCAAGATCCCCACCCTCATGTGCGCTAGGTTACTATTAATGCAAATGGGCAATTGTCTATAGATTTGGGGCCAAACCTTCAAGTTCAGTATCATCAACGGGTGTTGCATGCATTAGCCTCAACTATGGATGATTTCCAAAATCCTCGAGTACAGGTAAGTGGGTTTCTGGCATTGTGGTTCATACTTGATAGAACATTGTCAGGTCATTATCTATTTCTTTTTTAGGTGCATTGAAAACTATCTATTGTCTAGTCATTATCTATTTCTTTTTTAGGTGCATTGAAAACTATCTATTGTCTGGTCATTATCTATTTCTTTTTTAGGTGGTTGTTAAGCCCAACCGAGTCATTGTCACACTGTCTAAAGCTTCAAAAGGGAATTGGCTTGACTTGCACTTCAATGAAGATAAGGTAAATGCCAAATTTCTATTTCCTCTTTCTTATTGTAATTACTATGAACAAGAAATAGGAGAAGTCAACCCTTGTTTTAATTTTTCATTTCCTTATCTTGTGAACACAACACACAATCTTTCTTATTGCTTGTGACAGTAATAATGGGCTGAAATTTTATAGGATAGCTATAAGACCAGCCATGCTTTATGGGATTGAATGTTGGGCAGCCAAGGAAGAATGCATTCATAGGATGAGTGTAGCTGAAATAAGGATATTCAGTCATTGCTTCAAATAAAGGGACTGCACAAAGATTTGGTTAGGGAGACTACTAATGGCGAACTAGCAGCTGCAAAAAATATGAGAGTTACAAAGGTGAAAAGAAACATAAGGCGGTCGGTAAGATAAGATAGATTGACAGTACTTGTTTCAATTTTCTTGGATGGATGATGAATGTATTTGGGAATGTAAATGAAAATAAAAAACTTATAATATATATATATATATATATATATATATATATATATATGTTATCAATGGAGGATACCTTGTTTAGGGGGACATGAAATTCTTGTAGCTTATGGTATGGTGCCCCAATATTGGTTGTATATTACTAGTATGTAGTAGATAATACTAGGTTCAATAGTAGATAATACTAGAGAATCCCTAAACCTAAACCTACACATAATCCTAATCTACTCCTTAACCTAAACCTAAACTTGAAAACCCAAACCTAAATCCATACACAAACCCAAACCCGAACCCGATTTCCTAAACCTAAACCTTTACCTATTCTCAATTCCCTAAACCATAACCTATAACCTATACTTATAACCTAAACCTAAACCTATAACATCAACCTGTAACCTTAACCTAAACATAAAACCTAAACCTAAACCCAAACCCGATCCCGAACCCAAATTTGAATCCCTAAACCCTTAGCCTAAACCTAAAACCCAAACGTAAACCCGATCTCGAACCCGAACCTGATTTCCTATACCTAAACCTTAACGTATTCTCAAATCCCTAAACTTAAACCTACACCTAATCCTAATCTCAACTCCCTAACCTAAACCTAGACATAAACTTGAAAACCCAAACCTAAACCCGATCCCGAACCAGAATCTGAATTCTAAACGATCCAGGAACCCGAATCGAATTCCTAAACCTATAGCTTTAACCTAAACCTTAACCAAAACCTTAACCTAAACCCAAACCTAAACCTATAACCTTAACCTAAACCAAAACCTATGACCTAAAACTCAAACATAAACCCGATCCCGAACCCAAACCCGATTTCTAAACCTAAACCTTAACCTATTCTCAATTCCCTAAACCTAAACCTTAACCTATAACTGAAACCTAAAACCCAAATGTATTCTCAAATCCCCAAACTTAAACCTACACCTAATCCTAATCTCAACTCCCTAACCTAAACCTAAACCTAAACTTAAAAACCCAAACATAAACCCGATCCAGAACCTAAACCCGATTTCTTAAACCTAAACCTTTACCTATTCTCATTTCCCTAAACCTATAGCTTATAACCTAAACCTTAACCAAAACCTTAACCTAAACCTATAACATTAACCTAAACCAAAACCTATGACCTAAAACCCAAACATAAACCCGATCCCGAACCCGAACCCGATTTCCTAAACCTAAACCTTAACCTATACTCAATTCCTTAAACCTAAACCTTAACGTATTCTCAAATCCCTAAACCTACACCTACACCTAATCCTAATCTCAACTCCCTAACCTAAACCTAAACCCTAACTTGAAAACCCAAACTTAAACCCGATCCCGAACCCAAACCCGATTTCCTAAACCTAAACCTTTACCTATTCTCAATTACCTAAACCTATAGCTTATAACCTAAACCTTAACCTAAACCCAAACCTAAACCTATAACCTTAACCTAAACCAAAACCTATGACCTAAAACCCAAACATAAACCCGATCCCGAACCCGAACCCAATTTACTAAACCTAAACCTTTACCTATTCTCAATTCCCTAAACCTATAGCTTATAACCTAAACCTTAACCAAAACCTTAACCTAAACCTAAACCTAAACCTATAACCTTAACCTAAACCAAAACCTATGACCTAAAACCCAAACATAAACCCGATCCCGAACCCGAACCCGATTTACTAAACCTAAACCTTTACCTATTCTCAACCCCTAAACCTATAGCTTATAACCTAAACCTTAACCAAAACCTTAACCTAAACCCAAACCTAAACCTATAACCTTAACCTAAACCAAAACCTATGACCTAAAACCCAAACATAACCCGATCCCAAACCCAAACCCGATTTCCTAAGCCTAAACCTTTACCTATTCTCAATTCCCTAAACCTATGGCTTATAACCTAAACCTTAACCAAAACCTTAACCTAAACCCAAACCTAAACCTATAACCTTAACCTAAACCAAAACCTATGACCTAAAACCCAAACATAAACCCGATCTCGAACCCAAACCCGATTTCCTAAACCTAAACCTTAACCTATTCTCAATTCCCTAAACCTAAACCTTAACCTAAACCTTAACCTATAACCTGAAACCTAAAACCTAAATGTATTCTCAAATCCCCAAACCTAAACCTACACCTAATCCTAATCTCAACTCCCTAACCTAAACCTAAACTTTAAAACCCAAACATAAACCCGATCCCGAACCCAAACCCGATTTCCTAAACCTAAACCTTTACCTATTCTCAATTCCCTAAACATATAGCTTATAACCTAAACCTTAACCAAAACCTTAACCTAAACCCAAACCTAAACCTATAACCTTAACCTAAACCAAAACCTATGACCTAAAACCCAAACGTAAACCCGATCCCGAACCCAAACCCGATTTCCTAAACCTAAACCTTAACCTATTCTCAATTCCTAAACCTAAACCTAAACCTAAACCTAAACCTAAAACCTAAATGTATTCTCAAATCCCCAAACCTAAACCTACATCTAATCTAATCTCAACTCCCTAACCTAAACATAAACCTAAACTTGAAAATGCAAACCGAAACCCGATCCAGAACCCGAACCCGAACCCGATTTCCTAAACCTAAACCTTTACCTATTCTCAATTCCCAAAACTTGTAGCTTATAACCTAAACCTTAACCAAAACCTTAACCTAAACCCAAACCTAAACCTATAACCTTAACCTAAACCAAAACCTATGACCTAAAACCCAAACATAAACCCGATCCGAACCGAACACGATTTCTAAACCTAAACCTTAACCTATACTCAATTCCCTAAACCTAAACCTTAACCTATTCTCAAATCCCTAAACCTACACCTACACCTAATCCTAATCTCAACTCTCTAACCTAAACCTTAACCTATACTCAATTCCCGAAACCTAAACCTTAACCTATTCTCAAATCCCTAAACCTACACCTACACCTAATCCTAATCTCAACTCCCTAACCTAAACTTAAACCCTAACTTGAAAACCCATACATAAACCCGATCCCGAACCCGAACCCGATTTCCTAAACCATAACCTTTACCTATTCTCAATTCTCTAAACCTATAGCTTATAACCTAAACCTTAACCAAAACCCAAACCTAAACCAATAACCTTAACCTAAACCAAAACCTATGACCTAAAACCCAAACATAAACCCAATCCCGAACCCAAACCCGATTTCCTAAACCTAAACCTTTACCTATTCTCAATTCCCTAAACCTATAGCTTATAACCTAAACCTTAACCAAAACCTTAACCTAAACCCAAACCTAAACCTAAACCAAAACCTATGACCTAAAACCCAAACATAAACCCGATCCCGAACCCAAATCCGATTTCCTAAACCTAAACTTTAACCTATTCTCAATTCCCTAAACCTAAACCTAAACCTAAACCTAAAACCTAAATGTATTCTCAAATCCCCAAACCTAAACCTACATCTAATCCTAATCTCAACTCCCTAACCTAAACATAAACCTAAACTTGAAAATGCAAACCGAAACCCAATCCCGAACCCGAACTCGATTTCCTAAAGCTAAACCTTTACCTATTCTCAATTCCCTAAACTTGTAGCTTATAACCTAAACATTAACCAAAACCTTAACCCAAACCCAAACCTAAACCTATAACCTTAACCTAAACTAAAACCTATGACCTAAAACCCAAACATAAACCCGATCCCGAACCCGAACCCGAACCCGATTTCCTAAACCTAAACCTTAACCTATACTCAATTCCCTAAACCTAAACCTTAACCTATTCTCAAATCCCTAAACATACACCTACACCTAATCCTAATCTCAACTCTCTAACCTAAACCTAAACCCTAACTTGAAAACCCAAACCTAAACCCGATCTCGAACTCGAACCCGATTTCCTAAACCTAAACCTTTACCTATTCTCAATTCCCTAAACCTATAGCTTATAACCTAAGCCTTAACCAAAACCTTAACCTAAACCCAAACCTAAACCTATAACCTTAGCCTAAACCAAAACCTATGACCTAAAACCCAAACAAAAATCCGATCCCGAACCCGAACCCGATTTCTAAACCTAAACCTTTACCTATTCTCGGTTCCCTAAACCTATAGCTTATAACCTAAACCTTAACCAAAACCTAAACCTAAACCCAAACCTAAACCTATAACCTTAACCTAAACCAAAACCTATGACCTAAAACCCAAAGATAAACCCGATCCGAACCCGAACCCGATTTCTAAACTCAGAACCTTTACCTATTCTCAATTTCCCTAAACCTATAGCTTATAACCTAAACCTTAACTAAAACCTTAACCTAAACCTATAACCTTAACCTAAACCAAAACCTATGACCTAAAACCCAAACATAAACCCGATCCAGAACCCAAACCCGATTTCCTAAACCTAAACCTTAACCTATTCTCATTCCTAAACCTAAACCTTAACCTAAACCTTAACCTATAACACGAAACCTAAAACCTAAATGTATTCTCAAATCCCCAAACATAAACCTACACCTAATCCTAATCTCAACTCCCTAACCTAAACCTAAACCTAAACTTAAAAACCCAAACATAAACCCGATCCCGAACCCAAACCCAATTTCCTAAACATAAACCTTTACCTATTCTCAATTCCCTAAACCTATAGCTTATAACCCAAACCTTAACCAAAACCTTAACCTAAACCCAAACCTAAACCTATAACCTTAACCTAAACCAAAACCTATGACCTAAAACCCAAACATAAACCCAATCACGAACCCAAACCCAATTTCCTAAACCTAAACCTTAACCTATTCTCAATTTCCCTAAACCTAAACCTAAACCTAAACCTATAACCTAAACCTAAAACCTAAATGTATTATCAAATCCCCAAACCTAAACCTACATCTAATCCTAATCTCAACACCCTAACCGAAACATAGACCTAAACTTGAAAATGTAAACCGAAACCCGATCCGAACCCGAACCCGATTTCCTAAATCTAAACCTTTACCTATTCTCAATTCCATAAACTCGTAGCTTATAACCTAAACCTTAACCAAAACCTTAACCTAAACTCAAACCTAAACCTATAACCTTAACCTAAACCAAAACCTATGACCTAAAACCCAAACATAAACCCGATCCCGAACCCGAACACGATTTCCTAAACCTAAACCTTAACCTATACTCAATTCCCTAAACCTAAACCTTAACCTATTCTCAAATCCCTAAACCTACACCTACACCTAATCCTAATCTCAACTCCCTAACCTAAACCTAAACCCTAACTTGAAAACCCATACTTAAACCCGATCCCGAACCCGAACCTGATTTCCTAAACCTAAACCTTTACCTATTCTCAATTCCCTAAACCTATAGCTTATAACCTAAACCTTAACCAAAACCTTAACCTAAACCCAAACCTAAACCTATAACCTTAGCATCTCCAATTGCTTATTATCATTTTACCTGACATGAGTTGTTCATATGGTGAGTACAAACAAGACCCTAAATCCTAGAGAGATGGAATGAATCAACTAAAGCATTTTGTTTTCTGATTTTGCAGGAAAGATTAAACATGTTTGCGAAACGGAGTTGGGCATAGTGTCACAATGTTGCCAACCGAGACAGGCATCCAGAGTCAATAAACAGTATCTCAAAAATGTTGCCTTAAAACTTTATGTCAAGGTTTGTGATTCTTTGAAGTGGTTGAACTTTGAATGTCTGATGTGTTTTTTCTTTTGCCTCTTTTAAAATTGTTCTCGGCACAGCCACATCGGCAGGAGCTGATAAGAGATCTTTTTCAAGTTGTGCAGGATCCTCAGAGAGGTTCTATGAACAAAGGAATGATCCAATAAGTCTTTTTCTCCTTTATTTTTGTATGATCTTTTGCAGGGTTGGTGTGAGCGTATTTATGCATGGATAAATGTAATGTGGATAATATTGTTTATGTTTGGATGAATGTAGTTTATGTTTGGATGAATTTCTGTAGTTTGGGTTTAGATGGATGTGAATGTGATGAAATATATTATATAACAGGTGTATATCAGGAAGAGTACGATGTTATAACAGGTGTATATTAGGAAGAACATGATATTGTAACAGGTGTATATTGTTTATGTTTGGATAGATGTAGTTTATGTTTGGATGAGTGTAGTTTTTGTTTGGATAAATTTAAATAGTTTGGGTTTGGATGTGAATGTGAATATGATGAAATATATTATATAATAGGTGTATATCAGGAAGAATATGATGTTGTAACAGGTGTATATCAGGAAGAATATCATATAAACAGGTGTACATACAAATATGAGACGGTTGAAGACCGTCCTTTCTAGGTTCATAAGAGACGGTCTATAACCGTCCTTTACAGGTTCATAAGAGACGGTCCACGACCGTCCTTTTCTGGGTTATAAGAGACGGTCTATAACCGTCCTTGTTATTGACGGTCCTGGGTCGTCCTTTTTACGGACGGTCACAGACGGTCCTTTTTAGGTCCAAAGGGGGTAAAGGTGGGCTACCATTAAAGACGGTTTATGGCCGTCCTTTTTTAGAGACGGTCCATGACCGTCCTTATTGAGAGATGGTTTATAGCCGTCCTTTAAAAAATACGACACGTCAAAATTTAACGGCCGTTGTGACGGTCCAGGACCGTCCTTTTTAGGCTTTTGAGACGGTTTTCAACCGTCCTTTTTTTGCTGTTTTGGCGTAGTGCCAGAGAAGCTCTATGGATTTGGAGTATTTATCCCCATCACGTTTATCCCTGCGTCAATTGGTATCAGAGCGAGGATTCCTCTCGGGCCGATGGCAAACAACGAAGGTATGAATCAAAATCCTGTGGACGGTGATCCAGGGATTCGTTATCTTTCGGAAAGAATGGAAGCTTTCCACCGGGAAAGTCAGTTGACCATGCAAGGGCTGCAGGCAACCCTCGACTGTCTTGTGGATGCGCTACTTCCACCCCGAGCCCTAGGTGGTGCTCCACCACCTATGGTTACTCCACCACCCGTGGTGGCTCCACCACCCATGGTTGCTGTACGACGCAACCCCGATTTTCGTAGAGCACTACCAGTGGCAAACCGTAGGGCTACACCAGATGATTCAAGTTCTAGCGACGAGGACCTTAATGAGGGTTTTGTCCAACGACCAATCCATGGAGGCGATTACTTAGATCGTGCCGAAAGAGACTATCGAGGTAAGGCTGAACTTCCTAGTTTTAATGGTTTATTATGTATAGAAGATTTCCTCGATTGGCTAGCCGAAGTAGAGAGATATTTTGATTATATGGACATGCCAGATCATAAAAGGGTAAAATTGGTAGTGTTTAAGTTAAAATCTGGTGCTTCTGCATGGTGGGAACAATTACAACTCTCACGAGCCCGCCAGAACAAGGCGCCCATCTCATCATGGCCACGGATGAAACGTCTTCTTCGATCACGATTTCTCCCCAGTGATTATGAGCAGATATTATTCCAGCAATACCAAAATTGCTGACAAGGAAACCGAACTGTCACAGATTACACTGAAGAATTCCAGCGGTTGGCTACACGAAACGATTTGTCAGAATCTGAATCACAGAAGGTAGCATGATTTATAGGTGGGTTGCGACCGACAATTCAGGACCGAGTTCAGAAGTACCCAGTCGGGACCGTGGATGAAGCAGTTCAATTGGCGGGTAGGGCAGAAACACAACTTGTAAGAGTTTCTGCTCGTCCCTATCCTTCAACTCGACCCCCCATGACGGGTCCCACATCGGATCTAATGCCGGCACGAGGAAAAGATCCAGTAGGAGAACGTCCTCAACCTCCTACAACCGCAAACCGTGATACGGAGAGCAGCTCATCTAGACCTCAACGTGCAGCACTCACAACAGTGGGCTCGAGTAGGATTTCAAATCCTTATGCTCGGCCAAGGTCGAACAATTGTTACCGCTGTGGCCAGTCGGCCACTTATCAAATACTTGTCCTCAACGTCCCGCAGCACACTTAACTATAAACGAAGGGGGCATTAAAGATGAGGCCGCAGAAGAAGATCATGGCTATGACGAACATGAACAAACCACTGAAGAAATAACAGGTGGCGATGAAATGACGGGCGAGGATCGTGGCGAATTTCTAGTTGTGAGGCGACATGATACCCCACGAAAGGAATTACATCCACAGTGACACAATATATTTCGTACTCGGTGCACTGTCAACGAAAAGGTCTGTGATGTGATCATAGACAGTGGTAGTAGCGAGAACATTGTCTCAAGAGTGATGGTGGACAAGTTACGGCTACCAACGATGAAACATCCTTCCCCGTACTCAATTGGCTGGATAAAAAAGGTGAATGAGACCAAGGTAACTGAACAATGCACTATCTCATTTTCAATTGGTAAAAATTATAAGGATCAGGTACTTTGTGACGTGGTTGACATGGAAGCTTGCTATATGCTACTCGGTCGACCCTGGCAGTCAGACCATGATACGACCCATCGGGGATGAGACAATGTCTACGTATTCGTCAAGGATAGTCGAAAAATAATTCTTGCCCCTATGGCACCAGAGAACCACCCTGAAGCTTCTAAAGTGGAGAGGAGTTCCCTCTTAACCATTTGGGATTTCATGGAGGAATCCAAAGAAACCGGCGAGGTGTACGCCGTAGTGGTAAAGGGCGAGGAAGAAGAACCCTCAAACATCCCTCCAAGTTTAAGACTGTTGTTAAACGAATTCAAAGAAGTCTGGCCTGAGGATTTACCTGATGGAATGCCCCCCATGAGGGGCATCCAACATCACATAGACCTCGTCCCCGGGGCTAGCCTACCCAACCGCCCTCATTATCGGATGAGTCCAAAGGAGTGCGAGATACTTCAGGGGCAAGTGGAGGAATTGATCCGTAAGGGTCTCTTGAGAGAGAACATGAGCCCATGTGCCGTACCAGCATTATTAATGCCAAAAAAAGATGGGAGTTGGCGCATGTGTGTCGACAGCCGGGCAATCAACAAAATCACCATCAAATATCGGTTCTCAATACCACGGTTGGACGACATGCTCGATATGCTAGAAGGGGCCAAGGTATTCTCTAAACTAGATCTGAGGAGTGGGTACCATCAGATTCGTATCCGACCGGGTGATGAGTGGAAAACAACATTTAAGACTAAGGAAGGGTTGTATGAGTAGCTGGTCATGCTTTTCGGCCTATCGAACACACCAAGTACTTTTATGCGTTTGATGAACCAAGTGCTAAAACCATTTACTGGCCGATTTGTGGTAGTATATTTTGATGACATATTGATATATAGCCAGGATGAGGCGGAGCATAGGAAACATCTCAGGCAGGTGCTACAGGTCCTACAAATTAACAAGTTATACCTCAACTTGAAGAAGTGTAGTTTTTTAACTGACAGCTTATTGTTCCTAGGGTTTGTTGTAACATCCACAGGCATTCGTGTGGATAATGAAAAGGTGCGAGCTATTAGAGAATGGCCGATCCCGACAAACATTCATGAGGTGAGGAGTTTTCACGGGTTGGCGACTTTCTATCATCGATTTGTGTGAGATTTTAGCACCATAGTCGCGTCTATAACAGATTGCATGAAAAAAAGACCGTTTCAGTGGACCGATAAAGTTGACAAGAGCTTTCATGAGATTAAGCATTGTTTGTCTACAACACCGGTCTTGGTGCTTCCTAATTTTGACAAATTGTTTGAAGTTGAGTGTGACGCTTCATACGTCGGAATTGGGGGAGTATTATCACAGGAAGGCAGGCCGGTAGCCTTCTACAGTGAGAAGCTCAGCGAAGCCCGAAAGAAGTGGTCGACTTATGAGCTTGAGTTGTACGCAGTTGTTCAGGCACTGCGACATTGGCGGCATTATCTGATTCAAAGAGAGTTTGTTCTTTACACTGACCATCAAGCATTAAAGTTTATTAATAGTCAGACTAACGTGAATCGTGTACATGCTAGATGGGTTGCGTTTTTACAGGAATTCACGCTCGTTCTGAAGCACAAGTCAGGGCAGCAGAACAAGGTGGCTGATGCACTTAGCCGTCGTGCATCACTACTTGTTACGATGGGTAACAAGGTGGTCGGCTTCGACTATCTCAAGGAGCTGTATGCCGAGAATGAGGACTTCAAAGATTCTTGGGTGAAGTGCCAAGAAGGTCACCCCAGTGACCTTCATATATAGGACGATTTTCTCTTCAAAGAGAATCGATTGTGCATCCCCCAAAGTTCTCTAAGGGAGCAGATTATTCAGGAGCTACATGGAGGTGGCCTCGGTGGACACCTTGGGCGAGACAAGATGCGAGCTCTTGTGGAAGAGCGGTATTACTGGCCGCAATTAGTACATGATGTGGGAAAAGCTAAACAACGTTGTCATGTTTGCAGACCTCCAAGGGACAATCTGAGAATACGGGCCTCTACACCCCGTTACCTGTGCCTGACGGTCCTTGGGAGGATTTATCAATGGACTTCGTGCTTGGTCTCCCACGAACATAACGCGGCATGGATTCGGTGTTCGTGGTGGTAGATCGTTTCTCCAAGATGGCGCACTTTATCCCATGCAAAAAGACCCTCGATGCAACACACGTGGCGAATCTATTCTTCAGGGAGGTCGTACGGCTACACGGGGTCCCTAAGACCATTACTTCTGATCGTGACACAAAGTTCATTAGCCACTTTTGGCGGACTTTGTGGACTCGATTCGATACACGACTTCAATTCAGCAGTGCTTACCACCCACAGACTGATGGGCAGACCGAAGTTGTGAATCGCACGTTGGGAAACCTCCTTCGCTGTATTTCAGGAGAAAAACCGAAGCAGTGGGATTTGGCCTTGTCTCAAGCAGAGTTTGCATTCAACAACATGGAGAACCACTCGACAGGAAAATCCCCATTCCAGGTTATCTACGGACGAGTACCTCACCATACACTAGACTTGGTCCCTCTGCCCAAGCTCCCAGGCATGAGCATTGCAGCAGAACATATGGCAGACAAAATCATGGGCATTCATGCGAAGGTACAGAACAAGTTACATGTCTCGAACGAAAAATACAAGGAGCAAGCGAACAAGCATCGACGACAGAAAGTGTTCAGGTGGGTGATCAAGTAATGGTCCATCTACACAAAGAAAGATTTCCGACTGGAACGTACAACAAGTTGAAGAATAAAAATATTGGACCAGTACCAATCATCCGAAAGATCAATGACAACGCTTATGTTGTTGATTTTCCAGATGATATGGCGATCTCACGAACTTTCAATGTCACGGACCTGACTGAGTATCATGAACCAGCGCATAATGATAACTTGAGGACGAGTTCTTTTTAAGTGGAGGAGACTGATGTAGAGCGGGTCGCGGACAATTATATAGCAAAGATGGATCAGAAAAGGCCCGGTCGGCGACAGAAGTGATCCAGACCATCAGACCTTAAATCAGGCATATCTCACAATCCGGGATGAGTTAACCGACAAAAAATATATGATTTTGGGGTAGAACGAGCTACTTTAGCCAACCAACCTAGCTGTGTAGGGTTGTGACGCTTGGAATTGCGAGAAACCCCTGATTTGACGGTCGTTTCCCTTTTCAATTTCGTTTTTACTATAAATAGTAAGTTTTAGTTTACTTATAAATCTTCATCCGTCGGGCTTTAGGAGTTGCGCCCAACGTGAAAAGAGCTTAGAATAATTACGAGAACGGGTTGGTGAAGCCAAATAGGACACTTACTATTTTTGGCCGAAAACCTTGCGCACTAGTAGACATCACGACCGTCTATAAATAGTAAGTTTACTATTTATAGTAAGTCACGAATTCTAGGAGTCCTAGTTGTAGTTTGATTCTGATTTCTTTCCCATTGCTTAGTACCCTTATTTAAAGGATTGTGAACTCGTTTTTATTCATCAATTAATCAGTTTCAAATTTTATTAGAATTTATTTCTTTTTTCTGCTTTCTTTCCTCGTGGATTCGAGAAGTCTCTGTGAGGAGTCCAGAGAAGCTCCGTGGATTCAGAGTATTTATCCTCATCACGTTCATCCCTGCGTCAGCAACTTGGCCTAAATATCAACATGCACACTTATGATTCGGTCCACCATATGTTCTGTAGCAATGCTCACACCTGACAGTTTGAGCAATGGCACCAAATCAATAGTATTTTTGGGTACTCATTCGTACAGAACTTCAAATGGGAACTTGAAGGCAGAATGGTTTTATATATTGTTGAACATGAATTCTCCTAAGCCAAGACAAAATCTCACTGTTTAGTCTTATTACTCGAGATGCATTTTATAAGGTTCTCGAATGTACGATTCACTACCTCGATTTGTCCATCTATCCGCAAATGATATGCACTGTTGAACTGTATGTCGGTGTCAAATCACCTCCACAAATTCCTTCAAAAGTAACCGAGGAACTTAGTGTCATGATATGAGATAATAGATTTTGGGACTCCATGTAAGTGAACAACCTCTCAGAAGAACAAATTTGCTACATGTGTAGCGTTGAGAATTTTCTTACATGGTATGAAATGAGTCATCTTGGAGAATATGTCGACTACAACAAACATTGAGTCCATTCCATGTTGAGTCCATTGAAGGCCTAACACGAAGGCCTAGCAATGGAGTATACAGACCCGTGTTTTATGATATTTCCTTGGAGGCCTGATATGTATGACATCGCTACACAACTTTTCTAACATCTTGTTTTAGTTATGGCCAATAGTAGAGTTGGGCATTCTTGACCCGATCCGGTGGATCCAACCCGATCAAACCCAATCCGACCCGATCAGAACCAAACCGACGGCCTGGATCGGTGCGGATCGAGTAGGATCAATCAGATCTGACCATCTTTCGAATCAATCTCGGATCGTGGTCCATCCGGACCGATCCGACCCAAAACCCGAACCGATCCGACCGATCTGGAACGGGTACTTCCTATATATATCTAGGGAAAAGGTACTATGCGCTCGAGCGTAAAGCGGTCTTATTTGCGGTCGAGCGGATATGGGCCCACTGTGATGCCGTTCAAAAATCTACCCCCTCAATCGGATGCACCATTCTAGAGGGGGCCCACACGGCTGAAAATCAAGTCAATCAGTGACTTTTGTGGGCCACACCACGTACAAAAGTTGAGAGGGGCCGTGCACCATTGAAACATTCGAAGTTGAGAGGGGTCGTGCACCATTAAAACATTCAAAACCATTTGTGGGGACCTTTCGAGACGTTTTTTGATGATCAACACCGTCCATCATGTGTGTCCCACTTGGATGTAATTTTAGATCAAGTTTCAGGTGGTATCCACAACTCAGGTGGGGCCCACCAAGTGCTTTTATATGTTTTTGCGTGTATACTTATGTTTTCCGATGGTATGGCCCACCTGAGTTACATGGATGGCTGATTTTGGGCCGTGTGGGCCCAACCTGGGCTCGTGCATCTAGTGGACGGTGTGGATCTTCGAACGGAATCACGGTGGGGCCCACATCAGCTCGACAGCAAATAGGACCGCTTTACGCTCGAGCGCATAATACCTTTTCCCATATATATATATATATATATATATATATATATATATATATATAACTTTTTAAGTTTTTTACCCTAATACTTTTACCCCTCTTTCTTTCTTACCCTACCCATCGAACGAACTTTTACCCTCTTTCTTTCCGACCTTACCCGTTGAACGAACCTCTCTTCTTATTCGTTAAATCTCGATCTGAAGCCACAGCAACAATTCTGGCCGTCCCTGATTCGAAGAAGACAGGTATGCTTTTTTTGTTTTTTATTTTTATTTCTTTTCCATGAGTCCATAAGCGAATGATTCCATACCCTAAGTCAGATAATCAGATCCACTAGGTTGGAAGTTGGAACCATCATGACGTTCATCTGGTGCAGAAATCAACCCTATCGGCTCCTCAGGTGGGCCACACATGAGAACAATGTGTAGCCATTGATAAATAAAAATATGTAAATGTGGTCCACCCGATAAGTCGATATGGAATATTTACATATAAGGTAATCATCACGTTGGTGCCAACCTATTGGATGGTTTGGATGTTGTACAAACGTGAAAGGTTAAAAGTTATCTATTAGTTGTACCATAACTTACAGTCCAACCCATTGGACTTAAGACCTGCTATATAAGTATACATCAGTCAACCTGTCAGACACTCTGTAAGACCCGTGTCCTGGTCCGTACTGTTCCGTCAACTACCGCGATCCTTTTCGTCGAAGTCCGACAATTCGTGACCAATAACCGACGTTGCGATCTAACCTAAGACGTATCCTGTAGAATCGAGTCGGTTTAATCCGAGACTTGTACCATTACGACCACACTGTCGCCGCGATTCCGACGCCGTGACTCACGCACCGAGGTGATACCCTGACAGGAAGATGCGGGCCGGCGTTCAGTTCGAAGAAAACACCGCGCGTTACAAATCCCAAGAGAATCTCTACGACCCATCCCATCAATCAATCAATCACATCAATCAATCCATCACTTCATGTCAAGTACAAAGCACCCATGCTTTCTTTTTCCACAAGTAAAGCAACCACCAAAGTCAACCAATCCATCCCCTCACCCATCACTCACATCCATCAACCCATCACTCACCTCACATCCATCACTCTCTCTCCTTATCTCTCTCTCTCTCTCTCTCTCTCTCTCTCTCTCTCTCTCTCTCTCTCTCTCTCTCTTTCCATTCACACCTTCCAAGCAACCCAAATGAGAAAAAAATCCCACGTTGGGAGCCTTCCATGAGAAGAAAAAAATGCATGTGTGAGGCCCACCTTTCCCTTCCCAAAAACCTCCCATCCTAGCCCTTGATTTCCAATCTCCACCGTCAAAGAGGAGCACAAGAAGGTTGGCGTTCCAACGGACCGAAGAAGATCGACGGTGGGTGTTTTAATTTCTTAATTTCTATCTTTTAAGGGCCCACTTGTGGTGGGACTTATCTAGATGTATGTATTATGATCATTTGAGGGACCCATAGTGGCGGGGTCCCTTGGCTACTCCGATCTCTCTCCTTCTCTTCCCTTTCTCTTTTTACCTTGAAATGATGATATGATTGTATGGCCCACTTGGATGGACCCCACAATGGAGCATGTATTAGATCCAAACCATCTAAAGGTGGGGCCCACTTTACATATGTATGGTGACCACACTACCTCACCATGTGGTGGCCCACCTACAAGGATGCACCTTAAAGGTATTGCATGCCTAAAAAAAAAAAAAAAAAAAGAGAAAAGAGAGTCCAGGGACTCTCTGGACGTTGGAAGGAAAACATGAAAAATCGGCTTTGTTTCAAAACTCATTGGGTGGGCCACTTATGCAGGCCGCTCCTTGATGCATGTCTTCAATCCACGCCGTCCATCCTTTTCCCTGTATTATTTTAGACGTTGAGCCGAAGAATGAAGTCCATCCGATTTTCGGGCGGGCCATAACATGCAAAACAAGTGGTTCTTCTATGTTGAAAGTCACCCCGACTTTTTTTATACGCCGAAAAATATCGGATATTGGACTCCTTTGGAAGGTATCGGGTCGTAGAATCCAAGAGACGGGGTGGATTCACTTGAAGCGGGCCCCACACCCGAAAAACCTCGAAATACGGGTTTTTTAAATATATATAATCAAGGCGGCGGCTTTCTGCTGTGCCGTGCACGACACTAGCGACGTGCAGCGGCGGGCGGACGGGGTCCCACGGCCCTGTCATGTAGGCCCCACCATGATGTATATGTTGTATCCACACCGTCCATGAGGTGGACCACCCCTAAGGTGGGTCCCTCCGAAAATCGTGCCGATCCATGGCTCGGTTAGCCCACACCACAAGAAACGGCGGTGATTGAACTCCACCATTGGAACCTTCCTTGGGCCCACCGAAGTTTTGGATCAATCCGAAATTTATTTTTCCTCTTCATTTCCGTGTCCGTGTGACCTCATGAACGATTTGGATGGAGTATAAACATTACGGTGGGCCCCACGTGGAGCCCACAAATGATGTATGTGCTTTATTCCCACCGTCCGGTGCGGACGGTGGGGAGCCTACCCCGATGCATGTGTTGTAACCCACCGTCCAGTGGACAGTGGGGCCCCTTGTGAGTGTGTGCGTGCGTGTGTGAGTGTGCACGTGTGTGTGCATGCGTGTGTGTGTGTGAGTGTATGTGGGTGCATGTGTATATATGTGTATATAGATATATATATATATATATATATTTATTTATATATATATATATATATATTATATAAATTATATGTTATATTATTTATATTATAAGGGATGGTGGGCCTTCATGTGGGCCCCACCATGATACTTGTGTTGCATCCAAACAGTCCACCATTTGGCAAGCTTGTATTAAGGCTTGGGGCCAAAAATAAGATAGATCTATTTATCATGTGGACCACACTATACAGTGACGATTGAACGTCCACCATTAGACCCTTGGGCCACCAAGTTCTTGGTGACTCTATGAACAGATTGTATGAGAAATAAATGTTATAGTGGGCCCTAGGGATTTTAATGGTGGAATTCATTATCACCACTTATATTGGTGCGGCCCATTGATGTGGCCCACCTTAATGTATATAAGGCCCATGTTACAAGGCCCATTGTGATGTATTCAAAGGCCCGTGGGATATGGCCCATGGCAATGTACATAAGGCCCCTTTGATGTGGCCCACTTGATTTATAAAAAGCCCATACGATGCGGACCATTTGATGAATATAAGGTGCATGGGTCGAGGCCCAACAGGATGTCCTTAGGGTCCATTGCAATGAGGGATTCTCCCATAGTGTGTGTAATAATGTTTGATGACAAGTTATGTCTTGGGAGAAATGTTGGTTTGACGTCCACGTTGTAAGAATAATGTTGGTTAAATGTCCACATTATAACTCTCCCTAGGGTCCATTAGTAGGCCCACATTGGTTAGTAGTTCACCACTTTATAACATGCTTAGTATAGCTCCATGATTCATACCCATACGCATCATTTGTATGCTTGATGTGAGGAATGTTTGATCATAGCATAAGCCGTTGGACTGAGACATTTACGGGACTCCTTATGAGACGGAGTGCCCTACATGATCGCGTGGTACGCGTGAGATTGCAGCATGATTGTATGGTATGAATCATGCATCTCGCATATGTATGACTTGATCATTGCACGCCCTAGCGACATTAGGGCTGTGGCTCCACAGGCATATCGTGGATGGCCGTATCGGATACCGAAAATATTTGTTCTAGCACTGTGGGCACTTAGGATGTCCTTGGGTGAAAGTCCCAGAACCTTTTTGGTATCAGGAGATGCTCCAACGTCTAGACTGAGTGTATACACGAGCGCCCGAGTGCCGAATACCAGTAGGCCGCGTCTCCCACTGTGTCGTGGTCGGTTGGAAAGGGGTGTGGCCTTATCCGCCTGAGTGAGGGGGCTATAAGCTAGGCTGAGTTTGACCAGCTCGCAAATGTGTCCGCTATCGACGAGCCGGGTAGGTATTGGCAGACTACTGGTCAGGCGGATAGTGTGGTCTCTTTCACTTGCTTGACTGTGCAGCTAGGGAGGAGGCAGTCAGTGTGAGGTGTATTAGACCCCAGTGATATCCAGAGAGGAACTATACTGATATGTGTACATGATGAGGACTGACATGCTTGTATTGCATCTCGCATATGGCATTCGGCTACGTAGGCCTTGTATTGCGTCGGTATGGCCGATAGCATTCATGTTTCGCATCGCATGGCCTTGGTATGGCCGATATCATTCATGCCTTACATAGTTACATTATATAGTTCTGGTACAGTTAATAGCATTCATGGACTTACCGCATATTTCCGCATTACTCTGATATTGTACACTTGGCGTTTGCCTTGTACACACACTTACACCACCCTCTAAGCTTTTGTAAGCTTATGCACGACCGTTGTGTGCAGGTAGCGTTGGTCAGCAGCAGCGCTGAGGCAGGAGCGTGAATCAGATCATTTTGGAGCCTTTTGACTATACTGTATTTCCCTTCCCGCATTGTACTTAAAAGTTTTTGTTATAGTGGATATGTGGTGTTGTTGTTTGTGACTTGGTTATGCTTGTGGTTATGCTCCATTACAAAAAAAATTCATACTGAAAATCCTCCTTGTAGGATCCCAGGATCGGAAGTTTGGCGTATGGGCGCTGGAAGCCGAGAATGGGGTACTACGGAGGCTGTCGGCGCCGGATTCGGCGATCGGAAATTTTGTGAGCCCGGTTTCCGAGTTTGGGACGTGACACACTCTGAAATTGAATTGCATGCTGAGTTACACCTGTACGCTTTTATCGTACTGAGTAAACTCAGTTGGGCCCATTGTGAATGTATGTGGTTTTTCCACACCGTCCATCAATTTTTCCTACTAATTTTAAGGGTTGATCTCAAATTTGAAGTAAATCCAAAGCTCAAGTGGACCATACCACAGGAAACAATGTGGAATAATGATTTCCACCATTGAAACCTTCTTAAGGCCCACAGTAATGTTTATTTGTCATCCAACATGTTCGTAAGATCACAAAAACATGGACGAAGAGAAGCCACAAACATCAACTTGGTCCAAAACTTCTGTGGCCTCCACGAAATTTTTAATGGTAGAGGTTCAATCACACTGTTTCCTGTGGCGTGGTCCATTATATGCTTCCATTTTGGGCTCAAGTCCTAAAATTATTTGTTAATATGGATGAACCGAGTGGATAAAATATATAAGTAACGGTGGACCCCACAGAGTTTACTATGTACGATAAGGGTAGGTACGCAATCTACTTCCAACTTGTCAGTAGCTAATCGGTGTCCCACTCCCACATGCCAACTGCACAGGTGACAGGCTGTTGCCTGTTGTAAATACGTGTCGTGCAAAGACGAGCGCGTACGCGCCTCGAGTTCTGAGTTGTACGAACGGCTCAAATGAGATCAAAGTTACATGGCCCCACCATAACGTTTATTTTCCATCTAATCTTTTAATAATATTAAAAATACATGGATGAAGTGGAAAAACAAATTTCATATTGATCCGAAACTTCTTTGATCTGAAAAAGGATTTCAATGGTAAATGATCAATCCCCCACTATTTTTTGCAGTGTGGTCCAACCGATCTTTAGATCTGTCTTATTTTTTGGCTCAAGTCTTACAACAAGCTCTCTAAATAGATGGACGATTTGGATATAACACATGCCTCATAGTTTAACTAAAAAAACTTACAGACATCAATACACCACCACCAGCCAATTAGCCACTTCTCTCTTCCGATCCGAACGTTACTCAATCCGATCCGATACAGTTTTCCTGACTAAGTCTAACTCGGTTCGGGTCAGGCTAGTAGTGCATTGGATCAGATCGAGTCAGATGACCCGGACTCGGTCCCGGATCGGATCGAGTTCGGATCCGGCCATGTAGAATATGAACCGAGTCGAGTTGGACCCAATCCGATCCGACTCGGTCCGATGCCCAGCTCTAGCCAATAGTAACACTTCTCTAAGAGAGTTATTACCTTGTCTCGTGCTAGGTGACCGTCGAGGCCACCTCCATGTAGCTCTAAGATTATACGTTCTTACAACAAACTCCATGAAATACACAACCAATTTCTGTGGAAAAGGAAACCGTCTTGAATATAGAGGTTACTAAACTTACCCTCCTGACATCGAATTTACGTGTCCTTGAAGTTGTCGTCATCGGCATATAAATCCTTAAGGTAATCGAACCTGACAACCTCGTTGCTTAGGGTGACTAATAAGGTTGCACGCCAGATAAGAGCATCTCACTTTGTTTTGTTGCCTAACCTTATGCTTCAACATGAATGTGAATTCCTGCAAGAAAGAAATTCACCTAGCATGCACACGATTAATGTTAGCCTAATTGTTAATAAAGTCAAGGGCTTGATGGTACGTATAGAGTATAAATTCCTGTTGAATCAAATAATGCCTCAAATGTCGTAAAGCCTGAACCATTACATACAATTCTAGCTCATATGTTGACCATTTCTTTTAAGTATCACTAAGTTTTTTATTGTAGAAAACTACCAGCCTACCCTCTTAATACAACACACCTCCAATGCCAACATACAAAGCATCTTATTTAACTTCAAATAATTTATCAAAGATGGAAAGTACTAGGACTGGAGTAGTGGACAACTTTCGCTTAATTTCAGCAAAACTTCCGTCGGCCTCGTCAGTCCACTAAAAATGTTCATTCTTCATACAGTCGGTGATCGGGGCCACGATGGTACTAAAGTTCCTCACGAACCAACAATAAAACATCACCAACCCGTGAAAACTTAGTACTTTATGAATGTTCGTTGGAACCGACCATTCTCTAATGACTTTCACATTTTCTTCATCCACACAGATGCCCATGGACGTCATGACAAAGCCCAAAAATAAAAGGCTCTCTGTCAAAAAGTTGCACTTCTTCAAATTGAGGTACAACTTGTTCTCGGTGAGCACTTGAAGCACTTGTCTTAGATGCCCCACATAATGAGCACTTGAAGCAATTATCTTAGATATCCCCACACAGTCTGCCCCACTCTAACTGTATATCAAGATATCATCAAAATAAATCACCACGAATCACCCAATGAATTGTTTCAGAAACTAGTTCATCAACCACATAAACATATTTGGTGCATTCGAAATTTCAAAGGACATGACCAACCATTCATACAGACCTTCCTTGGTCTTAAATTTGTCTTTCACTCATTACCTTGCCAAATACGGATCTGATGGTAATCGCTCTTCAAATCAAGTTTGGAAAATAGTTTTACCCCCTCTAGCATGTACAACATATCGTCAAGCCGTAGTATAGAAAATCTATAATTTGTAGTGATTTTATTTATTACTCAACTATCGATACACATGAGCCAATTCTCATCCTTCTTAGGTATCAATATAGCTGGCATGACATATAGGCTCATGCTCTCTCGCACTAGACCCTTATGGATCAATTCCTCCACTTGTCCTTATTGTCCTTGTAAAATATCATACTCTTTTGAACTCATCCGATAATGAGGAAAATTAGATAAGATAGTCCCTGGGACAAGGTCAACATGGTGCTGGATATCCCGTATGAGAGGCAACCCATCGGGAAGGTCATCCGACCAGATTGCCTTAAATTATTGCTACAAAGGTTTCATTTTTCGAGAATAATCGTAGGCTCTACCTCTTCACCTTTCACAATCAATGCATGAACTTGTCTCATTTCATTGGATTCCTCCACAAAGTCTCGTATTACTGGGAGAGTACTCCACTTCACTTTAAAAGCTCCAGGCTATTCATCCGGGTCATAGGAGCGAGTATGGTTTTTTTGTCATCCTTGACGAAAATGTATACATTATCCCATCCTCTATGAGTGGTGTCACGATCTGATTGTCAAGGCCAACCGAGTAATATATGATAAGCCTTCATGTCAAATACGTCATATACTATTTGGTCCTTATAATGTTTACCAATTGAGAAAGAGAGTGCATTGTTCAGTTACATTCGTCTCGTTGACTTCTTAATCCAACCAATCGTGTATAGGGAAGGATGTCTTTCCGTCTTCCTTTGTAACTTCTCCACCATGACTTTGGACACAATATTCTCGCAACTCCCATTGTCTATGATTACATTACATACTTTTCGATTCAATGTACACCTTGTTTGAAAGATGTTATATCGATGTGGGTGTATCTCCTTCTTCCAAGTATATAATAGTCGCCTTACTATTAGGGATTCACCGTGATCTTGAAGAACCCAGTATGCTTTGTTATTCACGACATGTTCCGCTTCATCAATTTCTAGGTCTTTCTCTGTACTTTCAATGCTTCCATCATTAATAGTGAGGTTATCCACTTGCCGCTAAGGACGTGTATTTGATAGATGACCCGATTGTCCACATCGGTAATAATGGTCTGGCCTTGGCCGACCATAAGAGTTTGGGATCCTACTCGGGACAACAGTAGTGGTCACAGATCTTTGAAGTCTAGCATGTCCACTTCCCAACTCTTGGTTCGCGGGGGTAGGAGGTTAAGGATGCCCCTTATAGGTTCTTTCCCCTTAGCATGTGATGCTCCCTGCAAAATACCCCACAATGGCTACTCTATTGGTAAGGTAGGCCCGTGACCGTTCAAGCTACGTGTTTGCTCATGTGGTCAACTTGATTACTTTATTCATTGTCCAAATAGGCTGCATCTGAACCTGATCCTAAATCGCAACATGTAAACCACCATTGAATCAAGCGACTTGTTGCGATTCGGTCATAACTAAATCATTTTGCGTCGTCAAATGGTAGAATTCCTCTACGTAATCCCTTACTGTTAAACTACCATACCAACAATTTTGGTATTATTAGAACAATACCTAATTGTAATCGTTGAGGAAGAATCGTGCATGCATCAATTGTTTCATCCGCTGTCACGTGCGGATTGGTGCCTTTGCTTGTCTCGTCCCCGCGAGCTGAAGTTGTTCCCACCAAATCAAAGCTCTGCCCTTTAACTTATAAGCAACAAGTTTAACTTTCTTCCCTTCAGGGATGTCCATGTAGTCAAAGAAGCACTCGACTTCAAGCAGCCAATTGAGAAACTTCTTGATGTGGAGTTGGCCATTGAAGTGAGGAAGATCGTCTTTCATCCTGAATTCTTGATCCGTCCGATCTACCCGATTGCCACCTTGACCGAGGTGTTGGAGGATCATGTCATCCATCTCCTCGTCATTGGATCCTACATCCTCAAGTATGATTCTTTAATTCACTGCCGGCATCACCCCACGATTAGCACAATTATGAATTCCAACACCAACCAGAGGCAGACCATCACCATGAACACAGAGTTGCCCTAAGGCCTCTATCATGGGGTCGAGGGTAACCTGCAACCCTTGCATGATTTGTCGATTCCCTCGTTATGCCATCTCGAAAGCCGCAGCTATTAAAGAATAATTTCGTGGAGCACTGTCCATGAGATGGTTGCCTAATCCGTCATTAGAAGTCATCAATCTAAAGAAAAGCTTCAATCTGATACCAAACTAACGCAAGGTAGGGTGTCATGCGGTCAAGAGCAACCTGCAACCCTTGCATGACTTGTCGATTCTCACATTGTGCCACCTCGAAAGCCGCAATTGTTAAAGGATAATTTTGTGGAGCACATAATTTCGTGGAGCACCATCCATGAGATTGTTACCTGATCCATTGTTAGAAGTCATCAATCCGAAGAAAAGCCTCACTTTAATACCAAACTGACGTAGGGTAGGGCGTCATGCGGTCGAGAGCAACCCGCAACCCTTGCATGACTTGTCGATTCTCCCGATATGCCACCTTAAAAGCCGTGGCTATTAAAGGATAATTCCCTGGAGCACCGTTCATGGGATTGTTGCCTGATCCGTCGTTAGAAGTCATCGATCCGAAGAAAAGCCTTACTCTAATACCAAACTGATGCAAGGTAGGGCATGATGAGAATGATCACCGTCTTCCTCGAATGATAAACACCTTGAATCTACAAGGCTCTCTTAAATCCATAAGAGAAGTTTCTTGAATCCACGAGAGAAATAAAGAAAATTGGAGAAATTTTATTAAAAAGTTATCCAAATAAATGAATTTACATACTTAAATAATCTTAAACAAATCCTAAGACGTAATTAGAAAAAATAAATAAATAAACAAAAACTGAAAAACACATAAATTTCCACATTTTGTCGATCGATATTGATCGATCAATCGGAATAGCGCAAAACGTCCAGAGACTAAAATCCATAAAAGTGAATTTGTGTCGAGTGAATTTGTGTCGATCGATCGATCGAACTACGTAAAAATTTTCCAGCAAGTTTTTCGTCTAAATCTGAATTTTGATTGATCAATCGACGCAATCGGCCGATCAATCGATGCAATCCGCCAATCAATCAATTGACTCGACGGGTCATGCTAAAACTTTGTTGATTATATTTTCTAGACTTCTTCCAGTCCATTTGTGATGGCCACGTGATTGCTCCACGTCCTACAGCAATAATCCATCTAGGCAGAGGCAGCATGATATAATGGTTTTATGGACACCATCCATCCATTTTCCAATATCATTTTAGAATATGAGCCCAAAAATAGACAAATCTAAAGCTTAAATGGACCACACAATAGGAAGCATGGGTAATAATGACACCCACCATTGAAATCTTCCTAAGGTCCACCGGTGATAATGACACCAACAGTTGATAATGACACCCACCGTTTGAAATCTTCCTAGGGTACACCGTGATATTTGTTTAAAATCCAACATATTCACAAGGTTATATGGACATGGATGAAGCATAGACCCAAATATCGAATTGATCCAAAACTTCTGCTGCTCTCAAGAAGTTTTTAACGGTGTCCGTTCAATCCCCACCATGTGGTCCACTCGAACCTTGGATCCACCTCATTTCTGAGCTGGTATCCTAAAATAATCTGGAAAACTGGATAGACAGCATGGATAAAACCTATACATCATAGTGGCCCCACATATCTCTATTTGGACGAATTATGGTCCAAGTTGCTTCCTAATTATTCTAAACTAAAATGAAATAAATTTATTTTCTAAAAGAGTACCTAAAAGAAATGGTTCATTTAGCCTTGAATTTATTTTTTATTTTTTTTAAAGATTAAAATTTTATATATATATATATATATATATATATATATATATATATATATATAGGTTAGACCTGCCGATGCCCAATTCAAGAGGGTCCCGTGGTTGGATTGCTAAAGTAGTTCTACTTTAGTTTTCCGGCCTTGGATTCCATTTGGTGACATTTTGGGGCAAAGTGAGCCCAAGGTATCTGATCCGCTAAGATCCTAAATTTATCTCAAGTGTTTTGTGCCATTTGTTTATCTTTAGGCATAAGACAGTGGTGTCACTTTCAAACATAAGTATATTGTCAGCCAACAAAAGACGTGAAATAACCAGTCTTGTATGACATGACGACACTCAAACATAATCTTTTATTAGCGAATAAAATATGAGAAATAAAAAGAATTATATAACAAGACGTCATTACCTCAAATAAAAATATGCGGTTATACAAGATCTCCCACCCTAATTTCTCAGCTTCTTTATAAATATCTTCTTTGAATTTTATTTTTTTAATTATTGTTTTTAACCCAAGTAGAAAAGTAAGTATCTAGGGTTTGAACTTGAGTTGATACAAGGTAACAAGATAGCCCATGGATAAATAATCAAAACCATTGATACAATGGATCGATCATTGATGCAATGTCTGAAGGTTGATGGCTAGGATTCTCAAGTGTGGGGAATGTTTCAGAGCATGGGCCATCATAAACGGTTTGGATCATTTTAAACTATAGGTAAGGTTGAAGCCAACATCCAACCCAATTAATTATATAATCCTGGGCTGCAACGGGCTGGGTGGCCCAAGCCCGTCTCATTGATAATCAAGACCAGGTCAAGCTCAGTCCAAACCTTCCCAACATAAGCTAGACTTGGGGTGGGCCATCTCTAGTCATTTTCCACCCTAGATGTGTTTGGGCCAGGCAAAACTCTATAATTTCAAGACATTGGGAATAATATTTTTAATTGTTTTATTTATGACTAAGATTTGGATTATTTTTATGAGAGGAACCAAACCATATAAGAAGAATTCAATTTCTGCACGCAGGTTTGATAGTCCCCACACACACCACACGTGCACATTTGGTAGGTGCATGGGACACCTGATCGAATCATCAGGTGGACCACACGTTTGTGTTAAATACCTTTAAATAAATCCGTCCAACCTTTTCATGTACAGTTAGCACAAGTAGCCCAATCTGGCTTTTCCGCGGTCTTTATGGTCGGTCAGATGTCTCATTCTACTTGCTGGGTTCGCACGTGTGCCAATGCCACATCTGAAACTGCCAATGAGAAAGGGTGCGTGTAGGGCTAGAAAACATATTTCCACACCTACCATGACTTTAATCTTTTCGTACGTATTTGATTGATGTGGTTGGTGAGGGTTGAAACATAGGCAGTTGCAATTTAAGGTCGACCTTTATTAAGGGACTCGTGGTCAACCCATGATAGGCTTAGATAGCCTGGTGTGGTCTGGCCTGGTCTGAGTCAAACCGCTTTGGGCTGAGCTTGGGCTTGGACTAAATTTTTGTGGGAAGCACGTTCGATGCAGTGACCACCGACCACCAGACGAACAGTATGGAGCTCTCACACGTATTTCACTTTTGGCACGCGTAGGTAGTTGCATGTGCAGATTCAAGAGTCCTTGCGGATTGCGTAGTCCGTCCGGGCAGGGCTCCGTGGAGCCCACCGAGATGTAACTGTTTTATCCTGCCGTCCAACGATTTTTTCAGAAAATTTTAATTTGTGAACCAAAAAATGAGGCAGGTCCAAGGCTTGAGTAGACCACAAAGTGGGGATTGAACGTCCACCATTAAAAGCTTCTTGGGAGCCAGAGAAGTTTCGGATCAAGCTGATATTCGTGTTTTCACTTCATCCACATCTACGTGACCTTATGTATAGGTTTCATGGTATAAAAAAAAAATCATGTGGGCCCTTAGAAAGGTTTCAACAGTGGGTGTCATATCAGTGCAGGTTCCTTTGGTGTGGTCCACTCAATCCTTAGACCTGCCTCATTTTTTGGTTCACATATTAAAATTCTCTGAAAAAATCGTTGGATGGCGGGATAAAACAGTTACATCATGGTGGGCTCCACAGAGCCGTGCCCGGACGGACGCAATCCGCGTCCCACTCTCATATCGTCTTTAAGAGACTGTCGTCAGGAACAAAAGGTGAAGCTTTCTTATCTGTCTGCCAACCTGTCCATCTATCCATTTATGTGTGCATGTTAGGTACATGTGGGACTTTAGCAATACCATCAAAGATTTTTAAATGGTTGATGGAGTGATCCATCATCATCAATCTCAACCAATCACTCATTCATACGACCATGAGCAAGGTATTGTGTAAAAGTCATGCCAACTGAATGATTCAATACCGTAGAAAACAAAGAATCAAGATTAAGTAGAGAAATAAAATAGTTCTTAGTCACCATCTTGAAGCATCTAATAAATAGATTCCACCCTGTATTGATTATGATTCCAAAGTAACATTTTGGTTTTATAATTCTAACTATGTGATCTATGGCTTATAAAAAATGAACAATTGTAACAAATTAATCTCATTCAAAGAGTTAAGAGTCATCTGATTAGCATAATTTTTGCACCATTGCTTGATTGGGCATCCTACTTGTCATCTAAAAGGTTTGGGAAACCTGCTAATGCCTACAAGTTAAGGTGTGTGTGTCTATATATATATATATATATATATATATATATATATATGGAAAAGGTACAATGAGGTCGAGTGTAAAGCGGTGGCTCGTACGGTCGAGCTGATGTGGGCCCCACCGTGATTCCTTTCGAAGATCAACACTGTCCACCAGATGCACAAGCCCAGCGTGGGCCCACACGGCCCAAAATCAGCTGTCCACGGAACTCAGGTGGGCCATACCATCTGAAAACATAAATATACATGCTGAAACATGTAAAAGCACTTGGTGGGGCCCACCTGAGATGTGGATACCACCTAAAACTTGGTCTAAAATTACATCCAAGTGGGACACACATTATCGACAATGTTGATTATCAAAACAAGTCTCGAAAGGTCCCCACAAATGGTTTTGAATGTTTCAATGGTGCACAGCCCCTCTCAACTTCTGTACGTGGTGTGGCCCACCAAAGTCACGGATTGACTTGATTTTTAGCCGTGTGGCCCCCCTCTAGAATGGTGCATCTGACTGAGGGGGTAGATGTTCGAACAACATCACGGTGGGGCCCACATCTGCTCGACCGCAAATGGGACCGTATGCGGTCGAGCTCATTGTACCTTTTCCCATATATATATATATATAGGGAAATGATACCACGAGGCCGACCTCATGGGAGCATCCCATGAGATTGAGCTTTGTCCATTTGGTAGGTCCCCTCTAGGTTATGGATGTACTAAAAATCAGCCATATCCAGAACTTAGGTAGGGTTGCACCATATAAAATTATGCTTAAAACATTTAAAAGCAATCGGTGGGGCTCACCTAAGTTTTAGAATTGCCTAAGATTTGGTGTTACCCCTAATCCAAGTGGGACGCACACAACGGATGGGCTAGATGTCTAAATCACATCTCATTGGGCCCTGTATACTATCAGAAAAGTTTCGATGGGTGAGCATCCGCTCTCAACTGTTGTCTGTGGTGAGGCTCACGTTATGGATTAGCCTGATTTTAAGGCCCATGACTCACCATGGAATGATGCATCTGATTAATGCGATGAACATCCATCACACATCACCAGAGGATCGGCCTCATATTACGTGTTTGTGTAGTCACACACCAGTGAGAGAGAGAGAGAGAGAGAGAGAGAGAGAGAGAGAGAGAGAGAGAGGGGTAAATGGGCTGGCAAGGCAAAAGCATGTCCAGGTCCAGGCCAGGCACTAAAACTCGAGTACATGCCCAGATTGGTGAGCTACGGAATCATCGGTGGGCTGGCCAGGCCTACTCACAAGACCTTAGATCAAGCCCATATCTAGCGCAATTAGTTTTTTTTTTCCACCGCTTAGACACTTTTGTAGGCTAGCCAAGATTTGCATAGGGTGGCCCACGCCATGATGTTCACCTGGCATGCAAATGAGGATGATCTGCTCATTGGGCACTACGCTGTCCGTAGATTTTGACTTTCTGTGGGTCCCACGTAATATGTATCATCCTGATTTTTATGGACTTGAATTCCCTAGTTATCCCTCCTCGCTACTGCTTGGTACTCTGGGCCCCACAGTGATGTATGTGTTTTATCCATTCATTATTCCTAAAAGAGGCAGATCCAAATCCATAGGAAATGAATGGGTTGCCTGGAATGCATCACATACATTGAGTTGGCCCCACCATTGGAAAACAGTATTGATCTTATACTTGCCCCCAACAAGTTTGGATCCATGTGTCGTTGGTTTGGTTTGGATATTCTTTATTTTTGGTCTCATAGCGTAGAATGAGCTAAAATCTTTTATGACAGTTGGACGAAACAAATATATTATGGAGGGGCCACATAGCTTTGACACGAGTGTTGAGGTACCAGCCAATTCGAATCTTGCGTTCTAACTTTGTGGGCCCACCGTCATGTATATGTATTATCCACACCGACTATCCATTTTTACATATCATTTGTAGGCATGATTCAAAATTGAATTATATACAAAGCTCAATGGACCAAACTACACGAAATAGTGTCCATTCATGTATATATATTATATATTATCCATGTCGTCATGTATATTTATTATCAACTCTGTCCATCTGTTTTTATATATCATTTTAGGACATGATCTCAAAATTAAATCATATCCAAAGCTCAAGTGGATCACACCACAAAAACAGTATGTATACAATCTACAAGTCAAATCAAGCGGAATCAAACCAAGATGAATCAAGCCGAGCCGAGTCGAGCTGATACTGCCTTAGTTTGAGTGTGATTTGTTATATATATATATATATATATATATATATATATATATATATATATATATATATATATATATATATATATATATATATATATATTTTAGCGAGCTTGATTATGATACTTCTATCCTAACCAATTTAAGCTGAGCTTTTTCAAGCTAATCTGAGTCGAGCTTTCAAGCCGCTTGGCTTGTGTTCAGCTCTATCCTTCCACACGATGCAGGAGTATGATCTATGCTCAGCTACATAGTCTTATATATGTGGTTGCCAAGTGTCAGATAATCTCACGTACCTTAATTAGCCTGTAACTATCTTATCACATCTTTGTTAGGCTTACCCAGGCCTTACATTATACATCAAGTGGGCCTCACATGATCAGCGGCAACGATATCTAATACATACAAATGATGGGCCACAAGATGGACAGCGTTGATGTACAATGCATACATCAAGTGGATTGCATGATTGATAGGATTGATATACAATACGCACATTCAATGGGTTGGATCTATTCCACTTTGGATTGGCCCACCTGATGGGTGAGGTGGATAAAACCCATACACTATAGTGGGCCACAGAGGGAGATCCCACCAGCTGGATGGAGTGAATATAGAAGACATACATCAAGGTGAGCCCATGAAATTGTCGACAGTGGACATCCAATCCAACTGTTTCTTGTAGTACAGTCCACTTGAGATTTGAATCCGCCCCAGGCCCAATGGGTGGGTCCCACATGCGCCTTAGTGGGGCCCACCATTAGGTGAGGCGTCCAGTAAATATTACAGATGTTTTTAAAAAGTTTTTAACGGTGAGTGTTTAATCAACATTGTTTCGTAAGGCATGGCTCACCCGAGATTTGGATCGGCTACATTTTTGGGTCCATAGCCTAAAATTGGTTGGATTAACTAATGGGTGGGGGGGATCTTGCCCATCATCAAGGTGGGATCTACGATGGACCCCACAACCTCTGCCCCCAAGGAAAAGAGTGGGCATCCATCTTTCGGCGCTCCCTTCATGACTTCCTTTTTTAAGAAATATTATTATTATATTGTTATTTTTTATTATTATTTTTTATTATTATTTTTTATTTTTTTTTTGTTGAATATGAACAGGCTTGATAGCAAATAAACATTTGGGTGGGCCCCGGGCGGGTTTCAACGGTAGGTGCTCAATTCACACTGTTCCTAGTGGTGTGGCCCACCTGAACTTTGGATCTATTTTAATTTTGGGCTCAAGGCCCAATTAAATTTGTGTTTGGAGGTTATGAGACACCATAGGAAACAATGGAAATTGAATGTCTACAATTGAATCATCATAGAACCCCACAAATCTGGGCGGTCCAATCAGGGTTTGTCTATTGCACTAGATAACAAACCTGGTCAAATTGCATCGATTAGATGAAGTGGTTAGACTGATTGTATTGGCTCCAAATTTAGTACACAATTAGATATATGTGGGTCACATAATCTATCAAGTCTAGTATCATCTTCTAAAATTTGGAACCAATTAGATGTGGGTCATATAATCTGGACCGTCTAATCAAGGTATTTGTGTTGTTTACTGCACTAAACAAGAAACCTGATCCGAATTGCATTGATTAGATGAAGTGGCTAACTGATCGGAATACTCCAAATTTGATACACAAGTACTTCATCAATTCTAGTATCATTTTTTTCAAATTTGAAACTAATTGTATATCTATGGGCTACACAATTTGGATCATCCAATCAGGATATCAATGTTGTCTACTAAACTGAACAACAAACCTAATCCAGATTGCTCAAAGCATCTCAAGGACAACGACGGGCCTCTCATTTACTGGGTCTATCTGACATTCATGTGGCCCCATCATTCAAGTCTTCGTGACTTTTTAGGTAGGTCGGATGGTTGTGCAAATCAACTGGGCCCTACTAAAGTTTTGGTTGAAGATAATATTTGTGTTTTCTCCCTTATCCAAACTATTAGTCCATCCGACCAGTTCTTGATGGACTAATAGTAAATTTGGATTCCACTCCAACATCAAAGAGAAGAATGATCAAGGAAATTCAATCAAAAGAAAAGCAAGAGGCGGAGTGCATGCACTCACCTTAATAATGGATGTAGATCTCCTTGGATGGATAAGTTGCTTGATGGATGGCCCACCTTCTCTCTCTCTCTCTCTCAACTAGGAATGGATTAGTTATGGCTAGAATTTGGGTTCTATTATACCTAAATTTTGATTAGAGAATGGCTATATATAGAAGAGAACAATTTAGATTAATGCTTAGGTGGAAGCACCTCCTTATTTAAAGGTTGGGTGTAAATGACAAACCAGAACTTGCAGGGTTCAACATGAAAGTAGTCAAACCAGAATTTTATTTTGGAAAGGATTGGTTACATTGGCACCGTGAGGTAGAAATGTAAATAACATCTATCAATTTTCCTTTTTTCCCCAAATTCATGAGAGAAGTCTATTACTCTGTATAAGTAATTTAAATTAAATGGAACTTTTTTTTTTTTTTTGCAGATTCAATTATTTAAATATCATATTGGTTAGGCATGGGCTTTCTCTGGCTTGAATTTTGAACTATTTGGGTTGGGTCTGATAGGCAAGGACTATTCAAAATTTTGATTTTCCTTGGCCAATTTGGGCCCATTGATAGTCCCATCCATGCCTAGTTCTCGATTCTTATATGTGAGTTCTGTCTGTGATTTTTGTATTTGATATCATTAGCATGTTGTGTCCGATTGTAGACAGGAAATTCTTAATGTTTGGAATATGAGGCTCATTCATGGATGGTTAAAATGAGACTTACAAGAACCACTAACTTCAAGTGGGAGAGTTTTGGACACAGGGCTGCCTACGTGGTAACCCTTTCTCAACCTCCTTTTGGATTTCATTATTTTCTTTTTTCCTTTTTTAGGAACTACAAATTTCAGGGAATCTCATGGACTGGTCAAAAGAATAGTACTTTAGCTATGTAGGCATACACATCAACATGATACATGTCTACATAAGACACACATCTTTGGTATTCATGTCTAAATAGTTTTAAGATTGTCAATTCTAATTCCATGCTTTGTTGTTCTCAGTCTCACTAGTTGAAATTTGAGTAGCATACTCTTGCTTCAAATGCTCATCCTCCGCTCATATTTTGTTATCGACACTTGAAGTTACTGAGCTTGATCAGATAATAAACCTTGTTCTTGAATTTGATGAACATGTTATGTAATGTGTGCATGATCAAAATGGAAACCATGTAGTGAAAAGTAAGGCATGCACATTGAGTTTGGAGAAATGGGCTTCTTTTTCTCATAGAAGAGTGATCTTTTTTATATTGGTCCAAGTCATGTTCATATATAGTGTGGGCTACCTAATGAATGGTCTGGAAGTCTGACATGCATGCCATCCAACAATGGGGATGAGCCTTTGCATGATAGCTCTTATATATACGGCCTGCATTCTATCAAAACATATGGTATGTAATGAGATCATGTAGAAAAGAAACTTTTCATTGAAGGCAACCATATCAGTCTCAAACTTTATTTGGTTAAAGAGCCTGATCAAATGTGCATGAACGAACACGTGAATCCATAACATTTTCAAAAGACTTCCACTCTAGTTTCACATTAGCCAAAACATATAACCTTGGTTAGGGTTTGGACTGAAAGTACGAGTGCGGGAGCCGATGCTTTCGGAGTCCAAACTCATTCTTTTGAAAAATAGAAAAATGGGAATATTAGTAAATATGAATTTTCTTGTTAAGAAGAAAATAGAAGGTAAAGAATAGACATAACTGAAACTTTGCACTGTGAAAAGTAATATTAACCATCTTACTTTCCCCGTTGAATTTGACGTCCAGGAAATGAACTTTTTCCAGAAAACCATGGATTTAAAGCCATAAAATCCTTCTTAGAAATCTGAGTTTATTGAACTGAATTGAATTATTACAATTCAATTTTGTTGAATATCCAAACGCAAGGTTTCCATGAATTTGACAAATGAATTCATTATAACCCATTTTATTGAATATCCAAACGCAAAGATTTATTATTATTATTATTATTATTATTATTATTATTATTATTATTATTATTATTATTTTGTGATATGCAATAGCATTTCAGAATTCATATGTAGGTGCATACTTGTGCTCATTCACATGGACTTTGACTATCTTTCTTAAATTTCTTTGATTTTTTTAATTTTTGTATCTAATTTTGAATTTCTAGGCCCTAAAACAAGATTCGAGGTGTCGTCAACAATGCTAAAAGAATCCTCTAAGTTAGATTGTTGATTGGACCTGATTTTATTTAAATGATTTTGATAATCCATTTTATTTAAACGAGTAAACCCGGATGTGCGTCGGAGCTATCTGGATGTTGAGCGGGGTCCCTAAAATGTAGAAACCGCTGCTATGACTATGATGAAGCTGTTCATTTCCTATGGATAATATTGGAGTGGCCTGGCCATTTGGACAAGCCATGTTTATATCTGTATTTGATCAAAATTGATGGAGCAGACTCGGATGTGCGTCGAAGCTATTCGGATGTTGAGTGGGGGTCCCTGGAAGGTGGGAATCGCTGTTATAACCATGAGAAGCTGTACATTTCCTATGGACAACATTGGAGTGGCCTGACCATTTGGACAGGCTGTGTTTATGTATTTGCTCGAAATTAATGGAGCAGATCCGGATGTGCATCGGAGCTATCCGGATGAGCGGAGTTCCCTGAAAGGTGGGAACCGCTATTATGACCATGATGAAACTGTCCATTTCCTATGGACAGCATTGGAGGGGCCTGTTCATTTGGACAAGCCGTGTTTATATTTGTATTTGCAGATACCACACCCTTAACCTAAACCACACCCTAAACCTATAACCTAAACCTATTCTTAATTCCCTAGAGCTATAACCTATAACCTATAACCTAAACCTAACCCTAAACCAAAACCTATAACATAAACCTTAACCTAAACTATAACCTTAATTACCTATAACCTATACTTATAACCTTAACCAAAACTTATAACCTTAACCTAAATCTATTCTCAAATCCCAAAACTTATACTTATAACCTAAACCTAGACCTTAACCTAAACCTAAACATATACTTATAACCTATAACATAAACCTTAACCTATAACCCAAACCTTAACCTATAAACTAAACCTATGACCTATGACCTATACCCTATAACTTAAACCTATACTTAACCTTAACCTATAACCCAAACTTAAACCTATAACCTATAACCTAAAACCTAAACCTAAACTTAAACCCGATCCGAACTGAACCCGATTTCTAAACCTAAACCTTAACCTATAACATAAACTTATAACATTAACCTAAACTTATTCTCAAATCCCAAAACCTATACTATAACCTAAACCTAGACCTTAACCTAAACATAAACCTATACTTATAACCTATAACTTAAACCTAAACATATAACTTATACTTATAACCTTAACCTAAAACCTAACCTTAACCTAAACCTATAACCAATACTTATAACCCAATCCCGAACCCAAACCCAATTTCCTAAACCCAAACCTAAACCCGAACCCGATTTCCTAAACCTAAACCTTAACCTATAACCTATACTTATAACTTTAACCTAAACCTATCCTCAAATCTCAAAACTATACCTAAACCTAAACCTAAACCTTAACCTATAACCCAACCTAAACCTATACTTATAACCTAAACCTATTCTCAAATCCCAAAACCCATAACCTATAACCTATAACCTAAACCAAAACCAAAACCTAGAACCTAAACCCAAACCCAAACCCGAACCCGAACCCGAATCCCTAAACCTTAACCTAAACATATAACCTATAACCTATAACTAGCTTATACCTAAACCTAAACTTGAAAACCCAAACCTAAACCCGATCTCGAACCTAAACCCAATTTCTAAACCTAAACCTTAACCTATAACCTAAACTTGAAATCCCAAACTTAAACCCAATCCCGAACCCGATTTCTTAAACCCAAACCTAAACCCGATCCCAAACCCGAACCCGATTCCCTAAACCTAAACCTTAACCTATAACTTTAAACCTAAACCTATTCTCAAATACTAAACCTATATCTATAATCTAAACCTAGACCTTAACCTAAACATAAACCTATACTTATAACCTATAACCTAAACCTAAACCTTAACCTTAACCTATAACCCAACCTAAACCTATACTTATAACCTAAACCTATTCTCAAATCCCAAAACCCATAATCTAAACCTAAACCTAAACCTATAACCTATAACCTAAACCAAAACCTATAACCTAAACCCAAACCCTAAACCCGAACCTCAACCCTAACTAAACCTAATCCCTAAACCTTAACCTAAACATATAACCTATAACCTAAGCCTATACCTAAACCTAAAAACCCGATCCCGAACTCGAACCCGATTTCCTAAACCTAAACCTTAACCTATAACCTAAACTTGAAAACCCAAACTTAAACCCCCAATCCCAAACTTGAACCCAATTTTCTAAACCTATTCTCAAATCCCAAAACCTATACCTATAACCTAAACCTAGACCTTAACCTAAACATAAACCTATACTTATAACCTATAACCTAAACCTTAACTTATAACCCAACCTAAACCTATACTTATAACCTAAACCTATTCTCAAATCCTAAAACCCATAACCTTAACCTAAACCTATAACCTAAACCAAAACCTATAACCTAAACCTGAATCCAAACTCGAATCTGAATCCCTAAACCTTAACCTAAACATATAACCTATAACCTATAACCTCAGCCTATACCTAAACCTAAACTTGAAAACCCAAACCTGAACCCGAATCCGAACCCGATTTTCTAAACCTAAACCTTAACTTATAACCTAAACTTGAAAACCCAAACTTAAACCCAATCCCGAATCCGAACCCGATTTCCTAAACCCAAACCTAAACCCGATCCCGAACCCGAATCCGATTTCCTAAACCTAAATCTTAACCTATAACCTATACTTATAACCTTAACCTAAACCTATTCTCAAATCCCAAAACCTATACTTATAACCTTAACCTAAACATAAACCTATACTTATAACCTATAACCTAAACCTTAACCTATACTTATAACCTAAACCTATACTTATAACCTAAACTTATTCTCAAATCTCAAAACCCATAACCTAAACCTATAACCTATAACCTAAACCAAAACCTATAACCTAAACCCAAACCCAAACCCGAACCAGAATCCCTAAACCTTAACCTAAACATATAACCTATAACCTATGCCTATACCTAAACCTAAACTTGAAAACTCAAACCTAAACTTGATCCAGAACCCAAACCCGATTTCTTAAACCTAAACTAAACATTAACTTATAACCTAAACTTGAAAACTCAAACTTAAACCCAATCCCGAACCCGAACCCGATTTCTAACCTAAACCTTAACCTATAACCCAACCTAAACCTATACTTATAACCTAAACCTTAACCTATAACCCAACCTAAACCTATACTTATAACCTAAACCTATTCTCAAATCCCAAAACTCATAACCTAAACCTAAGCCTTAACCTAAACCTATAACCTATAACCTAAACCTAAAACCTATAACCTAAACCCGAACCCAAACCCGAACTCGAACCCGAATCCCTAAACCTTAACCTAAACATATAACCTATAACCTAAGCCTATACCTAAACCTAAACTTGAAAACCCAAACCTAAACCCGATCCCGAACCCGAACCCGATTTCCTAAACCTAAACCTAAAACGTAAATATATTCTCAAATCTCAAAACCTAAATCTAAACCTATAACCTACGACATTAACATAAACTTATAACCTAAACCATATGGTAAGACCATTCCTTGGGAAGTGGGTACTTGTGGCTACCGATGATCCTCCTTGTGGAAATCGTTCAGACGTTTATTTTGGCCCTACAAACCATATGGTAAGATCATTCCTTTTGTGTCAATTTCATTCCTCTTTGAGTTTTATTAATTCATTAAGAAAATAAAATGGTTATACATAATGCACTTCTTTCACTTTGTTTTTCTTTCCCCCAATGGTCATTCTGATTTATGAATGCCATGACTATTTGTAAGATGATGGAATATACGAAGCTGTTACAGGAAGTGACTTTGTCATTACAAGAGTTGCATTTCGAGACAACTCTTCAAAGTACTACATAAATGACCATAGAAGTAATTTTACAGAGGTTACTAAGAAATTGAAAGGAAAATGAGTGGACTTGGACAACAATCGGTTTTTGATTCTTCAGGTGGGTAATGGCTGAAAAAGGCCTATTTGCTTATGAAAAAAAAATATCATACTGTCAAAATATATCTTCTCTTTCAATTATTTATCATTGAAATTTCAGGGTGAAGTCGAGCAAATTTCTCTAATAAAGCCAAAGATTTATATTTTCAGCATTATTGTAATTGTAATTGTAATTGTAATTGATTGAATAAAGGATTGTACTTGATTGTAATTGAATGAATGAATAATTATAATTGATTGTAATGGAATGAATGAATGATTATGCAGGTGGTAATTGAATGAACAAATGATAATATATATTTTTTTATTGTACGAAATAGCTACGGATATTGACCGTAGCCGGTTATCTGACAGTTGTAGCCATTATTAAATTTGCCATATTGTTACGGATTTTTAGCTACAAATAATATTTGTAGCTATTTATGGTTTTTACTACAGATATAATTGCTACGGATTATATCTGTATCTATTGGAATCTATAGCTACGGATTAAATCCGTAGCCATAGGTTTAAGATTTATTGTTATGGTACCTACGACTACGGTTGTGCTACGGACTAAAACCGTAGCCATAGGTCTATGGCTACAGATTTTATCCGTAGCCTTTGCCCAGTTTTTTTGTTGGTAGTTCTCCTTGGATGGATAAGTTGCTTGATGGATGGCCCACCTTCTCTCTCTCTCTCAACTAGGAATGGGTTAGTTATGGCAAGAATTTGGGTTCTATTGTACCTAAATTTTGGTTAGAGAATGGCTATATATAGAAGAGAACAATTTAGATTAATGCTCAGGTAGAAGTACCTTCTTATTTAAAGATTGATTTGTCTCATAAAATTAAGGTTTAAGGATGCTAATGACATCATAATTAATTCCAATTTACTTTTATAAAAAAATAAAGGGACAAAATATTTGGCCCTCATTGATTCAAAGAAAAGAATTTTAACTTTAGTGCGTGCATTTTATTATCATTAAGTTAACCTTTGTTTTGAGTTGATTAGGCATACTTATAGAACTTTAATGATGCTTAGATTAGGATTAAGTATTTTTAGAAAATGTTTGTTCGCAAGCTCCCCTTATTTTAAGGGATATTATTGACTTTTGTTTCTTACCCCTTTATTAAGTTAAATAATGATATATTTATACCATCTAATCCATCAATTAGGGTCTTTAAGCAATGTTTATTAAGATTTAACTATTTTCTAAAAGACGTGAGCCAACTCTCTTCTTATTTCAAGGAAGAGCATTGACTTTTATGGAAAAATATCCATTACTTTTATTAAGGCTTAATAATGATAGGTTAAGCTAGCTTAGGGTCATATTATGATATAACTATGATTTAATTAAGAGACTTCATTAGCTTATAATATTTTTTAAGAAAAATATGAAACTATACCATTATTTTAGGGGGTTTTGGGCTCCTTGCGTATGTAAACGTTAATTATTTTTCTCGTGATAACTCCAGCTCATGTGCACGTATTAACGCGCGAAGGGTACCATTGGATACGTACTGATAGTGCGATCACATTGACATAGGTTTCGGGTTCTCTGAGTTCCATTTTTCCAGGTGCATACTTACGTGCTTGATTTAAGTTTTGTAAAAAATGTTAGATGTCACACAAAAGGTAACGAAGGTGTATGGTTTAATTAGGGTTGGGTTGCAAGTATTACAATATAGAAAGAAGATCTATATATAGTATAGGGATGCATTCTTTATGACTTATCATTTAAATGATACTTGTTTCTCAAGAAATTATGAGTCAGTTTTATATAGGCAACCCAGAATATATAAAAACTTGGACACTTGCCATGATTAGGTTGAATGGTTCAGTAACTACCACTTCAGATTATTCTACACTTTATGAAAAGGCTTTTATTACATACCCTATATTCAATGAAAAGTAAATCTACCTAGGGGTGCTCGTTCTTGACTTAACTATTGAGACTTGACAGATCATTCCATGAATAGTGTGGATGTTGCATATGCAACTAGAAATGGATGGGATTTCCGAGACAGGATATTACGGAATATTACCTAGGAGATGTCCATGTCATTAGGATACTTATTGGTTTTCTCATTCTTATTGTCTCAGCCACCGTGTTGTTTCCTCTACACACTGATGATTGCTAGGAATGGTCATCTCCCTAGATTTATGCCGTAAGTTTACTCATTTACTTTTTTTGTGTAACATCTATATTTGGTTCTATTTGAAAATTATGTACGTTAAGAGGGCCTTTTAATAGTTTGTTACTGTCAATATTTTAGACATATATTAGAGTTGAGATGGCTATTTTTACTATTTAGTTTTGATCCAAATGTATTGAACATTCTACTTATTTGTAAACTTTCCTAGGTTTGAACATGATCAATTGGAAGATGAATAATATGATCAAAGAGAATAGACGATTTAAAATCTCATTATAATGGGTCATCCAAAATAGACTATGACTTCATTAAAAGTATAATCATTGTGTGTTGATGAAGTTAGAGCATGGATATCTAATTTGATGTGATCATTGTACAACACTTCACACCATGAGGAACAGTGCACCTCACAATGGGTGTAATTGTTGCAAATGGAATATATTTCTATATAATCATCTCATATGCAGATCTCGTAGTCATATATTCTAATTAATAGTTATAAGCGATATACATTTTCTATTTTAATAAAGGAAACCCATATTCATACAAGTAATACACATGACGCGACCATTATTAAACCCAAGAATAGAGAAAGGTCAATGAGGGGAGCAGGTTAGTTGCGGCCTTGGCCTCACTTAAGGCGATGTGGTCCTTATTGTAAGGCCCACTTTGATATATGAATTCAATATCCAAGTTGTCCATTTATTTTACTAGATCATTTTAGGGCATGAGTAAAAAAGAAGTAAATCCAAATCTCACGTGAAACAGTGGTGATTAAAACTCATAATAATGTTTATTTTTCATCCAACCTATTGATAAGGTCTTACAAACTTAGATGAAGGGAAAAAATAAATATTAGCTTAATCCAAAACTTTTGTGACCCACAAGAAGTTTTTAATGGTAAATCACCACTATTTCTTATGGTATTTTCACCTGAGATTTGAATATGCTTCATGCTTGGCTTCTGCAGACACTTCACCCTAGGTCGATAAGTTGATATAGTTTGAACCAATTGATAGTCAACCAAAACCTTAATCATAGCCCTAACCCTAGAAGCCTGAACCCTAGGAAGCCTAATCCTAAACTCATAACTCGACCTAATTCAATCCAGTCAACCTAGTCGATCTAGTCCTAAAACTCTATAACCCTAAACCCTAAAGCCTTGAGTCAACTCGATGAGTCAGCTCACCTAGTCTAATCGTTGAGTCGACTTATCCAATCAGCTTACCCAGCCCAACAACCCAATCAACTCACCTAATTAAGCCCAAAAGCAAGCTCAATTACAGTACAATACACAACAGTAATACAACATCCTTCACAACAAAGTCTCCACACAAATGAGGGAAGCTGCCCCCCAATGCAGGAAGTCCACGTGTGGACTAGCGGCACCCTGGTTGTTGCCAACCACGTGGCACTCCTCCTCTTTGGGCATATGCCTCTCAAGCGTGTGGAATTCATCTTTTAAAGTCCCTAAGTGTGTGGCTGGAGTGTATTTACTCCGATGCCCATCTTCTTACCCAAATTCACTACTTTACCACCTCATCCAACCCATAAGATGATGCCATACAGTAATCTCAAATCTAAACTATACAACCACATTTTCCCCTGGACTTGACAGGAATTACAAAAAAACTAAACTTGAAGGTAATAAATAGCCCCCTCCACTTCTCAAAAACACACCTAAAAAATTCAGAAAACATCTAGAGATTCCTTAATCATCTAGTCACCCATCCCTCTACCAAGGAGAGTGAGTGAGAGAGAGATAAAGAGTGTCCAACCTTGGTCTAGCCTAACCTAGCCAAAATATGGGTCTCTTAAGCCTGACTTAAGTCCTAATCCAAACCACTCGACCAAGCCTTAGCGACATTACCCTCCTCAAACATACTGTTATTGCATTGCATTTCATCCTTTTCTTCTATCTAATTAGCGGGCGTATGCTTTGTGACTTCCCGATACAATCGATGCCTGCCCACCAGAAACTCAGTCGATTAGTCATCGTTTTGTCATAAGCATCAAACATTCCATACATTACAATTCCATATATATCACACTCAGCACTTGGTCAGCTCGAACGTATGCTCTGTGACTTACTGACATAGCCGGATCCTGCCCATAAAAATAATTTATAAAAAAATAATAAATAAATAAATAAATAAAACTCAGATTGATTAGTCATTGTCACCATGACATTCATTTCATCTTTTGTATGCGAGAACTAATCATATTCCTCAAAAATTAGTAAGATTTTATGGAGTAGAGACCATATATCTTAAAACTAAGGATCTTCATATTCTCGTTTTTGAGCATTTCTACAGGGTCTAACCAACTATAAATTTGAAGTAATTAATTAGTGTGATTATGATCAAACATAATACCCTCTCAACCATAGCCCCACAAAAGCCCTCGAATGAGGCACACCCCTTAGGAAGTGAGTCGATTCCATGAGGGATCTAGCATCTATAGCCTCATGCCCTAAAATGATCTGGAAAAATGGATGGACGACATGGATATATAATACATAAATCAAGGTGGGCACCACAATAAGGGCCACACCATCCTGGTTGAGGTTGGGGTTGCGCCTAATCCGCTCTCGTCAACAAGGTGCTAATTGTGACCCATGTTTGTGTGAATGCTCCCACCGCGAGTGGTCGCTCTCATTTTCTTCTTTTGTTGTGGAAATGAAGTGTAGTGTTGACTCGGATGCGATATGTTTGACTGCAGTTGTCACTAGCCAAATGAACCTCAAAATCTACACCCAGCTAGAAATCGTAAAATCGCTTTCGGGTTTGGGGAATCACAAGACTCCCCAACTCAAGTGACTCTTGCGATTTAGTAACCATAGATTCTAAGTAAGGGCCTTGGTAAAAGAAAATAAAGTAGTCACCCTTTTTCACCCGCACAACAAACGATATCTGCTTGTAGAACTCATAAAGGATAAGGTAGGCAAATAAAGTAAAAAATAAAATTCATCTAACTTTTTTGCTTCATAGGTTTAAGACTCTGGTCAAGTGATATATATATATATATATATATATATATATATATATATATATATATATATATATATATATATATATGGAAAAGGTACAATGCGCTCGAGCTAACGATAAGCTCCCGTGAGGTCGAGCTGTGTGGGGCCCCACCGTGATGCATGTCGACCATCAACACCGTGCATTTGATGGGTCCCCTTTAAATTATGAGATATCCCAAAAATCAGTCGTATACGGAACTCAGGTGGGCCATACCATCTAAAATCATGTGAATACATGCTAAAAACGTATCAAAGCACTTGGTGGGGCCCACCTGAGTTTTGAATGCTGCTGAAACTTGGTCTAAACCCTCATCCAAGTGGGACACACATAATGGATGGGCTGGATTTGCAAACTACATCTCGGTGGGCCCCAAAAATGATTATGAATGTTTTAATGGTGCACGGCCCCTCTCCATTTCTGTATGTGGTGTGGCCCACACAAGTCACGGATTGACTTGATTTTTGAGACCTAGGCCCACGATGGAATGGTGCATCTGACTGATGGGGTAGATGTTCGAAACGCATCACGGTGGGGCCCACACAGCTCGACCTCATGGGCCATTAAAATCAGCTCGAGCGCATTGTACCTTTTCCCATACACACACACACACACACACACACTACACTTAGCCTTACTTCACCAGGTTTACGACCCAAGGTAGGCGAATAAGAAATTAAATTATACCTAGCATTGTTTCATTATAAAAAAATAATAAACAACACCCAGTATTATGTCATAAGGTTTAAGACTCTAGGTATGCACATAAAAATAAGAAGAGAATAAACATGAGAGGTATAAAAGAATCAAGTAAAAGAAGATGCAAGTTAATGTTGTATGTATGCCAAGGATGTGTGAAGTAGAATACAATTTGGTCAAATATTCCTGACTATGACCCTACTCCTGGCTTTAGGTTATTTTTCTCTTCAATTTCATAACGTATGGACAATGTTGTGCATTTTTTGAATATCAATCTGAAATCTCATACAGAACCCCTGCACTGCTTTTCTAACTCGCAGGCTCTCTCTACACCGTCAGAACTTCTCTGCTCTCTCCCTACTTCTATTATATGCCCTAGGGGGCTCTATGGTGAGCCCATTAAATAGACCAAATCATAGGCCCTTGAAGAACCGACGTTTAGATTTTAATATCCTCCTTTCTGATTCTTGTTCTAAGAGTTGTCAGGGGACATTAGTGGTTACAAAAGGATTTTTCTTGAACCGTCAGTCCTTGGTTGGCCCATGATCTGTTTTGTCCTTTTCCACACAAGTTTGGTCATGTATAAAGGATTTTTGAAATTATGGGGAGCTCAAGGGAATGGCTGAGGTCTGTTCTTTGTTGGATTTGGCAACCATCAGTCAGGTCTGAAGGTATATCAGGATCTTTTCTATTTGAACTATTAAAATTTTTTTATATCCTTGAGTTGTCCAGAGGGGTTTTATTAATGTGGCACGAGGTCCAAGTCTCCATTTTCAAGAGTCTGGATAATCAGTTGAGGTATGATCAATTATTTTCAGAATTTACTGATCAGAACCGTTGGATGTTTCCGAGATGTGACAACAACCACTCTCACTTAATTCATTAGGATTTTTAATAATTTTTAGATCACCTAGATATAGTTTTATATAAGTTTAACCAAAAGTTTGAAGAGTAGTTTGTTCTCGTTTTGAGGGGGGAGTGTCCACTACTTGCAACAATCAAATTCATAACTTACAATATTTATAGGTCCAATTGCATTCCCTAATCAGGCATGGCCATAGGTGGGCCATTGCAACCTCTGAGAAGTACCATATCAAAATTTCCACTGTGATATATATAACGTTTACATCAGTCCATCTGAACGTTGGAAATGGTATTATTCCATAAAATGAAAAATGCTTACAACTTAATCAACAACATAGCTGTCACTCGCTTACACAAGAGAATCCTTACGATTTTACATTTCATTGCCGTTGTAATTTTGAAAACAAACATGCCCCTAAAAAAAAATGGAATCCCATTTACACTCATCAAGCTATGTGAAAAAAAAAAAAATAGTGGACCTTTTAAATACTTGGAAGTGGGTGTAGCCAGCCTCACTTACACAAGAGAATCCTTGGTTGAAATCCCATTTGCTTTCTTTACCTCATCATGGTGGGCCATGTTTATGGATGCCAATAAGGGTGTAGTATCCTTCATCTGAAGAAAAAATAGAGAAGAATGCTTAGAGAGATCCAAACCCCGGAAGAGATGCAGATGTGTGCTAGTTGTGCCAGATCCAAGCCATTGATCATGTGATCGCCACTTGATTCATGCCTTGGGTAAAAAATTAGGCTGATCCATTCATCAAGCAGCCAAGATTTGAAAAGTATTGTAAGTGGTCCACAAGAAACACCTGTAAGTGGCTCAATCAAACCAGTGAAATGGAGAGATTCTTGGGCAAGGATGCGTATATGATGTGGCCTAACCGATAGGTGGCTTGGATCTTGCACACGTTTGCACATGGACCTGCAGGTGGGGTGAGTGAGTACCTGAGATGTAGGGGGAAAGGGCTCAGCTTGCTTTTTCTTGTTCTCGTGGGTGCAAAAGTAGGAGTACATGGCCATCCCGAAAATGGCAACGCAAATGCCAATGATGTTTCTTTCGGTGAAGGGGTCATGTAGCAATGTGTAGCCAAAGGCCAGGATTAAGCATGTCTTCAGATGGCCCAGTACCTGATATGTGACAGGGGATGTTTTGCCAATCACTAGGAAGGTGCTGAAGTTCACGGAGACGGAGATCAAGCACGATAGGATGATGAACGTCTGTGATTTAAGATGTGTTGAATGGTTAGTGACACAGGGGAGGACGTGAGGTCGAGCACCGTCTTCCTCAAGAGGATAATTATTCCGAATCCACGGAACTTCTCTGGACTCCTCACAGAGACTTTCTCGAATCCACGAGAAAAGAGAGCAGAAAATAGAAATAAATTCTAAATAAATTCGAAATAGATTAATGAATGAATAAAAACGAGTTCACAACCCTTTAAATAAGGGTACTAAGCAATGGAAAAGGAATCAGAATCAAACTACAACTAAAACTCCTAAAATTCGCGACTTACTATAAATAGTAAACTTACTATTTATAGACGGTCGTGATGTCTACTAGTGCTTAAGGTTTTCGGCCAAAAATAGTAAGTGTCCTATTTGGCTTCACCAAACCGTTCTCTAATTATTCTAAGCTCTTTTCACGTTGGACGCAACTCCTAAAGCCCGACGGATGAAGAGTTATAAACAAACTAAAACTTACTATTTATAGTAAAAACGAAATTGAAACAGGGAAACGACCATCAAATCAGGGGTTTCTCGCAATTCCGAAGGCCGCAACCCTGCGTAGCTGGGTTGGTTGGCTAAAGTAGCTCGTTCTACCCCAAAATCATATATTTTTCGTCGGCTAACTCATCCCGGATTGTGAGATACGCCTGATTTAAGGTCTGATGGTCCAGATCACTTCTTTCGCCGACCGGGCCTTTTTCGATCCATCTTTGCCATGTAATTGTCCGCGACCCGCTCTACATCGTCTCCTCCACTTCAAAAGAACTCGTCCTCGAGTTATCATTATGCGCTGGCTCATGATACTACCAGTCCGCGACATTGAAAGTTCGTGAGATCGCCATATCATCTGGAAGATCAATAACATAAGCGTTGTCATTGATCTTTCGGATGATTGGTACCGGTCCAATCTTTTTATTCTTCAACTTGTTGTATGTTCCGGTCGGAAATCTTTCTTTGCGCAGATGGACCATTACTTGGTCGCCCACCTCGAACACTTTTTGTCGCCGATGCTTGTCCGCTTGCTCCTTATACTTTTCGTTCGAGGCATGTAGCTTGTTCTGTACCTCCGCATGAATGCCCATGATTTTGTCTGCCATATGTTCTGCTGCAATGCTCATGCCTGGGAGCTTGGGCAGAGGGACCAAGTCTAGTGTGTGGTGAGGTACTCGTCCGTAAATAACCTGGAACGGGGATTTCCCTGTCGAGCGGTTCACCATGTTGTTGAATGCAAACTCCGCTTGAGACAAGGCCAAATCCCACTGCTTTGGTTTTTCTCCTGAAATACATCGAAGGAGGTTTCCCAATGTGCGATTCACAACCTCAGTTTGACCGTCAGTCTGTGGGTGGTACGCGCTGCTGAACTGAAGGCGTGTATCGAATCGAGTCCACAAAGTCCGCCAAAAGTGGCTTATGAACTTCGTGTCACGGTCAGAAGTAATAGTCTTGGGAACCCCGTGTAGCCGCACAATTTCTCTGAAGAATAAATTCGCCACGTGTGTTGCATCGAGAGTTTTCTTGCATGGAATAAAGTGCGCCATCTTGGAAAAACGATCTACTACCACGAACACCGAATCCATGCCGCGTTGTGTTCGTGGGAGACCAAGCACAAAGTCCATAGATAAATCCTCCCAAGGGCCGTCAGGCACTGGTAATGGGGTGTAGAGGCCCGTATTATGAAATTGTCCCTTGGAAGTTTGACAAATATAACAGCGTTGAACTGCCTTTCCCACATCACGTACCAATTGCGGCCAGCAATATCGTTCTTCCACAAGAGCTCGCGTCTTGTCTCGCCCAAGGTGTCCACCGAGGCCACCTCCATGTAGCTCTTGGATTATCTCGTTCCCTTAGCGAACTCTTTGGGATACATAGTCGATTTCCTTAAAAAGGAACCCGTCTTGTATATGTAAGTCACCGGGGACCTTCCCGACATCTAACCCATGCGTCCTTGAAGTCATCGTCGTCGGCATATATGTCTTTGAGGCGATCGAACCCTACAACTTCATTGCTCATAGTGACTAACAAAGTCGCACGGCGACTCAACAGCATCGGCTACTTTGTTCTGTTGTTCCGACTTATGCTTTAGCACGAATGTGAATTCTGCAAAATGAGATCCATCTAAAGATGCACACGGTTAATGTTAGCTTGACTATTAATAAACTTGAGGGCTTGATGGTCCGTGTAAAGTATGAATTCCCTTTGAATCAAATAATGTCGCCAGTGTCGCAGTGCCTGGACCACCGCGTACAACTCGATCTCATATGTAGACCACTTCTTGCGTGCATCACTAAGTTTCTCACTGTAGAAGGCAACCGGCCTACCTTCTTGAGATAAAACTCCCCCAATCCCGACATATGAGGCATCACATTCGACTTCAAACAGTTTGTCGAAGTTGGGGAGTACAAGAACGGGGTCGTGGATAATCTGCGCTTGATTTCGCTAAAGCTCTTGTCGGCTTCGTCGGTCCACTGAAATCGCCTTTCTTCATGCAATCTGTTATCGGTGACATAATGCTACTGAAATTTTTCACGAACCGACGATAGAATGTCGCTAGTCCATGGAAACTTCGCACTTCGTGAATATTTTTAGGAACCGGCCATTCTCTGATTGTCTTCACCTTTTCCTCATCCACTCGAATGCCCGTGGATGTAACCACAAAACCCAGAAACAATAGGCTATCAGTCATGAAGCTACACTTTTTTAAATTGAGGTACAGTTTATTTTCAGTGAGCACTTGAAGGACCTTCTTGAGATGCTCCATATGGGTAGTTTTGTCTTGACTGTATATCAAAATATCATCAAAATAAACCACAACGAACCGCCCAATGAAAGGTTTCAGAACTTGGTTCATCAACCTCATGAATGTGCTAGGCGCATTAGAAAGACCGAAAGGCATGACCATCCATTCGTACAATCCTTCCTTGGTCTTGAAGGTTGTTTTCCACTCATCACCGGCCGTATTCGACCGATGGTAGCCGCTCCTTAAGTCCAATTTAGAGAATATTTTTGCGCCCTCTAGCATATCCAACATATCATCCAACCGTGGTATAGAAAACCGTATTTTATGGTGATCTTGTTGATGGCCCTACTGCCGACACACATGCGCCTAACCGCCATCTTTCTTTGGAGTTAGCAGAGTCGGTACAAAGACATGGGCTCATGCTTTCTCGAATAAGACCCTTACGGATCAGTTCCTCCACTTGTCCCTCGAGAATCTCGCACTCATTCGGACTCATTCGATAATGAGGACGATTAGGTAAACCGGACCTGGGGACAAGGTCAATATAGTGTTGGATATCTCGCATAGGGGCAACCCATCGGGAAGGTCCTCGTGCGATTTCTTGAAATTCATGTAACAAGGGCCTTAGTTTGTCGGGGGATGATGGTAGGCTCGAATTCTTCCCCTTTTACAATTAATGCATAAGTCCGTCTGTTTCTTTGGATTCTTCCACGAAGTCCCGAATGGTTAAGAGAAAACGACCCTCCACTTTAGAAGTTTCGTGTGGTTCTTCCGGATCCATAGGGGCCAATATGGTCTTCCTACTGTCCTCGACGAAGATATATATGTTATCTCGCCCTTTATGAGTGGCGTCACGGTCAGATTGCCAGGGTCGACCGAGTAGTATGTGACATGCTTCCATGTCAACCACATCGCATACTACTTCATCCTTATAATGTTTGCCAATTGAAAAAGATATGGTGCACCGTTCAGTTACCTTTGTCTCGCTGACCTTCTTGATCCAACCGATTGTATATGGAGAGGGATGACGCTCTGTTTTCAATTGCAATTTTTCCACCATGATCTTGGATACGATATTCTCGCTGCTCCCACTGTCAATGATCACGTCACAAACCTTTCGATTCACCGTACATCTAGTGCGGAAGATGTTATGCCGTTGTGGATGCACTTCTTTTCTTGGCGCATATAATAGTCGCCTCACGATGAGCGACTCGCCATGATCTTGTTGAACCCAACTTGAATCATCCTGTCTCATCCTCGATGGTATGCTCCTGTTCTTCAATATCTGGATCTTCATAAGCGTTATCAGCACCACCATCATTGATGGCGAGGTTTGCTACTTTTCGCTGGGGACAAGCATTTGATAGGTGGCCCGGTTGGCCACAACGATAGCAGTTGTCGGGCCTTGGCCGAGCATAGGGATTCGGGATTCTACTTGGACCAGCAGTAGTCGATATGCCCCTTTGAGGTCTAGTCTGATCTCGGTTCTCAGGCGTAGGAGGTTGAGTACGAGCTCCTACGGGCTCCTTCCCCTTGGGCTGTGCAGTTCCCTGGGGTGGACCTGCCATAGGGATCCTTGCAGTAGGATAGGTCCGTGTGTTAGGACGTTCAAGTTGCGCTTCGCCGAGTAGCTAACTTGATCGCATCATTCATCGTCCAAACGGACTGCATCTGGACCCGATCCCGGATAGCCATACGTAACCCACCATTGAATCGGGCGACTTACTGCGCGATTCAGTCTCGACTAAATCGTTACGCGCCGCCAGCGGTAAAATTCTTCTGCATATTCTCTCACCGACCGACTACCCTGTCTGCAATTTTGGTATTGCTGGAATAATACCTGATCGTAATCGCTAGGGAGGAATCGGGCACGTAGTAGCTGCTTCATCCGCTGCCAGGTGCGGATTGGTGCTTTCGTCTGCCTGGTTCGCGCGAGTTGCATAGTTGTTCCCACCAAGCCGAAGCTCCTCCTTTCAGCTTGTAGGCCACAAGCTTGACCTTCTTTGCTTCAGGGATGTCCATATAGTCGAAAAATCGCTCAACTTCAGAAAGCCAATCGAGGAAATCCTCAATGTGTAGTTGGCCATTGAAGCTAGGAATATCAACCCGCATCTTAAATTCTCGATCCGTTCGATCTACTCGATCGGCGCCATGTCTGGGGTGTTGAAAAATTATGTCGTCGATCTCCCTCCTCTGGAGCCCCCGTCCTCGTGCATGACCCTTGGATGCTTGCGGTGACTATCCTCGCGATCAAAGCCGACATTACGAGTCTCAAAGAATTGGCGGTGGAGGATTACCACCAGGAACACGGAGTTGCCCTAGGGTTTCTGCCAAGAGATTCGCTATGCGGTCCATGGAAGCCTGCAGCCCTTGCATGGCTTGCCGATTCTCTTGCTGCGCTGCTTGGAAAGCTTCCGCCGTTAAAGGAAAATTTCCTGGAGCACCGCCTATGGGATTGTTGCCCAACCCGTCGTTAGAAGCCATCGACCCGAGGAGAAACCTCGCTTTGATACCAAACTGACGCAGGGGAGGACGTGAGGTCGAGCACCGTCTTCCTCAAGAGGATAATTATTCCGAATCCACGGAACTTCTCTGGACTCCTCACAGAGACTTTCTCGAATCCACGAGAAAAGAGAGCAGAAAATAGAAATAAATTCTAAATAAATTCGAAATAGATTAATGAATGAATAAAAACGAGTTCACAACCCTTTAAATAAGGGTACTAAGCAATGGAAAAGGAATCAGAATCAAACTACAACTAAAACTCCTAAAATTCGCGACTTACTATAAATAGTAAACTTACTATTTATAGACGGTCGTGATGTCTACTAGTGCGCAAGGTTTTCGGCCAAAAATAGTAAGTGTCCTATTTGGCTTCACCAAACCGTTCCCCTAATTATTCTAAGCTCTTTTCACGTTGGACGCAACTCCTAAAGCCCGACGGATGAAGAGTTATAAACAAACTAAAACTTACTATTTATAGTAAAAACGAAATTGAAACAGGGAAACGACCATCAAATCAGGGGTTTCTCGCAATTCCGAGCGTCGCAACCCTGCGTAGCTGGGTTGGTTGGCTAAAGTAGCTCGTTCTACCCCAAAATCATATATTTTTCGTCGGCTAACTCATCCCGGATTGTGAGATACGCCTGATTTAAGGTCTGATGGTCCAGATCACTTCTTTCGCCGACCGGGCCTTTTCTGATCCATCTTTGCCATGTAATTGTCCGCGACCCGCTCTACATCAGTTAGCCATACATCACGAAATGAAAACGCAGACATCAATACTTAGTACGCGCATGAACATACTCAATGTACACCCAGACCCATAGCTCAAGTGGTAGACTGAGTGAAAGATACCTCGTTTCAACACTGAGGTTTTGATATCTATCTGACAGTGGGGTAAAAAATAAAAAAAATAAAAAAAAAAGAAGCGGACAATCTCAATCCAACCATTATGTGGGCGTAAAATTCTTAGTTATTCATTATTTTCTATGATGTGGCCCACCTATGATTGAAAACCTTGTTTTATTGGCATCCCACTATCATGGAGGGGCACACCTGATGTGTATCCAGCACCCTAGTGGACGTAGGTAAGGGTATGAATGCAGTTTTTTGGGCCTGACATGGGTGTTGGCACACCCTTATTTGACCCGAACTCAGTCAGGTTTAAGCCGGGCAAGGTCTGGTCAAGGCTGATATTTAAGACCAAAGGCCTTCCATGGACCTAGCCCAACAGGCCGAATTGAGCATGGCCCCACCCAACCCTGCCCAGCCAGAAAATTGATAAAATCCTTGTTTTCCCACTTGAATGTTTCTAATCCATCTGCAAGAAGGCCACATATGCCATATATAGGAACGGAAATGGCTTTTTGGCTGGGCCTTCAGAGTCTGTTCAAGAAGGAAGGGTTGCTAAACCAAGATTTGGAAGAGCATAACACATCCATATAAAGTCAATTTGTTGAGCTAAAATGACTGGAGCTGACCAAAAAAAAAAAGAGTTGGAATAACATAACATGTATCCATTTAAAGTCGATTGGGGTAGCATTAGAGTTGGGCACGGGACGACTCAACTCAGTGAACTCGACTCATCTGACTCGTTTAGACCTGGCTCGATCCAAACCGAATTGACTTCGTCCAATCGTGACCGTAAGTCGACTCGACTCGGCCCGAAATCCAACTCGGTACTGACTCGACTCGATCCAAAACTCAACTCATATATGTGTGTGTGTGTGTGTGTGTGTATAAAAACTCAAATATGACGTTTCAAATATGAGATGTCGTTTAGCTGATGGAGAGGCTGCAATTCTGGCCAGTGCACCTAGGTTTTGAATTATGATTTCAGCCCATAAATACCTGCTGCACTCGACCCAACTCGATACTTGCAACCGGGTTGGACTCGGTCCCGATTAGTCCAAGCTAGACCTGGACTCGGATCGGGTCAGGCATGCTAGACTCAATACTGAGTGGTCGAGTTCGGGTCAGGCCTATTTCACAACCGGATCAACTCGGGTCAGCCCTGACTCAATTCGACTCGACTCGATGCCCAGCTCTAGGCAATCTAAAATGACTCGAGCTGACTCAAAAATTGACTAGGCCTTGCATGCTAGGAGCCTGGGCTAAGGTAGTGGGTCAGAGCCCAACCCGAATTCAAGTTGGGCTGGTGAGGCTACCGGGCCAATTGACATCCTTAGTTAGCACTAGAACGCCTGATCCACCATGAAAACTGAATTCACATGCTCGTACAACTGCATGCGTGCATAGTAAGCCACGCAGATGGTATGGGGTGGGTTTAGACCCAGATTGCATCTTAGATGATGATTTGAATTATTTATGTTCTAGATTCTATGCTACTGGGCCATCTTATTTAAGAAACATTATTGAATGGATAAGTTGTGTATGTAGGTGGTTTTGGAACATGGCTTATATTCAAATGAATATCAATAATGTACGATTGCAAGGTCATAACTTCTACATGGGAGTAATAAGAACGTCAACGGTTCAGATCATCATCTAAGATGCAATCCAGGGTGAAAACGCACACATGCACTAATGAACGTCTGTGATTGTACGCAAGTGTGTATGTATGCATGCAAGGATAGTGTTATAGGTGGTCGATTTGATTGAGTACATTACCAGGACCAAAGGAGAATATTTGTAGGCAAAGACGTTTTGCTTAGTGAGGCACTGATCAACGACTGGGCCACACACAAAAAGTATAGCCGCTTGGAACGGAGCCGACTGATAGAGTAGCTGTGTAGATGATACGTTCAGCCTCTTTTGTATTGTGTTGGTCATCTTCATTCATTAAAGTTAAAGATATCTCCAACTATAACTCTGCAAGCAATTAATTTTTGAATTTCCTTTTTTTTAAAAAAAAAAAAAAAAAAACAGGGCACTTTGGTATTTTGGAGGTGAAGATATGTCCATGATGAGCAGCAACCATCTGTTTTGCCCTTTGAACCATCCTTTTATAGCAAGTACATGGACGGTTAAGATTATTTTTTTATCAGTGTGATTTTAGATATATGATACACCCCCAATGTTTCTTACAATTTTTGATAAGGTAGGGTCAAAGTTGGGATGGACCGTTCACAACTGAAACCAATTCGACTCAGACCATATGTAAAGAGGGAAATGATACGTTGTGAAATGCCCAACCAAGGTCACAGGTAGGGGTGCAAATGAAATCGGTAGAATTGGTAAAACGGACCATAATCGACCAGACTGCATGGTTTGGTCCGGTTCTGAAGTGCACTGGTTGGGGTTATGGTTCCGAAAATCAAAGAACCGGTTAGTTCAGTTCAGTTCTCGGTTTGGAGTCTTGTAGAACCGAACTGACACCTTGGTCAATAAATATTTAAATTTTATTTTTTAAAACATACAAAACTAGACTATTCATAAAATGGATGACAACACACATAGAAATTGGCAACAAAATTATTTTGGAAACATGAAAGGGTCATAAAAACAAACCATGACAAGATTACTCTTTGTGAAAATTTTCAATAGAGCTTGGGCTAGATTATATATTTAAAAAAAAAAACATGCAATTGTCCTGGATTATAAAAACAAACCATACAATTGGACTAGATTATAAAAAAAAAAGCTGAAAATTGTAGAACTAAATCAAAATTGAACCAGTTTTCTACGGTCTGGTTCCAATTCGGTTCTAGGGTGCAAACGATCCGGTTCTAGTTTTCCTGAAACCGTTAGAAACAGTTCAGTTCTAGTTTCACCCCAGAACCGAACCGAACCATGTGCACCCCTAGTCACTAGACACCAAGATCTTGACCAACTCATTTCACTAGTGAGTTGAGTCGCAACTCAGCCAAATTGGCCAAACACCCTCCATTTTCACCTCTGAGTTGTGGTGCTGAATTTGGATCGGAATCTACCGAGTCCAAGTCTACTCACTATCAGCCCCTCCTAGTAAAACAAACAAATCCTCTAATCATATGGGCTATATGCCCTAGTGAACAAAATGGATGGTTAGAAAGAAACCAGCAAGGTCCACCAATGGCCTATGTTGGACAGGCACGTAGTTCATGAATCTCATACGCTTGTGGCCATGTTACCATCATCATCTTCTAGCATTATCATGAATACTAAGTTTAAAAAAATAAAATAAAATGTTAAGGATACAATCTGGCTGATGCAGGTGGTTGCAATGGCGAAAAGAGAGAGAATGGAGCCGAGTAGATTGAGATTTAGATCAGTTATAGATGCAATCCCGACTCCAATGAGTAAGACTAGAAGAGAGAGCTTTATTTTTTCACTAAGAAAAAAAATAAAATAAAATTTATTAGTGACCTTGTCCCTTTTAAATCATCTTGGCTTTAAGATAGGAAGGAAAAATAAAATTAAAAAATCAATCTGGACTCTTCATTCATTCCATACCACTTTTGTTGAATGAATGACCATCAGGCTCTTTTGATCCTAGTCGCTCCACATCAACTTATTAATCAAACTTTATATCGAATTTCTTTTATATTATTAGTTAATAGCAATGCCATTTATTTTTTAAAATAATTTTAAACCATTAAAGCCATATTTCAAGAGAAGATTAATGGTTCCTAAACAAGAGGGATTTCACCTTGGGAGAGTTGATGATCCAACAGTTAAAAGGTTGGAAGGAAACGGATAAAAGGAGATTAGCAATCAACGATTAGTGGTCCTGATCTTTGATCTCTTCAACCTTGCTAGATTTTGATTCGCACCTATCAGAGGATCCTAACCACTGATTAATAGCATGCAGAAATGGACAGCAAAGATAGTTGGAAACCACCTTGGATTTCTAATGTGGAGTGGGTCACGGATACTTTCATGTCCAAGATGGACTAGAGAATACCCAATTGGAGGCGGAAGTGATTAGGACCGTCGGAACCCTAAAGCAGGCATATTTCGCATACCAGAATGAGTTATTCGATGTATCATATATGATCATGGGAAGCCCCACTGCGTCAGGTTGCCCACGCCGGATTTGCAAGATTCCATCATATCGACAGTCGAAAGTCTTTTTAAATTGATAATAACTTTTATCCTTTGAGCACAAGGAGTCTTCCAAATATGATAGGGGCTAATAAAATTTAGGCAAATAACGTAGTTAAGCCAATTTGTACACTTGCTATCACTATTTAAAGATTGTAAATATGTTTTTATTGTTAATCAATTTATTTTTAAAATTATTAGAAATTATTTTTATTTTCTTAACTACGGGGATTCGGAGTAGTTATCCTCCAGGAGTACGAAACCATCCAAAATAAGCATCTTGGTCACATAATGCTAACTGTCTGATCACTCTTACCGTTATATATATATATATATATATATATATATATATATATATATATAAAAGACAATAATCGGGCCAAAACATCTTATTAATGTATTTTTTACACCATGGCCGACCAATAGTGGTATGGAATAGATGGATGGTCCAGATTGACAGTTGAACTGTTTTCACAACATGGAGAAAAAAAGAGTCTACGTGGCATGTTTGTACGATGATCCGAACAGTTCTCGCATCACAAGTCTCTGTAAGTGGACCACAAGCCAAAATCACGAAGATTGGACTTGGTATACCAAAACCACTATTTGGAGATTAACGATTTTTGTGCACAATCTATTATTAAATGGTTGGGATTGTCCGATTTATGATTTATGGTCATCATGGATGTCCCATCTGAATGAGCAGTTTCAACCACCATACACGCATGCCACGTGTACGATGTTCCTCTCTAGAACCTTACCTGAACTGCTTCTTCAGGAAAACCGTCTCCAACAGTACCGTGAAGGGTATGATTGTGAGTTTGGTCATCTGATCAAAAAGAAAAATAAAATTAAATAAATAAAAGCATGACACTCTAACAAGTACAAGTAGGCCTGTAGGTCATGATTCTCTCTGCTGGAGTAGTCTGTCCAGTACTAGATCATTTGGAGCTGTCGTTTTTGTCTAAAGACGGTTACACAACTACTTTTAACTCCGCACACGTGGCACGTACGTGTTTGATTCGGACCGTTTGTCTACTGAGGCCCTGATGTGGACTGGTTATATTCCAAAAGTCACACAAATTGATTATTCCTGGCCATTGCCTATGGTGATCGTACCAACGGGCAAAATTCCTCCAATCAGCGGCTAGGATCGTCTGACCATTTCAAGTTTTGGTGCATCAACTATCCATTTTGGGCATCAACAGATAAGTGGTCCGGATCCTTGTACTTGAAAGAGAAAGAAAGAGAAGGAAATCATAATACACAACCTGATAGAAGCCAATGGAGTTGAACCCTAGACTCAGGTTGAGAAATCCGATGGATACACCGTTGAGGACACCGAAGAGCATTACGGTTTTCATATCCGTCGATTTGGGCTCGAAAACATTGAAGCGTTGTGCCACGTGTAGGGTGCAGAACGTGACCATCAGATGCCAGCTAGTGAGCGTCGTTGCTGTATAAAAGTATACGTGGGAAATTAACGTGTGTTGCTTGTAACGCAAAAGAAGAGAGATGTTCATGTGACCCGCACGCATCTTGACAGAGATGTCAGAAATCGCAGGCATCTCATCATGTGGGGCCCACTATGAACATGCCCTGGCCACTCATGGGGTGGTTTAGAATATTTGACGGCTGGGGAAAATATGACCGATTGGGCTCGGTTCAACTTATACTTATGTCCATTAATGGACCGCCATTATTTTAGGGCCACGCATGTACAAGGTGAGTCGTACCTGATGAATGGCCCATGTTTCACACGTGGGTTGACCCACAGGTCCAGCCTCCGGAGCGGAAGCATTTAAATTAAAATGTCGAGAAAGAAAAGCAAAGCATCATAGGAGTGCCATGGACGCAAATTTTCTCCATGGGAACGTGTCTAACATCCCCTCCGTCCATATTCTGACTAAGCCGCACCATTAGAAAAAGGAGAAGCAGAAGTAAATAGACCGATGACTGAATCACCGGGCATATCCCTGATAACCTGACCTAGCCATTTGATTGGGCAGGTGTTATTATAACCGATGGCCTATCTAATGTGGAAGTCCCACCCACCCACCTATGTGGGGCTGTAATGTGTTTGTTTATCCGCATATATATATATATATATATAGGAAAACGCTCACCTGCGAACTGGTTCGTACGTAGTACGTACGAACTTTTTTGATGACCCATCATACGTGATGAATCTTGCAAATCTGAACGGTTCACATGAAGCAGAATCTCATGAAACCCCATGGTATGAATTTTTACTTTGATCTGAAACTTTGGTGGACCGTGAAAAATGTAAACAGCTTCTTTCCTTGATTTGAATTTCTCTTTGCTATGGACGGTATGGATAAAAGTTTTAGATAAAAGTAAAACTTGGTCTTGGGGGGTTTCACTAGGTGCTGCTTCACATGAACGGTTCAGATTTTGGATCAACATCACGTATGATGGGTCATCAAAAAAGTTCGTACGTACTACGTACGAACCAGTTCACAGGTGAGCGCTTCTCATATATATATATATGAGGCATGCTCACCTACGCACGTGTGCACCTTTGCGCACGTGTTATGGGTGTCAAATCTGAACGGTCAATAAGATGCGGAATTCCATGAAACTTGAGGAGGTGAATTTTCACCCTTATCTAAGATTTGGGTGAGCCATAGAAAAGAGAAATTCAAATCAATGTAAGAAACTGTTTGCATGTTTTTTGGCCCACCAAAGTTTTAGTTCAAAGTAAAAATTGGTACAAGCGGTTTCATGAGGTTCTGCTTCATGTGGACCGTTCAAATTTTCGAGACTCATCAAATATGATGATTTCTCAAAAAAGTTCGTAGGTGAGCGTTCCGAGATATATATATATGGGAAAAGGTACAATGCACTCGAGCTGATTTTAACGCCCCATGAGGTCGAGCTATGTGGGCCCCACCGTGATGCCTTTCAAACATCTACCCCATCAGTCAAATGCACCATTCCATCGTGGGCTTAGGTATCAAAAATCAAGTCAATCCATTACTTGTGTGGGTCAAACCACATACAGAAGTGGAGAGGGGCCGTGCACCATTAAAACATTCATAACCATTTTTGAGGGCCCACCGAGATGTGGTTTGTAAATCCAGCCCATCCATTATGTGTGTCCCACTTGAATGAGGGTTCAGACCAAGTTTCAGGCGCATGCAAAACTCAGGTGGGCCCCACCAAGTGCTTTTATATGTTTTAACGGTGTCTTCACATAATTTAGATGGTATGGCCCACCTGAGTTCCCGTATATGGCTGATTTTAGGGGCGTCCCATAATTTAAAGGGGACCTATCAAATGCACGGTGTTGATAGTCGAAACACATCACGGTGGGGCCCACACAGCTCGACCTCACGGGAGCTTATCGTCAGCTCAAGCGCATTGTACCTTTTCCCATATATATATATATATATATATATATATATATATATATATATATATAACCGGACCATCAAACAACAAGAGAGTGTAGCTCTTTGAAGTTAAGGGCTTGAAACTGACTACTGCCTTCCCGAGAGTACTTCGCCTACCCCGAAAGAACAGCAACAGGACTTTTCTATCTCTGATCCACCACCCCTTACTCAACATAGGGCCCGGACTAGACTACTGCTTGCGTAGCCCAATGCTCTATCTACTGCCTTTCACTTTAAGGTTGTTACAGATCTAAAATACAGGAGAAAAAAGGTTCTTTATTAGTGAGATTCTATAAGCTCAGAATGAAATCGCTTGGCTTGACTTGAAAGTACTTCTTTCTACTTCGCTCCCGCCCACAATTTCGAATTCGATGAGGAATTGAGTAAGGGCGGACTAAATCATATCATATCCGATGTAAGACAGGAGCTAAGATCATATCATATCCGATGTAAGACCGGAGGTAAGATCAGATAAAGAGCTGAAAGCCTCTTTAATTTAGGAAATGGGGCCCTGAAAGGGCACTTTTCTTTAATCAAATCGTTAGTTCAGATATTGATATTTAGATAAAGACTAGGACCCAGCAAGCAACGGCTTTGAAGCCAGTTGACAAATGTGCACTTTTTACTAATAAGCTTTTCAGCCAGCAAGCACTTGGGAGGAGTAAAGTCAAGCCTATTAGTAAAATGCGCTAGCGCGCCTGAATTGATAGTCGTTTTGAAGCTGACTAGCCCTAAAAAGCTTATTAGTAAAACGCACGTTGGCCTTTGATGTAATAAGCATTTTGAAGGGGGTGTGAGCAAATGTAAGTGCATAGGTTGTTCCGGCCCGTCAATAGTGATGGTGCGCGGGAGCAGCGACGCGTAGGCCCCCCCAAAGTGCCCCCCTCCTCCCGAAAGATAGAATTTCGTCCCCTGGGCGGCCCAAGTGCGGAAGATGTAGCTACGGACCATGCCGAATATGTCTCTGCCGAAGAATGCGGAACCTTAGAACCCGACCGAACGACGTTCCGACCAAGTGGTGAACAAGGCCGAATAGTCCGAACATGCCGAACCTGGAGGGAAGGGAGCTTTCCAATGAGTAGGAGGCTTCCCGATGCGGAACTCTATTCCTTAGGTTCGGAGGTCAATAGGTTCATAGGTCCATAGGTCCATATCTTACGGAGGTGAATAGGTCAATAGGTTTGTAGGAGGAGCCTTATGTCGTAGGCCCTTGCCCAGTGGATAAGAAAAGATGTTCCTTTCGGAGAATCGGTTGTTACAAGAAAGAAATCCCTTCATAAAACAACCGATCAACAAATCGGAGAATCGGTTGTTGATAGCATTGAGAAACAGCAAGGGATCGACCAAGCTTCCACACCAATACCTCAGGCGCCGGGGGCTCTACCCTCAGGAGGAGACTCACAGACCTAACGCATTCAATTCAACGAGGGGTACAATCGGAAAGGGATTGATTTTATACACCGGAGCCTGTGCTCGCCCTATCCCCTCAGTCTCTATTTATTTAGATAATGCTACAAATAAGTTAGATGATGCTACAAATAAGGCTTTCATCACCTGATTCGTCTATATCAGGTGCTAAAGGGGGACACATATGGTATAGTACTTTTTCCCAGTCTCAAACGAAAGATACCATTGATGCTACCATTGGTGCCTCTGCTTCCCGTGCTTCTTCAACACAGAGAAAGCCAACAGTTCATCACGGAAGAAAGGACTCACCGAGCCGGGATCACTAACTAATACTAATACTAATATAATAGAAAAGAACTGTCTTTTCTGTATGCTTTCCCCGGTTCCGTTGCTACCGCGGGACTTACGCAATCGATCGGATCATATAGATATCCCTTCAACACAACATAGGCCATCGAAAGGATCTCGGACGACCCACCAAAGCACGAAAGCCAGGATCTTTCCGAAAATGGATTCCTATTCGAAGAGTGCATAACCGCATGGATAAGCTCACACCAACCCGTCAATTTGGGATCCAATTCGGGATTTTATTTTCCTTGGGAGGTATCGGGAAGGAATTAGAATGTAATAATATCGATTAGGCCACAAAAAGTTTTCAATCAAGCCTATATTTATATTTTCCCTTCTTTAATATTTTTTTAAAAAACTTTTGAACATGTTGGATTTTGTAAAAATATCATGTGGGCCTTAGAAAGGTTTCAACGGTGGGCATCAATCTTCCTACTGTTTTTTGTGGTGGGGTCCACTAAAGCTCTGGATCTGCCTTATTCTTTGGCCCATGGCTTAAAATAATATTTCCAAATGGATGGATGTTGTGGATATAACACATACATCATAGTGGGTCCACAGAACTTGGTGACTTCATTTTCCATAAAGTGAGGTCCGGAAGCGAATTGCGTGGTGAGTAACTCACTACGCTCGGCGTACTGAGTAAACTCTGTGAGGTCCACCATGATTTATTTATTTTATCCACTCCGTTTATACATTTTAACAGATAATTTTAGTACTTGGACCAAAAAATGAGATATATCCAATGTTCAAATGGACCACACCACAGGAAACGGTTGAATTAAATGTCTACCATTGAAAAATAATTGGAGGGCCACGGGAGTTTTGGATTAAGCTTATATTTGTTTTTTCCCTTCATCCATGTCTGTATGATCTTATGAACAGGTTGGATGAAAAATAAACATCACTATGGGGCCTATAAAGGTTTCAACGGTGGAAATCATTATCTCCAATGTTTCCAGTCGTATGATCCACTTGATCTTTGGATATGCATCGATTTTGGGCCTAACCCCTTAAATTAGATATAAAAATGGATGGACGGCGTAGATAGACCACATACATTCGATATGGCCTAGCTTTGTTTATGCAGTACGACAAGAACATACTGAGTAACTCAATACGCAATCTTATTTAGTATAAATTGGCGTGGCTGGTGGTCGGTGCTCTATGGGCCCCACCATGATATATGTGTTTCATCTACTCCGTTCATCCATTTTTAAAGAAGGGAAAATATAAATATGAGCAAGATAAAAAACTTTTCATGGCCTTTAGAAGTTTTTAATGGTGGCATCACTGTCCACACAGTTTTTTGTAGTGGGGTCCACTGGAGCTTCATATGTCACTCATTCTTTGGATTTCACCTTAAAATGATCTCTCCATATGGGTGGAAGGCGTGGATACAAGACATATATTATAGTGGGGCACAAATTCAATAGCAATCTTGCGGTGGGAATTGGACCGCACCATGGTATCCTGCGGTATAGTTCGCAGGAGACCAGGACTCTCTCTCTCTCTCTCTCTCTCTCTCTCTCTCTATCTCTCTCTCTCTCTCTCTCTCTATATATATATATATATATATCAAATCATGGGGAATCGACAGTATGGGACGCGGATTGCGTCCTACCCCCGCCCGGACGGATTAGTAATCCGTTCGAGCAGGGCTCTGTGGGGCCCACTGTGATGTACGAGTTTTATCCACGCTGTTTATCATTTTTCGCAGATCATTTTAAGATATGAGCCAAAAAAAGGTAGGTACAGGTCTTAAGTGGACCACAAAGTGGGGATTGAATTTCCACCATTAAAAACTTCTTGAAAGCTGGAGAAGTTTTGGATCAAGCTGATATTTGTGTTTTCACTTCATCCATGTCTACATGACCTTATGAATAGGTTGGATGATAAAAAAACATCATGGTGGCCCTTAGAAACGTTTCAACGGTGGATGTCATCATCACTGCAGTTTCCTTTGGTGTGGTCCCCTAGAGTTGTGGACCTTTTTCATTTTTAGGATCACACCTTAAAACGATCTGCGAAAAATGATGAATGGCGTGGATAAAACACGTACATCACAGTGGGCCCCACAGAACCGTGCCCGGACAGATTACCGTCCGACGAGGTAGGACGCAATCCGCGTCAAGACGGTATCGTTAAACAGATACATCACGGTGGGGGCCCACACAAATCTAGTCGGATACTTAAAAGGTCCAACCGGTGGAATGCAATGCACTTTCATCTAATACAACCTAATAACTTGCAAGCATGCTTTGCACGCCAATTTTTTAAAGCAACACGTGGCCAAATCAAATGCTACTGCTCGTACCAATGCAAGCTTCTTAGTTTTTCCAACTTCAACCTGATGGGCCCACTTTATAAACAAACGGGTTGGATGACATAGGTTTCTCTTTGGGCTCACAATGGCCCATGGTTGTCCACCATCACCACTGTTGCCCATGGTGTGGTCCACTTGAATTTTCAATCACACTTCCTAGAATAGCCCGGTGAAAATTATGGAAGGAGAGGATGTCACGCACATACATCAAAGCAGACCCATGGCCGTACAGAGTTGTAACAGGAAATTCGCGTCCGAGTTCCACACACGAACACACACCCCACCCATTGGTCCTTACACTTGCTCGGGTGGTAGGCTACAAGGAGTTTCAACACCCGGTCAAGGGTCCGAGTACCCGTAAGTGGTGAAATTCCACCAGCGTGAGTGTGTGGGGGTGTGTGTTCTTGTGTAATAATAATAATAATAAATAAATAAATCTATGAGTGCAGGGCCCACCCACGGATTTTGCACAGCCAGTGGAAAACAGGTGGATCCTACCACTTCACCAAGCGGGAAAGGTCGATGTCTACCAAAGGGGATTTTTAATCCAAGGAAAAAGTCTAATTTGCCCTTGCTTGGCATGCAGAGAAGAGCGGTCCCATTCTATTGGACCAGGTGGGTAAATCACGTCAACCAATACCACACGTAACATCAAAGGGCATGAATACCCTCGAAAGTGGACCACTAGAGAATGATTTATAATCCATCAGGACTCACCACTTACTCCCACTCGGTGAAAGGTGAGAGTTTAGTCGTTTTGAGCATGATCATCTTACCAAAAGGGAATTCGAGGGTGCTGATGAGAGCTTTGTTACATATGACAATGGCAACCGAGGAAGCAACCGAAAGCACCAGGGCACCCACCACGCCCAACTGAAGTCCAGACGCTTCCGCCATCCTCCCTCTCTCTCCTGTCCATTTCACAGCATTCAAAATGAATGTCTTGAACGTAGCTTAGAAAAGATACATGTGTTTAGCCATATCTTTGAGTGATTTAGGAGGGGTTTGTTATAATACATCCCCACCTATCAAAGGATTTTTGTCATGACCCAGACCGTTTATGTGACAGGCTTTCTCTTGGATGACATCCAACCCGTCCAACTGGTGCATTCCACCATTATAATTCATATGAGGCTAAAAAAAACTTTATTTTTTATTTTTTTAAAAAAATAAAAAGAGCCAATCCAATAATCAGGTGAGCCATACTAAAAAAGTGTACAAAACCCAAAGCCTTCCAAGTTTATATATGGCCCACCAGATGATTAGATGGGTCTGATTAGTCCATTTGTATATCACGGTGGATGCACCAGTTGGATGGTTTGGATGTTATAAACAAGTGAGGCCATAATGATGGAGACAGCCATTTTTCTTTGGAAAAAAATGGATAAGGGTATCTTAGTCATTTCACTCAAAAAAGTACATTTCCATGCTTACAGGTGTCAATGTGCCAGGTTGGCCTTGGTTTCGACATGGCAAACTGGCTTTTGAGATGGGTTCGGGCTAAGATAAATGGCTAACCTGTTAAAGACGTGACCCGACGGATCCTCTCCTAAAATGACGAATATACCCTAGCATAGGCTAAAAATGACAAACATTGCCATGCTTGCTTGATAGCCCAATTTCACCTATGCTGGATCCTTCAAGCCCAATGCTTTGGTCAACCACGGCCACATTCACGTACGACTATTTTACACGTGCTTTACAACTTATATAGGGGCAATTTCGTCATTTTAGAAGAGGATTAGCTGGCCGTTGGATTTTTCACCGGCACGCGATTCCCATTGCCTGATAACTTGGCGATTTTATCCAAACACCTCTAAATTTTACACGCGTGTGAAATAAAATTCATTTGCACACCACACGTGCCGCATGGCACGTAGGTGGGAGATCCAATTCATCCATCAGATTTTTCCTACGTTTTACATTTTTGTCCAAAAATAAATCTGGTCCACTCAGCAAGTGGGCTCCAATAATGGCAACAGATGAAGTGTTTAGAAAACTTCAGCCAAGCTTTTCAGAGCCGTAAATTTATTTTCAAACTGTGGCCCCAATGAGTAGTGGATCAACCTGATTATTGGGACAGAGCATCAATATAACGCTGTCGCTTAGATGAATGGATTAGATCTTGGAAATATTTTTCCTGGCTGGCACTTGCGTGGGGTATACACGAGCTTTATATTCCACACGCGTGTGGACTTAGCAAAGCTCTTCGTATCATTCGAGAGACAAAAATGCAAACCAAGGGAAGGAAATTCTTAAAAATAAAAAGATATTACTATCTTAAAGAAATACATTGAAATTATAAATAAATAAATAAAAGACCCAACAAAAGAAAATCTTTAAAGAGGAGTGTTCACTTACAATGCATCCTCACGTGCTACCCCGTCCCATTATACCACATCCGAGCTGTCCAACAGGTGGGCCCCACTATGAAGATCACCTGGCTGAAAAATAAGCCAGTCCACTCATCAGGTGGGCCACACGCCTACGTTCAGTCCCATTGTTGGGAGGTCTGATTTAAACCGTTGCTTGTTTCCGTACACGTGTGGCCATCATGATGAGCGGACTAGCCTTCTCGAGGCAATCTTTGTGATGGGCCCACCTTTTCGCCCGGATCGGATGTAGCAGAAAACGGACACAATGCGTTGTATGTGAACGTAAAACCTATATATCAAAACTCTTTAATAAAAGAAGAAATCCCGACAAAAATACCAAAATTCTTCAAATAAAGAACAAAAAAATTCCCCAAGAGAGAAAAAAAAAAAGGTATGAAATTCCTACATTCGACGAGAAAGAAAGAAAACTCACCTTTGAATTATTGAAATTCTTTGACGAGATCTCTCTCACTCTCACGAATCCATACAAGCTCTTAAACAACGAGTAGACAGTATCGATAGCTCGGCCACGTAAATGGACGGCTGAGACTTTCCAATGCCCGGGAATGGAGAGAGAAAGCTAGAACCTCAACGAGCGATGAGAGAGGGAAAGAGAGGCGTTGTCTGAAATGGCTTGTCCGAGAATTTTAGTTCTGCTCCCTTTTTATTTTGATACGTGAGGTCCGATTCAACGCCGTTATTATTTATTTTCTATTCCTGGGGTCCGTTTTAACGCCGTTGGTACGCAGCTACCTCTCACTTGCCGCGCTTCCAGAAGGAAGTTAACGGTGATTAGAAGCAAAGGAATAATTTTTCTAGTGGCCGTTAATTTTAGGTTGAAAATATGATGAAAATAACCTCTAACTTTCAATTAATGAGAAAAAACATTGGCTGAGTGTGACAGATGGGAGCGGCATAGGTGCTACATGGGTCACACCATAGTAGGTGTTTTCCTGACTGTGGGCCCACCTTGATGTATGTGTGCCATATCCATTCCGTCCATCATTTTTTACCTCTCATTTTAGGGCATGGTTCCAAAAATAAAGCAGATCGAAATCTCAAGTGTACCACACCACAAGAAATAGTGGTCATTGAACGCCCACCCACCGTTAAAAACTTTTCACTGCCCACCATAATGCTTATTTTTCATCGAAACAGTTGATAAGTTCACAGACCTGTATAAAGGAAAAAAATTAAAAATTAAAAACAAATATAGGATTGATCCCAAACTTTTGTAGCCCCCAAAAAGTTTTAATGGTGGAAATTCAATTCCTATTGTGTGACCCACTTGAGAACTGAATGTTTTTCATTTATTGTAATATGTAATAAAATAAGTTGGAAAAATTAATGGACGGCGTGGATTTACCACACATACATCAAGGTAGACCCCATAGTGAGTCAAACATGTGTGTAACACCTAATCCACTCTCTCGCCAGGGGTATAGCCACGCACTTAGAAATTGCATACGTGACATATAATAAGCACAATTAAACATTATGATTCCAGTTTGGATGCATCACTGAACAAAAATTGAGCTTACTTGAGTATTGTAACATCGGAGTGGTCAGCGTATATTGGATGGTTAAAATGAAAATGTTTTAATGACCCTTTTTATTTTTCACCCCGCCCCTTTTTGTTAAAATTCTTAATTTGAATTGAAACAAATAAGAAAAAACCAAATTTTTAAATAACTACACATGAAATTTTTTTATAAAAAATAAATAAATTAAACAGCTATAATCTATCTATCATTCATAGAATATCATAGAGACGGCAAATTTAAGTAAGAAAAACCCTTGCTTTGTACATTTAAGGCTCTCAAAACTTTGAAAAAAAAAAAAAAACCCTAAAATCCTAATTCTTTCTTAGGGCTTATTAGATTTTTCAAATCTCATGTAAATGTAATCTGAATTACTAATTATTATTTCTCCACCCAGTTTGAAAATGCACTTGTATTTCTATTATGAAAACTAGGTCAAAATGATCGATTTAAATTTGTGAGCCCCACCATGTCGGTGCCATCCATCCATTTTAGCATAACATTTTGGAGCATGAGCTGAAAAATGAATTTGATCCAACACTCAAAAGGCCCACCACCGATGAAACAGTGGCACCGATAAATTTTTAATGGTAAATATTCGATTCCCTAAATCCTTTGGTGTGGTCCACTGGAGCTTTGAATCAACCTCATTTTTCTGGTCAAGCACTAAATTCAAGTGACATAAAAGATGGACGGTGTGGATAAGACACAAACATCACGGTGGGCCCCACATATATTTGGCAATGTCTTCTATTTTAGAGTAAAAAAGTAAGCATCAAATCAGCTACCAATTCGGTAATTACCAAGAAAAATAATTGTTACCTAGATGCAGTGTATTTATCAAATGTTTGGAAAATCAAACACACCTTCAATGTCAACATAACTAACTCTAAAAATCATTCTTCAATGAAGAAAATATCAAAAATGCTCCTCTAAAGATCCATTAATATTTAGTGTCTCAATTTTAACAGTTCTGTATGTCTACCGCCTAAGCATGAGTAAATACTCATTTGTCCCATTTAATTAAAGAAATTTTCTTAGAATCAGAGATACGAATTGTTAAATTAATCTATTTTTTGAAACGTAACTTAAATAAAGTAGGTTTCGCAATTTAGTCTGTCTAACGGGATGCGGATTGCGTACTACCCCCGTCTGTCCCTTGTTCCGAACGGGCGGTCCTGTGAGAGAGCCCACCGTGATGTATCTGTACATCCAAACCGTCAGTCTCTTTTTACAGATTATTTTAAGTCATGAACACAAAAATGAGCCATATCGAACGCTCAAGTAGACTACACCAAATAATAAGCTTGGTTGCATTAAAATGCACAAATTAAACGTCAGTTGCATCAAATGCAAGAGTCATATGTGATGTGGTCCATTTGACCGTTTCATCTGCCTCATTTTTGTTTTCATGTCTTAAAATAATCTGAGAAAAGGGACTGACGGTTTGAATGCACAGATACGTTCGGAGCTAGGGCGGGGCAGGGGAAGTTCGCAATCCACGTCCCGTTTAACTTGAGTGAACGTATGCCACGTGTACAATTCTAAGTGCTTAACTGTCGTATGCTGACGGCATATCAATTAACTCCCATTCCTTCGGACGCGGATTAGCTACTGAACTAAATAGTAGCTAGTCTTGCTAACGAAGTGACGGCACCACGTTTTTTGGGCCTACCATGATGTATGTATTGTATCCACCTCATCCAACCATTTGGAGATATCATTTCAGGACATTAACCAAAGAATGAGTCGGATCCAAAGTTCAAATGAACCCCACCACAGAAAATAGTGGGACAGTTACTCCCACCGTTGAAACTTTCCTAGGGCCCATCATGATATTTATTTGAGATCCAACCTGTTTAAAAGTTAATAAAGACATGGAGCAAGGGAAAACGTATATATTAGCTTGATCGAAAACTTATATAGCTCAAAGAATTCTTTAATGGTAATCATTCAATCCCTACTGTTTTCTGTGGTGGGTCCACTTGAGCTTTATATCTACCTCGTTATTTGACTCATCCCTTCAAATGATCTCTAAAAATGGATGGACGGTGTGGATACAACACATACATTATGGTGGTGCCCACAGAATGTGGTGACGTACTGTCGAGTTCAGTAGCCAGACCGATACCGTCGACTTCAGTAGCTAATCTGCATCCCATTTCTTTCTGAGAAATTTAGGACTGTGGACCCCACCTTTTATCCAGCTGTTTTTATGAAAGCAGACAAACCTTGTTTTGCAACTTAGACCTCCACGTGCGAAGACCGAATTTCAGGACGAAAATACCCCTCCCTTTTACATACTCCTTTCACTGCATTGCTTTCAGCGTTACTTTCACTCCCCTTAACGAAAAAATACGTGCTTCCAGCCCTACACTCTCTTGGAACTAAGAACTGAAGTACGAAGGGTTTTCTTCTCATTTTCCTGACTGAAATCTCTGTGAATCATCTAGATATCATCATTCTACATTTGTCATTTTTCATCTTGGCTAGGGTTACGTGAAATCCCACAAGCTGGTTGTATCTCCTTGAAAAGGTTCAAAATATTCTCTCACTCTAAAGCACCTCTCTTTAAGCTGCATTTGACCGATACTGCGACAGTCGGATGTATAGATCTTGAAAAATATGCTACACTTGTACAATGGCATTGCATGCGAAGTTCAGTCAATTTCATGCGTTAGGCTTAGTCAATTTCATGCGTTAAGCTTAGTCAATTTTATGCGTTGATCGATTAAATCCATGTCAAACTCGCTCAATTCCATGCTAGGGCTGACTTGATCTTATGCTAGGCTCACTGAATTCCATGTTTAACCTGCTCAATTTCATGCTAGGATCGTTCAATTTAATGTTTACCCAGCTTAATTTCATGGTAGATAAGGTTAATTTAATGTTTGTCTCGATAAATAGCATGCTACGATCGCTCAATTTAATGTTTGCCCAGTTTAATTTCATGGTAGATAAGGTCAATTTAATGTTTGTCTTGATAAATTTCATGGTAGGATCGCTCAATTTAATGTTTGCCCAGCTTAATTTCATGGTAGATAAGGTCAATTTAATATTTGCCTCGCTCAATTTTATGCTTGCCCCGTTGAATTTCATGTTTGCCCCGCTCATTTTCATGTTTGCCCCGCTCAATTTCATGCTTGTCCCGCTGAATTTTATGTTTGCCCCGCTCAATTTCCAGTTTGCCTCGCTCAATTTCCAGTTTGCCCCGCTCAATTTTCAATTTGTCCCGCTCAATTTCATGCTTGCCCCACTGAATTTCATGCTTACCCCGCTGAATTTCCAGTTTGCCCCGCTGAATTTCATGCTTGCCCCGCTGAATTTCATGTTTGCCCAGCTCAATTTCCAGTTTGCCCCGCTCATTTTCATGCTTGCCCCGCTCATTTTCATGTTTGCCCCTCTCAATTTCCAGTTTGCCTCACTCAATTTCATGCTTGCCCCGCTGAAATTCATGTTTGCCCCGCTCATTTTCATGTTTGACCCGCTAATTTTCAGTTTGCCCCGCTCAATTTCATGTTTGCCCCGCTCAATTTCCAGTTTGCCCCACTCAATTTCCTGCTTGCCCCGATGAATTTCATGTTTGCCCCGCTCAATTTTCAATTTGCTCCGCTCAATTTCATGCTTGCCCCGTTGAATTTCATGTTTGCTCTGCTCATTTTCATGTTTGGCCCGCTCAATTTCCAATTTGCCCCGCTCAATTTCATGCTTACCCCGCTCAATTTTATGTTTGCCCCGCTCAATTTTCAGTTTGCCCTGCTCAATTTCATGCTTGCCCCAATGAATTTCATGTTTGCCCTGGTCGGGGAAGTTTGTTCCTCTGCCCGTTCCGATCTATGTCTTGATCGGAGTTTCGTACGATCCCCCTTGGATGACTCTCCAACTATAGCCTTTTTTCCTTTATCCTTAGGCATTATAACTGTTGCGATGATTGTGCCTGTTTCAAACAAAGGAAATGATAAATTAAGCTCGAAAAATCTATATATATCTGGTCAATTCATGATTTGTCATTGAACAGTGAACTGATGTATCTATATAAATCATCTAACGATTGAGTGAAGAACTCCGCATGGGCAATTGTAGCACAACTTGTGGTACCATACCATACTTCATTCGTACATACCACTTCTATATGAAATCAGCTCCATTCACATCTATTCACACAAGCATAAAATGAATCTAACAGTCTCATTGAAAATTATTAAGAGTCATGCTTGATATATGTCCCCTTTTTGCAATCTCAGTAGCTCAGTTTCTTCTATCCATGCACATTATAATGCAAAGGACATCTTTCAGTCAGAAACAGTAAATGACATCTCAGTTAAGTCTCGTTAATAAAAACCTCAAGTCCAAACAGCTCTCATCATGCAAATCATTTTAATATTTGTCCCAACTCCCGACATCAATCGACAAACTCAAAACACTCAATAGAAGAAAGGAATAACAGAAGAACTAATCATCTTGGAACCCCAACAAGAAATCAACCCACAGTCAACTAACATATGCCAGACATACTGATTGAGCCGAGGCTTCATTTAGATGCATAAGGGCCCGTTTGGCCAGGTAGATTGAAAGGGATTGAATGGTATTAGGGTGGATGGCATGGATTTCTAGGTAATAATGGTGTTGTCAGTGGATTGTCTTGAGATACATGTGATTGCTATATCCCGTCTGTTTGGAACGCCCGACCAATCCCGGGATTAAACCTTCCCATCCCTTCCAATCCCTCGAACCAAACATATCTCAGGCAAATTTGAATGGATTAAGGTGGATTGGATGGGATTTAAAGGTAATGATGGTGTTGTCAGTGGATTGTCTTAAGACCCATGGGATTGGGGTCAGATCACCGACTCTGTTTGGCACGCCCGGCCAATCCCGAGATTTAACTTCCAATCCCTTCCAATACTATCCAATCCCTTCCAATCCGACCGGCCAAACGGGCCCTAATAGAATTGAATTGCGAGCCTTCAATTTAATCAAGATGAATGGGAAAGTTAATTGTTGCTCATGGTATTCATATGGGGAACTGACCCTCAAATTGTAGTTGTCCTTGTCATGTCTAACTTGAAAGTAATATAAGGATTCAAAAACCCATCCTAAATAAGAATGCCAAGGAAGGAAACTATAATCTGGTTATTTCCACTTTATTTGACAGATGGTTGCAATCCAATTGGATAATGCAACCAAAGACAACCCAAAAAAAGAGAGACTAGAAATATAGAAGACCTTAAATTCAGAATTTAGAAATGGAAAACATGACTCAATTTGCTTGTCCCTAGCAACCAAAAGAATTATCCCATATCAAAAACCAAACAAACCCAATATGAAACAACATTTCTAAAACACGCCCACCGAAGAAATCAGATTCAGAATCAACAACCAAAATAGATGGCTTTTGACATTGACTCTCACTCAAACCGTCCCATCCCCGTAAACCTAGTATAAAAACACCAAGCACAAACCAAACAGTATTATACCAATTCCAAAAAAGACTCACAAAACAAAATCAGATTGCAAACAACTAAATGATTTCAGCTATCTAAACAACTAAAAGAATTATATAAATAAGTTCAATTGGAAGATAAAATTCTGTTGATAAATGATTTCCAATTTGTTGAAAGTAACTTGTTAGATTAATATAACAATAGAATAGTCATATTAGTCATAGATTAATATAACAATTTGGAGAAGAGTCCAGCTTTTGGGGTATCTCCTGTGAAACTAAAACCATTTGGAGCTTTTCTTCTTGGGCTGAGACTAGCTCTCCCTTTTTTCTCTACTTAGGCCTCGTTGAGATCAATGCTTCAAGATTTTTTTAACATTTCTTATCATGCTTTTCACATAATGCAAGGTACTTAGTTATCAGGACTTCATTTTCAATGTTTGTTTGTTATCAAACCTATTCATAAGATCATATAGACATGGATTAATAGAAAACACAATTATAAGCTTGATCTAAAACTTTTGTGGCCCCTAAGAAATGATCAACATAAGAAGTTCAATTCAAAATTTTCATGTGGTGTGGTCCATTTGAACATTGGATACGTTTAGTTTTTTGGGCTAAATCCATGAAATTATCTGTTAAGTTTGCACCGTTGATTTTCTAGTTTGCCCCGCTCAATTTCATGTTTCCCCCGCTCAATTTCATCTTTACCTCGTTGATTTCCTAGTTTGCCCCACTGATTTTGTAGTTTGCCCCGCTCAAATGCAAGTTCCCCCTCTGAATTTCTTGTTTGCCTTGCTCAATTTCATGTTTGCCCCGCTGAATTTATAGTTTGCCTCGCTGATTTCATGTTTCCCCCACTCAATTTCATGTTTGCCCCGCTAATTTTCCAGTTTGTCCCATTTAATATCATGTTTGCCCCACTCAATTTCATGTTTCCCCCGCTCAATTGCATGTTTGTCCCACTGATTTTATAGTTTGCCCCACTGATTTCGTGTTTCCCTCGCTCAATTTTATGTTTGCCCCGTTGATTTTTCAGTTTGTCCCCCTCAATTTCATGTTTGCCCCGCTCAATTTCATGCTTGCCCCGCTCATTTCTTAGTTTGCCCCGCTCATTTCCTAGTTTGTCCCGTTCAATTTTATGCTTGCCCCGCTTAATTTCATGTTTGCCCCGCTCATTTCCTAGTTTGCCCCGCTCAATTTCATGCTTGCCCCGCTCATTTCCTAGTTTGCCCCGTTCAATTTCATGTTTTCTCCGCTCAATTTCATGCCTGCCCCGCTCATTTTCTTGATTGCCCCACTCAATTTCATGTTTCCTCCGCTCAATTTCATGTTTGCCCCGCTGATTCTCTAGTTTGCCCCCACTCAATTTCATGTTTGCCCCCGCTCAAAACCTAAACCTAAACCTTAACTTATTCTCAATTCCCTAAACCTTAACCTATAATCTAACTTAAACCTAAACCTATAACCGACACTTATAACTTAAGCCTATAACCTATAACCTAAATGTGGAGAAATGTCTCCACTAGGTATGGTTCTTCCATCTCTGTCATATCATCTCATATCAAGGATACATTATATGAAGTGAAACCATCCCTATTTAACAATGTGGCTCTTTTATATTGAAAATCCAATCCCCACACAGATTGGAGTTGTTGAAGGAAAGCCTTCTAAACAAAGTGTCACAAGTACTATCACATGTGTGAACCTTGTTGGCCCACCCGAATAATCCACTACTTGTAAGTCTGACAACCATTTAAATACCAAAACAAACTACCAAATCTTATGTTATGGCCCCTTAGACATGTGGTGCTCAACGGATAGACCGAATAATCTACCAATGTGATCAACACCAACCTTTTGGCTGCACCACCCATATAGTATAGTTATCTTTAAAATTTTCCATTTAGTTTCATTGGTATGTGCCATTCACACAACACTCTAGAGGCACATCTCTACTTAATCCATGCAACTCTATTTCTATTGGAAATATACGTAATAAAATAAGTCACTTTGAGAAATCCGTTGGGCATTGATTTTAACTAAAGCCTTGCCTTTGTAACTACTACTGGAGTTTGATTCCAAATATTACTACTGAAGTTGCATCCACCTCGTATTTGTTTTCTTCAACTAGCACCACATCATTTGCGACATAGACCGAAAGACCTTGTCTTGATTACTAGCAGAAAATGCATTGTTGATAATTGAAAAATAGAGAAACTAATAGTTCCATTAGCTGAATGCTGAGCCTAATTAAGTTGGTTTTAAATAAACCAATTAGAATGACTTACTGTGAGCAATTTCACATGAGCATTTGATTTTGTATGCTTATTCCTGCAAATTCTAATTGCAAATATAAAACATTTTGTGTTTTAGTTATTTAATATACTTCTTATCTTGCTACTTAAATATACTTATTAACTAAGGATATGGTCCTTGATAGTGTGTAATGGCGGAATAGGATTCGTGTAGCTGACCGCAAATTAAGCTGGGATAAGGCTAAGATGATGATGATTGTGCTGTTCAATATTATTTTAATAAATGTTGTTCTCTTATTTGCTTCTTTGTGAGTGGCAATAATGACTCCCTATTCGTATTTTATTGCGGAATTTTAAGTACATCATGAAGGAGCTACAGGGGGCCATAATTATATCTTCTGCCTTTCAAGCAATTATTGGGTATGGTGGGCTGATGGCAATCCTTCTGAGGTATGCTTCTCAACAGTCATTGGTCTATGGTTGAACTTATGATGTTACTCTTTCATCACAAGTGTATTATATTTAATTTTGCTAGTGAGTTCAGTAGATTTTGGGAGCATCATGTAGAGATGAATGCATGTGAGCTATTGAACTCACTTGTTGTTGTTGTTGCCAAAGGGACTGTAGCTGTCACCTGACCATGTTGTAGTCAAATTCATTAAGGAGTCATTTGGCTCCCTAGAGTTTAAAAGGGCCTAAAGTTTTCAAGAAACAAAATCTCTAAGAAAGAGAGTGTTTTTCATGTTTGGGTTCGAGGAAAAAATTAACAGGAATTCTACTGTGCAGGTACTATTTATTTAAAAAAAAGTTCTAAAAAAAAAGCGACTGGTGGGAAGCAATCCCTTTCCTTGAAATCAGCGTTCCTGGTGACGAATCAAAAACGACACAATAGCTGGAGTCAGTTTCCAACAAAAATCATTTCTAAGCATTTCCAGGGTCCCAAAGGTAGGAATTTACCTCCACTTAACGGATTCCATTTCCAGATGGGTTATAACCTAAATGTATTCTCACAAAACATTTATCCAAAGACTTGTGCATGAAGCCTTTTTCCCTTGAGACTTTTCAATTCTTCTCTCATTAGCACTGACAAGTGAGCATTCAAATACGGTTCATCAAGAGGAATTCCACAGAGAATCGTTAATTTTTTTTTCCTTTTTTTGTTGTGAAGAGTAGTTTTATAGATTGATTAAATGCTCAATTGGTGCAAAACTTGCTAACTGAATGAAGCAATCTTTTTATGAAACAGATTTTTGTTGAGTGTGATCTTATTCCACTAGCAAGTGTTTTCCTCACAAAGGTTCATGTTGCTCACATGCATGATGACAAAAAAGTTGTTGTAAAGGTAATTTTTTGGCGTTCTTCCATTTGCATAGGCAACTGAAGTTTCAAATTCCAAATTAGAAATCTCTATGGCATAAATTTGAAACTTTTCATATTAAAGGTTACATTTTCTATGGTGTCCTAATGCTTTGTTTCTTTTTTTAATTAATTATTTATTTATTTATTTTTGCATCAAGTGTGAAGAAATAAGTTGATAAAGTAATAAAAAAAATTTTAAAAAAAAATTGATAAAGTAATAGTACTTATGGGAAAAGGAGATGAGAAAATAACTGCAGACCTATGGCTATGGATTATAACCGTAGCCTAATTGTCAATAATATCGACATATGATAGATAATATCGAGATATGATAGGTAGTATCGATAATTAATGTGGACTAATGACTGTGGACCTATTGCTACGGTCAGTGGGATCCTATAGCTACGGATTATAACCGTAGCCATAGTTGTATCTTCAATATATTGAAAGCCTTTCGATATTATCGATAAAGTCCAAAACTGTCCAGCGAGTTTGCCTAAAAAATTCTGTAATTTTGGATACACTATTGCTACGGATTATAACCGTAGCAATAACCGAGGCCTGACTGCGCGGCGTCAGTGCCGCGGCCGTCTGTTTTTCGTTTGTTTTTTTTTTGCTGTCTTGCTTTTGTGGGTCCCATCATGAGGTCTGTGCTATATCCAAACCGTCCATATATTTGGCTAGCTCATATTAAGGCTTGAGACTAAAATTAAGATAGATCTAACTATCAAGTGGACCACACTGTAAAAGGCAGTGGGGAATTGAACATCTACCATTGAAAACCTTTTAGGGGTTATAGAAGTTTTGGATCATATGAAATTTGTTTTTCCTCTTCGTTCAGGTCTTTGTGACCCTATGAATGAACTTAGACGGGGAGGATTTCTCACAAACATCACTGGGCCCCCTAAAGTTTTCTAATGGTTGACGCTCATTCAACACTGTTTCCTGTAATGTGGTACACTTGAGATTTAGATATACCTCATTTTTCATCTCATATCATAAAATGATGTGAAAAAATATTTGAATAGCATGGATGAAAAGCATACATCATGGTGGGGAGTACCCAATCCGTTTCCGTGAACGGAGGGGTATTTTCGTCCTCAAATTCGCTGTCCGTACGAGCAGGTCTAAGTTGCAAAGCAAAGTTTGTATTGTTTCATAAAAACAGCTGGATAAAAGGTGGGGTCCACAGTCCTAAATTTCTCTTTCTTTCTACTTTCTATGAGAATATAATTCAATAGCAACGAGTTCCCACGCACAAATGATTGTTTGATAGTGTTAGCATCCACCCAGCACCTGTACAACAACGCGTGGAGTGTGTACAGAGTCTAAACCATCCAAAAGGTTGGCCCATCCATAAGAAACGACTAGTGGCAAAATCAGACCACTGCCCATTAGGTACAAAGTATGCATGGCGCACCTGATCAGTGAATTGGCCTAATTTTTTCTTTAAAGTGATCATCACGTTGGGGCCATACACAAATGACAAGTGTGCAACTTGAATTATTACCTTTTTGTTTTTGTTTTATTTTTATTTTATTTTTTTGCCGAAAGTCGAAATTGTTGGCAAAGGTGGGCATCAAGTCGAGTCGGACCAGATTAGGTCCAACTTAACTCAATCCGGTTTTTACAAGTGCCTGACCCGAACTAGATCCGATTCGGGAATGAGTCCAGCAGGACTGACTCGATCCAAACCGATTCCTTACTGGCCTAACTCGGATCGAATTCGACATAGTCAGAAAATCGAGTCAGATCGAATTGGATAGGATTCAGATCGAGTCTTTTATTTTATTTATTTATTTTATAAAAAAAATTAAAAAATTAAAAAAATATGAAAAATACACAGATCTTGGGGCAGGACCCACCATGAAGTGCAATCCACCAGCAAGCCAAGGCAAGACCCACCGTCGTGTTCAATAGCTAATCTGCATCCGTCCTGATCCAAGGCAAGCCACAATTGAGGTCCCGAGCCACAACGGGCCACCAATGACCTGCACAGCTGCACAAGCCACAATTGAGGTCCCGAGCCACAGCGGGCCACCAACGACCTGCACGGCTGCACTCGAGGTCCCGAGCCAAGGCGGGAGCTCAAAAATACACAGAAAAAAACATATAAATGCAACTTACCTGATGAATGGACGAGGATGACCGATGAAGATAGGGTGTTGGGCTACTAAGTGGCCTGGATTCCGATCGAGTTCGGTGCTGCGCCTACTCGAATAAGGTTAGAGTTTGGATATATGAAGGATAAAGGTTTTTTTTTTTTTAATGACTCTATACTACTCGATTCCGGTCTAGATCAGGCTTCGGATTGGATTGGATTCCGGATCAAATCCAATCAAGTTGATACGTGACCGCAACTCGACTCGGTCGGGCGTCGGATCTGAGTGGGTCTACTCAATCCGACCCGACCCTACTTTTAGTTCAGGTCAAGTCGGATCCGATTAGTTTGGTCGAGTCAGGTTGGATCCTGCCCATCTCTAACCGTTGGTGCATTTTCTCGAACGGACACGCGGAATGTATACTGACACTCGTGACTGACACTCCAGACATAAACCTCTAAATTCACATGATGGCCCACTAGATTGGCCTTTATTTCTGGGTGTCCAACTTTCACGTTAAGAAACCCTTTTCGTACAGTCTGGATTCAATACACATGGGCACACATGCAGCTTGTAGAATAATCTTATTCTTAGGAGTTCCAGAGGAGACAGCCTCGGTGTATTAATACAACAACGTGCATATTTTTGGTAGCTAATTCATGGTATCCATCGCCCGTATGCCAATCCAGTCACTGTTGTGTTAGAACATAAATTGAAATCATATAAATTGGATGATCCTGACCTTCCAATTGGTGTCCATAAACAGTTAAGAATAGGATGGCCAGTACTAGCCCCAAACTCAACCGCCAATCCAACGGTTTCAGATCGTTTGATCATTATTAGGCCATACTTGATGTAGAGTGGGTCATGGACACTTTCTTGGCAAAGATGGAACATAGAAGGCTCAATCGGAGGTGGAAGTGATCAGCACCGTCAGAATCCTATAACAGGCATATCTCACGGTTTGGAATTAGTTATTCTACATATAATATATGATTTTGTGAGGAGAAGTTACTTTAGCCAACCTGCCCAGCAAGATTTGCAAGATTCTATTAAAGAGCGACAGTCATAATTTCATTTTATTTTCATTTTTACTATTTATATTAAGTTTTATTTCAATCATAACTTTTGATCAGTTGAGTTTTAGGAGTCTGTGTCCAATAAAAAATAGGCTTACAAAAATTAAGAGAATAATGTGGTTAAGCCAAATTGAACCCTTATTAGTTTTGGCTGAAAACCAAAAAAATCGTACGAGAAATTATGACTGTATATGAATGGTAAATTTATCATTAATAGTAAGTCACGTTTTTAGGAAGTTTGAGTTAGTTTGATTTGAAACTTTTTCATAGATTTGATATGACTGTTCAAAGGATTATAAATTCGTTTTTACCACTAATTAATTTATTTTTAAATTTATTAAAATTCGAATTTAAAAAATATATATTTCTATTTTTTTTCTCATAGATTCTGTGATGAGTTCAGAGAAGCTCCATGGATTTGGAGTAATTATCAACAGAAAAAGACGGTCGACCTAATGATGTCCATCCCTATGTCAATGCTCCATCAACATGAGACTCCTAGCTTGAACGGCCTGGATTGATGTTTGTGTGTGTGTATTACTCTATTGACAAGGATTAACATTTGACCAGCTAAATTTCTTCCCGAAGATCCCATCGCTAGAAATTTCCGATCATTTCTCTAAAATTTATCTGACCGTCCAATGGTGGCAGGTTGTATCAGACAGTTATGAACTTTCAATCAGCACTATTGTGATGCGGGCCATCCAATTTGATGGATGGATCGTGGCCCACTAATTGGACGGTTGGATCCATCATTGATGAGTAGAAGCACACTCTACCTCGTGTGGCCTACTTTCACAGATCCATACCTTTTATCCGACAGATTCCATCATGTAGCTGCCTTTTCTCAAAAATCAAGTGATTTGGTCATATTCAAGTGGGCCACAAATGAACGGTTAAAGAGAAATTGACCAATAATCACAATCAAGGTGCATATATGGTCCATCTGATGTTCACTTCAACTCAATGATTTAGACGGGAAATCCGCGCAATGGGGTCCACATGTCGACCTGATTTGATGGGATTGTAAACCCCAAAACTGAGTGGTTATAGATTCCTTTTCAATTTACAAAAGTGTGCGGTTGCTTCGACCTAGATGGAACTTTTCATGACGATGACAGCCAAAACAACGAAGCTTTGGCCCACATGTGAATGTAAGGCAGACAATGTACACACCACCAAATGTGCCATCATGGCACGTAACAGGAAGAGCCGATCCATCCATCAAGAGGTCCAAGAATCAGCTCGGTCCACTTAGGTGGGTCTTGAAAGATAACCTAGTTGAAGCTTCTAAACCTGGGCCGTAAAAACTCTATAAAGGAGGCCTTATTGATCAACAGTATAGATCATTCTAAGAGTTGGATAATGTGATTGGGTGTACTAGTAGATCCCACTAAGTTGTGATGTATCTAAAATTCGTGTAAGGGATAGTATATTAGAACTGAACTATGATATACAATAATGTTCTCATGAAATTGGGATTACCAAATTCGTATGTAGCCTTCAAGAGTGGAGTTTTGATAAGTTCCAAACTCCTCAATCCTATAAAACTATAAGAACATGGCCAGGTCCGAATCCAACACATAAACAAAATAAAAATTTCCAATAGAGTTAATCTAAAGATGTAAGAAGAAAAAGACTGCAGCATCAAACCTAAGACTAATAAGGTATATTATTACGTTCATCTTATCTTCATAATCACTGCACATCAAGGAGAGTCGATCTTACATGGGCTACTGAGCCCTGATGGCTCACCTGGTAAGTTGACCTGCCTACCTACTTGATAGGAGGCTTAGATATTGCACAAGTCCACCACGTGGGGACATGCTATGAAACGCAGATGATACACGTGTGATATGCTCTACTAATATTACTAAGTGGGTCACCACCATTTTAAAGGCATGACTCATCTACTCACATGTGGCGCATTTGGGTCATCAATTTGGGCGGTTGAAAATTGTTGCAAAATCATGCCACGTGTATGGTTGAAGAGTCACCACCATTTTTTTTTTTAATGGTGGTGAAATCTAACCCTTCATTTCTTTTACCTACAATTCAATTTAGGTGATGGGGGAAAGTATATAACAAGCTTGAAGCACAAGTTAGGAGGGTGAGATAACACGATTTCTTTATTTGAAATTCCTCCCAATGCAAGCAAAAAGCTTCCAACTTCCAAATTCAATGCCTGTTTGGTGCAACTTCAAACTCACTCAATTTTCAATAAACACTCCTTTGGTGACCGTTTAAACATCACACAAAAATAAATAATATTATTTTATAGAAAACCCTTCTTACACTACTTTCTGCCCCTTTATAGGCCCACAACTACTAGAAGTTGACATGGATGGTCCACTAATAACTAAAGGGCATTAAAGTGATATTGGAGAGAGGTCAAGGTCATGATCATGATGGGGGGGCGTTTTGGTCGTTTTAAAATGAGTTTAAAATGGGATTTCCTCACCTGGGGGAGGACTTTTATGTTAGTTTAGCACCATTTTAAGAATAACAGTGATTCATCTTTTGCACGTGTGGCACTGATGTTCAGCTATCTATACTATCCGAATTGTGGGTCCCACGAGTATATCTCTGTAATCACATCGATCCAGCAATCGTAACCATCCAATTAATGGCTATCAAATTGACGGTTAAAAGTAAAATAGTAAGTGGTCCTAACTATGCAATTTTTTTGTTATGCTCCATCCACAGTTGGGTCGGCAGCTTAGATGGCTCTGATTGCCGTACAAATAGGCCATGTGTATGTTTGAAGAGCCAACACCATTTTTTAATGGTGTGGGACTAAATTAGGATTAATATTTGACAAAAAAATTTGATATTCTGGTAGAACCCCGGTGACAACTGTTGGGTGTATCTAATGCATGGATGTTACACAGGCATTCATATCCGTACATATGACACGTGTAACTTCATTTAAACCATTCAAACAGTGGGTCCCACTTTAGTTGTTTTAGACGGCAGTTGTATTGAAATAGTAGATGTATATATGCACTCCACCCAAAATGAGGTTAAATTATTTATTCTTTTTTCCATGCTTCGATAGAGATATCTCTAAAAGATTAAGAGCTCATTGAAAAACCGGAAGAGTCTTGCAGAGTAAGCTTTTGGCCCGTCACGAAAATAATTAACTGACCAAATTGGTGGGCCTGGAGACCTATGAAATCAAATATCGGTCCATCGTCCAAAATACTAAAAAAATTCGGTTGTACCTAGCTTTGATCAAGCCACATTACCGTGCTCCGAAAATAAAAAAATCCGAAACGATCAAGCTGAAAGGATCCCCAATTTTTATTTTTTATTTTTTTATTTTATTTTTTGTTAGCTTGTTCGTACACCCACTGTCAGTTCACACTTCTAGGGGTGCACATTGAACCGGTAGAACCGTGGAACCGGACCGAAACTGACCAAACAGTGATCCAGTTTGGTTTGGTTCTAGAGTGTACCGGTTCCAGTTCTAGTTCCAAAAATAAAAGAACCAGTTATATCAGTTCGATTCTCGGTTTGGATGTAGAACCGAACCGAACCGTGAACCGATCCGTAGAACCAAACCGTGGATCCGATCCGTAGAACCGAACCGTGAAACCGAACCTGGAACCGAACTTGGAACCGAACCAAGAACTCTTTGATTGTTTCCATATTTGACTCATGATTTATGGTTTATAATGCACCATTTAATTATTTTCATAAATGTATTTTTGCACACCTTATACAATATCTAAATCATTCATCAAATGGCATCAAATGGATCATAGCATAGATGGACATGGCATAGATAATAAAATTAAACATACAATTGGACTGGATTATAAAAAGCCTAGAACCGTGGAACCAATCCGGAACCGAACCGACTTTAACGGTTCGGTTCCGATTCAGTTCTAGGGTGCCAACGGTCCGGTTCCGGTTCCGAATATCCTAGAACCGTTAGGAACGGTTCGGTTCCGGTTTCACCCCAGAACCGGACCAAACCGACCCATGTGCACCCCTACACACTTCACTGCTAGCCACCCCCACTAGGGAATCGATACCAAGACCTCAGTGTTGAAACGAGGTATCTGTCACTCAGTCTGCCACTTGAGTTATGGATTTGGGTGTAAAGGATCCCCAATGCCTCCCGAAGACAACTACCTGATCTGATTTACCCATGCTAAATTCAGTAAAGAGAAAATCAAGGTTGCATATCCTGACTCTCAAAAATCTTGAAAAATTCAACCGGTGGTCATCTAATGACCACCGATTTTATGAAATCAGCACTCCCATCGATCCGATGCTCTAACATTCGATTTTCCTGAGAAGCTATGAGGGTAGCCTACAATTTACCAGTGGTCCTTAGAAAGCTACCAGATTTCATCTATATAAACTGCATCACAGCGACCATTCCGACAGTAGTTAATCGATTGCGAGAGGGGAGAGGCAGAGAGAGAAGGATGCAAGAAAAGGCCAGAGAGATTTTCTTGGAGTAAGGGTAGCAGCCGAAGTTAAGTTAGGGACGTTCATCCTAATTTAGGGGCGTTTCGGGCAAAGGACAGAGCCCTTGTCAAGGCTCAGTGGCATAAGATCGTCGGTAAACCTCCATAATGGCCAATTATCAAAGCAACATGGGTGAAAAGTAGGGATATGATATGGGGTGTCTGATTTTCTCTTTTGTATAAAGAAGAGTATATGATTTTTCCTTTTTCTCGCATCTTCAAAATAAATCAATTCAAGTTCCACACACTCTAGGATCGACACAATCTTCCTTTTATTTTATTTCTTGCCTTATCTATCTCTTTTTTAATCTACCTAAAGGGTTCAATCCGTATGTGATCGAGCTGAGCATCTACTAAGATTTAAGGAAATCCCCAAAGAAATCGATAAGACCCCTCCAAATAAAGACTATACGAGTATACGAGTGGAAAATGGTGCTTAATCTCTTTCCTTTCCGTAATTGAGGCATTTACTCAACTTCTACGACACAGACCAGTGCATGAGTCATTCGAGTCAAGAGATCCTCGAATTTCTAGCTCTTTTGGTGATTCTATAGATCCTATCCAACCATATATTCTAAAATAGTGATGTGGCTGGTGTGACTCCAAAACATTCTAAGCATCCCAAATGTGTCACTTTGCCTACTTTGGAAAGGTATTGTACAACCAAAGAAGCAAAATTGAACTAAACTAATCACTTACATGGGGGACGCAACTCCTAAAGAGTGATGGAGCGCGATGATAGTCATTTGTTCTCTCTTCACAACAAGCCATGTTGTGGGATGGAAAGTGCAAGAGGCGTACGCAAGCAGCGTTCACAGTACGTTAATTGTTCCATTAGTTAATTAATATCTAATGGACCATAAAAAAATCATAAATCAAATATTAAAATTATCCAATTTATTACAACTTATTTTGCTCAAATTCGATCATGCATGTTGTGTGTGTGTGTGTCAGGCATGCTAAAGTCAAATTCAACTTGAATCGAACTTAATACCTTTGACCTCAGGCATCGAAATAGACCAAGAGAGTGGGTTCCATACTAACTGATTGTTTATTCAACCACTGATCATGAGTGATGAAGCAATTTGTAAAAGAGAGGGTTCATCCTTTAAATGAGTTTTTTTTACCTTTCAATAAAAAGAACTTTCAAAATTCACGGGTGCAACTTTAATTCAATAACAATATAGTAAAGGTAGATAACATAGCTAGACAAGAACTAAAATTGTATTATTGATCGATAATTATAACTTACAAATAGATCTGAGGGACGACAATCTGTTTGTCATTCAATACAGATTAATCTTCGTAATAGGACGGTCGTTAGATGCAAGAAATTATCTATTAAAAAACTTTGCAAATATCGAGCACATGGTGAGATAGTCGGGTGGAAGGCAGATCCTCGACTATCCATTCAAAGATATGGCAAGAGCTAAGCTTGTGGCGAGACAGTCGATGAGGTTGATAGCCTATTTGAAATCCTATTGAGAATCAGGCTCATGGCAAGATAATCAATGATTCAACTGCTTGTTTGAAAACCCGATGAGTGTTAATGTAATATCTCAAAGACCTTTGGGCACAAGTAGGTACACAAGTGCTCATGCACTTATATAGTTTAACATGTATTTTTAGTTATTAAATTTAGTATTAATAATATGTAGATATGTACACACATACGCACACACTAATAGATACCTATACCCTATAACAACATTCATGCCTTCATAGATCTTTGTTTACTCGACCATTCATCAAATCAACCGCTGAAATAACTATTCATCACTGGATAAAGCTATCTAATCATCCACTCCGCTTTTGGACCACCTTATGTATATGCGTAACATACCATCGAAATCACGATTTAAGACCTTCCTCACATGTACATATGCATATACATACTTTTATATATTCCAAGCCTATATATCTTAACGGACTTGATTATACACCAATCCAATCATCGAGAAGACTCTCTATGGACAAATTTAGCTATCAAAATATTCAATTTTAATCTGAACCATCACATCATCATTATGTAAATGAAGAATCCATCTAAGTTGTATACCTCCGTTAATCAACGATCCTAAACCTATCATCTTAACCCTAATATACTAAGGAGTATTTTACACTATTAAAGTTTAATTCTAATGGATGTAAATATATTATCAATTATCTATAGTTTTCTACGGTATACATATTCCTACCCTATATTATTCTTTAAAAAATCTATTTGTGGGAGCCTAATTGAATGAATATTTAACATGTACTTATTTAACTCAGTTGAACCGTACACCTTAACCTTAATGTCCAATTCACAACATCAGTTGTCCATCAAAACTCTCGTCATACCCGTTAGATGACCCGCCTGAAAATCAGACAAAGATCAATTGCGATCCACATCCGATCCCTAACGAATCTACTATTTACCATCCACATTAGGCCACATTTGGACTTAGTTCAAGAACCCATTAATGTAACGCCCCGAATTTCAAGGATCGAGCAAAGGCCCAACTCCCGAAATCCGTCGCATCACTTATGCAACATAGATAATGATGATTAAATGTTGTTTGTATTAGTGCATTAGACATGAATGAGATTATACTAAATCAGCATATCATACTCTAAAGGCGATTAAATTAAGCAAGCGGAAGACTATGATAGATATATAAAGTGTATAAGTGATATGAATCCCAGAGTATGATCATGTCACCAGGCTGAATAATTACATGTATAGTTTCAAAATATACAAAATGATAAAGGGTAATATCATCTAATCCATATCTCTGTAGCCTCGATGACGCAACTCCAGGTCTATATAGACCCGCCAGAAAGTTGCAGGTATGAAAACTCCTCCTCATCGTCGTAGAAGACCGGCTCCAACTCGTAAGCCGCAACATCATCTGCAACTATAATAGAGTCTGGTTGGTGTTTTAAAACACCGTCCCAGAGTGGGAGTGAGTAATCAACTCAGTGGAGTTAGAAGGCAAAGGTTAACATGTCATCAAATCAATTAAGCAGTTATGATAAAGCAGTACAACAATCATGTCCTAAATACTCTTGTTAATGCAAGAATGGTGTGTATTAATGATGCATGCCCTCGCCTGCACTCCCTCTGTGACATCATCTCACGGTCGCACATGCTAAACTCCCACTGTGCTCAACACCCACACCAAAGGCACATGCAATGCGGTGCATAGTCATGTTAGTCAAGTTCTTACTTAAACTTATTCATATAGCAGGTTTAGGAAGCTAAGGTACCTCCCTTTATATCATTGACCCAAACAATGATCCATCTAGGATCATCAATCCTAGTTAATCACATACGATAGGCAAGGTCGCGAGTTCACACTATAGGTCGCTACGGGAGGCTCGTCACCTCAGCGTAGTCTTAATTCACACTCGAGGTCACTACGAGGGGCTCGTCACCCGATCGTAGGCCTATTTTATATTGCAATAATAAAATTCAGATTTTCAGTTGAAAAATCAGAAATACATGCATACATAGCTTGCGCAATAAACCGGTATGCTAGTCCACCCCAATGTAGAATGTTATCCCATCTTACAGATTGGAGAAGAGGAAGGATATCAAATGGAGCTAGATGTTCAACATGAACAAGTCGTTCAACTATAACATTGCACAACCTAATATCCCGCATATAAGAAGAATCATCTTCAGGAGACCGAAGGTGGCGCACTGTGATAGGTGTTAAACTAAACGTTGAAGGACTACGAGAAGTTTTCTTTTTAGCTCTACTTTCCATTTGCAACTAAGAAATTATGGAACCAAGTGATTGCAAAAGAAGTAGAGTGGATTTTCACAAGATCGAATTTTGGAGAAGAAAACCTCAAAAACCACTACAAATTAAAAAATAAATCACACCAATGATAAAAAGAGTGATAAGAACTTGAATCTACAAGGAAAATGTAAATAAAGTACTAACTTAGAAGAACTAGGAGATAAGTTCGACCAGTCGACGTAAGATCCGTTGGAGAAGAAATCCAAAATTTTTTTAAAAAAATAAAATTTTCCCCCAAATAAAGCACCAACCTGCGCTACACGACTGGTCGAGTACATGTTCAACCGGTCGTGCCACGACTGGTCAAGTATGCAGTCGAATGGACGCGCATAGCACAAAATATACATTTTTCATATAATTTGAAACTTTAAACATATAAAATAACAAATATATATACATTATGATACAGAAATGCATGAATAATCAATTCAAATTGCACATTCCAAGATCAAATTTCAATTTAGAAAACCTACTTTTGTAAAGCGATTTTATAAATATGTCAGCAAGTTGAGTCTCGGTCGGTATATATTCCAAAGAAATAGTCTTGTCTTCCACTAATTCACGAATGTAATGATATCTAATGTGAATATGTTTGGTTCGTAAATGTTGAATAGGATTTTTAGATATATTAATTGCGCTTGAATTATCAATATATAAAACCATAGTATCTTGCGCAATTCCATAATCGTTTAACATCCTTTTCATCCACACAAGATGAGTACATGCATTTCCTGCTGCAATGTATTCAGCCTCTGTAGTTGAGAGCGATACGGAACTTTGTTTCTTACTTAACCAAGAAACTAAACAATTTCTTACATAGAAATAACCACCACTGGTTGATTTCCTATCATCAATATTACCAGCCCAATCTGTATCAGTGTAACTTGCTAATTGCACATTAGTATCATGTGAATACCAAAGACCCAGATTTACTGAACTTCCGACATATCGCAAAATGCGCTTAACAGTAGTTAAATGTGACTCTTTAGGGTCAAATTGATATCTGGCACAAATTTCTACTCTAAATGCAATATTGGGTCGGCTTACAGTTAAATACAACAAACTACCTATCATACTGCGATACAATTTAGGATCCACACTCTTACCTGTAGAGTCCTTTGAGAGTTTTAAAGTCGTACTTATAGGAGTATCAAAATTTTTCTCATTCTCAAATCTGAACTTCTTAATTAAGTTCAGAACATATTTAGTTTGAGAGATAAAGAAACTATCAGGTTGTTGTTTTACTTACAACCCTAAGAAATAATTCAATTCCCTAACCATGCTCATTTCGAACTTAGACTTTATAAGATCTGCAAACTCAACAGTCATGTTAGCACAGGTAGATCCATAAATAATATCATCAACATAATTTACACTATTAAAATGCAATCATTATATTTCTTTATAAACAATGTCTTATCAACACTTCTCATTATAAAGTTATGACTTAGTAGAAACTTAGTCAACTTTTTGTACCATGCCTTGGGAGCTTGTTTCAAATCGTAGGGAGCTTTTTTTAGGTGATAGACATGATCAGTATTCTTAAGATCTTCAAAACCCGTTGGTTGTTCAACATACACTTCTTTATGCAAATCGCCATTTAAAAAAGCACTATTTACATCCATTTGATATATTTTAAACTTTCTAAAGCATGTAATGGATATAAATAGTCTGATCGATTCAAGACAAGCTACTAGGGCAAAGGTCTTATCATAATCGATGCCTTCAATTTGAGTATACCCTTGTACAACCAGCCTAGCCTTGTTTCTAATAATATTATCAAATTCATCAGACTTATTTTTGAAAATCCATTTAGTTCTAATAATGTGTTTATCTTTAGGTCTAGAAACTAAGTACCAAACATCATTTCTAACGAATTGATTAAGCTCTTCTTGCATCGCAACAATCCAATTTTCATCAGTAAGAGCTTCTTTTACGTTAGCCGGTTCTATCTGAGATGTAAAACACACGTAATTACACATATCTTCTAGTTGTTTATGAGTACGCACACCAGTGAGAGGATTTCCAAGAATCTGATTAGTTGGATGATCTTTAACAGTCCTTAGTTCAGTGTTCTGTTGACATGAAAAGTCTGGTTTATCAATTAGAAGAACTTCATCATTTTCTAAACTTGAGACAGGTGTATTCAAGTGATCGTCAATAACTACATTAATGGATTCTTGAATTATACCGGTTCTCTTATTAAGAACCCGATATGCTCGACTATTCAGAGCATACCCTAAAAATACTCCTTCATCACTTTTGGTGTCAAACTTACCCAGATTTTCTCGATCACGTAAAATATAGCACTTGTTGCCAAAAATTCGAAAGTATTTGACAATAGGCTTCTTATCAAACCACATTTCATAAGCCGTTTTACTATTTAATTTTCTAGTATAAACGTAGTTAATTTTATAACGAGCAGTATTAACGGCTTCTGCCCAAAGATTTTTAGGGAGCTTCATACTATATAACATTACATTTGTCATTTCTTGAAGCACTCTATTGTTTCTTTCTACTATTCCGTTTTGTTGTGGTATTTTGGGCGCAGAGAATTCATGTGATATTCCCTGATCACTGCAAAACTTTTCAAAACTGCTATTCTCAAATTCTGATCCATGATCATTACAGATCTTATAGACTTAAGAACCTTTTTCCGTTTGAATACGTTTAAGAATCTTTTTTACTTCATCGAGAGTTTCTAATTTGTCTCTTAAGAAGACTACCCAAGTATATCTGGTAAAGTCATTAACAATTACCAGTATGTACTTCTTGCTACCTCGACTCTCCATTCTAGTTGGTCCAATAAGATCCATATGGAGGAGTTCGAGGGGTTTAGATGTGGCATTACTGTTCACCTTTTTGTGAGAACTCCTAGTTTGTTTGTCAATCTGGCATTCGCCATATATTTTATCTATTTTCTGTATTTTCGGTAAGCCTCTTACTAACTCTCTTTTGCTCAATCTATATAAGTTGTCGTAGTGTACTTGTCCAAGGCGTTTATGTCATAACTCAGTCTCATCGGTATGGACCATGTAGCACGATATATTAGATGAGCTAGAATCACTTACAATGTAGTAATTTTCAGAAGTTCTACGACCAGTTAATATTACAGAACCATTTTTATTTAAGATTTCACATCCTTGGTTAGTAAATTTTGCACTGTGATTATTATCGCATATTTGAGAAATACTTAATAAGTTGTATTTTAACCCTTCTACACATAAAACATTCTCAGATAAATGAAGGTTAAAGAGTTGAACCGTACCTTAGCCAACAATCATGCAGTTGCTACCATCACCGAATGTGACTGAACCATTAGTCATATCTTTAAGATTGGTGAACAAACCTTTGTCACCTGTCATGTGTCTGGAGCATCCACTGTCTAGGTACCATTTTGAATGGCTTGTAGCTTTAAAAGCAGTGTGGGCAACCAAGCATATAACCGTAGGAACCTATTTCATTACAATCTTGGGTTTAGGAGTATAATTGGTCTTCTTTTGTTTGTAGTTGTTATAAGACCGACCCATTGAGTTAGATTTTAAGAGTTCCTTAAGTAAATCAACAATTTTCTCAGCTAAAGGATTATAATTCTGATTTTTGTTGTTGATATGGTTACTTCTAGGTTTTAAGGTTTGAAAAGTTTTAACATTTTTAGGATAATTTTGATTTTTCCCTTTTGAGTTTAAAGACTCTCCTTTCACAAACTTAGGAGATGTATTCTTATGTTTGGGAGGAATACTTTTGTCATAGCCCAATCTAGATCGGTCGTCACATTTTCTGGATTCGGATAAAAGTTTTTCTAACTTAGGATCACCTTAGGCATACCTCCAAGTGTCTTTTAAACTCAAAAGTGAAGAGACTTAAAGTTTTAGCTTTTCATTTTCAGATTTTAAGTTTTCAACTTTGGAGTTTATGAAATCTAAGTCACACTTAGTTTTTTCAAAACAATCTGAAATATGTGATTTTTCTAAAATAAGATTATCAAAATTTTCTTTAAGTTTCTGAAGTTTTAGTTTTACCGCAATTTTACAACTTTCCTTATATAGGGTATTATAAGCATCTTGAAGATCTTCTTCATTTTCTTGATCACTATTTATATTTTCTTCACTAGTTGAATCATCATTATCTTAAAAAAGTGAACTTAGTTAGAGTCATAAGGACTTTAATTTCATTACCCGACTCGGTTTCAGAATCTTCTGACTCAAAAGAGGCTTCAGAGCAGGAAGATTCATCCCAAGTAGCCAACATATCTTTTCTTTTAGGTTTGTCCTTTTTAGGACACTTGTTTGCTAAATACCCATATTTATGGCAGTTGTAACATTGACTGTCTTTTAAAGATTTTCAAGTTTCAGATTTAGATCTTTTCTTATCATTAAATTTTTGAAAATCAACTCTCTTTTTACTTTTGAAAATCTTATAAAACTTTTTAGCTAAAATGGCCATATCATCTTTAGAATTTTCAAAATCAAAATTACTACAATTTTCTTGAGAAATACTTTTAGAAGATTTAAGGGCGATGAATTTACCTTTAGGAGCTTTAAAGTTTAACTCATAGGTTTGTAATGAGCCAACTAATTCTTCTACCCTCATATTATCCATATCACGAAGTTCCTGGATCGCAGTCACCTTTGAATTGAACCGTTCATATAGTGAGCGTAGTATCTTTACACATACTTTACTTTATAGGATTTTATCACCAAGACTCCACATAGAGTTGACAATGTCATTTAATCTAATATAAAAGTCAATGAAAGTTTCACTTTCTTCCATATGTATTTTCTCAAATTTAGTTGTGAGGATTTGGACTTTAGATTTCTTGACAATTGTTGTTCCCTCGTGTGTCATTTCTAAAATATCTCAAGCTTGCTTTGCAGTATCACAAAATATAATTCTTTTGAATTCATCTAATGATAGTGCACAAGTGATTGCATTTAGTACTTTTGCATTGGCACTACTCTTACTTTTCTGAAAAGTGGTCTAAGAGAAATAAGGTGTGACTCTCATAGTTTTGGATCCATCAATACCAGTTACGTCAGTGATAGGAGGGATCCAATCAGTCACTGTGGCTTACCACACGCTCTCATCCATGTATTTTAAGAAAATTCTCATCCTGACTTTCCAATAGGCATAATTAGAGTCATCAAATGGTGGAGGCCTAGTGATTGATAGGCTATTAAAATTTGACATCTTAAAAAGCTCAAATCGGTTAGCTCAGGAATTTAATCCAAAAGAAATAATAATTAAATGAGTTATTAGGCTCTGATACCACTTGAAAAGGCCGAACTATTAAGTGTTAGAGGGGGGTGAATAGGACTATGCCAAAATAAAAAATTAACAGCGAAATTTAAATAAATTAAATACTGATAGCAATAAACAATCCCACAATGTAGAAATGTAAAACAACCTCAAGAGTACAAGTATTGAGAGGTTGATACAAACTTAGTTCTAAGGACAACCTGACACCAAAAACCAATAGTTTATGGCAGGACAACCTTACTAGAACTTGGGTGAGTATCAAAAACTCAAACTGAAGAGAATATAAAATAAATAAATAGCAAAGGAAATAACTAAGCTATTACAACATTCCCACACATTCATAAAAGGATTACAACATTCTCCACAAGTGCGTAAAGGAAAATTACAAACATCCACAAAATTAAATAAATATTCAATCAACCACAAGACCAAAAATTACAGTGGTTCGTTTGTGTGTACACCAACTGTTCAACAACAGCCACACAACTACTCCACTCCTAATATCCTCACACAGTGGATATTAGTGTTCACTATGAAAATAGGTTTTTCAAGGTTCATCCAAAACTTTCACAATTGTGTCTTTCAAGTGGGCTTACACAATTCAAAAAATCCCACACTCTGAGTTTTCTGGATCACCTCAGACAAACCAAAACAGAGAGATTTTTCTGGCACAATCTCAATGAAACTAAAAGAAAAAATTTACAATAATGTAAAATACCTAGATATTCTCCTTTTAATGCAGCCAGGAAGAACCAAATCGGTATAGAAGTTCAATGTTCATAGTCACATATAAAATAGTTCTAGGTTCTAAATTGATTTCAAATTTAATCACCATGGGCTAGTGTTCACTCCCCAAGTATAGGGTTGTGATGTAGTAATAACTCGGTAAGACCGAGGTCGAATCCACAGGGACTGAAACCTGTACGCTTTCTAAAAATAACCAGATCTAGAACTAGGCTAAGATGAAATCTAAACCAATTATGATTTGAGGAATAATGGTGAAATATTTAAACTAAAATTTAAGAAAAATTCAGGAAAAGGGAAACTAGGGATTCAGAGGATCCACTTGTAGAGATCAGGGAGATCTTATGCCTGTATTATAAATCAGGAAAATTAATCGAACTGCCATTGATATAGATTTCAAGAGATGAGAGGTATATGAATTAGGATGGATTCCATCACCAAACCATGCCAGGAGACAAAGCAAACAATGTAATTAAACTAATTACCAACCAATCAATGTATGAAGGTTAGGAAGGGTACCGACATCCAACCATGCCCCGAGAGACGATGGTGAACAATAGGGCTTCGACGTCATAAACATAAAAGAAAAAGAACATGCTCAAAGCCATTGCAGACCCATTGTAATTTCAGTCACAACAGACCATTAAAGACTAAAAACATTCCCTTAATAAAATTAAATCAAAATCAGATCAGTCTAAATAAAAGCCACAAGCAAAGAGGCCTCCCATCACGCTACAAGCTTCACCTCTTAGCCCTAGCTAAGAGATTTTAGCCACACATGAACATGGTGATGATTAGGCTAATCTCCACAGAAAAGAAAAGGAAAGAAAAAAAAAGAAAAATAAACAGGAAAAAAAACTTCTCTGGTGCTCACATCCAAGCCGAACCCGAGCCCAGATCTCCAGCCATTCTCCACGTCCTGCTCCAAGTCCCAGCCCAAGATTTTTCTGCTCCCGATACCCCTTTTCAACTTCAATCTCTCTCTCTTATATAGAAATACGAAGGCCAGAGCGTAAGGAGTTACGACTTCCCAGTTAGAATAGGATGCAATTATCTTATGCGTGATACTCTCTGGGGCCCATTCTGGAACTCAGAGAAGAAATCCAGTCCACCCATTGAATGCACGATGAAAAATAGTTCGGGCAGCCAAAAACCCAGTTGATTTCAGTGTGGCCCACCAGCCTTTTCATTCTACTGCCCATCTTCCTTTGATCGGTTGATATCAAATCTCTGCTGCCTCTTGCAATTAGGACACCTAGGCATGAGTTTTTGCCATCCCACGGGATGAATGAACGGTCCAGATCGTTCATCCGACCACGAACAAAGATCCACAACGTCCGGAATTTTTCGGACCTGCGTAAACAGAGGCCGCAGCAGATGGACGCTGGACTCTCGGTGGAGCCCACTTCTTGATGTATTTTGAGAATCCAGTCCGACCATTGAATTAGGCTCGAAAAACCGTCTGGGAAAGAGTGTTTTTGAAGTGAAATCGGTGTAGCCCACTTGATCTTTTGTATCGCCGTCCATCTTGCGTTTGACGGTGGAAAACCAATATCAGTAATATCTTGAAATTATTCCTCCTAGGCAGTGATGAGATGCTCGCTGGGAGGTCATTGGACGGTTCGGATCATCGAACCCGATGATGAGCGGGGCCCACTATCCCGAACCGACGGGACAGCGTTAACGCTGTTCGCAGAGACGCTTCTGTGGAAGACGACTCGGTCGCCTTGCTTGACCGGACCAGCTGGTCCGGTGCACGTCCAGTGCACATATGCACACTGCACATGCGTCGCATGTGCAGGTCCCACGTGATGTTCGTAAGAAATCCGCTCCGTCCATCCGTTTTATCATATCATTTTAGACGTTGAGACAAAAAGTGAAGTAAATCCAGATATCAGGTGGGCCCAAAATCAAGGTTTTGTGGGCTGATCTGTCCGTTGGGCTGTTTCCACAAGGATCCAACGGCCAAAATTCGACGTGTACGGTTAATTTATTGTCTTGAAGCCATGTATGAAGTTTCGAGCCAAACGGATGGTGGGAACCCTGTGATCTTGCATTCTCGGACCAATTTCGGCCATTTGAGCTTCAGCTCGACGCGGATCTCCGGTCGTGTAAAATCGTCGATCCCAATCCCTGGAGTCCGTCCCTTGCTCGATGAATTTCGGCGTCAAATCCACACTTTTAATACCCAATTTCGCTTTTAGCTCCAGATTGCATCCCGCAACAAAACACAATTAAACCCGCCGTTTAAACAAGATCATACCCAGTAAATCCAGGTAATAAATAGGGTCGATATGCAATATTTGACCCTCAACACAACCAACCAACCAGCATTTTGCTAGTCCCAAGCAAAATATGCGAAAATTAAGTTGAGAATTACGAGACAATTCTTATGAAGCCGAGTGATATTTTGAAAAACAATCCAAATATGAGAAATCTTAAGATTCATGAATGTTGATTATCAATTTCTCTTAGCCTCTTATGCACGGTGAATTTCATAATGAAGTTCAAAGATTAATCCATAAACTAGAATAATTTTAAACATTAAGTTCCATGGGTGTAGAGTATAATCCCGACTTTCAACATTAATATTCAATTCTTTATTTCAGGATTTCGTTGGTAATCAACAAGAGAATTCATGATAACCAAAACTTGCCTAACAGATCATTCTTTCATTTTTCTAGTTTTTTTTTTTTTTTTTTTTTTTTTTTCTTTTTTTTGTTTTTAATGTCAAGATGGGAATCATATTTTCACTTATAGGGAGCAAACCTATGGTGAAAATAGTCGCCCAGCTCTGTCTAACTGTTAATCATTGAAAAATCAAATCTACACCTATAGGGAGCAAACCCATGGTGTAATTCTCATTGTATACCCTGATGACCAAATCCTTTAGGTTGGTTTCTTTCACGCTCAGTGATTACCAAGTAAATCATTCAATATCAAACTGAAATCTCAATGTGTAGGTGAGATGTGGTATGTGAAATCATGACTCAATCAATGTTTACAACTTCTAATCATGGATTAACAATTCAAACTTAACTGTGAAATCTAACGAGCAACTGAATCCAAGAGTAGTAAATTTCCAACATCACGTATCTTGAAATTCTAAATCCAGGATAGTCGTCAAAAATCACTTCAAATGCACAATGCACAAGAATTTCCAGAAAAAAATTAAAAATTTTCACAATTTTTGCTCAAGACCAAGAAAACACTGATTAGGTTACCTAATCTCCCACCCCCAACCTAAAATCTACATTGTCCTCAATGTAAAAGATATGAGCATGGAATGCACATGGGACAACGAAAGTAAAAGAGAAGTGATGGGAAGATAGTACCTGAATGATGAATCGTGAGAGACTTTCCAACAGATCTCAACATGAGAGCGGGTGAGCACGAGAGAAAAAGTAACACAAAAATAACAAGAAATAAAATCCTACCTATACCACTTTCGCAGGTGCTCTCGATTGCATTTAGCGCATGCAACAAGCCTTTAAACCCCTAGGTTACCCCTAGTGGACGAGTTGTAGTCTCGTGAGGGTTTACAGCAATGTTACCCACAAACATTGAACTCACTACTCATGCTGCAAGGTTCATCTTCTGGCCAGTATCTTGATAAGTTCCTCAGTAAGTTCCTCAACAAGATCATCCAAAAGCCCTTTTTGCAAAAGGCTTGGGTGCCCTGGAGCATAACTTTCCAGAGAGACTTATGTACCTCATAAGAAATTTTCCATTGCATTGCTTGAGGTAACCAGAGTATGTACGATTCACCTGTGACAGAAGAAGTTTCAACATTAGTATCCCATGGTGAATCAGAGACTACAAGTAGATAAAGTTTAGAAAACTTCGCAAAAAGTGATGTAGCCTCAACACATTTTGAAGTGTCAATCTTCGGTTCAATTTTCAGCTCCTTCTCCTTTAATGGTAGACGTTTAGGATCAGGGGAAGAAGGGGCTTCAAAATAAGGATTTTCTCGGTCAGTGATAACTACCGAGATGTTGTCTTGCAAGGCATCCACTTTGTCTTTTGACATGGGATCGTTTGACTTTGCAAAGTATGCCCAGCAATTATCAAAAGAGTCGGAAATTTCAGCTGAGAGTGACTTATTTTCCTCATGGAAATCTGTAATGAGATGCTCAAGGACTCCCTCGCCCTTAAAAGTATATGAAGATATGCTCTCTTGCTCCAGCCCTGCACAAACATATTGAAGATCAATAGGGGAAGCATCGATGGGATCACTTTGTTCATTGAAACTACTCAATCGAGGCGTTGAACCGTCGATGATGCATTTCGGATGGTGGTCTTAATTGAGTGGTTTCAAATTCTAGAGTCGTAACTTAGAGCTCGTCCTTCTCCCGAATCACATTATCATTCAATTCAAGAGAGTGGTCCAAACATGTCTCACAGAAGTTGGAAGGGTCGGTTTTAATGAGTTCGTCTTCCACTTTTAAATCAGATATGTTAGGTGAGTGGAGTAGCTCAGTATGACCGATCACTTCGTGTGCTTCTTGAGCATTGACTGGACCATACTTGGAGATTGATTCCAGGGGAATTTGGGTTGTGCTCTCATGAATCTCATCCCAATACTTCTCAGCTTCCAATTCAGTGCAGTACACACTTGAAATGGGATCACTTTCCTCACAATCTATTCCTAAATTCGGTTGAGGTTCGAATGAACTAGCCTCTACCTCATCATTGAATTCATGTGTGTCAAGTAAGGGAGGTGTGTCATCATCACTGTATTTGAAAGACACCCATGTATCTCCACCATTCTTTTGAACAGTCATCGAGATCGGCTCATTGGGAAATTGAACCACGTGCTCGTTAATGGAATCCAACTCCTCATTCCAAATTCCAGATTTCGTCAAAAGCGAGTGAGGATCACTTTCCTGGCATTGTATTTCTGGATTGGATTGTAGTTGGGATGCACGAGCTTCTTCTATCCTTTCAAGGCGCGAATTCAGTGCTTCCATTACTTTCATCGCTTCAAAGAACATGTTGGTTGAATTGTTCTAGATTAAAACATGAATCCTCTTGGATCGTTCTCGTTGGATCTCAAAGGTATGGGATCCAAGAGAATAATCATTACATGTTGTTGGTTCATCTTCCCGCTTTGATGGTTCCATGATTATAGTCATACGGATCATAGGTGGGAGAATCGATGGTTGGTAATACTTATTATCACTCATAATATAATCACGCATTGTTTTCTTTTTCTCGGATGGGTGATAGTAATTCTCACTCCCATAATTATGATAACCCCAACATTCACGTACGGTTATCCGTGGGGTGGAATTGTTCTCCCGTATATGATCGCGTAAGGACTTCTTAACTGGTGGCTCTTTGTATTCCGGTCGATTCTCGATGATAGTTTCAGAAAAGTTTTGAGACATTGGTGGATTTCTATCATAATCATCATCCCAATATAGGTTATTCTTCTCAGCATACTGACGTTCCCACTCGTGCATATACATGGTGAAACTCTAACTCGAATCTAATCCTAGAAGAAAGCAAAATCCTACAAGAATATGGAAGGAAAGTAAATGAGAAGTTAGAAAGATGTTACCAGACTAGAAGTTCCTATGTTAAAAACCTGCAAAACACAACAAAATAAGTTAGCTTCTAAATAGAAGAAATTTCTAAAGCAAACCAAATCTAAAGAGTTAGAAAATCTAGAAAATCAGAAAGAGTTTACCAAATTAGAAGTTCTATCTTAACAACCTACAGAATAGAAAATAAGTTAGTTCTATGAATCAAAATAGAAAACAAAATTAAAAATTAAAATTAGTAAAATCCTAATCTTAAACTAACTCTAAATCTAATTAATTTCAGAGAATCGTAGTCCGTCAAGTCCCTGCAAGAAGCGCCGCTTAAAACTTGTTCACTCCCCAAGTATAGGGTTGTGATGTAGTAATAACTCAGAAGACCGAGGTCGAATCCAATTTGAAAAACTGTACGCTTTCTAAAAATAACCAGATCTAGAACTAGGCTAAGATGAAATCTAAACCAATTATGATTTGAGGAATAATGGTGAAATATTTAAACTAAAATTTAAGAAAAATTCAGGAAAAGGGAAACTAGGGATTCAGAGGATCCACTTGTAGAGATCAGGGAGATCTTATGCCTGTATTATAAATCAGGAAAATTAACTGAACTGCCATTGATATAGATTTCAAGAGATGAGAGGTATATGAATTAGGATGGATTCCATCACCAAACCATGCCCAGGAGACAAAGCAAACAACAGAATTAAACTAATTACCAACCAATCAATGTATGAAGGTTAGGAAGGGTACCGACATCCAACCATGCCCAGGAGACGATGGTGAACAACAGGGCTTCCTGACGTCATAAACATAAAAGAAAAAGAACATGCTCAAAGCCATTGCAGACCCATTGTAATTTCAGTCACAACAGACCATTAAAGACTAAAAACATTCCCTTAATAAAATTAAATCAAAATCAGATCAGTCTAAATAAAAGCCACAAGCAAAGAGGCCTCCTATCACGCTACAAGCTTCACCTCTTAGCCCTAGCTAAGAGATTTTAGCCACACATGAACATGGTGATGATTAGGCTAATCTCCACAGAAAAGAAAAGGAAAGAAAAAAAAAGAAAAATAAACAGGAAAAAAAACTTCTCTGGTGCTCACATCCAAGCCGAACCCGAGCCCAGATCTCCAGCCATTCTCCACGTCCTGCTCCAAGTCCCAGCCCAAGATTTTTCTGCTCCCGATACCCCTTTTCAACTTCAATCTCTCTCTCTTATATAGAAATACGAAGGCCAGAGCGTAAGGAGTTACGACTTCCCAGTTAGAATAGGATGCAATTATCTTATGCGTGATACTCTCTGGGGCCCATTCTGGAACTCAGAGAAGAAATCCAGTCCACCCATTGAATGCACGATGAAAAATAGTTCGGGCAGCCAAAAACCCAGTTGATTTCAGTGTGGCCCACCAGCCTTTTCATTCTACTGCCCATCTTCCTTTGATCGGTTGATATCAAATCTCTGCTGCCTCTTGCAATTAGGACACCTAGGCATGAGTTTTTGCCATCCCACGGGATGAATGAACGGTCCAGATCGTTCATCCGACCACGAACAAAGATCCACAACGTCCGGAATTTTTCGGACAAACAGAGAGGCCAGAGCAGATGACGCTGGACTCTCGGTGGAGCCCACTTCTTGATGTATTTTGAGAATCCAGTCCGACCATTGAATTAGGCTCGAAAAACCGTCTGGGAAAGAGTGTTTTTGAAGTGAAATCGGTGTGGCCCACTTGATCTTTTGTATCGCCGTCCATCTTGCGTTTGACGGTGGAAAACCAATATCAGTAATATCTTGAAATTATTCCTCCTAGGCAGTGATGAGATGCTCGCTGGGAGGTCATTGGACGGTTCGGATCATCGAACCCGATGATGAGCGGGGCCCACTATCCCGAACCGACGGGACAGCGTTAACGCTGTTCGCAGAGACGCTTCTGTGGAAGACGACTCGGGTCAGCCTTGCTTGACCGGACCAGCTGGTCCGGTGCACGTCCAGTGCACATATGCACACTGCACATGCGTCGCATGTGCAGGTCCCACGTGATGTTCGTAAGAAATCCGCTCCGTCCATCCGTTTTATCATATCATTTTAGACGTTGAGACAAAAAGTGAAGTAGATCCAGATATCAGGTGGGCCCAAAATCAAGGTTTTGTGGGCTGATCTGTCCGTTGGGCTGTTTCCACAAGGATCCAACGGCCAAAATTCGACGTGTACGGTTAATTTATTGTCCTGAAGCCATGTATGAAGTTTCGAGCCAAACGGATGGTGGGAACCCTGTGATCTTGCATTCTGGACCAATTTCGGGCCATTTGAGCTTCAGTTTCTCGATTTTCGCGGATCTCTGGTCGTGTAAAATCGTCGATCCCAATCCCCAGGAGTCCGTCCCTTGCTCTGATGAATTCTGAGCGTCAAATCCACACTTTTAGTACCCAATTTCAGTTTTAGCTCCAGATTGCATCCTGCAACAAAACACAATTAAAACCGGCCGTTTAAACAGTATCATACCCGTAAATCCAGGTAATAAATAGGGTCTGATATGCAATATTTGACCCTCAACAGCTAGCTTGATTTGATTTTGATTCCAAGAAATGGAAATACAACAATCCCTCTTTCAAATAAAATTGGAATGCAGAATTCAAAATCAAATGCAAAGAAAGCTAATTAAAGAGCATATTAAATGAACACAATATAGCTTAAAATAATGACTAACTTATCTCTCAGAGTGGCGTATTGATTTAGCTTGAATTGAATATGAAACTCTGAATTCATGTTATATTTATAAGCGAAGAAATCGCAGTCACGACTAGTCCTGAGGTCACCACGACTAGTCGTAGGACCAACAGATTTTTGAAATTTCGAACGTGATAAGATTAAACCGTTTTACGACTGGTCGAAGGACCTACTCGACCGGTCAAGTGGCCTCCACGACCAGTCGAGTCCTGTCCGCGACTGGTCGTGCGAAACCCATTTTAGTTGCTGGACTTTGAGTCGAGCCTGCAGGACTGGTCGAGCACTGTTCACACGACCGGTCGAGCAATCTCCAGGATTGGTCGAGGCTTAACAAAAAATTCTGAAAATTTTAAACAAACTTAGAACTGGTCGAGAATTTTCTTGGACTAGTCGACCCAGTGCTAGGACTAGTCGAACATAGTCCATGACTAGTGGAGAAACAGTTTATACACTTATAAAATGATCCAATTGAATTATGTATTCAAAATGACCTACCCTAAGGTCAATCTAGGGTCATTCATACCTTATACATGATGTATGAACATTGAAACTTCTTTTCCTTCGGTTGATAGTTAATCTTTGAAGTTCACGAGGCTTGAAATCTTGTCATATGTAGAAGCTTGAACTCGAGACTTCTGAAGCTTGAATTTGTGATACATTGAAGCTTGAGCTTGAGGTTCAACGTTTAGAAATTTTGTCTTAACTTGGACGAAGTTCTTGATAACTTGAACTATGAAGCTTGAAACACTGAGCGATGTTCTTGAATCATGAAGTCTTACTTTTGAAGTTTTTGAAGTAAAGACTTTTGTCCTTGTACGCGAGATGTACTGTCTTGAATATGTAGAAACGCTACACAAGACATAGATTCCAAGAGGTTTTTGCACTACAGAATTTGACAATCATAGGAGCTAGATAGCATAGCACTTACAAATACAAAGTGAGGCTAGTAGCAAAGGGTTACGCTCAAAGAGAATGAATTGACTTCACAGAGACATTCGCGCATGTGGTTAAGCAAATATCTATCAGATTCGTGTTGGCACTGGTTGCCTAATACGATCTAGAGCTGGAACAGATGGACGTGAAGACTGCATTCCTGCACGGGGAAATAGAAGCGCAAATCTACATGAAGCGACCAGAGGGTTACGAAGTTAAAGGGGTAGAGAACAAGGTTTGCGAGTTAATGAGATCATTGTACGGCCTAAAACAGTCGCCTAGGTAGTGGTATAAAATTTTTGATTTTTTCATGTTGAGTCAGAAATTTACTATGAGTGAATACGATTACTATGTTTATTATAAGACACTGAGTGATGGCAAGTTCATCATCCTAGTATTGTATGTTGATGATATGTTGATCACCGGTCATAACATGTCTGAAATCGATGTACCGAAGACTCAATTATTAAGAACATTCAAGATGAAAGATTTTGGGGCCGCAAAGAGGGTTCTCAACATAGATATTCATAGAGATAAGAAGAGGAGCAGACTTTAGTTATTATCGGCAGAATACCTTGAGAAGGTGTTGATCAAGTGTGGGATAGACATGACAAAGCCAGTTAGCATTCACCACGTGGCTCACTTCAAACTTTCCCCATAACAATGTCCTAAATCTAATGAGGAAAAGCATATATGTCTCATATGCCTTATTCGAATGTTATAGGCAGTTTAATATATGTCATAGTCTTTACAAGACCAGATATTTCACAGGCAGTTTGTGTTGTGAGTAGATACATGTCAAACCCTGATAAGCAACACTGGGAAGCAATGAAATGGCTACTTCAAAACATTTGAGGTACAAAAGACTACGTCTTAACTTTTGAGAAAACATGGGCCAAGTTAGTTGGGTATGTGGATTTAGATTACGCAAGAAGTATGTATTCTAGAAAGTCAACTTTAAGTTATTCGTTTGTGTTAGTGGGTGGAGCAATCAGTTATATGTCAAAGCTTCAGTCCGTGGAGGATCTTTCCACAATCGAAGCTGAGTACATGGCAGTGACAGAGGCATTTAAGGAAGATGTTTGGTTGAGAGACATGATAAATCAGTCGGGGCTTCAACAGGAGGCCGTGCCGGCTAATTATGGCAGTGAGAGCGCTATCAATTTGGCTAAAAATTATATTTATCACTCTCGTATTAAACACATTGATATTTATCGTTATTTTATCCGACAAGTGCTTGAGGAAGGAGGCGTAGCTTTGGAGAAGATTCACACCAACGTGAATCCAGTAGACATGCTCACCAAGGTGGTTCATGCAGAGAAGTTTAAGTTATGTGCAACTTCTCTGGGCTTGGCGAAGCCATAAAAGGAGGACTGAGTGTGCACGATAAATGATGTTGGAATTATGATGCAAAGCGGAGATAAGAGAAGATGACAAGAAGTTACACGTTTGATGATTGAAGACATAGTGAAAATTATTGAATAGATGTCTTAAATCTGTAAATTCATCAGTCTGTCGATTACAGGTTCGATGACATCGAAGTCGGCTCGATGTTATCAGAATTTTTTAGATTTTCTCCAGTTGCTCGATGACTAAATGGATGATTTTTTGATGCCATCAAAGATGGCTTAATGCAATCGAAGGACATGTTCGATGCCATCGAAGAAAATTCGATTTCCATGTTTTGTCTCTAGACAATTTTAGTATTAGTTCGATGTCATCGAAGGTTAACCGTTTCGCACAGATTTTCTCAGAGTTACGAATTTGCGAGATTTATTTTCTCTTTCGATTGTGATTCTTCCAAATGATATATATTTGGGTGTAATCATGCTTGGGAGGTATTTCAAGCTTTCTAATTCATTCTAGGGTTTCAAGGGTGTAACTTGGGTTGATTCGAGATTGTTCGGATCAGATAATTTCTCTACTCTTGTAATTTTCTGCTTTCGTAGTAAAATATGTCGCTTTGTGCTGTTGTTTTTTCTCACAAAGATTTTTTTACATTAAATGTGGTGTGTTTGCGCGTAATTGAATTAGTTTGCTTGATTCGTCTCGGTGTACTTCCGCAGTCCTCCAATGGCTAGCCTTACAGATACGGTGGCTCTTGTACGTCGACTAGCGAGCCATGAGAAGGGAGCCTGGCATGGCTCTCGGTGTACTTCCGCAGTCCTCCAATGACTAACCTTTGTGTTGAAACTCTTGTACGTCTACTAGCGAGCCATGAGAAGGGACCCAGTGGCGCTTATCATTTGGTACGTGTCATGCCCCGTAACAATGGCTAGCCTGATTTTGTCCGTACCTAGCTCTTTCATAATGATGCTGTCGGGCCACAACCTGTTGGCTTTTTAGCAGTCTAATTTGACAGGTCGGTTGTAAACCTATCTGCACTGGGTTCCCGATTTGGGCGGTCCATATTTATACATGAGTATAAATTCAATCGTGTGCGTCCACCAGTAGCCCGAGTATCAAATAGCCCCTCTTTCAAAAATGCATGAGAGCTCATAGTCGTGGTAGACGGCATGGAGGACAGTTATTTGATACTCGGGCACCATACAGCGTTGATGCACAGGCACTCGGAAGTTATATGTGTGCCATCCATTAACTCAAATTCAACCGACTAAATTGCAGAATCTACTGTTTGTTGAAGAAAATCCATTGGATGTTTTTCATTTAACCGTCCAATAAGTGTCCCCCAATCCGATAATCAATTAATGTTTTGGTTCATGATGCATCTAAACTGAGAGCCATTTGAAGTTTAGATTGGCTGAAAGTAATTTATATTATCCATCCCATTCTTTATACTTTATGGTGTGAATGAATTTTGGAAATGTTTGCTAACTCCACGCTTGTGGAAGGCAGCCAGCATTCTACACACCGACATATATGTCGACGTAACACCCATGCCCGATATCTAAGCTGCTCATTTCATTATTCTACCTTTTACATACAATGGTTCTAAAATTAGGCCAGATTACTCATTAGATGGGCCACCAACACCCCCCAAAAAAAAATTGCAGATTGGACCAAGCAATTTTCCCCCATCCATTTGCTTTTTCAACGTGGCCCATCTGATTAATGGACCAAACTGATTTCTGGGTTGGAGGCATCAAAGATATAGGACCTGCCTGATGGATGGACATGATCTCTTTTGGGTATTGGCACATGTATTGGCGTGCAGAGGCCTTATACAAGCGTGCGTGCGAAAGTAGGAAACTTTTAATTTTATTTTATTTGTTTTGTTTCGTTGCTTGAAGTATGAATGTCAACTGTGCACCGATTTCAGATGGTGGCAACAACATCAGATCCTATGAATTTCTATAGTATATTATTAATTACTTGATATGCTGGCCGAGTATGACCATCCACACTGAACCTAAAATCGAAGCCGTTGGAAATGTGGGACTCGTGAGCTATAGATGATAACCGAAAACTAACACCAAAATGGATGATCCTAACTTCCCTGGTGGTGTCTATAAAATGGAAAACAATCATTGTTCTATGTTTGACAATCCAACGGCAAATAAGACCAGTTGATCTGATTTTGGGGATGGCCCCCCATCTACAATGGATCTGATGATTTGGACGGTTTGGATGGTGTGTGCGTGTGCGTGTATGACAAGTGGGTTTGTGGTTGGCTCTAGCCCGGCACTAGACCTCAGCCTTGCTTGGTCCTGACCCTAGTGGAGCTAAAAAGGTCTTAGCCTGGCATGGCAGAGCTCACAGTGGAGGAAAAGATTTAGGGAGACGTTTGGATGCCTCTAAAATCCTTAAGTTGTAAGGGATGACAAGGTAAGCAGATTGCTGGGGCGGGTGAAGTCTTTACAATTAAAGGGATATTATTATATATAAGAGAACACAATGATTGATACACGTTCTGGATTCATGGGGCCCATTGTTATGTACACGGTACATCAAATCTGTCTATCATGTGCTTCTCTTGATGTTCTCTTATGGCTCCAAAATATAGCTTAATTGATCATCAAATGGATTAGGTGAGAAGGAAAGATAGGATGTCCACCGTTAAAAACTTTTAAATTACAGTTGGGTCATTGTGATGGGTGGAGGACATCCTAACCATCCAATGCATAAATTACATGCTTTGATGCTCTCCTAAGGCTCTAATAAAAACAAGTCCTTTTTATATGATTTGCCAAATTTATCAGGATTAACCACCCCAAGCTTTATGTGGCGTGAATACCCATTTTATACTTTGTAAAACAATTCACAAGTTAGCCAAACACATCACTATTTGTAAATAGACTTGAAACTCTTTTCAAGTGTCAATGGTTTACAATGTTTACAACTCAAAACTTTATAAGCATCCAAACAACACAGCTTAAATGATGTAGGGTTTGAAATGATCTGATTTAATGGTTATTTATTTATGTCTATGACAAGTCCCCTCGTATAAACAGTTTCGATCACAGAAACATCACTAGGGACCCAACAAGTATCCTTAAACTATACATGCATCACAAATTGAAGCTGCTCACAAGGGTCTTTAAAACTCTTTTTTAACAATCGTGGCCCACTTGATGATTAGAATGGGCGAACAGGCTAGCCATTCCTCATTGACCCGCGCTCAGCTCGAATACCATGCCTATATGTCAAGCCCAGGCCCTGCCCTTCGGCCACCATGTATAGGATCCAAGCCCTGGCCTAAAGCAGTGGGAGGGGCTGCTTGGCCCATTGCCACTCCTAGCATTAATGGCATGAATGGGCCTAGGTATCATCCATGCCCCTCTACCTATAAATCCACCAAGTCCAGTGGCCCACCATGAACACGAGATTCAGGTTAATTCACTCGTTAGGCGAGCCAAAGCTTCCAATTGATTTCAACAGAATGCACTAGGTGATCGTAATGGTGAGTCGTGGCATCATTGTAAATGTGATAGGATCTCATCAAATAGGTCCCAAGGTAGATTTCTTGCCCACAAAGCAGGCCAATCTGTCTGACAGGTGGGTGCGATGTAGATTAGAAATAGACAATGTATATTTGTGGCCTAATGAAGCAGCCAGAGCTTTTGCGCAGGACATGTTTGTATTAGGTTTCATCCCATGAATGTTTCCCCGCATGTGAGCTACAAATCCCTCTATCCATCGATATGCATACCAAAAGTGTGAATCACAATATAGGTGACCCACGTGTATCCTAATAGATCCTAGGATCCAATGCTCAATTATGTTCTAACCATCTATTAGACAGGCCACAAAACAGATGTTTAGAATCAACATTTGGACTGCGGTATCTTTCTTTCTGATCATATGCATTGCCATACCTACTCTCACTCACCTGACTGCCGTCTGATCAAAAGATTGGTCCATGCCAGTTTATGTATGCATGCAAGGCACCCATCAGACCACATGAAGGGAAAGAAAAATTGATATACATACATGCACCTTTTAAATGTTAATCAATGTAATATACCAACAAAATTCAAGACGGTTCAGAAGGTGGTCATATGCTCTACGTAATGCTTATGGACAAGAAAGTGAAATGCCCTTCCCCCCCTTTCAGTAGCTGTGGGCCCCCCAATGGCTTGAAGAAATTGTGGGGGGCCCTCAGGAAGAAAATTTCACTTAAAAGAACCGAAGAATCACAAACCATATTTCTCAACTCTCACCCTTTTCAAGGAGGGATTGCCAAAAAAAGAGAAGTGGGATCCAGCTCAGCCCCTCCCCTTCTCTTCGAGATATGCTCGATCGGCATCTGCAAGACGATTTCTGAACATTGTCCACTCGCTCTTGCACCTCTCTCTCACCTGTGTTTCAGAAGGAAAAAGAAGCAGGAGTTATGAAGGGATTACAATTCTCTAATTTTTCCTTTTATATATATGGAGGGTAGACTATTATTAATTGATACGACTACGAAAACCTGCGGTGAACATGGGTTCAGAACTTCTATAAAATCTTGTCAATGGGTCTCATCAATCTCGAATGGCTTGGTCTTGCCGGGCTCAATACAAGCCCGAACTCCATCTTTGAGACAAATTCCATTAGTCTATCTTCAATTCAAGACGGGTACTTTTATAAAAGACGAATTGCAAGTAGGTTAAAGAATTTTAAAAAATGTCGGTTTTCGTTTGTGACATAACTGTGTATGACAAACATTCCGTTAAAAAATAATCCGAAAGCATTTCCAAAAGTTTCAAGCAAGGATGATATATAGAAACACCCATTGGAAATGGCATAGTAAACATACCCCTTGCCATGGCGCTTTCCCTTGATCGGCCTGACCCTGCAATTTTTAAGAGTATGGAACCGTGAGAAGGAAACATGGAGCAGGAGCAGCAGCAGCAGAAGAAGAAAAAGAAAGCTATACACAAGCCTGGCCTGTGCTAAACATACTATGCTGGAGCCCAAGCAGCATTTTGTGTGTGTGTGTGTGTGTGTGTGTGTGTGTGTGTGAGAGAGAGAGAGAGAGAGAGAGAGAGAGAGAGAGAGAGAGAGAGAGAGAGATCCCCAATAACCAAACAGGAGAGAGGGAAAGCTCTCAGAACATTTATACCGTTGACCGAAAGGAATGGGGAGATATCTCCAAGGCCGGCCATGGCAAGATAAGGAGGAATCTGGAGTCCAGGCTTCCAACCAAGCGATCCTTATAGAGGCAGCTACATAGAGCTCGCTGAAAATGTAAGTATAACGCCTTCATGTTTTTTGGGCAGAACCGGGCTGGACCGATAATCATTTAGACATAGCTCAAGCCCGATCCAATTAATAAACAGGCTTGAAATTTATATCTGGTCCCAGGCCGTCAATAAAACTTCTAGGCCAGGGCCTGACCTTCAGGCCTGATGTGCCAGTCCAAGCTTGTTCCAAAGGGGGCCAGGCCCAAAAGCCCAACAGACCAGCCGAGATCATTGACAGCCCTAACGGAGATGCAACTGAAGCTTGTGTCAGGCATCCAATGGGTCCAAATTGGCATTTCTCTAGAAACTCTCCCTACTACGGTGATTTTAGGACATTTAAAAAATATTGGCAATGCTAGAATGCATTGCACTACTCACACTGCATCATGGCCCGCACTCTACACCATCTCCACTGTACATATCAGATCCATACATGGTAATCAGAATTGTTTGATCTGGTCAGCCACCATGTAACGGGTCATAGACCAGAAATTTCAGTAGAGGAAAAATCTTATAATCCAATCAGTGGAATTAAAATGAACGTTCAAAAGAAACAGTCCACATTCAAAGGCCAAAGATCACATTAATCAGCTGTTAGGATCATCTGATCCCAGAGCTCCTTTCCCCATTCCCCATCATATTAATGCCCAACCACCATAAGCTGAGCCATATACACGACGGGGGTTGCAAGTCATGCTATAGTGTGACTTGTGTGATTTTTACAATAACAAATACCACAAAAAAAAACCATTAAAACCAAGTAAAAATCATATTAGTCTATATGATGCTGCAAGCTTTTTGAGAGTTCTACCTGATTCCCAAGAGAAGGGATGACTTGGTGAACTATCCATTGCGAATCAACCACACCAATCTTCTCATGAGCAGGCTGTTCAGATACAAAAACACAAGAACCATCAAGAGTCTACTGTGAACCCAGGCCAAACAAAATAGTGCACCAGGGAATAACCCTTCATTTCCAGTTTCATCGTAAAAATGGTCGAACTAGCCAAAAATAGAGTTCTGATCAGTAAGTTCAATTAGGGTCTGTCTTTTCTTCTTTTCTTTTCTTTTTTTTTTTTAACGAAAGAAAAAAAACAAAATGATAAAGATAGTTTCTTTATCACTAATCAAATTCCATCTAACTGGTTGTTTTGAAATGGGGACCCTAGCTCACTAGAATTGCCTCAATGATTTAGTGACCAATCCATATTTTGAAGGAGAGGTTTGGACTAGGGGTGCACATGGAACCGGTAGAACCGGTAAACCGGACCGGAACCGATCAAACCGCACGGTTTGGTCCAGTTCTGAAGTGCACCGGTTCCAGTTCCGAAAATCAAAAAACTGATCAGTTCGGTTCAGTTCTCAGTTTGGTTCTGTAGAACTGAACCGAACCGTGAACCGGACCGTAGAACTGAACTTGGAACCAAACCTGGAACTGGACCATCCAATCAATTAAAAAAAAAAAAAAAAAAAAAACAATTGTTGAGTAATGCATGTAGTGTGATTGAGAGAGTTTACGTAGGTCGGGTAGGGTGAAATGCAGTTGTAACTGTGGGATTCCTGGTGATGCCAAAGGATGAGAATGGCAGGATGGGGTCATGGTTTCCAAAAGAAGGTCCTTAGTTGAGTTTGGATGCAACTTTCCCAAGATGTTACGCGAAGATGAGGGTTGGGGGTGTGGTTTCCAAAGAAGGTTGGTGTATCATAGTTTCTTTAGGAAGGTACTTAGGGGCTGTTTGGACGCAACTTCCACAAAAGGGCTTTTCCTGCAAAACTGATGTTTCCGTTGACTCACCAATGTTAGTTTTGTGGGAGTGGTGTTTCAGATGGTTTTGAAAACAATGATTTCGGATGTGCTGTGAAACTCTCGTCTTGTTCCAAAATGAGGGTTTCATCTATGAACGACCATTTTGACAGAGCATCCAAACAGGCCCTTACATGGTTGAGAGACATGCATCCATGCTGCTACTGTACAAGCTGCATCTTCCAAAATTTAGACTGTTCAATGTCAGTTTGATCTGAAGATACATTTGTAGTAACCATTTAGATGTGATTGTCGTTGCCTTCTAAGCGAACAATTACTTACAATAGAATAGTTTTTTTTTAAAAAAGAAAAAGAAAATCAGGATGTTAGGAATAGTTTAAATTTAGTAATCAAATGTGCATATGTGGGCATGAACATGAAATTCCTCTTTTGCACTCGCCTATTACATTTGCCAGCTTTGCTCATGTGTCTGAGAGATCAATGCCTCTCATCAGGAGGGTCCCACCATAGTATAAGAAGCTCAGAACCATAGAACCGAAACTGAAACCAAACCAGTTTTTATGTCCGGTTCCGGTTCGGTTCTAGGGTGCAAATGGTCCGGCTCCGGTTCCGATTTTCCTAGAACAGTTCAGTTCCAGTTTCACCCCAGAACCGGACCGAACGGAACCTAGTGCACCCCTAGTTTTGACTACCACGATACTGGGAAACATTCACATGCTGCTTATCGGCACCATGTCAGGAGAAAAGAGAACCCTTCTAACCAAAGCATCAAAGTTAGTGGGCTTGGAGGTAAAAACGAAGCTGATATGCAGACAAGGTAAGCATTGATTGAAAATAAGAGGATGAGAGAAACAGAATCAACTGACCTCTACACATCTTCTAAGGGCAAAGTCCAACCCCCATCCATGTACCAAATCATTCTGCAGCAATCAAGCATTTTGGTTACTGTTGTGAAGAGCATCTGATGCAAGAACCCCAAAGTGGGGAAAATGTAAACCAGAAAAGAAAATCCTTATTTTTCTACAGAACTCCAACAGTACCTGAATCATATGCCACACACAGCGCCAAGCATCTCGAGAAAAAACAGGGGCCATAATTTCCACAAAACTGAAACACGGCCCAAAAGAAACAGGAAAATGATCAGAGAAGGAAAGAATCCGTATGCGTGCTTATAAACCAGTGCTCGGGGACTTGTGACCCCCCTTTACTTGCTTTCTCTGTGTGTATTAGGTCAGCTGGGGGTTAGTATTGGGTGAGACTGTTGGCATGATAGTGTTTTCAATGTAGAGCCTTAGTCAATAATAGTCATGGTCAGGTCCAGAGCCCAGTAAACGAAATTGGTAGATGCCCAGTGGGCAGTCAATTGTAAAACTTCTTCCAATCTACCATTTAAAAGCTGACCCCAAATTGTTGTGAGAGAGGGTATGACAAGGATGATACAGTATGCATGTTTGGAGGCCATTGCAGATCAGACAAATGAACTGTTGTGATGGGAAGGTGTTCTGTATGCCTTGTCTAGCACACCTAAGCTCCCATGGGCTGCACCCAAACATGGTGGGATTGTGTGCATCTTGAGCTTCTTTTACTGTTGCAAGGTGTATCCTCTTCCGTTTTCTTTTCATTTGTTAAATTCGTCTTCTCAGCCATTTACATCTTCATAAAGAAAGATAGTTGATGGGCATGAAGATCTATACTGGCAGCAATTTGTTATACCACTTTTTTTTTCTTTGTTGTGGGAAGTTACATAACAAGCTAATGCTTAGAGCTTCTCAAGATGAGGGAGTTTAGAAGAGGTCAAGAAGAGAGAAGGGATGGTTTGCACAGGTGGATGACACTGCATGTCTCAAATCTGGTGAAGAGTATTATGGTGCACGAGCAGCATAGCATCCTGTTAAGGAATTGGCACATCTCAAGGAACAAAGAAACAGCAGCTTCATGAGGGTTTTGCAGTCATAAGATATTGGATGGAGGCAGAGAAGGCAAATCAAGTAGATAAAAGGAACATGGTAAGATGTAAGAGGCAGGGGGGGCTTTTAGGAAGCAGAACATAGGCTGGAGTCTAGGAGACTAGGTGGGGAAAGAAAACGGTGGGAGTCTGCAGCAGAACCCAAGCATCAATTAGCTGTAATAGTTGTTGAGGAACTGTCATGATACAAAAAAGCTATGGGGAAGAGTAGTTGATGCAACCATATGGCCGCACAAACTGATTAATCAAGATTTGAAGAAAACGCCCACATCTCACGCGTGCATGCTCCACACGTGTGCACAAGAAAAATGCCTACTTTCCCTTTTAGGCCATCCCTACTATTCATTTTAGGCAAATCTCTAGATTAGTAAATTTCCTTTTTCTTTCATATCTTTATAATAGGCAATGAGCAATTTTAGATTTTTCTTATTTAAGTATTTTTTTTATTTAAGCACTTTCTTAATTACAATGTTTTCTTATTTAAGTAGTTTTCTATTTTCTCAGATCTTAGCTAGCTAGGAATTCTATTTTTAGATTCCACAGCTTTTATAGCAGATTGTAAGGAATGATTATAAATAAGGCCTATGGTCTATGGAATAAAAAAAGTTGGACGACAATTCTCTTTTATTCAATTCTCTTATTTTCTCTACGGTAGTTGTTGAAGGGGGGGGAGTGATCTCTAGTTTAAGACTAAACCGTTGAGCTTGCTCATAGTCTTGTATTCATGATCTCTAGCATTCGGCTAAGGGCGTGTTTGGATTCACAGCTCAGGTGGTGTTGCACTGTGTTTAGACGTGGGCCGTATGTTATCCAACGTTTGAATTCGAATTAAAAGCAGTCGTGGACGGGAGACCCGAGTACGTCGCCGAACCAGATTTCGGCTTCCACGCGTTATCTCCTATCAGAGTTCAGCGCATCGTATAATGCAGTGGTGTCATTGCACTGCACCGCCCTGCGGCGAAAAAGTAAAGCTTCAAGACGTTTCAGTCCTGCGGACCATAAGACGCACATACTCCATCAGGCGCAGATTATCCCTCCCACATCCATTCCCTTCTTCCTCACTGATCACAAAGGCTGAGAATATCATAGCAGATCTTGAAGATCCGAGTCATGGATGGTTACGTGTGGTCATCTTTTCTCTCTGAGAACGTTATGTGCTCGTCTAAGGATCGTTAGATCGGCGAGTTGCCGTGAACTTGCCCGGATTCCATCCCGGTTTCAACTGCTAAAGCAATCTTCTCACAGATTCAGTGGTATCCAGGTATTGCGCAAAGGTAATTTTAAAACTCTATGCATGTAATGGAATGTCATTGTGTTTTTGTGGAGGAGAGGATCTAAACACGTCGTGTGATGGATCTTATCACTTGCATGTTGGTCTTCCTCATCTCCGTGTTCACCACGATACATCCCAAGAGTTGCAGTCGCATCTCTATGGGTGTTGGACCAAGATTTCCTCTCCCTCTACGATACGGGCAAGTGATGCAGTACATCTGAAATAGCTTTTACAGTCTGTTGTACCATCGTGACATTACTGCGATTCTGGAGAAAATCCCGTAGATGGATACACCTTCAGATACTTGTGACATGACTTGTGCATGTCAATGTGACTAGGATTTATGATCTTCTTTGGCAGTCAGAACCATATCTGAAATGACTATATAAGAAAATTTTCTTCACCGGATGAAGAACCATCTGCCGTTTGTCTATGAAATATTGTTGGGGTTTCCCCTAAATCGCAGTTGCTGAAGGACAGTGGAGGTAATATTCCAATCTCAACGCCAATGAGATTTGTAAAGGATCATCACTGTTCTTCATATTACCTCCACTGAAGGACAGTGGAGGTAATATTCCAATCTCAACGCCAATGAAGTTTGTAATATGTTCGTGTATTTTCAAATGAATACTCACATCATGTGTTTAGACGTTTCTCCAGGAATACTGTGTTTACTTCCATATAGTACCATGAAATCTACATTTTAAACAGGACTAATTGTAGCCCTTTCCTGCAATCCAGTCTTCCAAGAGTGCTAACCCTCAAAGTTATCAATACTTTTCATTTGAAACTATTAACAGGTGCGTGGTATATTGGTCAATTTATGCTAAACATGATGTAGCGATGAGAGTATTGAATTTCATCTGTAATTATTGCATTACTTATATTCGTTGTCCGATTACCATTTAATATTTTGAATCAATTAGCATACAAATTAACTTTTGTTACGTTTGATCCATGAATGATTATTATTATCTTCAATGAAATGTATATTGTGTAACAGATACATTATTTGTAGACTTCTTGTAAGAATATTAATATAAACAGTGTTTTGGCATTGATGTACATTTGGGATTTTTCTGTTATTTAAATTATTAAAAGCAGGGTAACTTGAAAAAGTTACAGGTCAAAACCCATATCACTCATGGGGTCTCACAGTGAGGACTCTAGCCGGACAGACTCCTCCAATAGTGATTGGAATGAAACAGAAATTCCAGCAGCATTAACTGCAATTGCAACCTCTACATGTGTTATGGGGGCTGCTGAATACTATCGTCGTTATTGTATGAAGTCGTTGCCTCGAGATTGTCATATAAGTAAAAATAGATTTATTAATGGAATCATAAAGAAGAGCGACGTAGACTGTCTTGCACAGCTAAGAATGGGTCGTGATAAGTTCTTTGAGCTATGTTCTTTGTTAAGAGGTGGGAATTTGTTATCTGACACAAGAAGATGCAGTTTAGAGGAACAAGTCGTCACGTTCCTTCATACTATTAGCCACAATGTGCGAAACCGTGTCATTGGTAACGATTCGCACGGTCTGGCGAAACCATGAGTCGACATTTCAATAGAGTTCTTAATGTTATAATAGGCCTCTATTCGGAATACGTAAAGTTTCCAGGTTTACATACACCGAAAGAGATATCTGATAATCTAATGTGGAGCCCTTATTTTCAAGTAAGACAATACGAAAATATGCAATTTTAATACATGTAAATTGTTGTTTATATAATATAAACCTAAAAGTCAGCTTAATGTTTCTTGTAGGACTACATTGGGGCACTTGATGGCACCCACATACCGGCCTATTTGTCAAAAGAAGCAAGTGCAACCTTTCGAAATCGAAAAGGTTTCTTGTGCCAGAATGTAATGGCGGCCTGTACTTTCGATATGAAATTCGTAGTGCTAGCAGGTTGGGATGGTTCTGCCTCCGATGCTCGTATTTTGCAAAATGCATTAACTCGTCGCCCTGATTGTTTCCTTATGACTCATGGTAAAGAATATCTGTTGCAAATTTTATATAAATATGTTGCATGCAATTTGGTTACTGCTTAATATGTAAATATTGCTTTTGTAGGAAAATACTATGTTGTCGATGCGGGATATGCCCATTCTCCAGGATTTATGGCACCTTATCGAGGTGTACGATATCATTTGAATGAATTTCGTACTGGGAAGAAGCCTGCTAATAAGAAAGAACTCTTCAATTCTCGTCATGCTTCAATTACGAAATGTAATTGAACGCTGTTTCGGTCTTTTAAAAGGACGATTTCCTATATTGCGCATAGCACCACAATTCAAATTTAAAACGCAAGTAAAAATTGTTATAGTTTGTTGTGTTATGCACAACTTCATTCGTGTTAGTGGTGAAAATGGATTTCCGGAAACAGTGGAGGATATTGGAGATAGTATAGAGGAAATTTCGCCATCCCCGATAGACGTATCTCTTGCAGAGGAGAAGCGCGCAACGTATACTGTGACAGACCGCACGAGAGATGAATGGACAAAAAAGAGGGATTATATTGCAGAGAGGATGTGGAATGACAACCTTCCACAAATGCGACAACGTCATTGATTTCCTTTTTTTTAGTAACTGTTTTAAGCTGTTATTATAACAGCAGTACTGTATTTATGGACAAATTGTTCTTCGGTGTATGCTGTTGGGGTGTTTCTTTCATTACATTTTCTGACTCTTTATATGGATTCTACAATATGTGATGACTTACTTTTAATATTATTTCAGTACGCACGATTATAATCCTCTTGGATCTGTTTAAACATGTAATTTATGTCTTTTAAGTTGGATCATGAGATTGTATTTTCATTGACTATTACTACAACCTAGACCAAGATGAATTTCCTTCGAAGCTCGTACAAAGTGAGGAAAGACAAGAATGAGACTCCCCCACCCTCCAAATGTACAGCTTCACCCAAGAAGATTGTTGCATCAACTAGCAAAATTTTCGGTACCCCAACAAAGACAAGCTCGACGACACTTCAGAAAGCTCCGTCATCCACGTCTCCAAGTGCACGCACTCGAAGAACCAGAAAAAGTAAGAAAACAGCGCGCATTCAATGGAGCGATCCGATGGATAATGCATAGGTTGATGCATTAGTTGAGCAAGTCAATCTGGGTCGTAAGACTGATATTGGTTTTAAGCCCGAAGCCTATAAGGCAACCATCACTGAAATATTCAACAGATGTAGGGTGGAGTTAGAGAATAAGCATATTTCCAACCGTCTTCGAACTTTGAAAAAATTTTATTGGGCAGTTAGGAATATGCTAAATGCCAGCGGTTTCGGGTGGGACGCGAACCTGAAAATGGTTGTGGCAACAAATGATGTTTGGGAAGGCTATATTTTGGTAAGTAACAAGATCATTTCAGTCAACCGAAAACCCCTTTAATACGTCTTTATTGTGCAGTTTTTACTATGTATATCTGTTGATTTATCTTCAGACTTGCTTATATTCATATATGATTGTTTTGCAGTCTCATCCATACACTGAGAGAGTGTGTGGCAAACACATCGACCGCTACAATGATTTGGCATATATGTTTGGTAATGATTGTGCTCACGGCGCATTTGCCAGCACAGCATACTCATCTCCTCTTTCCTACAAACGTCGTGGTAGAGATGAACTCGATTCTAATGAGTATTCTGAAGACAATGGAACTAAAATTGTTCGCCTGTCTTCAGATGAGGATGATGAACATGTAAGTGGTGCGCCATTTCATCTCAATGAAGGATCACGACAGCGGTCAAAGAGGGTCCACAAAGGGCCTATGGAGACCTCCCATAGGTCTAGAAATAGCCAAAGCACCGCTATAAGCATATCCCGAGGAAGAAGGGGAAAGCCAAGTGATCACATAGGTGATAGAATGGGGGAAATGGCAGTGGCTGTCAAGACCCTTACCGTAACAATGGCACAGGGCAAAAGTATGACCCGAGTACAAAAGTTGTTGGACATACTAGAAGAGGTTGATGGTCTGAGCCACGAAGATCAAGTCTGCGCCGCTAGGTTGATGCAACAAGATATTGTCGGTGTAGGTTTTTTCATCAAAATGGGGCATGAGATGTGCAAGGAGTGGGTCCAAAAGCTCTTAGACTGCAATCCGCCTGTCTGATACTATTCTACTTGGCTGGAATTGGAATTATAAACAATTAAACACTTTTTTTAAAAAATCTATTTCATGACTGTTTTGTTTATATTATGAAGTGGATTGCTACTGGATATTTAGGTGCTCGATGAGCATCCAACACTCTGTTGGTTGGACTTGCAGGAAACTTTTGTTAATGATGGTCGGACCATCATTCATATATCTATCTCGACACGGTTCTTCTCGAGCGTAGCGGTAGCGACGCATAGCGTAGCGTGGCCGTGGCGCTACGTAGCGTCCCAAATAGCTAAATCTATGTACGCTACAGAGGTTGCGTCGTACGCTTAGTACGTAGCTGCCAGAAGGCCCGTAGCGTAAGCTACAATGTATTTTTTTTACTATTTTATTTTTTTATTATTTTTTTCACATTTTCTTTGTTTTTAATGTTGAGGAATGTGACACTTATATTATACTTGATACTTTTAACCTATGAGATTTTTATTTCTTTTCATAATTGTGACTTGTGGTTTCAATTAGACATTATTAATTAAAGTGGTTTGCTTAGAAAGTTGTTGATGTGATAATTATTTGATTTGGCTTATATATGTGGATGGCTTTTGATAAATGATAACTAATAACTTTTTTGAACATGCTTAGAATTGATAAAATGAATCATCTTTTAGGCATTTTTATAATTTCTTTCCTTTTTTTCACTATTTATTATATTTATCCTACTTTTAAATTAAAAAATAGAAGTATGTTAGCTTACGCCACACGCTACGTATTACGCTACACGCTATAGATATATCACGATCACGCTACCGCTATTTAAAACACTGGTTTCTACTATTATCTAACTCAAAACAGGGTTCGTATTTTGCTCATCAATGCAGGTACAGCATGGGAATTTGCCTCTGAATGAATGCATAAACTGCATTTGTGATGTCTACATTGTTGTGGTTACTTGATTGCTCTGAGATGCTCTGCTTGCTTTAATCCAGGGTCCTATGCTTGTTTAAAAGTCCATGTTTCTGATGTTAACTGTTGTTTGTCTCTTATGATATCGTGGACGATAACAATGCCCTCTCTTGATTATTGAACTTGTACACATTTTATATCAGTAAGCAGGGTACGTATAAATCCTACCACAGCAGCAAAATATCAGATTCCACATTGACATGGAATTCGAATGTTGAGTTATTGTATGAATGTGAATTGTTGAGGTGAGACTACAAATGCATAACTTTTAAGAAAATTTCCATGACTGCTACTATGAAACATCACCCAGATAGTAATTTTATCAAACATCTTTTAGGATACTGATATGTTTATATAAACTACTTCAGTTAACAACACGAAGGTTTGACGATATTAATAGCCCATATTTTTTACAAGAAATTATGAAGAAATATTATGTAGTTTTTGGGGGAAGAGTTCTAGGTGTTTATGAGAAATGGGAGGATGCAAAAGCGCAGGTGGATCGATATTCAGGATGTAGAAATCAGTCATACAAATCGTTCAAGGAGGCCGCAACAGCTTGGCTGAACTTTCAGGTATGTTATATGCTTGCTAATTCTGGATAGGCGAACCATCAGTGGTTTCTTTGTCCTGTTAAGTTTTTGTAACTAAAATCACACATTTGATCGGTCTAAGATTATTTTTTCTTTTCTCATAATTTTTTGTTAAAATTTATTGTAGGCCACAAGGCATAATTGCCGTTATGAGGGACATTCCAAGAGACGCGAGAATGAATCTTCACGTACTCATGCTCCGGCTATAGATGAAGATCGGTTTGATGGGCCGCATTTCTCCGACACCGTCGTTCCGGATGTGAAAGGAGATGACGATTCTTCAGCTGATGGTTCCCCTATATTTAAAGTTCTAATAGGGGGGCTGGTAATATATGTGGTGGTCGGATGGATTGTTTCAAACCTCATCTCATAGGGAGGGTTTAAAACGTAATAGGCCTGCTGATGGAAGCATTTTCTGTGATTGAAGGAGATGTCTGTCCCTGCTTGACAGCTCTAGAACTGTTACTTTGTTTTAGACTTTATTTTGGTTATTTTGTAAGACTGAGTTACATGAAACACTTCTTACATTTTTAATTTATTTTTGTTTTTATTTCCCAGAAGAAATGAACCCTCCAGTGTGTGGACCTCGCCACTGATCATCCTATTTTAAATGTACAGTTACTACGGGTCTTGGTCCAGATCACGATATGCACAGTGCTGCGATATTGAGAGGGCCATAAATCACAGCTGGACCACGATCATGACTTGAATGAGGAAGGTTGGATATCCACCGTTGAAAACCCTTGGAGAGGGCTACGTATCACATATGGACCATTTTCTTGAGTTCAATGGTGATTGGATATCCACTGTTGAAAACCTCCTGTGAGGGTTATAAATCAGAGGTGGACCACACCACAAAACTGATGGTGATTGGATATCAACCGTATGTTACTTCTGAAAGGGTTAGAAATCGCAGGTGAACCATGCCACGTGAGATCGTTCACGGTTGCAATCCCCGCAGGCATATCATGGTGGGTCCCAGATACAGTGTGGACCTCATATTGACAAAGACGCCAGATATATATATATATATATATATATATATATATATATATATATTGTACTCCGTAATTACACATGTTGGGCCTGATGAAGACAATGTTCCCAAACGTCAACGATAAATTCCGCAATTAATACATATATGAATTCGGGTAAAAAACAAACAGTGGTAGTTTACAACGTTCAAGACGTACACTGTGCTACAGTGAAAGGAATTCTATGTCCGTACACATTTACAGTGCAAAACAATACTATACGTGAATCCAAACATGCCCTAAAGGATTGTTGGGTCTTTCCCGCAGTCACTTTCCTTTCTTATTAATCCATTTGTTTCCCCTTTCGGGATTTGCATTAAATTGGTATCAAAGCAAGTTCTGCTCTCGGGAAACTGGAAAAAATAAAAAAATAAAAATGTCGTGGATAGGAAGATGTTCTCATGTGTCAAACAATAATCCCTATTCAGACTCTCATGCCTTTCCGTATCCATCGCGCTATTCTCATCCGAGTTACTTTGATGATCAAAATTGTCATTCATATCACCTTGAGTCATACCCATTTTTATATGTGCCTTATGGTGATTCATTTCAACACCCCTCCCTGCATGTCGGTTATTCAAAAGCATCCTATCACACGGAAATGTCAATTACACCTAAGAATATTCAAAAGATACGAAAGGAGAACTTGCAGGAGGTCAAGAAGGAGATTAAAGCATTCAAGGAAGATATTACAAATGAATTCAAGGAACTCTAGGAGTTTGTGAATAGTGTGGCAACCCAAAAGGAATCCTCCTTTGGATTGGTTGATGAATCAATGATCAGATCAGAGGAATTCAAGTAAAACCAAAAGATCAGCCTAACAGATGATCAAATTGAAGAGACTCAAGGTTTAACAAAAATGACCGATCCGATGGTCAAAAAGATGGATGGTGCTACAATCATAGTAGCAAACTCCATAGAGGTCAACACAATAGTTCCATCTCCACATCAATCAAGGTATGCAAGTTGGAAGCCAACTGTGACCAAGGGGCCACAATCGATATCTAGAACATGAAGGACCAACAAGAAGCAAAGGAAAAGATGGTGCATGTTTCAACACCGTATTATGCATCAGCTACCCGCTACGCGTGTAGTTCTCCACCATCAAATACCACCGAAGTCAAAGAAGACGCGCTACAAACAAGGATCTTTCCAAGAAATTATGACTACCAATTTGAACTTGAGGATGAGTTTTTTTCGAAGCCGGGTGGAATTGATACAACCAAATGGCCACCCAAGCCAATTGATCAAGATTTGAAGGGGGGAAAAAAAGCCCACATCTCACGCATGCACGCTCTGCACGTGTGCACAAGAAAAATGCCCCACTTTCCCTTTTTAGGCCATCCCTACTTTCCATTTTTAGGCAAATCTCTAGATTAACAAATTTCTTTTTCCTTTCATATCTTTATAATGGGCAATGAGCAATTTTAGATTTTTCTTATTTAAGTATTTTCTTATGTAGGCACTTTCTATTTTTAAATTCCATGCTTTTGTGGAAAATTGTAAGGACTGATTATAAATAAGGCCTATGGCCTATGGAATTTATATTTTATATATATATATATATATATATATTTTTTTTTAAGTTGGATGATATTCTCTTTTATGAAATTCTCTTATTTTCTCTATGGTAGCTGTCTGGGGAGGAGGAAGTGATCTCTAATTCAATACTAGAGGATTGTTGAGCTTGCTCGGTCTTGTTTTCGTGATCTCTAATATTCGGCTAGAGGATTTTTGGGTCTTTCCTACAATCGTTTTCTTTTCTTATTGATCCATTTGCTTTCCCTTTCGGGATTTGCATTAGTAGTGGAATCAAGGAGGTCCAAGGGCTGCAGAACATAGGGAGTCAAAAGAAAAAGGCAAAGGAAAGTGGGACTTGAAGCAAAGCAGCCTGGATTGAAGGGGTTGAAGGCACTAGTCAAGGCAGAGTAATGGGTTGTGCAGAAGATGATGAGACTGGGACTGCAGTGGAGCTGGTGGAATGGCGAATCAAACTGGAGAATCTGGTGGGATTACGTCAGAGGCTTGCTAGATGAGATGGGATATCTGCAGCTTTAGCATGCATATAGAAGCGAACGACATGGAGATGTAAATCAAGCTTGAATCAGGCAAGGAATTAGGGGAGGTGGACATCTTTTCATGGCCCAACAAAATACTGATTCAGATGGTCCAACTGAGCTAAGCTGGCACAAAAAAGAGCCTGGGTAAAGCTGTAATGGCATACTTCTTGATGTCTGATGGAAGATGTAGGCCACGCGATTGACTACAGAACTCTAAACACAGGAGATCATTACCTTTGCAAAATAAGTTCTTTAATGCAGGTTGCATTGTAATTTTCAACATTCTTTCGCAGCATGGAGGAAGAAAAATACGGATATCAACCTTTGGAAGGTAGCGAAGAGCCATCGCAGGTGTCTGTAAATCAAGAGACATTGCCTTGAATAGGTGGTGGTTCACAGGGATCAGAGCCAACAGAAACAAGAGAGCTGAATTCTTGTATGTCAGATGTAGAGGTGAGATCTGCTCCCTTGCAAGCGATCAACAACTATAGAGAAGGTGAATTTTTCTCAACATGATGCCAGAGCATTTGTTATCTTGAATGGATAAGTGGAAGAATCAAGGCCAGGATGCAGTAAGAACTGGGCGCATCAAATGGAAGGTGAATTTTTCTCAACATGATTTGGAGAGTTTGTAACCTTGGCACGGCCAGGTGGAGGAATCACGGTCAGGATGCTGTAGGAACTGGGTGCATCAGATGGAAGAAGAATATAAAGGAAAAAGAACCAAGCTGGATGCTCCGACCCACCAGTAGGAAGAACACACTAGTGAAGAATGCCCATGATGAAAACTGGACCAGAGCCTGAGCAGAAAAGAAAATGGAAGAGAAAAGGGAACGGCTGAGCCCCTCAACCTTAGCAAATTATAAAAGTAGCACTGCAGATAACAGACTTTGTGATATAGGCAGAGGGGAGTAAAAGTATGGGGATCCTGCCATGGAATGTAACGGGGTTGGGATGTCCCAAAGAAAGGGCCCAGGTGAAGCAAGTATTGTATGAACAGAAAGCACACATCGTCACTTTTCGGGAAAACCAAACTCAGTCAACGTAAGTTAGTGCGACAGGTCTAGTTAGCTGAAATTGCGATTGGTTAGTGATGGATGCTGTGGGAGTGTCAGAAGCTATTGTCGTCATTTCAAATTCAGATGAGTTTGTGAAAGAAGACTGGTGGGCTGGTGTATCATCCAAAGGAATAATAATAATCGGCACCAGTAGGTGGATTCTCATGGCTGCATATGGTCTGAACTCTGAAGGAAACAGGAAGAGAAGGTTCCCGGGCATCATGGAGCAGGGTATAGCCTGTCCAGTGTCTGATAATTTCCCTATTTTGCTTGAATCCAATATTGTTTCATGGGGCCCAATCTCTTCACGTTTCAAGCTGATGTGGCACCAAGAGGTGGGGCCATTGGCAGTCCCATGTATTATGTGTGTGCATGTCTACATCCTCTGGCTGGTAGCAATTGAAACAGCCTTCCCCTAGTTCGGATAAAACGGGAAGGTTGATGTTAGGTGGGCAGCCAATCAGTGAACTTTGCCAAGCTACCATGAGAATTCCTGTTTCGATTTTTTGGCAAAACAGGGAGAGAGAGAGAGAGAGAGAGAGAGAGAGAGAGAGAGAGAGAGATGGAACATACGCTGCACATGGTGGCAAATGCGGATCATTGCACCAACCTGGTTTCTCAGTTGTTTCCCTGAGCAGGATCAATACAATCACAATAGCCTCAAAGTCAGGACTGAAACACACGACATATAATAGGAAGTGTATACCAATATTTCTACAAAATGAAGCAATAGTTTAAATGAAAAAAAAAAAAAAAAAAAAGTAAGGTGAGATATCATAGTAATCCTACTTGTGTACTTCACTGTCACCTCTCCTTTTAGTCATCTGCCACGTCAAGCCTTTATCTGGCTCCAGACCTGGTTGTGAGATTTCCAAACCATGTTTCTTTACCAATTCAATGTACCTGGTACGATAGATAAACTTAACAAAGAGAAAGTAGAGCTATGGAGGACCAAATTTGGCCACCAACCATGATGAATTATATTTTATAAAAAGAACACCCACTTCTCTGCATTGAAGTGTTCAACTCCAAGATCTTCATCCCAGATAAATATGTAATCATAAGCTGCTACTGCATCTGGGTGTAAAAACCGTTTTGCATACCACCTATAAATTCACAAAGACATGGTGAGTTAGCAGTTCGTGCTGAAGTCGCCATCTGCAAAGAAGAACAGTTGCTGCAGAAAATCTACCAGAGGATGCAGGCTGTTAATACTGGAAAATGATGCAGGATCATAACAGCCAATCAGCCATGCATAAGGTCTACAAGTGGGACCCACAAATCTAAGTGGATGGCCATACACAGAATGTGGGGCCCGTGCAACCCAGATCTTTAAATCAATTTATACGAGGAGTATAGAATCTACATTCTATATACCAACCATACAACATGTGTCATTCATACAGTTGAAATAGATTAGTTTAATGGAAGTTGGAGTTTATTTTATTTCCCCATTCTTTTATTAGACTTTTGTGACCAATTGGAGACAAAATGGGAGAATTATTTGGTTGGTATCCAATAGGGCTTTAGGCATAGGTCTTCTTCTAATTTTAGTGGGAGACTTTGTACCATGCCATATATGAGCATAGGCATAGCCATACATATGGTACTTTTACATATTATTGTGAGATTTAAAAAATAGGCTAACGATACTCCCAGAACCATTTTGTGAGCTCTATTGGGCTTTTGAAGAGTGATTCTGCATATTTATCCTTTCTTCACTGTTATTTTTATTAATCTTTGGATTGAATGGAGATTTATTGAAATTGATCATCGAAGTTGGTATTAAATTTTGTGCTTCTAGGTTGAAAACATTACAGTTACATTAAGGTTTGTTTAAAATGGTGTGGCGTCAATTACAAGTTCATTTAGAAAGTTAGGCATGGCTAGATAAAGCAACAAGCAAGAGGGCTTGATCACCAGGGAATTTAAAATAATGCAGAATCTCATAAATCCTTACCATTTTGTTTGGCTCCTTGCACTAACATGAATTGCACGTTTTGACCACTCAAATTGATCCCATTCACTTGTACGACCATCATAATGAAAGAGCATAATCTGAAAGTCATCAGAAAACTACCAGGGAAAGAAAAACACAACCCTCAGTAACTTAAGATGAGAGAATAAAAGGAAAGAAACTGAGAGGAGCTTAACATCCACACCTTTTTAACTGCAGCATTAATATTATTCCTCTGATCAAATCCAACTGTGAATGTCAGTAGGTACTTTGGCCTAATTGTCAAGTCCTGCACATTTTAAACAGATGATTGAAAATAATAACCAACTTGCTAAAACTTTTATTAAAGACACTGTAGAAGTATGATAAATATGTTAGGTGCCAAAATACATATGAAAGCCTCCAAGATAAAATTTTGTGATCTCTTCCAGTGCCATATTTGCTTGTGCAAACATTTGTCGATCAATTTAGAATTGAAATCACACACACGAATACCCTCAAAGCCCTCAAACCACACAATTCACCTACATGCATGCACAATTGGACCCAGCTAAGGAGTTGCACAAATGAAATGTTCCAAAACTGAATAAAAGAAGGTTTCCAACAATGACAACAAACTTACCTCACTGGGATTACCCCACAATCTGCGCAAATAGAAATCGGTTTCTGAAACGACGATCCCTGGAGGCAACGACTCTGCACCGCGAGGATTTGTTGTAACATATATCTGTATCCAGTTAACAAGTCGCAGACAACATAAGCGGTTAAATTACAGAAATGCGCATCAAAGTACAGCAAACCAGCTACATGCTCAATGCCCGACAACTAATAAACAAAGGAAGAAAATTGACATTGCACAATGCCTGGTTTATCAATGAGCATTCCACATAAAACATATAATAATCTTAATAACAGGAGGATAGAGATACTTTTCATACTGGAAAAAATTAAAATAACAGGAATTGTTTTGTTACTTGTTCCTTCAACTGAAATTTCCCTGATTGACTTTGCATACTATTCACGCATAGAGATGTACATAGTTGAAAATTTGGACTACATCACCACCTCTTCTGAACCTGATCTCATAAACAGAGATGATTATCCTATGAACCTGATCTCATCATATCTTAATGGTTTTGCAAATTCCTTGGAATCATGCAACCCATGATTCATACTTCACAGAAGTCCAGTGAAAACATATTAAGTTTCAGTTTACCACTAAGATTATCAATTTTAAACCACCACAGCATTTAGTTTGGGGCTTGTTACTTCAAACATTCTACGTATGTGCAAGAATTTTACTTTGTTTCTGTAACATTGTACTGAGCATACTAATGCATATGTACCTGAAAGTCACTGATTGCATGTGCAACAATGACACCATTCTCTAAAATGTTGCCATATGGCCCATATCTGACACCTGTGCTGACAAACATGTAAGACACGAGTCAACACAGCTATTAGGAGAAAAAAGACCTTTTTTTACCATGTATTTCAGTTGAATTTATATGCTATTTATATACTCTAATGTAATGTGTTACTAGTAATAACTTCACTAGATGCGATGGGCAAACATTTGCCAGCAAGCTTGATGATGGTGATGACGAAAAATGTGTTATTAGTTATGTAACACTATTCCATCTCTTATTATTTATGAAATTAATTTATCTAATGGGTACGGCGGGAATGGGAGCCCATTCCAGCCTGAGATGGGTCTAGATGCAGGTGCGGGTCAGTGTTGTCAAAATCCTAGGATTTACGATATACAATTTTAGTCGAATCTTAAGCAAAATGATTTGAATCCCAGCCTTGAACCCCTTCTTATATGAATCCTACAATTCTCTGATTTGAATACTACGATTTACGATTCAAATTATAGTTGGTCTCTTCTATTTTAAGCTTCACTTGGCTTTCATTTATGTTTTTAAATTGGTGGGGATTTTAAGAACCATTTAGGAAAAAAATTTTATTTGTTCTTTTTAAGAGATTAAATGATATATATTCTCTTCAACATTAAATCAAGAAGTTTTTTGGTGATTTCTTACTTCTTAATTGGTTGAAACACCAAATTGATGTATGACTTACCTGTGATGTTTTTTTATGGATGATTACGATCATGCTGACCTATATTTATTATGGAATGATGTTTTGAAATCAAAATATTTTTTTCATTGGTCTATAATATCAAAGTCCGCTTTTCCACCATAATTCTACATTCAAGAAAGGTAAAAAGATCATAAATTATTAAAGGACCCTTGTATTTTTTTTAAGGGGACTCTTGAAAGACCAAAAAAGAAAAATCCTTTAACACTATCATGACATGATATTACTTGGTGCACATTGATGATGTAAGGAAGATTAATGAGTTTAAAAAATAAAATAAAATAAAAATCTGATTTGTTCATATCTTTCATTTATTTTTTATTTTTTTTAAAGAAAATTCTAAAAAATCTTACGATTTACGATACAATTTGCTATTCAATACGAGTTGCAATACGATAACAATTTTGACAACATTGGTGTGGGTGTGGGTATGGGTGCTGTGGGTATGGTACTCCTATACCTAGCATGAACCTGATCCATTGACACCCCTAAACAAGAGCTTATCATACCCAGGAAGTTTCTTATCATCCAAACAGTTTAAAACCAGAAGAATGCTCTTTAAGATCCAGACAGTTTATAAACCAGATGAATGTTCTTTAAGATCCAGAGTTTATAAACCAGATGAATGCTCTTCAAGATCATCATAGTGCTTTTGGACAAGTTGGTGATCTTATTCTTTGATTCAGACCATCCGTTAGGTAGAAGGCACTCAAGGGCCACCAATCACCATGAAAAACTCATTGGTGGGAGGATCCAGATCTTCAAAACATTTGACCGCTATTTCATAACCATCGTCTATCGGTTCTCGAAGAAAAATATAGGATCGCTGCTGAAGTCATTTAATTAAAATGGTTCTTTGGAGGAAGAAGACTAACAAATGTGTTGTTCATAGTGTTGGCCCTTCTTCTGTTGTATATGATCCAGACTGTTCATTTTGTATGCATTGATCAGATCATCAGAAGAAAAGATTCTCTGATCATGTGAATTTTATGTGGTCCATGAGAGTATGATAAACCTAATGGAAGGCCTGGATTGATGATTTGATCATCCGCATGTCTAAAAGCACAAGAACCATGGGTGTAGTTGAGCACCCCCCCTATAAACCACTGCTTAGAAAAGATGAAAGGGAGCATAAAAGGCAGGCCAAGTATTCCCATAAAAGAAATAAACCTGATGCAAGAAATTTTAAATGCTGAGAAAAGATAAAGATGAGAGTAGGTCAAAATTGCAGGAAAAATATTATTTTACAGAGAAGGAACAATCTGTGGAAACATATCCATGAAAGAGGACATAATGTCATTTCAAAGGCTTTGAACTTGCATATGAGAATGTATTGGGACAAAGAGGTGTTATTATTCTTATGAAGAAAAAATGATAACCTTGTTTCCTTGTTTAGAAAGGGGGGAAAGATAACCAGTGTTCATCTAATATTCACGTTTTTATTGTTTAGTTAAAATTTTGGTGCGTGATCCATTACCTGACAGTAAGCGATCAACTGGAAACAAGAGGGTGTACGAGGTTAAAGCAGATGGCTCCTTTTCTTTTTCTAGAGTTACAAAGGGCTGGTGGCGAAAGGTTGTTCTCGAGAGTATGGTTAAGGTTGGGGCTCATGCAGTAGCATGGTTTGTGAAAATAGGGATAAGCAAACTTCTTAAAAATAAGGCAATAGCCAAAAGGATTACCTTTGAACTATCTCCTGAGCTATAAGTTCCAGAAGATTTGTTTTCATCTGAACCAAGTTTAGGTGTGAAAGATTGGGTAGTGCTCTCCGATCTACGGCCATTGATAGTGGCTGCATCGATGGAGGACAGAAGGCTGCTAGGCAAGCTAATCTGCTAATTTTCAGAAGTTTCCCCAGATTAGACAGACAAACAAACCAACAAAATGATAAGCCCTTAATGATAAAGGTGCTCACAAAATAGCTACCTTGGTAACTGAAAAGTTTTGAAATGAGATTCCAACAAAGAATCCAAAGACAACTCCAATAACAGTTGAAGTAATAATTCTTGTAACGTCGTTTGACCTTCTCAGGATACCACTGTGATTGTCATTTGGTCTTCTCAGAATACCACTGTAAATCAACATTTAAAAAAAAAAATAAAAAAAATGAGCAAAGCAATTAAACTGAAGAGCCTTGCTATGAGTATGAGAAGGCAAGCATGGGAGTGTATGTGTATAAGAAAATCGTATAACAGAAAACAGTTAAAGTTGAGCAGAAGAATATTGGTAATGAAAGTACAAAGCATGAGAGTTACAAACTTGCGATGGATGCTCCCCATCTTAGTATAGCTTCTTAAACTCACACGTCACACCAACAGCATTGATCAAGCAATAAAATAGTGTCGAACCCTTGAGAAAATCTGCAGCAACTGACGTGTTCTTCAATAATGTGAACTAATCTTTCAATACTAGGCTGAGTATCCTTTTGGAGAAGTAAGATGAATCCCAATGGAAGATAAACTACTATGCCGAGGTGACCATACACAGGGTGTGGTTTCCTGTAAACTGAAATGTTATACTACTATAACAATTTGGAAAATTTGAAAAATAACTTAACGGGCATACTCTACAAACACGAAGAACAAAGACAAAGTAATAGAAGTGTTACTAATACACTTCAATTGATATTAACAATAACAAGAACCTGGTTGAAAAGGAAAGCAGTGAGATTCTTTAATAAACAAAGAAAGAAAGAATAGGGATCACCCTTAACAATGATATCATCTTTGATAAATGATAACATTGCAAGGAATTTCCAACAAAGACAGCTTTTCTGTTGTGGTGGGTAAGCTAACATAGAACAAATAAGCTCAACATCACACCTATTGGGTCAAAACTTGGTCCAATCCTTAAAAAGAATGGTACATAGAAAGAAAGATTAGTTTTATGTAAAATTCGATATTTGCTAAGAAGGCAGGAAAAAAAAAAAACTACATATAGGTCACAGTAACAAATCTGATATGCTGTGCACCAAAAACTAAATCCAGTAGAAGTTTATGAAAAGATAAGAACTCAAAAAAATCAAATCATCCATTAGAAAACACACAATCTCTTTGCAATTGGCAACTCGAAAGAAGGCAAGGGAACAGAATCATAGAATGGGTGAGAGTTCTGAATAGTCTCAGAAAGCTGATCCTTGTCCTTCTTCTGAGTTTGCAGCTCCAATTCTTTCTCCACGGCTCGATTTGATCTTGACAAGAGGGAATATATCATTATCACATGGAGTACTGGTTGCGGCCTGTGATGATAAAAATAAGGTAGAGTTGGCATCCTATTATCAGGTAATTTAGGGGATAGCTGTTGCCGAGAGGCTTCCTATTAGCCATGTAGATGGTAGTCAGAGTTGCCTCGTCCCAATAGATTTTAGGGACAAACACTCCTATCATGATGGAGCAGGAGACCTCTATGAAGGGACAATTATTCCGTTCAGCAACACCGTTCTGTTGTGGTGTATATAGACAAGGCATTTTGAACTCTGCACCACGCTCAAAAAAATATTGCAAGTCATCATAATGTAGATATTCCTTGGCTTTGTTTGATGTGAAAACTTTCATTATGGTAACAAACTGAGTTAGGACCATCTTATGAAGCATTTTGACAAATAAAAGAGAATCCCCATCCCTGTTTTTCATAAATAGACCCATGTAAAACAATAGCGATCATTAAAAAACGATGAAATATTTGTACCCAAAAAACTAAAGTAATTAGGGTTGGTGCGGATTGGGGACTTGAGTAGGCCACAACAAGGGAAACGGTGAGGATGGGTCACCCACCCTTCCCTTCCCTTCCCTCTACATGTTGGCCCCACTTCCCCCAAAGAAGGAACAATCTATGTTGTCCCCTGTAACATAAAATCTCAACCGTTGCTTCCAAACAGCTAATTTTTATGACGAATTTACCCTCACTTAACCAATATTGTGAAGATTAACTATGAGGGCAAAAATGTCCAAAGCTATTTGTGTCATATATAGTAGAGATATTGTAGTACTGGAGCTACCTGCATGATTCTACCTCTAGCATACCACATATTGGAGAAAATAGTGTTCCACATACCAGATAGATCATAACATTCAGGTAAACTTGATTTAAACAGGACTTAATCCTAAAATCGGGCCCATTTAAAAATCGACTCCGGGTTCCAGTCCACCATTCTAGGTCCAAAAAACACCAAACAGAGAGTACAGCCACATCGAAATTCAACCACAAAAAAAAAAAAAAAGCAAGCAAGCAAAAACAAAACCTAAGTTTGAATCATTTAAACAAATCACAAGAAAAAAAATCTCAGCCAATTTTTATGGGCAAAGACTTAAAATTTTGCTATAAAATGGAAATAAAATCAAATTACGTTGTGAAAACATTATAACAGGCAGAAAACGATACACATACTAAAAAAGGGAAAGGTAAGCTACTTCTGAAACCCTAGATATTCGAGAAGAAGATCAAAAACAGTCTATAATCCACCGTTTAACATTCTGAAAATCGCAAATCGCTGCTTGAATTATACAACATTTGAAAATTAAAATGATGATTCCAATGATATTCAGAAAATAGTAGCAAACTAATTGAAATTCAGAAATATTAGGGTTTGAGCACTTACGAGATATGGTGCTTGTGTTGAAAGAAAGGGAGAGAGAGAGAGAGAATGAGAGAAAATGAAGAACAACGACGAATATTCAAATCCGATTGATTTTCTTTTCCTTTATAGGCGGAGAATTTGGAATAATTGAAGGAAAATGCCCTTTTGCATAACGGAAATTACAGAAGGGCCTCTTGCAGTTATACCAACCGAAACGTTTCTTTGTAGAAAGGAAACCCCTTTCAGACTTTTCTCTCCAAGCCTCTTCCGCTTGAAAAGATGGAGAATTAAAACGAACTTTGGTTTTCTTTACATAAGCTTTGCTAACGCGCTTGCGTGTGGACTACTACTCATGTACACGCCACACATGCGCAAGCATGGTACGTATGTGCGAGATCCCATCCATCCATCAGAACGGCACCAGTATGTTGATACTCAGAGGAATCAGGTTGATACGCTGGTCATCTGGGGTCCAGTTTGCAAAATAAATATAGGGTTTTGAAAAACTTGGCTAAACTTTTCTAATACATCCATGTGTTTCCAATATTGGGGCCCACCTGCTGAGTGGACTAGATATTTTTGGAGGAAATCGAATTGTGTATCGAGTAACTCAGTATGCCTTTATCGTATTGAGTAAACTCAGTTGGGCCAGTATGAATGTACGTGATACCGTCCATACATTTATCCACCTAATTTAAGGGGTTAAGCCCAAATTAAAGTATATCCAAAGTTTAAGTGGACCATACCATAGGAAACAGTATAGAATAATGATTTTCACTATTGAAACCTTTCCAGGTCCACATTGATGCTTATTTGCCATTCAGGCTATTAATAAGATCATAAAGACAGGACGAAGAGAAAACATAAACACCAGCTTGATCCAAAACTTTTTTGGCCTCCAAGAAATTTTCAATGGCAGAGATTCAATCACACTTTTCCTGTGATGTGGTCCACTTGAGTTTTGGGTATGCTTATATTTTGGGCTAAAGCCTTAAAATTATCTATTAAAATGGATTAACAGAGTGAATAAAATAAATAAATAAGGGTGGACCCATATAGTTTACTCAGTACGATAAGGCCCTGTTTGGGCAACTGGATTAGAAGGGATTAAGTGGGATTGTATTAAAAAAAACATCACTATTACCCATGGCAGGGATTGTCCCCTGATTCCATGGAATTAGATTAATGCGCTGCTTTGTTGGTAATACGGTGGTACATTGAATGGATATACCCACCATCATTTGAAATTACTAGAATAACACATATGTATTATAGATTCATTTGTTTTGTAACCTCATTTTATGGTATGGGCCGAAAAATGAGGTAGATCCAAAACTTATGTGGCCCCAAAGAAGTTTTCAATGGTAAGTATTCAATCCCCATTGCTTTCAGTGGTGGGTCCACTTGAGCTTTAGAATAACCTGATTTTTGGCCCATGCTCTAAAATAATCTCAAAAAATGGGTGGACGGTGTGGATATAGCCCACACATCAGGGTGGGACCTACACAATTTGCTAGCATTGAGTGAAATTGGCACGGACCCAATGTAATTCCATCCGATCTAATTCCAAGCTTTGCCAAACATGGAGTGGAATTTGCACGGAACCAGATGAATCCAATCCCACCTAATCCCTTCTAATCCTGTTGCCCAAACAGGGCCTAAGGGTATTGAGTTATTCCGCACACAATCAGCTTTCTTCTTGGAGGCGGATTGGCTAGTGTACCACACCAACTATATAGCTAATGTAGATGCGTTTCATGCGAAGATGAGCGCCAACACTCCTCAATCTTTGAGTTGTACGAACGAGTCAAAGGAGATTAAAGTTACGTGGCCCTACAATGATGTATTTATTATATCCACACTATTCATCCATTTTTCGAGATTATTTTAGAGCATTAGACAAAAAATTAATCATATCTAGAGCTCAAATGGACAAAACCAAAAATAGCAGTGGGGATAATGATTTTCACCGTTAAAAAATTCATGGGCTGTTATAACATTTATTTTCCATCCAATATGTTAATAAGGTCACAAACACATGGATGAAGAGGGAAAAAAAAAAATTTCAAAGTTACATGACCCCATAATGATATATTTATTATATCCATACTGTTCATCCATTCTTGGAGATCATTTTATATTACTGTTAAAAAAAATTAATCATATCACAACGGGACTACATCATAAATATTAGTTGAGACAATGATTTTCATTGTTAAAAATTTTGTAGTGCCACCATAACATTTATTTTCAATCCAATATGTTCGTAACATCACAGTAACTTAGCTGAAGAGGAAAAACAAATTTCATATTGATCTAGAAGTTCTATAAACCCCGGAAGGGTTTCAATGGCAAACAGTCAATTACCACTGCTTTTTTCAGTGTGGTCCACTTGATTGCTAGATCTGTTTTATTTTTCATCTCAAGCCTTCAGACCATCTTGAAAAATGTATGAACGGTTTAGATATAACACATACCTCATGATGGAACCCACGTAACTTGCTGACGTCAATACTCAGCTATATCGTTGGTGTGCGGTACACCAGCCAATCTGCTTCCGTACAAGGTTGGATGGAACTATGTGCCATGGTGTCACATATGTGGCCTGTACATGGCAGTATTTCACACGTGTGTAGGCTTGGAAGAGCTTTGCTTTTTATTACCATTTATATAACAGTATGATTTATGGGGCATTGCCTACACGAAGGAAAGGTACTAACTCAGCACGCGTACTAAGTAAACTTTTAGGGCCCACCGTGATGTATGTGTGTCATGTGCACCATTTTCTCAGCTCATTTAAGAGAAGAATATGATGCTCTGCTTGTCATAAATCCAAAGTTTTTAGTTTCCCGTATCGTCATGAGTATGCATCATCATTAACATATATGAATGATAATGTGGTCCAATCACTATGCAACAAAAGCAGACTATCCAAACTCTAATAGGATCATACCAAATTTGAATTATGTCTATAGTTTAGGTGGATTCCACTGCATTAGTAATGTCATTCACTGTTGAAACCTTCCTCGTACCATAGTGGTGTTTATTTGTCATCAAAAACTTTAATGAAGTAAGAACACAAATATCATCTTCGTTAAAAACTTTCATGGCTCCAAGCCGTTTTCAACTATTGGCATTCAATCCATACAGTTCTTGTGGTGTGACCCACTTGAGCTTTCAATAAGCTTCAAATATGAGCTCATGTCCTGAAATGAGCTGGTAAAATGAATGGGATGGATAAAACATATACATTACCGTGAATCGCATAAAGTTTATTCAGCACGCAATAGGCCTGGTAAAGTAAGACTAAAGCGACCGAAGGAATGGGAATTATCAAGATAGGGAACCCGTGCCAAAAAAGATATGTGGACCACCTTAGTGTGTGTGGCATCCACTCAGTCCATCGTCCGTCATTTTCGTTGGCTGATGATAGACAGTGGTCGAGAATTAGGTCGATTGAAAACTCAAGTGGGCCAAATCATAGGAGCAGTGGGGATGGGCACTATAACCTTCTGGGGCCCACCTTGATGTTTGTATGCCGTCCAACCCGTTCATAAGGTGAGCTCCACCAGGATCTACCCAAACAGAAATACCAGCCCCATCCAAATCCTCATTATTGGTTTCAACGGTAAGGCGTCCTATTCCCACTTCTCCATTTGGTGTGTCCGACTTGAGTTTTGGATGAGATTGATTTTCGGACTCGCATCCTGACTTGAGCTGGGCAAATGATGGATGGATTGGATGTCCACATACATCGCGGTGGACGCCACAGTGCTTAAGGGTGCACGGACTCCTTACAACAGTTAAATTCACGTCGACACGCATTGAGAAGCACGTACGGTCCGTCTTGTTTGCTTCTCTTCATGTACGGTACGACATGCGCTTTACCTGCCAGCGTATTCACATGTGCGAGATCAGGCCGTTCATCGCATGTGAACATGTCCTCCATCAATACGGGTTGGCCACACCCGTACTTTGGCGGGATAATTTTAGAGAATTTTCTGACCGTAAATCTCACGTTTCATCCACCACAGACTTTCATGAATGCTCCCGTACTTTACTTCTGATGACTATGCTAATGCCTTTTCCTTGGGCAAAAGAGCCCTTGGTTTATAAATTCATTTTTTGTAATATTTTCTTTCATAAAAACTTATTTTCTGTAAAAATTTATTTTTCAGATTCTTTTCTTCTATTCATACGGTAATACTCATCTACCTAAAACTCATTTTTTTTTAAATCTTTTATTCTCTTCATATAGCAATACTCATTTAAGTAAAACCTATTTTTTAAAATTTTCTCTCTTCTTCATATAAGAATATTCTTCTATTAAACCGTTATTTCTTTGTCTTCGTTTTAGTTTGTCAATAAAGAATGAAAATGGTGCCTCTATCGAAGAAAGCACGTACTACAGATATATTTGATCAAATTACCTTAAACCTAAACCGAAAAAGTTTCTTGTGAGCCATGGAAGTTTTAGATTAAGCTTGTATCTATGTTTTCCGTTCATCCATGTCTACATCACCCTATGAATAGATTGGATGACAAATAAAACAACATTGCAGGACTTAGTAAGGTTTCAACGGTGTAAATAATTATCCTCACCATTTCATGTGGTATGATCCACTTGATCTTTGGATATGCTTCAATTTTGGGCTCAACCCCTTGAATTAGATGGAAAAACGGATGGACGGCGTGGATAGACTACATACATTCAAGGTGGGCCCAAGTCAGTTTACTCAGTATAATAAAAGCGTACTGAGCAATCCGATTTCCAATTTGCCAAAGTTCTCAATCCATTTGACATACTTCTCGGCCAATTTGCCCGACTTGTCCGCTAATTTTATGTTAGGCTTGCTCAATTTCATTTGAAGCTTGCTCAATTTCATGTTAGGCTCGCTCTATTTCATTTGAAGCTTAGTCAATTTCATGTGAAGCTCATTCAATTTCATTTGAAGCTCGCTCAATTTCATGCTAGGCCCACTCAATTTCATTTGAAGCTTAGTCAATTTCATGTGAAGCTCATTTAATTTCATTTGAAGCTCGCTCAATTTTATGCTAGGCCCGCTCAATTTCATTTGATCTCGCTCAATTTCATGTGAAGCTCGCTCAATTTCATTTGAAGCTCGCTCAATTTCATGTTAAGCTCCCTCAATTTCATTTGAAGCTCACTCAATTTCATGTTAAACTCGCTCAATTTCATGTGAAGCTTGCTCAAATTTATTTAAAGCTCGCTCAATTTCATGTGAAGCTCGCTCAATTTCATATTAGGCTCGTTCAATTTAATTTAAAGCTCGCTCAAACATGCATCATGGTGGGACCCACATAACTTAGTGATGTCACTTCAGTAGCGAGTCTTGTTACTCAACCTATTAATAGCTAATCCGTGTCCAGTTGGACAGCAAGACGAGCCAGGTTGACGGAAACGGATTGGCTAGTCCCCTTACCACCAACCCCATGGCTAGTGGTCGGTGCTCTGTGGACCCCACCATGATGTATGTGTTTCATCCATTCCATTCATCCATTTTTACATATCATTTTATGGCTTGATCTTAAAAATGAGAGGGATATAAATCTTAGGTGGACCACACCATAGGAAAACAAAAGTGATTGGATATCCACCATTAAAATCCTCATAAGGCCCATTGTACTATTTATTTGACACCTAATATGTTGGTTAGGTCATACAGACCTAGATGAAGGGAAAAAAATAAAGATCAGCTTGATCCAAAACTTTTATGGTCTCCAAAAAGTTTTTAATAGTCGACTTTCATCCAATACTGTTTCCTGTAATGTGCTCCGCTGGAGATTGGTATATACATCATTGTTTGTCTCATACCATAAAATGATCTAGAAAAATATATGGATGGCATGAATGAAACACATACATCATGGTGGGGCCCACAAAGCACCGACCATCAGCCATTGGCTGGTGGCAGGGGGAGTAGCCAATCGGTTTCCAGGTTTGACAGGCAGCAAGATTGGGTCGACCGGGTTAGACAGGCAGTTGGAAGGGTATTTTTGTCTGCAAGTAGAAAATCTGTACAATAATGGTTTAATTATGGAAAGTAAGGTTTGGGTAGTTCCGAAAAGCCAGCGGGTAAAAGGCGGGATTTACAATGTGGGAAAAATCTCACAATTGTGGGCTATAAAAGTTTTGGATCAAGCTTGTATCTTTGTTTTTCATTCATCAATGTCTACATCATCCTGTGAACAAGCTGAATGACAAATAAATCATCACCGTGGGGCCTAGCAAGGTTTCAACAATGGAAATCATTAACCCCACTGTTTCCTGTGAAGCTTGGTCAATTTCATGTTAGGCTCGCTCGGTCAATTTCATGTGAAACTTGCTCAATTTCATATTAAGCTCGCTTAATTTAATGTGAAGCTCATGAAATTGAAGCCGGCTCGTTCAATTTCCTTTGAAGCTGCCTCAATTTCATGTTATGGTCACTCAATTTCATGTGAGGCTCTGTGGGCCCCACCATAATGTATATCTTTCATCCATTTCGTTCATCCATCTTTACTGATCATTTTAGGGCTTGATCTAAAAAATGAGCCGGATTTAAATCTCGGGTGGACCACACCATAGGAAAATAATAGTGATTGGATATCCACCATTAAAATCCTCCTAAGGCTCACAATACTTTTTATTTAACATCGGATCTGTTGATTAGGTCACGCAAACCCAAATGAAGGGAAAAAAACAAAGAATAGCTTGATCCAAAACTTTTATGGCCCCTAAAAGTTTTTAATGATCTATGTTCATTCAACACTGTTTCATGTAACGTGGTCCACTTGAGATTGGGATATGCCTCACTTTTTTTTGTCTCATACCATAAAATGATCTAAAAAAATAGATGGACGGCATGGATGAAACACATATATCATGGTGGGGCCACAAAGCACCGTACACCACCACTGGATGGTGACAGGGGGAGTGGCCAATTCGTTTCGGGTTGGATGGGCAGCAAGATGGGGTTGACCTGTTCGGATTGGACGACAGGGTTGGAAGGGAATTTCGACCCCAGCGTTGTTGTCGTACAACAGTGGTTTAGTTGGGTAAAGTAAAGTTCGGGTGGTTTTAAAAGGCCGGTGGGTAAAATAATAAAGGATAAATCTTGTAATTTTACCTAACCATCCATCGGACATGGATTTCCTACTAAAGCCTTTAGCCTGCACTGGAAGCTTAGGTGGGGCCCGCTGTAATTTTGGTGAGAAATCCACCCGTTCATCCGTTTTGTGAAAATCATTTTAGGACATAAGATCAAAATTGAACAAGATCCCAGACTCAAGTGAGCCACACTAAAGGAAAAGGTGGGTAGGAAAATTACTACGTTGAAACCTACATGGGGTCGACAGTGATGTTTATGAGCCATCCATATGGTTCATAACATCATTCCTACTAGGATGAACTGAAAACCCAAATACTAGCCTGATTCAAAACTTTTGTGGCCCCACGAATATTTCAACTGCTGAATTTCAATCCTCACGTTTTCGGCCCACTTGAGTATTGTAAGACCCATGCCCTAGTCCGTACCGTTCCGTAGGCTTCCGCGATCCTACCAGTCGAATTCCGGCAATCCTCGACCCGTTTCTGATGTTTGTGCGCGATCCTAAGCCGAGCCGAGTCCCGTATACCGAAGTCGGCTCGAATCAAAACTTGTACCTTGGCGACCGCGCTATCGCCGCGACTCACGTACCGAACCGACACCTAGGCTGAAAGATGTCAGTCTACATTCATTCCGAAGAAACACCGTCGTTGCGAATTACTAGGGAATCTCTAAGAGATGTCTCATCAATCAATCAATCAATCAATGTCAAGTACAAGTCAAGTACAACCATACCTCAAGTACATCACCCATCCCTCCCTTTTCACAAGTCAACTCTCTCTCTCTTAACCATCCCTCTTTTACAAAAATCAAACCAAACCATACCTCCATATCACCCTTTCTTACAACCACCACTCCACTCATCCCTACACCCATTAATTTCTATCTCTCTCTCATTCTCTAGCAAATATCCCAATCCCATGAGAAATTCCACACGTCCAACACTCTCTCTCACTCCAAGTGTGACCCATTTTTCCACCCTTTCATCTCTCATCCCCACCATCAAAAGTCCATCATCCACCGTTAAAAGTCAAGCAAACGAGCTAAGGAGGCTAAGGAGCAAGGAGGAGTGCAAGAGGTGGGTGATCCATTGTTAAATTTCTTTTCTTCGGGCCCACTTGTTGGTGGGACCCATTTTTTATGTATGGATAGTATCATGTGGGGCCCATAGTGGCGACGCCCCACCATCACCGTCTTTTGTCTCTTTTTTCTCTCTCTCTCTTTATCTCTCTCTCTCTTTCTTTTTCCCTTGAATGTTGTGGGCCCACCAATTTATGTTAAATCCACTCCATCCATCAGACGGTGTGGTCCACCGCATTTCAGGTGAGATCCACCCTTCATATATATATATATATTATATTATATATAGTATAATATTATATATATATATATATGCATGGTGGGCCACGTGCATGTGGGACCCACCATGAAGCCTGTGTGTATACCGTCCAAAGTCCATAGACGCTGGACGTGAAGGTAGGCTAACATGGAGTGCGTGTACTGACATAGTGGTGTACTAACAAGCTAACAAAAAAAAAAAAAGGAGAAAAAGGGGAAGTGCTTTTGGGGTTGGCCGCTCATACAAGCCCCACCTTATGTATGTAGATGATCCACGCCATCCATTCTATTCTCCAGCCCATTTTTGGCGTTGACCTGAAAAATGAATCTGATCCTATTTTACTAGCGGGCCATACCATAGGAAATAGCAGTGTTACCATTAAAACTCACCTTGTTTCTCTTATTCGCCAAAAACACATCGCATATTGGTCTCGTTAGGTCGATCATGGGCTGTAAAATCTAATGGCTGGGTTGGATTCATCTAAGGTGGGCCCCACCTATCAAAAACCACCATATTAGTGGTTTTCAAAAAAAAAAATAAAGGAAGGAAATAGGGCAGCAGCGCCTGCTGCTGCCGTTGTAGGTAGGCGGGTGAACGAACGAACTGGCTAGGCCTCACGGCCCCAACTGTGGGTCCCATGTGATGCGTTTCGAACATCCACGCCGTACATTAGGTGGCCCCTTAGGGCGGTGGGCCTCCTTCTAAAAATCAGTCGTATACGGATCTCAGGTGGGCCATACCATCTAAAATCATGTGAAGACATGCTTAAAATATATAAAAGCACTTGGTGGGGCCTACCTGAAATTTGGATGCGACTGAAACTTGATCTGAACCCTCAGCCAGGTGGGACGCACATAATGGGAGGGCCGGATTCGTGAACCCCATCACGGTGGACCCTAGTCCACGTGACCTCGTGAATATATTGGATGACAATAAACATTACCGTGGGCCCATGGTCCACGTGACCCGTAAACAGTTTGGATGGCAACAAACATCACCGTGGGCCCCTCCTGGCCCACGTGACCTTACGAATAGGTTGTATGGCAAATAAACATTCCAGTGGGCCCCCCTTGGTCCACGTGACCTTATGAACAGGTCGGATGATAAATAAACCTTATAGTGGGCCCCGGTCCATGTGACCTTATCAACTGGTTGAATGGAAATAAACATTACAGTGGCCCAGGGTCTGTGTGACCTTATCCACATTTTGGATGGAAAATAAACGTTTATAGTGGGCCCACATGGGACCCACTGATGTATGTTTTGTATCCACATTGTTCATTTTTTTGTGGGACCCACCCTATTTATGTGCCCCCAAACATGGGCCAGCTTAGGCAAGCCCACCGTGATGAATGTGTTGTACCCATTGTCCTTTTAATTTTGCCAATCATGGGCTACCATATGAGGCCCATGTGATTAGGCCCATTTTGATGTATTTGTGGGCCGATGTTGAGGCTCACTTTGATATATATGAGGCCCATGTAACTAGGCCTATCTTGATGTAGTTGTGGCCCGTTGTTAAGGCCCACTTTAATATACATAAGCCCCATGTTATGAGGCCCATTTGATGTATTGAAGGCCCATGGTCGAGGCCCAACGGAATGTACATAAGGCCCATCGTAGTGTGATCCCACCATAGTTTATATGTTGACCTTTATAGCAGGCTATGCCTTGGGAGCAAATGTTGGTTTGAGGTCCACATTGTACGAATAATGTTGGTTAAATGTCCGCATTATACTCTCTCTAGGGCCCACTGATAGGCCCATACTTGTAGTGAGTAGGCCGTCTAGGCCCATATCCGTTATGCACAAGCCCATCACCCTATGATATGTTTAGTATAAACTCATGATTCATGATCATACGCATCATATGTATGTCTGATATGACAAGTGACTGATCATAACATATACCTTTGGGCGGATTGTTTATGGGCTCCTTGATAGACGGAGTTGCCCTACATGAGTGCGCGGTACGCGCAAGATTGTTGCATGTTTGGTAGGATGATTCATGCACTTGCATTTGTGTGATCATGATTATTGTATGCCATAGCGACATCAAGGCCATAGCCTCCACAGACACATCGTGGGTGGCTGAATTGGATACCGAAAATGTTTGATTCTAGCATACAGGCGCCATAGATGTCCCTGGGTGAAAATCTCTAAACCCGATGGTACCAGAGAATGACTCTAACGTCGAGACCGAGTGGATGTGTGAGTGCATGAGGGCCGAATACCAGGAGACCGCGTCTTCCACTATGTCGTGGTCGGTTGGAAAGGGGTGTGGCCTTACTCACCTGAGGGTAGGGGGCAATACTAGGCTGAGTTTGACCAGCTCGTAAATAGATCCACTATCGACTTGCCGGATAGGTATTGACAGACTATTGGCCAGGCGTATAGTGAGGTTTCTTACGCTCACTTGGACTATGCGGCTCGGAGAGCGGCAGTGTCATTTGGAGTGTATTAAACCCCGGTGATTATCCTTAATGAGAACTGTACTGATATATGATGAGGATTGACATGCTTGAGCTGCATCTTGCATCGCATGGTCTTAACATGGCTGATAACATTCATATCTTGCACCGCATAGCCTTAGTACCGCTGATTGCATTCATATACTCATCAGCACGATTCCACATTATTTTGACCTTGCATTCTGAGCACGCTTATACTGTGCACACACTTACACCACCCGCTAAGCTTTTCATAAGCTTATGCACGATTGATGCGTGCAGGTGACGCTAGGATGTAGCCACAGTCTTGCCGCAGTTGGAGTGTGCAGCCGAGCTTCTGGAGTTTTTGTTACTTTCAGTATATTGTATTTCCCTTTTAATACGCCTTGTACTTAAAAGTTTTTTATCATGGTGGATTTTGCGATGGTATTCTTGTGGTTATTGTTCGTGGGTTATGCTTTTGGTTATGCTTATTACGAATCAAATTGATTATTAGAAATCCTCCTTGTAACATCCCAGGATCGGAACCTGGTATATGGGTACCGGGAGTTGAGAATGGGGTACTACGAAGGCTGTCGGCGCCAGATTCGGCGATTGAAAATTTTGTGAGCCCGGTTTCCGAGTTCGGGGCGTGACAAGTATTAGATTCGACTCTTTTTTTTAATTATGTCCTAAAATGAGCTCACAAAACGTATGAACGGTGTGGATTTCTCGCAAACATCACGGTGGGCCCCACTTAGGTTCCCAGCGCAGGAACTTCTTGCAAAGCTTTTGCAGGAAATTCGCATCCCCATCCAGTCTCCTCACATGTGGCATGTATAATGAATGATACGATGTCATCTTTACCAAAAAAGTGCCGCTTGCGTAGGAAAATTAGTACAATCAAAACAACGGACCCCATCGAGAAGATTACTCTTCCCAATAATCTAGATGATCCACTCACTAGTCAGGCCACAAGTGTATGTGGAGTCAGATATCGATTGCTCATTTATTCTAATAGCGTGGCCCACCTCGTGATCTAGACTATCTTAATTTCCATGACATGTGATTTTCATGATGGGGCCTATCGTACGTCCTCCGCAAGTGCCATGCATGAGAGATGGAATAGTGCCATAAGACTGCAGGTGATCAGTTCTCACAGCGCAGGGCCTGCCAGCGTGGATGGCCAGGATCTCGCACATGTGTACCATGTTGGGATGCAAGGTCCCATCCGTCAGTCCGTCCAACGCCAGTACTCTTGGCATTCTTCATCGGCCTTTGAGGTGGGAAATGATACGGTAGAGCTAGGGGCCAACTCTCCACAGCAGAAGTGGTCGGGTAATGAATCGATCCCGTCCATCCATCTATTGCCCCTAATACAGAGAGATAATATTTTGAAATACGTAACTATTCGAATATATAATCCACCTGAAAGGTGACTTTTAAAGTTATGAGATGAAAATAGTTAGTGGCTAAAAATTATCAAGTAAAATTGGAAAAATGTGATGGAAATGATGGTCTACTTGAGAGTCATTTTCGCAATGCAAGCAATCTATGATAGTGCCCATTAAATGGACAGCCTTGATTGATACATCTCTCCGCATGTGTACTATGAAGAGATGGCTCTGCCGTATTCTAGGTCTTAGTGTTCTACGATAACTCTTATATCTCGTGTCAAGTTTCAACAATCCAAACCGTTTACGCGAGTCCCACCGTGGATGAGGATACCCATTACCCAAAAGATATAGGAAAAGAAAAAAGACTCAACCATTCGACGGCTTAACTCTTTTCCTTTGAATACGGATGGTCACCTGTAACCATTGCTTGCGCGCCTGTGTGCCATTGATAGGTATATGTAAATGCTGTGAGGATCACACCACCGTGGTATAAATAAATTACTTGGATTCGAACATGGTACCATTATTGTACTGTATCCTTGATCATTCTTTATGAATCTAACTGAAGAGGGCACACATTGTAGCAAGAAAAAGATATAATTTTTTTTTACGGAATTAGAACTGATATAATGATAAGATGGGAAATAGTTGAAAAGGCAAAACATGAAAGTAGTTAAAAATAATTAAAGAGTGGACAAAGTGGTTAATGGTCATTTAGAAAGTTGATCAAGTGGATGATATTCATCCAAGAGCTTATTAAGCGGCCGATATTCATCCAAGTGGTCGATCAAGCGGTTGATATTCATCTATGAGGTCGATTAAACAACCTATATTTATTTATGAGATCGATCAAGCGGCTGAGTGAACATAGTCATCCAGGAGATCGATCAAGCAACCGATAATCATTTAGGAGGTCAATCAAGCGACCGACTGAAATGCAATCGAGTCAGCAGGGAAGCTTGAAGTGGTTTTTAGAATAAGTGACAAGTTTAGAAGGAAGTCTCTATAAGGCCATCTAATGCTGAAACGGTTATAGTGACTCTCAGAACGTGGGAAGTATCCAGAAGGTTAATAGTGCTGAAACGGTTATTAGCAACCGTTAAAATAATGAGAAGTATTCAGATGGTCAGGTTAAGGTTATAAATAGCAAAGGAATTCAACAAAAGAAATGATTTGATACCAACCCAATTAAACCAATTCTATCTTTCAATTATTTGTCATTTACATTCCTTAGTGTAATACATTTCGTAGTGTAATCCTTTACTTTTGTTTGTTATTTACATTCCTTAGTATAATCACTAATTTTAATCAAATAACCATTAACATTATGCCAAAATCGCAGATTTGCGATGGACCAAATTCGTCGTAAAACCAAATAAACGATAGATTTAGTCCGTCGCTGTTTACTGGGTCATTTTTTCCCAACGGATAAAATTCATTGTTTAATCTATGGCGGATAAGGTCCATCGCAGATTGCCGACAGATAAGATTCGTCGCAAAAAATAAAAAAGATATAAGTTGGTCTACTTGAGAGTATAGAAAAAGAAAAAAGACTCAACCATTCGACGGTGTAACTCTTTTCCTTTGAATACGAACGGTCACCTGTAACCTGTAACCGTTGCTTGTGCGCCTATGTGCCATTGATAGGTATTCGTAAATACTGTGAGGATCACCCATCCATGGTGGTACCATCGTATAAATAAATTACTTGGATTCGAACATGGTACTGTTATTGTATTGTATCCTTGATCCTTCTCGGTAAATCTAACTGAAGAGGGCACGTATTGTAACAAGAAAAAGATATAATATGCTAAAGATATTTTGAATGCTTTTTTATATATTTTTTAATAGAATTAGAACTGATATAATGATAAGATGGGAAGTAGTTGAAAAGCCAAAACATGAAAATAGTTAAAATAATTAAAGAGTGGATAAAGTGGTTAATAGTCATTTAAGAAGTTGATCAAGTGGATGATATTCATCCAAGAGCTTATTAAGCAGCCGATATTCATCCAAGTGGTCAATCAAGCGGCTGATATTAATCTAGGAGTCGATTAAGCAACCTATATTTATCTAGGAGATCGATCAAGTGGCTTAGTGAACATAGTCATCCAGGAAATCGATCAAGCAACTGATAATCATTTAGGAGGTCAATCAAGTGGCCGAGTGAAATGCAATCAAGTCAGCAGGAAAGCTTGAAGTGGTTTCTAGAACAAGTGACAAGTTTAGAAGGAAGTTTCTAGAAGACCATCTAATACTGAAAAAATTATAGTGACTCTCAGAACGTGGGAAGTATCCAGAAGGTTAGTACTGCTGAAACGGTTATTAGCAACCGTCAAAACAATAAGAAGTATTCAGATGGTCAAGTTAATATTATAAATAGCAAAGGAATTCAATGAAAGAAATAGTTTGATACCAACCCAATCAAACCAAATCTATCTTTTAATTATTTGTCATTTACATTCCTCAGTGTAATACATTTCGTAGTGTAATCCTTTACTTTTGTCTATTGTTTACATTCCTTAGTATAATCACTAGCGTTAATCAAATAGTTATTAACCTTAGTTGTAATTATATTTATGCTTATACGCTGGATTCAGTTCAAGCATCAATCAAAGTTCTTCATTTAGGAATGTGTTTTGTAGTTTCTCTTCAATACCGACTGTAAGAATTCATTTTCTGTTCCTTTAACTGTATCGAAAAGTCCTTTTGTATGGAAGGCAAATGTGTAACCTATCATCAAAGGGCAAACCCCACCCTTTCACTATTGCCTGATTATTTTAAAATGAATATTTTTACATACTGTGCAAGTTGTTGAATTAGCGATCTATCTTATTCGAACTCGGTTACATAATATGTATCTCCCTATCTTGGTGCTTGGGGTCATAGTTGTTTAGTTTGAATTGAGCCGCACATTTAATTATGACATGCCCACACTTGTCACGTGACAAAAACTATAAATTAAACCACAATAGGTTTTTGGCACCCTTGTGGGTTACTACAAAAAACTATTTGGTTGCCATAAATATACGCTGTGCTTTGGTCATGCAGAACCATAACAGGTTTTTGGTGTGCCCAATGGGACGACAAACTACTTGGTTGCCATAAATATTTATTGTGTACCAGTCATACAATAATTTTGGCTACCCCCAACAACCCTTTGGCATGCCTGGTGGGATAGATAACATGAGTCATTATGAAAGTAATGAGAAAGCGAGATGGCCAACAGATCTTTTTGAGATAATGATGGTGAATCAACATATGACAGAGTAGTCACGAATTCAGGCCGAGACCTTCAATAGATGGATGGCCAGCCAGGTAGTTATGAATCCAAGTCGAGACCTGCATAGATGGATGGTCAGCCAGGCCAAAAGCTTGAATATGATGTTTTCTAAAAGAACAACTACCATGCCACAGGAAAATGTGCCTAAGATAATTGTTAATATTTGTTCTGTCAGAGATTTGGTGTCGGTACAGCCAATACCACAAACACATCATCTACGATAGAACATGATTCCTACTTCAATCTAGGAGATAGGGAATGCTTTACTATTTGCTGAGTTTAGACAACTAGAGCAGGAGGTCAAGAATGTTAATCCTGAAGAAGGAACTAGGATATACCCGGGGGGCAACCTGATGCAGGACAATTAACCACTTGCTTTAAAAGCTTGAACTGATAGAGCATGGCGAATTAATCCCTTTATCTCATAGCCCGAGGCCCACATCTTATGGGTTAGGACCTCGACCAAACCCCCCTCGTGGGCCCCCTTCACATGGGTTTCGCTTCGAACGAGCCACCCACCTCACACTGGCTGCCCACCCCGAGTGTGCCCCTGCGTCCCACAGGCTACCCCACTCGAGCCCAATGTGAAGCTACCCCTATATTAATCACCTTCAGTAAGGAGTCCCGAACACGAGACCTCCTGCTCTAATACTATTTTAACTCACATGCTCTAAAAGCTCGAACTGATAGAGCATGTCGAATTAATCCCTTTATCTCATATCTTAGGCCCCATATCTCATGGTTAGGACCTCAGCTGAACCCCCTTGTGGGCCCCACTTCATATGGGTTTTACTTCACACAAGTCACCCGCATCACATGGGCCACCCACCCCGAGTGTGCCCCTACATTACAACCCTTTCTTAGGAATCCGCTGTATCATGAAAGACAATCAGGTAGGCCCTGAACCCCCTTTGACGGCCGAATCACGTTGTTTGAATCGTGACTACATTATTCAAATGGTTCGGGAAGTAGAATGCCAAGTTTGCATTCATATTACTACATCGGTCAACCATAAACCATATTCGGAATGGATTGACCAACGGTCTCCATTGTCACTACAGATTTTACCGTTATTTGATCAGGATGATCGAGTTTGACCAAAATGACCGAATTTGCTGTTTTTCGATTAAGACAGTCGAATTTGTTATCTCTTGATCAAGATGGCCAAGCCGACCAACTTTGATGTTTTCCAACCAAGATGGCTGAATTTGCCGTTTTTTCGACCAAGTTAATCGAATTCAACCAGGACGACCGATTTTCCCGTTTCTCGATCAAGATGATCGAGTTCAATCAGAATGGCTGAATTTGCTGTTTTTCGATCAATATGGCCGAATTTGTTGTCTCTCAATCAAGATGGTCGAGTTCTACTAAGATGACGAAAATTGGCCTTTTTACACGGTTGAATAATCACATTTATTGTACCAAAAAATAAATTAACATCACATTCACTTTTTACTAAAGATGAAGCGATGTGGTGGGGGAAGGGGGCAGTGGTGTACCGTATTCTTGGCCGTTCTTGGGAAATCCAATTGAAAATGACACTTGTTATAGGAAGGGAAAGTTATAGTTGGCTAAAGATCTTTAAAGATGCTTGAAATGCTTTTTACGGAATCACAGCTGACAGGATGACAAGATAGAGAGCAGTTGAAATGAATTCGAAAGCAAACCTAGCAGCCGAACAAGCAGTCGATAGTCATCCGGGAAGTCGATCAAGCGGCCGATATTCATCCAAGAGGTCAATTAAGCGACTAAGTGAACATAGTCATTTAAGAGGTCGATTAAGCAGCCGAGTGAAATGTGATCGAGTTAGCAATGAGGCTTGGAGTAGTTATTTGGACAGGTGACAAGTTTAGAAGGAAGTCTTTAGAAGGCCATGTAGTGCTGAAATAGTTACAATAACTATCAAAATGTGTGAAGCATCTAGAAGCTCATTAGTATTGACACGATTATAGTGACTGTCAAAACGTGGGAAGTATTCAGATAGCCAAGTCAAGATTATAAATAATAAAAGAATTCAATAAAAAAAATGGTCTGATACCAACCCAATCAAACCAAATCTATCATGTAATTATCTTGTCAATTATTCGTCATTTACATTTCTTGGTGTAATTTTTTTACTCTTTGGCCAATCAATTACATCTCGTAGTATAATCTCTTACTTTTGCCTGTTGTTTACATTCATTAGTATAATCTGTATTGTTAATCAAGTATCTATTAACCTTACCTATTATTTGGATTTATACTTAAACGCTAGATTCAGTTCGAACATCAGTTAAAGTTTTCCATCCAGAAAAGTGTTTTGTAGTTACTCTCCGACTGTAAGAATTCCTTTCTTATTCTTTTATATATATTGAAAAGTCCTTTCGTGCGAAAGTTAAATGTGTAACCATTATATGAGGGTGAACCCTACTCTCTAACTATTGTATGATTATTTTAACATATCGTTTGAGTGACTGAATAAGTGATTGATCTTATTCGAACTCAGTAACATATCTTGTATCTGCTTGTCTTAACGCATGAGGTCATAGTTGTTCCGTTTGAATTGACCTATTCAATTGCACTTGCACTTGTCATGACATAGAAACAGTAAATCCAACCACAATAATTATATTAAGCCAATTCTAGCGCGCCGACACTTGTTACGTTACAGAAACTATAAATCTAACCACCACAACTATATCCAACGGTTGCAATCTCGACTAGGAAGCTTCTCAGGTCGAGAGCCGCTCGGGTTCATATCTTAACCAACGCGCGATGCATAGGTTAGGTTTCAGGGCGCGGATTATCTTTGAAATAATAGGGCGAACGGACGAGTCCGTACGACGCCTTTAGGATTTTTGCTGGGTGGAAAGTTAGTATTGGAAAAACGACTTTTTAGGATTCGGCAGCTGCTATTTTTACGAAAATACCTTTGGACGGTTGTTCACTCCCCAAGTATAGGGTTGTGATGTAGTAATAAACTCGGTAAGATCGAGGTCGAATCCCACGAGGACTGGTTGTCACAACTCAAATCTAAGACTCTCCTTAACTAATCCAACAAATAATGGTATGAACTACTAAGCACAATTCTAAAAAAAAATAAAAACAATTAAGAATAGGGAAGAAAATTCAATCTAGAGAGAGAGCACTAGGAGAATCCACCCCTAATTATCCTAACCCTTGTTTTGTCTGTTGATTCACCTTGACCTTGATTGATACCACTTAAATAGAGAAGCACAATCTGTGTCCTAAATCGGGCATACAGACTGTCTAATTCCTTTAAGCAATGCCATGAACAATACATCCCATGTCCTTGGTCGGGCACATGGTATCCAAAAATTCATTAAAGCACCCTGTTCCTTCCTCTATAGGAAACCTGTTTCTTGATCGACCAAGCACTGTAATAAGCATCCAAACAACATCCATCTATACTTTGGTCAAGTTCATAGATGGAGAAGTATGGAATTTAAACCCATAAAGCCCACTCAGAGAAAGAAACAAATTAAATAAAATTCAAAGTAAATCAACCAATACAAGAGCTGATCAAATTAGGGGCTTCATCTCAGCCCTAGCTGAGAGATTAGTGACCCATAAAATCCATAAAAAAAATATTAAATGAAATTCATAAAAACACCAAACCACTCAATCTCTCTCTCTTCTTCCTTCTCTTTCTTCTCTCCCTGGCTCTGGATCTCGAATTCCCTAGACCTCAATCCATTCCCCACGTCCAAAACTTCCCTTTTATAGCTGCTGGATAGCTGGAATCGGTGGCAGAGTTGTAGACGAACTCGGAGTATAAACTTTCGCAACCGTGATCGGTGGGCCCCACAGAGGTGTTTTCTGAAAAATCCACTCCGTCCATTGGATTCAGGACGAAATTTCAGTCAAGAATGGGTGGTTTTGAAGGTCCATTGGCGCGGCCCACGAAGAAATCTCAAAAGATCAGATTTGAACGTCGCTGTGAGTAGCCCTTTGTGGCTCGTACCGCACACGTGTGTACGCATGGGTCCAAACTTTCAACATGGGTTTGTAGAATTCGCGGCCCTCTACACGATGAACGGATCGGATCGGTCGTACGGGCGATGTGTGGAGCCCACAGCCGTTCGCAAAACCGGCATACGGCCGGTTCGTTTTATTTGACGCCGACGCTTACGCTATGACTGCGTAAATGGTGGGGCCCATTATGCTGGTTACATGGAAAATCCACTCCGTCCATTGCACAGAGGAGCGAATTCCGGTTGGGAAGGCAGATTTCTGCCTTTTGTTGATGAGGCCCACCTGACTTTTGAACTCACCGTCGGTTATCTGTTGAATGGTTAGATTTCATTCCTAATGACCATTTGCAATTCTGCCACCTAGGCGTGGGCAACAGCCGCCCCAGGAAGTGGATGAACGGATTGGATTTGTGTTCTGGAAGGTAGGTGGGGTCCACAACCGACGACAGCGGTCGGTTCCCGCGGACGCTGGAACGCGGAGATCGTTTGGAAGACGGGCGCGGGTCAGCGCGAGCGCTGACCGTCCGGGCGGTCCGGTCTGGCGGGGTGCCCGGTGTACACTCCCCATACACAGGGCCCACTATGATGTTTTTACGAAATCCAATCCGTCCATTCCCTTTCTCAAACCATATTAACCGTCGAGACCAAAGTTGAGGTATATCCTGCTATCAGGTGGGCCTGAAATCAGCGATTCATGGGCTGATTTGTCAGTTGGAGCACTTCCCGAGATCAACAATAGCTAAAATTTAATATGTACGGTTAATTTGCGTCCCCCATCACATGTATGAAGTTTCGAGTTGATCGGATGGCGGAAACCATGTGATCTTGCATTCTGGACCCTTTTCGAGCCCCTTGAACTTCAGTTTCTTGATTTCCTCTGATCACAGGCGTGTAAAATCTTCATTATTGGTCTTCTGAGGTTCATCCCGTGCTCTGGTGACTTCGGAATATCAAATCCATGCTTTTAACATTAATTTTCAATACACGCTCCTAATTTCCTCAGTAACAAAAATATAATTAAAATCCGATGTTTAGGCCTTATCATGTACATAAAATAGGGCAATAATCGAGTCTCGATATGCAATATTTGACCCGATCACAACCCCAACCAGCATTTTGCTAGTCCCGAGCAAAATATCGAAAAAATAATTTCAAAAATGAAAGACAATTCCTGTAAACTCAAGTGACTTGTGAACAGATAGCTGAGATGTGAAAATTCTAAGATTCATGATTGGTGTGTGGAATTTTTCTCTTGGAAACAAGCTTACAGCAGATTTCATAGTCAAGTTCAAAATATTAATCCATCAATTAGAACATTCCTAAACATTGAGTTCCACGAGTGTAAAGTATAATCTCGACTTACAATCAGTAAGAGATCCAATTGTCAATTTCGTGATAATTCGTGACAATCAAAACTTGAAACCAACACTTATCTCACAGATTAACTTTTCGTGTTACCATCTTTTGATTTTCTTTACTGACGATACTTAATCGAGGGGAATCAAATTCTCACCTATAGGAGAGCAAACCTATGGCTTAAAACTTGTCGCCTAACACTTTTTTTTTTTTTTTTTTTTTTTCATATGTCCACTATGGAGAATCAAATCTACACCTATAGGAGCAAACCTATGGTGAAGATTATGTGACTTGGCCTTTTAATTCTTCTTTTTACCAAGTTAATCATTCAGTTATCGAACCAAAAACTCAATGTGTAGCGAGATGTGATATGTGGAATCATGGCTCAATCAATGTTTACAACTTCTAATCATGGATTAACAATTCAAAATTGATTGTGAAATCAAGCAGATGGCGAATCTAAGAGTCATAAGTTACCAACATCACAAATCTAATAATGTTAAAATCACAACTATCCTTCAAAATCACTTTGAATTCAATAGAAATTCCATAAAAATTTTAAAATTTTCACAAATTTTGCTCAAGACCAAGAAAAACCGATTAGGTAACCTAATCTCCCACCCCCAACCTAAAATCTACATTGTCCTCAATGTAAAAGAAATAAGCATGCAATGCACATGGGACAACGAGAATAAAAGAGGAATGAGGAAAGATAGCACGGACGGAGAATCAAGAAGCTTCCTCAAAAGATATCATCATAAAAGCGAGTTAGCATAAGAGAGAGATCAAAGTAGTAAAAATAACAAAAAGAAAAACAAAAGAAAATCCTACCTATACCACTTTCGCAGTGCTCTCGATTGCATTTAGCGCATGCAACAAGCCTTTAAACCCCCTAGGTTACCCCTAGTGGACGAGTTGTAGTCTCGTGAGGGTTTCGCATAATGTTACCCACAAACATTGAAGTAACTAACTAAGAAAAGTAAATGGAATGAAAATCGGGTTGCCTCCCAGAGCGCTAAGTTTACCGCCTATCCTAAAACCACATAAAGGAAACTATCCTAGTCTAAGAAAGCGGGGAAAACTATTGTTATGCCGAGGTTCCTCTTAACCAAGATCTTGATAAGTTTCTCGAGATTTCTCAACGGGATCATCCAAAAGCCCTTTTGCAATAGCTTGGATGCCCTGGAGCATGACATTCCGAGAGAAACTTATGTACCTCATCAAAAATTTGTCGTTGATTCGCACGAGGTATCCAGAGTATATACGATTCACTGCGACATGAAGAAGTTTGAAGTTAGTATCCCATGGTGAATCGAGACTACACATAGATGAGAGTCGAAAAATTCTCGAAAGGGACGTAGTCTCAACACATTCAAGCAGCAGACTTCGGTTCAATTGTTAGCTCCTCCTCCCTTAATGGTAAGTATTCGGGATTTGTGGAAGGAGGGGCTTGAGTAAGGGTCCTCTCGGTTGATGACTACCGAGATATTGTTTTGCAAGGCATTCACTATGTCTCTTATCATGGGATCGTTTGAATCGCAAAGTGTGCCAAGCAATCATCCAAAGAGGTGGGACATTCGGTGAGGGTGACTCATTTTCTACATTAGAGCTCATGATGATCGCCCAAGGACTCCATCGTTTTTGAAGGTAAACGGAGGTGTGCTCTCTTCTTGCTCCGAACCGCATGCAGTTGAAGATCAGTATACGAAGCATTGATGTATGGACTCTGTTCATCGATACTACTCAGAAGAGGCGATGAATCATTATTATTCAACAGTTCAGATGGTGGCCTCAACTGGGTGGTTTCAAATTCAAGAGTCATATCGAGTAGCTCGTCCATCTCCCGAATCATATCATCATTCAAGTCAGAGGAGTAGTCCAAACACGTTTCACAAGAGTTAAAAGGGTCAGTTGTAAGGGGCCCATCCTCTACCTTTAAATCAGACATGTTAGGTGAGGGGAGTGACTCATTATGACCGACCACTTCGTGTACGTCTTGATCATTGACTTGGACCAAACTCGAGATTGATTCCAAGGGAATTGGGGTTGAACATCCATGATCATCATCCCAATATGCATCATTGTCTAATTTCTGTGCAGTGCACACTTGGGATGGGATCGCTTTCCTCACATTCTAAATTCGGTTGAGGTTGAATAAACTAACCTCAACCTCATCATTGAGATCCTGTGTGTCATGTAAGGAAAGTGTGTCATCATCACTGTATTTGAAAGACACCCAAGTATCTTCCCCATTCTTTTGAACAGTCATTGAGATCGACTCATCGGGGAATTGAACCGTGTCGCTCATTAATGGAATCCAACTCCTCATTCCAAATTCAGATTTCGTTAAAAGCGAGTGAGGATCACTTTCCTCGCATTGTATTTCCGGATTGGATTGTAGTTGGGATGAGCGAGCTTCCTCTATCCTTTCAATGCGCGAATTGAGTGCTTCTAATGATTTCATCAATTTCGCAACATCTTTGGTTGAATTGTTTCGGATCAACACATGAATCCTCTTGGATCGTTTTTTCGGTTGGATCTCAAAGGTATGGGATCAAGAGAATAATTATTACAATATGTTGTTGGTTCATCTTCCCAATTTTGATGGTTCCACTTGGTTATAGTCATACTTGATCATACATGGGAGAATATGATGGTTGATAATAGTCCTCATTCCCATAATTATGATCGTATCTACTATTAACCGATGGAACATAACGTTCTAGTCGGTTCTCAATGTCCGTTTCTCGATGGAGAGAAATCTTGAGGTATATGTTGAATTCCACACCCTTCAGGTATTTTCCAATAAAACCTATCTAACTCAGCATATGCATCTACCCACGATTCCATGGTAGAACCTTAACTCTGAGTCTAATCCTAGAAGAAATCAAAATCCTATAGCAATACAGAAAGTAAAGGAGAAGTTAGAAAGATGTTACCAGAGTAGAAGTTCCTATGTGAAAAACGAAATTAGAAGTGTCTATCTCAGAATCTTACAAAACAAGAAATAAGTTAGTTTCTAAAAATAAAATAAAAACTTTAACCTAAAGTTAGTAAAATCCTAAGACTATGAATTATGATAAGAGAGAATCTTAAATCCAATTTGGATCGAAACAAAGTCATAGAATGTAGCCAAAAACTTGTTCACTCCCCAAGTATAGGGTTGTGATGTAGTAATAAACTCGGTAAGATCGAGGTCGAATCCCACGAGGACTGGTTGTCACAACTCAAATCTAAGACTCTCCTTAACTAATCCAACAAATAATGGTATGAACTACTAAGCACAATTCTAAAAAAAAATAAAAACAATTAAGAATAGGGAAGAAAATTCAATCAGAGAGAGAGCACTAGGACTTTCGAATCCACCCCTAATTATCCTAACCCTTGTTTTGTCTGTTGATTCACCTTGACCTTGATTGATACCACTTAAATAGAGAAGCACAATTGTGTCCTAAATCGGCATACAGATGCCTAATTCCTTTAAGCAATTTATGAACAATACATCCCATGTCCCTTGGTTGGGCACATGGTATCCAAAAATTCATTAAAGCACCCCTGTTCCTTCCTCTATAGGAAACATGTTCTTGATCGACTCCAAGCACTGTAATAAGCATCAAACAACATCCATCTATACTTTGGTCAAGTTCATAGATGGAGAAGTATGGAATTTAAACCCATAAAGCTCACTCGAGAGAAAGAAACAAATTAAATAAAATTCAAAGTAAATCAACCAATACAAGAGCTGATCAAATTAGGGCTTCATCTCAGCTCTAGCTGAGAGATTAGTGACCCATAAAATCCAAAAAAAAAATATTAAATGAAATTCATAAAATAAAAACACCAAACCACTCAATCTCTCTCTCTTCTTCCTTCTCTTTCTTCTCTCCCTGGCTCTGGATCTCGAATTCCCTAGACCTCAATCCATTCCCCACGTCCAAAACTTCCCTTTTATAGTGGTTTGGATGGTGGAATGAATCGGCAGAGTTGTAGACGAACTCGGAATACAAACTTTCGCAACCGTGATCGGTGGGCCCCACAGAGGTGTTTTCTGAAAAATCCACTCCGTCCATTGGATTCAGGACGAAATTTCAGTCAAGAATGGGTGGTTTTGAAGGTCCATTGGCGCGGACCACAGAAGAAATCTCAAAAAGATCAGATTTGAACGTCGCCAGGTAGCCCTTTTGTGGCCTCTGTACCGCACACGTGTGTACGCATGGGTCCAAACTTTCAACATGGGTTTGTAGAATTCGCGGCCCTCTACACGATGAACGGATCGGATCGGTCGTACGGGCGATGTGTGGAGCCCACAGCCGTTCGCAAAAACCGGCAGCGGTCGTTCGTTTCGCTGACGCGGACGCCGACTGCTTGCGCTGCGTAAATGGTGGGGCCCATTATGCTGGTTACATGGAAAATCCACTCCGTCCATTGCACAGAGGAGCGAATTCCGGTTGGGAAGGCAGATTTCTGCCTTTTGTTGATGAGGCCCACCTGACTTTTGAACTCACCGTCGGTTATCTGTTGAATGGTTAGATTTCATTCCTAATGACCTTTTTCGCCCAGGAAGTGGATGAACGGATTGGATTTGTGTTCGGAAGGTAGGTGGGGTCCACAACCGACGACACGGCCTCGGTTTCCGCGATTGAACGCGGAGATCGTTTGGAAGACGGGCGCGGGTCATTGCGACAGCGCTGACCGTAAATCGGTGGCCTTGGTGCCCGTGTACTTCGGTGTACACTCCCCATACACAGGGCCCACTATGATGTTTTTACGAAATCCAATCCGTCCATTCCCTTTCTCAAACCATATTAACCGTCGAGACCAAAGTTGAGGTATATCCTGCTATCAGGTGGGCCTGAAATCAGCGATTCATGGGCTGATTTGTCAGTTGGAGCACTTCCCGAGATCAACAATAGCTAAAATTTAATATGTACGGTTAATTTGCGTCCCCCATCACATATATGAAGTTTCGAGTTGATCGGATGGCGGAAACCATGTGATCTTGCATTCTGGACCCTTTTCAAGCCCCTGAACTTCGGTTTCTTGATTTCTCACGATCACGGTAAAATCTTCATTATTGTCTTCGAGGTTCATCCGTGCTCTGGTGACTTGAATATCAAATCCATGCTTTTAACATTAATTTTCAATACAGCCGCAAAAAAATATAATTAAAATCGATGTTTAGGCCTTATCATGTACATAAAATAGGGCAATAATCCGATATGCAATATTTGACGATCATCGGTGCATAGCGATTGTAGAAGGAGGGGTATTTTGGTCTTTTTAGGTTCATCCGTACAACCCTAGGTCTAGTTTGTAAATTAAGGTTTCGTTGCAGCGAATAAACTTACTGGCTGAAACCTGCGGTCTATACGCCTCAAGAACCCATTATCTTTTACCCGGGTAACAGCCCGGTGGGTGTTACCCTTATCATGGGGTCCACCTTGATGATGTGCTGCATATCCACACCTTCCATCCGTTTCTCCAGCCCTTTTAAGGACGATAGAAAAAAATTACGCGGATCCTAATATTAGGTGGACCACACCACAGAAAACAGTGGTGATTGATTACCTCACCGTTAAAAATTCCAAAGGACCCATTATAAGATTTTCGTAATGTTTATTTGCCATCTAAGCTGTTGATAATATCAAGAAGACCTGGATGAATGGAAAATGGAAAATATAAATATAGGCTTGATCCTAAACTATTTTCACCCACAGAAATTTTTTAATGGTCATTCATCACTGTTTCTAATGGTATAGTCAAAATGAGATTCGGATATTTTTAAGGTTTTGGATCATATTCTAAAATGAGACGTAAAAACTGATGGACGGAATGGATACACAAAAAATACATCAAGGTGGGCCCCACACGGTTAGTATAACACCTACTAAGGTGTTACCCGGATCACAGCTAATCCGAGCTCTAGATAATCCAACAAAGCAGCTTTAAAAAACGCTGCTTCTTTCCAACGGTGGCTGGACTTCACCGTACACGTGGCATGTATACATGCGCGCCAGTCCAGATAATCCAAATCAGTATGCGTATTATATAACAAGATAGGCACCCTAAATGGATAATCCTAGCCATTAAATGGCCGATAGAAAGAAAGTGATCAGTGGTCCAAATTCAATCAGTGTCATATTTGGCCAATGTCCATCCACGATGGACCCAAATTCAAGATTATCAATGGACCCAAAATTCAATCAGTTTCATTTTTATTTTCTTTGGGTTTTGCAATTCCCCAGTTTTACCCTCTGCGAAGAGTAATGATATACTGATTTAAGTGCTCTGAAACCTTACCATGCAAATAGCTGCATTTGATTTATTTACATTCGCATCACATATCTGAACCGTCCACTAGTTCCAGCACCTTCTTATCCCAGCACTGGGCAAAAGTCACAGCAATCTGTTGGCCTTATACAAACACACGACTGGACCTATATTCTACCTTCATTTTTTCACACCGTTGATTGGATAGGTTGGATCATCCAATCGGGTTGATTTTTTTAGGTCAGTATAGGAAGAGTGAACTGGAACTAATGAACGGTCAAGATATGTACCGTGGATGCCAAGGTATCCAAGTGCAAACTATGTGCACGGGGAAGCTTTCATGTACGTCGCCCACGACTGGCTAGTTTTGGATTCCCTTGAATTCGATTTCCTTGTATTGAAATCTGATGGGGTCACTATAATCGCTGGGATGAAAGACTTCATGAAGATGAGATCCGCCCCGTTCATCAAGTGTACTACCTTGCGTTTGGACTGGGGTTCCAAATTCAGGCCGATTCAATCCCCAGGTGGACTACCCCATAGGGAACAGTCGAGATGGAATGCCCCACCATTAAAACCATCCAAATTGTGTGTGGGGTCCACGGTGGTGTGTTATGCCATCCAATCCACTCATCTGACACGCGACACCAGGATGAATATTTTTTTTTTCGAACATTAAACCAAGATGAATGGTTTCACGGAAAATCAGAACATTTATAACAATCATGTGGTTTAATGTGGGCCACAACACTTGAATTTAGAGATTCTAGTCAAGATTATACACTTTTCTATGGTGTGGCCCACCTAAATCTTGCATTGGACGAATGAATGAGAGAGAGAGAGAGAGAGAGAGAGAGAGAGAGAGAGAGAGAGAGAGAGAGAGAGAGAGAGCCAATTTTGGCTACATAGATTGAGAAGAGACCCTCCATTTGAAGGGCTATTCAACAGCAACATCCTTCCAACAGTTCATTTATCAGTACAATCTTTAAAACCAATCCCCCTCCCCCCCAATTTGAACAGAAATTACACTAACAAATGTCTCAAAAAACAAAGAATAGAAACAAACACCAATTGGAAAGAATTAGAATTTGGCACATTGCAGAGGCAAGCCCGTCCCATGATCGACGATCACGAGCTCTGTCGCATTACATCTGATCACATCCTGCCTGAGCTTAGCTCCAGCCGCCTTCAGCCCCCTCAAAGAGACCGCCTGGTTGAAAAGATTAAGTACTGGCAGCTTCAAACCTGACGGCAGCTTCCCCGCCGGCAAGAACTGCCTGAAGTCCTCCTTCAGCAATGGCACCTCAAAATCCCCCTTGTTGTGCCTTACCACATTGTCCTTTGCGCTAATGTGTGCCCCAGGCTCCATGTGATTCGTCGAAAAGCTCTGCTGATCTGGGAAGTTTGGATACAGACTAACATATCCTCTCAGATACATCATATCAATCAGGAACTTCTTCCATGAAGCTTGCCAACCGTTCGTCCTAGACTTTGGAATCTGAACTGGGTTTTGTTTTGCGTCTTCCGTAAACCTCATATTCATGTAAACGTAGAATTCTCTCCATTGCTTGGGGAAGAAAACTGCACCCCAGCTGCAAGGTAGCTGATGGAGATATGGTGTGTTTGGATGGATTCGCTTGAAGAAGTCGGTTGCATTCCACTTGGGTCGTTCTTTCACTACTTCAACTAACCGAGGTGTGTATAGGGAAATTGAAGAGATTTCAGGGAGTGAGATTTGCGGGTTGTAGTGGTAGGTCAAGAGCGCATATTTGATCCATAGGTAATAGTAGGGGGAGACTTCAATGTCGTCTTCGAGGAGGAGGCCAAAGTCATCATTGGACGATGGGTACCAGCTCTCGCTGACGGCACGGATGAGCCCTCCTTGGATGATCCTTCTCCGGAGGGTTTTGGGGCCGTGAGGCCACTTGAATGTGCCTACGACCCGAATTGTCTCCTCGTCGACTTTGCTGTCCATGTTGAAACTGAGAGGAATCTCGTCCCCAAGATAGTAAGCCTCACTGAGAGATTTGAGGAGCCTCAAGAGAGACGAAGCACGGTTTTGGGTGATTATGTTTATGGAGATCTGCATCCGATTCCAATCTGCAAATGATAACATAAGTGGCTCGAATCATTCTTGTAGAAAAACAGTACCAAATAAACAAAAGAGGGAATTTGGAAAACGATAGAGCAGAAGAGATATGATAGATAATGCCTGAGAAGCTCGCCGAGTTGACTTGGACAAGCCCAAGGGCTGAGTTGCGAATGCAGCTCAGTTTTTGTAAAACCCAATAGAACTTGATTGGTATGTTAAAAACATAATTTACTAATTGAAATAATGAAAGGAAAAAAATAGATTATACGAAGAAAAAAAACCAGCCCTAATGTTCTTCTTCTTCTTCTTCTTCTTCTTTTTTTGCAACTAGAGATGAACAGATCATGTCGAGAGATATAGAAGCTGCAGTCTTACTTGGCAATGCTGTTGATCGCAAATCAGCCATCCATAGAACCTTCGGCACTGCAGATCTTGGCAATAGAACCAGTGTCGAATGGTTTGAATTACTCTCCACCGCCATTTTCAAAGCATTCTTCACATTAGAATCGATATCAGCAACAGTGATCAGCAAGCTGGGATTGTGAATTTTGATCAGCCCTTTCATGCTGGAGTATACAGACTGTAAGATGGGCACCTCTGAATTTGATACTCCTGAAATAGTCCCCACCCCTAAATCAAAGATCTTGAATCGCCTCTCTCTGCAGACCAATACGGGCCAGTTGAGAATGGATGCAGCTTCTTTACAAGGACAGAATCCACCCCCTGAGACAACAATGTAGGCCTTCTTTCCGATGGTCAACCTGAACTTCTCGAGAAGGGGTGCAAGTGCTCTCACTTCTTCAGGAGAATGAGCATAGAAAAGTGCATCTATTTTCTGAGGATTCATCGCAGCCCACTGAGTTACGTAACCGGTTGAGAGGGCCTGCCACCATTGATCGTCTCGGACTTGAACGATATCTTTGAAGATTACTGTGGTCTCAGAGACATAAGCGAGCCTATGTTCACTATCTCCCCAAGTTTCCTTGTCCTCTGGGTTGACAGGCAGCACAAAAGAGCTGGCATTCCTGTACTTCTGAAGCTGATAACTGCATGATTTTGTGCACAATCACAACCATTCAGTAACTCAAAAAAGTATGACCTTGACCTTCACAAATAAGCAACCTTACTAAGCCCAAACACACCTCAACACAGCCAACTGGGGCAGAATCCAAGCCATGAATCAGGTGGGCCACTGTGCACCATAATTCTAAAACTCACTGACTCAACTAGAAACTCAGCCGAGTTGACTCTGAGAGATTTCGAGCTGAGTCACTGAGAAACTCGCTAGTGGGATTGACTTGGCCAGGCTCGACAAGTTGGCTTGCTGACTTGGGTGACTCAACACTACTTGGTAGTTGGTACATCTCAGACCGAGTAACCCGGTTGGTTGGGCTGACTATTTGAATAAAAAGATCAGTGCTTGAAGGGTTTTTGAACCCTTAACCTCTTGTTGGGATCATAGAGTGCTTAACCAACATTCCTGTTTAACTATTAAATGTCAAGTTAAGTCAGCTAAAGTCTCGTTCTTTGAGTTGACCCAACCTGGCTAGACTTCGAGTTGAGTTTCCAAAATTTTGAACCCGACCCCAAAAATTAGGCCAGTCAACTCATCAGGATGGATGCACATTCATGGAAACAATGGACGGTTTTAATATTTCCAACAGTTTGCACTGAACATAAACGTGCGGCCCAACTAATAGGTGGACCAGTCAGACGGTCAGGTCCACTTGATTCAAGAGAGGCTCGAAATGATGTTTGGGAGAATCTCAAAATTGAATTTTATTAGCAAGAATCATAAATTGGAGTGTACAGTCAAACTCCATTTGAAAAATCATCTCACATTTGGTACTAATCTCATCCTAATACAATATTCAAAGAAATGACTGACAGCCCATTGAAAGTGAAAGAAGGGTATATTAAAGTATAATTAGATTCTTCACAACATATCTCGAGAAAGCTCTAAATACATTGTCAGTGACACCAAAGGGAGGGAGTGGATTTTTCAATCCAGGATTGTGCAATCACACCTTTTTTTGAGGGGATTCTTCAAATCCCTAATTTTGAGATGGGGAATTATATGATACTCAGACAGCATATGCCACTAGATACACAGGCACTCAGAAAATTGTACGGTGATATACACTAGGCTTGCTAAAATTTGGAATGCTAAGCAAGTCACAGCCCCAAAATCAGATTCTTTGAATGATTCTGACCTCTGATTTGTGGGCACTTGTTTTGTGGAAATAGGGCCATTGGATATTTTTCATTTTTAATCAGCCAACAAATGTCCTTCTTCATGATATATCAAAAACTAGGAACAATAATTTGGACAGTTTATTTTGACCTGTATGCCACATCTGCAACTTCACAGTAATTTCTAAGTGCCTGCATATCAGGGAGTGGTAGGTAGACTTAGAAATCATGAGATTGGTTAATCCATGGAAGCTCCAAACAAGGGATTCGAAGAAAATGCCTGTATTGGCCAATCCAGGACTGACCAATACAAGGACCCAATTGGGCCCATAAATAATTTCCTAAGCAAGCAAGCACTTTGATAGTTCTCCTATTCCATACTGAAAAGAAATGAGATGAAATGAAATGGCTTCATTCGGATCGCCTGCTTACCTGAGATGCAGATCTTCGCCAGTCATGAAAGTGAAGGGGGTCTCTACAAACAGCGTCTTAACGAGATCTGCAGATAAAAACCACGAGCTCGACAGAAAATCCACCTGCACAATCCTATCGACAGTGATATCGTAGGCAGGGTCCGGCAAATACAGCCCAGCCTCCTTCGATCGGAACTTTCTGTAACTTGGGAATGTAAAATCCTTCTGCCTGAATGGCAAGATCCTCCCTATGCTGCCGAGAACGGAGTTCTTGTACTTCTCTGTCCCCGCCACATGTGACAAGATCTCTAGCATTTTCTGACCAGGTATCATATCGTCGTCGAGAATGTACACGAAGTCAGCTTCAGTCTGTAGGGCCATCTGAAACCTTCCGTAGTACTTGAAATCATAGCTAGAACTGATGAAGCTGATCTTCGAATTGTTATAGCTATCAATGATTCGTTTCAACGATAGCTCGTTTGGACTCCCAAACGCAAGAACCCAAATGTGGTGAAAAGGAACCGTCTGATGGAGTAGCGAATCAAGCTGAGAACAGAGCGTTTTCCTCTTGAAATGGTTCAAAATCACTGTAATTTTAGGTATATTCGGACCCCGAGAATCCCACTTCGAGCTCATCAGCATCAGTTCAGAGAGAGTCTCAGTCCCTAATGTCTTCTTCTGAAATTTCAACACTTCATCGTAGAGCTCCCTCTTGAACTTGATCATCTGAATGTCATTCGATTTCTTCTGCAAGAAATCGATCTTCTCATGCTCACACACCTCAGATGGGTTCAGAGGTTCTGATTGGAGAACGGAATTTTCTTGGTAGTTTCCAAGCACGTGGGGCTGAATGATGAACTGTTTCCATTGTTTGGCGATGCGGGTGGCCCATGTGAAATCGGGTTTTGTCCGTAAATCAATGGATGGGCTCATGTAGTAGAGAAGAAAGGTTGCGTATATTGCAAAGGCGAACTGAAGGCAGGTGAGGAAGGCGACGAAGCGAGTGGAAGTGCTCTTGTGTGCTCTCATCTTCGCCTTCCCCCCGACGTAGTCATTGATCATTCCTTCCAAATAGTCTGCACTTCTCATACTTGTAGTCCGAACTAGACCCATTTGATGAATTCAAACACCAATGGAGTAGATCTACACAAAATTCAAAGTTTTATTAAAACCAGTCCTAAACAAGTGAAAGGGTATTCAACTTAGAATTTAAAGAAGTCATGAAAAAATAGCACAACAGACTAACAACAAGAGTCCAAACTGAAAGAAATGAAATCTCCATAAAGAATACAAGCTTTGAGTATTGAAAACATGTGAACCCACCAGACCCACTATCCAATTAAAAAAGAAAAGGCAAAATGAACTAATTCAAATAAAAAGACTGCTGAAATGAAATCAACTTTAAAGATTGATTCGTCGAGTTGTCAATGAAAATGAAGAACAGAACATGAAAATTTTGAGAAAAGCTTGTGAAGATGTAAAACCATTTAAGAACCCTCAGGTTGACAGTATATATACCCAAATTTCCATGCAGTAATAAAACTCTCACATGAAACACAGAAATCTAAACTTGTGATGAATTTTGAAAAACTGAACAAAATCCCATGAAAGATACATGGAAATTGATGGTTGATTAGAAAAATGTTGACCAAAAGAATGCCCACAGAACCTACGAACACGAATTTACTCATCCAAGATGCCAAATTTACTCTGATTGACTGGAAATGAGGAGAGACCTGCAGAAAATAAAATAAAATAACCCACTTGAGGACACATAAACGACTAGAGAGAGGAGAGCTCGAGAATGAAGAATGGAGAGAAGTCCTCAAAAACACTTTGGTTTGCAGATTGAAGTGAGGAAATGACTAGAGAGAAGAGAGCTCGAGAATGAAGAAAACCAGCTGAAGGAATAAGCTCCCGGAATTCAAATTCAAGAGCGAGCGTTAAACCAATTACAAATACCTAGATCTCTCAATCAAAAGAACCACCTTGAAAACCCATGAATTAGAACACCAACAGAAGCATGCCTACAAACAGCACACTATCAAGGACTGCAGACTTGCAATGAGTAAAGGGCTAGAAATGATTAGAGAGTTCAAAAGCAAGGAGACCCAAATGAGAACAGAAGCTGTAGGATTAGAAAACCAATGGAAAACACAGACCGGATATCTTAACATGAGAAGCCAGTTCAAAGAACACATGAATGAGAAGAAAAACAAAAGAAGAATATCTGAGAGAAACTGCACCTAGAAGCACCAATTCTCAATGAAACGAGATCAGAAAGGAGAAGACTGCACAGAAGCAATGAAACCCAGATGAGGAATAAATAAGCTACTGAACATGTTTTCTTTCTTTCTTTCTTTCCTTCTTTTCCAATCAAGAAAATGAGTTGTTGAACTTGAACCAATTTAAACTAAAAAACCCACAAATCAGAACAATAACAGAACAAAATACCAGCTAAAAAAGCTCCAGAGAAGCACCAAATTTACAGTTACAAGGATACAGAAGGAAAAGATGATTGAAAGAGCCCAAGAGCATAGGGACTCAGAAGAGAGCAGAAGAAAGTAGAAGAGTCAAGTGCAATGGGTCTTGTGACAGAAGGTTTTATAAACATGTCAGAAGGGGACATGAGAGAAGTGCATGAAAGAGGGGGAGGGTCACATGGGCTAAACCCCTGAGGAAAAACCCTCAAGAGGCGTTACTGTCACATCTCGTACATTTCCCACCTTCAGACACCATTAAAAAGCCGGTTTTGAAGGCGTGGATTAAGAAAAAGCCTTGCATTTTTATGTTACAGCTTTCACGTTTTGGGTGCAGTGCTCCCTCTCTCTCCTTTTCTTTGACACAAATCTAAAGAAACCGAGTAAACTCCAAAACACTAAATTGAAACTGAGTAAACTCCAAAATACTAAATTGTTATTGAAAGATTAAAAAAAAAGGGCAAAAAGAATCCAACAAAATGCTCAAATTGTTTTGTTAATATAAAATCAAAATTGCTAAAAACCGCAATTAAAAAATCGTAATTCCTGATAATTGAGTAAAATTTGCAGAAACCCACCAAAACCCAGACTATTTCCTAAGAATCGAATAAAGAAAAACTCCGTATTTTTCTTATAAATTGGACCAGAATCCAACGACCCAAAATTTCAGTTCTCCTAAATTGGATGAAAATTTCAAAACCCATCATTCAAAAAGCCTATTAATTCCTAGAATGTGAACAAAACTCACATATTTCAAATTCCTATATTTCAAAACCCATCATTCAAAAAGCCCCCTAGAATGTGAACAAAACTCACATAAAAAAAAAAAAAAAAAAAGAAAAAAAAAAAGAAAAGAAGAAGAAGAGCAATATTCAATTTATTATCCAATACATTGAATTGAAACTCCCAAAACCCACCAAAAATTAAAAAGAAAAGTAGAGAGAGAAAAAAAAAAGTTGAAAAAAAAAGCCCACCACCTAAAATCCTTTATTTTACACACTGAAAAACCAATAGTCCATACAAGCCCTTAAAACCAAATAATAATAATAAATAATAAAATAAAATAAAACTTCCAAATCCCAAATCCCCAGAAACCTCATTAGAATGACTCGAGATTGTCAAACCCCAAATCCCAATACCACTAGTTTAAGCCCAGAAGCAGCAATGACAAAATCCACCACCCAAAAAAAAATAAAAAATCATAAATAATAATAAAAAGAAGAAGCAAAAAAGCTCCTTCTTTCTACCTTGCACAGAAAAGAAAAGCCCAATATCAGAATGCACTCTCTCTCCAGCAAAGCAAGCTAAGACCCAACTCAATCAACACCATTAATGGATCTCATGAGACCCTTTGGAATTCCATGTAAGTGAGATATTTCAATAAAGGTGGAGTCTTTGGGTAGATTTAAATAGAGAAAAGGGATTTTTGACCCACCCATGTTGATAAAATTCAAGCAATCTCTTGTAATGCCTTTTGCCAAACTTAGGCAGTTTCGTTGAATCAGAAAGCAAGATAATTTCAATGGGTTTGGTTTGTTGGCTGAAAGAAAACAAAAAGAAAAAGGGGCCTTTTCCATTATCTTTTTTCTTCTTCTCCACCCCCTTTTTTTTTTGCCCTTTTGATTTGATCGTTTTCTATTACCATACAAGGTGTTTTAAAAGGTTGGTTGCCGTTAGAGTTGCAGAAGGAAAGAATATTGTGGTTTCAAATATAGATAAAAGAGAGTTGAACTTTGATACTCTGGCAGACTGCGATGGATGATACTCGGGCACTTTTGATAGATCGCATACTTGCATACAATTATGGGTCCCAGTTTTGTATCATGAACCAAAATTTAGATTATCTGATTATTGTCTGAATATCGGATTGGTGGACATTGTTTGGACGGTTGAAAATTAAAAATATCTAATTTCCCGAATCAGTGGCAAGGATTGTTCAAGCTATCTGATTTTGGTAATGTTAGTTAGCAACAGTAGGCTCCGCAATTTCTACACATTAGTTTTACTTAATATGTGTTGCGTATGAAGCGTCGTAAGCTGCCATAGTATCAAATAACTCCCCACTGGAAAAAAGTGCACAAGAGGTGCTTTGAAACCGATTGATGGTTCGGATTCAGTAGTCCGCTTCGGTGGACCCTGGGCCCACCTTGGTGTATTTTCCTTACATCCACGCCGTCCATCGGTTTTGACAGATCATATTTGCACATGATACTAAAAATGATGCAGATCTAAATCTTACGTTGACCACACCACAGGAAACAATGGTGATTGAATACTCACCATGAAAAAAAAATTGGGGGCTACCGGAACCTTTTTTTGCCATCCAACCTGTTGATAAGGTTACAGACACCTGGATTAAGGGAACACACTAATATCATCTTGATCCAGAACAGAACCCTTGTAGCCCACAGGAAGTTTTAAATTGTCATTCACCACTGTTCCCTGTGGTGTGATCCACCTGAGATTTGGATCTGCTTAAATTTTGGGATCATGGCTAAAATTATCTTTCAAAATGAATGAACGGGATGGATCTAAGACACATAAATCAAGGTGGGCCCCACAGTCAGGGATCGACCCACCTCAGTGGATCCCCGCGCTCGACGGATGCGGATTAGGTACTGACACAGCAAGTAGCGACATGTGCTGTAAGCCCATAATGATGCACGTGTTTTATCAACGCCGTCGATGGACGCGGATTGCGTCCTACCCCAGTAATCCGTCCGGGCAGGGCGCTATGCGGCCCACTGTGTTGTAAGTGTTTTATCCACGCCGTTAAACGATTTTTTCTGATAATTTTAATATATGAGCAAAAAAATGAGGCAAGTCCAAGGCTTAAGTGGACCATAAAGTGGGGATTTAACTTCCACCATTAAAAACTTCTCAGGAGTTGGAGAAGTTTTGGATCAAGCTGATATTTGTGTTTACTCTTCATCCCCGTCTACATGATCTTATGAATAGGTTGTATGGTAAAAAAAAACATCACGTTGGCCCTTAGAAAGGTTTCAACGGTGGGTGTCATTATTAGTGCAGCTTCCTTTGGTGTGGTCCACTTAAGCCTTGGACTTGCCTCATTTTTTTAATTCATATATTAAAATTATCAGAAAAAAGCGTTTAACGGTGTGGATAAAACACTTACAACATGGTGGGTCCCACCGAGCACTGCCTGGACGGATTACGGTCCGGGCGGGGGTAGGACGCAATCCGCGTCCCGCCGTAGATGGATCCTAAAATGATGCAGATCCCAATCTCAGGTGGACCACACCACAGGAAAACAGTGGTGATTGAATGCCCACCGTTTAGAACTTCTTGAGGCCCACTGTGATATTTATTTGCCATCCAACCGGTTGATTAGTTCACAAAGAGCTCAGTGAAGAAAACCATAAATATCAGCTTGATCCAAAACTTCTGTGGTCCCAAGAACATTTTTAATGCTGGGCGCTCAATCACCACTTTTTCCTGTGGTGTGGTCCACCTGATATTTAAATCTTCTTAATTTTTTGAGCTCATGCTCTAAAATAAGGTGATGGATAAAACACATACATCTTGATGGGCCCGCCCACAGTAGCCACTAATAAGAGATGTCACTACCATGTCCGAGTCCCTTGGAAACATGTACATCAATCTGGACTGCCCAATATGTTCGATTCACTGTTAATAGGTCACCATCAGAATTTCACGTCAACTAGAGAATGCTTTCCATTCTTTCAACACCACGAGAATGTACGGTTAGGATCATGCACAACTAAAGAAGGTCGAATTATCATGGAGGATTGTTCGCACACAACTAGTTATACGTATAACTAGTGGGTGTGGGACCTATCATGGTGTTTGTATGACATCCCACCCATCCGCCATAGTACCCTAGTGAAAATGGGATGCCTCAAAAAGCAGCTGATCCAACCATTAGCTAAAACTAATATGAACTTTGGAGGTTTTTGGGTGGTTATTCGTTGTTTCTACCGTGTGGGTGGCCCACTTGATAGTTGGATTAAACCTGATTCTTGGGACATCCCATATTCACCAGGGAGGTCCTCTCACACAACTAGTTGTAAATGGTTGGGTTTGGTCATCTTCTATTATATTAAATAGTTATTTTTATTATATGATTGTTGTCACCTGAATGTTGCCAATAGACATGATCATTTGTGAAGTTAGACACTGATGGACTTGTAAAGAAATAAGAGGACTAGGTAACTGAGGGATGGTAATGATGGCCATGAACCTATTATGCCTAAGTTATACGGGTATACTCGGATCAAAGGATTTATTTTGAGTTTATTCACTTATTCTGTTTGTATTGCATTAGCTATACTTATAGGGTCCTTGGGCAGTTTCAAGACCCACGTATTTTCATGGGATATGTTAGATACGCTAGATACATTAGAAGGTCCTTATTTGGATGATAATCTACTTCTTAAAATATTACCGAGCTCACCTTAATAGGTGTGATCTATTAGTAGGTTCGTTTTGAATCTTTCCTATGTAGGTCCGAGGTAGGATTCTCTCTAGATTTCCCATCCTTTTGGCCGTGGTCAATTTGGTCGGCTCGGGATGTTGGGGAGCTCATAGCCCGAGCTCCTTGCCTTATGGGTTTTTTGTTCATATTTGTCTATGTACTCGGTGAGATGATTCCCCCTCCACCGAGCTCTTTCCTCAGACAGCTCAGCTCGATGATGGCTTAAGGCTCATCTCTTTCGTCGTGAGAGTCACTTGTCCTGTCATTCGAACTTTGTGCTCTATCAGCTCGAGACAGAAGCCAGTCCTGATCCTATAATTGCTTCGGCTTCGAGACACTTTTCTCATGGTTAGTTATACTTCCTGTATGGTGGATCAGTTCTGTTTTGCCCACATTAGTTGCCCTCCACTTCCGAGCTCAGCCTGCACGTGCTCAGGAAGTAAGATATTAAATTGGTATAAAATGTGGGAATTAAAATTAAAATTTCGAGCAGCCCGATCTTTTTCGAATTTTAAATCAAGCTTGGGTTTGTCTTTTGCTAGTGAAAGCAGGAGATAAAAAGTCGGCGCCCGATGCGGAAGTAAAAAAGGCATGATTATTATCGTGGGATACGAGGGGACGTGCATTAATGGCAGATTGTCGTTCGGATTTTGGACGAATCACGAATTGACAATTGTCACCCGAGCCGTCACGTTTTTGCTCAGACAAATTTCATGTTGCCACGAGGAGGGGTGCGTCAGTCGAAGCATCACCTTAGGCTCTCATGCTAACATGTTTCACTGTGTAGGAGTAAATGCGCTGTTAGGGGAGTTCTATAAATACTCTGATCCTCCTCCCTCTATTCATTGTTTGTTTTGATAAGCCTGAGCTATGTCGACCAATGCGCAGTCTTCACCTCGACCCAACAACCTTCTCTTCCCGGTAGCCGTTAGTTCTAAGTTCCTGTGCCAGAGCTTTTTCTAGTACGCCAGAGCCTACTTCCTTTCCTCTTCTTTTCTTCTTTCACTTTTTTTTTTCCTTTCGATGTCTTCTCAGGAGGACTCTAGGGTAGCCACCGTCTCTGACCTATTTCAAGAGGAGTTAGTGGGCAGTAGCTTCGATTTCAGATCCGCACCATGTGTAGAGTCTAAACCTCGGGAGGCCATCCCTTCGCCCGAGGTGGAACCACGAATTGAGGCGATCTCCTCACGACAAGCTGAGCCGTGTAAGTGCTATGTTGTAAATCTAGCGACATGGATTGTTAAGTTTTTTTGTGCTAAAACACTTTGGAATGTTTGACTTGTTTTGATAGATGAAAAGTTCACCTCCAAGTTCAAATAGATGGAAAGTTCACCTTCATTTGAAGATGAGCTTCGTGTTATCTACAACGACATTGAGTGTGCTACAATTGTGCATGTTCAACTATGAGAACAAGTTGAAGTACTCAAGTCCAAGTACACTATCTCAAGCTCAAGTACATTTGCTCAAGCTTAAGTCTTAAGACACATGTTCAAGATACAAGTTCGAGACACAAGTTCAAGTGTACGAGGTCAAGCTTCATGTGCTTCAAAGTGACCTATTTACCGAAGCGACCGATGGTTCATTTTTAATACTCATAGTTAAGGTATACATGAACCTAGAAAGACCTTAAGATTGAGTTATTAACATTGCATGCTTAATTTGGGTCATAGTACTTATTTTAGGCTTTGCTTCGACTAGTCCTAGTCATGGTTCGACTAGTCCAGGTACTGGCTTGACCAGTCCAGGGTTTTTCTTGACCAGTCCAGAATTTTGCTCAAAAAATCGGATAAGGTTGTTTGGTCTTCGACCAGTCGAGTACCCTGCTCGACCAGTTGTGGAGACCTACTTGAGCAGTCGAGCAGGGCTCGACTCGAACTCCAACAATGCAATTTTTATTCACTCGACCAGTTGAGCACTGTGCTCGACCAGTCGAACTGGCCACTTGATCAATCGAGCAAGCCACTCGACCAGTCGAGGGTCTGTTTTATCCGATCGCACCAGAAAATTTGAAAATTGGTTCTGCTAGGACCAGTCGAGCCGAACCTTAGACCAGTCGAGGGAACCGAATTGCAGCCTATAAATTAAGGACATTTCTCAGATTTTATCATTCATTCCAAGCCAATTCAACCCATCACCCTTAGAGATTAGTCCCCACTATTGTGAAGTTATTGTGAGATATTTATAAATCATTTTAATAGGTTTTTTGGTTTCTTAATTTCTTGATCTCTTGATTCCATTCTACTTAATATAAAGGGGATCTTGATTTAACCCTTGTGAGATCCAAGAAATTGAATTTAAGTAACCTAAGGTTGAATTTAATTTAAAATTCATCTAGACCTAAAACTTCTTCTTCTGTGAGATTGAACATTGAACATATTCATCTACAAAGAAGTAGTTCTACCGGCTACATCGAAGATCATTCGTCAGATAAGTATATTTCATTTATTACATTGTGGTTTGTAAGATTGCTAAAAACTCTTTCATTTTGGTTTTGACTGAGATAGCCAGAAAATCTCAGCGTGTGTGTGGGGTTTTTAATTGTGATAGCCCATTAAAAACACAATTGTAAAGGTTTTAAGGTGAACCTTGAAACCTTCTTTCTTAGTGAAAGTCGATATCCTGTGGGTTGTGGATATTGGGAGTAGAGTAGGGTGGCTATTTGAGAACAGTTGGTGTACACCCGAATCACTATAATTTTCGGAGTTTGGATGATGATGAAGATGATGGTGATGTATGTGATGTGTTGAATGTTGTATTTATTTTCATGTACATGTGGTGAATATTGTAATAGCCTGATTCATTTCCTTTGCCTCTGTATTAGTTTGAGTTTTTGATACTTACCAACGTTCTAGAAATCAGGTTGTCCTACCATAAGCCATTGGTTTTGGTGTAAGGTTGTCCTTAGAACAATGTTTGTATCAACCTCTTAATACTTGTGCATTTGAGGTTGTTTTAAATTTCTGCTATCTGTGTTATCTTTCGCATTTTATTTTTTATTTGGCATAGTCCTATTCACCCCCCTCTAGGACTTGGGGCTCACCCTTTTCAAGTGGTATCAGAGCCTAATAGCTCCTTCCATTAGATTAATTTCCTGAGCTATGCGATCTCGAGCTCCTAATATGTCAAATTTTGATAGCCTCTCTATTACTAGGCCACTGTCACGCCCCAAACTCGGAAACCGAGCTCACAAAATTTTCGATCATTGAATCCGGTACCGACAGCCTCCGTAGTACCCCATTTTCAGTTTCCAGTGTCCATACACTAGGTTTCGATCCTGAGATCTTACAAGGAGGATTTTTCAATGTACATTTATCTCATAAGAAGCATAACCACAAGTTTATCTAAATCACAAAGGCAACAACATTATCATATATCCACTAATATAAACATTTGAATATAGTACTAAAAGGAAAATACATATATAAAAAATCAAAGCTCCAGAAGACAATTGCATGCTCCAAGCTCAACGCTGCTGCGACCTAACGCTACCTGCACGCATCTATCGTGCACAAGCTTATAGAAAACTTAGAGGGTGGTGTAAGTGTGTGTGCAAGGTAAGTGCCAAGTATACAATATCAAAGCAATGCAAAAACATGCTGGTAAGTCCATAAATACCATTAGCCTCATCCAGACTATGTGATGCAAAAAGATAATAAGCCAAAATCATCTACTGAGGAAGAAATGTAGATCGGCTATGCAATGCGGAGACATAGTAAACCAAATATTATATACAGAGGATACAATGCAATATGCAAATCCTGACGAGTCTACGAATACCATCAACCTCATCTAGGCCATATAAATGTAGAAACATAGCAACCCAGAATACCATATGCTGCAGATGTAATGCAATATGCGGTGTGAATGAAATGACCAAGATGGAGTGTGAAGTCGGAATGATAGTACATAGTATTACAGGCTACGAGGTCCATCACAAGGGACTTCTATCCAAACCAGTCCCTGTCACGCCCTGAACTCGAAGACCGGGCTCATAAAATTCCCGATCGCCGAATCCGGTGCCGACAGCCTCCGTAGTACCCCATTCTCGGATCCCGGCACCCATATACCAGGTTCTGATCCTGGGATGCTACAAGGAGGATTTTTAATATCAATTTGATTCGTAATGAGCATAACCAAGCATAACCCACGAATAATAACCACAGGAACACCATCACAAAATCCACTATGAATAAAAACTTTGAGTACAGTGCGTATAAGTGAAATACAAGATAGTGGTAATATCAAAACTACAAAAGCTCGGCGGCACGCTCCAACTGCGGTGAGATTATAGCTGTGTCCTGGCGTCACCTGCACGCATCAATCGTGCATAAGCTTATGAAAAGCTTAGAGGGCGGTGTAAGTATTTGCAAACGTGCTCAGAATGCAAAGTCAGAGTGATGTGGAATCATGCTGATGAGTACGTAAATGCAACCAGCCGTACCAAGGCTATGCAGTACAAGATATGGATGCTATCGGCCATAACAAGGCCATGCAATGCAATATGTAGGTCAAGCATGCCAATCCTCATACCAATGCAACTCCTCACTAGAGCATCAAATCAGTACGGTTCTTAGTCTGGATAATCACCGGGGTTCAGTACACTCCAAATGGCATTGTCTCTCTCCAAGCAGCACAGTCCAAGTGAGCGTAAGAAACTTCACTATTCACCTGGCCAATAGTCAGCCAATACCTATCCGGCACGTCGATAGCGAACCCATTTTCGAGCTGGTCAAACTCAGCCTAGTAATGCCCCCTGCTCTCGGGCGAGTAAGGCCACCACTCATTTCCAACCAACCACGACACAGTGGGAGACGCGACCTTCTGGTATTCGGCCCTCGTGCGCTCGTATATCCACTCGGTCTCGACGTTGGAGTCATCCTCTGGTACTATCGGGTTCAGGGACTCTCACCCAGGGACATCTATGGCGCCCCAATTGCTTGGAACAAGATTTTTCGGTATCTAACCAGCCACCCACGATATATCTGTGGAGGCTATGGCCCTGATGTCGGTACAGCATATCTCAATCATACAGATGCAAGTGCATGAATCATATGTCAGACATGCATCAATCCTGTGCATACCGTGCGCTCATGTAGGGCAACTCCGCATATCGGGGAGCCCGTAATCAGTCTGCCCGAAGGCACATGCTATGATCAGACACTCCTCATTCAAGTATACATATGATGCGTATGATCATGAATCATGGGGCTGTGCTAAACATGTTATAAAGCAATAAACTATCCTCTCAATGAAGATGGGCCTAGATGACCTACATGAAACAGATACGGGCCTATCAGTGGCCTTTGGGAGAGTTATAATGTGGACATCTAACCAACATTACTCGTACAATGTGGACGTCAAACCAACATTGTCCCCAAGGCTCGGCTCGCCTTAAATACTATTAAATAAACCCTGGTGGAATTACACATTACAATGTGCCTTAGGTACATTCCATGGGGCCCTAAATACATCAAATGGGCTGTATCTCATAGGCCTTATATTTATCAAGTGGGCCACCTCAATGAACCTCACCGATGGGCCTTAGGTACATTGCAATGGGCCATCATCCATGGGCCTGAGAATGTGTTAAAATGAGCCCAATCACATAAGCTCTATGTGTATCAAATGGGCCTAATCACATAGGCCTTATATATATCAAAGTGGGCCTCAATATTGGGCCCATATACATGCCAAGATGGGCCTAAATACATGAGCCCATATATATCCAAGTGGGCCTTAATAATGGGCCTAAAAATACATCAAGATGGGCCTAAGTACATGAGCCCATATGCATCTAAGTGGGCCTTAATAATGGGCCTAAAAATACATCAAGATGGGCCTAAGTACATGAGCCCATATGCATCCAAGTGGGCCTTAATAATGGGCCTAAAAATACATCAAGATGGGCCTAAGTACATGAACCCATATGCATCCAAGTGGGCCACATGTGAAGCCCACCATATCGTTTATTTTACTATTCAATCTATTGATAAGGTCACATGAGTAGAGGGCCCACCATAATATTTATTTTCCCTCCACCTGTTGATAAGGCCATGTGGCAAGGGGCTCACCAAAATGTTTATTTGAAATCCAACCTATTCATAAGGTCATGGGATTAGGGCCCACTGCAATGTTTATTTGTCATTCAACCGTTCATAAGGTCACAGGACCAGGGCCCACCGTGATATTTATTTTCCATCAAACCTGTTCACACGGTCATGCAGACCAGGGCCCACCGTGATATTTATTTGACACTCAACCATGAAAACGGTTGAGCCTCAATCAACACTGTTTTCCTGTAACGGGGTCCACTTGAGATTAGGATCTACCTCATTTTTGGGCTCATGCTTTAAAATGATCTGACAAAATAGATGAACGGCATAGATGACACGCATACATTATGGTGGGGCCCACGGCAGGAGCCGTGGGTCTGCCTCTACCGCCTGCACGCAGGCGCGACTTGCGTCCTCTGTCAGCAGTAGTAGCGCTTGCTGCTGCAGTTGTTTTGTTTTGTTTTGTTTTTTTTTATATTGGGGCCCACCGAGATGTGATTCACAATCCAACCCACCCATTATGTGTGCCCCACTTGTCTGGCCGTCCAGACCGAGTTTCAGCTACATCCAAACTTCAGGTGGGTCCCACCAAGTACTTTTATATGTTCTGGCGTGTCTTTACATGGTTTTAGATGGTATGGCCCACCTGGTGATTGGATCACCTTAAAACTTTGGCTCAGTGCCTAAAATGATCTGGAGAATAGAATGGACGGCGTGGATCAGCCTCATACATCAAGGTGGGGCCTGCATGAGCAGCCCACCCCAAAAGGAAATTTTTTTTTTGGTTAGCTCGTCCTTCACGTCCAGCGTCTAGAGACGCTGGATGGTATACACCGACCTCATGGTGGGTCCCACATACACAGACCTCATGGTGGGTCCCACATACACAAACCTCGTGGTGGGTCCCACATGCACGTGGCCCACCATGCACACACATATATATATATTAATATATATTATAATAATATAATATAATATACTACTACATATATATATATATATATATGCATATATGAAGGGTGGGTTTCACCTGAAATGCTATGGACCACACCGTCTGATGGATGGAGTGGATTTAACATAATTTGGTGGGGTCCACAACATTCAAGGGGAAAAGAAAGAAAGAGAGAGATAGAGAAAGCGACAAGAGACAAAAGCCGATGATGGTGGGGCCCCGCCACTAAGGGCCCCACATGATACAATTCATACATAAAAAAAGGGTCCCACCAACAAGTGGCCCTAAGAAAAGAAATTTAACGGTGGATCACCCACCTATCTTCCTTCTTCTTGCTCCCCTAGCTTCCTTAGCTCCTTGTCTTCAAGTTTGATGGTTGTAGATGATGATTGGAAGGGTGAGATGGAGGATGAGAAGGTGGGAAGAGTGGGCCACACTTGGAGTTGGGGGTGAGGAGCTTGGAGTATGGAGTTTGGTGCTTTGGATTGAGTTGTGAGAAATGAGAGAAAATGAGAAATGATGGATTAAAGGGATGGATGGAGTAGTGTTTGTAAGGAAAGGTATGGGTTTGTTTGAAAATGTGAAAAAGAGGAGTGGTGAGGGGAGGGAGAGGTTTGACTTGTGGGAAAAGGGAGAGAGGCCACTTGTACTTGTTGTTGGGTGAGGTGGCATGAAGATAAGGTGGTGTACTTGACTTGATTTGATGGGACATCTCGTAGAGATTCCCTCAAGATTCGCAACATGCGGCGTTTCTTCGAACCGAACGCTGACTGACATCTTCCTACCTAGGTATCGGTTTGGTGCGTGAGTCACGGCGTTGGAACCACGGCGACAGTGCAATCGCTAGGATACAAGTTTCGGTTCGAGCCGACTTTGGTATGCAGGACTCGGCTTAGGATTGCGCGCAATGATAGAAATGGGTCGAGGATTGCCGGAATTTGACCGGTAGGATTGCGCGTAATGATAGAAATGGGTCGAGGAAGCCTACGAAAAGGTACGGACTAGGGTACGGGTCTTACAGTCCCATACCTAAATTTGGATAGATAGACTCAATGTGGTAAACTCCAGACCTCAGGTTTGTGTCGCGCCCCAACAGAGATCCTGACTATTGCGAATGTACACATATCAATTAGTTGCGAACCACTAGCCCTAGTGGATAGTAAATGAATGAGTAAAATGCTGAGTATGCAACTCCTACTTAATAAGTCCACATATTAGTACTGTACATCTTTGGGATCATCACCGAGGTCTAGTACACTCTATACACGATCACCGCCCACTGGATGTGTAAACATGCAAGTGGAAGAGACCTTATTATCCACCTGGCCAGTAGTCAGCCAATATCTACCCAGCACGTCGATAACGGACCCATTTATAAGCTGGTTAAACTTAGCCTAGCTATGCCCCTTACCCTCGGGTGGGTAAGGCCACACCCCCTTCCAACCGACCACGACACAGTGGGAGATACGGCCTACCGGTATTCGGCACTCTGGCGCTCATGTATCTACTCAGTCTAGACGTTGGAGCGTCTCCTGGCCACGAAGGTTTAGAGACTTTCACCCAAGGACATCTATGACACCTCATGTAGAAAAAAATTTTTGGTGTCCCATTTGGCTATCCACGATATGCCTGTAGAGGCCACGACCTTGATGTCGCTAGTCATATCACAAAATGCAAGATGCATAAGTCACACAGTCCAATCATGCATCAATCCTGCATATACCATGCTCTCATGTGGGAAACTTTGCCTATCAGGGAGTCCCATAAATAATCAGCCCAATGGCACATGCAATGGTCAATCACATCTTATAGCAAACATGCGGATGATGCTTATGGGCATGTATCATGATGCTATGTTGTCACATACTCATAATCGGTATCGATAATTGGCATCGATAATCGGCCTCAACAATTGGCATTGATGATCAGCATCGACCTCGATAATCGACACAAATAATCAGCATCGATAATCGGTACCAATACAGTATCGATAATTGGCCTCGATAATCAGCATCGATAATCGGCCTCAATAATCGGCACCGATAATCAGCATTGATAATCGGTCTTAATAATCAGCATCGATAATCGGCTTAATAAAGGGTCTAAGGGAAGGTCACAATGTGGACATTGAACCACATTGCCCATTAATGTGGACATTTAACCAACATTGCTCCTAAGGAGTGGCCCACATAGAGCCAAACATATAGTGGGCCTACAGCCTCATACAAGGGACTCATACACAACATAATGGGCTTCACGCAAAGTGCCTAATATACATCACAATGAGCAAAAAATACATCATATTGAGCCTTATCAAATGGGCCTCTCATATATCACAATGGACCTCATATACATCACCATGGGCTGCATCACATGGGCTTCATATGCAACACATCGGGCCTCACTCATGGGCCACATATACATCATAATGGGCCTCGACACATGGGCCATAAATACATCACATTAAGGTGGGCTCTGCACATTCCAAATGGGCCATAAATACATCACATTGGGCCTCAAATACGGGCCGCATAAATGGATGACATAGATATACAATACATTTATCATGGCGGGCCGCACAAATGGTCGACATAGATATATAATACATTCATCACGGCGGGCCACATAAATGGACGACATAGATATACAATGCATTCATCACAATGGGCCACATAAATGGACGACATAGATATACAATACATTCATCACGGCGGGCCGCAAAAATGGATGGCATAGATATACAATACATTCATCATGGCGGGCCACACAAATGGATGGCATAGATATACAATACATTCATCACGTTGCATCCCACGACACCTCCAAATGGACGGTGGTGACGTACAACGAATACATTAAGGTGGGCCTCACCTCAGAAAACAGATGGGCGGCATGGTGAACAAATACATACATCAAGGTGTGCGCCACACAACACACACATACGTTACAGGGGGGTCCCCACCGTCCTGGACAGATGGACGGTGTGGCTGAAAGTCACATACATCATGGTCGGTCACAGAACTTACTGACACCTCTACAATGGGCCCACTGTCCTAACATTGGACGGTGTGGATTTAAAATACATACATCAAGGTGGGTCCCACCATTGGATGGACGGTAAGGATGAAACACATATATCAGGCCCCACACAGATGGGCGGTGTGGCTATAATGCACATACATCAGGGTTGCTCCTACGTGGGACCCATGGATGGCTTAGATTATCGGATACATCACGGCTGGCATCCCACCGTCCCAATCCATCGGATGGTGTGAATCTAAAATAAATAGATCAAGGTGGGTCCCACCCGCCCACACATGTCACACATGTGGGGTGGGCCCATGCCCTAATCAAATGGACGGTGTGTATTTAAAACACACACATCATGCCGACCCCGCAACACCATCCCAATGGATGGTGTGGATGCAGACAGATACATTAGGGTGGGGTCCCGCCAGCCCACATGTGTCACACGTGTGGGGTGAGCCCCATGCGTCCAAATGGATGGACGGTAGGATATAACACGACCTCATGATGGGACCCATTGTTGACATCAGTCAGTAGCTGTGCTGGTGTGACGTACTCCAGCCAATCCGTTCGTCATCACGGTAGGCCCTACGTGAGGGGTGGGTCCCACCGTCCACGTGGACGGTGTGGATTACATCCATCCAGGTGGGTCCCATGTCCGGTCTGGCTGGACGATGTGGATGGACCCAGACATCAAGCAGGTCCCACCGTCCAGCCTATCTGGATGGTGCGAACAACACATACACCACGGTGGGCTCCGCAACATGTACATCATGGTGGGCCTAGGGATGTGGATAAAACATATACGTTATGTGGGCCATACACACACACACACACAGGTGGGCCACACACCTCATCATTGTCATCACCATACAAAGGAAGAGAGAGGGGGAGAGAGAGAGAGAGAGAGAGAGAGAGAGAGAGAGAGAGAGAGAGAGAGAGAGAGAGAGAGAGACGGTGTAGTTGAGGGACCCCGCCACTATGGGCCCCTCTTAGATCATAACACATACATGAAAATGGGTCCCACCACAAGTGAGCCCTCAAATGAAATCAATAGTGGATCACCTACCTATATCACTCCTTCTTTAGCTCCTTGGACTCCTAAACTCCATGGCTTTCCCTTTGATGGAAGTTGATGAGATTTGAAGGGTGAAGATGAGAAATCTAGGGGTAGGAAGTGGGTCACACTTGGCTCCTCTCATGGATGTTTCTTCTCCTTGAGAATTGCTTGAATGGAGTGAGAAAATGAGAGAGAGAGGTGATGTAAGAGTGAGCGATGGGTGATGGGTGAGTGTAAGAAAGGGATGGGTGGAGAGAGAGAGTTGACTTTGGAAATGGAAGAGGGATGGTTTGCTTGTACTTGACTTGTACTTGTGATAGGATGTGTACTTGATTGATTGATGTAATGGTTTGTAAAGATTCTCTCAGAATTTGCAATGCGCGGCGTTTTCTCGAAATATATGCGGGCCCACAACTCCTGGCCTAGGTATCGCATTAGTGCGCAAGATGCAGCGTTAGAACCGCGGCAACGGTGTGGTCGCAATAGTACAAGTCTCGGGTTGAGCTGACTCGAGTTGACAGGGTGTGACTCGGGGTCGCGCGTAAATGCAATTACAGATCGCAGGTTGCCGAAATTTGATAGGGAGGACCGCGGGAGTCTAAGAAACGGTACGGTCTAGGATACGGGTCTCACAACCACCATCATTTGATGGCTCCAATTATGCTTATTGGAAAGCCATGATGATGATCATTTTTTAGGTCCATCGATGAGAGCGTGTGGTAAGCCACAATGACTAGATGGAACCCACCTACGTCTGAAGTTCTAGGCATCGATGGAACTAAGACCGTTAAAGAAACACCATATTATATGTGGATTACTCTTCAGAAAAATGAGAGCAGTGCCAATGCCAAAGTTTTAAATGCAATTACTTGTGCACTATCACCAGATGAGTTCAAAAGAATTATATCTTGTGATACTACAAAACAAGCCTAGGATATCTTAGAAATGACATACAAGGCTACGACTATTGTAAAAAAGTCAAAACTTCAAATCCTCACCACTAGGTTTGAGGAAATACGTATGGAAGAAAGTGAATCATTCATGGACTTCTATACTAAATTGAATGATAGAGTCAACTTAATATGGGGTCTTGGAGATAACATCCCAGAAAGTAAAGTTTGTGCAAAGATACCGCGCTCACTTCCTGAGAGATTCAATTCCAAGGTGACAGCCATTTAGGAACTTCGAGAAGCAGATAATATGAGGGTGGAAGAGCTTGTTGGTTCCCTACAAACCTACGAGTTGAATTTCAAGGCTCCTAAAGGTAAGTCTATAGCCCTTAAATCATCTAAATGTATTTCTCAAGATAATAGTAGTAATTCTGATTGTGAAAACTCAGAGGATGATATGACCTTATTAGCTAAGAAGTTTTATAAGATTTTTAAAAACAAAAATAGAGTTGATTTTCAAAAACCTTCTAAGAAGAAAAAGGGTAAAACTAAAAATTGGAAATCATTAAAAGACAGTCGATGCTAACTGCCATGAATACGGGCATCTGGCAAACAAGTGTCCAAAAATGGATAAATCAAAGAAGAAAGGCATGTTGGCCACATGGGATGAATCGCCCTGCTCTGAAGTCTCTTTTGAGTCGGATGATTCAGAACTCGAATCTACTAGTGGGGTCAAGGCCTTAATGACTCTAGCCAAAGTCACTTTCATAAATAGTTGTGATATATCAGAATATGAAACTCTAAGAAGTGACCCTGAAAATGAAGATGATCTTCAGGATGCCTACAATGCTATACAGGGAGAGTTGTAAGATTGCTGTCAAACTTAAACTTCAAAAAGAAAAGTTTCTAAAATTAAAAGAGGATTTTGAAAAGTTGCATATTTTTGATTGTTTTGAAAAAACTAAATGTGATTTAGATTTCAAAACATCTCAACTTGAAAACCTAAAATCAGAAAATGAGAAATTAAAAATAGAATCTCTTCTATCTTGAGTTCAAAGGATACTTGGAGGTATGCCCAGGGGGACCCTAAACTAGAAAAATTACTAATCAGATCAAGAAAGTGTGGAGATAGATCGGGTATGGGCTATGATAAAAACATGCCTCTGAAAAATAAGATTACAACTCCTAAGTTTGTTAAAGGAGAGTCCTCCAACTCAAAAGGGAAATGCTTAAATCAAAATAGTTTTTAAAATCCTAAAACTTTTCAAGCTACCAAACCTAATGTTAACCATATCAATTTTAAAAATCAGAATTATAACCCCTTAGTTGAGAAGATTGTCGATTTACTTAAGGAGCTTCTGAAATCTAACTTGAATGTGAGAGTTAATAACAATTTCAAGCGAATGAAAACCAACAATGCTTCAAAACCCAAAATGATAATGAAATGGGTCCTTAAGGTTACATGTCTGGTTGCCCACATTGCCTTTAAGGCTTTGAGTCAATCAAAGTGGTACCTAGACAGTGGTTGCTCTAGACACATGATAGATGACAGAGATTTGTTCACCAACTACAAAGAAATGACTGATGGATCAGTCACATTTGGTGATGGGAGCAATTGCAAAACAATTGGCCAAGGTACGGTTCAACTTTTCAATCTTCCTCCTTTTGAAAATGTTTTATTCGTAAAAGGTCTTAAGCATAATCTTTTAAGTATTTCACAAATCTGCAATAATAAACATAATATCAAATTCACTAATCAAGGATGTGAGATCTCTAATGAGAGAGGTTGTGTGATATTGAATGGTCGAAGAACATCTAAAAATTGCTATATTGTAAGTGATTCTATCTCATCTAAAGTATCTTGTTACATGGTCCAAACCAATGAGACCGAATTATGACACAAACGCCTTGGACATGTAAACTACCGAAATTTATATAGATTGAGCAAAGCCGATCTAATAAGAGGTCTACCCAAATTGAAGAAAATGGACAAAATTTGTGGCGAATGTCAAATCGGAAAACAAACAAGGAGTAATCACAAGAAAGTGAACTCCTTTGCCACATCTAAACCCCTTGAACTCCTCCACATGGATCTTGTTAGACCAATTAGAACAGAGAGTCGAGGTGGAAAAAAGTACTTTTTGATTATTATGGATGACTTTACCAAATATACATGGGTAGCTTTCATGAGAGAGAAGTCTGAAACTCTCGATGAAGTGAAAAGGATACTTAAGCGTATCAAAACTGAAAAGGAAAGGAATATCTCTAAAATCCAAAGTGACCATGGATCGGAATTTAAGAATAGCAATTTTGAGAAGTTCTGTAACGATCACGGAATATTACATGAATTTTCTGCACCTAAGACACCTCAATAAAATGGGGTTGTTGAAAGGAAAAACTGTGTACTTCAAGAAATGGCTAATGTTATGTTAAATAACATGAAGTTACCTAAAAATCTATGGGCTGAAGCTGTGAACATTGCATGCTATATAATAAACTGTGTTTATATCAGAAAATCAAAAGATAAGACAACGTATGAATTGTGATTTAACAAGAAGCCCACAGTTAAATACTTTTGAGTTTTTGGCAGTAAGTGTTATATTTTGCATGACCGCGAAAATTTAAGGAAGTTCGACACTAAAAGTGACGAAGGGATTTTCCTAGGGTATGCTCTAAATAGTAGAGCGTATCGAGTTCTCAATAAGAGAACAAGTGTTATTCAGGAGTCCATAAATTTAGTTATTGATGACCACCTGAATACACCAACCACAAGTTCAAAAGATGATGAAGTCAATATAATTGAAAAACTTGACTCCCCATCTAGTCAAATCATCACTGAACTTAGATCAGTTAAAGATCACCCTACTGATCAAATACTAGGTAGCCCTCTCACTGGTGTGCTTACTAGAAAATAATTAGAAAACATATGTAATTATGTGTGTTTTACTTCCTAAATTGAGCTGGCCAATGTAAAAGAGGTGCTTGCTGATGAAAACTGGATTGTAGCCGTGCAAGATGAACTAAATCAATTCATTCAAAATGATGTGTGGTATTTGGTTCCTAGATCAGCTGATAAACATATCATTGGAACTAAGTGGATCTTTAAAAATAAATTTGATGAGTTAGGAATATCATAAGAAACAATGCAAGACTGGTTGTACAAGGGTACACACAGATAGAAGGGATCGATTATGATCAAACCTTTGCCCTAGTAGCTCATTTTGAATCTATCAGATTATTCATATCCATTGCTTGTTTCAAAAAGTTTAAAATTTATCAAATGGATGTCAGGAGTATTTTCTTGAATGGTGATTTACATGAAGAAGTTTATGTAGAACAACCAAAGGGTTTTGAAGACCCTAAATATATTAATCATGTTTATCGCCTGAAAAAGGCACTCTATGGTTTAAAATAAGCTCCTAAGGCATGCTACGAGAAACTGACTAAGTTTTTACTAAGTCATAAATTTGTTATGGGGAGTATTGGTAAAACTTTATTTGTTAGAAAAAATAATGAACACATACTTATAGTGCAGATATATGTTGATGACATTATCTATGGCTCTACTTGTTCTAACCTGTCTACTGAGTTTGCAGAGTTGATGAAGTCCAAGTTTGAAATGAGCATAGTTGGAGAACTGAATTACTTCTTAGGTCTCTAAGTGAAACAACTTAAAGATGGTATTTTCATTTCTCAAACTAAGTATGCACTAAACTTGGTTAAGAAGTTTGGTTTTGAAAGTGGTAAGCACTTTGATACTCCTATGAGTACAACTCTTAAGCTTTCTAAAGATGTGACAGGTAAGAGTGTAGATTCTCGGTTGTATTGCAGCATGATTAGTAGTCTGTTATATTTAACTGCGAGTCGACCAGATATTACATTCAGCGTAGGTATCTGTGCAAGATATCAATCAGATCCCAAGGAATCTCACTTGATTGCTGTCAAGAGGATTATTAGGTATGTCGTAAGTATGGTTAATTTAGGTCTATGGTATCCACATGATACTAATATTCAATTAGCTGGATACTCAGATGCTGACTGGGCTGGGAATATAGATGATCGTAAATCCACTAGCGGTGGTTGCTTTTATGTTGGGAACTATTTGGTTTCCTGGCATAGCAAGAAACAAAGTTCTGTATCCCTATCCACAGCTGAGGCTGAATATATTGCAGCCAAAAATGCCTGCACTCAGCTTGTGTGGATGAAAAGAATGTTGAACGATTACGGGATTGCACAAGACACTATGATTCTATATTGTGATAACCCTAGCGCATTCAATATCTCTAAGAATCCCATCCAGCATTCTCGTACCAAACATATTGATATTCGGTATCACTATATTCAGGAATTAGTAGAAGAAAAAGTTATTTCATTGGACTATGTGCAGACTGAAAATCAACTTACTAACATATTCACTAAACCACTTGACAGAAACAGGTTTTCTAAATTAAAAATGGATATTGGTATGTGTAATTCTACTTGAGATTTTCATGATTACATGCTTGTATTTTGGTATATTTTTGTGTAATTTATTTTTATTTTAAAAATATGTAAAATTTTGTCCTCTCACGACTAGTCGAGCACGTACTCGACCAGTCATGGTGTGCGGGCCAACACCCCTTTTTAAGGTGAAAAATCACTTTTTCTCCAAAATCTCATCTTCCTCTCTCAGCCCTTCTTCGACCCGTCGAATCTACCTTCGTTTACTACTTGGTATGTGCATCATTTTCATTTTTCTTTCGGATTTGGGTTCTTTAATTGTCATTTAGCTTGATTCTTACCTTCATTTCAAGTTTCCTTGTGATTTTCTTGAAATTTTAGGAAAAAATCTGTTGGGTTTGAAACCCTTAAATCCTTTCTTGCATTTTCTTGTTTACTCTTTCAATGGAAGGTAGACCGAAGAAGAAACCTACTAGAGCATCTTCTTCTCGTTCCATTTCGGTGCGTACTCTTCGACCACCCGAAGAGGACCGGGAATATGTGTGGGATATTTGTCACCACAACATAATTGTTGAGCGGACCATCAATGCAAACCATCTTGTTCAATTCAACATTATTCCCCTCCTTGTTGCTGTAGGATGAGATAACATTCTGAATTGGGGTGGACCGGCATACCGCTCAATTGCTCAAGCAATGTATGCATGCATAGGTGATGTTTCTATTGAAGATTTGACCTTCACTATCATGTTTAAAGAAGGTTCATATAAAGTAGATCGTCACTTAATTTCTGGGTTGATGGACATTCAAGTGAATGATGAAGGCATTCCTATTCCGACATTGGATGAAAGATTGAATGAGTCGGAAAAACGCTTATTAACTAGAAATTTATGCAACATGGACTCAGAATGGAGTTTCGGGAATGCGCTCTAGGCCAACCAGATGTTGCCTAGATACAGAGTATTACATCACATCTTTATTTCCAATGTTTACCCTAGATCTGGTAACAAGGCCGAACTGACCACCTTTATGGTGCGTATTCTTTATTCTGTCGTGTCTGGCATTCCTGTATGTCTTCCTTCGTTAATCTGTGATTTTATTATCCAATTTCAACTTCATCCAGGGCATAGTGATATTCCATTCACTTATTTAATGACCATCCTTGCTTTACACTGTTCTGTGGTCATGCCACCTGGAGAAGCTCCTACTTCTCATCTTCTATTCAACAATTCAAATATCAACAAGATGAATTTGAAGTTAGCACCTGGTTAAATTGATAGGGATGCTAGAGAAGTTAGAGAAAATGTTGGAGAGGAAGATGCGTTGCCAACTGACACTGATATGGATGATATTTTTAATGAATTGGAATCTGATGACATTGAGGCTGATCCTAACTTTCAGCCTTCTAATTGTGATGAGCGCCTTCGCTCACTAGAAGAGAAGGTGGATGGACTGAAAATTTCACAAGACGGTCAAATGAAGTATATGAGTAAATATTTTAAACGCATAACTAAGGGTTTACACTAAATTGATCAATCCATTCCAACTCCCACTTCATCTGGTTCTGATTAGCTCTCTTTATTATGTTGGACTTGTATTAACTTCTTAACTTTACTTTTCTTGGTAACTCTTATAGTTGGACTTGTTTAACTGTGTGTGATGTGGATACTCTACTCTATTATGTTTTAATTTGCTAACTTTCACACTCTTTCTTACTCTCTTCACATATTAGATACCACATTCACATATTTTTTTAAAAATCTTTTCTTCCTTTGTCATTTTGTGACAAAAAGGGAGAGAAATTGGGTATATGATTCCTTATTGGCTTAATTTGTTTATTATTATTATTATGTGGTTCTGGAGTGAATGTAGAGATGTGTGGATATGCATGTGGTATTGTGGATTTTTTTTTTTAATATCTTAATACAGGTCTCTACTCTACTCAAGTTGAGGGGGAGTTGATTGAGGGGGAGTTGTGGTTGTTGGATTTTATATGAAGGATTTTTGAACTAAGAGAATCTGTGTATTATAATAGGTTAACCTTCTATAAGTTGGTTTTGTCACAAATTTGACAAAGGGGGAGATTGTAAGTGCTATGTTGTAAATCTAGCAACCTGGATTGTCAAATTTTGTTGTGCCAAAACACTTTGGAATGTTTGACTTGTTTTGATGGATGGAAAGTTCACCTCCAAGTTCAAATAGATGGAAAGTTCACCTTCATCTAAAGATGAGATTCATGTTATCTACATCGACATTGAGTGTGCTACAATTGTGCATGTTCAACTACGAGAACAAGTTGAAGTACTTAAGTTCAAGTACACTATCTCAAGCTCAAGTTCAAGCTTAAAGCTCAAGTTCAAGCTCAAGTACATTTTCTTAAGCTTAAGTCTCAAGACACCTGTTCAAGACACAAGTTCGAGACACAAGTTCAAGTGTACGAGATCAAGCTTCATGCGCTTCAAAGTGACCTATCTATCGAAGCGACCAATGGTTCAATTTCAATACTCACATTTAAGGTATACATGACCCTAGAAAGACCTTATAATTAGGTCATTAATATTACATGTTTAATTTGGGTCATAGTACTTATTTTAAACTTTGCTTTGACTAGTCATAGTTATGGTTTGACTAGTCCAGGCACTGGCTCGACCAGTCCAGGGTTTTTCTCGATTAGTCCAAAATTTTGCTTAAAAAATCAGAGAAGGTTGTTAGGTCTTCGATCAGTCGAGTACCCTGCTTGACCAGTCTAGCCGGGCTCGACTCGAACTCCAAGAACGTAATTTTTATTCACTCAACCAGTCGAGCACTATGCTCGACCAGTCGAATTGGCCACTCGACCAGTTGAGGGTCTGTTTTATCCGATCGCGCTAGAAAATTTGAAAATTGGTTTTGCTAGGACCAGTCAAGCCGAGATCGGTTGAGGGAACTGAATTGCAGCTTATAAATTGAGGACATTTCTCAGATTTTATCATTCATTCCAAGCCAATTCAAGCCATCACTCTTAGAGATTAGTCCCCACTATTGTAAAGCTATTGTGAGGTATTTATAAATCATTTTAATAGCCTTTTGGTTTCTTAATTTCTTGGTCTTTTAATTCTATTCTACTTAATATAAAAGGGATTTCAATTTAATCCTTCGTGAGATCCAAGAAATTGAATCTAAGTAGCCTAAGGTTGAATTTAATTTAAAATTCATCTAGGCCTAGAACCTCTTCTTCTGTGAGATTGAACATTGAATATCTTCATTTACAAAGAAGCAGTTCTACCGGCTACATCGAAGATCATTCGTCAGATAAGTATATTTTATTTATTACATTGTGGTTTGTAAGATTGCCAGAAAATCTTTCATTTTGGTTTTGACCGAGATAGCTAGAAAATCTCAGTGTGTGTGTGTGTGGGGTTTTTAATTGTGATAGCTAATTGAAAACACAATTATAAAGGTTTTAAGGTGAACCTTGAAAAACCTTCTTTCTTAGCGAAAGTCGATATCCCGTGGGTTATGGATATTGGGAGTAGAGTAGGGTGGCTGTTTGAGAACAGTACCCAAACCACTATAACTCTCAGAGTTTGGATGATGATGATATGATGGTGATGTATGTGATGTGTTGAATGTTGTATTTATTTTCATGTACATGTGGTGAATGTTGTAATAGGTTGATTCATTTCCTTTGCCTCTTTATCAATTTGAGTTTTTGATACTTACCAACGTTCTAAAAATTAGGTTGTCCTACCATAAGCCATTGGTTTTTAGTGTAAGGTTATCCTTAGAACAACGTTTGTATCAACCTCTCAATACTTGTGCATTTGAGGTTGTTTTAAATTTGTGTTATCTATGTTATCTGTACTCATTTTATTTTTTATTTGGCATAGTCCTATTCATCCCCCCTCTAGGACTTGGGGCTCGACCTTTTTAAGAGATATGACCCTTACGGTCAATAATTTTATATTTAGGTTGAGTGTAGATGACTTAAAGCACTTAGGTCTGAATACATGATTCCCAGCTCAGTGGGGCTTCAAATTCCACGAGTTGGAGAATTCGATGGCTAGCTTCCCAAGGTGGAGGTCGCTCTGTACCTAGTGTTCTTCTCTTGTGGCCTCCACCTTCCTCTCTGTCCTATGGTGAGAGAGGTACTTCACCGCCTCAGAGTTGCCCTGGGTAGTTGAACCCTAACATTTAGGGAGCTATCTTCGACTGCTGCATTATTTGGGAATTGGTTGGAAATTCTAAGCTCATAGTAGATGAGCTCCTATACTTGTACTAGGCCAAGAGCAGCCTCGACTCTCATGCATGGTATTATTTTTCTTCTTGGCCGGGCAAGGGTCAGTCCATCATTACCAACAACTTGTCCTCCGATAAGGGATGGAAGGATAAGTGGTTCTTTGCAATTGGAGAATGGGAGGCTCCTATGGCAGAACTGGAAGGTTTACAGGCTCGGGTCCCTACCTCCTTCACCCTCCCAGGTTAGAACACATACCAAGCTGTTACATTTGAAATTTGTTTACTTTCTTGCTCGGTGCTGACGTCTAGTTATTTTCCTTTTGCAGCTTTTCCTAGATCATAGCCCAGTCTTTTTGCCTTCCATCTGTGCTAGATCAGGATTGCTCGAGAGTGACCTAGTGCTTAGTAGGACCATAGAAAGCTGGTCACTCCACAACTCCTACAACAGTTTGGCCTTGTCTCGACAAGTAAATCCCCTGACCTGAGTCTGCTCTTGGTTGTTGGTCTTGTAGATAAGCTTTCACATGTATGCACTTTTCTCCATTTTCCTTTACAGCGATGTTGGATCGTCTTCGGTCCTGGACTAGGAAGCTTTCGTCTAGGGCTGAGGTAGAGAGGCATGGGGAAGAAGGCGACCCCCTTGACTCCCTTACTCATCACCCCCTTAAAGCTGTCGCCCTTACACTAACCTGGCGTCAAATGAGGTGCCTATTGGCGCTGTTCCCACAATAGATCCTACTGGGACTGGAGGGGGGCTATCGTTGCGCTCCCTGACGCTCGCCCACTTAAAGTGGTTAAGCTGGATGCGCCCTCCTCGAGGGCTGAGAGAGTTTGGGTTGAGGAGGCCCAGGGTACCAGAGGGGCTTTCGAGCATCAAAACTCGGCCCCCGAGGAGGCTGTTATGGGAGGGCCCTCATCTTCCTCAATCCCGAGGCATCTAGCCTTGCTTTTGAGCTGGGGGTAGGACCAATTGCCGAGGGGGTAAATTCTTTGTTGTCTTTGCATCCAGAACGGTTATTCTCGGCAGTGGTGAACTCGGCCATCAAGTTATGTTGGTAGCATGTAGTGTAACGCCTTGAAATTCGAGGGTCGAGTAGCAACTCAACTCTCGAGTTCCAAAACATCACTTATGCAACATAGATAATGATGATTAAATGTTGTCTGTGTTAATGCATTAAATATGAGTGAGATTATACCAAAACAGTAATTCATACTCCAGATCAATTGTATAAAGGTAAGCGAAAGACTGAAACTGTATATAATTGTATGTAAAAGAAACAAAACCATCACAATCACCAGAGTATGAACCCAACTGAGTCACCATATACATGTATCTGTTTTACGATCAAAATGTCAAAAATATAACTAGAGAAGTAAGCCCTGTTAATCCCATCGATCCAGGTAGTCTAGGCAAAGCCACCAGCATACTGCATATACGAGAACTCGTCCTGGTCCTCGTCATAGTCCGGCTTAGCCTACCGAGTCGTCACCTCATCTACACCTAAGACAGAGTCTGGTTGGTGTGTACAACACCTTCCCGTAACGTGGGAGTGAGTAGCTAACTTAGTGGAACAATAAAGCATAGGTTAACATGTTATCAATGCAGTCAAGCAGTAATGATAAAGCAGTACAATTGAACAAACCTAACTACTCTTATTAATGCAAGTATGAAATGCAGTCATGATGCATGCCCTCACCGACATACTCCCTCATGCGACACCATCTTACATTCGTGGCATGCGTTCATTCCTCAGTGCTCCACATCTTCCAGGCACATGCAGTGCGATGATGAGCATGATTACCGAGTTGTTATTAGTCCATTTCAAACAGCAGGATTGGGAAACTAAGGTACCTCCCTTGTAACATTCTCAAACATGATCCATTCTAGGGTCATCAAACCTAGATAATCTCATACGGTAGTGTAGTTCTAGGGTGCTGCAAAGGCTGCCAGGGCTGTTACACGCAATTGTTACACCACTCCCCCATCACATTTTTAACGGTTCATCACTAAATTAATACAGACCTAGTTCATACTTTATTCACCGTAGTAAAACTCGTCGCCTCATCGCAAATTCAGAGTATGCTCGAGGTCACTACAAAGGGCTCGTCACCAATCTGTGTAGGCCGACAGCTCGAATACAGTGTCCCATACCACCGTATTCGGCTCACGAGTCAAGGTTTCTCACTGGTCACTACGGGGAGGCACGTGGTCCCAGCGTAGGCCGACAGCTCGACCATAGTGTCCCATACCACCATGCTTGGCTCATGGGTCTTAGTGAATCGAGGTACCATAGTTAACGGGATTTCACTGGTATGTTTGGTACCCTAGGTTCAAGCAGTAGTGTCCAAACATGGTGAACATACATTAGACATATCGGGTTACTTGACGAGCCTAACTAGCTCGAGCGCACAATCAACTGAATGACATGAAGTGCATAAGCACTTCGCATGGCCTAACCACTGTCGCCAACAGAAGTACGACTCGGGTTCGTCAAACACATCTTACGTGGTGAATGAATCTCAACCACGAACTCAAGTTTGGTACCGATTGTCTGGACTATAATCATAGTCCCAAACACAATCAATCCTTATTCAGAGCATGTGAAGTAAAGCATAATAAACAAAGTAATTCAAGCATGTTAACAAACCTGTCATAAAGCATGTTACAAAGCACAATGTAAACAAGAAATATAAACACATATATCTCATAGTAAGCGATTAAATTAAACACCCAATCATAGAGGAAATCATATACGTTTCTAAGGTAGTTGAGAATCCCATCTCAACACCCACCTAAAGCACCATCATCCAAGCACTTACTCTCACAAGCACTTTCACAAACACTTATAATACACTATTTCAACATACATAGTGTATATTAGTAAAACATGTATTAGGGCGAGCCCTTTCGCCAAGTAAGTATTTTACACATATATAATATGTTCATACAACAAATAATCATGGTAAATACATTTCCAAAATTTATACCTATACTGTACTTTCTACAAATACCTAGAATATACAAAATTCCATATTCTTCGTATTTAATCGAAACGGAAAATAAACAGCACTTTGTACATGTGCAATTGCATGCAGATCATGAATCTATCATTATCTGACATTGAAAACATTGAAAACCATAACCTATACACCTAAAGTCTGCACCTTTTATCGTAGAATCGTAACGAATCCGATAGGTTTGCTAAGCTTTCGTATTCGGCAGTTTGGTAACCTATAGAATGAAATAGGTTAGCTATTTCATAACCTACAACCATCATAACCCCAAAATATATTATGGTTAGGGTTTCTTACCTAGAAACGAGGTCGAAATCGCCGGAAAAGCGATTAGACTGGAGTGGTGAAGCTTGTGTAGCGGCAGGGAAAAAGGGTAGGAAGAATCCTCCCATAACTCTCTAACTTTCTCTCTTTTCTCTCTTCTCTCCTAGGGTTTTTTCTTAAATTCGTATGGCTGGCTGAGAGAGGGTTTTAAGGTCCTTATATAGCCTAAAACTACTCCAAAATAGACCTAAGGTTAAGGTATACTTAGGTTATATCCAAAGTGAGCCTGTTCCAGCTCAACGGAGCACTTCTGGCGGGCCCCCTTGAGCCAAAGGTCAGACTTAAGCTCATAGACTCCGGATCTAGGTGGAGTTAAGTTTTCGTTCTAGCCGAATTCCCAGATCACGCGTGGCGGACCAGTTTCAGTTCAACGGTCAGTGAAACTCAATCAGGGATTTCAAGTACACTGCCATGTATATGAAATTTTTCCTAATCCGAGGGTGTATTTGGGTCAGATTTCGATGGTCTGATTGCGTACAAATTGTTCGCAAGTAACAAGTCTTAGATTACTATTTGAGATTTTTATTTATAAAGAAAACCAAGTGTTCTCACACTCCTCGCTCCGGACTGAAGCGAACAGCCGTGGTACACAATCTGGATTTGATCTCCGAGATAGTTATCAAGCCCAGCGAGGCGGTCTTAAGTCTATAGCTTCGTATTATTCAGGCTTTTGATGTGTGGTCCAGATCTGATACGGAGTTTCAATGTGCTCCCAAGAGCAGTCGGGTAATGAGTTTGATCCTAGATTTTAGGGTAACCTAGCATCAATGATTCTGCAAATTTTGGGTCTTGCAGATCATATTTAAAGTGATTCAAATGGATTTCATGGCTAATCTAGTTTAGCACTTAGTTAACTTTGTCAAATTTCTAAAGGATTTGATCCTAAGTGATTTCTGGTCGAGGTGGTACTCGGGCCATCGTACGAAATTTTTCGAGTCGTTGCATGTAGGTTCTTCTCTCTCTTTTTTACTAACCTCGATCTTCTCTCTTTTGGAGGAGGCCCTTGGGATCATAGCCCTCCGACAATTTTCCTTGGACTTGATGGCTGGGGTTAAGGAGGTAAACTTTTTGCTCAACGCTTCCTAGACAGACTTTAAGGTGAAAGCCTAAGAGCTGGTGTTGGCCATAGAGACCTTGAAGGAGCTTCGCGATGCCCTTCGCGTATCCAAGGAGGAGCAGGAGGCCAATCTATCCTAGCTGGGGGAGGAACGTCAGTGAAATGCTACGTTGATGGCTAAGAAAGATGAGTTGGAGGCTGAGGTGGCATAGGTAAGGACCAGGGCAGTTGAGGCAGAGGTCAGTGTTCTTGTCAAAGCGGCGACAACAGTGAAGGCCTATAAACCCTCCGAGGACCATCAGGAAGAGCTAGAGGTGGTCTTTAATGCCGGCTTCACCAACTGTCGAGAAGAGATCTAGGGGCGATTCCTCGAGCTTAGCCTATCTTAACTAGATGAAGAGACAGGCTCAGCGGAGAATGATGTTGTTCCGGTAGGAGTTGCTGCTGGGCAGGTTGCCTAGAGGGACCTCCATTAGTATATGCAATTTTTGTTTTTATTATTATTATTTTTTTAAAATCAGACTACTTGTAAGGATTTTCGTTATTAATAATAATTTTTTTTTTTTTTTTTTTTTTTTTGTATATCTAAAGTCTTTGCTTTTGTTTGTGTGTATGCTTGTTGCCTCGCTCTCTGAGCTTGGCTTGTTCGGGCTCAGAAGTGAGATGGTGAAAGATATTAGGGTCCGGACCCTTTAGGAGTTTCCTCGGGGATATTTAATCCTGGGCACTTAGGTTGGTATCGAATGTTTGTGTCTGGGTTGTGCCCCTTAGGTTAATTACCTTATTAGGGCAACGAGCTCAGTTGAAATGTACCTTTATTAGCCCCTCCTTCTCCTTAGCTTCTTAGCCGCCAAGTTTCTCGTAGCTGGAAGGGAACCTTCTCGGGTTTTGCTCTTTCATAAGCTCTCTAGCCACTACGCTCATCACTTATAGATGGTAGATCATCAATGTAAGAAAAATATGCTTTTTGATTTGTGAAATATTTTTACAGGTAATTAACACCTGAGGTATTTTGTCGACCTGGTACGCCTGAGGTGCTTATAGAGTTTGATCTAACCAGTCTCTATTGATAATAAATCTTCAAGTGCTCCATGTTCCATGGATGAGGTAGGGCTCATCCTTCTAAATCTTCCAGCCGGTATGTCCCCGGTAGAGCCATACTAGTGAGGTTCCTTCCTAGCTCAGTCTAAGGGCTCCCAAGACGGGTTCTTTTGTGCTCAGGGTGACCTTTTGAAGCACTAAGTCTCTCACCCTGAATCTTCGCTGCTTCACTCTTGAGTTGTAGTGTCAAGCAGCTCTTTGCTGGTAGGTAGCGACTCTCACTTGTGCACTATCTCTGAGTTCCTCGAGTAGGTCGATACTTAGGAACATTTATTCATCGATCTCCCTTGGTCAAAATAGTTCAGTTCAGCCTGAGGGCATCTCAATTTCCTCTAGGACTACTGCCTTTGCAAAAAAGGCTAGTGAAAATGGCGTCTCCTCGGTTGTCATTCGATCAATAGTTCGATATTCCCATAAGACATGTGGCAGCTCCTTAGCCTAAACTCCCTTAAATTTCTCGAGCTTAACCTTGAGGTGGCTCTTAATGATCTTATTGACCACTTCTACTTGGTCATTAGCTTGCAGGTGCCGATGTAGGGTGAAGTCATTGTGAATGCCCAACTTCTCACATAGTCATTGAAACATGGTGTTACTGAACTGCCTACTATTGTCGATAATTATAATGTGGGGTATGCCGAATCTACAGATGATGTTCTTCTACATGAAGTTAGTCATTTTCTATTAGGTGATCCGAGCTAAGGGCTCAGCCTTGACCCACTTCATGAAGTAATCGACGGTAACGATCACAAACTTGGTATGCCCTTTGCCGGTCAGCAGGGGTCTGATGATGTTGACTCCCCATTGTGTGAAATGCCAAGAGCTATTCATCGGGGTTAGCTACTTAGGCAGTTGTCATGGCACTATCGTGAAGCACTGACACTTGTCACATTTTCTTGCAAACTGCTTGGCATCTTCATACATAGTAGGCTAATAGTATCCCTATTAGACTGTTTTATGCACCAAGGCTCTCCCACCCCGAGTGGTTCCATGGACACCTTCATGGATTTCTCTTAGGACATACACAACCTCATCTGGTTGTAAACATCTTAGGTAGGGTAATGAGAATACTTTCTTATATAGGACATCCCCACCATTGTGTACCGAGCAGAACGATATCCGATTTTACGAGCTTTCAGATTGTCTTAGGGTAACTCGCCCTATTGTAGGTAGCATATGATTGGGTCCATCTAGTTCGATACACGTTTGACAGGGAGAGTCACTTTTTAACCAGGCTGACCGATGCTCGGCTCGGGCAGAAATTCAATCAGGATGGTCCTGGTGAGATCGGTGTTGATGGCCGAGGCTAATTTGTCCAGGGAGTCTACATTAACTTTCTTGGACCTCGGGACTTGTTTGATTTCATACTTTTCAAATTCCTTGAATAGCTCACAAACCCTGGTTAGATAGGTGATCATCTTTTCACCTTTAGTTTGATATTCAATGGTCGCTTGGTTGACCACTACCTGCGAGTCGATGTAGATTTTTAGCTTTTTGGCTTCCAATGCTTTAGCTAATCGTAAATCGGCCAGGAGCACTTTGTATTTGGCCTCATTGTTGGAGGCTCAGAAGCTGAATCATAGGGCATACTCTATCTTGACTTGGTCGGACAAGGTTAGGATCAGTCCCGCTCTGATTCCTTGAGCATTTGAGGACCTATCTACATAAAGGGTCCATGTTTGTGGTGCTACATTCTGCTCGATCCCCTCTGTGGGTGGCTAATCTATAGGGTAGGTAAATTCTGGGATAAAGTTGGCCATGACCTACCCTTTGATGTTCGTTCGAGGTTGATATATGATGTCAAATTTGTTGAGCTTGATCATCCACTTGGTGAGTCGACCTGACACTTCGAGTTTTTGTAATACCTAACGGAGGGGCCGATTGGTCGGGACAATGATGGTATATGCCTGGAAATATGGCTTGAGTCATCAGTATGATGTGACTAGGGCCAGAGCCAGCTTCACTATCTTTAGGTATCGCTCCTCTATGTCTACCATGGCTTTACTCAAATAGTTGACAGGTCGTTGGGTACCTCCATCCTCCCTGACTTGGGACGAGTTGACTGCTGTTGGCAAAACGACTAGGTACAATAGTAACTCTCCCCCTTACACAAGTTTCGAGAGCAACGGAGGGGACCTTAGATAAGTCTTGAGTTGTTGGAACGCTTGCTCGTATTCTTCCGTCCAGGTTGGCTTCTTGCTCTCCTTCAGCTACTTGAAGAAGGGCAAACACTTGTATGTGGCTTGGGATACAAATCTATTCAGTATTGCCACTCTGCTCGTGAGGCACTGGATCTCTTTTGTCGAGCTGGGTGAGCTCATTTTTATGAAATATTGGATTATATTGGGATTCACCTCGATCCCTCTCTGGTGAACCATGAAACTTAGGAACTCACCTTAGCTGACGCCAAAGATTGGGTTGATTTTCATCCGGTATCTCCTTAGGATCTCGAACATCTCTCTCAGGTTTGCCATGTGGTCCTCGAGCACGGTGCTCTTGATGAGCTTGTCGTCGATGTAGATTTCTAAAAATTTCCCTATTTTCTTGGCAAATATTTTGTTCACTAGTTTTGATACATTGGTCTAAAATTTTTTTAACCTGAAGGGCATGATTCGGTAGCAATACAACCCTCTGTTTGTGATGAAAGCGGTCTTATGCTTGTTATACTTGTGCATGCCGATTTGGTTGTACCCTGAGTATGCGTCCATAAAACTAAGGAGTGAGTACCCAAAGGTAACATCTACCAGCTAGGCAATCCTCGGTAATTGAAAATTATTTTTTAGGCAAGCCTTATTTAGGTTGATGTAGTCTACATAGGCTTGCCATTTTTCGCTGACCTTTTTTAGCATTGCCATATTAGCTAGCCAGTCGAGATAGTGTACTTCCTCGATGAACTAGGCCTCGAGGAGCTTCTTAACGTCCTCGTTGATTGTCGTGTATCTTTTTGTGTCGAATGCTCATTTTTTTTTGGAACGGGCTTATGGTCCGGATCTACATTCAGTCAATGGATTGTGGCTCTCGGATCTATCCCGAGTATGTCTTGGCGAGGTCACGCGAATATGTCGGCTTGTTCTCTTCAAAGGTATGCTATCTCCACTTGGAGTTGAGGTTCGAGTAACGACCCGACCAGGACTATCAGGGATGGGTTGGCCTCAGAGACATGCACTGAGATGAGATCTTCAACAGAGATGCACCGGGACTGTCAAATAACACTATCAGGCCTCATGCTGGTCACCACGGACTCTGTCGACCCCATGCTTGGTTGGAAACTTCATGGCGAAGTGGTAGGTAAAGACTATGGCCCACATGGCGTTTAAAGACGACCTACCCAAAATTACTTTATATACTAAGGGGCAATCCACCATGAGAAAATTTACCATGGTGGTGATCTAGTTGGAGCCCTCTCTCTCCATCACTGGTAAAAGGATTCTTCCTTTTGAGGTCACCTTTTCTCCTGTGAAATTGAACAAAGGGGTATGCACATGTCATAGTCTCGATCTCCCAACCCCCATTTTGTCGAAAGAAACTGCGAACAGAATGTCTGTCAAGCTTCTTGTGTCGACCAACATCTGATGTACCTTGTGGTTGGCAATGGTCACGGAGACCATAAGTGTGTCATCGTGGGGGTGTTGAATCTCTCGAACATCCTCCTCTGTGAAGGCAATCGTGTACGAGTCTATCCTGGGTTCTTTTCTGGGTTGGCTGGTGAGGTTTACTTGATGACCCTCATTAGTGATTCTCGCACTCCGAGCATAAGATTGGTGTGCCCAATTTGGGTCACCACCCCTAATGGGTCCACTAAAGATGGTGTAGATTTTCCCGACCAGGTCATTGTCATTGTGCTCTTCACACGGTTATTAATGGGGAGATGGTCAGTCTTTTCTGTGCTTATCAACAAATTCGCGCACGTATCCCCTCTGAATAAGGGATTGAATCTCTTCCTTGAGATCGAAGTAGTCAGCTATGTTGTGGCCGTGGTCCAGATGGAAGTGACAATATTTCTTCCCATCTCTTTTCTCTGGGTCGACCCTCATCTTGTTTTGCCACTTCAAGAGCATATTCTCTTTAACCTCCATGAGCGCTTGTTCTGTCGTGGTGTTCGGTGGAGTGTGCCCGCGAAATTGAATTTTTGGGACTCGATTGGCTTGGGGAGCACTGCTCTCATCGTCGCCTCTTCTTCTTTTAAAGCTCGCATTGGATCTATCAATGTTTTTCTTCCTCTTCCTGTCTCTTGTCGAACTACCCTCATCATAGGCATCCTTGCAGGTGCCGAATAACTTTTTGATATTAGAATATTTCTGAGCTCGGTTAGGAAGGTCAAAAAAAGTCGTCAGGGGGTTTTTATCGAGTGACAAGAGAAGCTTTGTTCACTTGATCCCAACCATCATTGTTGTGAGGGCCACTTGGTTGGAGTAGCCATCTATCTGGACGACCTTAGTGTTAAACTAGACGATATAATTTTTCAGTAGCATGTTCTCTTTCTAGGTTACCATGAGGAGGTGGGTTGTTGGCTTCCTTATCTCCTTACCTCCAATGAATTGGGTGGTAAAGGCCCTTTTAAGTTGGAAGAATGAGCTAATAAAATTCATCTTCAGGTTCTATACCACTTCCAAGTGGCCTCGTTCAACGTCAGGAAAAATGCCTTACACATCAAGGGTCTGGAAGCGTTGTGAAGCTCCATCAATGCTTTGAATAATTCCAAGTGCTCGGTCGAATCTCTTGAACCCGAGTAAGGTGATATTTGGGCATCCGTAACCTAGGCTGAAATTGGGCTTTTATGATGTCATTTGTAAACAGTGTTTTGGTCTATTCGAGGAGGACGTCCACAGACGTTGGGGCCTTTGCTCGGTAAGTCTGTTGTATATTACCGAGGTAGTCCCAAATATCTTTAATTTTGACCCCCAGGGGACTTCATTTTCTACCTTAATCTCTGAAGCCTTTCCCTGAGCGTGCTGCCTCTAGTCTAGAGTATGACGTAGATCTAACTCGGTGAACTTGATGGTTTTAGGGGTCTATGTTGGGGCTAGAATTCTCCCCCTAGGTTGGGCTCCCCCCTTATGCGACTCAGGACGCAACTATATCCGGCGGGACTGCTTGGTCGCTGCCTCCTCCTCTTAATGTTAATTGACTGGGGACCCATGCTATCTCTCTAGAAGCCTTTTGTAACGATTTATGTTGCTAGTCAGGGCTCCGACCGATTCTCGAGGGAAATGAGCCACCTAGTTTTTTAAAAGCCTCATTTTGGGACTTTTGCACCACCTCTTATGAAGGTAGTGATGAGGGTCAAATATTGCATATCAGACCCCGATTATTGCCAGATTTTATGTATATGATAATGCTTAACGGAGTATTTTAATTGTATTTTTATTGCACGATGAAACCAGGAGTGTTGATTAAAAAGGATATTAAAAGCATGGACTTGACGCTCTGAAGTAACCAAAGCAAAGGACAGACCCCAGAGGACCAATATTGAAGAATTTACATGCCAGGTACCTGAGGAAATCAAGCCGTTCACGTTTAAAAAGGCCCGAAAATGGTTCAGAATGCAAGATAACATGATTTCCTCTATCCAATTGGCTCAAAACCTTATACATGGGATTAGGGATATAAATTAACCGTACATTTCAAATTTCAGCCCTCGGATCACTATAGAAGTGCCCCAACTGACAAATCATCCCATAAACCATTGATTCTAGGCCCACCTGATATCTGGAACTGCCTCAAATTTGGAGTCAACGCCTTAATCTGGGAGAAAAAAAATAGATGGATGGTTCTGATTTCTGAGAAACATCACAGTGGGCCTTGTATGAACAGTGTGTGCATAGAGTGTGTGTACTAGCCGCATGCACCGGAATCGCCAGTTGGTCAGCGCATGTGCTAACCCACGCTTATTTAAAATGGGCAATTGCCGTTTCCAGCGTCCTTATAACGGACGGACGCGTCCGTCTTGCAAAACGAAGTGGGCCACCCTCAGGCCATGTACGAAAGATCTGACCTATCCATCTTGTAAAGGGCATCGAAGACATCAAACCCATGCTAATATTTTGTGCCCATGCGTGAACACGTGTGCGGTACAGTGGCCACAAACAGGCGGTTTTGTGACGTTCAAAACTAATTTTGTTGTGATTTCTTCTCTAAGCCGCGTCAACGGACAACCAAAACCACCCATTTTTTACTGAAATTTTGTCCTGAATCCAATGGACAGGGTGAATTTTCTAGAAAATACTTCTATGGGGACCACTGAGCTACGCAGCTAAAGGGTGCGAAAGGTTTCGCACATTCGCGAAAATCGACTTTTTCAGGCAGTTGTGGCCCACCATCTTTGATTATATGGTAGATCTGAACCGTCCATCATGTAGAAGACCCAAGAAAGTCCTAAGGGAAGGCTTTTTTTAGAATTTGAGCAAGGAAAGTGTGGTGTTTCAAGGCCCTGAACTTGGCTGCGAAAAGGCTTTCGCTGCACGTGTGACAGCTTTTCAAATCTGATTTCCACCACTCCAGCCACTCTATCAGCTATAAAAAGAGTTGCAAAACGTGGATGAGGGGGAGGCAGAGCTTGGGGAGAATTCCAGATCCAGAGAAGAGATCTAGAAAGGAGAGAGAGAGAGAGAGAGAGAGAGATCGATTGGTTTGATGTTTTTTTTATGAATTTTGTTTATCCATCTTTTTAATGCATTTTATGGGTTACTAATCCCTCAGCTAGGGCTGAGATGAAGTCCCTAATTTGATTAGCTCTTATATAGGTTGAATTTACTTTGACTTGATTGATTTGTTTCTTTTTCTAAGTGGGCTTGATTGGTTTGAATTCTGTACTTCTCCATCTATGAACTTGACCAAAGTATATATATGGATGTTGTTTAGATGCTTATTCTAGGTGCTTGTGTCTGATCATGAATAGGTTTCCTATAGAGGAAGAAACATGGTGCTTTAATGAACTGTATATTCCATGTGCCCGACCAAGGACATGGGATATGTTATTCATGGCATTACTTAAAGGAATTAGACATTCTGTATGCCCGATTAAGGACACAGATTGTGCTTTCTCTATATAACTGGTATCAATCTAGATTAAGGTGAATCAACAGACAAAAAAGGGTTAAGTTAATTAGGGGTGGATTCGAAAGTCCTAGTGCTCTCTCTGATTGAATTTTCTTCCCTGTTCTCAATTGTTTTTCATAAAATTGTGATTAGTAGTTCGCTCCATTATTTGTTGGATTAGTTAAGGAGAATCATAGATTTGAATTGTGACAACCAGTCCTCATGGGAACGATCTCGTAATACGTACCATATCTACATCTGATTCGTATACTTGCGAGTTTAAATATCATTTAAATCATGTTGGTTTAAATAAAACATCAGGTAGTTGGGATTGAGGTAACGATAGTAAGTGTAACATCCCGAAAAATCGAGGGTCGAGTAGTAACTCAACTCTCGAGTTCCAGAACATCACTTATGCAACATAGATAATGATAATTAAATGTTGTCTGTGTTAGTACAATAAACATGAGTGAGATTCTACCAAAACAGTAATTCATACTCCAGATCCATGTATAAAGCGTAAGCGGAAGACTGAAAGGTGTATATAGATATAAATAAAACAAAACATTCTCGATCTCCACAGTATGAACACTAACTGAGTCACCACATATATATATATATATATGTTGGTTCTGAATCAAAATGTCAAAATAGTACAACTAAAATTATCAACCACAGCCTCGTAGATCTTTGGACGACCTATATGAAAGCCTCCAGTGAAGTGCATGTAGGAGAACTCCTCCTCGATCGTCATAGAAGTCGGGCTCAGTCTCCTGTGCTCCAGTGATACCTGCATCTAATACAGGGTCTGGTGGGTGTTTTAAAACACCGTCCCGTAACGTGGGAGTGAGTAGCTAACTCAGTGGAACAATAAAGCATAGGTTAACATGTTATCAACACAGTCAAGCAGTAATGATAAGCAGTATAATCAAACACTCTTAACTACTCTTATTAATGCAAGTATGAATGTTGTCATGATGGATGCCCTCACCACAGCCTCCCTCGTGCGACACCATCTTACGTTCGTGGCATGCTTTCATCGCTCAGTGCTCCACATCTTCCAGGCACATGCAATGCATGATGAGCATGATTACCGAGTTTTTATTAGTCCATTTCAAACAGCAGGATTGGGAAACTAAGGTACCTCCCTTGTATCATTCCCAAACAGGATCCATTCTAGGCTCGTCAGTCCTAGTTAATCTCAGACGATGGTGTGTTTTCTAGGTCACTGCAAAGGCTGCCAGGGCTGTTACGCACAAAGGTTACACCACTCCCCCATCAACTCTTAAACGATTCATCACTATACAGAAACAGGCCTAGTTCATACTCCATACACCGTGGCAAAACTCTAAGGCTCACCGCAATTTCAGAGTATGCTCGAGGTCACTCCACTAACGTCCTACCAACTGACAGTCTATTTTCGAAGCCCAACCAGTCCACTTATTGACAATGGGACTTGGATACAACCCGACTGGGGACCACAGCTAGACTACTCTAGTGTAGGCCGACAACTCGAATATAGTGTCCCATGCCACCATAATCGGCTCACGAGTCTGGTTGCTCACTGGTCACTACGGGGAGGCACATGGCCCCAGCGTAGGCCGACAGCTCGACCACGGTGTCCCATACCACCATGCCCTGCTCATGAGTCTTAGTTGATCGAGGTACCATGGTTAACGGGATTCCACTAGTAAGTTTGGTACCCTAGGTTCAAGCAGTAGCGACTAAACATGGTGAACATACATTAGACATATCGGGTTACTTGACGAGCCTGACTAGCTCGAGCGCATGATCAATCGAACGACATGAAGTGCATAAGCACTTCGCGTGGCCTAACCACTGTCGCCAGCTGACGTACGACTCGGGTTCGTCAAACACATCTTACGTGGCGACATGAAACTCAACCACGATCTCAAGTCTAATACCGACTGTCTGGACTATAGACATAGTCCCAAACTCAATCAAATCTTATTAGTAGCATGTGGAGTAAAGCATGATAAACAAGTAATTCAAGCATGTTAGTAAGCATGTCATAAAGCATGTTATAAAGCATGTTATAAAGCATGTTGTAATGCACTACATAAATAGGAATACAAACACATATATTGCAAAAGTAAACGGTTTAAGTAAACAACCTCATGGAGGAAATCATACATGTCTCTAAGGTAGTTGAGAATCCCATCTCAACACCCTCCTAAGGCATCAACATCCAACACTTACTCACACAAGCATTTTCACAAACACTTAACATACACTATTTCAACATACTTAGTGTATGTTAGCAAACATGTATTAGGGCGAATCCTTTCGCCAAGCAAGTATTTTACGCACACATAATATATTTATACAACAATTAATCATGGCAAACACATCTCTAAAATATACATGTATACGGTACTTTTTACAATACAGTATTTCTACATACATAGTGTATATTAGTAAAACAAGTATTTAGGCGAATCCTTTCACCAAATAAGTATTTTATTCATATATCGTATATCCATACAACAAATAAATATGTCAAACACATTTCCAAAAAATATACATATATGGTATTTTCTATGAATACCTAGAATATGTAAAATTTCATATTCTACAACTTTAATTGAAACAGAAAACGGAAAGCACTTTGTACATGTGCAATTGCATGCAGATCATGAATCTATCATTATCTGACATTGAAAGCGTTGAAAACCGTAACCTATACACCTAAAGTCCTCACCTTATACCTTGGAATTGCAACGAATCAGCTAGGTTCGTTAGGCTTCCGTATTCGGCAGTTTTATAGCCTAAAGAGTGAAACCGGTTAGCTATTTCATAACCTATAACCTTCACACCCCAAAACAGATTTAGGTTTAGGGTTTCTTATCTTAAAACGGAGTCGGTATCGCAGGGAAAGCGACAAAAAAGGGGTGGTGCAGCCCATGTGGTGACTAGAAACAACAGCAGGGAGATTCTCCCACAACTCTCTAGCTTTCTCTCTCTTTCTCTCTTCTTACTTAGAGTTTTTTCCCAAATTCGTATGGTTGTAAGAGAGGGTGCTCTAAGGTCCTTATATAGCTTAAAAACTCTCTGAAATAGACTTAAGTTCAAGGTATACTTATGTTATAACTAAAACGACATTGTTTCAGCTCAACGGAGGACTTCTGGCGGGCCTCCTTGAGCCAAAAGTCGGATTTAAGCTCACAAACTATGGATCTAGGTTCTAGTAAGTTTTTGTTCCAGTAGGGTTCTCAGATCACGCATGGCGGGCCAGTTTCAGTTCAACGGTCAGCGGATCTAGATTCAAAATTTCGAGTACATGTAAATGTGTATGAAATTTCTCCTGATCCAAGGGTGTAATTTGGCCTGATTCTGACGGTCAGGTTACTTAATATTGACCCGCAAGCGACAAGTCTCAGATTACTATTCAAGATATTTATTTTGTAAAGAAAACAAGTGTTTTCACACTCCCTCGCTCTGGACTCAAGCGAACAGCCGTGGGACACTGTCTGGGTCTAATTTCCAAGATGGTTGTCAAGCCCAGCGAGGCGGTCCTAATTCCTTAACCTCGTATTATTTGGATTCCCGATGTGCGGTCCAGATCTGATACGGAGTTTCAACATGCTCTCGAGAGCAGTCGGGTAATGAGTTTGATCTGAGATTTTAGGGTAACCTAGCGTCAATGATTCTACAAGTTTTGGGTCTTGCAGATCGTATTTAAAGCGATTCTAGTGGATTTCGTAGCTAATCTAGTTTTGCACTTAATTACTTTGTCTCTTTTCTAAAGGATTTAGTCCTATAAGATTTCTGTCTGAGGTGGTAGTTATTCCTTTATAGTTTGTATATAAAGTGATCCAAGTTATAATACTTAACTAGTTTAAGATAGTGTCTAGGGTGAAAGTACATAGGAAAATTGAAAGAACAAGGTAGTGAAGGGTGGGGCTTGTGAAGGAAATGAGTTCAGAAGTGATTTTAGACTGTGGGATTCAGTTTTGACAAGTTAATAAGGTGTTAGGATTGACCCATCGCCTAAGGACGTCTAATTCCAGGTTTGGAAAAAATCCAGGCTGTTACAGTAAGGCCTGAGCCTCATTGGGCTGACTCAGTTGCAGCCGTAGTCTTTCCCTTTCTCTTTGCCATTAGAAGGGGGGTTAAGGGTGGTTTGGAGATGGCAAGAACTTGACTTTATTGTTGTTTCCCACAGACGGTGCCAATCGATTGTTGCTAGAATCAGGCAAATAGATACGATCGGTTATGAAGGTGCCCCCACCGATGGATTTGCAAAGAAATAGGAAGATGTAGGTAAAGGTGTAACACCCTGGATTTTTCCTAACTTGGCAAGGGACGTCCTTAGACGTAGAAATGCCCTAGGACCTTATTCTGTCGCGATTAGGGCATAATTTAATTAAATATTAATAGCTTAAATCACCTTCTATACAAACTACAAAGGCCCAAGTACCACCTCAGGTAGAAATCATACAGGACTAAATCCTTTAGAAATCAGGCGAGTATTAGATAGTGCTAAACTAGTTTACTTGTGAAATTCAGTTGAACCACTTTAAATACTAATTGCAAGACCCAAAACTTGCAGAATCATCGACGCTACATTACCCTTTAATCTAGGATCAATCTTATTACCCAGTTGCTCTCGGGAGCACATTGAAACTTCGTTTTGGATCTGGACCGTACGTCCAAAATCCGATGACCACGAGACTAATTGCTTAGGACCGCCTTGCTGGGCTTGACAACCCTCTCGGAAATCAAATCCAGATAGTGTCCTGGGGCTATTTGCTTTAGCCCAGAGTGAAGTGTGTGAGAAACGTGGATATTTTAGAATCTAAATTTAAGTAATCTGAGACTTGTCACTTGCGGGCTGATATAAGGATTCAGACCGTCAGAATTTGACCCAAATACACCCTCAGATCAGGGGAAATTTCATATATAGGTTAGTGTACTTGTGACCCAGATCGGTGATCGTGGACCGTTGAATTGAAACTGGTCCGCCACGAGCGATCTGTAAATTCGATCGGACTAAAAACTTAACTCAACCTAGATCCATGGTCAGGGAGCTTAAGTCTAACCTTTGGCTTAAGGGGGGGGGGGGGCTTTAGAAGTGCTCCGTTGAGCTGAAAGAGAAGCTCTTTGGACATAACCTAAGTATACCTTGGCCCTGGGGCCATTTCCATCAGTTTTAGGCCTATATAAGGACCTTAAACCCTCTCTCATTCATTCCATATGAATTTGAGAAAACCTAAGAGAGAGAAGAGAGTAAAGAGAGGGAAAGTGTGAGAGAAGTGGGAGAAGATTTCTGGTACTCTATCCTGTCGTTCTACGCACTTAACCATCCCTATCAATCGCTATTCCGGCGATTCTGACTTCGTTCTTAGGTAAGAAAACCTAACCCTAATCTGTTCTAGTGTTTCAATTATTACAAATGGTGAAATAGCTAACCTTGTTCATGCTATAGGTTGCCATCCTGCCGGTGACAAATTCTACGTGTTTAAAATGAATCCGTTACACGTTTACCAGCGTAAGGTTGAGACTATAGACGTATAGGTTATGGTTTTCAAAGCTTTCAATGTCGGTTAATGACAGATTCCTGACGTAGATGTTATTTCACATGCAAAATGCGATGTCTGTTTTGCGTTTCAGTTATATACGAACTATGTGAAGTTTCGCATATTCTTTGTATTTGTAGAAAGTCCTCTATACATATAAAATTTGAAAGTGTCTTTGCCATGATTAATTGCCATGTGTATGTACTAGTTATGTGTGTAACAACTCCTTAGCGAAAGAATTAGCCCTAATACATGTTATATCAACATACATTGTGTATGTTATTAAGTGTAGTTTAAGTGTTTGTTGAAATGACCGAATGAAGATGAAATCATGATTTATGCCTATCGTGGCTGTGGAATGCATGTACATGATGGTTGTATACGTGACAACTCCTTGTTGGAAGGATTTGTCCAAGTATATGACACAAATCAACATAGGTCATGAATGTTAATATGTGTAGTATAAGTGTTTGATAAAATGTCTGTATGAGTAAGTATTTGGTGACTTGTACTGTCTATGGGCATTGCGATAAGGTTCTCAACTACCTTAACTACGCGTATAAATCCTTCTATGTATATCTTATATTATATTGTCTGATTACTTATGAAATGTATATGGGTGAATGCATGCTTATATTATATTTCATAAAATACTCAAACGGTTGTAGGATTTGACTTACTTACTGCTTGATTATCTAACATAAATTCTTGTTGGTATTGAGTGTGGTTGGGAATATAAAGTAGTCCAGGCAATCGGTAACGGATTCCATTTTTGTGGCTGAGGTTGTTTTGCCATAAAGGATGTGTCGATGAATCCGAGTCGTACTATAGTTGTCGAGAGTGGTTAGGCCACACGGAGTGCTCACGCACTTCATGTCGATCAGCTTGATGTGCGCTCGTACTAGTCGAGCTCGTGAAGTTCCCCGATTTGCCTGTTGTATGTTCACCATGTATGAACGCTAATGTTTGAACCTAAGGTACTAAACTCACTAGCGAAACCCCGTTAAACCATGGTACCTCGATCCGCTAAGACTCATAAGCTGGACATGGTGGTATGGGACACCGTGGTCGAGCTGTCGGCCTACACTGGGGCGATGAGCCTCTCCGTAGTGACCAGTGAGCAATCAAAGCTCGTGAGCAGAATACGGTGGTATGGGACACTGTATTCGAGCTGTCGGCCTACACTGATAAGGTGTCCAGCCCTTTGTAGTGACCTCGAGCATACTCTGAGTCTACGTAGAGGCGACAACCCTTCCGTAGCAACAAGGGTATAAACTAGGCCTGTACTGATCAGGTGACGAGCCCTTTGCAGCGACCTAGAACTGCAACATCGTATGAGATTTACTAGGACTGACAACCCTAGAATGAATCATTATTAAGTATTGATATAAGGGAGGTACCTTAGTTTCCCAATCTTGCTGTATGAAAAGGACTAATAAAACTTGGTAATCATGCTCATAACATCGCACTGCATGTGCCCCAGGTTGAAGAGCACAGAGGAAAGAAAGCATGCCGCGACCGTAAGATGGTGTCGCACGAGGGAGTATAGGCGAGGGCATACATCTACATTTCATCCTTGCATTAATAAGAGTATTTAGGAATGTTTGATTGTATTACTTTATCATTACTGCTTGACTGAGTTGATAACATGTTGACCTCTGCTTTATAGTTCCACTGAGTTGATCATTCACTCCTACGTTACGGGACAGTATTGTACACACCAACCAGACCCTGTCTTAGTTTCAGATGATGGCGATGCTTGCGAAGCGGAGCCGGACTTTTATGATGATGAGGCTTTCTCCTGTGTGCAGCTATCAGGCGGGTTTATGTAGATCATATTCTAATCGACGGGATTACAAGGTTACTGATTAGACGCCATTACACTTTAGTTTGTACTTTTGGAACACTCATGTATATTCATTTTTTTTTCATTTTTGGTGTATACATGTCTATATTTAACCTGGTAATATGTTCATACTTTAGAGACTTACAACAGTTTATAAATTTTATATATCTATCACAGTCTTCCGCTTGCATAATTTAACTGTCTCTGGAGTATGATATGTTGTTTTGGTCTAATCCCATTCATGTTTCAATGCACTCATCATAATCATCATTATCTATGTTGCATAAGTGATGCGTTGAACTCGGGAGCTGAGCTTTGCTCGACCCCCGATTTTCAGGGTGTTACAAGATGGTATCAAAGCATGATTTGGATTAAACTGGACCTGGGTTATGGTCACATGATGTACGCTGATGTAAAATTCAATGTAGGAGGGTGCGAGGAAACGTAGAGACAAACTTAGGATTTCCCATTTTGCCAAATGACGAAATCAACAGAAATAGATTGTGGGAATCAGACCCGTAGGCTTTCCCGATCACGTGAAATGATCCCAACACCATTCTAGACCATCAATCGATGGGTTTAGGTGAAACTTTTAGGCCTCACACTCAACAAATTGAAAACACATGAATATACGCGAATAGGACCCGAAACGACTCGAAGCGGAGTCGGGGGCAAAATGGTATAGTCCGGGGGGACCCACAATGGACCCAGGGCATCATTGGCACCCTAGGAGGGGCTGGCCACCCCCTACCCTGGCGGCATCACACCCAATCCATAGGACAGCGGCGGCGCCGTGCCTACCGCGATGCACCGCGGTCCGGTCTGTTCGGGCCTATCGGGCTGATGCGGGTCGACCCCTAGACCATGTGGGGCCCACCAAATCATGTTGGGACCCCCTTTTCCTGCACATTTACCCCCCTCTTCCCTCACACACCCTTCTAAGCTCTCTTTTCTCCCTGAAAATCTGGTTTTTCCCTCTTAAATTTCCCCTCCATTCTCATATCTTCTTCCTTTTCTTCTCTACATACCTATCTCCACCGTCTTCTCACAAACCTCCAAATGATGGGACATTTAGGGCCCGTTCGGCTAACTGCATTATGTGAGTTTAAGGTGGATGGAAATGTAAAAGTAACAATAAATGCATGTGTAAGGTATTGTCCCTAGATTGGGTGTATCCCATGTTTTCCAATACCATGTTTGGAATGTATGCAATTAAAAGTAAATCCCGGGATTTTTCTTTCAAATTACCCTTAGAAATCCATCATCGTGGGATTTGGAAATCCCATCTCACACTTTCCAATCATAATTTTAATCCCATCCCACCCTCCTACCAAACATGCCACTCCCAATCCCGAGGTGGGATTAGCAATGCAGTCCCATTTAATACAATTGAAGACTACTGGCTAAATAGGCCCTTAGAGTTTTGGACCTAAGTTGGTAGTCTTCGATTTTGAAAATTTTGACAGTATGAGAAATCTTATAAACTGATAATGTGAACTCTAGGACTTCCTTAGCTGGTATGGGCATATGTGAACTGCTCGAGCTTAGTTAAATTTAAGTTCGGGCAACTTAAATCCAATCAGACAACTTTGACCATAAGCGATAAAACAATTTCTTGTATTAGAAATGGTATAAAATCATCTAGCGTATGAGCGTAGACTTTGAAATAGTATGAAATCATCTAGCCCATAAGCTATTGGATTATTGCTACTCATAAGTTAAGATTAGGCTACTGGTTATACTAAGGGATGTAAAAAACTAATTATGCTAAGATATTTGAAAGATAGATTGAGTAGTTGACTTGATTAGGTTGGAGTGAGACCTCATTCCTTCGTTGAATCACCTTAATACTTATAGACTTCTTTAATAACTCTTAGGAAGGTTGTTTTGATTAGAAACTATTCACGTATAGGGAAAAGTTATATATATCCCTTGGATTGAATATTAGGTCAAATCAATACACCCCTTAGAATTGCTTTCCCAAAGACTTGTTACAAATTGGAACACGGGTAGATAACTATATATAAGCGAGTTATTCGCGGTTTGAATTGAATTCTCAATCCTGGTAGTTACCAATGAACTCTCTGCTCTGATTAAGCAGAAGATCGGGATCAACTAAGATTAAGAACTGATATGACAAATTTTCTGTCCTAGCTAGACAAAAGGTCCATGTATCCGACTCAGACCCACTACACAACTTTCCTTCTATGTTGGCCCGACCACTTACAACCAAAAGTTTATTACTTCATCTTTAAAAAGTATTAAGAATATATAGCCAATAGAGATTTTCTCTTTAGGCCCAAGGAATTCCCCAAATGGGCAACAGACAGTTAGGAATTAGGTCCCAAATCACATGCCATGTTGGCATACCTATTGTGCATATAAACTTAGAAAGATAGCCTGCCTGTTAAGCTAGACATGATTAAATAAGGTAAGTCGGGACCGTGAGAAAAGGCCTCCTTAAGCCTTGAGAGTAGAAATAATTTTTAAGGGGGATAGAACATTATGAGCCTAATCTAGTTAAGTCAGCTTATACATCTATTGGATTAAAGTGGCGCAGCGGAAGCGTGGTGGACCCTCGCCCCACTGGCCCAGGATAGAAGGAAATTGATCCAGGTAGTGTGTAAGGATAGGTCATTAAATAGGGTCTGAATCTTCCTTAGAAAGTCAACGTTGAAGCTACTGGAATAAAAGCAATTAGGGTCCAAGTGCTAAACCAATTCATACTAAAGAATATGCCTAACAATGAGTACAAGCTGAATTATAATAGCCGAGGTCAGTGTATCCACAATGTGCTCGTTGAATACGAACCCAATAGAAGTCTTATCCAATTTCGGGGACGAAATTATTTTTAAGGGGGGTAGATTGTAACACCCTAGATTTTTCCTAACTTGGCAAGGGACGTCCTTGGATGTAGAACTGCCTTAGGACCTTATTCTGTCGTGATTAGTACGTAATTAATTAAGTATTAATAGCTTGAATCACCTTATATACAAACTACAAAGGCCCGAGTAACACCTCAGGCAGAAATTATACAGGACTAAATCCTTTAGAAATCAGGCGAGTATTAGCTAGTGCTAAACTATTTTACTTGTGAAATTCGCTTGAACCACTTTAAATACGAACTGCAAGACTAAAAACTTGTGGAATCATCGACGCTACATTACCCTTTAATCTAGGATCAATCTCATTACCTAGTTGCTCTCGGGAGCACATTGAAACTTCGTATCGGATCTGGACCGCACATCGAAAGTCCTATGACCACGAGACTAAACGCTTAGGACCACCTTGCTGGGCTTGACAACCATCTCAGAAATCAAATCCAGATAGTGTCCTAGGGCTATTCGCTTGAGCCCGGAGTGAAGTGTGTGAGAAACGTGGATATTTTAGAAATAAAAATCTAAATTTAAGTAATCTGAGACTTGTCGCTTGCGGGCCAAATATAAGGATTTAGACCGTTAGAATTTGACCCAAATACACCCTCGAATCAGGGAAAATTTCATACACAGGTCAGTGTACTTGTGGCCCTGATCGGTGATCGTGGATCGTTGAATTGAAACTGGTCCACCATAGGTGATCTGTAAATCCGATCCGACTGAAAACTTAACTCAACCTAGATCCATGGTCAGGGAGCTTAAGTCCGACCTTTGGCTTAAGGGGGGGCTCCGGAAGTGCTCCGTTGAGCTGAAACAGACGCTCTTTGGACATAACTTAAGTATATATTGGCCCTGGGGCCATTTCCATCAGTTTTAGGCCTATATAAGGACCTTAAACCCTCTCTCATTTATTCCATACGAATTTGAGAAAAACTAGGAGAGAGAAAGAGTAAAGAGAGGGAAAGTGTGAGAGAAGTGGGAGAAGATTCCTGGTACTCTATCTTGCCATTCTACGCGCTTAACCATCCCTATCTAATCGCTATTTCGGCGATTCTGACTTCTTCTTAGGCAAGAAAACCTAACCCTAATCTGTTCTAAGGTTTTAATTATTACAAGTGGTGAAATAGCTAACCTTGTTCATGCTATAGGTTGTCATCCTGCCGGTGACAAAGGCTACGTGTTTAAAACGAATCCGTTACGCGTTTACCAGCATAAGGTGCGGACTATAGACGTATAAGTTATGGTTTTCAAAGCTTTTAATGTCGGTTAATGATAGATTCCTGACGTGGATGCTATGTCACATGCAAAACGTGATGTTTGTTTTGTGTTTCAGTTATATACGAACTATGTGGAGTGTAGCGTATTCTTTGTATTTATAGAAAGTCCTGTATACGTATATTGAAAGTGTGTTTGCTATGATTAATTGTCGTGTGTATATGCTAGTTATGCATGTAACAACTCCTTAGTGAAAGGATTAGCCCTAATACATGTTATACCAATATACGTTGTGTATGTTATTAAGTGTAGTCTAAGTGTTTGTTGAAATGACCAAATGAAGATGAAATCATGATTTGTGCCTATCGTGGCTATGGAATGCATGTACATGATGCTTGTGTACGTGACAACTCCTTGTTGGAAGGATTTGTCCAAGTATATGACACAAATCAACATATGTCATGAATGTTAATATGTGTAGTATAAGTGTTTGATAAAACGTCTGTATGAGTAAGTATTTGGTGACTTGTACTATCTATGGGTGTTGAGATAAGGTTCTTAACTACCTTAACTACGCGTATAAATCCTTCTATGTATATCTTATATTATATTGTCTGATTACTTATGAAATGCATATGGGTGAATGCATGTTTATATTATATTTCATAAAATGCTCGAACGGTTGTAGGATTTGACTTACTTACTGCTTGATTATCTAACATAAATTCTTGTTGGTATTGAGTGTGGTTGGGACTATGAAGTAGTCTAGGCAATCGGTAACATATTCCATTTTCGTGGCTTAGGTTGTTTTGCCACAAAGGATGTGTGGATGAATCTGAGTCGTACTATGGTTGTCGACAGTGGTTAGGCCACACAGAGTGCTCACGCACTTCATGTCGATCAGCTCGATGTGTGCTCATACTAGTCGAGCTCGTCAAGTACCCTGATTTGCCTATTGTTTGTTCACCATGTATGAACGCTAATGTTTGAACCTAAGGTACCAAACTCACCAGTGAAACCCCATTAAAACATGGTACCTCGATCCGCTAAGACTCATGAGCTGGACATGATGGTATGGGACACCGTGGTGGAGCTGTCGGCCTACATTGGGGCGACGAGCCTCCCCGTAGTGACCAGTGAGCAATCAAAGCTCGTGAGCCAAATACGGTGGTATGAGACACTGTATTCGAGTTATCGGCCTACACTGATAAGGTGATGAGCCCTTTGTAGTGACCTCGAGCAACTCTGAGTCTACGTGGAGGCGACAACCTTTCTGTAGCAATAAGAGTATAAACTAGGCCTGCACTGATCAGAGGGAAGAAAGCATGCCGCGACCGTAAGATGGTGTCGCACGAGGGAGTGTAGGCAAGGGCATACATCATGAATACATTTCATCCTTGCATTAATAAGAGTGTCTAGATATGTTTGATTGTATTACTTTATCATTACTGCTTGACTGAGTTGATAAAATGTGAACCTCTGCTTTATAGTTCTACTGAGTTGATCACTCACTCCCACGTTACGGGACGGTGTTGTACACACTAACCAGACCCTGTCTTAGTTTCAGATGATGATAATGCTTGTGAAGCGGAGCCAGACTTTTATGATGATGAGGAGGGTTTCTCCTGTGGGCAGCTATCAAGCGGGTTTATGTAGACCATCTTTGATCGACGGGATTACAGGGTTGTTGATTAGACGCCATTACACTTTAGTTTGCACTTTTGGAACACCCATATATATTCATTTTGTTCATTTTTGGTGTATGCATGTCTATATTTAACCTGGTAACATGTTCATACTCTGGAGACTTACAATAGTTTATAAATTTTATATATCTATCACAGTCTTCTGCTTGTGTAATTTAACTATCTCTGGAGTATGATATGCTGTTTTGGTCTAATCCCATTCATGTTTTAATGCACTCATCATAATCATCATTATCTATGTTGCATAAGTGATGCGTTGGAACTCGGGAGCTGAGCTTTGCTCGACCCTCGATTTCAGTGCGTTATAAAAGGGGTGCTAATGATGGCCTTGGACCCTCCGATGCCTAAGTTAGACTGATTGACTCGGATAAAAGGTTTGAGCTTGAGTTTATTCACGGACCCTTTTTCCATTGCAGTGGCTTACTTATAGGGTCCTTAGGCGGTTTCAAGACTTGTGTATTTTCTTGTGATACACTTGATATGTTGGATAAACTAGAGGGTCCTTATTTGGATGGAAATCCACTCCCGAAAATATCGCCGAGCCCACCTCATTCAGCGTGATCTTCGGGTAGGATCGGTCTTAATCTTTTTGTTCTAGGTCCGAGGCAAGATTCTTTTCAGATTTCATGTCCTGCCTCTGGCCGTGGTCGATTTGGTCAGTTCGGGATGTTGGGGAGCTCATAGCCCGAGCTCATTGCCTTACGAGTTCTTTGCCCGTATTTGTAGATGTACTCAGTGAGATGATTCTCCCCCCGCGAGCTCTGTCCTCAGATAACTTAGCTTAAGGTCAGCTTAGAGTTCATCTCTTCATCGGGAGAGTCACTTGCCCTATCTTCTGAACTCTGTGCTCTATCAGCTCGAGACAGAAGCATGTCCTGGTCTTCTAATCGCTTCAACTTCGAAACACTTCTCTCATGGTTGGTCATAGTTCTTGTATGGTGGACCAATTTAATTCTACCCAAAATCATGAGCATAAAAGTACATCCCATCCGTGGCTTGGAAAACTGACAGTTAAAAATAGACGAAGGCCATGAAAGATTAGAATTCTCTGATCAATGTATTTTTTTTTATATAGTGACCAGCAAGGGCTTGCTAAAACTATTAATGGTCCGGTCTAAAAGAGCATATTTCTCTCGAGCATTCCTCGAGGGACATGTACAGAAGAAGTGGGAGTTTTTCTAGTTAGAGGAATATAACAGAGGAAACCTGATGCTCGATAGGAATGAACATGCACTCAGTAATCATACATGTGATAGGCATTCAACCTTATATTAAATCGAACAAATAGTGGGCCCCAATTTAATTTGGGTGATGAAATCAATGGCTAAAATGACTTACAACCGACTGTCTATGGAATGCAAATGTCTGCTGTTAGAGTTTATATTGGATCGTTCAATCAAATCCGATTTGGGGTTCACGGCATTTGGATGGTTTAATTTCCTGGAAATATTTTATACTTGGATATGTTTGAGGGTATGGGTTTGAAAGATTACACTCTCCTGGGATATCTAAAATCTTAGTGTCCATTTTCAAGAGAACAAAATAAAAAGAAAAAAGCAAAGAGGAGAAGAGTTCCATACTCAGACTTGGGCTTGCCGGGGAGAACTAAAAATGAGCTTATGTTATTTCACCCAACAATAATTTTGTATTAGACATTGAGGATGTAAATTAGATGAGACATCCATGTAACAATGATGTATCACCAATGAAATAATATCATATGCGTGTGATAGATATGGGACTTATAATGAAAAAAGTAAAATTTTCATTTTACGCAGAAAAATATTTATTTTTCACTAGATCTCACGTTTAGAACATAAATACTTTTTCATTAATGTCATGTCATACTACATAAAGTACATTAGCGCCTGCCATATGCATTTTATGTCCTAAGAAGATTAAGTTCATGCTAATAGTAATCATGCATTAAAGATAAAAATCTCTATCATAGAATTCCTATTGATTGAAATGAGATAAACTCATTTTTAAGCATCTACCGTACTGGCATTAGACAAAATGTGTACAAACCCATTTACTTCATAATATACATTGTGTACCTTTCAATTAGTCAGCCTTATTACTAGTTTGAGGCCAAGAAATAATCTTAGACACAATGATATTTATGAAGCAATTAAGGGCCCATTTGGATACACTTCCTCAAAAATGGATTTATGAAGACTTGATTCTTGCACTATGAAACCTTAACCCTAACTCCCTTTATAAATTCTACCAAACTTTTGGGCCTAATATTCTAGACGCACTAGGAGATGTTCCAAAGGTTAAAGGAACCATTTTGGGCTATATGTTAACCTTCTTATGTTAGTTTAGTAGAGAAATGTTCCTGTATGCACTCGAAGAACAAATCCTTTATTTCTTAGAGGGAATCAATTGGAGTGGGTCAAATGTCCGCAACTGAGGTAAATTTCCATGTTTGAGCAACCCAATCAAGTTAATTAATTAAGTTGCATCTGTGCTAATGCAGATCCTAAGTTAAGCACCCATGATTATTATAAGATGTTTTAAATTTATTAGTAACTAGGTTTGTTGATGGCATTGATAGACTACTCGAACACATCGACATCCTACTTGATCTCATCAAGAAAATTTTGATTTATTTCCTTTACTTGTTAGACTGTTTTTGGGTCTAAATCGATATGATCGAAGGTGGCTTCAATCCCATCAAAGAGCCTTTGATGGCTATCGATCCCATTGACAAAAGCGAGTGATTTTGCGAAATTGTGGGAATTGTTTCCTATTCTGGGTGTGACACTATATGTAGGTATAATTATGGGATTTTGGTTAATTGCAATGTTCCCTAGGCTATTCAAAAGAGGGCAAAACATGTTTTAGGGGCTTGGGGAAGGTGAAAGAAACTTTTTCATATTATTATAAGTAGTGTTTGAGTTGTCGTTATCGCTACGAGTTTCGCTAGCCAGAGATAAAGATATAATATCGTTTTCGCCGATAATATCGCCGATAACCGGAAATGTGGGGAAAAAAGGTGAAACATAAGAATAATGGTAGAATTTTTTAGTGAAACTTTAGGAGATGCTAAAATACACATATTTGCATATTTAGGAATCAAAACATTGCAGAAAGAATGCATACATAATAAATTTCCATTAATAGGACCTAAAAGTATGTTGTCGTAAGAAATCAGTCCAATAGTAAAACTACTATCACTTAAATCTTATTAAACTAATTAACAAGCAAATAAACATGCATAAATATGCATATAAACACAATACACATGCACGATGATCCAACCATCCACCCATTAATACATCCAACCATCCACCATCCATCACATCCATCCATCCAACCATCTCATCCATCCATCAATCTAACCATCCCATCCCATCCATCCATTTAACATCTAACCATCCATCCATCCCATCCAATCATCTAAACATACATCGACAATTCAACCATCCCATCCAATAATCCAAACATCCATCCATCCATCCATGTAACCATCCATCTATCCCATCTAATCATCCAAACATACATCTAACATTCAACCATCCCATTCAATAATCCAAACATCCATCCATCCATCCATTTAACATCTAACCATCCATCCATCCCATCCAATCATCCAAACATACATCTAACAATCCAACCAGCCCATCCAATAATCCAAACATCCATTCATCCATCCATCTAACCATCCCATCCATCCATTTAACATCTAACCATCCATCCATCCCATCCAATCATCTAAACATACATTTAACAATCCAACCATCCCATCCAATCATCGAAACATCCATCCATCCATCTAACAATGAATTAATATATCCAAATCATTCAACTATCCCATCCTTCCATCCATTCATCCATCCAACCATCCCATCCAACCATCCAAATCCATCCATCCATCAACCATCCAATCATCTAAACATTCATCCATCCCATCAATCATCCATCCAACCATCCAACCATCCCATATTTCCATCTCATCGGATCATCCAACCATCCATCCATCCACCCAAACATCCAACCATCCCATCCAATCATCCATCCATCCAACTACCCACCCAAACATCCATCCATCCCATCCAATCATCTATCCATCCATCCAACCAACCATCCAACCATCTCATTCAATCATCTAAACATACATCCATCCATCCCATCTATCCATCCAACCATCCCATCCCATCCCATCCGTCCATCCATCCAACCATCCATCCATCTCGTCCCATCCACCTATTCATTAATCCAATTAACCATCCACAAAAGCATCCAACCATCCATCCATTCAAAATCCATCCAGCCATCTAGCCATCCCATCCAATCATCCAAACATCCATCCAACTATTCCATCCCTCCCTTTATTCATCCAACCATTCATCCATGCCATTCAAACATCCATACATCCATCCTATACATCCAAATAATTTTTAAAAATATTTAAATATAATTTTATTTTATTTTAATGTGTCCATGAATTAGAGGTTTGGATTGTTCAAACAATCTCATTTTGGAACCGTGACTTAAGTAATCTACTTCCACAATTTAATTGGTCTATTATGAGTTAATATGTATGCCACCTCTATAATTTTTAAGTGCCGGTGTATCAGATCATCATACATTGCCAAGTATCATATAACTACTTTATATCTTTTTTTTTTTAAATTGACGGAAACAGAGCCTTGGAAGTTAAAACTAACAGAGAGAGTAAAGAGTCATTAATTTTGGTCGAGAGAGAGAGAGAGAGAGAGAGAGAGAGAGAGAGAGAGAGAGAGAGAGAGAGAGAGAGAGAGACATTGCAACTTGTAAGGAGGAGGAAGAAGAAGAAGATGATGAAGAATCGATTTTTGCCCCAAAAGCCATTGACGGTGGAGTCACCCCAAATCAAATGCTCGAATATCCAAATAGATGTAGTAAGAGGTGTTGGAATTGACAACCCAAACCAGATCTGAAGCAATTTCAACACGTCCTCTTGATTTTCTATTTTTATTTATTTTTTAAAATTTTTTCTGGTATTTACGCACAAAGCAATTGGTGGAAGTCGAATGTCGCTAGACTGATATTTAAAGATAAATTGTTAAAATTGTTGCGTGACAATGGTGCATGGGAATTTCGGGTGTTGATGGTGCCCGATAATATTGAAAATATCTCCATTTTATCGTTTCAGCGATAAAATCGCCAAAAATTGCCAAAACCCTGAAGGGATGTGATATATGGGGGAGTCGATGTTGATGACTCGTCGATATCGATATTATCGATAATATCGTCGACAATATGAACACTAATTATAAGTGGTTCCATCTCTTGTATTTTTGCTTTCATAATGATTTGTTGTCGCTTTGTGCAATGGATTTTCTCACAAGAGTTTTTCACGTAAAATCATGTGTGCTTTGTGATTGCTTGTTTTCGTTTACTAAATCGCATGAGATTTGAATTCAGGGTTTACTTCCGTGAATTCCCAACAAGTGGTATCAGAGCGTACGTTGGGAATCGACTTTGGATTGACATCATGACGATTAAAGAATCAAACGTGAAGTATGAAACTAAGAAGTTCACCGGAAAAAACAATTTCAAACTATGAAAGGTGAAGATAAGAGGCTTTACAGTTCAGCAAGGGTTGCAAGAGGCACTCCTTGGTGTTGAGAAATGTGCATCGTCTTTAAGTAATAAAGAATGGAAAGAGTTGGTGAAAGAGCAAAAACCTCAATCCAACTATTTTTGGCAAACGATGTCCTTTATAATGTCCTAGATCAAAAGACGACTGCGGGACTTTGGAAGAAGTTAGATAACTTATAGATGGCGAAATCGTTGTTGAATCTTCTATATCTAAAGAAGCAATTCTATAATCTAAAGATGATAGAGGGGTTGGATCTTAATGAACAAATCAATGCATTCAATTAAATCCTTCACAAATTGACAAGCGTGGAAATGAAAATGGGCGAGGAAGATCAAGCCCTAATTCTATTGAACTCCCTTTCAAAGTCTTACGAGAGCTTTGTAAACACTATGTGCCATGATAGATAGACAATTGATGTTGAGACTACCAGCTTAGCCCTTCAGTCGAGAGTGTTGAGTAAGAAGGATAGTAGCACAAGTTCTTCCATGGATGCGTTGGTGGCTAGGGGAAGGAATTTAGAGTGGGTGAAGTGAAATTCATCACGCTCAATATCCAAGTCTAAGGGCAAGGGGAATATGAAGTGCTGGAACTGTGGCAGATAGGGTATATGAAGAAGGATTGTCAGAATCCTAAAGCCCAAAAGGGAGATAAGGTAGATGAAGTGCCAAAAGAGGCCAATGTAGCAAAGTCGAGTGAGGATGTGGACACCAATGATGTTCTTACTGCATCCAAATCCAGCTACCTTAGCGATGAGTGGATTTTGGATATGGGGGCGTCATACCACATAACCTCACATCAGGATTGGTTCACCACATACATCGAGCGTGATGGTGGTATGGTGTTTATGGGTAATGATATTGCCTTTAAGGTCATTGGATTTGCATCGGTGCGCATCAGGATGTCTGATGGGATGGAATGTATCATGATGGATTTGAGACACGTTCCTGACTTACAGAAGAATATGATCTCCTTGGGTGCTCTCGAGGCTATTAGGTGTAAATTCACCAGCTTTAATCATGTCCTAAAGGTTCAAAAGGGGCACTCGTAGTGATGAAGGCACAACAGAATGGTAACCTTTATAGGTTAATTGGGAATACTGTATTGTGTGGAGTTGCAATGTCTATATCGGAGTCCACGTCGGCACGTTTGTGGCATGCATGTCTGGCCACATGAGCGAGCGTGGCATGAAGGTATTTTCTTATCGTTCTTTAATTCCTATATTTAAAAGCATTGATTTGAATTTATGTGAGCATTATATATTCAGTAAACAATTAAGGTTATCTTTTAAGTCAGGAAAACAAGTTATTAAATGTACTCTAGATTATATATATAATGATGTATGGGGGCCTTCACCCATTGTTTCTGGATGAGGGTCATCTTTCTTTGTATCATTCATAGATAACTGTTATAGAAAGGTGTGTGTTTACTTTATGAAGTACAAGTTAGACATTTTTGCCACCTTCAAAGTGTGAAAGGCGGTGGTTGAAAAATACTCAGGGTGAAAGTTAAAAGTTTTGAGAATAGATAAGGTGAATTCACATATAATGAATTTAACCAGTTTTGTAAAGATGAAGAGATTGTGTGGCATAATATAGTTAGGTATACATTAGAGAAGAATGGTGTACCAGAACAGATGAATCAGACTCTCTTAGAGAGAACTCAAAGTGTATTAAGCAATGTTAGTTAGGTAAGGAGCTATGGACTAAGACAATTAACACAACATGTTACTTAGTGAATTAGTCCCTGTCTACGCCGATTGGTTATAAAATTTCAGAAGAAGTGTGGGGTGGTCATGATATTGATTACTCATGGCTACGAGTTTTTTTGTTGTGATGCTTATTCTCATATACTGTTTATTGAGAGAGATAAGTTAGACCAAAAGGGCTAAGAAGTGTATCTATATTGGCTTTGGTGATGGTTTGAAGGGATATATGTTGTATGAGTGGGTCACACATAAGATCATGATTAGTTGTGACGTCAAATTTGATGATGATTCTTTGTTCTGTAAGGAAGATCACAAGGAAACAAGAAAATTAATATTTATAGATGTTGAAATTGATAAGGATGAAACACATGTTGAAGCTGGGAAGAAATAAGAGGTACAAGAGCATGTGGAGCAGCCACCTGTAAGGAGAAATCTACCTAGAGATCACATATTACTAGTGAGATACAAGGATGATTTGAATGTTGTATTCATCCTTAAAATAGATGAAGGATCTATCCACCTTCCGGGAAGCACTGGATGATTCAAATGTTGAGAAGTGGATGACAACAATGGAAGATGAGAATGATTCTTTGTACAAGAATGAGACGTGAAAGCTGTTAAAGCTTCTTGTTAGACTTAAAGTGATTAGGTCCAAGTGGATTTATAAGAAAAAATATGATAGATACAAGGCAAGGTTGATAATGGGGGGTATGCTCAGAAAGAAGGTATCGACTTTAGTGAAATATTCGCACCGATTGTCAAGTAAGTATCTATTAGGTTTGTATTAGCACTGGTTAACAAATATAACCTTGAGTTGGAACAAATGGATGTAAAGACTGCTTTCTTACATGTAGAATTAGAAGAGCAGATCTACATGAAGCAACTAAAGGAGTTTGAAGAGAAGGGGTCAGAGAATAAGGTTTGCAGGTTGAGAAGGTCGTTGTACGACTTAAATAGTCGCTTAGGTAGTGGTACAAGAAGTTTAATACTTTTATGGTGAGTCAGTGGTTTATCAGGAGTGAATATGATCATTGTGTTTACTATAAGATACTGTGTTATGAAGGATTCGTTCTATTGGTATTATATCTTGATAACATGCTTATCTCCAATCAAAGCATGTTTGAGATTAATATATTGAAGACTCAATTGTTAGGCACATTTGAAATGAAGGATCTGGGGGTTGCAAAGAAGATTCTCGGCATAGACATACATAGAAGCAAATAGATAAACAAATTACAGTTATCTTGGGTGGAGTACCTTGAGAAGATATTGGTGAAGTTTGGGATGGACAAGGCTAAGCCAGTTAGCACACCTCATGCTGCTCACTTCAAGCTTTCTTCAGAGCAATGTTTCATTACAGATGAAGAAAAGTAGATTATGTCTCGTGTGTCCTATTCGAGCGCAATTGGAAGTTTGATGTATGTCATGATCTCCACGAGACTGGATATTTCACATGCAGTCAGTGTTGTAAGCAGATACAAGTCAAACCTCGGCAAATAACACTGGGAGGCAGTGAAATGACTAATTTGTTATTTACGAGGTACAATGTTGTACATCTTGACATTTCAGAAATCAGAGGGAAAGCTTGTCCTCGTTTGTTTGCCATCCAAGCGTATGACGCTTGATGCACAAGCACTCGCAAGTGGTAAGCATTTCATATTTTAACTCAGATTAAGCTGAACACATTGTGGAACCTACCGTCACTAAGTTGCAAACCTAAAATCATATCGTGGATACTCGTTTGTTGAACTAAGGCCATAGCAAAGAGAAATGCAAATCAAGGGAGGAAACTGTTTTCACTTTTCATGGAACACCAAAGTTTTGGATCGAAGTAAATATTGGGCCTGGGGGGTTTCATGAGGTACTTCTTCACGTGGACAGTTTAGATTTTGGAGTCACATCACGTATGATGAGTTCTCATAAAAGTTTGCACGAGTTCCATGTGAATTGATGTGCAACCGAGCATTCGGCTATATATATATATATCTATATATATATATATATATATATATATATATATATATATATATATATATATATGGAAATGTTATAATAAGGTCGACCTCATGAGAACTTCCCATGAGGTTGAGCTATGGGCTCTACTATGATGTGTGTCGATAGAGGTGGGCACCGAGTCGAGTCAAACCGGATTGAGTCCAACTCAACTCGATGCAAAATTTTCAAGTAACTGACCCGAACTTGATCCGATTTGGGACTGAGTCTGGGTCAGCCGACTTAATCCGATGCACTTTTGGCCTGACCTGAATCGAGTCCGACTCGGTTAGGGAAAATGAGTTGGATCGGGTTGAGTCTGTGGGTCAAACTATGAGGTATGTGTTATATCTAAACCGTCCATCCATTTGGAGAGCTCGTCTTAAGGCTTGAGTCAAAAAATAAAACAGATCTAAAGATCAATTGGACCACACTGCAAAAACAATGGGGGATTGAACGTTTACCATTGAAACCCTTTTGGAGATCACGGAAGTTTCGGATCAATATGAAATTTGTTTTTACTCTTCATCCATGTATTTTTAACCTTATTAACAAATAAGATGGAAAATAAACGTTATCGTGGGCCCTATGAATTTGTTAACGGTGAAAATCATTATCCTCGCTGTTATTTTTGGTGTGGTCCATTTGAGCTTTCGATATGATTCATGTTTTTTCTAATGCTCTAAAATGATCTCAAAAAATGGATAAACGGTATGGATATAATAAATACATCATTGTGGGGCCCATGTAACTTTAATCTCATTTGAGCCATTCATACAACTGGGAGCTCAAGACGCGTCTGCGCTCATCTTCGCACGACACGTATCTACACTAGCTGTACAGCTGGTGTGTTGTACACGAAATCGGATTGCGTACTGAGTTACTTGGTACACACTTATCGTATCGAGTAAACTCTGTTGGGCCCATCGTGAATGCATGTGGTTTATCCACGCCGTCCATTCATTTTTACAGATCGTTTTAGGGGTTGAACCCAAAATTGATGCATATCCAAAGCTCAAGTGGACCATATCACAGGAAAAAGTAGAAGTATTGATTTCCATTGTTGAAAACTTTATAAAGCTTATTTGTCATCCAACCTGTTCATAAGATCAGAAAGACATGGATGAAGGGAAAAAAACAAATATTAACTTGATCTAAAACTTCTTTTGCCCCCAATAATTTTTCAACAATAGATGTTCAATTCACACTGTTTCCAGTGGCGTGCTCCACTTGAGGATTGGATACACTCCATTTTTTGGGATAAAGCCCTAAAATTATCTATTAAAAGAGATGGACGGAGTGGATAAATTTCATGAATGACAGTTGGGCCCACAGAGTTTACTCAGTACGCCCGCTTCCGTGGTACACCAGCCAATCAGCTTCCGAACCAGGTTTCAAGCTCTGCCTTTTCTGAAAACGGGATGTGCGCCTGTGCATGCGCTATCTATACGGATTCCTTGTATAAGAAGACGAAGCGGATTAGGTGTTACCCTTACCGTGGCGCCCACCTTGATGATGTGTTGTATATCCATGTCGTCCATCTATTTCTCCAGCCCATTTTAAGGATGTGGAGCCAAAAAAAAAAGTAGATCCCAATCTCAGGTGGACCACACCATAAGAAACATTTTTGTTTGAGTGCCTTACCATTAAAAATTCCAAAGGCCCCCATCATAAGGTTTTCGTGATGTTTATTTTCCATCCAATCTGTTGATGGTGTCAATATGACCTAGATGAAGGGGAAATCCAAAGATCAGATTGGTCTAAATCTTTGGTGGCCTACAAAAACTTTGTAATGGTCATTCATTACTGTTTCTAGTATTATGGTCCACCTGAGATTTGAATCTTCTTAAAATTTGGTAACACGTCCTAAAATGAGATTAAAAAAAATGGACGGTGTGGATATATAAAAAATATATCAAGGTAGGCCCCACATGGTAAGGGTAACACCAATTACACCACTAAAGTGTTATCGGGAAACAGCTAATCCGCTCCCATAAGACTACACCTGCCCAACGCAGGCCTCATCAATGCGCCACCCACTGGCCAATGCCCTCACGTCACCTTTCTTGGGAAATGGTTTAACCCCAGCCCTTTATTTCTCAACGGTTAAAGATACAAACATCCAATGGCTCTATTTTAATTTCATTACGATATGACTGGATTGGATCGGATCGGTCCAGATTGACCATTGATCCGAACTCGATCTGATGTATGGTTGGATCTGAGTGGGCCTACTCGATCCGACCCGATCTTGGCCTTCAGATCGAATCAGGTCGGATTCTGCCCAACTCTATGTGTCGAACATCAACACCGTGCATTTGATGGTTTCCCTTTAGTTTATGGGATATTCCAAAAATCAGCAGTATATAGAATTCAGGTGTGCCATACCATCTAAAACCATGCGAAGACATGCTAAAACATATAAAAATCACTTGGTGGGGCTCACTTGAGTTTTGGATGCGTCTGAAACTTGGTATGACCCCTCATCCAAGTGGGACACACATAATGGATGGGTTGGATTTGTGAACCACATCTCTGTGGGCCCAATAAATGATTATGAATGTTTTGATGGGAGGATAACCCCTCTCAACTGTTATATGTGGTGTGGCCCACCCAAGTCATGGATTAACTTGATTTTTAAGCCCGTGGCCCACCATAGAATGCTGCATCTGACTGATGGGGTTGATGTTCAACACACATCACAGTGGGGCCGACATAGCTCGACCTCATGGGAAGTTCCCATGAGGTCGACCTGATAGTACCATTTCCACACACACACACACACACACACACACACACACACACACATATATATATATATATATATATATATATATATATATATATATATATATAAACTATCAAATAAATGTTCGGCAGCAGCCCTAACTGTTAAATCGTAACGTAAGCTTATGTTTTAGTTCCAGCTTTGTTAATGCACGCGTTCACAAGTCGGCTAATGCACATGCCCCCACGTATGCCGGAGTAGCAGACATCCAATCTCTTAATTATTTTTCACTCCACTAATTCCTATTCTGAAAATTTGAAAATTATTTCCAAAACCCGGACTATAACATGAAGCACGGTGGAGAAACCTCCAAAGTATCTAAATACAATCCTTAGCTTCTTAACTAGCTCCCTAGAAGATTTAATATATAAGGGTGTGTTTGGTTGCACCAAATATCATTATCTTTGCAACTGAAAGCACCCTTGGCAACAAATAAAATGAGTGAAAAAGAAGATTTTTCTTAGAGTTGACAAAATCAAGTTCGTTGAATCGCGTTTCTTCGAATTTCACACCAAATCAATAGCTAATCTCAGGTGGTGAGACATTTCTTCATGTTGACTGCTGGGAGAGTCTTGGAAGCCAAGTTTAATGTATCAAAGGAACTAAAAAAGTATTATTCCACTGTTCCTGAACCCATGTGATACATTACTCAGATATTATTTTCTAGGAGATCTCACCCACACAAAATGCAACTAATTAAATGCACCCTTTCTCTCACACACACATATGCATGCATGCATGTAATATATACAGGGGCATTTGGTTGCACCAAATATCATGATCTGTGCAACCAAACGCACCCTCAACAATAATAAAAAGAGAGAAAAGAAGAAGATTTTCTTTGAGTTGACCAAAAATAGTTTGTTGAAGCACGATCTTTTCGAATTTCACACCAAATCAATAGCTAACCTTAGATGATGAGACGTCTTCTTCTTATTACTCTCAAAATTAGAATCTGCTGAGAGGGAGTCTTGGGATCCAAGTTTAATGTTCCATAAGATCTAGAAAATTATCATTCAACTGTTCTTAAACCCACGTGACTAATGCATAATTGCTAACATGTCATGTTTAGACTTTAAACCCATCCAAAAGATTTGCCTACCAACAAGAAGGCCTGGCACAAAAAATAAAATAAAATAGGCCAATCCACTCATTCTATGGGCCACATGTATACTTTGGATTAGATGGACTGTTGTATCCTAATGGTCAGTTTGTTGTAGGTAAATATTAGTAGATGTTGGAGTTAACCGGCTCTTCTCTCACACCACTTTCATGTACTTCCAATCCAAAACAAACTCAGCTAAATCCTAGGTATTAGAAATTCGGATTTAACACCGCTGTTGATCCCGCTCTTTGCGGAAGCACACTCAACGAAGATGGAACAACCAAAATAATTAGAATAACCAAAATAATCAGGCAAGCAAACACAGAACATACTGATTTTACGTGAAAAACCCTTGCGAGGGAAAATCGCATAAAGCGACAAAGATCTCTATTATAATCACAAGCCTTAGAGTTTACACCACTCAACTTCTCTCATTACAGAATCACCTGATCTCCCCTTGCGATGTGTACCTAGGAAAACCCTAGCCCCTTACAAGTGCAGAGAATCCTCTCACCTTGTCAAAACCATTGCCCTTAGAGAGAAACACTCATATTATCAAGCCTTACTCGCAATCAGACTTAAATACCCTGACTTACGTTAATTCGCATACCTCGTCAGTTGGATTGACGCACCGTCGGTCCGATCGACAACTCATTATCAGTTGGACCAACACAACCCTACTTTCTGACCGAGAAATCCATCTCACATGCTATCAATCAGACCAACCCCCTATTGGTCGGACTGACAATGCCCTGATCTGGCTCCTAGAACCTGTAAAATCCAAGGCATCCGTAGAACAATCTCCACCTTGACTTGTATTCTACTAAGTCACCCTGAATATCTCCCGTATTCACTTCCACCTTGAGCGTAGAACACTTCCTGCATTCTGCACATGGAATACATCTCCATCAACACCCCTGTGCAAGAGTGCCCAATCTCATCAATGGCTGGTGAGATTGATCAAGCCCAAATAGTGCTTGAACTTGTCTGTAGTCACCAGCTTCATCAACATGTCCATGGCATTCTCGTCCATGTGAATCTTTTGAAAATTAATCTCTCTTGAAGTAATGAGTTCTTGTATGTTGTGGAACCTCACATCGATGTACTTAGTTCTTGCATGATATACTTGATTCATCGCTAGATGGATAACGCTCTCACTATTGCAATGCAACCAAATCGCATCTTGCTTAAACCCGAGTTCTCCTATCGGACCTTTCAAGCATAATGTCTTCTTTGATGCCTTAGTCGCAACCATGTTTTTTGCCTCAGTTGTAGACAAGCTATAGTAGATTGTAACGTAGATCTCCAACATATTGGTCTGTCTGCTAATGTGAAACATATCTCTTAATGGACCCCTTGTTGTCCAAATCTCCTACATAATCCAAATCCACATAGCCTACAATTCCACTTGAAGCTCCATGTCCCCCGAACATGATTTTAGTGTCGACTTTGCTCCTGAGATACTTGAGAATTCACTTAAAAACATTCCAATGTTCCTTTCACAAATTCGTCCTATATCTACTAACCATGCTAACTGCCTATGAGATATTTGGCTTCATATAAACCATCGCAGACATGAAACTCCCCACTTCACTCATGTACGACACCCGTGATATTTCTAAAATCTCCACTTCTGTGCTTGGACAAGACTTGGCTAACAACTTAAAGTGACTTTCTAGTAGAGCTGGGCATTGAGTCAAGTCAGACCAAGTTAGGGCTGACCCAACTCAATTCGGTTTTGAAAAAAATCTGACCTGAACTCGATCTGACTCGGTACCGAGTCCAGCATGCCTGACTCGATCCAATTTTGGGTCTAGGATGGACTGATCTAAACCAATTCCGACCCGGTCAGGAATACCGTGTCGGATCAGGTCACCAGGTTGGGTTACTATAGTAAGGCCGCAATGGGGTCTTCTTTGCATTGCAAGTTGCAACATACAAAAAATGCGACTGTGCTCATTTTAATTTTTGCATGACTAATCTCATTACACTAAATGGGAGAGGAAATGAGAAGTGGTTGAAAAATGTAGGTTTGTTTCATACACATGATTTTGAATATTTGATTATTGAAACATAGCAGATCCACTAGAGTTAAAGCATTGAGTCGAGATGGACCAAGTTAGGGCTGACCCTACCTAATCCTGTTTTGAAATCGAAATTAAATAAACCATGTCCATAAAACGAACAAAGTAAATAAACACTATCAAAAATCAAAAGTAAATAAATCACATTCACATACAAACCAATAAAACTTTCATTCGTTCAATATCCTCTATATGATAAATGCCTTTGTGGCATGTAACCTGAGTAACCTTGTCCATAATATTAACCCCCTCTTCCACCTTCATCACCAGAATTATCATTTGATTCTCTTTTTACGGCTTCAACCGTGGGAGAACTCTAGGCTGACTCCGAGCTGGAGGTGTACAAAAGATGGTTATTTACCTCTACTGAATCGAATGGTAGAGATGCATTTTCATTATTCTCATTCATAGATTCAACAAGTTTTTGCATCCTCTTTTATGATCCGATTTGTACGGGATTCCCAACCGCCTATAAAATACTGCAAGACATTTAAGAAACTTTTATAATTTATTGATTGACTTATGTCTCATACTTGTGCCTGCTTCAACATCCTGTTGTCTCAAAGGGGGTTGTTGTTGTTGTTTGGTCTTGGATGCCATTTTCAAGATTTCTTTTATGAATTCTTTATAATCTTGTTCTTTTTGTTCCATTAATAGTATCTTTTGTACTTCTCTACTAACCGTAGAGGAAATTTCTCTGCTTAACCCTTCTTCTATTATAATAGGCCTAATTTTGTATCTTTTATGACTGGTTGTATTGGTTGTAGTTGTAGGGGAATGGGTGGAGAAAGTCTTTGTATTTGAGTTAAGAATGACTCGAAATAAATCTCGGACTTCCTGAGGAGCTTTGCTACATGGGGTAGCATCTCCTCCCCGACAAGCCAATCATAATTTTAGCCGATTTGTTTTGTTTACAAATTATTTTCCACACAACTTACATTGTAACTTGTAAGTGCTATATTGTATAAAGCACACCTTTATTTGTTAAATTTCGTTTAGACAAAGCTGCTTATGATGTAAGCCTTTTAATGTGAATCAAGATAGAAAGTTCAAGACTCTACTAAAGTTCAAGTCAAGTAGAGGATCAAGATGGAAAGTTTAAGACTCTACTGAAGTTCAAGATCAAGATGGAAAGTTCAAACTCTGCTAAGTTCAAGATGATTGAGTTCAAGTTCTACCAAAGTTCTAGTAGAAGATTAAGCTCCATCTTCAACTTCAAGCTCTATTGAATATTCAAGTAGAAGAACAGGTTCCATGAAGTTCAAGCTAATTCAGAGTTCAGTCATATCAGGTATAACAAACTCTAGAAAGACCTTAGGCTTAGGGTTTTTATGCTTATGTTTAGGCTAAATTTCGACTAGTCTAAGCTAAGACTTGACTAGTTTAAGCTATGGTTCGATTAGTCTAAGCATTTTTCGACCAGTCTTAGTTTAAACTCAAGAAAAATAGATTTTTTTGTTACTTCTTCAACCAGTCTAGTAGACTGCTCGACCAATCGAAGATGGGCCTTCGTTTAGTCGAGGGTTGCTCGACTCGAAGTTCAATAATTGAATCAGTTCAGATTTCAGGCACCCTCGATCGGTCGAGGCCCTTGCTCGACCAGTCGAACAGGGCCCTCGACCAATTGAGTATGTCCTTCAACCAGTCGAAGATCTGTTTTATCTTATCGCACTCAAATTTGAAAATTTGTTGGAACAAAATTCGGTTCTTAGACGAGTCAAAGGAACAACTTCTTTGCCTAAAAATAGAGGTATTCTCTCAATCCAAAATTACCAATTCAAGTCTATTGAATCCTTCCACAAGTGAGAGAGAAGCCCCAATTATTGTCAAGCTATTGCACGGTATTTATAATATTTTTAATAGTTTTTTATTTTAATTCTTTGATCTCCTATTTTTTAATCTTATTTTATAAAGAGAGTAAATACTCTTCTTTGATATCTTAAGAAATTCAAACAAGTAGCATTTGGTTTGAATTTAATTAAAATCAATCTAGAACTTTAAACCCTTATCTATATGACTGAACATTGAACAATCTACTATAAGAGAAGCGGTTCTACGACTACATCGATTGATACATCTTCAAGGGATAAGATAAGTATTCTTTGCTTTTATAGTTTGGTTTTATTGAGATAGCCAGAAAATCTCATTTGTTGGTTTTTATTGAGATAAGTAGAAAATCTCATTTATTGATTTTTCTGAGATAGCCAGAAAATTCTCAGAGAGGGTTTTTTGGTTTGTGATAGCCCTTTAAAATCGCAACTGTGTCAGGTTTTAAGGTGACTCTTTGAAAACCTTATTTATAGTGAAAGCCAATATCACGTGGATAAGGATTATTGCGAGTGGAGTAAGTATGACTGTTTGAGAACAGTTGTTGTACACATTGAACTACTATAACTCTTGGTGTTGTGGTGAATGTTTACTTTTTGCATTTGTGGAGAATATTTGTAATTTTATTTATGCAAAAGTGGTGAATGTTTGTAATAGATAACTTTATTTTCTCTTTATTGGTTTGAGATTTTGATTCTTATAAATGTTCATGAAATAAGGTTGTCCTACCTAAACTTGGTTTGGGTGTAAGTTCTCCTACGAATTAGTTTGAATCAAATTTTCAACATTAGTGCGATTGAGATTTTTGATTTATTTAATATTTCAGCACTTTAATTTTTATTTGACATAATTCTATTCACTTCCCTCTAGGACTTCTTAAGCTCACCTTTTCACAACTTTACCTTTCCGTCTTGAGAATAGACTTAAGCTCCATAATCCTAAATATCTGTCGATGGATTATCTTTCGATGACATATCTATATGTGTGTATTTTAAAAGAAAAAAAAAATATTTGGTTAGGTTAAGGCAACATAAATAATTAAGGAATGAAGATGAATAAATGCAATCAACCAACCACATGAGATTTAAGCAATATTAACTAATTCAAAATCATAAATAAAAAGAGAAAAATATTCATCAATCCATAAAATATTAGAATTTAAGTCCACAAAAAATAATTGTCAAAATCTTGTTGTAACTTGTAAGCAAATGCAAGAGAAATAAAAGGCATTGTCTTATCTTGCTTTACGCAATTGTTGGAGGCCACTGTCTCATCTTTCTTGTCACTCTGCTCTTCCTCAAAATCCTCATCAATAGAGTTCTAGTTTCTCTAGATCAGACACAACCAATCATGTATGCAAATGAGCGCTTCAACTGATTCCGGTGTAAATGAGCTTAAATAATTGTTCACGACCCTATTCTCCGTACTAAAAGTATATTCTGATGCCACGATTGAAATTCGAATTGATAATATGTCTCGTACCATTAACGAGAACAGAGGGTATTATGAATCATGAGCTTTTGACTTCCACTAGTCTAAAATATCAAATTCTTCGCCTTTGTACTTTACAAGTGGTTTTATGAGATAGTGGTCAAGTTCTGTTAGGTTTTTCTGCGTTAGAGTCTCAACCTGTGTCATGAATCAATGATCGGGTTTCGTTGATCATCAACACTAGAATTAAAACCCACTTCAAGAGTCAGACCCGGGTTGTAGTATTATCTTTTACGGTGCCCAAAGTTTGTATATAGAAATTGTACAAATCATCAACCATATTACGAATCTTATCGACGTCAGTGGAACTCTTCTAACCATAAAACTTATTAAAGATAAATATAACCATGAATATCTTGTATTAAGGATTAAGAATGACTGTAACAACTATTACCAGGCTGCGCTCAGACCAATACTTATTAAACTTTAACTGCATACCCATAGTCATTAATTGTAAAAAGTCTAGTTTACTACAACTTATATACAAAATATCTTTTACCCTCCAAATTTCTGGCAGAAATATATTTGTTGTTGGGTACTTGCTTCTTGAAAATTTCTTCTTTACGTCGTAAAAAATTGAAAGGAATTTGCGAACTGCCTCATCTTTTGACCAATCATCATAAGAAGGCAACCAAAGATATACATTATCATGCTCTACATAGTGAGAGAATGCATCTTTGAAAGCTATTGCTGAATCCAATATTTCAAAAGTTGAATTCCAATGTGTTATGACATTTAACTTCATCGTTCTCTGAGATGACAAATTCAACCATTTCACGATCTCATTCCATGTATATAATCATGAAGGTGACCCTCGTACGTACTTCCCATTCTCTCTTATGTTCTCAATCATTAGCTCAATTGTTTTAAGGCCATCTTGTACAATCAAGTTTATGATGTGGGCATAACACCTAATATGAAATATCTTTTCACCAAAATACAAGTCACCTGTAGCCTTAAACTGGTTCCGCAAATTCTTTATCACGCTATCATTTGCAGATGCATTGTCTAAAGTTATTGAGCAGATTTTCTTCTCAATGCTTTACTCCACAAGACATCTGTAGATGCAGTCTGAAATCATCAATCCAGTGTGAGGATGCACAAGATAATAAAAGTTTAGAATTCTTTTGCAGAGCCTCCATTTGACATCAACGTAGTGGGCAGTTAGTGACATATACCAATTTCGTTGATTGGATGTCATCCATAAATCTGATGTTAGGCTGATTCGAGAAACCAATTCCAACTGTCCTTTCAACTTGAGCATCTCGCTTGCATACATCTTCATACACACTCTCTTTATTGTTGTACGGGAGACCTCGTATCTGGGGTTAAGGCCTCTGGCCAATTCGACAAAGGAATGACTCTCTACTATCTGAAATGGTCTTTCATTGACAATAATAAATCCAGCCGTCAACTCATTCACATGGTCTCTGTTATACTTATATATGGACAATATACCTTAAGACAAACCCTATAAGTGCTAAGATATTGAGCACACATAACTTGTCAAATTTCGTAAAGAAAAAACCACTTTATAGTAGATCTTCAAGATCAGTCTATGTTCAAGAGAAGATAAAGCTTAAGATCAGTCTATGTTCAAGAGAAGATCGAGCTCAAGATCAGTCTATGTTTAATAGAAGATTAAGCTCACGATCGGCTATGTTCAAGAAAAGATCGGGCTCAAATTCGAGATGAAGTCCGAGACTAAGTTCAAGTCAAAGAAGAATCAGATATTTAATATATCTCAGGTGATATAAATCCTTAGAAAGTCCTTAGGACTAAGTGCTTTCAAAATTGTTTAATTGTGGGTTTTTTCACTTGTTTTGCCTGAAATTTACTAACATAACTTTTGGTTCAGCCAGCCCAACTTCAAGCCCGAAACAATAACAATTTTTTATTATAAATTCGGCTAACCCAAGTTTTAGTTTGGCTAGGGTTTAGGGTTGAAATTCGGCTAGCCCGAGAAAGTTCGGGTCAAATTCCAGCAACATCATCTTTTAGAATTTGGGAGAATTCGGCTAGCTAAAGGTCAACTTCAGCTAGCTGAATTATGTTGTTCGGCCAACCGAAGTTGACCTCGGGCCCGTAGAATTTTGGATAATTCTTATCTTGCGCAATCCGAAATCTGTTGAACCGAATTCGCTGAACTTAAGCTAGTTGAAGCCTGACTCGGGCTAGCCGAAGTTCTAACTTCTTTGCTTATATATTGAGTTCTTCTCTCATTCTGAATTACACAAGTTAATTAACAGAATTCTTTAGCAAGACAGAAAGAAGCTTAAGTTATTAGCAAGCTATTGGTTGGTATTTATAATTGATTTAAATAGCTTTTTCAATTCCCTTTTATCTCAGATCTTTCAAGTTTAATCTAAGAGAGTAAACTATACTCTTCTTTTGAGATCTAAGAGAATTGATTTAAGTAGATTTTGGGTTTAACTTAATTAAAATCAATAGAACCCTAGACCCTTTCTATTTGACTGAACACAGAACTTTCTACATTCAAGAAAGAGGTTCTTCTGCTACAAACTTCTGCTACATCTTATACGGTGAAGATAAGTATACCTTCTAAACTCTTTTACATTTTTCTAAGATAACCTATTAAAATCTCAGTTAAGGTTTTGTCTAAGATAGCCTTTTAAAATCTCAGTTAAGGTTTTGTTTGAGATAGCCTGTTAAAATCTCAATTTAAAGTTTTGTCTAAGATAACCTGTTAAAATCTTAGTTTGGGTTTTTATTGTGATAGCCCGTGAAAATCACAAGAATTGTATAAGGTTATTAAGGTAACCCTGATAAAACCTTGAAGCCAAAATTACGTGGGAAGTAATTTTGGGAGTGAAGTAGGTGTGGATGTTTTTAGAGCATGAAACCACTATAATTCTTGATGTCATGTGGTGAATACCTTTTATTTTATTTATGGTGGATTGAATGTATTTAATTTCAGTTGAGTGGTGAATGTTGTAATACTTTAATTTACTCTTGCAAGTTTGAGGTTTTGATTTTAAAGAAATTCGTGAAATAAGGTTGTCTTGCCTAAAACTTTAGGTGAAGGTTGTCCAACGAATTACTTAGAATCAAGGTTTCAATACTCAAGTAATTGAGATCTTTATTCTATTTACATATTCAGCACTTATTTCGATTATTTGGCATTGTCCTATTCACCCCCCCTCTAAGACATCTTACGCTCTCCTTTTCAGACCCACTAAGGATTGGGTAAATGAAAGTGTCTGTTTCCCTGAGGTCTGGCTTTTCACTTTTTTATGATACTTTAAAATATATTTTTTCAGAGTTGTGGTCGATCTATCTACTGATTTAACATATTGAGCCTTGTAGTACTTGCATTGTATCTTCACCATGTCATTTTTTAGGATTACTTCTTCAAAATCTTCCCATACTACCAATTTTGTTTTGTTTTGTTTTTTTTTTTTTTTTTTTTTTTATACTTTTCCTATAATCTATTACTGTGAAGTACTAATATCAATGGGCACCTCTCCATCTTTTAGACCTAATCCTTCATCATCTATGATCATCGGCGATGTAACTGATAAAGCGTATGGGGTATTAGAAATTTCCTCACTAGCCATCTAATAATTGAAAGATACTAAATCAAATTAGCATTAGTACTTTAATGCCTTAAAGATTTATATTAAACCCTAAATTAATCACTCATCCAAAGTTAGATAGATTGTAATACTTTCATATTCCCATTTAAATATCCATGAGAAAAATCCGACAGCATCTCCCCATGTGTCTCTAAATAAGTTGATCTTTCATTACATCCCGATGACAAATATATAAGCAATGTGAAGATATTTGACATGAAAAATGAAAGGAAGAAACATATTTAAAAAGAAATGTGGAGAAGGAGCGTAGATCAGGCATGACTATTTAAATAGGTTATATGAAAACATACTAGCCATCTAACCTTAAACTGTCCAAAATGAGACAATTTGAGCAATATTTATGCAAGTGAAAATACATTATATCTATATTTAGCCACATAGAAATCCTTAAATGGATAACTAATTATCTAACTCATAATAATAAGCTAAGCAAAAAAGTAATGTAATCCATACATATTAAGCTAACTATCTAATGCACATTAATAAGCTAAGCAAAAAAGCAATGTAATCCATACATATTAAGCTAACAATTTAATGTGCAATAATAAGCTAAGTAAAAAAATAAATTAATCCATACATATTAAGCTAACTATCTTATGCACAATAATAAGCTAAGCAAAAAGCGTTGTAATTTGTAATTCATAATTCACACTAATAAACCACTAATTGTTTAATTTAAATAAATAAAACACATTAGCAATTTAGGATATAAGGCTTAGGGATTAGGTGTAGCCATTTAGGTCTTAGGGTTTTTAGGGTTTATGGTTTAGGTTTTGGGCCTTTAGGGTTTAGGGATTAGGTGTAGCCATTTAAGTCTTAGGGTTTAGGTCTTATGGTTTAGGTTTTAGGCCTTTAGGGTTTAGGGTTTAGGGATTAGGTGTAGTCGTTTAGGTCTTAGGGTTTAGGGTTTATGGTTTAGGTTTTAGGCCTTTAGGGTTTAGGGTTTAGGGTTTGGATTTAGGGTTTATGGTTTAGGTTTTAGGCCTTTAGGGTTTAGGGATTATGATTTAGGGTTTAGGGTTTGGATATAGGGTTTAGGCCTTTAGGGATTAGGGATTAGGGATTAGGGTTAGGGTTAGGGTTAGGGTTAGTGTTAGGACTATTGAATTGGGAGACCAGACTATTGAATCAGGCGGGTGGCCAGACTGTTGAATCAAGTGGCCGGATTGTTGAATTAGGCAAGTGGCTGGACTATTGAATCTGGTGGCCAGACAATTAAATCGAGTGTTGAATTGGGTGATTGGACGCACTCGAACCATCCTCTTAACATTTAGTAAGAAAAAAACCTTTAAAAAACCCAGACACACCTGATTGAGTGACTGCCACCGGGAGTGGAGAGGAGAGGGGAGGAGAGAGATAGGAGGAGGAGGAGGCTAGAGGGTTGTTGCCGCTTGCCGAACGGGAAGGGATGAGTTTTTTTCGGATCGGGGCATGCGGTGGGTAGGGTAGAGGGAGGAATTAGGTTTTTTTATACCCTACCCGACAACCCGAGTCGAGTCAGATTTCGGATCAGGTCAATTCTGATCAATCAAGTTTCGGGTCGAGTTGGGTTGAGTTACCGCATAACTCGAACCCGACTCGGTATGCATTCGGATCGGGCTACGACTACTCGATCTGAACCGACTCAGTCATTCGGTTCAGGTTGGTTCAGGTTTGACTGAGTCAGATGAGTTGAGTCGTCCCTTGCCCAACTCTACCTTTTAGAGGCGTGCTAACTGGCTTAACACTTTCCATACGGAACCTCTCTAACACCTTTTTCATATAACCCTATTGAGACAGCAACGGCTTCCCAAACTCTCTGACTTTGTGAATCTCCATTCATAGGATCTACACAACACTTAGATCCTTCATGTTAAGCTTCTTGCTTAACAGATACTTAACCAAGAATATTTCCTTCTTATCTTTTCCAAACACCCATTTACACCCTATATCCCTTTGACCTTTTGGAAGTTCCACCAACTCTCATGTTTAATTCCCATGTAGAGATTTCATCCCCTCTACCATGACCAACATATATTTATTGCTATCCTTTCCAGATTTAGTCTCTTGGAAGGTGGAGGGATCTCCACTTTCCATGGACAATGTGAAAGAAACTATGTCCTCAAACCCATATCGAACCGAGGCTCTAATGGTTATTCTATACATGTTCTTACGTATACTTTCCTGAGTATCTTGCTGATCGTTTCAATTAGTTTCTTGCTTACTGAATTTCACCTTCAATAACTAGTTCAATTGACTCCACCTACATTAAAATCGATTTGCATCACCATGTGTTTCTAACTTTACTGCAACATCCTTGTTGCCCTTCGACATCGATGCATCATTGAAGATGAGATCTCTGCTAATGACCACCTTTTAAGAAACTATATCCCAAAGCTTGTAACCATTAACACCTTTCTCATAATTGATAAAGATGTACTTTATAGATTTGGGATCCAACTTCGTCTTTTATCTACTCTACACGTGGACGTATGCTTAACACCTGAAGATCCTTATCCCTGGGTAAATAACATCTTTGTCTATCTAGAATTCCTTTGCAACTTGGAGTCTATCATTGTAGATGGTGACCGATTCACAATATACAATGTCATGTTAACCACTTCTGGCCAGAAGCTTTTAGGCAGCCATACATGCAACTGCATACTTCTCGCCCTCTTTAATAAAGTTATTTTTATCCTCTTTGCCACCTCGTTTTGTTATGGGGTCCCTGGAATTGAGAAGTGCTTTGTGATGCCATGTTTCTTGTAGAATTTCATGAATTCTCCCTCTTTGTACTCTATACCGTTATCTGACTTGAGACTCTTAACATGCCTCTTGATTTGCTTTTTAACATCCGCCTTTCATTCCTTGAACTTGGTGAACACCTCAAACTTGTGCTTCAAGAAGTAGACTCAAACCTTCCTCGAGTAATCACCTATGAAGGTCACGAAGTATCGTGCTCCTCCATTAGATGGTACTGTTATTAGCCCTCAGACATCGGAATATATATAATCGAGCACCCCATTGCTAGTATGTGTAGCAATTTTGAACCTAACCCTACATTGCTTCCCATAGATGCAATGCTCGTAGAAATCTACCTTACACACCTTAACTCCCTTCAATAGTTTCATTTATGGAGTCTCATCATTTCCCTCTAACTCATATGCCCTAACCGCATATGCCACATATTAGTGTCATCTAAGTACCCTCTCTTCATCACCTGAGGATACCCTTCCTATATAAGATAGTTTATCTTCCTTTGACCAAGCCTTCACCAGTGATACCTTGGTGGCCAAGTACCTAGTACCTTCATCAGAGCTCTAGTAACTTCATGAAAAATCACGAGTTCTCATTCGCTCTGCGGCTTATGACATCATTTCTTCGGGATCGACTAAGAGACTCAATCTTCTTATCTGTCGCTACCAAACTCTCTCTCAGTTTAACGAATCCTTGTCGGCCTGGGTGTTTATACTATATGAATTTTTAAATCTAATTCATGAGTACAAGGATACAATTATGGCGGTCACTAAACTTCAGTCTAAGCATATGACCATGTCCCTCAAAATGATCGAGGTCATAACTGATAGAGAACATCTTTCCACTGTTTATAACAAAATGAAGGAGTCCGACTTGACTCTTACTGATTTGAAAGCTCAAATATCAATGATGGAGGATAAACTGAAGGTATTAAAAGAAGAAGAAAAATCTTTGACCTAGATCAGAAACCTGAAGTCAATACATTTAGCATTTGTATGCGAGAGCATACTCCATTGATCGACCAGATGTTATGCTCAGCCACTAAGACTAAAGCTGCTCTCAATTAGCAAGAGGCTAGGCAATTGAAGCTACAAGAGACGATTACCACTTTTTCTTCTTTCGAGTTCTGATTACCATATATTTATTGTTGGAGCAAAAAATTAGAGAATTTCACAAAAGATTGTCTTATTGGGCAACCACATAAAGGAGATGTGTTGTGTGACCACGTAACACATATAATGTTACCAGGGTGTTATTTCGTGAGTAGATCGCCCAAATCAGCCGCATACCTTGTTGCGCACCCACACAACAGGGGTGTGTTGCGTGCCCGTGCAACAACATTCTATTGTGCAGATTTGGTGGTTCACACGTGTATAAGCCTATAAATACCCCTCCCCCTCCCATTTGGAGGATCAGAGAAGTTCAAAAAGCACTCGAGAGCTCTCAGAATCCAAAGTCGCAGCGGATTGGTATCCCACATGAAGCAGCCCGGGAGAAAGGAAGGAAGAAGACATCTAGCATTGCACATATATTCTATGCATATTAGCGCATGAAATTGTGATTATGGGCTATAATGCGTCTAACTACGGAATGTGACGAAGCTATAGAATGTAGACTAAGTCCTAGAGGGGAGGTGATTAGGACCAATTAAAAAATATGCCAATTTTAAATTTTGATTATCTAACTTAAATTAATTTGCAATTAAACTAAGCAAGGAAATATAACTCTAAAGGCTTTCAAGCCAATAGAGGGTCCAATCACATAGGCTACACTAGGTATGTAAGTTAAGCAACTAGCCTATATAAGATAGTGTATATGAGTGTGTGCGATGAGATTCTAGTCAATCCTAAACATTCATTTAATCATGCATCATATTTAAACATTCAAGACACATACGCATAATTAAATAAATGCACAAATAGCAATCCCAAACACGATCATATATAATGGTTCGACTATATGCCTACTCCACTCCCAGCATTCACACTCAATTGCAGAGTGCACCGAATTTCACTATCAAAGGTTTTAAATCAGGTTCATCTCAAACCTTTACAGCCCTACATAAGGACTCTACAATTTATGCATTACACAAGAGCAGAGGTCCTAATCCTATACCTTACAGTTTAGCCACATAGGCCAAGGTCCTAATCCTAAACCTAAGATTTATGCTCTACACAAGAGCAAGAGTCCTACTCCTGAACTTAACAATTTAGGCCACACGGGTAAGGTCCTAATCCCGAACCTTCATTTAGGCCCACTGGCCAAGGTCCTACTCTCGAACTTTCATTTAGGCCCACTGGCCAAGGTCATAATCCCGAACCTTCATTTAGGCCCACCGGCCAAGGTCCCACATAAGGCACCTACGTTTAGGCACATAAGCCAAGGTCCCACACTAGGCACCTAATCGAGTTTGTGAATAGTAAACTCTTAACCTCAATCCTTCACAAGGAAGGAGGATAACCTTTGGAATCCTAATAATGACACTTACTTGTCGGATTGAGTCCCTTTTTGTAGCTCCTCTTGGGTTTCTTAATCTCCGCTCTCCCGTGCTTCAATCAACTCCCCGATGCTCCTCGATCATTTTGCTGCTGCTTCGCCAAAGTTTCAGCTCTACAATCAATCTCCTTACATTTGATTCTTCTTCAAGATGACGAAGGTGATGGGAGTGGGTTGAATCTCCTGCAACTAATCAAAATTTGTTTATCCTAGGTAATTCAACCGATGGACACTCTAGAGTACCATAAAGACTATAGATATACCTATAAGGTTGGTCTTAATACTCTAGAGAAGGCAGGAGATCATGTTCTTCCTTAATAGAAGCATGAAATGCTTGTTGAGTGATGAATCACAAGGAAGAGGACATGAATCTCAATGAAAAAGAGCTCTAGGTTATAGGTTAGGCTTGGGATACACTGAAGTCTCTAAAATGTATTAATCCATGCTTTTTTTAAGTTCTTACAAGCCATTTTTATAGATAAAAGCTTTTAACGGATAGAAAACAACAAGTTCTTTGTGCTATCGAAGTGACTTTTGGTACCACCAAACTTGCTTCGGTAACACTGAAATTATCTATCAGTACTACCGAATTAATTTTTCCAAGTTGCTAACTGAAAACAGTCACTTTCGGTGGCACTAAACTTTGTTCGTCGGTGGCAGTCTGTGACATCGAATTAATGTTGTAAGCTTGCTAGACTGTTTTGAGCCCCTTCGGTATCACTAAAGGTATCTTCAGTGGCACCTTCGTCCTACCGACAATGGACAGATTTTACTATTTTTGTCCAATAGTTCAACAACTTAGGACTTGATTAAGCTAAGATTATGGGATATTCAATATGGACTTAGGTTTGGCTTAGAATAGATGACCTACAAGGGTTTTCCTATTTGGGTTAGGATCATCTATTTGCAAGGTTTAAGATCACAGGAGCAGTTCTTCGTCTTCAATGCAGCTTTTCCTGCTTCAGCTCCAATTGCATCGCTGGTCTGCATTTGTCAAGAAGTCATCTAACTACAAGACACAACTAGTCATGTGATTGACAAACATGAGTACAAATAAGTGCACTAACAACGCAAAGCGAGGGTTTCAACCTGAACAACTCTTCTGTCACTATGACGGATGTCATACAAGTTGAGATGTTGCTAAAATCACTATTAGATTGTTCTCTATTACATTGATTAAATGTAATTTGTTTTAAAATCAATGGTAACGTGAGGGATATAATAAGAATCTAGAATTAATAAAATAAGCGATGATGTTTGTTCTTTAATTTTCCTTTGTTGTTATTGAATGGAGATATTACAATCTCTAATACATGTTTCTTGTCAAAACAATATGGTGACTCTGCTGGGGATCGAACCCAAAATCTCTGGTTGGAATATCTACATTTAATATTAATAATTGGATAATCAAAAGAATACATGTCATCAACTGGTGCTGCAATGGTGCCAATGTTATTGTATTTTTCACGCCCAATGGATTCGATATGGATTATATCGACAATGTGTGACCGCCGTCTAAGAAAGTACTAGGGAAAGCTGAGTTAGCTGTGATTAAAAACAAGTAATATTAGGTGATGTCTGGGATGATCTCCACCTCACCAATAGTGCAAAAGGACAATGAAGAATGGACGGTGGTAACATCCAAAAGGTAAAAGGCTAGATCCCCCTTTATGAAAAGTAAAGTTCCATTTAGTGTGATAAAATGGTCGATTGTGTGAAATATTGCAATGCATAATCCCACCTTAACTCCACAATCATTTTATTCAGGAAGTACTGAAATACCCTTTACCCCATAAGGTTTTCCTGTAATGCCGATTATGTCAATAAAGACGCCCACCTCATATTCATTAAAAGTTCATAAGGATAAGGGGAAAGCTAGTCAATAAAGACGCCCACCTCATATTCATTAAAAGTTCATAAGGATAAGGGGAAAGCTATTGTGATAAGTGAACCCTCACCCATGGTACCTCCTATAATGGATTCAGTGCAAGCTTCTGCATCAAGAACATCACATTTTGAGTTGGCTAGTTCCCCGAGATGGCGATGCGCTAGTTTTAGATTGAGTGGCGGTTCGTTTTCCTCAATGTTATTAATAATCGTGTATTCATCCCCTCCTCAAGTATCATACCAATTAGGGAGTAAAGAAGTAAAAATCTTTATGATGGGCACTAGTTAGACTGATCCACTTTCGCCAGATGAGTGCTTAGCTGAGATGGCATGCATGCTGTTGAGACTCAAATATTGCATATTTAACCCTTCAAATACATTAGTTATCTTGGCATTTAAGTGTTAACTTGATTTAATTATATATATTTTTGTCATGCAAGGTAATTTGGAAGCTTATAATGAATATGTGCTTAAAAGAATGAATTTATAGCTCAGTAGAAGAGAACGAAGAATTGGAGATTTGAAAGTCAATAATGAAGAATTCACATGCCAAAGATCCAAGGAAACCAAGTGGAGAAGGATAGAAATCAAGTTTGCAAAATACATAAAAAAGAAGTTGTTAAACTCATCTGTTGATGATATCGAACACCCTTCGATACCATCGAAGTAAGTGTTTGATGACATCAAAGACAGTTCGATTACATCCAAATTACATGAAAATCAAGTTTAGTTGCTGGACTATTTTGGTGCATTTCTCGATTCATCAAAGACCTGTTCAAGTTTTCAAAGACTAGTTTGATGACATTGAAGACCATTCGATGGCATCGAGAATTCTGAAGATTTTTAGAACAACTCGCTGGAACTCTTTGGACACATTCTTCGATTACTCGAACACCCTTCAATGACATTGAAGGTTTGTTTAATGACATCGAAGGTATGTTCGATTGCATCAAAAATTTACGCAGTGCGAAAGAGCATGACTTCCGAATTCGATTCAAAATAATTCCATGTTCGATGACATCGAAGGCTGTTCAATGACATCAAAGGTGTTACACAGTGCGTAAAATTGAGGCAGTTTGCGAACTTTTTCGAGGCGGTGAGAAAGTTTGAATTGTAAAACTATTTAAAAGAGTCCCTAGGCTATTCCGAATCAACTTTTAGCATTTGGAAACGAAGAGAAGGCCTAGGTGAAGCGCCGACAACATTCTTCCACTTCAATTTCTTCATGGGTTCTAGTTGATCTTTTTATTTTTCTTCTAAGATATTAGTCTTGTTAGGCTAATCTCTTAGCTAAGGCTAATGGATGAAACATATAGTTTATTTTGATGTTTATCATACTTTAATTCAAGTTTATGTTGAACTTAATTGATTTCTAGTTTGATTTAAGGAATATTTTCAGTTTTCTATGATTTATTGTGACTTCAATTATAGTAGATGCTATGAGAACTTTGAATATCTTCTTACTTATCTTAAATTGTGTGATGTGTACAAGTTGTTCATCATCATCTCTTAGGCATGGTGGATGATTGAATTCCCTACCATCATTGCAAATAGACGAATATTTGGGAACTAATCCAATGAAAGTTCAAATTCTATTTTAAATGCTTCATCATCTGATTGGATAGGATAAGACTTCGATTACAATCGAGTTATCGTTAAATCAAGTAGATTGAATATTGAGATTGCTATAGGTAGATTCCTAGATCCTTAGTCTTTTATCTTTTATTATTTAAAACTCCTTTTATCTCATTGTATTAAAAATCCAAACAACCAAGTTAGATTTAGATTAGTTATAAACCGTGTTCCCCATTCCCTCTGAATTTGACCTCGGTCTCACCGAGTTATTATTACATTATAACCCTGCACTTGGGGTTGTGAACACATGCAAACCCCCTTGATAGAAGAATATAAGAACCTTCGAGAGACATTAATAGAATTAACCCACAATGCAACTCAGGTCCCTACTCCAATAACAAATGATATGAACAATGATGAACAACAAGCGGAAGGGTCACAACAGCGAAGGATTGGATCTCACAGGTATGCACCTACTATTACTTAAGTTGTAACATCAGAAGAAATCTGACAAGTGGTCGTTGAAACCATTCGCCTAGGAAATTTCTTCGCAGTTCCTCATTATTGCTTAAGATTATTTGGGTTATCCTTGATAAGAAATGCCTTTAAATGGTATTCGGCTTTGGCCTGGAGATCTAGTCGTACTTGGGAATAAATACATGATGCCTTCATGGCGAACTTTTTTTCTTCTTGGCGAACTTTTTTTCTTTTAACGGAGAAGTTAGTTTGATTGAATTGGTTTCCATTCACCAAAGAGAGGACAAACTAGTCAGAAAATTTATTAACTAGTGGAAAACCCTGGGGGCATCATGTTGACAACTTCCGGGAAAATCAGAGCAAGTTAAGTTATGTTTGAACTGTATGAAACCAAAGGTGGTGTTTGGCCTAATAAGTGCTGAAATATGCACTTTTCATGATCTCGCTACAAAGGCCCATATTCTTGAAATGATTGCTAAGAAAGTATTTGCTTCTCGTATGAAGCCACTACACCAGAGCTTTAATGGAACATCATTTAGCACCTTTGGCAAGAGAGAAAAGGGAAGACTCCCAAAGTTAACTAAGAAACAACAATAGAGAAAGTAAGAACAATAATATAATCGGAATGATAGATAAAAGGTCCAGACGGTATAAGGATCATAAGAGGTATGCATTTGTAAAGGAGGACATACTTCCCATAATGAACCAATTATTGTCTATGCGGAGGATCGAGTTACCTCGACCAAAACACCCTAGAGAAATGGGGAAGACAAAAAAAAGGATTACTGTCATTATCATTGTATGCTAGGGCATCAGACTGAAAGTTATTATTCTCTTAAAAATATGCTTCAAAAGATGATCGATAAAGGCGAAATCATCATGGAAAAATACGACAAAGGGAAGAAAGTAGAAACCAACGCAATTTTCATTAAAAGCATCTGTGATCCTTCAAGAAAGGAGACATGGTTCTAATGCTTACACGACCCATCATACTTATAAAAAAGATTGGAGGAAGATTTTGAGATGATCTTTCTCGTTCCTTGAAGAAAAAAAATGACAAGAATTTTGATTGTGAAGATTATCAAGGAAAATTCTACCCAATTAAAAGGAGGGCAGTATGGCCATGTAAAAGCGCAATTAATGAGATGAAAAATCTTATAATATCATGATTTTCAGTAATGTATTTTCATAAACCTTCATTCTTTGATGGAGTGAGGATGAAGAATGATTAATGAAAAGAAAGGCCAAAGGGAGATACGATTTCCAAATGCTCCTTTAAATATATTTCTCCAAGCATTAGGACAAGATCATCGATCCCTTGATCCTGAAAGAGAGTAATTGTCAATCTTCTAAGACAATAATTGGTAATAATAATCTTGTAGAAATGACATCTGGGCTGGAATTATCACTGCGACAGAATTATTGCTACACCCCCAAAAGGCCTTCAAAATTATTGCCAATTATTTGTGAGATTATCTCCAATTATTTGCAGGCTATCACCAATTATCTGTGAGATCATCTCCAATTATTTGCAAGTTATCACCAATTATCTGTGAAATTATCTCCAATTATTTGCAGACTATTGCCAATTATCTGCGAGATTATCTCCAATTATTTGCAGGCTATCGCCAATTATTTACGAGATTATCTCTAATTATTTGTAGGTTGTCACCAATTATTTGCGAGATTATTGAGCGTTAATTATCTACAGATTATCATCGACTATATGCTAGATTATCGCCAAATATTTTCATATTATCGCCAATTATATATGAGATTATAGCCAAATATTTTCGGATCATCACCAATTATCTGCGAGATTATTGAGTGCCAATTATTTTTGAATTATCACCGATTATATGCGAGATTATCACCAAATATTTTTGGATTATCGCCAATTATATGCAAGATTATCGCCAATTATCTGCGTGATTATCAAACGCCAATTATTTCTGAATTATCACCGATTATTATATGTGAGATTATCACCAAGTATTTCTAGATTATCACCGATTATATGAGAGATTATCGCCAATTATTTCCGGATTATTGCCAATTATCTGCGAGATTATCGAGCGCCAATTATTTCCAGATTATCACCGATTATATGTGAGATTATCGCCAAATATTTTTGAATTGTCACCAATTTTATGTGAGATTATTGCCAAATATTTCTAGATTATCACTGATTATATGAGAGATTATCACCTATTATTTTTGAATTTCTAAATATTATAGACTCCAATAACTTATGAGTATAAACCATGAAGACTCCAATAACCTACGAGTATAAATTATGAAGACTCTAATTACTTATGATTATAAACTGTGAAGACTCTAATTACTTACAAGTATAAACTGTGAAGACTACAGTTAGTTATGAGTATAGAGTATGAAGACTCCAATTATTTATGAGTATAAACTGTGATGCTTCAATTACTCAAGAGTATAAACTATGAAAACTCCAATTACTTATGAGTATAAACTATGATGCTCCAATTACTCGAGAGCTTAAATTGTGATGCTCTAACTACTTACGAGCCTAAACGGTGTTCCCGTTAACTACTTACGATGCCTTAACTAACTGAACTCTAAGACAGAGAATGCAACGCAAAGCATGCTAACAAGCAAAAAACAGAATGACTAAATTATTGTCATAATTACATGTCTCAAGTTAGAGAGAAACACGCAATTGAAATACGTATTGATTTACAATTATTTTAAGATTGTTAATAAATTATGATTATTTCAGAATTTTCAATACATTACGATTATTTCAGAATTATCAATATATTACAATTATTTTGAAGTTGTCTATACATTCTGAAATTATCAATACATCACGAAATTGGATCGAAAAATTGTGAAGCCCAGAAACATTAATATTGGTTAACTTGGCAGGAAATACTATTACTCAAGGTTCTGGAACATACAAGTTATGGTTGAGAAGGCATTCTCGATTAAGAGACATTTGGCAACTCGGGGATTGCCATGGCACAAGCAACATTAAAGATGATTCCTTGACCACGATGTTCAAAGCGAGAGTTGTTGGAACTATCGCAGGGGCTGCCACAGCAGGAGCAACATTAAAAGATGGTTCTCTGACTATGATGCTTCAAGATGGAATTGCTGAAGCTGTCACAATGATAGGTTTCGATGGAAAATGAATTGCACAAGCAGTCGTAACCGAGATTGTCACCCCCCAAACTCGGAAACTGGGCTCATAGAATTTTTGATTGCCACCAACAGCCTCTGTAGTACCCCATTCTCGACTCCCAGCGCCTATACACCAGATTCTGATCCTGGTATCTTACAGGGAGGATTTTCCAATGTACATTTATCTCGTAAGAAGCATAACCACAAGTTTACCCAAATCACAAAGGCAACATCATCATCATATATCCACTAATATAAACAGTTGAATACAGTGCTGAAAGGAAAATATAAGGTAAATGTCAAAAGCTCCAAAAGCTTTGCCGCACGGTCCTGCCTCAGCTTGATCACATCCTATTGTCACCCGCATGTATCTATCATGCATAATCTTATAAAAAGCTTAGAGGGTGGTGTACGTGTGTGCGCGAGATAAGTGCCAAGCACACAAATATCAGAGTAAGCAGAATACTGGCAAGGCTATAAGTCATTCAATATTAGAGTAATGCGGAAACATGCCGATAAGTCTATAATTACTATTAGCCTTACCCAGGCTATATGATGCAAAAACATAATAAGCCAATATCATATACTGAGGAAGCAATGTAGATCAGCTATGCAATGCGGAGACGTAGTAAGCCAAATATCATATACTGAGTATGCAATGCAATATGCAAATCCTGACGAGCCCATGAATGCCACCAGTCTCATTTAGGCCATATAAATGTAAAAACATAGTGATCCAAATGCTATATGTCGTGGATGTAATGTAATATGCAGATCCTGGCAAGTCCATAATACCATCAACCTCATTCAGAATATGTAATACATGAGCATAGTAAACCAAATGCTTTGTACTGAGAATGCAATGCAATATGCAGTGCGAATGAAATGACCAAGCTAGAGCGAGAATTCGGGATGATAGTACGTAGTATTGCAAGCCGTGAGGTCCATCACAAGGGACTTTTATCCAAACCAGTCCCATACCTAAATTTGGATAGCTAGACTCAATGTGGTAAATTTTTGATCTTAGGTTAGTCGGGCGCCTAACCGAAATCCTAGCCATTTCGAAGGTACACATATCAAATTAGTTGTGCACCACTAGCCCAAGTGGATAGTGAATGAATGAGTAAAATGCTGAGTATGCAACTCTTACTCAATAAGTCATATATCAGTACTGTACATCTCTGGGATCATCACCAGGGTCTAGTACACTTGACGCCACCTACCGCCCCATCAAGTGTATAACTGGGTAAGTGGAAGAGACCTCACTATCCGCCTGCTAATATCAGGCCGGCTCATCGATAGTGGACTTAATTATGAGCTGGTTAGACTCAGCCTAATATTGCCTACTCCCTCAGGCGGGTAAGGCCATACCCCCTCCCAACTAACCACGACACAATGGGAGAAGCGACTTACTAGTATACGGCCCTCGTGCGCTCATATATATATATATATATATATATATATATATATATATATATATATCTATCTCCACTCGGTCTAGGCATTGTGGCGTCCTCTGCTACCAAAAGGGTTTAGGGACTTTCACCTAGGGACATCTATGACACCCCATATAGAAAAGATTTCCAGTGTCCTATCTGGCCATCCATGATATGCTTGTGGAGGCTATGACCCTTATGTCGCTAGGGCATATGGTGGTTATATCACAAAATACGAGATGTATGAGTCATACCATCCAGTCATGCATCAAACTTGCGTATACCGTGCGCTCATATGGGGCAACTTCACCTGTCAGGGAGTCCTATAAACAACCTGCCCAATGACATATGCAATAGTTAACCACATCTCATAACAAACATGCAGATGATGCGTATGGGCATGTGTTATGATGTTATGCTATCACATACTCATAATCGGTATCGATAACCGTCACCGATGATCGGCATCGATAATTGGCCTCGATAATCAGTCTCGACAATCGGCCTCGATAATCGGCATCAATAATCGGCCTCGATATTCGGCCTATATGTAAGGCGGGGTCCGTAGATGAGCAGTCGATCTAAACCATAATATAAGGATCAACTCTCGGCTGTGGATATGCCATAAACGATAGCACGGAGCCATCCGTCTACGGTAATGATGAACCATGCAACTTCAATGGGGCCCAATGATTTAGGTTGACCCAGAATAATGAGAATGGGTCTAACAAAGGCCTAAGGAAAGGTCACAATGTGGACATTTAACCATCATTGCCCATCAATGTAGACATTTAACTAACATTGCTCCTAAGGAGTGGCCCACGTAGAGCCTAACATATAGTGGGCTCATGGCCTCATATAAGGGCCCAATACACATCCCATTGGGCCGTATCACATGGTCCTCAAATATATCACGATGGGCCTAATACATATCACAATGGGCCTCATGCAAGGACCTTATATACATCACATTAGGCCACACTCATGGGCCTCATGTACATTAAGTGGGTCGCATTGCATGGGCCTCATATACATCACAATGGGCCGCATCACATGGTCCTTACACATCGCAATGGGCCGCATCTCATGGGCTTAATATACATCATAATGGCCGCTCACACAGGCCTAATATACATCACAATGGGCCTCATTACATGGGCCGCAATTACATCACAATAGGCCCTATCACATGGGCCTTATATACATCACAATGGGCCACACAACAAGGCCTCATGTACAATCTCAACGGGCCTCACAAGATGGACAGTTAGTACATACATCACAATGAGTCCCACACTTACGCACATATACAGTGGGCCTCACACACAATAAATGGGCCTCACATACTACAGTGTGCTTCACGCACAACAGGTGGGCCTCACACATACATAGTGGGCCTCATATCTATCAAAATGGGCCTGCTAACGGCCTAGACCGTGTGCATACAAAACACACATCAAAGGTGGGGTCCCATAGATCTAGACGATGTAGATAAAATGCATCAGGGCGGGGTCCACATTTGTTAGCTAGCATGGATAAAATACATCACAGTGGGCCTGCTGTCACCGGACCACATGGATGAAACACATCGGGTGGACCCCACTGGCTCTAAATGGCGTAGGTAGAATACATACAAACAAGGTGGGACCCATGCAGTGCCGTCCAGAGATGGACAGTGCGGATACATACGTCAAGGTGGGTCCCATCTGCAGTCAAAACAGACGGACGGTTGGGATGAAACACATATTTCACAATGGGCCACACTGTCCTTAGCTGGACAGTGTGAAGGAAACACATACACCATGGTGGTCCCACGTGCTGGATACAACACAGTAGGCCCCACATAATATTTAAATTTGTTTATATATGGGTGGACGATGTGGATCAAAACACACACGTCATTGGGTCTCACTGTCCCCAATTGACGGTGTGGATAGAACACTGACATCATGTGGGGTCCACCGTCAGATGGATGGTTAGATATAACACTTACCTTGTGATCAGGGCCCACAGAACTTGCATATGTCAATACAGCAGCAATGCTACTGGGACCCACCGTCCCTATCAATGGATGGTGTGGATCAAGTAACATATACATCATAGTGGGGATCCACGTCCCACGTGGAAGGCCACACACGTGGCCATCCTCATGCCAGCCCTGGATGGATGGCTAGGTTATAAGGCACATACATCACTTGGGTCCCACCGTTCAGACCACTGGACGGTGTGGCTGGACAGTGTGGATCCTGCACATGCAAGGTGGGTCCAAACGTGCGGCCCACCAGATATATATTATATATGTATATATAATAATAATAATAATAATAATAATAATAATAACTAGCTTCTAGGCCTATGGCCTTCCCAATCTGGACAGACGGTGAGGATTCAACACATCCATCATGGTGTGCTCCCACAACACTTGCTGGTGGGGTCCACATATATAGATGACATTGATAAAATACATGCACCATGTGGGCCCTCGCCCAGGTGGACAGACGGTGTGGATGTACGCCCACATCTAGTGGGTCCCACGGATGGTGTGTATAAAACACATACATCACAGTAGCCCACAGGGCATGCTGACCCAATACAGAAGTTATATAGCTGGTTGAGGTATACCAGCTAATCCACTTACAGGCAAGTGGGTCCCACACGTGGGACCCACCAGCTCGAGATAGAGCTGATATTTGTATTTTCTCCTCATCTGGGCTTGTCCAGATGGACAGGTCAGCAGGCCTGCGCTGGATGGCCTAGCAAAGTGGGCCCAACATATGGATGGCATGGATATAATACTGGTGGGCCACACACACACACACCAGGTGGGCCACACACCTCTTCATCATCATCACCATACAAAGGAAAAGAGAGAAAGAGAGAGAGAGAGGGTGTAGTTGAGGGACCCTGCCACTATGGGCCCCTCTTAGATCACAACACATACATCAAGATGGGTCCTATTATAAGTGGGCCCTAAATCAAAATCACTATCTAAAGCTACGAACACCCACCGATTTTGTAACGCCCTGAAATTCGAGGGTCGAGTAGCAACTCAACTCTCGAGTTCCAAAACATCACTTATGCAACATAGAGGATGATGATTGAATGTTGTCTGTGTTAGTGTAATAAACATGAGTGAGATTATACCAAAACAGTAATCCATACTCCAGATCAATGTATAAAATGCAAGTGGAAGACTGAAAGGCACATATAGATGTGTATAAAAACAAAACGATCTCGATCTGTCTCCAGAGTATAATTACTTCGCTGAGTCATCATACACATGTACTGAATCAAAAATAAAATGTCAAAAAAATAGTCCAACTATCGTGATAGCCGAGTGGTCCCGTAAATCCGGATTGCCTAAGCAAAGCCCCCGGAGAACTGCATGAAGGAAAACTCATCCTGATCTTCATAATAATCAGGCTCAGCCTCCTGTGAATCATCGGTACCTGCATCTAAGGCAGAGTCTGGTGGGTGTCCAGAACACCATCCTGTAACATGGGAGTGAGTAGCTAACTCAGTGGAACAATAAAGCATAGGTTAACATGTTATCAAATCAGTCAAGCAGTAATGATAAAGTAGTACAATCAACCATCTTAAGTACTCTTGTTAATGCAAGTATAAAATGCAGTCGTGATGCATGCCTCTCGCCTAACCACCCTCATACGGCACCATCTTACATCCGCGGCATACGTTCATCCCTCAGTGCTTCACATCTTCCAGGCACATGCAATGTGATGATGAGCATGATTACAGAGTTGTTATTAGTCCATTTTAAACAGAAGTATTGGAAAACTAGGGTACCTCCCTTATATTATTTCCAAACATGATCCATTATAGGGTCGTCAATCCTAGTTCATCTCATACGATAGTGTGTTTCTAGGTCACTGCAAGGGTTGCCAGGGCGGTTACACAGAATCGTTACACCACTCCCCCATCACCTTATCAATATAGGCCTAGTTTGTACTCTTATTTCTACAGAAGGGTCGTCGCCTTAACGTAGACTCAGAGTACTCTCGAGATCAATACAAAGGGCTGTCAAGGCTGTTACACGGAATCGTTGCACCACTCCCCCATCACCTTATCAGTGTAGGCCGATAGCTCGAATATAGTATCCCATACCACCATAATTGGCTCAGGGTTGCTCACTGGTCACTACGGGAGGCACGTGGCCTCAGCTTAGGCCGACAGCCTGACCACGGTGTCCCATACCACCATGCCCGGCTCATGAGTCTTAGCGGATCGAAGTACCACAGTTAACGGGATTCCACTAGTAAGCTTGGTACCTTAGGTTCAAACAGAGGCATCCAAACATGGTGAACATACATTAGACAGATCGGGTTACTTGACGAGTCAGACTAGCACGAGTGCACAACCAGCCGAACGACATGAAGCGCAAGCACTTCGTGTGGCCTAACCACTGCCGCCAACCGAAGTACGACTCGGGTTCGTCGAACACATCTCGCATGGCGAATTAATCTCAGCCACGCATTCATTTCCGTTTCCGATTGCCTGGACTATAATCATAGCCCCAAACACAATCAATCCTTGACCAGAAGCATATAGAGTAAAGCAGGATAAACAAAGTAATTCAAGCATGTTAACAAGCATGTCATAAAACATGTTATAAAGCACAAAATAAACAGGATATACAAACACATACATTTTATAAGTAAGCGGTTAAATTAAACAACCAACATGGAGGAAATCATATACATCTCTACGTTAGTTGAGAATCCTATCTCAACACCTACCTAAAGCACAATCATCTAAGTACTTATTCTTACAAACATTTTTACAAACACTTAGAATACACACTCTTTTAACATACATAGAGTATACTAGAAAAAACATGTATTAGGGCGAATCCTTTCACCGAGTAAGTATTATACATATATATAACATGTTCATACAGTGATTAATCATGGCTAACATACTTTCAAAATTTATACGTATACAATATTTTCTACAATTATACAGAATACACATACATCATAAATTGTATATGCAACCGAAATGTAAAACGAATATTGGTTTGTGCATGTACAATTACACCCAGATCATGAATCTATCATTATCTGACATTGAAAGCGTTGAAAACCATAACCTATATGTCTAAAGTCCGCACCTTACACCATAGAAGCGTAATGAACTTGGTAGGAATGCTAAGCCTTCTTCCACGACAGTATAACGACCTAAAGCACAAGTAGTGTTAGCTATTTCGCTAATTGAATCAGTTGAAACCCTAAATTAGATTAGGGTTAGGGTTTTCTTACCTAGAAATGAAGTCGAAATCACCGGAAAAGTGATTAGATCGGGATGGTTAAGCTTAGATAGCGACAGGGTAGAGTATCAGGGAGATCCTCCCACTTCTCTCACACTTTCTCTCTTTTCTCTCTTCTCTCTCCTACGGTTTTCTCAAATTCGTATGGGCTGAATGAGAGAGTGTTTAAGGTCCTTATATAGCCTAAAACATCACCAAAATAGACCCAGGGTCAAGGTATACTTAGGTTATATCCAAAGTGGATCTGTTTCAGCTCAACGGAGCACTTCTGGAGCCCCCCTTGAGCCAAAGGTCGGACTTAAGCTCACTGACTATGGATCTAGGTGGAGTTAAGTTTTCGTTCCATTCGTATTCTTAGATCGCACGTGGTGGACTAGTTTCAGTTCAACGGTCACTGAAACTCGATTGGGGATTTCACGTACACTGCCATGTATATGAAATTTCTCCTAATCCGAGGGTTTATTTGGGTCAAATTCTGACGGTCTGATTGCTTATATTAGGCCCGCAAGTAACAACTCTCAGATTACTTAAATGGGATTTGATTTCTAAAGAAAACCAAGTGTTTTCACACTCCTCGCTTCGGGCTTAAGTGAATAGCCGTGGGACACTATCTGGATTTGATCTCTGAGATGGTCATCAAGCCTAACAAGGCGGTCCTAATCCTATAACCTCATATCATTCAGACTTTTGATGTGTAGTCCAGATCTGATACAAAGATTCAATGTGCTCCCGAGAGCAGTCGGGTAATGAGTTTAATCCTAGATTTTAGGGTAACCTAGCGTCAATGATTCTACAAGTTTTGGGTCTTGCAGATCGTATTTGAAGCGATTCAAACAGATTTCATTGCTAATCTAATTTAGCACTTAGTTAACTTTGTCTAATTTCTAAAGGATTTGATCCTAAGTGATTTCTGCCTGAGGTGGCACTCGGGTCTTTGTACGGGATTTTTCAAGTCGTTACAATCTACCCCCTTTAAAGAAAAATTTCATCCTCGAAATTAGTACCTTTTCGTACTCCTCGAGAAGCTGAGGGTAGTTCTTTCTGACCTCGGCCTCCGTCTCCCAAGTAGCCTCTTCTTTTGTATGATGAGTCCATAGTACCTTCACGAGTGGAATCACCTTGCTATGCAGTACTACTCCTTCCTATCTAGGATACGTGTCAGACGTAGTACATATGTTGCGTTCCCGCTCAACTGTACTTGCTCCCATCTGATAATGTGTGAAGGATCATGAACATATTTCTTCAGCATAGATACATGAAATACGTTGTGTACAGCTGCAAGTGGTGTGGGCAAAGTGAGACGATATGCCACCACACCCACTCGGTCAAGTATCTGAAATGGTCCAATGAACCTCGGTGTGAGCTTCCCCTTCTTCCCAAACCGAAGGACTCTCTTCATAGGGGAAACTCTGAGGAATACGTGATCTCCAACCTCGAACTCAAGCGGTCACCGTCTCGTATCGGCGTAGCTCTTTTGTCTGCTCTGTGCTGTAAGAAGTCGACGCCTGATAATGTCGATCTTCTCAGAGGTCGCCTGAACCAACTCTGGGCCAATCAAGCTCTTCTCACCAACTTCTGCCCAGCAATGCGGTGCTCTGCAAGGGCGCCCATACAAGGCCTCGTAAGGAGCCATGCCAATACTCGCCTGAAGGCTGTTGTTGTACGCGAACTCTGCATAAGGAAGACAGTCATCCCAACTGTCCTTGAAGTCCAAGACACAAGCCCGTAACATGTCCTCCAAAATCTTATTCACCCGCTCTGTCTGCCCGTAGGTCTGAGGGTGAAACACAATACTGAACTTCAGCTTCACACCCATCGCCTCTTGGATACAAGTCCAGAAGATAGATGTGAATCGCATGTCGCGGTCTGACACGATCTCTAAAGGAACTCCATGCAGACGGACTATCTCTCTGATGTACAACCTAGCTAAGTCATCTGCAGAGTTTGTCACTCTAATAGAGAGAAAATGAGTCGATTTAGTTAATCGATCCATGATCACCCAAATAGAGTCATAACCCTTTCTCGTCTTCGGCAGCCCCGAGATGAAGTCCATAAAGTTGAAGTCCCACTTCCATTCAGCTATGGGCATGGGCTGAAGGAGTCCAGGAGGTCGGCGGTGTTCTGCCTTGACCTACTGGCACGTCAGACAATGGGAAACATACTCGACGATATGAACCTTCATATTGTCCCACCAATACGATCGGCTCATGTCCTGGTACATCTTCATGCTACCAGGATACATTGCAAGCTTCGATTTGTGGGCAGTCTCGAGAAGCTCCTGTCTCAAGTTATGAATATCTAGAACGCATAGGCGGCCACGATATCATAGACCCCCATTTGTGCCAACTCTCCACTCGGAGTCCTTGGCGTTGCTAGCTTGCTCTCGAAGCTCAGACAACTGCTCATCGCCCTTTTGGGCCTCGATAATCCTATCATCAATAAGTGGCCACAACCGAATGTGCATGACACACTCAAATGACTCCTCCACGGTAAGTTTCTGCTTGAAGTCTCACACGAACTCTAACATATCCCACTCTGCTATCATTAGTGGAGCCGCAAATGCAATAGCCTTCTTGCGCTCAATGCATCTGCTACAAGGTTGGCCTTGCCAGGATGGTAGGAGACCTCAAACTTGAAGTCCTTCAAGGTTTCCATCCATTTGCGCTGCCTCATATTCAAGTGTTGCTGCGTGAATATATACTTAAGGCTCTTGTGGTCGCAGAAAAGCTGGAACTCATCTCTGTAGAGGCAATGTCTCCAGAGCTTCAATGCAAAGATGACAGCTGCTAACTCAAGGTCGTGTGTAGGGTAATTCTCCTCGTGCTTCCTTAATTGTCTCGAGGCATATGCAATCACCCTGTCCTTCTGCATAAGGACGCAACCCAAGCCAACACCAGACGTGTCAGTGTATATCATGTACTTAACCCCTTGCTCTGGCAATACTAGCATAGGGGCGGACGTTAGTTTGTCCTTCAGCTCCTAAAAAGCTGCTTCTGCCTTCTCATTCTAGGCAAACTTCAGATCTTTACGCGTCAACTGTGACAACGGCCTAGCTATCTTTGAGAAGTCCCGAATGAAGCGTTGATAGTACCCTGCCAGGCTAAGAAAACTCCTCACCTTGGTAACTGAGCCAGGCTGCTTCCAATCCTGAACCGCGGCTACCTTAGCAAGGTCCACAGCCATCCCATCCTTAGACACCACATGTCCCAGGAACTTGACTTCCTCCTGCCAGAAGTCGCACTTCTTATACTACGTGAACAACTGGTTCTTCTTCAAAGTATCCAACACCACTCTCAGGTGCTCCTCGTGCTCTTCCCGACACGTGGAATATATCAGGATGTCATCAATGAATACGATGACGAATCAATATAAGAATGGCTGAAATACCCTGTTCATCAAGTCCATGAACACGGCCGGTGCGTTCGTAAGACCAAACAACATCACCAGGAACTTGTAATGCCCAAAATAGGTCCTGAAAGCTGTCTTCTGCACATCTTCATCTCTGACGCGCAACTGGTGGTACCCTGAGTGTAAGTCGATCTTCAAGAAATATTTTGCCCCCTTCAACTGATCAAATAGATCATCTATCTTGGGCAAAGGATACTTGTTTTTCACGTTGACTTGGTTCAACCTACGGTAATCAAAACACAACCGTAGTGAGCCATCTTTTTTCTTCACAAACAGTACAGATGCTCCCCATGGAGACACACTAGGTCATATAAAGCCCTTCTCTATCAGCCCGTCAATCTGTTTCTGCAGTTCCTCCATCTCACACGGAGGCATACGATAAGTCGGCAGAGAGATGAGTATCGCACCGGGCATAAGATCAATGGTGAAGTCGATCTCACGCCAAGGTGGCAAACCAGGGATCATCTCAAAGACATCCGCAAAATCCTGGACTACAGGCGTCTCTATAAGCACCGGACCATCAATATCCTTCAGTGAAGAAGTGTAACATCTAAACTGAGTAACGTGACTGACTTGAACAGGAAAAGTAAAGGTCGTGCCATCAAGTCCATAGGCTGTCACCACCCTAGTCTCGCAGTCGATCTCTGCTCGCATCGCAGTGAGCCAATCTATCTTGAAGATGACGTCGTAATGAAATAAGGGGATGACAATCAGATCAACTAGTACCGTCCTGCCCCTTAAATCTATTGGGCAGCTCTCACATATCATAGTAACATCAGAGAAGGTCCTCGTGGCGATGATGACCCTCACTCCCTTCGTAGGAGCAGTGTCCAAACCCAGTCGCTTGACTGCCATGCATGATATCATAGAGGTAGTGGATCTAGTGTCCACCAATAAGAAGGCGGGAGTACCTTAGACGCGTGTAGTGACCTTGAAGGCCATAGGTGATGAAGGTGCAGTCTCTGGCACCTCTGCTGTAAGCGCATGAACACGCGCCTGTTGAGATCGGTTAGGCTGAGGTACTATGGGCCGTTAGGGCAGCCTGAAGCATGGTGCAGGAGGTCTAAAAGATGGGTGAGCAGGTGCTGTCTGTAGCGGTGGTGCCAATATAGCTTGTGGGCGAGGACGATCTATCCTCTGAGGCGGTGAAAAGTCGTTGTCTCTCATCCGCACAAAACAGCTCTCAGCAGGATGTCCTGGCCTCCCACAGTAAGTACAAGTCACACTAGGGCGCCTCATCGGAACCACTGGTGTTGCGATCCTGGGAGGTGAATCAGTACGAGGCCTCTTACCGAGGAAAGGCCTTCTCTTCGTATTCGGTCGTGGCCTAAGCACCATAAGGCCACGAGAGCGTATCAAACAGTCTACATCCTGCTTCACCCAAATAGACATATGAATCAACTCCGTATAAGATGATATACAGATACAGCACATCTTCGACCGGATGTCAAGTCGCAAGCCCTCAGAAAAATGCCTAATCCGTATCTGCTCATCAGCAAGGATAGTCGAAACAAAGCAACCCAACTCAGTAAAGCGATACTCATACTCAGTAATTGTCATGCCTCCTTGTCTGAGGCGTAGGAACTCGTTCTCCCTCTCGTGTCGATAGGCCTGAGGATAGTATTTCTCGTGGAAGTGGAACTCAAAGGCAGCCCACGTCCATACATATCCTACTGCGACGATCCGCAGTATACTGTCCCACCACAAGCTAGCCTCCTTCTCGAACATAAAGGCGACTAACTCGACCTGCTCTTGCTCCGTACAATGGAGCATCCGTAGCATCTTGGAGATGCGGTCTAACTAGTATTCAGCCTCGTCGGGTCTGTGAGAACTCGTGAAAGTAGGAGGCCTCAAGTGTTGGAATCGCTGGAGAAGACCCCGAGTACCCACGTCCCCCATAGGGTACACAGTAGGTGTGGGTGGAGGCACATCCTCAGCCTAAGTAGGAGGCTCTGCAGTCTCAGTAGGACATGTAGACGGTGAAGGTGGAGTCGCACTTCCACCCTGAGATAAGGCCCCTGTAATAGTGGCCATAAGCTGCTGGTGCTGCTGCTGCTGCATCTGCTGCTGATGCATCATCATCATCAACTGCTCAAACCTATCAGTAGGTGGAGCAGCCTGTGGCTCATACTGTGTTGAAGAGGATGCCCGGTTCTGCTCGCGAATCGGTGGTGTAAAAGGTGGCAGTCCAGCTGTAGGACCGGTGGAAGGCTGAGACGCAGGTCTTGTCTCACGATCCGGGCCCAAGCCAGGGTCCGTACGACCATCTCCGTAAGAAGGAGCTTGGTCCATCGTATCAGTGAGTAGGAGGTGTGCCGTGCTCTGCATATGTTTTCGTGACATGTCCTATACAACATAGGGTGCAACGCATGTGAGATGAAGCATAACAACATAATACTCAAGCACTTAAGCATTCCACACACTTCATAGTAAAAGAGGCTGCATGCATTTCATTCACCAAAATTATCAGAATACATGAAATACAGAGTTATATGAATCATGATAGCAATGCATGTGAGCTATTACAACCAAAGCTTCAACATCAAACACATTCTACCAACTACTACACCCATCTACATGAAAACATAAACATCCTCAGGCAGTATCTAAAACAAACTACAAGACAACAGTATGGATGGTTAGGCATCCGAGTTTGGCGATGGAGAAGGGGCACCCTTATCCTTCAGGCAATACATGATGGTTTTCAACGCGCATGTTACTCTCTTGAACTTGTGCTTCACAAGGCCCCGAAGATCCATGACATCCTCTCGTAGGACAGCCTGACCCTGTCATAGCTCAGCATGATCCTCCTCCAGTCAAGCTATACGGCATCCCAAGAAGCCCGACCAGTGTCCTGCACCGGTGTCGTAGGATGAGAGCTCTCCTCGGTATCCTAAGCCTCTGGTTCCTCTTCTTCTTCTTCTATTTCAGCTTCACTCCCTTCCTCACTCTCTTCTTCTTCGCTCTCTGCCTCATCCTCACTCTCCTCATGTCAGGCTCGTCGTCGCCGTGACCCGAGTTCCATCTGATGGAGAGTACTCTCGTCGATTTAATGAATCGGTGTCAGCCATTCTATCCCCAAACTGTAGCCAAACTCCTGTGCAATCTTGCATATGAGTCGGCCGAAGGGAAGTGAATCAGTGCTTCTGGTGGAGCGTACAGTACTCACTATCTATCACAACATGAATGTAGGCATACATAAGTTCGCCCTTTACCCCACTTAGTACAGAAAGTCTACCATGAGTTGTGTACACTCGCTGCGATTACTGTGTCTGGGGTAGAGATTGTATGTGAAGTCGTCTGTCATACGGGATGCTAGAAGGCTTTTGTTTGGCTGCCACTCAACCAGCCGACCACCATAAAGGAAACGTGTGCAACGATCCCTTTCACGTGTACTCCCCAGATTCTGCTCACTAGCATGTACTTCGCCAAGGGGCATATCCATAAGCCGCGAAATCAATCTAACATCAACTGTGGCAAACCGATCCACTCCACAAGAGAGCCGAAATTGCAAAGGTTCCAGTGTAGGCTCGTGAATGTTGGTGAGAAGGCTCGGACAGTATCTGCATTGGCGTGACCTCTGGCCTCAAATAGCGGACCCCAATGGGCCGCCTCCAATTGCTCAAATAATTAGTATTCACTGAAGAGTCACCCATCTACCTGGGCTTCAAAGAGAACCCTATGGTCCTCATAAATTCCATGAGGCAGTGCCACCAACTAAGCTCTTTCAGTAGGAATTCGGGGATCAAGATCCCGCTTCGTCCAAAATTCCCGAGCGACGCTTATACTAGTGGCGGCGCCTCTCGGCCTCTTTGGACGCGTAAGGCGGCTAGGCCCAGCTTCATCCGCAGCCCCCTTTCTCTTTCCCATAAGAGAAAGGATGGTAGAAATAGAGAAAATGGCTACAATAATAACAAAGAAAGCCATGAAAAGTGAAGGAAAGGAAAGAAAAAGGGCTAGAGGGTTGGTTCTCCACGGACTTGGGTCTCAACAGGAGTTGTAGAGGCCTAACAGACAAGGAGTAAAGAAGGGAAATGAAGAGAAGGGATGGGTCAGTGGCTTACACGATTTGGAGCCACGAATAGGAGGTGTAATGGCTCAAATGAGAGAGAATCCAGTGAGTAGGGAGGTATGGATTGCTGGAAACATTGGAAGGGAATGGGTTGTGGTCGAAAATGGTAGATTGGACGATTGGAAGGGAGATTTGAGAGAGAGGACAACAAGTTTAGAGAGAAAAGAGAGCTTGGAGGTGGGTTTTGTGAAGGAAGTAGGGCTTTGAAGTGATTGCAATGGATGACCCACATACTAGGGGGGTCCTAATACCCCCAAACACGATCGGCCCGAGTCGCAGGCCCGGCCCAGCCCGCTGACCGGCGAGGGCCTCGCCACTCTCTAGACCAATCGGCCAAGGCTCGCCATTTTGGCGAGGCCCTCCTACCCCCTAGGCCCCAAAAACATGTGGGTCCCACCCTGAGTACCCCTAGATTAGTGTGGGTAGGCCCACGACTCTGTTTCGCTCCGTTTCGGGTCAGTTCGGGTGCTTTCTGATACATATCAGCATTTACTAATTTTTTAACGGCTGGGATGGGGTGAATTGTGGTCTAGACCGGTAGTGATAGTCTAGAAGTGGTTTGGGGCAGCCTTGTGCGGTCACGGATGAGTACGGACTCAATCAAAGTGATCAATTTCAATAAACTTCGCCAAATGGCGAAATCGGGAAAATCTAGGGCTGTTTCTACATTTTTCTCGCACCCACCTAAGTCGAAATGTGTCAGCGTACATCGTGGGATCATTACTCAGGTCCGGTTTAATCCAAATCATGCTCTGATACCAACTTGTAACGCCCTGAAATTCGAGGGTCGAGTAGCAACTCAACTCTCGAGTTCCAAAACATCACTTATGCAACATAGAGGATGATGATTGAATGTTGTCTGTGTTAGTGCAATAAACATGAGTGAGATTATACCAAAACAGTAATCCATACTCCAGATCAATGTATAAAATGCAAGCGGAAGACTAAAAGACATATATAGATGTGTATAAAAATAAAACGATATCGATCTGTCTCCAGAGTATAATTACTTCGTTGAGTCATCATATACATGTACTGAATCAAAAATAAAATGTCAAAAAAATAGTCCAACTGTCGTGATAGCCCAGTAGTCTCGTAAATCCAGATTGCCTAAACAAAGCCGCTGGAGAACTGCATGAAGGAAAACTCATCCTGATCTTCATAATAATCAGGCTCTGCCTCCTGTGAATCATCGGTACCTGCGTCTAAGGCAGAGTCTGGTGGGTGTCCAGAACACCGTCCCGTAACGTGGGAGTGAGTAGCTAACTCAGTGGAATAATAAAGCATAGGTTAACATGTTATCAAATCAGTCAAGCAGTAATGATAAAGCAGTACAATCAACCATCTTAAGTACTCTTGTTAATGCAAGTATGAAATGCAAATGTGATACATGCCCCCTCGCCTAACCACCCTCATACGGCACCATCTTACGTCTGCGGCATGCGTTCATCCCTCAGTGCTCCACATCTTCCAGGCACATGCAATGCGATGATGAGCATGATTACAGAGTTGTTATTAGTCCATTTCAAACAGCAGTATTGGGAAACTAGGGTACCTCCCTTATATCATTCCCAAACATGATCCATTCTAGGGTCGTCAGTCCTAGTTCATCTCATACGATAGTGTGTTTTAGGTCACTGCAAGGGCTGCCAAGGCTGTTACACGGAATCGTTACACCACTCCCCCATCACTTATCAATACAGGACTAGTTTGTACCCTTATTTCTACAGAAGGGTCGTCACCTCCATGTAGACTCAGAGTACTCTCGAGGTCACTACAAAGGGCTGTCAGGGCTGTTACACAGAATTGTTACACCACTTTCCCATCACCTTATTAGTGTAGGCCGACAGCTCGAATATAATGTCCCATACCACCATAATCGGCTCAGGAGTCTGGGTTGATCACTGGTCACTATGGGGAGGCACATGGCCCCAGCATAGGTCAACAGCCCGACCACGGTGTCTCATACCACCATGCCCGGCTTATGAGTCTTAGCGGATCGAAGTACCATGGTTAACGGGATTCCACTGGTAAGCTTGGTACCTTAGGTGCAAACAGAGGCATCCAAACATGGTGAACATATAGTAGACAGATCAAGTTACTTGACAAGTCAGACTAGCATGAGTGCACAACCAGCCGAACGACATGAAGCGCAAGCACTTCATGTGGCCTAACCACTGCCGCCAACCGAAGTACAACTCGGGTTCGTCGAACACATCTTGCATGGCGAATTAATCTCAGCCACACATTCATTTCCATTTTCGATTGCCTGAACTATAATCATAGCCCCAAACACAATCAATCCTTGACCAGAAGCACATAGAGTAAAGCAGGATAAACAAAGTAATTCAAGTATGTTAACAAGCATGTCATAAAACATGTTATAAAGCACAAAATAAACATAAAATACAAACACATATTTTATAAGTAAGTGGTTAAATTAAACAACCAATATGGAGGAAATCATACACATCTCTACGTTAGTTGAGAATCCTATCTCAACACCTACCTAAAGCACAATCATCTAAGTACTTATTCTTACAAACATTTTTACAAACACTTGGAATACACACTCTTTTAACATACATAGCATATACTAGCAAAAACATGTATTAGGGCGAATCCTTTAGCCGAGTAAGTATTATACATATATATAACATGTTCATATAGTGATTAATCATGGCTAACATACTTTCAAAATTTGTACGTATACGTTATTTTCTACAATTATACAGAATACACAATACATCATAAATTGTATACGCAACCGAAATGTAAAACGAACTTTGGTTTGTGCATGTACATTTACACCCAGATCATGAATCTATCATTATCTGACATTGAAAGCATTGAAAACCATAACCCATATGTCTAAAGTCCGCACCTTATGCCGTAGAAGCGTAATGAACTTGGTAGGAACGCTAAGCCTTCTTCCATGACAGTATAACGACCTAAAGCACAAGTAGTGTTAGCTATTTCGCTAATTGAATCAGTTAAAATCCTAAATCAGATTAGGGTTAGGGTTTTCTTACCTAGAAATGAAGTCAGAATCACCGGAAAAGCGATTAGATCGGGATGGTTAAGCTTAGATAGCGACAGGGTAGAGTATCAGGGAGATCCTCCCACTTCTCTCACACTTTCTCTCTCTTTTCTCTCTTCTCTCTCCTAGGGTTTTCTCAAATTCGTATGGGCTGAATGAGAGAGTGTTTAAGGTCCTTATATAGCCTAAAACATCACCAAAATAGACCCAGGGTCAAGGTATACTTAGGTTATATCCAAAGTGGATCTGTTTCAGCTCAACGGAGCACTTCTAAAGCCCTCCTTGAGCCAAATGTCGAAATTAAGCTCATTGACTATGGATCTAGGTGGAGTTAAGTTTTTGTTCCAGTCAGATTCTCAGATTGCACGTGGCAAACCAGTTTCAGTTCAATGGTTACTGAAACTCGATCAGGGATTTCACGTACACTGCCATGTATATAAAATTTCTCCTGATCCGAGGGTGTATTTGGGTCAGATTCTAATGGTCTGATTGCTTATATCAGGCCCACAAGTAACAAGTTTCAGATTACTTAAATGGGATTTGATTTCTAAAGAAAACCAAGTGTTCTCACACTCCTCGCTCCAGGCTCAAGCGAATAGCCGTGGGATACTATCTGGATTTGATCTCTGAGATGGTCATCAAGCCCAGTAAGGTGGTCCTAATGCTATAACTTCGTATTATTCAGACTTTCGATGTGTGGTCCATATCTGATACAGAGATTCAATGTGCTCCCGAGAGCAATCGGGTAATGAGTTTAATCCTAGATTTTAGGGTAACCTAGCGTCAATGATTCTACAAGTTTTAGGTCTTGCAGATCGTATTTAAAGTGATTCAAACAGATTTTATGGCTAATCTATTTTAACACTTAATTAACTTTGTCTAATTTCTAAAGGATTTGATCCTAAGTGATTTCTGCTTGAGGTGGCACTCGGGTCTTTGTACAGGATTTTCTGAGTCGTTACAGATTTTGCTCCTTCTTAGCTCCTTGATCTCCTGTGCTTCTAAGCTTCCTGTTTGATGGAGGATGATGAGAGTTGAAGGGTTGGATGGTGTGGATCTTGGGGTAAGAAGTGGGCCACACTAGGCTCCTCTCTTTTCTCTCCCTAGCTTGGATGGTTGCTCTCTTGGAAAGCTTGGAATTGAGTGAAAAAATGAGAGAGAGAGGAGTGGTGGATGGGAGAGAGGGATGGTGATGGGTGTAAGGAATGGATGAGTGTGATGGGTGGAGTGATGGATTTGTATTTGACCTGAGAGTTGACTTTGGATGAGAGAGGGATGGGTGTTGGTACTTGACTTGATTGATTGATTGATGTGATGTTTGGTAGGGATTCTCTTAGGTTTCCAATGTGCAACATTTTTTTTGAAATAAATGCGAGCCCACATATCCTAACCTGAGTATCGCATTGGTGTGCGAGTCCCGCCGTTAGAACTGCTACGATGGCGTGGTCGCTAGGATACAAGTTTCGAGTCTAGCCAACTCTGATATATGAGACTCAACTTAAGGTCACATACAAATGCCGATTACAGGTCGTGAGTCGCCGAAATTCGACCGGGAGGACTGGGGGGATTCTAAGGAATGATACAGTCTAGGATACGGGTCTTACAGAGATTGTCGAAGATGTAATTACGGCCTCGTTCATCAAAATATGTTCTATGTTGATATCTACCTCCAGAGGTTGTCGAGAAGGCTATCATGTCCTAATCAATCTCTATATTGCGTGAGGAGGACAATGATCTGTCTGAAGAAATCAGTGTCAACGCTACTGCCTACGCCATGGCATAGAAAGTTTCATTTCCCTCAACATCTAACAAGGAAGGGGGAATGGTTGGCACTGAAATTCATGAAGACATTAACTACTGGCGAGTGGTTAAATTCTCCATAATTAAGTACGTCTTCCTCCACAGGAGCATTCGCTTGACTAGTTAGTGTAAATACATCTTGCGAGACCTCTTGACCAACCGTAGCGACTTCGTCTGCAGTGTCATCCTCCTTGTCAATATTTAATACTCCACCTAATATGCTTTTACGCCCGAAGTGACTATTACTTCTATAGATTAAAAGTTGTAGTTGTGACAGGTTGTTCTCCCGGTCTCCTCTGTTCCTTTAAAAGAATGCCATATGTAATCTAGCACTCCAAAATGTTGGCAAAGTTTACTTGGGGGATATGTTCCTCTAAAGAAATTTTCAGACACACTCGACCAAAGGCAGGAGCATGATCTTTCTCCACTATGTATTTGATTCCCCATCCGAGCCTAATCTTTCTCCACTATGTAGCCAGTTCCCCATTTAGGTGTGACCTATCTCCATTATTCATCCAATCCCCTGTTCGGGTCTGTAATTACTCTTCCTTGGCAGAGCGATGCATACTCGATAGTTCACCAAGTGACAATGACATACTAGAAAAGGATGATAGGACGTGACTCTGTTGTGTGGACCTAACCATGCAAATGAATATTGAGAAAGGATTTTTTATACGGAAAAGACTGGATCCCCCATTTAAGTTTACAGTAAAATAAGAGGATCAAGGGGACATTTGTTTGGGGCTGAATGTCGAGCGGGTTCAACCCAACCAGCCCAACATTGGGTTGGGCTCGGGAAGGATGTATTAGGTTTGGTCTCAGCTTGGGCTCTATAAACTCCAACCTGATAAAACTTGGGTTGGGCTCGGGTTGCCCGACCCAACCCAAACCCGATCGATATATATATATATATATGTGTGTGTGTGTGTGTGTGTGTGTGTGTGTGTGTGTAAATTACTTATAAATTATAATTGAGTGTGGATTGTTTGTGTTGAAGGCATGTGGAATTCCAGTGCCGTCGGGTCTCATTGGTCCATGCCATTTACGATGACTCAAGCTACCAAGATATGTCGGATTTCTCTCTCCTAAATAGATTGCGTGATACACAACATGACTTTTAAAGGAGTAGTTGTTTTGTATTTTAACTTGTTTGCTTAGAAAAAAATGAAGTTCATTATAATAAATAACTTCATATATAATTAATAAAATCATACGTATACAAAATAAGATGTGTATTGAAATATAATAGACTAATGTAATAATGAAAATATTAGCATGTATCCACCCGACCAACCCGATCAACCTGACCGAGCCTGCTTGGGTTAGGATTGGGTTGAGAATTTCCAACCCGAAGTTGGGTTGGGTTGGGTTGGGTAGGGTTAAGGTGTAGGAACCTTTGGGCTAGGGTTGAGCACCAACCCGACCCAACCCGCCCGACTTTCAACCCTACATTTGTTGGAGCATAAAAATTAGAGAATTTCACAAAAGACTGTCTTGTTGCGTGACCGTGCAAAGGAGATGTGTTGCGCGACTGTGTAACACATAGAATGTTATAAGGGTGTTATTTTAGGAGCAAATCCCCCAAATTAGTTATAGACCCTGTTGCACACCCACGTAATAGGGGTATATTGCGCGCCCGCGCAACAACATTCTATTGTGAGAATTTGGTAGTTCATATGTGCGGAAGCCTATAAATACCTCATCCCCTCTCATTTGGAGGATTAGAGAAGTTCAAGAAGCAGTCGAGAGCTCTCGGAATACCGAGTCGCAGCGATCAGGTATTCAGTAGGAAGTAGCCAGGGAGAATAGAAGGAAGAAAACATTTAGCATCGCAGGATGCTAGCCTGTTGCATGCTCATTCGCGTGATTGCGTAACAGGGGTCCCGATAGCCTATTTGTTGTGCAATTTTGTATATTCATTCGTGATTTGCCCTCCTATCCACATACATTCTATGCATATTGGCGCGAAGCAAAGGTTTCAACCCGCACAACTCTTCTGTCATTACGACGGACGCCATACAAGTCGAGATGCTACTAAAATCACTATTAGATTGTTCTCCATTACATTAATTAAATGTACTTTATTTTAAAATCAAGGGCACCAGGAGGGATGTAATAAGAATCCATAATTAATAAAATAAGGGATGATGTTTGTTTTTCAATTTTCTTTTGTTGTTATTGAATGTAGATATTCTAGTCTCTGATACCCGTTTCTTGTTGAAATATTTATCTACCTCTTTAACTACTGTATTGTTGGTTTGTAATTATCTATTTTTAATGGAATCAGTGACGGTGCCTTCTTCCTTAACAATGCCTTCGATACTTAGTTTTTTTTTCTCCAATGCTTAAAAGGAATAACTATCTTGGTGACATGGCATAAACATAAAAAGTAGTGCACCTACTCGTTCCATTTTTCTTGGGAATGCTTCGATTTCAAGCACGCTAGGCTTCCCTTTGCCTTATATAAATGAATCAATGGTTCTTTCTCAACTAAGCACTCAAATTTTTCTTGCTTTCAAATTCAAAACTTTTTTTCTATCATGGCCTCTACACCCCTTTTCCCAATCGATTGAGCTCAAGCTTTCTTGAAGGAATTTCTTTCCCTTCAGATCAATTCTTTTGTCCATTTCTCTCTTTAGTTTGACATTTACCCATTTGTCTGTGAGTTTCGGGACATTGCGGAGAATGATGCTTTACTGAAGGAACTCTTAGATGCTATAACCAAGCTCTAACGCATCGAAAATGCTTATTTTATTATCGAAAAATACCTCAAAATACCGGACACTCATGCAATTGAGTGTGCTGCAATTTATAGGGAGTCAAACATACTCTCTAACCAATATGATGCGGCCTGGTATAATTACCTCCATTGGAGTAGACGACATCATTTCAATAAGGTTGATGTTGCAGACCCTCCAAATTCAGTGCAAAGAGGTTGACGATAATTGTTAGGAAATTGTGCGCCTTTACCTAAGGAGGGATTCAAACTACTCCCAGACTTTTCTAAATTTCATCAACTCACAGCTTGATATTTATCAAGCTCGGTCACGTGAAAGTAGTAAACAGAAGAAAGAAGTAGAGCACAAGGCCAACATAATTAGTCATCATATCGACCAGGTTCTGTGCTTCCTCGACCGTATTCTGGAGTGGAGAATTCTAGAAAGCTCAACGGCAGATGATTGAACTGATCACGGACTGTGCCTTTAAGGAGTATGAAGAAATGAAGGTAGCTTACACCTAAACTGCATCTTGGTCAAGCCTCCTTTTTACTTTTTCTTTGTGTTGATTTTTTTATATATGCAATTAGCTCAGGCCATATTTTTTAGGGCACTGATTTGCGCACTTTATTTGTCAATCATATAAGTTCATGTGTTATTATTCGGTTGAGCCCTTGGAAGTTGAAGACCAAAGATACAAGAGGACATGGAGCATCAAGGAGAAAAGAACAAGTAAATGAGGTGCCTTGGTGACCCTAACCTTAACCCAAAACAACCCTATACCTCTAGATGATCATGGCTTAATAGGTAACCCTTGTTTTGATCATCCCTTAGTTTTAGGAGCCATATTAAAACGTGATAAAATAAGATATAAAGGTCCTGAGCTGCTAGAAATCAAACTGTCCAAACCAACAAACTCTGTGGTGTGCTCGAGCAAAGCTCGATCAATCGAGTTGAGTAACCGAACATGGCAAAAAAAGTCCAACAAGCAACTAGCCTAAAATATGATTTACTTCAAGCACTTGAAGCATGAACTTGATCAATTGAACATAGCCAAAATAGTCTGGCGAGTTCACTAGACCATTTTCGACCAAGCTAGATCGATCGAGCTGAATCGTTAGAGATATGTTAGATCCTTTTTATTATATATATTGCATTAGAATCTTTGGATAATGGAAGGTTTTTTAGTGAGTTTAAATCTTTATTGTATCCCAATACTTTCCAACTCTTTTAAACTCTCATCTAAAGGGATTCAAGTCATCTTACATATGTGTAATCACTCTAATGAGCATTCCAAGCTCTCTATGAAGATAATCTTAATTCCTTGCATTCTTTAGAGGATAGAAACCAATCCAATAGAAAAATCTTTATTTTTCAAACCTCTAGAATGCCTATTTAGGTGAATCCCCATTTAGAAACCAACTAAGCCCTTAGTTGTAGGAGATTCAATTAAGGCTCTCCCATTACCTTGGTAGCTTCATTGGAGTATTGATTATAAGGTAGTCAATTCAAGTAAATGGAAGAAGACCGACTTCAATGGTTGAGGGAGCACAAGGGGAGTTAATTGAAGCACGAGAGAGCAATAATCAAGAAACCCTAGATTACACTACAAAAGGGGCTTAATCTGACAAGTTATTAAATTGTAAGAGTCCTCACACTCCTTCCTTGTGTAAGATTGATGGTAAAGTTTTTAACCCAAACTCATGTAAGTATTTTTGTAAGACCATGTCGCTACCGACATGAATGAGTACATGTTTAAGTCTTTGCGTAGGCCACCGACACGACTGTGTATGTGAATAAGTCCTTGAGTAGGACACAGATACGGCTGTATACTAAGTCCTTATGTAAACCGCTGGCGGGAGTCTATGCTTATAAAGGTTAGAGATGAACCTAATTTAAAACCTCCGATAGTGAAATCTAATATACCCATGGATTGAGTGCGTCCGTCGGGAGTGGAGTAAGGAAATCGAACCATTATATATATTGTATTTAAAATTGTCATTTGAGCACATATTTAATTATGCTTATGTGATTGATTGATGAATTATATGTATACATTAAATAAATGCTAGGAGTTAATAGTTAGCACATCCCACATATACTGTAAACTATTTTTTATAGACTATTTGCTTAGCATGTTTTATCATTTGTAGTCTATGTGATTGGACACTCTATTGGCTTGGAAATCTTAGAGTTAATTGACTTAGTTTAAATTGCATATTAGTTTAAGTAATAGTGTGTTTAATTGGCAAAAAAATTATTTGGTCCTAATCACCCCCCTCTAACACATAGCCACCATTATATAGCTCTGACAAGCTTCTAAGCATAGCCATTGTATCCTACACCACGTGCAATTTGAAGACTTTGTCTACTCTTATCAGACTAATAATAAAATTTATATTTCCTTACGTCCATCTCTAATTCTTGTCCGATTTCGGTCTATCATTCACGATCTGTAATTATTCTAGCTATTATTTTGATTGATCTGTAATTATTCTAGCCATTATAGATTATGATGATAAGCCTTGAAAAATTAACAATTGATAAGATTTTTTTACAACCTTTCCCCACATATCACAAAGAATGTTAGTACCTCCATTGAGAACATTTACCATTGTAAATGGTCCATCCCAAGCGGGTGACTATTTGTGAAAAGTAGCATTCTTGATTCTGAGAGATAATATTACCTTCCAAATCATATCACATTATCCAAAAACCTTCTTTTTCACCTTCTTGTTATAAGCTCAGGCTACCCTGGCTTTATTGGACATAATAGAGTCTAAGTCTTTCAACCGTATTTCATCTAAATTCTCGAGTTTAGCCACTCGATTGAGATTAGCCTAATAAGTTACCCTTAAGGATGGCACAACTATCTCCACAGGGAATACTGGATTGTGTTCATATGTAAGCATGAATGGACTCATCCATGTACTTTTCTGCATAGAATTTCAATAAGTTTAAAGGGCCTCAGATAACTTAACATGCCACTCTCTGGGGTTTCCATTGATCATCTTACACATAATATTTTTAATGACTTTATTACTAGCCTCGGCGTGGTTATTGGTCTGATCATAGTAAGGTGATGAATACGACAACTTAATTTTATACTTATCGACCATTGCTTTAACTTCCTTGGATGAGTAAGTCATGCCTCGGTCCATAATGATCAATTCAAGAATCCAAATTGGTGGATTATATGGGTTTCAATGAATTCAATAATTTCTTGATAATTAGTTCCTATCATGGGCTTTACTTCTATTCATTTAGTTAATTAATCAATAGCTACAATGATGAAACTATAACATTTTGATGATGGAGGATAAATTTTACCTATTAAATCGATGGGCCATCCTCGAAATGGCTAAGATTTAATAATAGGATGCAATTCGGTTGTCGGTATATGTTGTATCGGCCTATATTTCTGATGTGCTTCACATCCTTTGTCATATTGGATATAGTCAGTTATCATTATTGGCCAAAAATATCCATAACACTAAAGTGTAATTCTCATCCCCCCCCCCCCCCCCCCCCCAACTTGATGTGCTCCACAGATTCACCCATGCACTTCACCCATGGCTAACATGGATTCTTTCTTACCCAAACATCGCAATAGCACACCATCAGCTCCCCTTTGGTATAATTCATCATCGATCAAAATATAATTTATGGTTGTTCTTTTAATATCTCAAGAGGAGATTGAAGATAATTTATAATTTAGACCATCCAATCATCTTTGTTTATCTCGACTTGACAAATTATGTTGGACGATTTCCTTTAGAAAAACAGAGGCAATGACTTCTTCTGAACATCTATTATTTTGTTTCTTTGACCCTGAATAATCTAAAGTGTTATTGCCAATTTTATCATTTAATCGGCATTAATGTTATTTTCTTGAGTTATATATTTTAACTTGACTTCATCAATTTTTTTTAGCAAATGAGTCGCTGGAACATAATACGATTGCAAAGTAGTACTAGTGCACTTGAATGATCCAGCCAATTGGTTTATTATTAATTGTGAATTACCTATTATTAATATATTCTTGACTCCTAATTCTACTAACATTTTAAACCGATTATCAAGACTTCATATTTAGCTTGCTTATCAATGCAATTGAACCCGAGCTGGAACACAAATTCTAGTTTCCTTCCAATTAGGTCAATTAGGATGATCCCTACTCCCGATCCTCTATTAGTCATTGAACCGTCAAATATCAGTTTCCAAGATAATTGGTATATCATATCGATGGGGTTTTCCTCCTCAGTTCAAAGGAGAGATAGTACAACCCATTGAAAAAATGGATGTTTTTCCGCGGTGCTCGACCAGTCAAGTGGCGTTTGACTCAAAGTCCAGCGAGCAATTAGTTTTGGAATTTCGTGGTGCTCGACCGGTCCAAGACTTTGCTCGACCAGTCGAGGTTACGTAGATTCATGTCTGAATTTTGTGCGGCCTGCGTAAATTTGAGGCAATTTTCATAGAGGTGTGGAAAGGAGTTTCCTAAACTATAAATAGGGGTCACTAAGGCTTTTTTAGGATATGTAAGAGAGTTTCCTAAAGTTTTACAAGGGTTTGCTAAAGGGTTTAAGGCTATCAAAGGTGTGAGAGAGAGAGAGAGAAAGAGAGAGGAAGCTTGTGGAAGGGAGTTTCTGCTCGTAGAGGTGATCTACTGTGCACTCGACATCTCAGTGCTTCTACGTCCTCGTAATTGGTGAGACCTCTCCATTTTCTTTATTCTCTTATTGTTCATCCACTCCTACGTGAGTGAAAAAGGTTTGATCTAAGCAGTGTATGCTTGTGATCAGTTGTAACATTCTACTTTATAGTGGATTGTTGATCTGGACTAGGTCTCGTAGTTTTTACCTCTTCGAGGGTTTTTCACGTAAAAATCTCTTGTGTTGTGTGGTTTATGCTTTGATTTATTTCATTATTTTATTATCCCATAATTCTGGTGTTATTTGGGAGGCTAGAGCCTAAGGTTTTGTGCAACGGCCCCCAACAAAGTGGTATCGGAGAAAAGTTGGTTGAACGGAGTGGGATCAGTTCTGAATTATGGAAGGTGGCTCATTAAGGATGATCAGTCTCAATGGTTCTAACTAGACCATATGGAAGGTTAAGATGGAGGATTTGTTTTATTGCAAGGACTTGTATTCTCCGATTTAAGGTATATCAGCAAAGTCAAAGGATATGCTAGATGATGATTGAAAGAAGTTGGACTGGAAGGCGGTTGGGTTTATTAGACAATGGCTGGACGATTTCGTATTCCACCATGTGTATACGGAGACCTCAGCCGCTAGCCTATGGCTAAAATTGCAAGGGTTGTATGAGAGGAAGACAACTGGTAATAAGATTTTTCTGATAAGATGACTTGTGAGTCTCAAGTTCAAAGATGGTGGTTCTGTGGCTGAGCACATGAATGAAGTCAGCAATATATTGAACTAGCTCTCCATTATGAAGATGGTCCTGGACGATGAATTGCAGGCTTTACTATTGCTTAACTCATTGCCTAATAGTTGGGAGACATTGGTGGTGTCTTTGAGTAACTCCGCGCTAGACGAAAAGGTGTCCATGGAACAGGTAACTAGTTGTCTCTTCAATGAGGAGATAAAAAGGAAGTCTTAGGGGTCTACTCAACAAGAGGCCCTTGTAACACAAGATCGGGGGAGAGGAAAGAACAGAAAGGGCAGGAAAGCCTGAGATAAATCAAGAGCCAAGTCGAGTACCAAGAAGGATGTTGAATACTGAAATTGTGGTAAGAAGGGCCACTATAAGTATGAATGTCATAATAAGAAGAACGACAAGAAAGGAAAAGGAAAGGAGAAGGAAGATGAATCAGGCTCCACTGCGGTTGCTTCAGATGGTGACATTATAATTATTCTTTCAGCAGATCACGATGTTTATCTCACGGCTACGAGTTAGGATACCAACTGGGTAATAGACTTGGGAGCCTCGTTTCATACGATTCCATGCAAGGACCTCTTCACAAGCTACAAGTCAAGTGACTTTGGGATCGCGAAGATGGAAAATTCTGGCATATCGAAGATCATAGGGGTCGGTGATATTTATGTGAAGACCGATGTAGGTCGCACATTGGTTCTCAGGGATGTGAGGCACATTCTAGACCTTCGCCTCAACTTTATGTCGACGGAAATGTTCGATGATGATGGATATGAAAGCCGATTTATTGGTGGGCACTGAAAGCTCTCAAGGGTTTGTTGATCGCAGCCAGAGGAAAGAAGTGTTGCACCCTTTATAAGGCAAGTGTCAGTGTGTACAAGGGTGATTTGAACGCACAGAAGATTCAGTTATTGACATGTTGCACAGTGTCCAGGCCACATGAGTGAAATAGGGCTTTAGCTACTAGCGAGGAAGCAGCTCCTTCCAAACATGACAGGTATACCTCTTAAAACCTGTATTATTTTTTTATCAGGGAAACAACATAGAGTTTCATTTGTTAAATTTGCTTCTCATGTTAATAAAGTGCATGCATTAGATTTAGTTTATTCTGATGCTTGCGGTCCTATGAGGACAAAAACCTTGGGTGGGGTATTATATTTCGTCACTTTTATAGACGATGCATCTAGGAGGGTTTCGGTATATTATTTGAAATTCAAGGACGAGGTCTTTAGTGTGTTAAATTGTTTCATGTTATGGTCGAGAGAGAGATAGATAGATTATTGAAATGCATTCGCACTGACAATAGTGGTGAATACATCAGTGACTTTCATGAGTATTGTAAGTCCCTAGGTATATGGCATGAACAGACAGTTCCCAAGACCCCCCCAACATAGTGGTGTGGCTGAACGAATGAATCGCACCATTGTAAAGAGAATCAGATACATGTTATCTCATGCAAAGTTATTTAAGATATTCTGGAGAGAACTAATGTACACGACAGTGTATTTGATAAACAGGTCTCCATCAGCCCCGTTGAATGGATAAGTTCCCGAGAAGGTGTGGACTGGACAAGATCCATCGTACAGTCATCTCAGGGTGTTTGAATGCAGGGCATCTGTTCACGTACCAAAGGACGTGAGGTCCAAGCTCGATATGAAGATCAGGCAATGTGTGTTCTTGGGGTACAGTGATGAAATGTTCAGCTAAAGATTGTGGGATCCGACTGAGAAGAAGCTCGTCAGGAGCAGAGATGTGGTTTTCTTTGAAGACCAACGTATTGAAGACATTTGTAAGCCAGAAAAGACGTAGCCTAGTTCAGGAGAGCTAGAGGATATGGATCCGGTTATTCCTCTCGTGGCGCTTGATGACGGGGGAGTACAGTAAGGTGTAGAGGACAAGGAAGTTCCTATAGAAGATAGACCGGGGGAGTAGTCCCACCTGATCCACCTGTTAAGCCACAAGTAAGGAGGGCATCAAGGGATAGACAACCGCCTAAGAGGTACTCGCCGCATGAGTACATTATACTCACTGATGGGGGAGAGTCAGAAGATTATTCTGAGGCCCTAGCCGACAAACATAAGGGGGAGTGGTTGAAAGCTATGCAAGAGGAGATGAAATCCTTGCATAAGAACCACACTTATGATATGGTGAAATTTCCTAATGACAAGAAAGCTCTGAGCAATAAGTGGGTGTTCAGAAAGAAGATTGAGCAGAAGAATTCACAAACAAGGTTCAAGGCCAGACTTGTGGTGAAAGGGTTTGGTCAAAGGAAAGGTATAGACTTCGAAGAGATATTCTCATCAGTGGTGAAGATGACATCCATATGGGTGTTGCTTGGGTTGGCAGCTAGCATGGATCTGGAGATAGAGCAATTAGATATTAAAACTACCTTTCTCCATGGTAACCTAGACAAAGAGATCTACATGCACCAACCAGAGGGGTTCGAAGTCAAAAGCAAAGAGCATATAGTATGTAGGCTAAGGAAGAGCTTGTATGGGCTTAAACAAGTTCCACAACAATGGTACAAGAAGTTCGACTTGTTCAGGTTAAAGCATGGGTATGACAGAACGGAGTCGGACCACTGTGTGTTCACGCGCATGTTCTCAGATGGTGATTTCTTAGTTCTGTTGTTATACGTTGATGACATGCTCATCATGGGAAAAGACATCAAGAAGATTGACAAGTTGAAATAAGAGTTGGGCAAGTCATTCATGATGAAAGACTTGGGCTCAGCTAAGCAAATCTTAGGAATGGAGATAACCCATGATAGAAGCAGCAAAAAGCTTTAGTTGTCACAAGAGCGATATATTGAGAAAGTCCTGGAGCAGTTCAATACAAAGGTAGCAAAGCCAATCAGTACTCCACTGGATGGTCACTTCAGATTGAGCGACAAACAGTGTCCTAAGATGAAGGTAGAGGTAGATGAGATGCAGAAGATACCCTACGCATCAGCAGTAGGAAGTTTGATGTATGTTATAGTGTGTACGTACCCAGACATAGCATATACGGTTGGTGTTGTCAGCCGGTATCTTACCAATCTTAGCAAAGAATATTGGGCAGCGGTGAAATGGATACCACGGTATCTAAGAGGCTCATCCAGGTTGAGCCTATGCTATGGTGACGAAAAACCTGTGTTAGAGGGCTATACAGATGTAGATATGACAAGTGACATAGACTCCATGAAGTCTACATCGGGACTCATGTTCACATTTGCAGGAGGAGCGGTCTCTTCGCAGAGCAAGCTACAGAAGGTCGTAGGATTGTCGATGATAGAGGCTGAGTACATTGCAGTCACAGAGGCATGTAAAAAGATGCTTTGGATGAAGAGGTTCCTGCAGGAACTTAGCCTGAAGCAGGAGCAGCACGTGGTCTATTGCGATAGTCAAAATGCCATACACTTGAGCAAGAATCTAAGTCAGCACTCTAAGTCGAAGCATATAGAGATTCGGTATCACTGGATCATGGATACTTTGGAACAGAAGGTGTTACAGCTTGAGAAGGTCCACACGAATGATAACGGGTTAGACATGATGACCAAGGCTTTACTCAAGGGCAAGTTTGAAGTTTGTAGAAATCAGATTGGCTTGAAGAAGGTGAATTCCTCCTGAGTTGAAAAGGGGGAGATTTGATGGGGTTTTTCTCAATTCAGAGGAGAGATAGTGCAACCCGGTGAAAAAATGGATGTTTTTTCATGGTGCTCGACCAATCGAGTGGTGCTCGACTCAAAGTCTAGCGAGCAATTGGTTTTGAAATTCCGTGGTGCTCGACCAGTTGAGGTTATACAAATTCATATCTGGATTTTGTGCGGACTGCGTAAATTTGAGGCAGTTTTCACAGTGGTGTGGAAAGGAGTTTTCGAAACTATAAATAGGTGTCCCTAGAGCTTTTCTAGGATATGCAAGAGAGTTTCCTAAAGCTTTGTAAGGGCTTGCTAGAGGGTTTAGGGCTATCAAAAGAGAGAGAGAGAGAGAGGAAGCTTGTGGAAGGGAGGTTCTGCTCCTAGAGGTGATCTACTATGCACTCGACATCTCAGTGCTTATACGTCCTCGTAATCGGTGAGATCTCTCCATTTTCTTTATTCTCTTATTATTCATCCACTCCTGCATGAGTGAAGAAGGTTTGATCCAAGCAATGTGTGCTTGTGATCGGTTGTAACGTTCTACTTCATAGTAGATTGTTGATCTGGACTAGGTCCCGTGATTTTTACCTCTTTGAGGGTTTTCCACATAAAAATCTCTTATTTTGCGTGGTTTATGCTTTGATTTATTTCATTACTTTATTATTCCATAATTCTGGTGTTATTTGGGAGGCTAGATCCTAAGGTTTTGTGCAATGGCCCCCAACACACACACACACACATATAATACACACACAATATTTCTAAAGGAAGTTGATTCTTAATGTCCGAAGGGTGATCATGTAACGTCTCGAAAAAATTCGTACAAAGACCCGAGTACCACCTCAGGCAGGAATCACTCAGAACCAAATCCTTTAGAAATTAGACGAAATTAACTAAGTACTAAACTAGTTTACCTGTGAAATTAGCACTAATCACTTTAAATACAAACCGCAAGACCCAAAACTTACAGAATCATCGACGCTACATAACCCTATAATCTAGGATCAATCTCATTACCCTGTTGCTCTCGGGAGCACATTGAAACTTCGTATCGGACCTGGACTGCGCGTCGAAAGTCTGATTACTGCGAAACCAAACAGTTTGGACCACCTTACTGGGCTTGACAACTATCTAAGAAATCAAGTCGAAATTATGTCTAGAAATGCATAACTTGAGCCCGGAGTGAAGTGTGTGAGAAACGTGGATATCTTTAGAAATAAAAATTTAAATTTAAGTAATTTGAGACTTGTAGCTTGCAGGCCGAATATAAGGATTCAGACCGTCAGAATCTGACCCAAATACACCCTCAGATCAGGAGAAATTTCCCATACATGGCAGCGTACTTATGGCCCTGATCGAGTCTTTGTGACCGTTGAATGGAAACTGGTCTGCCACGGTCAATCTGTAAATTTGATCAGACTGAAAACTTAACTTGACCTAGATCCATGGTCAGGGAGCTTAAGTTCGACCGCACATAGAAAGGGGGCCTCCAGAAGTGCTCCATTGGATCGGAACAAGCCTCCTTTGGCTATAACCTAAGTATACTTTGGCCCTGGGGCCATTCCCATCAATTCTAGGCCTATATAAGGGCCTTAAACCCTCTCTCATTCATTCCATACGAATTTGGGAAAAACCCTATGAGAGATAAGAGAGTAAAGAGAGAGAAAGTGAGAGAGAAGTTGGTGAAGATTCCTGGGATTCTTCCCTGCTAATCCACCTGCTGAAACGCCACTCCTGTGTGATTCTTCTAGTGTTTTCAACGCCGTACTTGGGTAAGAAAACCTAACCCTAATCCGTTCTAGGGATTCAAATAGTCTAAGTGATGAAATAGCTAACTATTGCATGCTATAGGTGGCCCTCATGTCGTAGACAATGACTTGACTTACAAACTAAGTCTAATACGCGTTTACCGGTGTAAGGTGCAGACTATATACATTTAGGTTATGGTTTTCAAGGCTTTCAATGTCAGTTAATGATTTATTACTGACGTGGGTACTATTTCACATGTCAAACGTGACGTCTATTTCGCTTTACGAATACGTATGCAATATGTATAGTATAGTGTATTCTATGTACTTGTTGAAATAACTGAATACGTATGGATTTTGGATTCGTTATTGACATGATTATTTGTTGTGCATATATGCTTGTTGCATAGGTGACAACTCCTTGGTGAAAGGATTTGCCCTGATGCGTGGTATAACCAACATCATCATGTATGTTGGAATATGTAGTTTAAGTGTTTGTTAAAATGTCTGAATGAGTAAGTAGTTAGTAAATTGTACTGTAGAAGGGTGTTGAGAAATGATTCTCAACTACTTTAACTATGTGTATGATTTCCTCCATGTACCGTATATTATAGCATCTATTTTAGCTACGTGATGCATATGTATAAATCTATGTTTAAGTTGTATTCCATAAAATACTTTGATAATTGTATGAGCTGAATTATTGATCCATTACTGCTCTGATTATCTCGTATGATTATTTGTTGTAATTGAATGTGTTTGGGACTATTATATAGTCCAGGCAATCGGTAACAGGCCTTGATTTGGTGGCTGTGATTGTATTACCACAAAGGACGTGTTCGTTGAATCTGAGCCGTACTTCGGTCGATGGAAGTGGTTAGGCCACACGGAGTGCTTATGCACTTCGTGTCGATTGACTCAAGGTGCGCTCTTGCTAGTCGAGCTCGTCAAATAACCCGATTGACCTGATGTATGTTCACCATGTATGGACGCTACTGCTTGAACTTAAGGTACCAAACTCACTAATGGAAATCCTGTTAACCTTGGTACCTCGATCCACTAAGACTTATGAGCTAGACATGGTGGTATGGGACACTGTGGTCAAGCTGTCGGCCTATGCTGGGGTGATGAGCCTACCCGTAGTGACCAGTGAGCAACCCAGACTCGTGAGCCGAATACGGTGATATGAGACACTGTATTCGAGTTGTCGGCCTACACTGATCAGGTGACGAGCCCTTTGTAGTGACCTCGAGCATATTCTGAGACTGTGTAGAGGCGACGAATCTTTCCGTAGTAATTAGAGTATAAGCTAGGCCTGCACTGATCAGGTGATGAGCCCTTTATAGTGACCTAGAACCGCAACATCGTATAAGATTTACTAAGACTGACGACCCTAGAATGGATCATTGTTTGGGAAATGATATAAGGGAGGTACCTTAGTTTTTCAATCCTGCTGTATGAATAAACTTAAGTAAGAACCTGGCTAATCACGTGCATGGACCGCGTTACACGTGCTTTAGCGTGGAAGAGCACTTTCGGGTGGTTGTCATGCGCGCCGTAAGATGAAGACACTGAGGGAGTGTAGGCGAGGGCATGCGTCATTCTTACATATCATTATACATTAATCAAGAGCATTTAGGACATGATTGTTGTACTTCTTTATCATTACTACTTGATTGAATTGATAACATGTTAACCTTTGCTTTATTATTCCACTGAGTTGATCACTCACTCTCACGTTATGGGACGGTGTTTTAAACACCAACCATACCCTATTGTAGTTTCAGATGAGGGCGCAGCCTGCAAGGTGGAGTTAGATTTTGAGGATGATGAGGAGGCATTCTCGTACATGCAGTATTCAGGCGGGTTCATGTGAGCCGTTCTGAATCAACGGGGCTTCAAGGTTATACTTGTAGTGGACTATCATATTCTTTTGACATTTTGTATTTCGAAACAATACTTATACTTATTGACCTGGCAACACATACATACTTTGGGGACTTATACTGGTTGATACTGTTATACATTTCGTTTCAGTCTTTCGCTTGTGCATTACAACTGTCCCTGGATTATGTGTTGCTGTTTTGGCTTAATCTCACTCATGTTTAATGCACTAACACAGACAGCATTTAATCATCATTATCTATGTTGCATAAGTGATGCATTGAAACTTAGGAGTTAAGTCTATACTCGATCCCCGATTTTCAGGGTATTACAGATCGACTAAGAAATTTGCTATGACATATGTTGCGCAGCACGCCAACAACGCAGTGAGCCGAGATTTAATCTCAGGCCTCACCCACAAATGATAAACAAGAAGAAATATAAATTAGAAACGGATTAAAGCAATCCAAACAAACCACAAGACAAGATATACGTGGAAAAACCCCAACAAGGGTAAAAAACTAAAGATGCAAACATCCACTATGAAGAACAAAGATTATAAGACAATATACTAACCTCTCCCTTGGAAGAACATAGAAAACCCTTTGCCCACACCTTAGAATTATTTCCTCAATATTCCAATACACCTAGAAAAGCCCTAGGAACACATATATATAGTTTAGGCAACTTTCCTTCCGTAACCTTGCGAAAGGCGACACCAAAATCTGCAGTCTGCATCAGATTCAGAAACGAATCTGCCTAACTATGACCGGTTGAGTAGACTGCTCAACCGGTCGAGCGACCCCTACGACCAGTCATGCATGGGCCACAACCGGTCAAGCACCTCAGGACCAAAAAATTATGCTTATTGGACTTTGAGTTGAACTGGTCCATGACCGGTCGAGCATAGCTCACGACCGGTCGAAGACGGCCCCAGATGTAGCTCCATATCTCAACAATCTCCCACTTAGAGATACATCGCTTTAAACCTTCGTCTTCTTCATCCGGAGTGTACTACCTCCCAGTCTTCAAGCTTGAAGACCAATCAAAGCTAAACAGAGCTTCAGCTTCTCTCGTGTGATGCCTTGGTCAACATATCCGCAGGATTCTCACTTGTATGAATCTTCTATAAAGCAATCGATCCATTTTCCAGTAACGAACGTATGAAGTGATATCTGATGGCAATATGCTTGGTCCTTGAATGAAAATCTGAATTCTTAGCCAAGTGTATTGCACTCTGACTGTTACTGTACATCTTGCAATCTGCTTGCTTCTTACCCAACTCTTCCATGAAACCTTGCATCCATACCATCTCCTTGCACACTTCTGTAGCCGCAACATATTCTGCCTCTATCGTACTGATAGATACTATCTTCTGTAACTGAGAGACCCAACTGACTGCAGCACTACCTAGAGTAAAGATATAACCTGTAATGCTTATTCTGCTGTCGATGTCTCCTGCCAAATCTAAATCCACGTAGCCTTGTAGCTTGATTTTCGATCCACCATAGCACAACCCTACATCCTTAGTGCTTACCAAGTATCTAAGGATCCACTTCACAGCTTCCCAATGTTCCTTCCCAGGGTTGTTCATGAACCTGCTAACAACTCCCACTGTTTGAGTAATGTCCGGTCTCGTGCTCACCATAGCATACATGAGGCTCCCAATGGCTGACGCGTATGGGACTTTAGCCATGTAGTCCCATTCCTCCTGGTCTTTGCACCCTGCTCCTTAGATAGCTTGAAGTGGTTGGTTAATAGAGTACTAACTGGCTTAGCACCTCCCATATTGAATCGATCAAGTACCTTGGCTATGTACTCTGCCTGTGACAAAATCAGTTTCTTGTTTTTCCTGTCACGCTTTATCCTCATGCCTAGGATTTGTTTTGCAGCTCCTAAATCCTTCATGGCAAATTCTCTAAACAGTTGTCTTTTGAGATCTGAGATGTCCTTCATGCTTGAACCAGCCACAAGCATGTCATCAACGTACAGAAGAAGAATGATGTACGACGTATCAAACTTCTTCAAATAACAACAGTGGTCTGCATGACATCTCCTAAAGCCGTTTCCAGACATGAAACTATCGAACTTCTTGAATCACTGCCTCGGGGCCTGCTTCAGGCCATATAGACTCTTCTTCAGTCTGCACACCTTGTTCTCCTTTCTTGGTGCCACGTATCCTGTCGGCTGATGCATATATATTTCTTCTTCAAGGTCCCCATGAAGAAAGGCTGTCTTAACATCTAGCTGCTCTAGATGTAAGTCCTCTGTAGCCACTATACTCAAGATCATACGAATTGTAGACATTTTCACCACAGGTGAATTTTTTTTACTGAAATCGATACCTGCCTTTTGTTGAAACCCTTTTACAATCAATCTAGCCTTGTATCGTTTCAAACCATCGTGCTCCTCCTTCAGTCTTTAAACCCACTTATTATAAAGAGCTTTCTTACCCTTAGGTAGAGTGACTAGCTCCCATGTATGATTAGACTCAAGAGAGTCCATTTCATTATCCATGGCTTGCTCCCACTTAACCCATGTATCTGACTGTAACGCATCTTCAAAACATTCTGGTTCACCATTATCTGTCAGCAGTAAATAATGTAAGGAGAGTGAGTATCAGACGGTGGATCTCCTCTCCCGAGTAGACCTCCTCACAACTGGTGTATGTGGCTTTGCCTCATAATGCTCCTGTGCATGATCATCCTGTGGCGCTGTAACACCCGTGTTCGGTAACTCTTCCAATTCTACGAATTCTTTTTCCTCGGCCTTATTTTTCTGCATAGTGTCTTTATACATCACTTTTTCATTGAAGACTACGTCCTTACTTCTGATGATTTTTCTATTTTCTGCATCCCAAAACTTATAGCTAAAATTATGTTACCCGTAGCTTATAAACGTGCACCTCCTGGACTTCGCATTCAACTTATTTCTGTGCTCTGCATCAATGTGAACATATGAAGTGCAACCGAACACTTTGAGATGTGCAAGGTTCACTTCTTTCCCAGTCCACGCTTCTTCTGATAGCCGATTATCCAATGGTGCTAAGGGACTTCTATTGATGAGATATGCGGCAGTATTCACAGCATCTACCCAAAAAATCTTGGGCAACCCTGCATGTAGCCTCATGCTCCTGACAAGCTCAAGGACGGTCCTGTTAATGCGCTCAGCCATACCATTCTGCTGCGATGTCCCTGAAATCATTTTTTGATGTTTGATTCCACTTGCTGCACAATACTCTTCAAACCTCTTATTACAATATTCTCCGCCATTATCAGATCTGAGACACTTTACTGTTTTACCTGTCTCATTTTCTACGATAACTTTTCACTTCTTAAATACATCAAATACATCAGATTTATGTTTTAAGAAATAGACCCATAGTTTTCTACTAGCATCATCAATAAAGGAAACAAAATAACGTGAACCACCAAGAGATAATACCTGTGCCGATCCCCACACATCAGTGTGTACAAGCTCCAACAAATGCCTCTTGGAGCATGTCCCGTCTTCTTGAAGCTTACCCTCTTCTACTTGCTATACACGCAGTCCTCGCAGAATTTCAAGTCAATAGACTTCAGCCCTGGTAGCTTCCTTTTTTATAATAGCACTTTCATCCCTTTCTCACTCATATGTCTCAGCCTCTGATGCCATAACTGCCCATTCACTTTAGTTGATGCAACTGTGAGTGAACTATACGATCCTAAAGTCACGTACAAAGTACCTTCCTTCTTACCTCGAGATATTATCAAGGCACCTTTGTGATCTTTCAGAAATCACTAGTAAATGTCGTCACATAACCGGTATCGGTCAACTGCCCCAATGAGATCAGATTCCTTCTTAAACTACGTACATGTTTAACATCCTTCAATTTCAACGTCGTTCCGTCTTTCTGATTTATATGAACGTCTCCCTTTCCAACAATACTGCACGGCTCATCATTAGGTAGACTCTCCCAAAGTCACCTGACACATAATCACGCAGAACTTCCTTACATGAAGTGACATGAAACGAAGCACCCGAGTCTATAACCCAAGACTCATTCCTCGCATCAAGAGACAAGATCAATGCCTCTATGTCGCCCTCCTCAGACAGATTCACAGAATCTTTCCCGCATTGAGAGCTTCCTTCTTATTTCTTGAGCGCCCTGTAATCACGTTTCATGTGCCCCTTCTTGCCGCAATGCCAACACCCGTCTTTGTCTTTCGGTCCCTTGGACTTCTTCCTCGACTTAGAATGCCCATGTTTATTACCTCATTTATTCAACAATCTTCCTCTTCCTTCAATGTTTAGAGCATTCCCTGAGTCCCCTGAAACTCCTGATGCCTTCCTTTTAGATTCTTCGCTGAGAATTAGATGGTCATATCATCAAATTTTAACTTTGTCAATGTAAGACCCGTATCCTAGTTCGTACTGTTCTGTCGAATCCCGCGATCCTTTCCGTCGAAGTCCGGTAGTCAGTGGCCGATAATCAATGTTGCGCACAACCGTAAGCGTATCCTGTAGATTTGAGTCGGTTTAATCCGAGACCTGTATCATTGCGACCACACCATCGCCGCAGTTCCAACGCCGTGACTCACGCACCGATCCGATACCCTGACCAGAAGATGTGAGTCGGCGTTTATTTCGAAGAAACACCGCACTTTCTCAATCCCAAGAGAATCTCTACACAATTTCAAATCTATCCCATCAATCAATCAATCACATCAATCAATCAATCACTTCAATGTCAAGTACAAAGTAACCCATGCTTTCTCTCTCCAAAGTCAACTCTCTCCCGCCCTCTCTCTTACACCACCATACATGTTAAGTACCACATCCGTCACTCACCTCACATCTCCCATCCCTCATCTCTCTTACAACTCTCTCTCTCCTTCTCATTTCTCCACATTCCCAAGCTAAGCAAGAGCTCCCACGTTTAAGCCTTCCATAAAAAAAAAATACATGTGTGAGGCCCACCTTTCCCCATCCTAAGATCTCCCATCCTAGCCATCCATTTCCCATCTCCACCATCAAAGAGGAGCATAAGGAGGGTGGCGTTCCAACGGACCGAAGAGATCAACCGGTGGGTGCTTTAATAGGGTAGTTTTCATATTTTCTTAGATGGGCCAAGTGAGACCTACCGATCAATGGTATGGATCTCACTTTGGAGCCTAAGATGTGGCCGATGGCCCACCTTGATTACCATTTAATGTATGACTAGATGCAAGGGAGGGCCCATAGTGTCGAGGTCCCTCCATCACACGTGTGTCCCACCTTTTTTTTCTCTCTCTCTTTCTCTCCCTTTTCATTTTTTTTCTTGTGATGATGTGATTGTATGGCCCACTCGGATGGACCCCACCATGAAGTATGTAGTTTATCCAAGCCATCGGTAAGTGGGGCCCACCTTATGTGTGTGTTGTAACCGCACCATCCTCCATGTGGTGGCCCACCTAAACCGAGCCCACCTCGAATGTATGTGTTGAGTCCAACCGTCCAGCGTCCAGGGATGCCGGACGTGGAAAGGAAAACACAAATATTGGCTTGATTCTCAAGCCTTGGAGAATGGCCACTTGTATAGGCCCCACCTTGATATATGTATTCAATCCATGCCATCCATCTTATTTACCAACTCATTTTAGGCGTTGAGCCAAAAAGTGAAACTGATCCAACTTTCTGGTGGGCCAAACCCTTGAAATCAGTGATTTTCACCGTTTAAATGCACCTAAATTCTTCTACACGTCGAAAAATATCCGATATTGGACTTGTTGGGTCCATCTCAGGCCATGGAAATCAGTAGATTGGGTGGATTTGGCTGAAGTGGGCCCCACACGTGAAAAACCTTAGAAATAAAGGGATTTCAAAAAAAAAACATAACAGCAGCATGGTTGCTGTTGCTGTCAGAGATAAAGAGAGGATGCTGGGCGTCCTGACGCGAACGAGCAGGGACCCACGGGTCCCCAACCGTGGGCCCCACCATGATGTATATTTTGTATCCACACCGTCCATGAGGTGGACCACCCCCTGAGGTGGGTCCCCTCCGAAAATCAGCTTGATCCAGATCTCAGGTGGCCCACACCACACGAAACAGCGGTGATTGAACTCTACCATTGAAACTCTTTTTGGGCCCATGAAAGTTTTGAATCAATCTAATATTTATTTTTCCTATTCACCCAGGTCTGTGTGACCCTATCAACAGTTTGGATGTAAAATAAATGCTATGGTGGGGCCCACGTGGGAGCCCACAGTGATGTATGTGTCTTATCCCCACCGTCCAGGCAGACGATGGGAGCCCACTGTAATGTATGTGTTGTATTTCATCGTCCAGCGGACGGTGGAGCCCACGGTGATGTTTGTGTTTTATGCACACTGTCCAGTGGACGGTGAGTCCCACCCGGAATTTTCCATGCACCTGAAACTTAGTTTGAACCCTCAATCAAGTGGGACACTCTGACTGGATGGGCTGGATTTGTAAAATCACATCTCTGTGGGCCTTCAAAATGGTTATGAATGTTTTAAACGGTGCACGGCCCTCTCCACTGCTGCATGTGGTGTGGCCTGCACAAGTCACGAATTGACTTGATTTTTGAGACCTAGGTTTAGTATGGAATGGTGCATCTGGCTGATAGGGTAGATGTTCAAGGCGCATCACGGTGGGACCCTCACAGCTTGACCTCATGGGACCTAAAATCAGCTTGAGCGCTTTGTACCTTTTCCCATTTATATATTTTATGTATATATATCATGGTAGGCTGGTGGGCTATTTTGGGGCCTACCATGATGCATGTATTACCTCCAACCCGTCCATCCAATTTTGAAATTCCATTTTATTGCATGAGCTAAGGAATGAGGCAGATCTAACCGTTCAAGTGGACCCCACCATTTATTATGCATATGATCCATGTGATCGGGCCCATTTTGACATACTATGGGGCCCAATTGGTGTGGCCCATTTGGTATATGTAAGGCCCATGATAGGAGGCCCATTATGATGTATTTAAAGGCCCATGGGATATGGCCCATTGCAATGTACATAAGGCCCCTTTGATGCGGCCCACTTGATTTATAAAAGGCCCATATGATGCGGCCCATTTGATGTATCTAAGGCCCATGGGTCGAGGTCCAACAGGATGTCCTTAGGGTCCATTACAATGAGCGATTCCTCCATAATGTGTGTAATAATGTTTGATGACAAGTCATGCCTTGAGAGCAATGTTGGTTTGACGTCCACATTGTAAGAATAATGTTGGTTAAATGTCCGCATTATAACTCTCCCTAGGGCCCATTAGTAAGCCCATACTTGTTGATAGTTCACCACTTTATAACATGCTAGTATAGCTCCATGATTCATACCCATACGCATCATTTGTATGCTTGATATAAGGAATGTTTGATCATAGCATAAGCCGTTAGGCTGAGACATTTACGGGATTCCTTATGAGACGGAGTGCCCCACATGATCGCGTGGTACGCGTGAGATTGCTGCATGATTGTACGGTGTGACTCATGCATCTCGCATATGTGTGACTTGATCACTGCACGCCCTAGCGACATCAGGGCTGTGGCTCCACAGGCACATCGTGGATAGCCGTATCGGATACCAAAAATACTTTGTTCTAGCACTGTGGGCACTTAGGATGTCCTTGGGTGAAAGTCCAAGAACCTTTTTGGTACCAGGGGATGCTCCAACGTCTAGACCAAGTGGATACACGAGCGCTCGAGTGCCGAATACCAGTAGGCCACGTCTCTCACTGTGTCGTGGTTGGTTGGAAAGGGGTGTGGCCTTATCCGCCTAAGCGAGGGGCTATAAGCTAGGCTGAGTTTGACCAGCTCGCAAATGTGTCCACTATCGACGAGTCGGATAGGTATTGGCAGACTACTGGTCAGGCAGATAGTGTGGTCTCTTCCACTTGCTTGACTGTGCAGCTAGGGAGTAGGCAGTTAGTGTGAGGTGTATTAGACCCCGGTAATATCCAGAGAGGAACTGTACTGATATGTGTATTTGCTAGTATTTCCAGAGCAAGGGGAGAAGTACACGATATATACTGACGCGTCTCGCGTTGGTTTGGGTTGTGTTCTGATGCAGAAAGATAGGGTGATTTCGTATGCCTCGAGACAATTAAGGAAACACGAGGAGAATTACCCTACACACGACCTGGAGTTGGCAGCTGTCATCTTTGCATTGAAGCTCTGGAGACATTACCTCTATGGAGAGGAGTTCGAGCTTTTCTGCGACTACAAGAGCCTTAAGTACATATTCACACAGCGAGACTTGAATATGAGACAACGCCGATGGATGGAGACCTTGAAGGACTTCAAGTTCGAGGTGTCCTACCATCCGGCAAGGCGAACCTTGTGGCAGACGCGCTGAGCCACAAGAAGGCTATAACATTTGTGGCACCGTTGATGGTAGCTGAGTGGGACATGGTTGAGTTCGTGCGGGACTTCGAGCAGAGACTCACTGTGGAGGAGCCATTTGAGTGTGTTGCGCACGTTCGGGTGCGACCACTTATTGACGACAGAGTTATTGAGGCCCAGAAGGGCGATGTGCGGCTGTCTGAGCTTCGAGAGCAAGCTAGCGACGCCGAGGACTCCGAGTGGAGAGTTGGTTCTGATGGGGGTCTACGATTCCGTGGCCGTCTATGCGTTCCTGACATGCCTGACTTGAGACGCGAGCTTCTCAAGTCTGCCCATAACTCGAAGCTTGCGATGCATCCTGGTAGCACGAAGATGTACCGGGATTTGAGACGGACGTATTGGTGGGATAACATGAAGGCCCACATCGCTGAGTTTGTGTCTCGATGTCTGACGTGCCAGCAGGTCAAGGCAGAACATCGCCGACCTCCTGGACTGCTTCAGCCCATGCCCATAGCAGAGTGGAAGTGGGACTTCATCTCCATGGACTTCATATCTGGGTTGCCGAAGACGAGGAAGGGACACGATTCCATTTAGGTGATTGTGGACCGGTTGACCAAGTCGGCCCATTTTCTCCCTATCAGAGTCACGAACTCTACAGACGAGCTGGCTAGATTGTATATCAGAGAGATTGTGCGTCTGCATGGAGTTCCACTTGAGATCGTGTCGGACAGAGACACTCGGTTCACATCTATCTTCTGGACTCATATCCAGGAAGCGATGGGTGTGAAGTTGAAGTTCAGTACGGCGTTTCATCCTCAGACTGATGGGCAGACAGAGCGGGTGAATCAGATTCTGGAGGATATGTTGCGGGCATGTGTGTTGGACTTCAAGGATAGCTGGGATGACTGTCTCCCTTACGCAGAGTTCGCCTACAACAACAGCTTCCAGGCAACTATTGGCATGACGCCATATGAGGCCCTATATGGTCGTCCTTGCAGGGCACCGCATTGTTGGGCTGAGGTTGGCGAGCGTAGTCTGATCGGCTCGGAGTTGGTTTAGGCGACTACAGAAAAGGTCGACATCATCAGGCGTCGACTACTTACAGCACAGATCAGGCAAAAGAGTTACGCCGATACGAGGTGGCGACCGCTTGAGTTCGAGGTCGAGGATCATGTATTCCTCCGAGTTTCCCCTACGAAGGGAGTCCTTCAGTTTGGGAAGAAAGGGAAGCTCACGCCAAGGTTTATTGGTCCGTTTCAGATACTGGATCGTGTGGGTGATGTGGCGTATCGTCTCGCTTTGCCCACACCACTTGCATCTGTACACAATGTATTTCATGTATCTATGCTGAAGAAGTACGTTCCTGATCCTTCACATATCATCAGATGGGAGCAGGTACAGCTGAGCGAGGATGCTACGTATGAGTTGCGCCCGACGCGTATCCTTGACAGAAAAGAGCAGGTACTGCGTAGTAAGGTCATTCCACTCGTGAAGGTACTATGGACACATCATTCAGATGAGGAAGCTACTTGGGAGACTGAGGCCGAGGTCAGGAAGAACTACCCTCAAATTCTCGAGGAATACGAAAGGTACAAATTTCGAGGACGAAATTTTTGTTTAAGGGGGGTAGATTGTAACGACCCGTAAATTTCCGTACAAGGGCTCGAGTATCACCTCGACTAGAAATCGCTTAGGATTAAATCCTTTAGAAATTCAACAAAGTTAACTAAGTGCCAAACTAGATTAGACATGAAATCCATTGGAATCGCTTTAAATACGATCTGCAAGACCCAAAACTTGTAGAATCATTGACGCTAGGTTACCCTAAAGTCTAGGATCAAACCCATTACCCGGCTATTCTCGGGAATGACTTGGAACTTTGTTTTAGGGCTATACCGCACATCGGAAGTCCGATTAACACGAAGTTAAGGACTTAGGACCGCCTCGCTGGGCTCGACAACTATCTCGGAAATCAAGTCCAGACAATGTCCCACGGCCATTCGATCGCGTCCGGAGCGAGGGAGTGTGAAAACCACTCTTTCCTTTACAAAATAAATATCTTGAATAGTGATCTGGCACCATTCGGTTGCGGATCAATATAAGCAACAGACCGTCAGAATCAGACCAAATTACACCCTCGGATCAGGAAAAATTTCAGGAACATTTACATGTACTTGGAATTTCGGATCGTGGCCCACTGACCGTTGAACTGAAAGTGGTCCGCCCCATGTGATCTACGAATCCGATCGAGTCGAAAACGTAATCCCACGTAGATCCATGAGTTGTGAGCTTAAGTCTGACGTTTGGCTCAAGGGGGGCCGCCAGAAACACTCTTTTGAGCTGGAAAAGCGCCGAATTGCTTATAATAGTCGTACCTCTTGAACCGGAGTCTATTCCGGGGAGGTTTTAGGCTATATAAGGGCCTTAGAACAGCCCTCTCACAGCCATACGAATTTGGGATAAAACCCTAGAGAGAGAGAGAGGAAAAGAGAGAGAAAGCTTAGGAGAAGTGGGAGAATCTTCCTCCTACTGTTGCAAATCACCCCACGGGCTGCACCGCCTCTTTCCAGGCACTTTCCCGGCGATATCAACTCCGTTTTAAGGTGAGAAACCCTAACCCTAGATCTGATTTGAGGTGTATAGGCTATAGGTTGTGAAATAGCTAACCGATTTCACTCTTTAGGCTAGAAAACTCCCGAATACGGAAGCTCATCCAACCTTGCTGATTCGTTGAGATTCCAAGAGGCAAGGTGAGGACTTTAGGTGTATAGGTTGCGGTTTTCAACGCTTTCAATGTCAGATAATGGTAGATTCATGATCTGCATGCAATTGCACATGTACAAAGTACTTTCCGCTTTCTGTTTCGATTAGAATTGTAGAATTTGGAATTTCAGTATTCGTATAAAATACTGTATACGTATTTTTTATGGAAATGTGTTTGACATGTTTAATTGTCGTATGGATATATGATGTATGGATAAAATACTCATTTGGCAAAAGGGTTCGCCTAAATACATGTTTACTAATATACACCATGTATGTAGAAATACGGTATTATAAGAAGTACCGTATACGTGTATATTTTAGTGATGTGTTTGTCATAATTAATTGTTGTATAAATATATTATGTGCGTATAAATTAATTGCTTGGCGAAAAGAATCGCCGTATTACAAGTTCTCTTGTAAACACTATGTATGTTGAAATTGGGTATCCTAGAAAATACCCTATACGTATAAAATTTGCTGATGTAATTGTCATGATTATTTGCTGTATGAATATGATGTATACATATAAAATACTAGTTTGGTAAAGGGACAGCCCTAGTGCACTTTCCTCTAACATACGTCATGTATGTTGAAAAAGTGCATTCCAAGTGTTTGTAAAAATTGCTTGTGAATGTAAGTGCTTAAGTGTTAGAACCTTAGGTAGGTGCTGAGATGGGATTCTCAACTACCTTAGAGTCACATATGATACCCTCCATGTGGTTATTTACTCTAACCACTCACCTATGAAATATATGTATTTGTATCCCTATTTGTATAGTGCTTTACAACATGCTTTTGAACATGCCTTGTAACTTGTTTATTAACATGCTTTATAACATGATTGCTAGTGTTCTTGAATCACCATGTTATCATGCTGTACTTCACATGCTATGGTTAGGAATTGATTGAGCTTGGGACTATGTCCATAGTCCAGGCATCCGGTATCAGACTTGGAGTTGTGGTTGAGATTCGTTTCGCCACACATGATGTGTTGGCGAACCCGTGTCGTACTTCGGTTGGCGATAGTGGTTGGCCACACGAGGTGCTTCTGCGCTTCATATCGCCCAACTTGTTGTGCGCTCGAGCCAGCCGAACACGTCAAGTAACCCGTGTGTCTTATGTATGTTCACCATGTTTGGTCACTAATGTTTAAACCTAGGATACCAAACTGACCAGTGAAAATCCCGTTAACCATGGTACCTCGATCTGCTAAGACTCATGAGCCGGGCATGGTGGTATGGGACACTGTAACACCCCGTACTTTCCAGTACTCGAGTGTTACCTTTTTACTTAATTTAATATAAATATAAGAAAATAATATAACTTAAATATATATATATACACTCATGATATATTGCTTATATAAATATTTAAAGTTTCATATTAAAATGATATGTAACTATAATCCATGTTATATGCATATACTTACAACAACATTAATGTAAATTACGAACTATAAAATCCATAATATATAAAAATGAAATATACTGGAAAAATTTAATGACTTATATAACATTTAAAGCCTAACACATATATGACCATATGAATAATATACAAATAATATATATATTAATCTCTGCTTACTGATATTCATATAATTTATATATATTAATAATTTTTTATAATATAATTATATATGACAAAATATATAAAAGAAATAAATAATAATAAATGTTGAAATAATGCTAATAAAAACATTTAATGTTATAAAATCATAGAACGGGTGGCCCCAACCACCTAACTAAATTCTTAAGTATCTTTTAACCGTTGATGATCGATTTGGAATCGATCTGACCGTTGATTCTCACTATAGGCATTTAAAATCATTGATCGTAGCTTACGACCCACCTGAGCATTTGACCTACCTCATCTTCGGTCTAAATGGCCCAATTAAGCCATAAAACATAATAGACGGAGTGGATTGATCCTAGCCATCACGGTGGACCCCATTTGATGGGGTGCGTGCATGAAGCTGGTGCACACCCGATGTGCTCTGGACGACATTGCTCGGTCAGACCAGGTCTGACCGAGATTTCCAAAGAAGGAAACCTCCTTATTCTTTTTCTCTTTCCCGCCTGCAACGGCCTAAAATAGACCGTTTATGTTGGAGTGATGAGTGGACCATCATCATCATCCCATGGGTCGATCCGAACCGTCCACCGTGTCCAGGGCTTGGGCCCCGCCAAAACTCAACTTTCACAATCGATTTTCATGCGCGTGTGGACGCACGATCCTTGCTGTAAACCACCACACAAACACATCATTTTCAAAAACAGAAACTGTAGCTACTCCACGTCAGTGATCCGTGTAAGCCTCCTCTTCTTGCATCTCTACCGTTCAAACCGAAGTGATCTCGACCGTCCTAAGCTAGGTTTTAGGAAAGAAAGAGAATAAGAGAGAGAAAATCGTCCGCCTCCTCCCAAGCTCAAACCCATCACCTAAACTCTCATGAAATGCCTAAAGGCCTCTTCCACAAGCTTCCTTGGGCCTACCCGCACCATCCACAGTGAACGGATCGAAATAAAAAAGTTCCGTATGCAATCCACCATTATCACCCGCCTCATCTTCCTCGCCAAAACTCCGCGCACGATCACCATTTCGGCTCACTGGGTTGCTGAGATTCCAAGACCGGTTCAACCTCGGATTGGGAATGGATGCAGAAGGAGGAAAATGAAAGGAAGGAGAAGAAAAGAAAGGAGATCAGAGGAGAAGGAACGAGAGAGAGAGCTGGTGCGTCATTGCACCAGAATGAACCAAGGCGAGTTGACTCGCTGCCGAGTCGTGATATGCCAGCTGAATCACCCCTGGCCGTGGGATGTGGACCCCACAATGATGATAATGTTTTAATCAACACCGTGCATCTGTGGCCCCAGCAGTAGAACGCCTGTCGTATTGACGTTACCGAGTTCTGTGGGTCTCACTGAGGTATGTGTCATTCAACGCCGTCCATCTGGATGGGTGGTGTGAAGCCACCTTGGTGTATGTGTTACAACCAAACCGCCCATCCAAACAGTAAGCTCGTCATAAGGCCTGAGACAAAAATGAAAAATGAGACAGATTTACCAAGTGGGCCTCACTGTAAAAATTAGTGGAGAATTAAACACCTACCATTGAAATCCATATGAACAACTTGGATGAAAAATAAATGTTAGGTGGGCCACACGGCATCATCGGATGGGCCTCACCATTAGGTGTAGTGGGCCGGTCCCACCTGGGTTTAGGTTGGACCCAATAACTGGGCCTCCCTATTATGGCAAAAGTCTGGTGGGCCCAGTCACTTTAAAACAAGCCCAAGAAACCTAACTTTGGAAACTCTTGTCTTATACAAACTGATATCCCTAGGAAACTGCTTGCGTAACTTGGGACCACTATCTACGCGCAAGAATCAGATCAAGGGCCATATTACAACCTCTCTGGTGATGATTCTTCCCCTTGAGCTTTCCATCTTCTCATTAGCTTAAGTTATAGTTTTTATTTAAATTCATAATTGATATCTCTCCTTATAATCACATGTGTTAGTTGGTAGAAATTAAATTGCTGTCTTACATGCTTTATGATTATCCTGTATAATTGTTTATGCTTGTGGATTATTTGTGGATTGCTTACGGAACCTAAACTGGTACATTAGTGGGAAATTCCCACGTATGAATGTACACCCATACTTGGGATGTAATTTGACTCTTTGTGATCGTAATGGACCTTCGACTCGGTGGTTTTTGAGTGGTGGTCTAGATGGATCATTGATGTGGGCCTACCATCCAGGGTTGTTGTGCCCAATGGTTTTTAAGGATGGTCTTTATCGTATGATTTTGATATTCGCCCTATGTGGCATATTTTAATACTCACCCTACGTGGTTTTATTTGATATTTTTCCTACATGGGTTCGATGTTTTATACTGTGCAACCATGCGATGGTAAGCCCCACATATTGTAATATGATTGGCCACTAGTCGATGGGTTTCCATTAAACATCCTAAGGTGGTAGCCTCATGAGACAGGGATGGTGGAATGGGACAATATGCCTGAGCTGTCGGCCTACGCTGGGCCATGTGCTCCCCGTAGTGACCTTTGAGCTTATTAAACCTGCTGATTGTAATTGGATTAATAACGGATTGGCTAATCATGCATACATGGCATATTTCGATGACTTGGATCACTCTGCCCTGCGATTACGCTGAATGTTGCGCTTATGACCAGTCATTCGATTATGATGATGACCTGGATCTTCATGCCCCGCGATTACGCTGAATGTTGCGCTGATGACCAGTCACATCGCCTGTCTGGATGTTTTACCCAGGGCACAGACCGTCTGGATGTTTTACCCGGGTCGACGATTGCATGGGGACCCGACTGGATGATGTTTCCCAGGTTCGATGATCGCACGGATGAGCATCCCCGGGGCGATGATTGCATACTTCACGCATCCATGCACATAATAAGATTTGCATCATATATTGTTTTGTATGCTTTGTTTTATAACTATGCTTACCTAATGCGGCGGTGTGTACTCTTGAGGGGAGTTCACACTGAGTTGGTCACTCATCCATCAAATATATAACCGTACAGGTAGCACAGATGTCTTAAGTGACTTTCAGGTTCAGGCTGATGAGGAGCCGAGTACATGTGCCAGGGTTGCATGACTACATCTACCTCGAGGAGTTGCACAGTCTTGCGGCTTATGTTTACATTCTTATGTTATTTTTCTTATACTAGATCATGTGGATTCTTGTATTTGTTATATTCGAGACGTTGGTTTGTATAAGTCATTATGGGCATTTTCTTGCATATTCTAAATGATAATGGAATTTTCTTTTATGCTTGTCCATCCTACGCTCGTCTGCTTACTCTGATAAAAGAAAAAAAAAATATTTGACCATCCTTTAAGGTTAACACTCAGATTTTTGGAAAACGGGTCGTGTACTCAGGTCCTGAAGATTCGGGGTGTTACAGACACCGTGGTCGAGCTGTCGGCCTACGCTGGGGCTACGTGCCTCCCTGTAGTGACCAGTGAGCAACTTAACTCATGAGCCGATTATGGTGGTATGGGACACTATATTCGCGCTGTCGGCCTACATTGATAAGGTGATGGGGGAGTGGTGCAACCTTTGTGCGTAAGTAGCCTCAGCGACCCTTTGTAGTGACCACGAGCATATTCTGAAGTCGCAGTGCACCTTAGGGTTCGCCGCGATATATAGAGTATGAACTAGGCCTGTTTCTGTATAGTGATGAATCGTTTAAGGGGTGATGGGGGAGTGGTGTAACCTTTGTGCGTAACAGCACTGGCAGCCTCTGTAGTGACCTAGAAAACACACCATCGTCTGATATTAACTAGGACTGACGACCCTAGAATGGATCATGTTTGGGAATGATACAAGGGAGGTACCTTAGTTTCCCAATCCTGCTGTTTGCAATGGATTAATTAAAAACTCGGTAATCATGCTCATCATGCATCGCATGTGCCTGTAAGATGTGGAGCACTGTGGGATGTAAGCATGCCGCGAGCGTGAGATGGTGTCGCATGAGGGAGTATGTCGGTGAGGGCATCCATCATACCTGCATTCATACTTGCATTAATCAGAGTAACTAGGAGTGTTTAATTTACTGCTTATCATTACTGCTTGACTGTATTGATAACATGATAACTTACGCCTTATTGTTCCACTGAGTTAGCCACTCACTCCCACATTACGGGACGGTGTTGCGCACACCAACCAGACTCTGTCTCAGGTTTAGGCGAGCCGACGACTCTGGAGGCGGAGCCTGATTATGACGAGGACCAGGAGGAGTTCTCGTATATGCAGTTCTCTGGCGGCTTCGACTAGGCTGCCGGGACCGACGGGTTTTACAGGGATTGTACCTAGTTTATTTTTGACATTTTAATTATAAACAGACATGTATATGGTGACTCAGATGGATTCATACTCTGGAGAATGAAACGTTTATTTTGTTTCTTTACATACATATATATATATACAGTTCAGTCTTCCGCTTGCTTTTATACAATTGATCTGGAGTATGAATTACTGTTTTGGTATAATCTCATTCATGTTTATTGCTCTAACACAGACAACATTCAAACATCATTAAATATGTTGCATAAGTGATGCGTTGGGACTCGGGAGTTGAGTTACACTCGACCCCCGATTTTCAGGGCGTTACAGGTTATATCCTGAATAACCATCCATAAAAGAAACCATTTGATGTTCTACAGCTTGGTCTATCAGCTGATTGACTATAGGCATGGGGAAACTCATCTTTTGGTGTGACTCAATTTAAATTTCTAAAAGTCAATACAAACTCTAATTTTACCATTTTTCTTAATAACCGGTACTACATTTAAAATTTATTCGGCATATTTGATGGGTTTGATGAACCCTACTTTTAAAACTCAATTAATCTCTTCCTTTATCTTTTGGGTAACTTCGGCGGTCATCTGCCTAGGCGTCTGTTTATGCTGTTGATAGTAGTCTTTTATAAGTAACTTGTGTTCGACAGGTTTCGATCTAGTATAGGCAACTCATGATAGCCTCATGCAAAGTAATCGGCAAACTCTCTGAGTAACTTAGTAAGTTTGACCTGGATCTGTGAATCCAACAATCCGTTGATGAAAGTATGTTTCAGATATTACTTTGTCCCCAAATTCACTTTGAGTAAAGGATCTTAGACCTAAGCTTGAGAATCATCCAATTTTCCTAGAGCTTTCTTTAAACCCTTCGAATCAATACCATCTTCAACTACTTCATCGGTCGGTGCTGCTATTACAGCCATATCAACAAAGTATCAATTATCGTATCTTTATAGATTCTCTTCGAGCAACCCTAATCCGACCGTGAATTCAATTTTGACCAATGTCTAAGTCATCATAGAATTTCTCCTATGGTACAACCCGTAGTTCCATGGAAGGGAATTATAGCATGGTGGTGATATCCTGTACGATGTTAACTGGGTTGATTTTAGCGTTATCACAGTCGATCTGCCATTTTTATCTCATCGTATAAAATGTATTGGTCCAATTTCGTTTTTATAGAAATAAGATTCGATAGTGTTGGACATGGCTAAGAATGATTTTTTATCAGTCAAAACCAATTGTACTTTGTCTTGATTTTAGAAATCACAAATCGGTGTGGTGATGACAGAATATATAAGCATAAATGAATCCAGTCTCTCTCCAGCAGAGCATTGTAATTTGAGGAAGTGTCGACCAAAAATAAAGCAACTAGCACCTTCTTAGTTCCCATCATTAATTCAAAAGGCAAACACTGTGTGCTTATGCTACCCCTCCAGCAAAATTATTGACAGTGACTTCGGTCGGGATCAAATTATCCCAAGTCTTTCCTAGCTTGGCCATCATTCTAGCTGGAAGGGTATTTACAACTTCACCATTATCAACTAAGACCCTAGTGACTAGGAAACCCTCCAAGTGTACATAAATATATAATGACTTCAAATGTTGGGTCATGATACAAGTTGGTCTTTCAATTACTATCTTTTTAGAAGGTGGCCCTAGTTCGACCAAAACAGTCGACACATTTTTGGTGTCCAGCTCTGAATCAAAGGAACCGTGTTGAATGATTATGGGAGGACCAAGCTCCTCCACATCTCCTTTCATCTTGTTTGGTTACGACAGTTTAATTTAAAACTCAATGTTAAGGTAAGTATCATATTGCAATCCAATATAATTTGTGAACATGACCCAAACTGTATTACTGAATTCAAACATTGCCCCTCAGGTGTCTCTGAATTTGTTTACTTGTCAATCTCATTCGATTTGGATGAGGTTTATTCTAATGACTTTGCTTTTGTAAGACATTCCTCATTCAAAGGATCATCTAAAAAACATCATCGCTGAAGTATTTGATCGATCCTTCAATGCCCATGCCATCCTTCTCGAAAATTTGTCCATTATCAGTTGACTCGTCTCCCACATGCAGTTCAACCATATTTACTTATAACACCCTGAATTTTTGCCAACTTGGAAATTGGATGTCTTTAGGTATTACCTTTGATTTTTCGATTTGAGTGCATGTCCTTATGTATAGTTACATGTTTTTAGGACCAAAAGGAGTGATTTTGGGTCCAACAAAACTGCCTAACCAAGTGAAAGTGTGAAGTTTAGGCAAACTGGACAGAAACTCAGCGGTGCCACCATGAGAAATGGGGATTTTCCTAATTTTAGGGGTATTTGGCAATGTAGGAACTTCAATAAATTAGGGACAAACTTTAAGACCAAATTCTCTAGTTTGATGCATTTGGAACTTGAAAACTTAAAACGGGGAACCTTAGGTCAATTTTCCATGTTGTGCAAATTTGAACATCACAATTTGAGTTTTAGGGTTGTCTTAGTTAATGTGATCAAGTCTGTAGGGTTCTGATTCATTCATAATCGCCTAAAAAACTACTTCGATGGGTAAATGGAAATAAGAAGATATTAACTTTGAGAGTGGGGAGCATGAAAATTCAAAATTTTGAAGAAAATTGTGAAAAAGGGTAGTCATTGTCGACCGTGAAAATCCACCGTCGACCCTAAAGTGGACAAAGGTCCACAACCGAACATGAAAATGCACGGTCAACCGTGCCTAGCTATTTGGGCATTCACGATTTTACTCCAGGGGGTCATGGTGGACTGCAACTATGCACGGTCGACCGTGATACTATGAATGTATGTGCATGTGAGTTATGCTATAAAACCCCATAGGACTTTATTCCTCATATTTCTTCACTTCTACATAGCCCTCCATCTCTTTCCAAACCCTAGTAATGCCCTAAATGTGATTAGAGACCATACTTATATAGGTTTTCCTTAAACTAACCTAATAAACTTCAGGTTGAAGCCACTTTTCACAAAAACTGTAAAAATTATAGAAACATCCCCCAGGGTCGACCTTGCCAATTCACGGTCGAATACACTTTGTCCATATGTACACGATCGACCCTGTAATTCTGGCCATGAAGTTCTATAAATTGTAATTTTAGCTCCCGTTTAGATAGCTTAAATGCGTTGAATTCAAAATTATGTATCTTCTTTAATACAACTCTGATTGAGGTTATTCAAAAATCAGATTAATGATTAATGAGTACTTCTGAAAAAACTGAAATGAGGTTAAATTTAGGACGTCTTGAAACTAGGTAGAAAATCATCAATTTCAGATAGCTAGTACTTCTGAAATTTTTATGGAAATATAAATGGAAAAAAAATAAATTAGCGGGACAAAATTAGACTTGATGATGAATTATCATAAAAATAATTTAGTAACTAAAAGTGCCAAAAACATTATGAGCAACTGACCTGTTGAAACTGAAAATTTCTACAAGTCGCCAATGGACCCAATGTATCATTTTCATCTTAAAGTTTTAGTATTTGATGTCTTCTTAGGAATTTCTTCTAATCATGTCAAGAATCATCTTGTGTGATTAAATTAGTATTTTCTATTCTTATTGTATCTTACTATTTTGAAAAATTTTCAATTTATTCAAATTAGGACTTTTGATTATGGTAATTAAGACCAAATCATTATTTTTGCTAGTTACGAATAAGTCACGCTCTGAATTTAGCTAATCCAAACCCTAATCATCATATGAGAGAAATCTCGTTTCTAAACCTATTTCAGAAATACCTAAATTAACTGAACTAGATATAGACTGCCCATTAGTGATATGCTAAACCCGAAACTATATAAAAACATTTGTCTTGTTGGGCTTGACATTCATTGCAGACGTTGAGCCGAGGTAACGTGAGGAATCACTCAATTTTTAGCCGAGAGACAACATATGTGTTATATGAGGTTGGGCTAAAATTCAAAGGAACTTAAGTTAATTGTCCTACTTTTGATATTTTATAAAGTTGTGACTTTCGGGCCTTTAGATCGCAACCAAACTTAGGACGCTAACATTGTAAACGTAGTCATCAACCGGTTCATGCTTTCGACATGGCTAACCATCAACCTATTAAAGGTTTCAATCTGAGCTTGTAATTGTTCAACCTAAATACGCAAAAATTCTGTAATATGCTGAATTTCCCTTTTCATATCGACCATCCCAGCTAACAAATCTCAAGGGGTTTAACCCAAGATGTCGATGCTCTATCTGAGTTTGGTGAAACATGCACCGGATTGGGTAGTATATTCACTTGCCCTGGTTTTTGCTGCATCTACAACTCTTTCTCTTGGGTAAGAGGTGGTTCATTAACTGCAACAATACTAATAGCTGCAAAAGCATTACAACTACCTCTTTGGCTCATGGTTCTGCAGAATTACTATATTGGTAATTATACTCATGATCAAGTCCCATCAAGCATGCAAAAAATTATTATTTTTACATGTCTGGTGTAAAATGAATATTTATGACAGCCAAGTAGTTGTTTGTGTCACGTTGAGCGTACCAAAAATTGTTAGCACTTTATTTATTTCTTGTCACATACAGTGTGTGTGGGTGTATCAGAATTGATATAGCGCCTCAATTCAAATCGATCAATTTGACCCCAAGCATCGAAATAAGCAGATACATCAAACTTGATAGTATATGACCGAGATATGAGGAGAACGGTTGCCTACTCAACCACTCACAAAATATTTGTAATGATCAAGCAATTGTCGAAGGGTGGGGTTTTTCCCCATAGATGGGTTACACCTTGCCTTTCATAAGAAAGGACTTTCCAGTATACCAATGCAATCAAACAAAAGGAAATACTTACAATCGGTCATGAAAGAGTGACCGCAAGAATACTTCTTTTGAAAGAATTGCTTGTATTGGATAAAGATGAAGTTCGGCATATGAGTGCAGACCTGGATTACAACTATTGGATTATCACTATTCCTAAGATAGTGCTACTTGATTATGCTAAATTCGATTTGTTTGATACATTTGTTGGATTTAATTGTGTTGCCTTCTACTAATCTTTTGACTATTTATAGATCTCTATCACAATTATTCCTCTGGACATTTCTCTTCTTTATTGGATTATTAGAGAAATTGAAGAGTTGTCATTTAGATTTTTCTCTTGTTACGTTTCTCTTTTTCGATATTCGTCTTTTATCAGCCAAACTCTGTTCCTCTCGATCATGGCTTGCTCTTCGACCATGCTCCGTTTCTAAATGTCTCCATTACATTATTTTATCAGTCATTTGATAATGTGCGACATTGAATCAATATCAACTGTAATTTCATAAAAAGCATTTCAAATATTTCAAAAAATCTTTTCATATCCCTACTAGCTTTTCCCAAGACGGTAAAAAAGAAGGGACAGCATAACAGACGCTAGCTAACTATGGTCGAAAGCTGGGTACAAGGAAAAGACGCTCCTAGCTGAAGGTAGCAGCGCTGGTTCCATCCAACTAGTTGTATGCAAACCGTCTCTCATATTTTACTAGTTCAATGGGATTGGCTGGACGGTTATGCACCACGTTAACCTGAACGTCCCTCCAATCACTATACCGACAATATGTGTCCAGCAATATTATATGATTGTACGCATAAACTGCAGCTACGCAAAGATACAAATACGCGTATATGTAGGATTTTTTAATGGGTTTTTCGTATGTCATTAATGTTAAGAATCTAACCATTTTTTAGGTTCTCATTGTCTTAATTAAGATTTTAAACTAATTCCGACAGCTACATTACTTGATTTTTTTATATACATTCTATAGTCAGAGCATTCCATTACTATAATCCTAATATGAGGACTCTTTTGCGAGCCGTTCAACCGTTTCCCAGGTTTACTCAGCCCACACGCGTGAATAACATGCTCACGAACACATGCCAATATGTTAGGTCTGTGAGAGATCCGAGCTCTCTATCAAGTTGTCTACCCTGGTCAGATCATCTGGCCGAAAAATCGGACCGGTTCACTTCTAAGCTGGGCCACGGTGCACAAAACAAATGGACGGCTAGAAAAAAATAAGCTCTTCTGTTTACTCTTCCCTACCTGAGGAATTAACTGAGCTGAATTTATTTGGGTTAGATGATCTTAGATGATGTGCCCGATCTTATGGGAAGATGAGATCTTGTACACATGAGCAATATTAGCACGTGTGGTGGGTGCAGATGGTCTCCTCGTTTTCTATCAGTGCATGAATATTTTACATTGCATGGATGGGGAGAATTAAGCGACTATTACATAGTCACGTGACGGGTGCGGATTAAGTACTACTACTTGTTAGTACAACCACTGTCAGATCACAGTTCACACTTCACCGTTAGCCACCCCACTGGAGAATCGATGCCAAGATCTCAGGCGTTTGTTTTTTTGTTTTGTAGTACACCCCACTGTCAATTCACACTACACTATTAGCCACCCCCACTTATAATCGATGCCAAGACCTTAAGCTATGGATCAGGTGTAACACCTGTGTTGAAACGAGGTATCTTTCACTCGTTCTGCCACTTGAGCTATGGATCAGGTGTAACACCTTAGTTTAAAAGAGGTATCTTTCACTTCGTCTACCACTTGAGCTATGGATAATCCATGCATACCCGGCCCCTCAGGACAGGCTGAGCTCCGAGGGGCCGGGGTATGCATAGATTCCATCCATGTTGTTCATCTATTTTTCCAAATGATTTTAGAATTTGAGTCCAAAAGTAAGTAAGATCCAAGTCTCAGGTGGACCACACTGTTAAAAATTTATTAGGTACTACATAAGTTTTGGATGAAAATGATATTTGTTTTTTCACTTCATCCACGTGCCACTTCCATATACATGCACATTAGAAGCATGAGAATTATGAGTTATGGAGGTCCTGGATGAACGGAAGCGGATTAGTTGGTGTATCGCACACCACGGACTAGGGTGGTGTGTGTATGTGGCGCTCGAAGAGGAGCGCGTTAGCTCCTCGACCCGCAAAATGTACGAACGGTGGGTAGGAGATCAAAGTTATGTGTGCCCCAAAAATATGTATTTACCATCTCCATACAGACCATACACTTGGAAAGATCATTTTAGCTCATGATTCCAAAACTGAGTCATATCCAAATCTCAAGTGTACCACACCACAAATAATAAATAACATAAGGGACAATGATTACCACCGTTAAAGCGTTCATAGGCTCACCATAGTGTAGATGAAATATATATATATATTTGTGGTGTGTGTATGTGGCGCTCGAAGAGGAGCGCGTTAGCTCCTCGACCCGCAAAATGTACGAACGGTGGGTAGGAGATCAAAGTTATGTGTGCCCCAAAATTATGTATTTACTATCTCCATACAGACCATACACTTGGCAAGATCATTTTAGCTCATGATTCCAAAACTGAGTCATATCCAAATCTCAAGTGTACCACACCACAAATAATAAATAACATAAGGGACAATGATTACCACCGTTAAAGCGTTCATAGGCTCACCATAGTGTAGATGAAATATATATATATATATATATATATATATATATATATATATATATATATATATATATATATATATATATCTCCAAAACTTCTGTGATCCCTTATAAGGTTTCAATGGTAGATGTTCAATCCCCCACTTCTTTCTTCCGTGTGTTCCATTTGATATTTGGATCTGCATTATTTTTTGGCGTTAGCTTTAAAACGAGCTTGGACGGATTTGATATGACACACACCTCATGGTGCGGGCCACCGAACTTGGCGACGTCAACGCATCACCGAGATCGGTGGTGTGTCGTACACCAACCAATCCGCTTCCCGATCAACGGTCCATATAGAGAAAATGCAACCCTACTTCGTGCATGCAGATTGCGTACTGCACACGTTTTATAGGTGTATGATGATCTGAACCAGACATCATGTGGACTCAGCTGTTGATTGAGTGTTTAACAAATTCTTCTTTGATTAGACTTTCAAGTTATCTATAACAAATGGGCGGGGAATATCCTCTCCTTAAACATTCTCTATTGCATTCTTATCATTTTTGTCCCAAGTCAAACAAGTGCAACGTCAACCGTCCACGTCATGAAGCACTTGGATCGACGGTTTTGACTCTGCCCAAGTGCCATGCGCCCAACCTCTGACCAGACGAGTAGGACTCGCCCCGTGGGACGCGGATTGCAAGTTGCCACCTACCTTCGTGGTGGAAGGACTCTGTGGGGCCACCATGATGTATGTATTTTATCCACACTGTCCATACATTTTTCTAGTTCATTTTAGGCCATAAGACTAAAATTGTAGCATATATAAAGTCTGAAGTGGACCACATCACAGGAAATCGTGGGGATTGAAGGCCTACCTTTGAAATTTATCAAGGAACAGCGAAGTTTTGGATCAACTTCATCCAGGTATATGTGACCTTGTGAACAGGTAAACATCACTGTTGGCCATAGGAAGGTTTCAACGGTGAATTTCATTCTCCCTAGTTTTTCCTGTGGTGTGGTCCACTTCAGCTTTTAGATATGATTACATTTTAGGCTCATGGCTTCAAATGAACTGGAAAAACGAATGGACGGCATGGATAAAATACATATATCACAGTGGGCTCCACAGAGTCCCACGCAATCCGTGCCCCATGGGATTGCGGGGGTTGCTAAATTTTTATTTGTTTTTAAAATCATCCATGCAATGCACTGCACAGAAAAGAGAATGGGCGACGCGTCCGCTTTCCACACCCAACGTCAGAGAGTCTGCCTATGGAAGTTTTAGGGCCGGTTTGACTTTTGAAGAAAATGGTAGTTACCGGTAAGCAAGTAATAATTACTTACAAAGGAATTATCCCATCGTTTCGCGCTACCATTATCCGCTTAGATTTTTAATGTTAAATTCGAGAATGGCTGCCAAATGAATATAAAGCTTACAGTGATTAGCATTGTTCATCCTATACGTCAGCTTGATTTAGGTCATGAACTCAAAAATAAAGGTCATAAACCAAAAAATGAGGCAAATCCAAAGCTTCAGTAGACTACACCATAAGAAATAGTGGAAATGTATAAAAATTTATATGGCCCATGGAAGTTTTGGCTGAGGCTGATATTTGTGTTTATTCTACACACACCCCACACACGCATGCCATGGGATTTCACCACTATGGGTACTCGAACCCTTGACCCGGTGTTGAAACTCCTAAAAGTCTACCACCTGTGTAAGAGTAATGACCCATATTTGTGTTTACCCTTATTAATGCTTTTATAACCTCATGACCAGGTTAGATGATATATAAACATTAATGTGGGCCCAATAGACAAATTAATTTTTAATGGCAGATGTTTAAAGCCATTGTTTCCTGTGATATGGGCTACTTGAGCATTGCATTTGTCTCTATTTTAGACTTAGGCCCTTCTGATAAAGCAGATGAATGGTATGGATATGCCATGCACATCACAGTAAGGTCCACAAATGTAAGTCACTTTTTCAGACCAATTTTGAGAAAAAAATGCACTTGAAAATTCAAACAGGGAAAAGGCAATGGTGGTACGGTTGGTGAATCCGCACCATAAATCTGGTGGCCATCTCTATGGATGCCCAGCTTTCAAATCTACATTGACTAAAGAATCGAAACCATCCGATCAATAGACTACCCCATTTTGAATGGGCCATCAACCCTTTTTCTATTCTCACCGTTCATTTGAAGGCCGAAAATTGGAGTGAAAGGATCATATTTTTGTCATGATTTTTCCAGTATCAGCCATCCACTCCAGGTCACACCAGATGGACGGTCCCGATTAACCATCTGGACAACCATATGTATAGCTAAGCGGCAATTAGTCAACATGGTTTGCCGCAGGATTGCCCACACCTGGCCCACAGAGTCCTTCTCAGTGGAGTACTAAAAACAAAGAGGTTCTGGATGCACTGCACATGGTTCAGACAGACTTTGACACGTGTGGTTTTCAAGTCACACGCATTGCACGCAAGGGATTTCACGTGGAGGATGCTATCTTTACGGTGATTAATCTCTGATTAAGCTATCTCTAACACAAGTTTTTAAGTAATGCAGGTTTGAAGGGAAAGCTGTGATTAAAATATCTTCAGGCTTGACAACACATTAACAAACACCACTGAACACGAAATCCCTGAAGTGAGGTAAGGCTGTGTTTGGGCACTGGGGTCGGAAGGGATTAGGTGGTACCAATTCTCCTCGATGTTTGGTAAGAATGGAAAAGCTTGGAATTAGATAAGATGGAATTGCATTGGTCCGTGCCGATTTCACTCAATGTTAGCAAGTTGAGTAGGTCCCACCATGATGTGTAGGCTATATCCACACCGTCCACCCAATTTTTGAGATTATTTTAGAGCATGGACCAAAAAATCAGGTAATCTAAAGCTCAAGGGAACCCCACCATAGAAAGCAACGGGGATTGAATACTTATAGTTGAAAACTTCTTCAGGGCCACGTAAGTTTTGGATCTATGTCATTTTTAGCCCATGCCATAAAATGAGGTTACAAAAGAAATGAACGGTTTATATATAACACATGTGTGTTATTCTCAATAATTTCAAATGATGGTGGATATATCCATTCAATGTACTACCGTATTACCAATAAAGCATGGCATTAATCTTATCTCGTGGCAACAGGGATAATCCCTGCCATAGATAATAATTATGTTTTTCGAATCCCATCTCACCTAATCCCTTCTAATCCCACCGCCCAAACACGCCCTGAATCAGCGTTAACAAACAGGCCCTAATTGTTGTCAGATTTTGAGAGGAATAATTGAGAGGTTTGTGGCAAATAGTTGAGGAATTTGATAGGCCCACGTTTATGCAAGATCTGACCGTTCCTTCAGGTGGGTTGGATTGTGTAGATCTCATGGCAAAAAAATTCAGGCACGTCAGCTCATCAGGTGGGCCACCCTGTATAAAATAAATGGATGGGGAAAACTATTTTTTTAATTATTTTTCTAGTAGTTATTTGTTTTGTACATTGTGGACCAGCTGATGAATGGATCACGCCCTTTTCTCGGGCTTGGAGATCTCCACGGTGTGGCCCTCCTGATGTAATGCTCGGATATTGCATATGTTTGTGCCATAATGGTACGTGAGGGTGTGTAGACGGACAGGATTGTACACACGTGTGAGCTTATCAAACATAAAAGGTTGAGATGCTGACCTGGACATGTGGCCGAAATCAAGCCAGCAGCGCCTCATCCAGGTGCATCAACTCATCCTTATACACGTGGAAGACATGCATGCCGATCTGGACAATCCAAATCATGGCCTGAAAATCGCACCGTTTGGACGATCCTAACCATCCAATTGCTGACTCCTGGATGGACGGTTAAGATGAATTTGTCAACAGTTCAAATCTAACAGGCAAAATCAGATGATTAAATATTCTACAATCAGCGGGGCCGTAGGTGATATCCATCACCACATGCAGCCAATTTTGGAAGATCTTAGCCACTCAGATGAGGCTATTAGTTTATAGAGAAATTTGCGAGAATACGACCCATTTATGGCCCATTTAGGAGGCTAAGCCCACCTCATTTTCCTTTGCGAGAATACGCCCCAGCTGTACGGACGCCTTTTCCAAAGGTCGAAAATGCCCCTGCTTTTTCCTTCAAGTGGGAAGACGAGCGCTGACGCTCGTCGTACTCCGAGTTGTACGAACGGTTCAAAATAGATCAACGTTACATGGGCCCCACAGTTATGTATTTATTATATCCACAACGTTCATCCGTATTTCGAGATCATTTCGGAGCATTATCCAAAAAAAAAAAAAAATCATATCCAAAGATCAACTGGACCACACCACAGAGCAGCACAAAATTGATTTTCACCGTTGAAACTTTTGTAGGCCCACCGTAACATTTATTTTTCCATCCAATATATACATAAGGTCACAAAAACCTGGATGAAGAGGAAAAACAAATTTCATAATGATCCAAAACCTCTGTGACCCATAAAAGGGTTTCAATGGTAGACGTTCAATTTCCCACTGCCTTTTAAAGTGTGGTCCACTTGACAGTTAGATCTGTCTTATTTTCCGTCTCAAGCCTTATTATGAGCTCGCCAAATAGATGTACGGTTTGGATATAACATGGACCTCATGACGGGACCCAAAAAATAACAAAGATTCTATGTTAAAAAGAAAAAAAAAAAAAAAAAAAAAAAAAAAAAAAAACAGATTTTTATTTTCTTGGATGCAGATATTTCGCTACGGAATATAACCGTAGCCATATCTACCACAATCCGTAGCCAAAGGGATTTGTCTGGGTGGGCGCGCCGAACTAGAATGCCCGCGCCACTCATTGCCCTATCCCGTGGGCGCATAATCTGGCGTGGCCACGCCCATCTGATGACCCTATAGCTACGGATTATAACCGTAGCCAAAACTGTAGTCTGTGCCAATCTATGAAAAAAAAAAATATATTTTATTTATTTATTATTATTATTATTTTTTTACATGGAGAACTTCATTCTACCTACAATTTTCTCTAATACATATTTATATAAATACGTATACATAAGCATATAAAAAAAATTTCTCACATTTTTTTCATTTCTTTCTTTTTTCATTTAACAAGAATATCTTCTAAACCAAAATTAGTTACTTGACGTACCGTATATGATTTTGGGGTAGGAGAAGCTAATTTAGCCAACCAACCTAGTTATTTTTCAAGATTCCATCAGGTCGATGGTTGAAAATCCATTTCATTCACTTAACGGTCAATTTCAATCATTCGCGGTCAATTTCGCTCATTTCATTTACTTCGCGATCAATTACATGCATTTCACGATCAATCCGGTGATTCCGTTTTGATTCACGGTCATTTCCATGCATTTCACGGTTAATTCTCTTCACTTCATGGTCATTTCCATGCATTTCACGGTCAATGCACTTCACTTCTGATCATTTTCATCCATTTCACGGTCAATCGGCGATTACGTTTTGATTCACGATCATTTCCATGCATTTCATGGTCAATTCGCTTCACTTCATAGTCATTTTCATGTATTTCACGATCAATCCGTGATTGTTTTGATTCACGGTCTTTTCCATGCACTTCACAGTCAATTCCCTTCACTTCACGGTCATTTCCATGCATTTCACGGTCAATTCGCTTCACTTCATGGTCATTTCCATGCATTTTACGGTCATTCCGCCTATTAGTGTTGATTCACGGTCATTTGGCGACATTTCACGGTGAAGTGTAACGATTGGACCTTGAAATGCGCGGAAATGACCGTGAAGTGAAGGGGCATGACCGTGAAATGCGACAAAATGACCGTGAATCAACACGGAATAGGTGGGAATGACCGTGATATGCATGGAAATGACCATGAAGTGAAGCGAATTGACCGTGAAATGCATGGAAATGACCGTGAAGTGAAGGGAATTGACCATGAAATCGCCGAAATTACGCGTGAATCAAAGACGGAATAGATGGGAATGACCATGATTTTCATGCATATCACAATCATTCCCGCTTATTCCGTGTTGATTCACGGTCATTTCGACACATTTCACGGTCATGCCCCTTCACTTCACGATCATTTTCGCGCATTTCACGGTCAATTCGCTTCACTTCACGGCCATTTCCATGCATTTCACGGCCATTCCCACCTATTCCATGTTGATTCACGGTCATTTCGACGCATTTCCACGGTGAAGTGTAGCGATTGGACGTGAAATGAAATGTAAATGGAAATGACCGTGAAGTGAAGGGGCATGACCGTGAAATCGTCGAAAAATGACCGTGAATCAACACGGAATAGGTGGGAATGACCGTGATATGCATGGAAATGACCGTGAAGTGAAGCAAATTGACCGTGAAATGCATGGAAATGACCGTGAAGTGAAGGGTATGGCCGTGAAATGCGTCAAAATGGCCAGTGAATCAACACGAAAAGCGGGAATGATATGATATGCATGGAAATCACGAGTCATTTCGTATTCCGTGTTGATTCACGGTCATCATTCGACGCATTTCACGGTCATGTCCCTTCACTTCACGATCATTTTCGCGCATTTCACGGTCAATTCGCTTCACTTCATGGTCATTTCCATGCATTTCACTGGTCATTCCCGCCTATTCGTGTTGATTCACGGTCATTTCAACGCATTTCCGCGGTGAAGTGTAGCGATTGGACCATGAAATGCCCGAAAATGACCGTGAAGTGAAGGGCATGGACCGTGAAATGCGACGAAATGACCGTGAATCAACACGGAATAGGTGAGAATGACCGTGATATGCATGGAAATGACCATGAAGTGAAGCGAATTGACGGGAAATGCATGGAAATGATTGTGAAGTGAAGGGAATTGGCCGTGAAATGTAGTAATGGCCGTGAATCAACACGGATAGACGGGAGCGACCGTGATTTCCATGCATATCACGCAGTCATTCCCGCCTTATTCCGTGTTGATTCACGGTCATTTCGACGCATTTCACTGGTCATGCCCCTTCACTTCACGCGTTATTTCGCATTTCATGGTCAATTCAGTTTACTTCACGGTCATTTTCATGCATTTCACGATCATTCCCGCCTATTCCATGTTGATTCACGGTCATTTCGACGCATTTCACGGTGAAGTGTAGCGATTGGACTGTGAAATGCGTGGAAATGACCGTGAAGTGAAGGGGCATGACCGTGAAATGCACCGAAATGACTGTGAATCAACACGGAATAGGTGGGAATGACCGTGATATGCATGGAAATGACCGTGAAGTGAAGCGAATTGACCGTGAAATGCATGGAAATGACCGTGAAGTGAAGGGAATTGACCGTGAAATGTGTCGAAATGACCGTGAATCAACACGAAATAGGTGGGAATGACTATGATATGCATGGAAATCACGGTCATTCCTGTCTATTCCGTGTTGATTCACGGTCATTTCGACACATTTCACGGTCATGCCCCTTCACTTCACGATCATTTTCGCGCATTTCATGGTCAATTCGCTTCACTTCACGGTCATTTCCATGCATTTCACGGTCATTCTCACCTATTTCGTGTTGATTCACGGTCATTTCGACGCATTTCACGGTGAAGTGTAGCGATTGGATCGTGAAATGCGCGGAAATGACCGTGAAGTGAAGGAGCATGACCGTGAAATGCGACGAAATGACCGTGAATCAACACAGAATAGGTGGGAATGACCGTGATATGCATGGAAATGACCATGAAGTGAAGCGATTGACCGTGAAATGCGCCGAAATGACCGTGGATCAACACGAAATAGATGAGAATGACCGTGATTTCCATGCATATCACAGTCATTCCCGCCTATTCCGTGTTGATTCACGGTTATTTCGGCCCATTTCACGGTCATGCCCCTTCACTTCACGGTCATTTCCGCGCATTTCACAGTCCAATCGCTACACTTCACGGTCATTTCCATGCATTTCACGGTCATTCCCACCTATTCCATGTTGATTCACGGTCATTTCGACGCATTTCACGGTGAAGTGTAGCGATTGGACCGTGAAATGCCCGAAAATGACCGTGAAGTGAAGGAGCATGACCGTGAAATGCGCCGAAATGACCGTGAATCAACACGGAATAGGTGGGAATGACCGTGATATGCATGGAAATGACTATGAAGTGAAGCGAATTGACCGTGAAATGCATGAAAATGACCGTGAAGTGAAGGGAATTGACGGTGAAATGCGCCGAAATAACCGTGAATAGGATCAATTTTAAGGTAATGATGGTGATGTCAGTGGATTGTCTTAAGATCCATGGTATTGCTATATCCCAGGATCAGATCACCCGGTCTGTTTGGCACGCCCGGCCAATCCTGTATTTAATTTCCAATACCATCCAATCCCTTCCAATCCGCCTAGCCAAACGGGCCCTAAGGTAATGATTGTGGTGTCAGTGGATTGGTTTAAGATCCATGGGATTGCTATATCCCGGAACAAGTTCACTGGGTCTGTTTGGCACATCAGGCATATCCTGGGATTTTACCTTCCACTCCTTCCAACCAAGGGATGGGATCAATTTTAAGGTAATGATGGTGATGGCAGTGGATTGTTTTAAGATCCATGGGATTGCTTATATCCCAGGACAAGTTCACAAGGTCTGTTTGGCTCATCATGCATATCCCGGGATCTTGCGATCCCATTCCTCCTAATATCGTGGGATTGGTTTGGCCAAACAGACCTTAAAGGTAATGATGGTGATGTCAGGAGAAGCTACTTTAGCCAACCAACCTGGTTATTTTCCAAGATTCCATCAGGTCGATGGTTGAAAATCCATTTCATTCACTTACTGTGAAGTGAAGACGTGGGACCTCGAAATGCGTCGAAATCACCGTGAATCAACACGGAATATACGGAAATGATCGTGATATGCATGGAAATAAGGGTGAAGTGAAGCGATTGGACCACAAAATGCACGGAAGTGACCGTGAAGTGAAGACGGGGGACCGTGAAATGCGTCGAAATCACCGTGAATCAACACGGAACATGCGGGAATGATCGTGATATGCATGGAAATGGGGGTGAAGTGAAGCGATTGGACCGCGAAATGCATGCGGCCAATACACGGTCATTTCTGTGCATTTCACTTCACAGTCACTTCCGTGTATTTCACAATCCAATCGCTTCACTTCACCCCTATTTCCATGCATATCACGGTCATTCCTGCATATTTCGTGTTGATTCACGGTCATTTCGACGCACTTCACGGTCCTGCGTCTTCACTTCATGGTCACTTCCGCGCATTTTGCGGTCCAATCACTTCACTTCACCCCCATTTCCATGCATATCACGGTCATTCCCGCATATTCCGTGTTGATTCACGCTCATTTCGACGCACTTCAGGGTCCCGCGTCTTCACTTCACAGTCACTTCTGCGCATTTTGAAGCGATTGGACCGCGAAATGCATGCGGCTAATACACGATCATTTTTGTGCATTTCACTTCACAGTCACTTCCGTGTATTTCACAATCCAATCGCTTCACTTCACCCCTATTTCCATGCATATCACGGTCATTCCTGCATATTTTGTGTTGATTCAAGGTCATTTCGACGCACTTCACGGTCCCGCGTCTTCACTTCACGGTCACTTCCGCGCATTTTGCGGTCCAATCGCTTCACTTCACCCCCATTTCCATGCATATCATGGTCATTCCCACATATTCCGTGTTGATTCACGCTCATTTCGACGCACTTCACGGTCCCGCATCTTCACTTCACAGTCACTTCTGTGCATTTTACGGTCCAATCGCTTCACTTCACCCCATTTTCATGCATATCACGGTCATTCCCGCATATTCCGTGTTGATTCACGGTCATTTCGACACATTTCACGGTGAAGTGTAGTGATTGGACCGTGAAATGCGCCGAAATGACCGTGAAGTGAAGGGGCATGACCGTGAAATGCGCCGAAATGACCGTGAATCAACACTTTAATAAAGTGGAATGACCGTGATATGCATGGAAATGACCGTGAAGTGAGCCGATTGGACTTGTGAAATGCGCGAAAATGACGGTGAAGTGAAGGGGCATGACCGTGAAATGCGCCGAAATGACCGTGAATCAACACGGAATAGGAGGGAATGACCGTGAAATGCATGGAAATAATCGTGAAGTGAAGTGAATTGACCATGAAATGCATGAAAATGACCGTGAAGTGAAGGGAATTGACCGTGAAATGCGCCGAATCAACACGGAATAAGCGGGAATGACCGTGTGTCACATCACAGTCATTCCCGCTTATTCCGTGTTAATTCATGATCATTTCGACGCATTTCATGGTCCTGCCCCTTCTTTAATTTTTTCCGGACATTGATAGGAACGAGTCAAGAATTGAGTGATTAGACGGTCGAAATCATCGTCCTAGGCCGAACAAGTCAATACCGGGCTGGGATTGATAATTCCGACCAATTCCGGAATAAAGACTCAAGGGTGAAGAGAAATTCACCAAGAATAGTAAAATTGGGAATAAGGGGGACTTCGACCATTAACTGGGATAAATTTCATGAAACTAATAAGCTCATTGCGTAGATCAGCTTCCCCTACCCCAAAATCATATATGGCACGTCCCGGGGGGCCTCATCGGCGCCTGGAAAATGGCAAAAGAAGGAAGTCCCAGGTAGGACTTCGGTGTGCCCACGCCAGGACCCTGCGTGCCCACGCCCGACCAGCGTGCCCACGCTGAAATTTCCTGCAAAAATCGATCAACTTCAAAAATTCATATCTCATTCGTTACAACTCCGATTTAGGTGATTCAAAAATTAAATTGAAGCTTGATGAGTCTAGTTTTATATAAAAATAAGAAATAAATAAAATAAAAATATAATATAGTTAAAATTAAGTTGTTCCATCAACTGTCTAAAATTTTTTTATTTCGGACAGCTGTTACTCCTAGAATTTTTATAATTTATTTACAACTCTAAACGATATGAAATTTTGTAAGATGACTTGAAACTTGATGATAAATTATTATAAAATTTTTAAAAATAATTAAGTTACTAAAAGTATAAGAAAACTTATAGGAAATAGAAACATTTTGTAATCATACAAAAAAAAACTTGGTCTTCCTCCCTTTGCAACCTACATACGTGTGGGGCCTATTCTTTTTGGCATTTCAAGTGCCCAAAAACCTTCATCCCTCTCCTCTCACTCCCTTTCATTCCTTCTATAACCCTAGAGAGAGAGACCTCCCACTCTCCCATCCTCAAACCCAAACCTCTAAGGTTCCTTCCTCCTTCACACTTCTCCACCTTCCTAACCCACCTCTCTTCCTCATTTCTCAACCATCTTCCACTCCATCCCTTTCAACACTCAATCATTCTCCCTCTTCCATTCTCAATCAAATCCCAACTTCACATTTTGCTTTACATCTCCTGCAATCCTTTCTCAAGCATTTCTCAAATCCTAAATCACAAAACCTTTCCTCCATTCATCTCACTCTATCACTTCCAAAACCCATTCATAAGACATCCATCCCCAAATCCATTTCAAACCCTCATTCTCCAAATCTCACTTTTTCAAACCCATTCCATTCTCATTTCACGGTCCCACGTCTTCACTTCACGGTCACTTCCGTGCATTTCGCGGTCCCACGTCTTCACTTCACGGTCACTTCCGTGCATTTCGCGATCCAATCGCTTCACTTCACCCCCATTTCCATGCATATCATGGTCATTCCCGCATATTTCGTGTTGATTCACGGTCATTTCGACGCATTTCGCGGTCCAGCGTCTTCACTTCACGGTCACTTCAGTGTATTTCACGGTCCAATCGCTTCACTTTACCCCCATTTCCATACATATCACGGTCATTCCCGCATATTCCGTGTTGATTCACGGTCATTTTGATGCATTTCACGGTCATGCCCCTTCACTTCATGGTCATTTTCGCGCATTTCACAGTCAATTCGCTTCCGGGATTAAACTTTCCAATCCCTTTCAATCCCCCGAACCAAACACGTCCCAGGCATTTTTGAAGGGATTAGAGTGAATTGGATGGGATTTAAGGGCCTGTTTGGCCGGGCGAATCCCATGAGATTAGGAGGGATGTGATGGATTTTAAGGGCCCGTTTGGCACGCCCGGCCACCCGGTCTGTTTGGCACGACCGGCCAATCCCGAATTTAACTTTCAATCCCTTCCAATACCATCAAATCCCTTCCAATCCGCCTGGCCAAACGGGCCCTAAGGTAATGATGGTGGTGTCAGTGGATTGGTTTAAGATCCATGGGATTGTTATATACTGGAACAAGTTTACTGGGTTTGTTTAGCACGTCAGGCATATCCTGAGATTTTACCTTCCACTCCTTCCAACTAAGGGATAGGATCAATTTTAAGGTAATGATGGTGATGTCAGTGGATTGTTTTAAGATCCATGGGATTGCTTATATCCCGGGACAAGTTCACAAGGTTTGTTTGGCTCATCATGCATATCCCGGGATCTCGCGATCCCATTCCTCCTAATACCGTGGGATTGGTTGCCAATGAGCCCTAAAGGTAATGATGGTGATGTCGGTGGATTGTCTTAAGATCCACGAGATTGCTATCTCCCGAGATCAGGATCTCGTGTCTATTTGGCTCACCTAGCCAATCTTAAGATCTATCTTCCAATCCCATCCAATTTACGCGGCCAAACAGGCCCTATATGATTTTGGGGTAGGAGAAGCTACTTTAACCAACCAACTTTCGGTTATTTTCCAAGATTCCATTAGGTCGATGGTCGAAAATTCATTTCATTCACTTAGCGGTCAATTTCATTCCATCAGCTCCTGGGATTTGAGAATAGGTTTAGGTTATAAGTATAGGTTTAGGTTTAAGAATTCGGGTTCGGGTTCAAGTTTATCTTCGGGTTTAGGTTATAGCTAGGTTTCGGAATGGTTATAGGTTTTGGTTTAGGTTATAGGTTATAGGTTTAGTTATAGATTTTGGAATTTGAGAATAGGTTTAGGTTATAAGTATAGGTTTAGGTTAGGATGTAGATTAAGGTTTAGGGAAATGACCGTGAAGTGAAGGGGGCATGACCTTGAAATGCGTCGAAATGACAGTGAATCAACATGGAATAGGCGGGAATGACCGTGATATGCATGGGAAATGATTGTGAAGTGAGGCGATTGGATCGCGAAATGCGCGAAAGTGACCTTGAAGGGTCATGACCGTGAAATGCATCGAAATGACCGTGAATGAAAACGAAATAGGTGGGAATGACGGCGATATGCATGGAAATTGGGGTGAAGTGAAACGATTGGACCGCAAAATGCATGGAAGTGACCGTGAAGTGAAGACACGGGACCCCAAAATGCGTCGAAATGACCGTGAATCAACACGGAATATGCGGGAATGACCGTGATATACATGGAAATGGGGGTGAAGTGAAGCGATTGGACTGCGAAATGCACGAAAGTGACCGTGAAGTGAAGACGCGGGACCGTGAAATGCGTCGAAATCACCATGAATCAACACGAAATATGCGGGAATGACCATGATATGAATGGAAATGATTGTGAAGTGAGGCGATTGGACCGCGAAATGTGCAGAACTGACCGTGAAGTGAAGACGTGGGACCCCGAAATGCGTCGAAATGACCGTGAATCAACACGAAATATGCGGGAATGATCATGAAATGCATGAAAATAGGGGTAAAGTGAAGCGATTGGACCGCGAAATGCACGGAAGTGACCAAGTGAAGTGACGGCGGGACCGTGAAATGCGTCGAAATCACCGTGAATCAACACGAAATATGCGGGAATGATCGTGATATACATGGAAATGGGGGTGAAGTGAAGCGATTGGACCGCGAAATGCACAGAAGTGACCGTGAAGTGAAGATGCGGGACCGTGAAATGCGTCAAAATGACCGTGAATCAATACGAAATATGCGAGAATGACCGTGATATGCATGGAAATTGGGGTGAAGTGAAACGATTGGACCGTAAAATGCACGGAAGTGACCGTAAAGTGAAGACGGGGGACCGTGAAATGCGTCGAAATGACCGTGAATCAACATGGAATATGCGAGAATGATCGTGATATGCATGAAAATGGGGGTGAAGTGAAGCGATTGGACCGCGAAATGCATGGAAGTGACCGTGAAGTGAAGACGCGGGACCATGAAATGCGTCGAAATGACCGTGAATCAACACGGAATATGCGGGAATGATCGTGATATGCATGAAAATGGGGGTGAAGTGAAGCGATTGGACCGCTAAATGCATGCGGCCAATATACGGTCATTTCTGTGCATTTCACTTCACAGTTACTTCCGTGTATTTTGCAATCCAATCGCTTCACTTCACCCCTATTTTCATGCATATCACGGTCATTCCCACATATTCTATGTTGATTCACGGTCATTTCGACGACTTCACTATCTGGCGTCTTCACTTCACGATCACTTCCGCGCATTTTACGGTCAATCGCTTCACTTCACCCCCATTTTCATGCATATCATGGTCATTCCGCATATTCCGTGTTGATTCACGGTCATTCGACGCACTTCACGGCGATCGCGTCTTCACTTCACGGTCACTTCGCGCATTTTACGGTCGATCAATCGCTTCACTTCCCCCCCATTTTCATGCATATCACGGTTATTCCGCATATTCCGTGTTGATTCACGGTCATTCGACGCACTTCATGGTCCCGCGTCTTCACTTCACAGTCACTTCGCGCATTTTGCGGTCCAATCGCTTCACTTCACCCCCATTTCCATGTATATCACAGTCATTCCCGTATATTCCGTGTTGATTCACAGTCATTTCGACGCACTTCACGGTCCCGCGTCTTCACTTCACGGTCACTTCCACGCATTTCGTGGTCCAATTGCTTCACTTCACCCCATTTCCATGCAAATTACGGTCATTCCCGCATATTCCGTGTTTATTCACGGTCATTTTGACACATTTCACGGTCCCACGTCTTCACTTCACGATCACTTCCGCGCATTTCGCGGTCCAATCGCTTCACTTCACCCCCATTTTCATGCTTATCACTGTCATTCCCGCATATTTTGTGTTAATTCACGGTCATTTCGACGCATTTCACGGTCCCACGTCTTCACTTCACGGTCACTTCCATGCATTTTGCGGTCCAATCGATTCACTTCACCCCCATTTCCATGCATATCACGATCATTCCCGCATATTCCGTCCTGATTCACGGTAATTTCGACGCATTTCACAGTCCCGCGTCTTCACTTCACGGTCAGTTCTGCATATTTCACGGTCCAATCGCCTCACTTCACAATCATTTCCATGCATATCACAGTCATTCCCGCCTATTCAGTGTTGATTCACGGTCATGCCCCTTCACTTCACGGTCATTTCCCTAAACCTTAATCTACACCCTAACCTAAACCTATACTTATAACCTAAACCTATTCTCAAATCCCAAAACCTATAACCTAAACCTAAACCTTAACATACACCTATAACCTATAACCTAAATCCGAACATAAACTTAGAACCCGAACCCGAATTCTAAACCTAAACCTATACTTATAACCTAAATCTATTCTCAAATCCCAAAACCTATAACTACAACCTAAACCTTAACCTAAACCTATAACCTATAACCTAAACATATCATAGAAACTCAATTCCCTAAACCTTAACCTACAACCTAACCTAAACCTATACTTATAGCCTAAACCTATTCTCAAATCTAAACCTATAACCTAAACCTAAACCTAAACCTATAACATTAACCTAAACCTTTAACCTAAACTTATAACCTTAACCTAAACCTATTCTCAAATCCCTAAACCTAAACCTTTAACCTATAACCTAAACGTATAACCTATAACCTAAACCCAAACCTAAACCTATACCCTGTAACCTATAACCTAAACCTAAACCTTAACGTATTCTCAATTACCTAAATCTATAACCTATAATCTATAACCTAAACCTTAGCCTAAACCTAAACCTAAACCTTAACTATAACCTAAACCTTAACCTATAACCTATAACCTATAACCTTAACCTAAAGCTATAACCTATAACCTAAAACTTGAACGTATTCTCAAATCTCTAAACCTAAACTTACACCTAATCCTAATCTCAACTCCCTAACCTAAACGTAAACCTAAACTTGAAAACCCAAACCTAAACCCAATCCTGATCGCGCCTATTCCGTGTTGATTCACGGTCATTTCGACGCATTTCACGGTCACGCCCCATTCACTTCACAGTCATTTCCATGCATTTCTCAGTCCAATCACTACACTTCACGGTCATTTCCGTGCATATCACGGTCATTGCCGCCTCTTCCGTGTTGATTCACGGTCATTTCGGCGCATTTCACGGTCATGCCCCTTCACTTTATGGTCATTTCTGCACATTTCGCGGTCTAATTGCTTCACTTCACGGTCATTTCCATGCATATCACCGTCATTTCCGCCTATTCTGTGTTGATTCAGCCTCATTTCGACGCATTTCACAGTCATGCCCCTTCATTTCACGATCATTTCCGTGCATTTCGCGGTCCAATCGCTTCACTTTACGGTCATTTCCATGCATATCATGGTCATTCCTGTCGATTTCGTGTTGATTCACGGTCATTTCGGCACATTTCACGGTCATGCTCCTTCATTTCACGGTCATTTCCGCACATTTTACGGTCCATTCACTTCACTTCACGCTCATTTACATGCACTTCACGGTCATTTCTGGCGCATTTCATAGTCATGCCCCTTCACTTCACGGTCATGAATGAAATTGACCCCTAAGTGAATGAAATGGATTTTCAACCATCGACCTGATGGAATCTTGGAAAATAACCAGGTTGGTTGGCTAAAGTAGCTTCTCCTACCCCAAAATCATATAGGGTACATGAAGTAACTAATTTTAGTTTAGAAGATATTCTTGTTAAATGAATAAAGAAAGAAATGAAAAAGGGAAAAAAAAATAATTTATACGCTTATATATACATATTTATATAAATATGTGTTAGAGAAAATTATTGGTAGAATAAAGTTTTCCATGTAAAATAAAAAAAAAAAAAAAAAAAACTTTAAAAAAAAATTGCACTACGGTCAATGGCTACGGCTATAATCCGTAGCCATAGGGCCCGCAGCTGGGCGTGGCCCCGCCGGATAGTTCAGCGAGTGGCGCGGCCGCGCGGGGGGGCCGCTAGCTTGGCGCGCCCACCCTGGATAGGCCTCTTTGGCTACGGTTATGATCCGTAACTAAAAATCTATATCAAATAAAATAAAATTCAGATTTTTTTTTTCAATGTCGAAATCTTTGTTTTTTTAGGTCCCATCATGAGGTTTATGTTATATCCAAACCGTCCATCTATTTGACGAACTCATATTAATGCTTGAGATGGAAAATAAGACAGATCTAACTATCAAGTGGACCACACTTTAAATGGCAGTGGGGAATTGAACGTCTACCATTTAAACCCTTTTAGTGGTTACAGAAGTTTTGGATCATTATTAAAAAAAAATTTCCTCTTCAACCAGGTATTTGTGACCTTATGAATAGATTGGATGGAATATAAATGTTATGGTGGGCCCTACAAAAGTTTCAACGGTGAAAATCAATTTTCTGCTGCTCTTTCTGGTGTGGTCCAGTTGCTCTCTGGATATGAATTTTTTTTTTTTTTTGTATAATGCTTCGAAATGATCTCAAAATATGGATGAACGTTGTGGATATAATAAATACATAACTGTGGGGCCATGTAACGTTGATCTCTTTTGAACCGTTCGTAGGAGTTCGAGGAGCGTCAACGCTGGTCTTCGAGCACCAGCCGATCCGCTTGGAGTCAAAAGCAGGGGCATTTTCGACCTCTGGAAAGGCATCCGTACAGCTGGGGCGTATTCTCGCAAGGGAAAATGAGGTGGGCTTAGCCTCCTAAATGGGCCATAAATGGGTCGTATTCTCGCAAATTTCTCTAGTTTATAAGAGGCCGGATCCATGAGACGAACGGCATGGATCACGTTTGGAAGGACCTCATCTTTCAAAGATCCATCCACATCAATGTAGGTAATCTGTTAAGTAAACGGCAGAAACAACATGAATGAAGGCCCACATGCACCTGATTCGTTCATGCAACCGTGCGTACCGCTGTCCTCGCATCTTGTACGTTGATTCTTTAACAGAACAGGTAATCCTACAACTACTCATGTACGGTGGATCTGAAGGTTGGAATTGAATAGCCTTTTATCTGATGGCGCGAGTGAATCACATTCACACAAGAGAATCCTTAGCCCTCCCTCGGGGCCCTACACATAGACGGTTAAGAAAATGAACGGCGGTCCACTTTCCAAGTGAAAAGTGGCCGGAGATTGGATGGATAGCATCTTTTAACCAGGCAGATTTTTGGGGCGCAGCTTCGGTGGATCCGAGGTGGGTGGGATCCCTGACCGTGGGGAACGTCTTGATATATTTTCCTTATATCCACGCCGTTCATCTGCTTTGAAAAACTCATTTTAGGGTATTATCTTAAAATTAAAGCAGATCCAAATCTCAGGTGGACCATAATATAGGAAACAGTTACAAACTTCTCGTATTGTTGGAGATTCAATCACAACTGTTTCATGTGTTATGGTCCACCTAAGATTTCGATCTGCTTCATTTTTGGGAAAATACCCTAAAATGATCTGTCAAAATGGATGGACGATGTGAATGTAATTTGCATACATCACAGTGGGCCCTACGTTTAAGGATCCACCTACCTTACCAGATTTTTGGGGTATGGCTTGGAGCCCATTCCATTGTTTCAGCAGTTCCCAACAACACCAAATCAAGGGAGCCCTTGGGTATGCCCTTGGCTCAACTGGCCTGGCCTGACCTGATCCAACCTGCGGCCATCCAAAATAGGGAGTGGGCTAGGCTTAGGTCAGAAAATTAGGCCTTTTTAACTAAGTGGGCCGGGCATGAATTAGACGGACCTCATCCGACTGGACCCACAAAGGTTATCAATTGATTCGACCGAATGACCTGACCAAAGTTCCAAAACAAATATAGAATATTGATCACTACACCGTTCAATTAAGGCCGTCTATTATCAAACAAATGTTGCAAATGCGTAGTACAATTAAGGCCGTCTGTTATTTTGGGGTGAGATCAAGCCTTTTTTTTCTTTTTTTTGTTATCCTGTCAGTACACACCCACTGTCAGTACACACTGCACTGTTAGCCACCGCCACTAGGGCGAGATCAAGCCTGCGTCAACCATAAATCAACATCTAAGGTATGAATAGGTACAGTGAAATCTAATAATTATTATGTTAGGTTTTGGGGTAAGTGATGTAGAGCCGGCTCTAAATCTATTCTTAGTACAGTTGGACCAAAAGAAGCCATGACAAAAGAGAGTGTAGTCCATTAAATCCCACCTCAATCCTGTGTAGGGCATTATCTAACTGAGACTCAGGTGGTTCATGAAGTCATTCCAAATAGGGACAAATTGCCATAACTTTTAATCTCCATAATTATAGGACGCACCACATATCAATCTTTCCAACTTTACTTTTTATTTTTAAGTCGTGACAGAAAAAAAAAAAATAATGATAAATTGATACATAGCATCAAGGCTAAGATGTTAATGGGCTGGGCCCGGAATTGGCAGAGTCAAAATTTTAAATAAGCCCCATCTAGAGCTGGGCATGGGACTACTAGAGGCAAACTCAACTTGTCTGACTCGTTAAGATCCCACTCGATTCAAACCGAGTGGGTGAGTCGATCCAAACCGGGTTGACTTCATCCAACCCGAAGTCAAAGTGACTTGAGTTCAAGTCACCCCGTAACTCGACTCGACTTGAAATCCAACTCAATACTGACAACACTCAATCTGAAATTCGATATATATATATATATATATATATATATGGGAAAAGGTACTATGCGCTCGAGCGTAAAGCGGTCGTCCGTGAGGTTGAGCTGGTGTGGGCTCCACCGTGATGCCATTCGAAAATCCACACCGTCCACCAGATGCGCCATTCCAGAGGGGGCCCACACGGCTGAAAATCAAGTCAATCCGTGACTTTTGTGGGCCACACCATGTACAGAAGTTGAGAGGGGGCGTGCACCATTAAAACATTTAAAACCATTTTTGGGGACCTTTCGAGACATTTTTTGATGATCAACACCGTCCATCATGTGTGTCCCACTTGAATATAATTTTAGACTAAGTTTCAAGTGGTATCCACAACTTAGGTGGGGCCCACCAAGTGCATTTACCTGTTTTTGCGTGTATACTTATGTTTTCCGGTGGTATGGCCCACCTGAGTTACATGGACGGTTGATTTTGGGCCGTGTGGGCCCACCCCGGGCTCGCGCATCTGGTGGACGGTGTGGATCTTCGAACGACATCATGATGGGGCCCATACAGCTCGACCTCACGGACGACCGCTTTACGCTCGAGCGCATAGTACCTTTTCCCTATATATATATATATATATATATATATATATATATATATATATATATATATATATATATATATATATATATATATATAAAATCTGATCTAATGTTTCTCATCTGAGGTGCCATGTAGCTAATGGAGAGACTATAATTCTAGTAAGTGAATCTACGTTTTGAGTTGTGATTTCAGCCTATGGATACCCGCTATACCCGACCTGACTCGATGCTTGTGACCGAGTCGGGTCTGGCCTATCTACGTTTTGAGTTGTGATTGCAGCCTATGGATACCCGCTACACCTGACCCGACTCGATACTTGTGACCGGGTCGGATTCAGTCCAGATTAGTCTAGGCCAGACCTAGACTCGGATCAGGTCAGGTATGCTGGACTTGGTATTGAGTCGAGGTGAGATCGGGTTAGGCCTATTTCAAAACCAGATAAAGTCGGATCAGCCCTAACTCGGTCCGAGTCAATTCAGTGCCCATCTCTAGTCCCATCCAAATACCTAACCCGAAATAGTTCGAATCCTGGCTGAAACCAACCCTAGGCCCGACCCATTGACAGCCCTAATCAAGGCTTTGATGAGGTGGGTGCCAACATGTTATATCCTGTGGCCAAAAGATAGGATGTGCATGTCATTAGGTGGGCTATCAGGATAATGGACAGATGTAGTCACACCTAATGAATTCGGGGACATCATGTGTGAACTTTAGCACACGCAGGACTTCGTAGAAACGAAACACGGTCATAGATAATCCTGCAGAGTGAGACAATCCAGATTCATGCACACAATTATTTTACACCTGGCATACCTCTACATCAATCAAACCCATTCAAATTGTGTGACCAACTTTAGATTGCCATCTAGTAAATTATTGTATTTTTGGGTGCTAACAATACATAGTTGGACCACTGTTGGAGGGGTGGATTGCGGTGCATACATACCCATTAGCTTTGTGCGGGAATGTCAAATTTTAGCGTTCTTTGTCATGGCAGATAGGTAGAGCTATCCACGAGTCGGGTTAGCTCCGTCAGCTTGCTTGACTCGGCTCGGAAAAGCTTGACTCACCTCGCCTCAAAACTGGATGCAGACTTAGTTGAGTTGGTTTTTGGAGTTTGAAAAAATTTTGAGCCAAGTTCGAGCTCGACTTGACTCGACTTGGCTTGAACTCTGACTCGACTCACCTCGGCTCACCAAGTGTCTGATAAAGTGCCTCAACGAAGTATTGTTTCTTGAACTGCCCCCATATTAGAGTATCCTCGAAATGGGTATTTGAGGGAAGATTGAAAAAACAAATCTCCACAAACAAAAAACTTTACAATGTAGGATTGTCCTCATATCTTGATCTTGATACTGCTCGTCAAGTATTGGATGAAATGCTTGCAAAACACTCTTACTGATTTGCATTCGAAGTGTGGGAGATCGAAGATGCAGTCTATGTGTTTGAGAAAATATCGCACAGGCTCGAACTTGGCTTGAGTTGGCCCGAGCTGCTAATCGAACCGAGCCGAGCTAGCCAGTCAGGCTCGAGGACCGACCCGAGCTGAGTTCGAGCTGGGGTTGGCTACTGGCCGAGCCGAACCAAGTTGTGCCAAGCTCGACTCAGTTTGACTCATGTACAAGTCAATAGATAGGGGTGTTAACAGGCTAGGTTAGCGTCCAGTAAAGTTCTAAATCCTACCTGTATTTTTCAACATATGCCTAAACCCAATAGGACCATGATGGGCTAAAATTGTCTAGGCCGAGCTTGGCCTGTGATACATATGCAAGGCTTGGCTTGAGCCTAAACCTAGCCATTCGAGAGAGAGAGAGAGAGAGAGAGAGAGAGAGAGAGAGAGAGTATCTGGGCACCAACTAAGAGAGGTGGAAGGGTCTTTGTCGACTAAAAAAAGGAGGAGATTTACTTGATTCCTAGGGGCTTTCAAAATGGAATTTCTAAATGCCTTATTAAAGGTAAAGATTGTTGAGAAAGAGAAAGGATAAGCTTGTGGGGATGTCAAAATAGGGCTTTGCTGAGAAATGAGGTTTCCTCAACTACTTGTTTAGATTGAAAGGATATGAGTTTTTGTGCAAAAGGTGAATTTTTCAGGGAAAGAGGAAGATGGGCGTGAAAGGAAAAGGGGAAGAGATGTTAAAGTTAAAGAGGGTTTTGATGAAGAGAATGGGCATTTCGAATCCATGTATTAGAGTTTTGAGTTTCTTGGATTACAGTGGATATGATTTTAATATGAAGATGTTTGTAACAAAAGATTACATGAAAAGAGTATGGAGAGTAGAGTTGTACATTGAGCCAATTCAACCCCAAGTTTGTCCCGCTCGATCGGCTCAGCTCGTTCCCATGACTACCTCAACTCGACCTTTGATCTCAAAACACTAGCTCAGCTCAGCTTGATCGTTTGAGCCGAGTGGATTGGGTTCAACTTGAACTGAGGCGAGTCGAGTCGAGTTTAGCACTGTCTATTTTTTCATTTTTTTCAAAATCCCATAGGTATTGGTTCTAATGGAGAGAGAGAGAGAGAGAGAGAGAGAGAGAGAGAGAGAGAGAGAGAGAGAGAGAGAGATTGGTTCTAAAATATAGAGGTATAGCAGAAAATCTAAAATAATAATATAAGAATTTAGAGAGCTAAGGCATGTTATAGTTGTTGTCTTAAAGATAGATTTGCCCTTAGAGGAAGATTTCAGATGCACTCGGTTCCAGTAAGTCTACCCCCGAGATAAAATAACTCTCCTCCAAAATGAATGGCGATGATCAGGTGCACTCTCGATCTCTATCACATGAACTCAAGAATACACGTACTGATTTGTCCAGAGAGAACATAGAAGGAAAACAAGAGGAGAATATTTCCGGATAGATTTTACAATAGATAAGAGATAATTTTATAGAAGAAAAGTAAGTAATGGTTGGGGCTCGAGGCCCATGCAAGCGGTGTAAGAAATGTATGGCAGCACATGCTGGCTCATTAATTTTAGGTAGGTGTACAATGGATCTTTGCATTTATGTGCATGAGTGCAATGTTGGGGATTTTGACCTGCGGAATCACATAGATCTAGATCTAGGATAGCAATCCAATGACACCAAGCACACATAAGAGAACACAGATTTAACGTGGAAAACCCTTGCGGGAAAAAACCACGGCACAAAGCGACAGATCTCCACTATGAAAATAGAAATTACAAAGAGAGAGGACTTACCCGATTCGAACAACCTCGAATCTCACCCTTGTTACACCCTTTAAAAACCCTAAAAAACATTTTAGGAACCCTTGGAACTACTTTAGAAAGCCTTAGCATGCATCCCAATCCCGCATACACCCCTTTATATAAGTTTAGAAAGAAGCAGACTCGAAATAAGAAACAAATTCCACAAAATCTGCGTTTCTACAATCGCATCTGTGGAACTCTTTGATGTCATCGAAGGTCTCTCGATGACAGCTTCGATATCATCGACGGTCCCTTGATGATATCGAAACAGGACCAAGACTATCCAGCGACCAGGGGTGAAAAATCCAATAATTATCGATGTCATCGAAGGTCTCTCGATGACAACCTCGATATCATCGACGGTCTGTCGATATCATCGACAGACCAACAGACAAATTTAAGACATCTATCGATATCATCTAAAACCCTGTCGATATCATCGACAGATCACTAGATAGATTTTAGACATTTGTCGATAACAATCTCCGCCATGTCTTCAATCTTCATCCGTGTAGCTTCTTGTCCCATTCTCTTATTTCTACACCATATCATAGCTTCTCTTGCACACTCTGTCTTCCTTTTATGCCATCGCTAAACCTAGAGAAGTTGTACAGAACTTGAACTTCTCCACAGGAACATTCTTGTTGATCATGTCTGCCGGATCTAAATCCACATGCTCAACCACCTTTGCTCTTGTCTTCCCAAAAGAAAAGACGTAGTCTTCTTACCATCTCACCGCTACCCAATATTGTTTGCCGGGGTACTTGCTCACAACATTGATAGCCTATGAAATAACCGATCTAATCCAGACCATAACATACACTGCCAACCGCATTCGAATAAGGCTCATGATATATCCTACTTTTTCTCATCTGTTTTGGGACATGTCCTGAGGAAAACTTGAGGAGAGACGCATAGGGAACGCTCTCCGGCTTTACCTGGCCCATCACATCCTTGATTAATACCTACACACAAGGTATTCTTTCTGTGATTACCAAAGCCTACCCCTCCTTCAGTCTCAACGCCGAGAATCATCTTTGCAGCCCCCCGATCCTTCATCCTGAATGTCTCACTTAACCGAGTCTTCAGTACATTGATTTCAGACATGTCATAATTGGCGATCTATATGTCATCAATTCCTGACTCACCATGAAGGAATCAAACCACTGCCTAGGGAACAGGTCGAACCACGACTTCCTACAAAGTCTTTTCTCAGCCCCTTTAACTTTGAACCGCTCTGGTTGCTTCATGTAGATCTGCTCTTCACTTTTCCTTGCAAAAGTGTAGACTCTACATCCATCCTTCCAGCTCAAGATCACATTGGCCAACTAGTGCCAATCACGAATCTAATAGACACCTGCTATACCGTCGGTGTGAATATCTCTGAGAAGCTGATCCCTTCTCTCTTAGCATAACCCTTCGCTACCAACCTCGCCCTGTATCTATGTTGTGTCCTCCTAAAGCTCCACCTGCATCCAACCACTTTTCGGCCCATTGGAAGCTTCACCTGCTCCCATATGTCAGTCTGGTACAACGAATCCATCACATCACCCATAGTCACCTTTCACTTCTCAGCACCAGGCTCACCTAGAGCCATCTGAATAGAAAATGAATCCCCTGCAATATTGGAGTCGTCCATGTACCTCACCAATATCCTGCGATCATGCTGTGTGATTTTTCTCATTGGTGGCTGCTCCACTTGCTCTGTATCCCTGTCCGCACGTCTCAGCTTTCCTGCCCTGCCCGCTCATTTGGCCATGCCCAACATGCCATACACGTGCAGAGGTGGAGTCCGCTACATCCAATGCAACTCCACCTTTTGAAATGCTCCCGATCAACCTGTACAAGTTATCGAGTTGTTACGCTTTCATGATTACCCATGCCCCCTTGATACCTTAAGAGCACTATCAATACCTATGTACTTGCATCCTTTTGCCTCAATACAACAAGAGAAATCAGATTCTACTTCAAATCAGTAACGTGCCTGACATCAGTCAAGGTACGCTCCATCCCATCAAACATCCTAATGCACACCGAACGAACAACCACAACATTACAGGCAATATCATTGTCCATAAATACTTGTCTACCATCGCATTTCTTGTAGCTAGTGAACCAACTCTGATGAGGAGTCATGTGAAAAGATGCCCCTGTGTCTAGCATCCACTCATCCTTACGACCATCGTATGGCCGCCTGATAGTAGACAGAGACAAAACATCACCATCACATCCACTCGATCCATCTGACGTGGAAACATTGGCCTCCCTGTACGAAGCCTCAGAATCTTCTCTCTTCGATTTAAGATTTCTACAATCCTTCTTCACGTGTCCTTCCTTCCCATAATTCCAGTACTTTACCTTTCCTTTGCCCTTGCCCTTGGATTTGGATCTATAACCTGAAGAACCCGTACCTTGTTCAGAATTCATACCCATTGTAAATAGTGCATCAGAAGATGTCCCCATGTCACCGTTTAGCTTTCTCATAGCCTTTCCTTAAAGGGCTGAGATAACGGTGTCGACACTCAGGGTTTTATTCGTGCTGTACATAGTGTCCTTGAATGACTCATACGACGCCGGAAGAGAATTCAGCAACATACATACTTATTCTTCATCTTTTATCACTTCCTCCATATCCAATAATTTGAAAACTAATTTATTAAAGTTGCTGATGTGAGCCTCCAGATCTCCACACTCTGCCATCTTAAAGTTATACCACTGCCGCTTCAAGTGCAGGCAATTTTTAGAGAATTTTTTCTCATAGATATCCTCTAACTTCACCCATAACTTAGCCGTAGTTTTCTCCCTCATGACGTTGTAGAGAACCTCATCCGTGAGACATAAACGGATCGATGATAAGGCCTTCTTATCAAGAGTATTCCAATCATCATCTGTCATAGTAGACTTCCGCTCCTCAAGAGCACCATCTTCACCTTGCTTGATTAAGGAACTCATCATCTTGATCTTCCATAATTGAAAATTATTTTTCCATGAGTACTTCTCAATCTCATACCTGGTGCTTGCCATTATTACTAATCCTGCAGATTCAGATCTGTGCCCCAACCGATTGCTCTGATACCACTTGTTAGGAATTTTGACGTGCGGAATCACAAAGATCTAGATCTAGGATAGCAATCCAATGACACCAAGCACACACAAGAGAACACAGATTTAACATGAAAAACCCTTGTGGGAAAAAACCATGGCACAAAGCGACAGATCTCCACCATGAAAATAGAAATTACAAAGAGAGGGGACTTACCCGATTCGAACAACCTCAAATCTCACCCTTGCTACACCCTTTAGAAACCCTAAAAAACCTTTTAGGAACCCTTGGAACTACTTTAGAAAGCCTTAGCATGCATCCCAATCCCGCATACACCCCTTTATATAAGTTTAGAAAGAAGCAGACTCGGAATAGGAAACAAATTCCACAAAATCTGCGTTTCTGCAATCGCATCTGTGGAACTCTTCGATGTCATCGAAGGTCTCTCGATGACAGCTTCAATATCATCGACGGTCCTTCGATGATATCGAAATAGGACCAAAACTGTCCAACGACCAGGGGTGAAAAATCCAACAATTGTCGATGTCATCGAAGGTCTCTCGATGATAGCCTCGATATCATCGACGATCTGTCGATATCATCGACAGACCAACAGACAGATTTAAGACATATGTCAATATCATCTAAAACCCTATTGATATCATCGACAGACCACTGGACAGATTTAAGACATTTGTCCATAACATGCAAAACATATGCGAGAAAACCAAAAGTTCCTAATTAAAGACACACCATACCACACTATGCTGCATGTCACCTCATCATGCCATAGCCATGGCTGAGGCTACGTAGACATGTGTGCAAGGTTGCTCCCATGGCATACCCTTGTTTTCCAATACAAAGGATTGATGAGGGGTTTTCATTTAAAGGCTTAGATTCCTTAACAACTTTCCAATGTGGGACAAAACTAAAACCAATTAAGGTAAATTGGTTAACAAAGGCAAAAAACTAATTTTTCTAAAAACTTTAAATCTTTTTTTAATGCTTTTAATCTAACAATCCCCCACAATTTGAAAAATCAAAAAATAAATAGAAAATTAATTAGAAAAATCAACGAAATGACATATATAAGCAAAATTATTTTTAAAAAATAAAAATTTAAACATTGCCTAGTGTAAATATGTCTGGCTTATTAGGAGGAACTAACATAAAGTTTTGAACTAATCCCCCACAATAACAACCCAAACACATCACACACACAACATTTCATAGTAACTTGAATTTCTTAAGTCAACACATTACACCATGTGCTTTATCCCAGTTTCATGAGTACTCTAAAGTGTCCCATTTCTTATAAAAAGTGGCCCAACTTCTACACGTATATAGGTGATTCTATCAAGGATGTACCTATAACTTGACATCCCACTGTATCACAGCTATGGAACTCATTAAGGACATAGTCCGCCGATCCTCACTACGGGTCATGACATTGCTACACCATAGGAATGGGGTTCACAATTTTCATACACAGTATCGATACCAAATAACTCAAAGCAACTTATTGTTACTTATTAAACCTAGTTCTTCGAATCTCCAGTCATATAGGTTGGGTTCCCATTGCCAGTGATCTATCTAAATGGGACTCAACCCCATTTACCTCGATGTACTTATCACTAACTCTCTAGCTAGTGCTTTAGTTAGTGGATCAAGTAGATTCTCTTTAGACCTTATAAAGTCATTTGGAGCTATCTCATCTCAGATCGATTGTTAGACTAAGTTATGCCACAAACATAGATGCTTGGAATTTCTGTTATAGGTCATATTGTGTGCCTTAGCTATCGCTGCTTGGCTATCGTAATGTAGCGCAATTACTGCCACTAGATTACCCCATAAGGGTGTATTTGAAAGTAAAATTTTCAACCATTCAGCTTCTTCACCTACTGTTATAAGAGCAATAAAATCAGACTCCATCGTGGACTAAGATATACAAGTTTGCTTCTTAGACTTCCAGGATACTGAGGCTCCTCTAAGAGTAAACACATAACCACTAGTGAACTTGCATTCCATTGAGTCAGTATACTGTTTGCATTATTGTGTTTCTCTATAACAGTTGGATATCTAGTATACCTGAGACCATAGCTACAAGTCTTTTTCAAGTACCTTAATAATCTATTTACGACATTTCAATGATCTTCTCGAAGATTACTGGTGTATTTACTCATCTTACTAATTGCATATACAATATTAGGCTAATATAGTTCATTAGACAAATTGAACACCTAATAATACTAGAGTACTCAAGTTGTGATGCACTATCACCTTTATTTTTATACAATTATATATATGGATCCAATTGAGTGCTTGTAGGTGTACAATTTAGAAGATTATATTTTTCTCAGAATTTTCTTTATATAATGTGATTGAGATAAAGTGATTTTGTTCGAGTCTTTCATAATTTTGATCCCAAGAATTATATCTGCATCTCCCAAATATTCATGTTAAATTATGAACCAAATATCAACATGTCATCCCCATATAAACACATGATAATGCAAGCATTTTTGAATAACTTACTATACATACATTTATCTGACTCATTAATTTGATAACAACACTTTGTCAAATTTATCAATCCATTGCAAACATATAACTTAAATAAATCAACCAATATTGGGACACTAGGTAGATAGGCCAAATTAAGATTTATTAAATAGCCTCAGCTTGAGTCATTTACATTTGTTTCATTTGAGTTAGAGTATTTATTAAACTAATCGTCCCATAGATGTCAACAAATCTACTATATATATTATCGGTTCAAAGTGAATGTCAGTCAATGGCCCATCTAAATTGGGACCCACAATTTAGACACTTCAATTTTAGTTACATCACGGAGTGCATCGCACTTCTGCTCAGTAGTCCCTTGGAAAAAAGCAAGTAAAGGATTGATGCTTATTTCAAGCGCCAACATACACATAAGCACCTCTAACGTCGAAGGTATATTCAGGATCCTGGATGTTCATTGGGTGGAACTCACGATTAATGTTACTTATTCCCAAAATCACAGCAGTTGACTATACATGTTTGAAGGAATGGACTATTAGAAAAATGAAAATCAGTGGTTTACATTCGAAGTGCACTAGTTGCTCATATGATGAGTGGGCCGGCCTAAGTTTTCAAATAAGACTGTGAGCAGTGGGAACCACCATACGCATTGCATGTCCTAGATATTGTACAAATGTACTAAGTAGGCATATGCGATGCTTTTGTATTTGGCGCTTGAAGATGGGTGTCTGGAAGTAGCATCCTCGCAAGTGGGAAATCTGTCCAATGAGGCTTTTTAGGAAGTTATTGTGCTGAGAAGATAAGTGGGGCTTGTCATGATGTTTATGAGAAACCTACCTCGCCATCATTTTTTAAAGCTCATTTTAGGGTATATGAACAAAAATCATGAGAATAAAAAATTCAAGTAGACCACACGAGAGGAAATAGTGGGGATTAAACGACCACTGTTGAAACATTTGCATAATCATAAAGGTTTAAATCAGGTTAATTTTTTTCTGTTTTCAATTTGTCCAAGTGGGAATGACCTTATAAACTTTTTGTACAACATCTAAACATCAAGTTGGAGCCTAGTAAGGTTTTAATGATAGGCATTTCTTTCCTCAATTTTCCCTCTCGTATGGCCTCCTTGATTTTTGGATCCACCTGCTTTTCAGTCACATGTCCTAAAATGAGCTAAAAAAGGGAGAGCAGAGATTAAGCGACCCAAGAGGAACATCAAAAGGGACTCAATTCGATAAGTAAGTGTCAAGTGTAAGAGTCTGGTTTGTACTCTTTCCTTATGTAGGTTGGAGTGCAAGATTTTGTATCTCAAACTCACCCTGGTTCGGGATTAAGACCTTGGCCTGTGTGGCCTAAATCCAGGTTCGGGATTAAAACTTTGGCCTATGTGGCTTAAATCTAGGTTGAAAATTAGGACCTTGGCATGTGTGGCCTAAACCCAGGTTCGGGATTAGGACCTTGGCTTGTGTGGCCTAAATTATCAGGTTCGGGATTAGGACCCTTGTCCTTGTGTAGGACATAAACTTAGGTGCTTGTATAGGTCCCTTGCTCTTGTGTAAGGCATAAACATTAGAGTCTTTATGTAGGGCTGTAAAGGTTAAAGGTTAACCTAATTTAAAATCTCCAATAGTGAAATCCGGTATACTCATGGGTTGAGTGTGTCCGTCGGAAGTGGAGTAGGCACGTAGCTGAACCACTATATATGATCATGTTTGGAATTGCTATTTGCGGATTTATTTAATTATGCTTATGTATCTTGAATATTTAAATATGATGCATGATTAGATGAATGTTTAGGATTGATAGGAATCACATCCCACTCACTCATGTATACTATCTTATATAGGCTAGTTGCTTAACTTGCATATTTAGTGTAGCTTATGTGATTGGACCCTCTATTGGCTTGGAAGTCTTTGGAGTTATATTATTTTGCTTAGTTTAATTGTAAATTAGTTTAAGTTAGGCAATTAGGATTTTAAATTGTCATAATTTTTAATTGATCCTAATCACCCCCCTCTAGGACTTAGTCTATATTCTATAACTCCGCTATGTTTCGCATATAAAGCATTATGGCCCCATCTGGCACAATTTCATGCAATCCGACACAAGGGCCTACATAGCTTACACTCCCGCTGAAGGCTCCCCCAAGAGATTTAGTGGTTTTCTATCGGCTAACCAATAATCTCAATTCTAATCCATGGACCTAGTTTCCTCCTTCCGGAGGCCCCTACGAAGACTAACACGTACACACCCGTGTGAGGTGATCTACATAAGGATTTATACATGTACTCACTCATGTTGGTGGCGATACAGTTTTATACCTTGACGAGTTTGAATTATAAGACTCTACACTCGATCCTACACTAGGAAGGAGTGTGCGAACTCTTACAATTTGACAACTTATTTATTAGATTGAGCCTATTTTGATGCACTGATATTGAGTCACTTCTTCATAACACTCTCGAACTTGAATCCACTCCTCAATTGCTCCCCCTTATGTTGATGTCGATGCGTTGTTAATTCTTTAGCTCCTACGGTCGTTTGCCTTGCATATGAAGTGCTAATGAGGTGACCAAGGCAAGGGAAGATGGGTGAATCCCCTACAACTCATGGGAATATTGTAATATTAGGAGATTCACCTATAATAGTCTTTTAAATAGTTTAGGAAATGATTTAACTATATGCATATTGTCTAATCTATAAAAAGGTAAGAGTTCATCTATATCTTCAAATAAGAGCATGGAATGCTCATTAGAGTGAATGGTCATAAAAAGATTACAATAAAAACCTTTGGATAGTGGTCTAGGATGTGTGGTATGAGTGAAAAAATACATAACTTTTATTTACACTGAAAACTCCTCTATTTGTCAAAAGATCCGAAGCAATCTTTATAATAAAAGATTCCAACGGATCTCCATTGGCTAGGCTCCAGCAATCAAGCCTAATCCTAGATTGATTGAGATAGGCCAAAAATGGTTCAATGAGCTCGTTGGACTGTTTTGACCATGTTCGATCTATCAAGCTTGATCGCTTAAACTAATTCATATTTAGTCTAGTTGATTGTTAGATGTTTTTTGCCATGTTTGATCGATTGACTCAATTAATAGAGAATTGCTAGAGCACACCACCAAGATTATTGGTTTAAGGGTAGTTTATATTTTCAGCAACTTGAGACCTCTATAGCCTACCTTATCATGTTCAATTAAAACTCATAAGGCTTAAGGATGATCAACAAGACATACCTATTAATGTTGGGATCATTTAGAGGTTCGATGGCTGCTTTGGGTCAAGGGTTAGGGCCACTAAGGCACCTCATATACATGTTCTTTGTTTATTAATGCTCAAGTCCACTTGTGTCTTCAGTCTTCATTTTCCAAAGGCTCAACCGACTCCTTGACACACAGATGCACGTGATTGACAAACAATATGCACAAATCAATGCACTAACAATCTCCCCCTTTGTCAATTATGTAACAAAAACCTAACCTTAATAATGTGATGGTCTATACCAATAACATTCCAAAACAACTCAAAAATATTACATGTCAAATATAAATTATTTATAATTTGATATACTAAGACAAGTAACACTTAAAACTGCTCCCCCATACTTGCTCCCCCCATCTTCATCAATCACTGTATAGAACAAACAAATCCTACAAAACATAATTAATTATTTTAATGGGACTTAGTCTTTCTCCCTATTTTTATTAGTGTTTGACAAATAGTATAGTTATAATAATAAAAACATAATATGGAAAACTTTATATACTAATAAAAACATAATATGGAAAACTCTATAAGTTATGAATTTATCAATTATAAGTCACATACTAACAGGGGTTTAAATCGTGCACATAAACATTAAAATATGGACCATGCTAATTATAGTCATTCAAAGGATATATCAATCGAATTAGGAATGACCAATGACCGTCTGAGCTAAAAATATACGATGCCAAAAGTCAGTAACTTTAAAGCTTAAACTATCAAAACAAATGATGCTAAAATCCTCAAATTTAACTATTAAGCATAATATGATGCTAGAATCCTCAGATTTTCCTATGACTCTCAATCCTTTAATATACCATTTAAGCCCATAAGGACCTTTTGAGGTCACTTATATAAGGTGTTACGGTCTCCGAAATTTTTAGGGAGGGACACTGTGGTGAAGGGTGTTGAAATACATAAGTGTTTAAGGTCTCTCATCACTAGAGGAGTCACTTGAATCGGATTTGGACTCCTCCATATCATCCTATCTTATCGCCATAACATTACCTTTGAATCTTATTTTGTTAGTGCAATTGGTGACATCATGTCCATAACCCTTACAATTGGAATATTGGGTTATGCTCGGTCTTTTAAAAAATTTACCTTTACACACATGTTTAACCGACTTATCCTTTGTGTCACAACTCTTACCTTTATTAAACTTGAGGAATTTCTTATTTTTTTTATACAATTCCTTATCTTCATCATCATCAACAACAATCACTATTTGATTAAACAATCTTATGTTTATGTGAATGCCAATGAGATTTTTAATCGCAACTAGTTTCTTTGTTCTATAGGGGACCTTAAAGTGTAGTTCGTATGTTTTTATGGAACCTAAGAGTTCTACTTTCATCTCATATATATTTCTATACTCTTCTATCAAGATTATCTTGGGAGTAAACTTATCCGTTAGGGATCTAAGTATTTTCCTATATATTCATCATTCCAAAATCTTCTCTCTTAAACCCACGTGGAGTTATAAATATAATTTAACTTTGAATAAAACTCCATAAAACATTCAGACTTATCCATTATAATGTTTTCTAATTAAGTTATCAAGTGTTAAAGCTACGATCTTTTTACCGTGTTAGTTCTCTTGTGGGAGACTTCTAATATGTCTCAAGCTTCCTTATCCATTTTGTTGCGCAGCACGTCAACAACGCAGTGAACCGAGATCCAATCTCAAGTCTCACCCATAAACAATAAACAGGAAAAAATATAAACTAGAAAGGAATAAAAGCATTCAAACAAACTACAAGACAAGATATACGTGGAAAAAACCCCAACAAGGGTAAAAAACCACGGATGCAAAACTTCCACTATGAAGAAAAATAAAGATTACAAGGTAATATACTAACCTCTCCCTTGAAAGACATAGAAAACCCTTTGCCCACACCTTATAATAACTTTCCCATATTCACCTTAACCCTAAAATAGCCCTAGGGACCCCAATTTATAGTTTTGGCAACTTCCCTTTCGCATCCCAGTTGTGAAAGGACTTGCGACATGAAATACGCGAAACTCCTTTCCACATCCCAGTTGCGAAAGGACTTGCCCAGTTGCGAAAGGACTTGTAACACGAAATCTGCGAAACGCCTTTCTGTATCCCAGTTACGAAAGGACTTGTGACACAAAATTCGGGCAACCTCGACTGGTAGTGGGTGGCCCCAGATGTGGCTCACTTCTCAACAATCTCCCACTTGGAGACACATCGCTATAAATATTTGTCTTCTTTATCTGAAGTGCACCACCTCCCTGTCTTCAAGCCTGAAGACCAATCAAAGCTGAACAGAGCTTCAGCTTCTCCCTTATAACTATCTTGGTCAGCATATCCGTAGGATTCTCACTTGTATGAATCTTCTCCAGAGCAATCAATCCATCTTCCAGTAACAAACATATGAAGTGATATCTGATGGCAATATGCTTGGTCCTTAAATGAAAGGCTAAATTTTTAGCTAAGTGTATTGCACTCTGACTGTCAATGTACAGATTACAATCTGCTTGCTTCTTACCCAACTCTTCCATAAAACCTTGCATCCACACCATCTCCTTGCATGCTTTTGTAGCCGCAACATATTCTGCTTCTGTCGTACTGATAGATACTATCTTCTGTAACTGAGAGACCCAATTGACTACAGCACTTCCCAGAGTAAAGACATAACCTATATTGCTTCTCCTACTGTCGATATCTCCTGCCAAATTTGAATCCACGTAGCCTTGTAGCTTGATTTTCGATCCACCATAACATAGCCCTACATCCTTAGTACCTACCAGGTATCTAAGAATCCACTTCACAGCTTCCCAATGTTCCTTCCCAGGATTGTTCATGAACCTGCTAACAACTCCCACTGCTTGAGCAATGTCTAGCCTCGTGCTCACCATAATATACATGAGACTTCCTATAGCTGATGCGTATGGGACTTTAGCCATGTAATCTCGTTCCTCCTGCGTCTTTGCCCCTTGCTCCTTAGATAGCTTGAAGTGGTTGGCTAATGGAGTGCTAACCGGCTTAGCACCTCCCATATTGAATCAATTAAGTGCCTTGGCTATGTACTCTACCTGTGACAAAACTAGTTTCTTGTTTTCCCTGTCACGCTTTATCCTCATGCCTAGGATTTGTTTTACAACTCCTAAATCCTTCATGGCAAATTCTCTAGATAGTTATCTTTTGAGATCTGAGATGTCCTTCATGCTTGAACCGGCCACAAACATGTCATCAACATACAGAAGAAGGATGATGTACGACATATCAAACATCTTCAAATAACAACAGTGGCCTGCATAACATCTCCTAAAACCGTTTCCCGACATGAAATTGTCGAACTTCTTGTACCACTACCTTGGGGCCTGCTTCGGGCCATATAAACTCTTCTTCAGTTTGCACACCTTGTTCTCCTTTCCTAGTGCCACGTATCCTGTCGGCTGATGCATATATATCTCTTCTTCAAAGTACCCATGAAGAAAGGCTGCCTTAACATCTAGCTGCTCTAGATGTAAGTCCTCTATAGCCATTATACTTAAGACCATACAAATCGTAGACATTTTTACTACTGGTGAAAATATTTCAGTGAAATCGATACCTGCCTTTTGTTGAAACCCTTTCACAACCAATCTAGCCTTATACCGTTTCGAACCATCGTACTCCTCCTTCAGTCTGTAAACCCACTTGTTATGAAGAGCTTTTTTACCCTTTGGTAAAATGACTAGCTCCCATGTACAATTAGACTTAAGAGAGTCCATCTCCTCATCCATGGCCTGCTCCCACTTAACCCGTGTATCTGACTATAATGCCTCTTCAAAACACTCTGGTTCACCATTATTTGTCAGTAGTAGATAATATAAGGAGGGTGAGTATCAGATCGTGGGTCTTCTCTCCCAAGTAGACCTCCTTAATAATGGTGTCTGTAGCCCTGCCTCATAATTCTCCTGTGCATGATCACCCTGTGGCGCTGTAACATCCGTATCCGGTAACTCTTCTAACTCTACAAATTCTTTCTCCTCAGCCTTATTTTCATGCACCCTGTCCTTATGCATCACTTTTTCATTGAAGACTACATCCTTACTTCTGATGATTTTCCTGTTTTCTGCATCCCAAAACCCGTAGCCAAAATCATGTTGCCCGTAGCCTATAAACGTGCACCTCCTGGACTTCGCATCCAGCTTGTTTCTGTGCTCTGTATCAATGTGAACGTATGAAGTGCAACCAAACACTCTGAGATGTGCTAGGTTCACTTCTTTTCAAGTCCACGTTTCTTTTAGTAACCCACCATCCAATGGTACTGAGGGACTTCTATTGATGAGATACGCGGCAGTATTTACAACATCCGCCCAAAAAGTCTTGGGCAACCCTGCATGTAACCTCATGCTCCTGGTGCACTCAAGGATGGTCCTGTTAATACGCTCAGCCACACCATTCGGTTGTGGTGTCCCTGGAATCGTTTTCTGATGTTTGATTCCATTTGCTGCACAATACTCCTCAAACCTCTTATCACAATACTCTCCCCCATTATCAGATCTAAGACACTTTACTGTTTTACCTATCTCATTTTCTATCACAATACTCTCCCCCATTATCAGATCTAAGACACTTTACTGTTTTACCTATCTCATTTTCTACCATGATTTTTCACTTCTTAAATACATCAAATACATCAGATTTATGCTTTAAGAAATAAGCCCACAGTTTTCTACTAGCATCATCAATAAAGGAAACAAAATAACGTGAGCCACCGAGAGATGATACCTGTGCCGGTCCCCACACATCAGTGTATACAAGCTCCAACAGATGCGTCTTTGGAGCACGTCCTGTCTTCTTGAAACTTACCCTCTTCTGCTTACCATACACGCAGTCCTCGCAGAATCCAAGTCAATAGACTTCAGCCTTGGTAGCTTCCCTTTTGACAATAGTACTTTCATTCCCTTTTCACTCATATGTCCTAACCTCTGATGCCATAACTGCCCATTCACTCTAGTTGATGTGACTGCAAGTGAACAATACGATCATGAAGTCACGTACAAAGTACCTTCCTTCTTTCCTCAAGATATCACCAAGGCACCTTTTGTGATCTTCCAGGAATCACTGGTAAATGTCGTCACATAAACGGTATCGGCCAACTGCCCCACAGAAATCAAATTACATTTCAAACTCAGTACATGTCTGACATCCTTCAATTTCAAAGTTGTTTCGTCTTTTTGACTTATCTGAACATCTCCCTTTCCAACAATACTGCACGGCTCATCATCACCCAGGTATACTCTCCCGAAGTCACCTGACACATAATTACGCAGAACTCCCTTGCATGAAGTGGCATAAAACGAGCACCTGCGTCTATAACCCAAGACTCATTCCTCGCATTAAGAGACAAGATCAATGCCTCTGTGTCACTCTCCTCAAATAGATTCACTGAATCCTTCCCACCTTGAGAGTTTCCTTCTTGTTTCTTAAGCGCCCTGCAATCACGTTTCATGTGCCCCTTCTTGCCACAATGCCAACACCCATCTTTGTCTTTCGGTCCCTTGGACTTCTTCCTCGACTTAGAACGCCCGTGTTTATTACCTCCTTTATTCAGCGAGCTTCCTCTTCCTTCAACATTTAGAGCATTCTCTAAATCCCTTAAAACTCCTGATGCCTTCCTTCTAGATTCTTCGCTGAGAATTAGACCGGCCACATTATCAAATTTTAGCTTTATCGACCCTGAAGAATTGCTCACAACAATCACTAAACCATCCCAACTGTCTGGTAAACTGGATAAGATTAATAACGCTCTGACCTCATCCTCAAAAACAATGCCAATGGATTCCAATTGGCTCGTGACTATATTGAACTCGTTTAGATGTTCAGCCATGCTCCCACCATCTGAAATCTTCATGTTGAATAGTTGTTTCATAAGATGAACCTTATTGGATGCTGAGGGCTTTTCATACATGGTAATTAGGGCTTTCATTAATTCTTTTGTAGTTTTCACCTTGGATATATTGAAGACGACGCTCTTAGACAAAGAGAGTCGGATCGTTCCTAAAGCCTTCCTATCCAGTAAAAACCATTCATCATCTGTCATCTTTTCTGGTTTCTTCTCTTTTCCTCCTAGAGGAATGTAGAGGTCCTTCTGATACAGATAATCCTCCATCTGCATCTTCCAGAAGGTAAAGTTTGAACCATCAAACTTCTCAATTATAGTTTTTCCATCTTCCGCCATCGCTCCCAATAGAACTAAACCAATAGCTCTGATACCAGTTGTTGCGCAGCACGTCAACAACGCAGTGAACCGAGATCCAATCTCAAGTCTCACCCACAAACAATAAACAAGAAGAAATATAAACTAGAAAGGAATAAAAGCATTCAAACAAACTATAAGACAAGATATACATGGAAAAAACCCCAACAAGGGTAAAAAACCACGAATGCAAAACTTCCACTATGAAGAAAAACAAAGATTACAAGGCAATATACGAACCTCTCCCTTGGAAGCACATAGAAAACCCTTTGCTCACACCTTATAATAACTTTCCTATATTCACCTTAACCCTAGAATAACCCTAGGGACCCCAATTTATAGTTTTAGCAACTTCCCTTTCGCATCCCAGTTGCGAAAGGACTTGCGACACGAAATCCACGAAACTCCTTTCCACATCCCAGTTGCGAAAGGACTTGCGACACGAAATTCGCGCAACCTCGACTGATAGTGGGTGGCCCCAGATGTGGCTCCACTTCTCAACACATTTTGCATGTGTAAATGCATATAAATTCATCAGGGGAAACTGCATAGTAAATATCATTGAAATTTTTGACATCATGGTATACCGCGCTATCTCATCGACACTCTATTTGAATCTATCTTTAGGAGTGCAAATGGTTCTACTATCAATCATGACTTATTCCATAGGCATCGTCCATTCTTGTTCGAAAATTGCATAAACCATAAGGTTAATGGATTTTAAAAAGATATCCATCATAGCTTTCTAATAGACATAGTTAGACTTATCAAAGTATAACGGTCGTGTGATGACACACTTCTCTTAGGTATATATTATTCTTAAGCCCATTAAATTAACTCAAGGTGGTTAATCCCTTAAAGAGCAAAATTACATAAGCTTACAAAAGCTATATAATGAAGGCTATATCCTAAATGGGGGTGATTAGGACCAAATAAAATTTATGCATATTTAAATTTTCCATAATAAAATAAGGTAATTAACTTTAAGGCTTCCAAGCCAATAAAGGATCCAATCACATAAACTACAAATGATGCAATATGCTAAGCAACTAGTCTATACACAAGATATTGTACATGTGTGTGTAGGATGTGCTAATTATCAACTCCTAAAATTCATCTAATCATGTATACATATAATTCATTAATCAATCACATAAGAATAATTAAATAAGTGCTCAAAGACAATCCTAAGAATAAGTATGTATAATGTTTCAGTTTCCCTACTCCACTCCTAGCAGATGCACCCAACCAATAAGTCTATCAGATTTCACTATCGGAGCTTTTAAATTAGGTTCACTTCTAACATTTATAGCCCTATACAAAGACCGCGGTCCTACACAAGGACCTACCTAGTGTACATTCCCACCGGAGGTTCCCACAAGAGACTCTAGTTGGTTTTCTATCGGCTAACCAACAAACTCGGTCATAATCTACGGACCTAAGTTGACTCTTATAAGAGGCTCCCACGGATACTAACATGTATACCCCCATGTTTGGTGGCCTACATATGGACTTACACACGACCTCACCCGTGTCGATGGCGATATGGTCCTAGATAAGAACTTACGAGAGTTTGTGTTACAAACTCTACACTCAATCCTATATAAGGAAGAAGTGTGCAGACTCCTACAATTTGACAACTTACTGATCGAATTAAGGCCCTTTCGATGTGCTCTTCTTCAGTTGCTTCTTCACAGCTCTCTTGTGCTTAAATCCACTCCTCAATTTCTCCACCGAACATTGATGTCGATGCATTGCCAAGCTTTAACTCCTATGGTCATTTGCCCTGCATATAAAGTGCCAATGAGGTGATCAAAGTAATGGAGGATGGGTGAATCTCCTATAACTCATGGAAATGTTGTAATCCTAGGTGATTCACCTAGAAGTGTCTTCTAAAAAGTTTGGACAATGATTTAACTATAGACATACTGTCTAATTTATAAAAAGGTGAGAGTTCATCCACATCTTTGAATAGGAGCATGTAATGCTCATTAGAGTGAAAGATCACATGAAGATTGGCATGAAACAATTTAAATGTAGTATAGGATGTGTGGTATGAGTGAAAAAATACCTAGCCGATATTTACACCGAAAACCTCTCTATTTTCCCAAAGATCCAAAGCAATATTTATAATAAATGGCTCTAATAGATCTCCAACGACTAGGCTCAAGCAATTGAGCCTTGCCCTCGATCGATCGAGCTAGGCCGAAAATAGCCCAGTGATCTCGCTAGATTGTTTTGGCCATGTTCGATTGATCGAGCTAGATCACTCGAGAGGAATCAAAGATTCCTTGATCAATCAAGTTCATGCTTCAAGTGCTCGAATGAATTCATATTTAGGTCAGTTGATTGCTGGATATTTTTTGCCATGTTCGATCGATCTACTCAATCAATTGAGCTTTGCTCAAGCACACCACGAAGACTGTTGGTTTGGGCAATTTAGATTTCCAATAGCTCAGGACCTCTATAATCTATCTTATCATATTCAATTAAGGCTCTTAAGGCTTAGGGATGATCAACAATGTATACCTATTAAGGTTGAGATCATTTAGAGGTTCAAGGGTTGTTTCAGGTCAAAGGTTAGGATTACCAAGGCACCTCATATACCTGTTCTTTGCTCTTTGATGCTCATGCCTACTTGTGTCTTTAGTCTTCAGCTTCCAAGGGATAAATCAACTCCTTGACACATAAATGCATGTGATTGATAAACAATGTGCACAAATAAATACACTAATAGCAGCAACCTGATTCTTCTTTCCATGAAACCACCATTTAGATGCATCCAGACCGTCAATCTTTTGCATCCCTAAGCTCTTAAGGACCAATCACAACTATCCAGAATCAATGGCTTGTAGAAACAACCATATAATCGAATTCTTCCATTAACAACAACCATATCCTCGTCAAGAACCCATTAATAGTAGGACATTATTCGACCTCTGATCTCAAATCTAAATAGTCCCTAAGATAGGTTGTTTGATCATCATTCAATCAAGAAACCCCAATTAAGATTCTTCTGAACAAAATCAGAAGTATGATCTAAATCCAGCGTCAATGCAACATCGATCATTTAGACCCGTTTTCAAAATTGTAGGGAGGTGACGTTATCCTATCATGCAAGGGAGATTATAGAAGCTCCAAGTAAGAGCCAATAAGCTCTATACAAACCCTAAACCAACAAGAAATCAGGTCACATACAGAAAATGAGAGTAATTCATGATAGAGATAAGAGAAGAGTTGTATCTACTGAGCCAACTTAATTCAAATCTGAACCAAGTCAAGGTTTGCTCTAGGATAGGAGCTTTGCTGGAGGGAAACTGAGAGAAAAGAAGAAGAAAAGAAGGAGAAAGAGAAGAAATGAACTCGTGTACGTACTCATGCATAGGAATTTTCTGGTTCTTACAACACTAAATATTGATATTCCACAATACAACATTCATCCATTGCAACATTCTTCCATTATAAAAATTTATCCATTACAATAGTAATTCATTCCAACATTCATCACATTTATCTGTTTCAACATTTTTCTATTACAAATTTCATTCATTAAAACGTTATTCTATTACAAAGATCCATCAATTACAACATTTTTCCACACCCTCCTCCCTTTCATAAATTCTTGCCATTCGTACTAAAAAAAACTTCAAAGGAGCTCCTCCCTTTCACAAACTCTCACCATTAATACCCACAAAAAAAAAACCTAACACATAAAAGAACCTACCTTTAGCAGCCACGACTTCTACTTTGGAGCGTGTGGTTGGAGAACTTAAAAAAACCCTTATTTTTGGCTTAAAGAGTGTATAGCTTCACCGGAGCTCCGTACAACTATCAACCATCATGGAGGTTCGAATCTTGTGTGGTCCCTTTCTATAAACAAAAAACAAAGAAGAAGAGAAGGAAAATGCTAAATGGTTTTTATGTGGCAATGACCCCATATAAGAACCCATCTCACGCCTTATGTGGGCCCATCGACTTATCGTGAAGTAAATCCAACCCGTCCACATAAAAAGAGTTCTAATTTCATGTCATCGACCCAAGTTTGAGGGCAAAACTCATCATATATGAACTACATCAGAAGAAACAATTTACAATTAATGCACAACATTAATGTCATTGTGGACTATAGAGAACTTTTCTTTGAAAACTAAAAAATACACTTTTGTGGGTTCACGCCTATCTAATTAGAATTAACGGCTTCGATCATACAAAGGGTGGGCCATTCACGATTTACTAGGACCCACAATCTCTCCTTTTAAAAAATCATTTATCTTCTTGAGACAAAAGCCTGCCGTACAAGGAGCATGTGAGCAAAGGGGTATTTTTATCCTCCAAAAAATAAAACAGTATCCCCAAGACTAAAATAACTAAGGTGAAAAGAAGAGAGGGTAAAAACTTGGCTATGTCATACCTTGGGGCTATTTTAGCCAAAAACCCTCACCTTCTTGTGAGCGCCAATGGGGTGAATCTCTACCATATGTAGAGGTGGGCATCGAGTTGAGTCAGACTGAGTTAGGTCCAACCTGACTTGATTCAGTTTCAAAAAATGGCTGACTCGAACTCGATTCGACTTAGTACTGTGTCCAAGATGCCTGACTCGATCCGAGTTCAGGTCTAAGCTGGGCTAATCCGAACCGAGTTCGACCCGGTCAAAAATACCGAGTCGAATCGAGTTGGCACCGATTCAGATCGGGTCATCAGGCTAGCTGGCCAGCCCTAATTTCAAAGGATCCACCCAATCAGCGTGGCTGACCAGGCGTGGACCCGAACCAAAGCAAACTGCTGGAAAATCATCATATATCTAATCGTCTGCGAACCTTGAAGAGGCTGTATTGGGCAATCGAGGAGATGCTCAATGCCTCTGGTTTTGGGTGGAACGAAGACAAGAAGATGGTTATCGCTACTGATGATGTTTGGGAAGGATATTTTGCGGTAAGATTTGAACAATTTTTGCATTTCTAATCATATTTCTAGTTTTAAATATTTAATGTAAAATATTATCTGCTTTGTGTGTACAGTCACACCCCTACACTGAACGAGTGCGCAAAAAACACATTGAAAGTTGGGACGACTTGGTGTTTATGTTTGGCAATGATTGTGCACACGGTTCATTTGCAAGTACGACTTACTCTTCTCCAATTTCAGGGAAGCGGCGCGGCTGTAACGAACTGAATTCTGATGATGACTTTGAGGAGGAGGCTTCCAAGACTGTACGTCTCTCATCCGATGATGAGGATGATCGGTGGCCAGCTCCACGCACTCGCAGTGGCGAGGGATCCAAAAATCAGGCTAAGCTATATAACAAAAGCCTAATGGAGGCGACATTAGGATCTCGTCGCGGTCTCTTAGATGCGAGTGACATAAGCTGTCAAAGGAAGTGTAAGTCGAGTGAACAGATAGGGGATAGGATGGGGGAAATGGCAGAAGCTGTAAAGACCCTGACCATTACTATGGCGCAGGGCAAGAGCATGACGCGTGTGCAGCGGCTGTCGGGGATTCTAGAGGACGTGGATGGTCTTAGCCATGAGGACTAGATTCGGATTGCAAGGGTGTTGTAGTCCGATTTAGTCAGTGCCGGATTTTTTATGAAGATGGGACATGAAAAGAGAAATGAATGGATAGAGATAGTTATCCTTCCTCGTAGTGGGCAGGAGTGAAAGTGGGCCACTTGTTATACATGTTGATTGTCTTGTTTTAGACCATACTTTTTTTTTTGCTGGATTGTTGTGGAAACTGTTTTACCCAAGCCGGAATTGGCTCGGTTGGGGGTTTTAACTTTAATACTCTGGGCGATTTAATTGTTGTTGGATCAACAATTCTAACTTTAAAATCTTGACCTACTTATATTAATTATGCTATTAATGGAATGATGCAAGTTTCTACCAGGTCGATTGGTTCTTTTGAATTGAACTGGTAGATAGTGTCCCATAGATTCTGATTCATATAGGAAATTGATCATGCACTTCGTGCATGTTTAAGGGCTCATGGATTTATGGAAGTGATGTGTGACCATTGAACTATTCCAATATCTGATTATTATGTTGTAGGTCTCTTAATGATATACTTCGGGCCTGGATAAACCTGACAGGATAACATTGAATCATAGTTTCTGCTTCAGTTTTTTACTGATACAATTTTGCATTTGGGATTTATTGATAGATACTCTTCACAGTACAAAATTGAATTTCTACTTTTGATTTAATTTTTTTTAGATAATCTTCACAGGTTTCAATTTTGTATTGATACATTTATGCCCTGCATAATCAGCATGGACAACATTGGCTTACTATTTTAAATTCAGATTAATACTGATACAGTTTTGCTATTGGGAAAGTTTGATTCTCAGATTTCTAAGATTGATTCAGTTGTCTATTATTACTCTTCTGTCTTGCCTAATCTTGATAGATTAATATTGAAATACTATTTTTGATTTCTGTGTTTACTGATACAGTTTTGCTATTGGGAAAGTTTGATTCTCAGATTTTTAAGATTGATTCAGTTGTCTATTATTACTCTTCTGTCTTGCCTAATCTTGATAGATTAATATTGAAATACTATTTTTGATTTCTGTGTTTACTGATACAGTCTTGTATTGGATATTTTGATATGTAATCTTGAGATGATATCACTAAAATAGGGCTGTTTGATTTATTTTTCTACTGATACACTTCTAACCTCGATAATCTATTCTTGGAACACATTAATTTTGCTGCTTCTGATTCAATTTTGTACTGATACATGTTTGTCCTACATAATCAGCATGGATAACATAGGCTTACTGTTTGAAATTCAAAATTTTACTAGTACAGTTCTGCTATTGAGAAAGTTTAATTCTCAAATTTATAAAATTGATTCAGTTGTGTACTAATACTCTTCTGTCTTGCATAACCTTGACAGATTAATTTCAAAATACCGTTTCAGATTCCCGAGTTTATTGATACTATCCTGTATTAGATATTTTGATAGGTAATATGGAGATGATATCACTAAATTAGAGCAAATAATTGAATCAGTTTTCTACTGATATATTTCTGATAAACTTGTTGTTCACCAATTGCAGGGAAATGAAACAAAAGTTTTATGTGGTGTTTGTGGGAAGAAAACCAAGAATATATGTGACGTGGGAGGATTGCAGTGCACAGGTTCACCGATTCAGTGGCTGTAAACACAAGTCCTTCACGAGTTACGAAGATGCCATGAATGCATGGAATCAGCACAAGGTTGGTTAATACTATTATTATCATATGTTATTAGATTTCATATTGATCACATTGAGTATTACATCTTCCTAGTACTAGGATTAACAGATATTATGATTGTTTACTATATCGTTTAGGCCACCATCTTCGATCGAGCGGCCAGAAAGACACCTTAAGGTGACAATGTTCGTGCATCACATCGTCTAGCGACGATGGACACTGGGACGTGTGTATCTACTCCCATAGAGCGAACCGTAATCAGCAATATGCGTTCGGAAGATGGCAAACCTGAAAGAGTGGCAGCTGTTGGTGTTAAAGATGAACCATGCATCATTGATCCGCTTGTTGGTTTGCTGCTTGGTCTGTTAATATTATATGCGGGTATTAGGGAGTTTATTTTGTCATTGTTTACATGAGTGTCAGGAGATAATAATTCTTGTTTGAATCTTTTTTTTTTTAACTTGTAAAAGTCTATTTGAAAGTAGATACGATGGATCAGATTGAACGGTGTTTTTTTTTTTGAAGGGGGAAACATACTTTTTCATGGAGTTTTTGAGTGACTTTCAAATCGGGTGGAAAATCCGATCACATCCGTGTGAACAACATTGGGATTTTTTCAGTCTTAAAAAAAAAAACATTTTCCCCCCTGTATTCTTACTAGATGGACGGCGTGGATGAGTGCGGACCTCATCGTGGGACCCACACAAATTATGTTGAATCAAACCCCCTCTTCAGATAGGGCGCGTTCATTTCCAGTAAACGCCTTTTGCAGGAAGTTCTTGCGCCGGTAACCCAGTGGGACCCACTTTCATGTTTGTGAATGATCCTCCTTGTCCATCTATTCTGTGAGACCATTTTAGGACTCCATGCCATTTTAGATGCCATCCATACCGTTAATAACATCAATCCAACTTGGTGACAATGGATGGACGGGTAGGATTATTTAATCAGAACATGATGGATGGGTAGGATTAATCACAAACATGATAGTGGGCCTCACCTGGGATACAATGTATGAGAACTTAAAAATAGCCACCGCCGTACAAGTGCTATCAATATTATACTTATATACAAAATGCATCCCTAATACGTCATTTCCAAACATTGATCTGTACAAGAATTTGTATACTTGCCTGAACAATACCTCTTATCCAAACATTGGTTAATGACATGTTGATTTGGATGTATTCTGAAATTGATTGAACGTATACATAAACAGTAGCATGATACAATACAATACACCCTTATACGCGAATCCAAACAGGCCCTTAGAGGTTAACTTTAAAATTAGTGGATAAGATGATTTTTCTTATGTGATTTTTAGGCTAAGGTCCATCCAGCATAGGATCTGGTAGATGAAAGGTTTGGATCTTGTTAATAGGAAAGAGATATACGGACATTGAATGCTTGATCACTAACTTTAGATAATACCAATAGCACCAGATCATCTTACATGGGTTGATGCATAGGATGATGAGAGAGTAACTATGATTGTTGTTATATTGGTTGGGACAAAGATTTCCTAAGAAAGCCTTTCGCAGGAAGTTCCTGTGATGGGAACCTAGGTGGGGCCCACCATGATGTTTTTTAGAAATTCAATCCGTCCATCCATTTTGCGAGATCATTTTAAGACATGGGCAAAAAATGAGCAGGATCTAGTACTCAAGTGGGCCAAAAACGTGAGGATTGAACTTACACAATTGAAATATTCGTGGGGCCACAGAAGTTTTGAGTCAGGCTAAT